>CM060909.1:337174831-338519831 GCA_030737875.1 Allium sativum | reverse complement strand
AAACCGGTGATACTCCATTCTCGATCATTTCATGAATTCGATAAATTTAATTATCCCATTCACATTCCAATATAATTAAAGATTCATTAAAACTCTAGTTCAGTTTTAATCTCAAAAATCATTACTTAATGATTTTTCGAAGTTAAGAAATTAATCTTATCTTTTACTGGGTTAAAGAACTAATGTCATTTAAAACACAGCTCACGATAAACCCAAAATCACATTCCATTAATTATGGAATCTTCACGGAAAACAGATCAATATATATAATTGATATAAACTTCCATATCCAACCAATAATATAAATAGAATAACGGCAAAGCCTTTTAAATTCCATTTATAGTAACGGTCTTCCTCCACAGAAGCTCACTTTGATTATTACCAAATTGAATTCCATTCCATTCCAATTTGTTTTATTAAATTGGAAAACTTTACTTTGGAAAATTTCCATTAAATATTAATAAAAGATTTATAAATTTCAAATCACATCTCACTGTAAATTGGGTTAACGAATGAATTGCGTTAAAAACACAGTTCACGATAAACCCGATTCACATTCCATTTTATTCCAATTACCAAATGTAACTGGAAACTCTAATAATCTTAATTAAAGATTTCTTCCTTTCAAACGAGGTTTAAGAACAGTGTTACTGAGGACACCGTTCACGACAAACCCAAAATCCAATTCTTTTATTCAATTCCAATTAAATATTAATTAATTGGAAAAATTCACTAAATCTTAATAAAAAGATTTATTCTTTCCTCAACTAGGTTTAAGAACAGTGTTATTTAAGACAGCATTCACGACAAACCCAAAATCCCATTTGATATTAAATACAAGGCTCTGAATAGAAAATATATCGGCTTATATTCAATATCAAATTCTAAAACCAACAAATATCGTATTCGAAATAACGATATAAATATATCTTTCAAATTTCCATAACAATATCTGTATAATCACGAAATCCAACATCGAAATATTCCGAAGATGATTTCCATTCAAATCTATTCCAATTCATATATTGGAAATTCTGGTTATCTTCAAACCCATTCTCAATCCAATTTATTTATTTTTAAAAATAATTGGATTATAATTCTAGTTAATAACTAGTTCATTTCGATAAAAATATATTTTTATCTCTTCAAATATGGTATTTTCATCCCAATTCTTTCCAAATCATTTATTATGATTTTGCACAAATTATTAATATTTTTAATAATTTTATTATGGCCCTTTCAGTCGATTTCCATAAACGGTCATCGAACTGCACTTACGACGACCTTTTCCAAGTTTGATTTGGACATAATTCCAAATCCAACCGTTAGATTTTAAATCTCTTATATTCAATGGAAAGCTCTTTTCGATATGAACCCAATAGTTCCGGTTTTAGGAGAATCCGACAGTCGGATCTCCCGTAATATCAATTCGAAGTCAATGGTCGAAATTCGCAAATGGCCGCAGCGCGGCGCGTTCTATTCAGGCCATTATATTATATATAATATATATTTCGTCGATTTCCATTTAAAACATATTTTAAAATCGTTTATAATTTCGTTTTAAAATGATTCTAACTTCATTTCAAATTTCAAATCAAATTTGAATATTCCTTAATAAATTCGTTTTAAATTCATTTTAAAACGATTTCAATTTCATTTCAATTTTCAAATCAAATTTGAATATACCTTAATAAATTCATTTTAAAACGATTTCAATTTCATTTCCATTTTCAAATCAAATTTGAATATTCCATAATAAATTCATTTTAAAATGATTTCAATTTCATTTCAAATCAAATTTGAATATTCCTTAATAAATTCGTTTTAATTTCATTTTAAAACAATTTCAATTTCATTTCAAATTTCAAATCAAATTTGAATATTCCTTATCATTATAATACTGAAATGATAATATTTTCAAAATATCTGATTTTGATTATACACTGAATATTATTTAAAAATATTTGTTAATTCTGAATTGGAATCAGTCTTAATCAATTACCATATAATTTCAGTTATATGGATTTCAACATCATATGTATACAACAATAATGATAAACAATCATTAAAAATCCATACAACATCCAAAGTGCATTTTACAACTGTATAAGCATTAAAATAAATAAATAATGTTTATACAGTCTGTCAACCAATCGATTGACATACCACTAATTATTGGGATCAGTGTATGTCAGATATTATCCCAATACTCGTGTGGGGTTTTAAACAACAAACACAGATTATTATTTGAGTAGTTGGGCGATGTGTAAAATATTATCGTCCCAATCAATGTCAATTAAACGGGTGTACATAAACAAATTGTCTGATTTGTAAATGATTATTTATTTCAACACATGACTATTTTATACAATTCATATATACAATGAAAATGATAATTTTATTATTCAAATATTTTATTCATCACATGCATATTTTATACAGTTTATATATACAATAAAAATGATATTTTTATTATTCAAATATTTTCCATTTCACAATAAAATCACATACAATTTCCACCACATAATACAATCAAACAAGTCATCCATGGTCTATGGACGACGGTGTCAGGAGCTACTAAGCCCCATCTGCAACCTAGTATATATTTAACTAGATAATAAATTTGAGTGAATTCTTTCATTGGGATCCACTCCGTCAGTTTTATCTGAATTTCCGAAAAATTTGGATTTGAATTTGTTCGAAATTCTAACGTGCTCCAAATTGGACCCGGTCAGATTTGTTGTCCTCGCCTCCACGATCGCAACGGATCCAGTTTCGCGCGATTTGGACCTCATATGAAGAAGATATACGTTTTTGAACTTTAAGCAATTAAGTATGTAATTAATTAAAATTTAATTAAAAACCAACCCTTCTTAATCACGTTAGAGAAAATGTTGATGTTCCTTTTGTTTTCTTCCTCCTTAAAACACAGGCCGTGTCGTTCAAATTGAGATTCCAAACTAGGGTTTGAGCTTGCAACCTCATCGAGGCCAGAGACCCCAATCGCCAATGCCCACCCCGTTCCGCTTGGAGCCACGCACCTCCATCGTGAACGGCACACCACTCGGTGGGGCCCCCACCACAAAATCCACGCCCAAAGTCGGTGGGTTGGAGCTCAAAAATCGAGCTCCCTCGTTGATGAAATCCAACCAAACGTAGATGGATTGGAAGATCTCAAAACGATCTTTGATTTTGTTTTGGTTTCATGAATTGATTCTTCGCGGATCGAAAGAAAAATGAGATTGAATCAGGGAGCACTTTCCACCGTTTGCTGGAGTGAAGAAACGCAGCGGATTTTTTCTGCAGTGACCAATCAATATATTTTCTAGGGTTTTATAAATATTTATATTATATTTTTAATATTATTAAATTTCAAAATATCTTGTTTAATGCTACGAACCCCAATTCAAACCCAATGACTGTCATCTCTAGCTAAATACCCCCATTTCGGACACAATGGAATATGTCCCGTAAGCCAATTCGACTGTTACGGTCAGTTTTCTTTTAAATTAAAATATAAATCAATATAAATTGAATTTAAATGTACATTTTAATTTACCGGGGCCACATGCTGACTCCAAAAATTCCAGAAAAATATATCTGGCTATGTTTTGACGATACGGTCCTAACAAAACTAATTTCGTCGAATTTGGAGCCCGTTTGAAAAATGACAATTTTCTGGTCGATCCAAATTGACTGAAATTGACAAAATACGTTTTCTTTTGCCACGCTCACATATTGGTTCCAAAAATTCTACAAATTGCAATCTAGCAAAAACTTGACATTCTGGATCCAACAAAAGTGGTCTCGTCGAAAATAGAGGTCGTTTGCAAAAATCGCTATTTTTAAGGGCTATATATTATATAAATTCCATAGCGACTATTCTGAATTTTCAACTGGCCATAACTTTTCATTCCCGTTATGAAATCTGGATTTTCCACATTCGTTGGAAAGATATTTTCAAACAGATTCAAATATTTCTGTTTTTACTAAAATCCGGTTTATTTTGAATCATGTACATTCATTTGAAATTTGAAATCGAATTTTCAAACTACCACGCCATTTCCAATTCCTTTTATAATTATAATGAATATTTATATTCCAACTTTTATATAAATAAATTTATATGTTCTAATTCTATTAAAAATAAATTTCTAGTCGTTATTATTTAAAATAAATCATTTTAAATATTCAAAATTCATTAAAATTGGAAAAATAAAATTTTAATTTGGTTCCGAATTTCCGGGTTGTTACAATTGATTTGAAGTTTCAGCAACTGCATGAACTAAGGCACTAGAAGGTTGATAAGATACGTAAAAAAATTTAAAGTTAAAGTAAAAGGGGATGCAGTTGTAGAAAATCAGAAGGAAACAACATCACTATAGTGTGAAATGGAAAAGTAGAGGAAGATATAAGAGGGAATATATCTCAATCATTCTAAATATAGATGATATGCAAATCTTTACTATTGGGGAAGAATGCCAACCAGAGGAATTCTCTTAATGTAATCTAAATTCACAAGGTATAAAGCTATATAAACATAGTATTGAGAAAACTTAAGAATCAACTAAATCGCTATAAGTGTAAGGAAAACATAATGAAAAACCGCATAATAGACCACAGTAAAGTTGAGTGTTTTACAAGTCATATGTAATGTACATTTGAGTAGAATTATGAGGGGTAAGTGTTAAACCCATATAATAAACATAATAGAGAATGCAACCGAGGGAAAATCATAGGTAGATGCACGGTTTGTACAATATAGGCTACGAGAATATAAAGTCTTTGATATGTGCGAACAATGTGAAGCGAAAAGGGCGAAACCTTAAGCTACATTGGCTGTATATATACATGATACAAAGAAACATATCAAAAATAACAATATAAACAATGTCTATTAATAGTATAAAAAATATATACAGAGACACATATTAAATATATTCTATAGGGTGTTGTTATTGACATTCCAAATATTGTTAAAGGGGGATCATTTTTTAAAAACACACCACTCTTTGAAAATTTGATAAGGGGCTACACAAACATATTATTTCACACTACTCAATATTCCCGTATTGCCCCTTCAAATTAGATTTAAAAAAAAACTTAATCAAGAAGGGAAACCGAATTAAAATAAGCAATTCGTCACCACTGCACCGAATGTAGCACATAATCAACTATGTATGTAGTGATATATCGAAAATTAATACTCATTTTGGTGCATTGCCTTCGTAATTATAAAATTCGACATATTTATGTCGACCAAAAAAAATAAAATAGTTTGATCATATTCCTCCGAAAATGCTTATCCTTTAGGATTTAAAAAAAATCGATATATACGAATTGAAAAAAAAATTACTATGGCCCTTGCAATATTTGTTAAGGTAAAGTTACCTTTATTTATTAAGGGATTAAATGGGTAATAAAGTAAAATTGCCTTTATTTGCTAAGGGGCTCTACTTTCCGCATTGGTACTCCCCTTAACAATTTTTAAAAAAAATAAAAAATTGGCCACCTCTTAACAATATTTGAAGTGTCAATAACAATGCTCATTCTATATTCGAATTTTAATAAATTTATACCAAATTAATTTATAAAAATTAGCCTCAAAATTGTATTACAAAATTAAAATTTACTAATTTATGTTGAATTTTGTCAAACCAACTTTTATTATTAAAAACTATTTATTAAGTGTGTTGCTAAAAGCACCCAAATTTCTTCTTCCTAATACCATGAGTGGTATTAGGAAGTGTAAAACTGGGTGCTTTTAGCACAATACCACCATGTGATGCTAAAAGCACCCAGGTTTACACTTCTTAATACCATGCATGGTATTAGGAAGAATAAATTTGGGTGCTTTTAGCAGCACTCTTTGTTAACTGGAGTTAGAAAGAGTGAATAGTGGCGACTGCATCTAATTCCCTTCCAAATTTTCAGTCAAAAAAAATATTCATCTTTGATTCAGATCCTAGATCTACTATACCTCCAAATTTCGATCCTTCTCACCAACATGCAAATAGATCTCGCTCCATTTCTTCTCGAGGTAATACCAGATGTCCAGATCTTAGTTCTATGCATGAATGTCTAGATTTAGTCCCCAAGGAGCAGGCAGGTAATACTTTGATTAATTTATCACATCCTAAATCCTGGATTGTAGCGGTTAAGGAGAACGATTTGCATCAGAATGCCATATAGCTTAATTTTTACGAACCTTCAACCCTAGATAATTTGAAAGTTGCAGTTATTAGTGATAAACCTTTTAATCAAGCAAGGGAGAAATGGTTGAACCCAATAGTTTCTTTATCAATGGTTGTAAACCATACTATAATTATTTGAAGGACTATATAGACAAAAACTGGAATATGAAGTGTAATTGTCAACAATTCACTAGGGATAACGGATTTTTATAATCAAGTGTGAATTAGTTGAAGATTGCGCTAGAACTTTATCTACTGGACCATATTATTACAATAAGAGACTATTTTTTATGAAAAAGTGGCATCCTGGACTAAAATAAACATGTGAAAGTCTAATTCCATCCCAATATGGATTAAATTCCAAAATCTCGACTTAGATTTCTGAACAGTGGAAGCGATAAGTAGGATAGCATCTACCTTGGGTAAACCTATAAGACTGGATAATGTTACCGAAAATTTATGTCATATTTCATTTTCTAGAGTCTTGGTTGAGGTCAAAATCGATTTTACTTTTCCTGAGATGGTGCCTATACAGTATTAGAATAGTGTGGTAGTTTGGCAAAAAATACAGTATGAATGGATTCCTCTTTCTTGTTTTAATTGTAAGGTCTTCGAGCATTCCACTGTTCTATGTAAATCACCTAAGGTTTGGGTTCCTAAGGTTACTTCTAATTAAGATAATGGAATGGATATAGATGTTATGGATAGTCAAGATAAATTTATAAGTGATGGTGATGGTATTCATAGTCTAACACAAAGAAACTTTGTTGTTGAAGAATTTTGTGGTTTGAAAGATAAGGTTAATATGTAGTTGAAGGATGCTGGTAATTCTGAAAGGAAAGATACATCAAATGTGGATAAGAAATTTCAAGTGCCTTTTGATCATAAAGCCGACATGCAAGAATCTAAGAAACATAACAGTGGGAAGGTTACAAGTGTTGAAACAACTGAAGTCGGTAATTTGTTTGGGAAACTTGATAATAGAATTGAGGATGCAGATGGAGATGCCATAGGTGGTAATAGTGTTAGAAGCAAACAAATGAGTAAGAATGGTGATATGTCTCACATTTCTGCTGCTAACAATGAAGACATTCCTGTTAAATGAGAGCTTGGCAAGGCTTTTATATTTTCCCAGAAACAAGAAGATATTAGTGACCTACATGACAGTTTTATGGATGAATCAGATTGTTCTTCCACCAGTAGCTTTAAAAGAAGACGAAGCGATAAATTTAAGGATGCTAAGTTTAAAGGCGATAATGTATTTATTGGAGATGACCCCTTGGTGGAAGATAACCCTGAATGGCTTAAATTGGTATCTCAGATCAAAACCAGGTTTAAAACTAAGAAAGTGAGAGAGGAAGATGATAAAACGGTTGGAGTGAAGAATGGAGGAATTTGTAAAAAAATAGTTTACTGGCTTTAATGTTCCAGTGGTGGGTGGTTGATCTCTTTTGGCTAAATTTTAATATGCTTCTTGAATTTCTTTTGTGATATGAGGATATTGCGACTTGAATTTCTGGGGTAGCCTCGTAGCAGTTTGCTTTTATTCTTCACTTTGTGATTGTATCAGGTAGTTTATTTTTATTCTAAAAATGTATTAGTTATTGTGTTCTTGCTGGTGATCTTCATTTGGTGATATATATTGTATTGAGGAGGTCTGTGCATGGTGCTTGCTTTTCATTATCTGTTGATGGCACTTTGATGTTATTGGGATGCTGGTTAGGTCAGTGTAGTTTGTTATGTTATTAAGTGTATGACTAGTTATGTTACTTGTTGTAATTTTTCTTTCAGTCGTGTTTATTGTTATGGGTTAAGCTGGATTTAAGATTGTTTGTATAGTATTCGTTTTTTGGTTGGCAGTTTCTATTTGTATCCAGCTCTTCCCCTTCTGTGTACCTAGTTCGTTTTAATAAGTACCCTTCTTTTCAAAAAAAACTTTTATTATTAATATACTGACATGGAAAGAAAAAAAGATTGAACATGCATTCTTGCGAGGGAAGCCTAGGAACTTCTGTCAAGCCTACTTTGAGAACAAGAAAGTAATCATCATAGCTTTTGAGCTCATTTAGCGTAGCAACTTACACCTTAGTTTGCAGTCGAACAACTTAATGGAAGGTGGTAGCTCCAAAGACAAAGTTATTCTTTAATATATCTAATATATAGACATATAGATACATTTAATGTTTAACATAAGATTTAGATTCGATTTTGTTATTCTATAATGCACAGTCAAATATCAAAAATAGTTGGAAAATCTTCGGCATCTGAGAAAGCACTACGTGTAGAAGAGGAGGATAGTTGCTCATCTAGTTATTCGTATCCTTTTGCTTTATTGTTTACTTACCAGACTTATTTGTTACTCTAAAAATATTTATCTCATGTTCAAAAAGTATCTTTTTTCTATTTTTCCTTAATGTGAAATCTTCTAGCTTTCAGCCTACAGTTGCAATTGGTCCCAATTTTGTATGTGGAGAGCGCATAGCAAAGAGAAAAGAGGTATATTTACATCTTTATTTGTTTAAGGACTAAGAATGATGGCGATAAAATTATAACGTATCATTCTATTAAGTACTATGCTAAATTGGAAGAGAAACATAAAGCTATGGAGGCAGAGAAAATGGAAGTTGAAGCAAGAGCTATGGTAAGTCGAAAACCTTAATAGATCCAGTGTTTGATTTAGTCATGTTTCTTATACTGTTAATTTCTAAGTATGATGATAATAAACTACTTACATATAGACATACATAATGCAGGCAGAGAATGAGGTAGCTTTAAAGGAGTTACGAAAGAATTTGTACATCAAAGCAAAGCCTATGCCTAGCTTTCATTAGACGAGACCTCCACCAAAGACTGAACCTAAGAAGGTACCTTTTATATCATACTAAGATGATTAAAACACATCATATTTTGAAGTTATCCCTACTATCCCTGCATAATTATATTTAAAAGAGAAAAGAATATAAGAATATCCCTGGTCCTCTATACAAATCAATTCCTCAAAACCAATTTTATCCAGGTCAATAGAATATTAGAAAGAATAATCATCCCCAAGAAAATTTGATATATCTTTTTTTTTTACCAGTGCAAGTATTTGGATTTGACACATTTATAAAAGATTGTGCTGACGCTCACCATTTGTATGGATGTAATTTTTTACGTTATTTGGGTTTCTATTCCACCTTATTTTTTAGTAACAACGTTTTAGGGAAATCTTTTTACTATTTTAAGGTAATAGATAGTACAGTTGACAAAATAAACATTTAAAAACATCTCGTTTCAATTTCAAGAAAGAGGATAAAAACTCTGTTAAAATTTGATAAATAAAAAATGGTTCATGAATCATATGGCACTGGTTAATTAAAGGAAAAAAAAGATATGTGGTTCATGAACGCCAACACTTCACATATGTCATAATAACAATTTGTTTTTTTACCTTATGATTTGTTGTTAATAGTCTAATTTATTCTTCATCTTAGATATACATATGCATATAGATAGTTTTTTGATCACATAATGCAAGTCTACATGTTAAGATATGGATGATCAAATATGACATTATTAGAGGAATCTTAAACAATAGGCCTGTCAGTCATGTTGACACGCTTTTTAGTCAAAGCTGTCACACGTCAAGTATTTGGTTAGCAACGTGCTCAGACATGAATAACGTTTGCTATAAGGCTTTGCACTATGACTCTTAGGCAAACCTTCAGCCGAGCCGAAGGGGAGTCGTGCTCCGAGCCGAAGGCGAGCCATCAGCGGGTCCGGGCGCAACGCCGGTGGGGGTCCGGGACCCTACAGTCCCGGCGGCGATCGATTCATTCGATTTCCATGAACAGGAGCAGGATTTCCATTCCCATCCAGTGTCTCAGATCCCTCCAGAGCCTCGCCTCCCAGAATTTTCGGATCCTGGCCCTTCTCCCTTTTTCGTATCCGTCTGAGGGATACGAAATTTCGTATCCCTCATGGGGATATGGAATTTCGTATCCCTTGGGAGATACAAAATTTCATATCCCCTGAGGGGTATGAAATTCATATCCCTCAGGGAATACAAATTTCGTATCCCTAGAGGGGCACGAGTTTCGTACCCCTTACCAGTGGTTACGAAATTCGTATTGTTTGGCAATTCTGGGATCCGAAAATATGGGTTGTGGGCCCCATTTCCTACCTACTGCCACCTAATCTCCTTCCTATAAATACCTCAACACTTGGCCTTCATTTGGATCCTTCTCCCTTGGAATTCTCCAAATACTCATTAATGGGGGTCGGCTTCTTCTTCTTGGCCATTGGAGATGGCATGGATAATTAAAACGTGGCACAATTTCCATCACACTTAGACCGTTACAAGGATAATTATGCTACATTTGGGCTCTTTTGGACTTCTTGGGCATTAAGGATAAACTTGGACATAGTTGATCAAGTTAACTCATCTAAAGGAGGAAGAAGGACATTGTTGTCCTATTATAATATTTTGTACTTGAATATCATTTAAACTTGTACAACATTGTAATCGGAAATCATATGATGAATGATAATTATAAAGTGGACGTAGGCATTAGTGCCGAACCACTATAAAAGTTGTGTCTCTCGCATTTACTTACTTTATTGTGTTTCTATTACTCATTAGATTGGTGTGTGCTGAATTGAGCGACAATTCTCCACGTCAACAAGTCCCTTCCAAATTCCAAAACCAGTACATCTGTTTAAAAGCAGCAGTCCCATTAGGAACATCTTCCATCATTGATTCATATCCTTTTGGGTAGTAAATACTCGTCCGAGGATATAGTACCACAAGCTTTTCTCGATGCTTTGATTCACTGTTTTGCGTTGTTGTTTCACCTCTCTAAAAATACCAAGAAACATAAAGGACCCATTTATATTATCCACTGTAGAGCATTGAACTATAACCTCATCATGTGCAAATATCACTTGTGAATGCTAGCATCGCTTGGTTCTTATAACCATGCTTCACATTCAGAAAAACTGAAAATTATAATGGTGGGAAAAATTAATTCATTTAATGTTTACAGGGAGCAACTAGATTAATATCGTTGATTATGAAACTGAAACTTAAGCGTCTTTTTAAGTATAAAGAAATTACAACACCTGCTATAACTCAGTGTTAATAATTAAATACAAATTATAATAAAATGTACTAATGGAGCTTAGCCTTGAGGGTAATTAGTTATATCATTTGTTCTAATAAACATGTGTATGTTCTTAGAATGTAATGAACTTTAAGTTTTTATTTTCTTTTTCACATCCAAATATGCATTTCACTAGATTGCGTGGAATAAATAGACGCACAATGGGTAATTGGATAAGCTCTATTTAGGGATGGAAAGAATTCTAGACTCTTATATCCTTGGGAAAATTTTCATAAAGCTAGTGCTGGGAGGAGCTTCCATAATGGATGATTTATTAAGAGGATGCAAGAGAAAGCAATGACCTTGTCCAGATATAACCTTTACTGCACCAAACTTGTTTAACTTTCTCTTGTAGAATGTTAGCTAAACTATGTTGAATTAAATATTCCAAATTTAGAGTCGGCTTGTAGAGCTTGATTACTGTGCATGTGAGCCATAGTTTGAATAAGTAGGCAGTCTCAAAATAATTACTGTCAAGTAGATGTGCAAATTGAACTTTTGATGAAGCATGTTAAGTAGTAAGTTCTTTTGTTGAAATATCTCACTTCTATTCAGCTATCTTATAGATCACCAATAGGTTAAGAATTATCTCAAACAACATAAAAGTATATTCTTATCATTAAATATAAGAGTTGTGTAGGGTTAATTGACATTCTATATATTCGTCTTATTTATGCAGTGTGAAATTAGAGGAAGGTACAATAACATCTTTGATTGAAGAAAATGGAGCGGTTAAGGGCGTGGCATACAAGTCTAAATCTAGTGAAGAAATAGAAGCTTATGTACCTCTTATAATTGTATTTGATGGTTGCTTCTCAAATCTAAGGCACGTTCTTTCCTTTCCAAGGGTAAAAAATAATCTAAACCATTAAACGATAGTAATTGATCTTATACTCATAGGGTGGCAGTAATGCAATGCAATATGCTTTATCTTGCAGGTGGATGTACCTTCTTGTTTTGTTGGGCTGATCCTTGAGAATTATCACTTACCATATGCAAACCATGGACATGTTTGTATTAGGTTCTCCATCGCCAATTCTGGATTATCCCTTAAGCAACAATGAAGTCCAATTCTTAGTTGATGTGCCAGGCCAGAAAGTGCCTTCGATATCTAGTGGGGAAATGGCAAATCATTTAAAGATTACGATAGCTCCTCAAGCAGCTTTTATTTATTTAAAAAACGTATTAAATTTAGTCAATAATTTTGATTGTTCGTGAACCTATTATACAACCTTGTAGTATTTTGGATGCCTATACATCTGCAAATAACCTGATTTGTTTATCAATGTGCAACCACTACCTGTGCGATTGTCTCAAAGTTTAGTTATGGTTAGTTGTGTTGTCGTATAGTCGTGCATGCATGTTTGTTATGTCAATTCAGCGAACATTTCACTGTGAAATAAAATGGTTAATGAATCATATGGAACTAGGTAATGAGAAGAAAATTAAGAAATGGTTCATGTACACCAACAATTCACATATATATATATCATAATATCAGTTTTTTTTACCTTAGGATTCATTGTTAATAGTCCAATTTATTGATCATCGTAGGCATAAGTGTGTGTGTATATATATATATTCAAAAGGAAATATATAGCATAACAAAAGGGAGAATCTAGCCATTCTCCAATGGCTCACAAAAACGGTTCCTGCTATCAGCTGAACCGTGCACACACACAAGAAAACAAAATACAGTCAACCACAAAAAGAGCAAATGAAGTCCAGGATGGGTGGACCGTCGAGGAAGGCTCCACGCGGATCCTAGAAGAGGACAAGGATCCCATAAATCTGGTTGGAAAGAGCTGATAGAGAAGCTCAAAACAAATCCACGATCTCTAATAGCCACCAAAGCCCCGGCTGATCCAGCGGTCCGACCAAGGAGTAGAGAATCAACCCGCACGTAGCACCTAACAGACCTACCTAGCAACCTGTACAACAAGACCTGAACAACTAGCAAACAATGTCAGTACCGGAGGAGGAGGGTGGGGGGTGAATGGGAATATAAGGATCCCAAAAGCACAATACCCACACAAAACATAAATCAGCCTATACCCTGTCTGGGGTTGGCTGGTAGCGTTGAAACATCAAAGTTAACAGCCAACCTCCAAGACCGGGATCCTATCACACCCCTGAATGGCCGACCCCGAAATGCTAGGAAAACATCATTCCTAATTTTTTGGATGATGGTTGGAGGGTCCATAGCCTCTTCGTCAAAGATTGCCTTGTTCCTCGCGCACCAGATGTGCCAACAAATCAAACAAGGAATCAGACGAAAGAGGCTCGCGCGAAGACTTTTACCTGATATGTCAATCCACCAGAATCTCATGAAGTCTTCAAACGAGTTTGCATTACAACGACAACCAAGCAGGTTCCCGCAGTAATTCCAAACAGACCTAGCACAAGCCCCATAAATCAACAAGTGAAAGGAGGTTTCGGTGCTTCCAGCTCTGCAGCACCTGCACCTGGAAACGAGAGGGATGCCGATTCTCTGAATATTCTCATCCAGTGGCAAACCATTATGCATGGTTTTCCAAATAAATAGAGACACCTTTGGTGGAATACGCACATTCCAGATAAAAGAGAAAAGAGAAAAGAGGAAGTTCAGGCGTCGGATTCCGCACGGAATTCCACACAGCAGAAAGCGAGAAGGGATTACCGTCCCACGAATTACCCCCGCCATGAGCATCTGATAAGGCCTTCACGGATTGCATCTGTTTCCACGTCTCACTAGCATAGGACGGGATACCAGAGTAATGCGTACTAGCCAACCTTCGGTACTTAGCGTGAAGGAACGTAGTCCAAAGGGAGTTGTTCGCATTAAACCTTACCCAAAGCTTGCAAGCAAAGGCCACACAGACGTCTTGAGGGTTAGGAGGCCCAGGCCTCCCTCACTTTTGGGACGACAGATAACGCTCCAGGAGATCCAATGATGACGAGAAACGTTATCCTTGGATCCCCAGAAGAAAGAGGAGGCTAAGGAGCGGTACGAGCGGAAAGAAGAAGTCGTGGGAGTCCTAGGCTTATGTATATAGATAGCTGTTTGATCACATAATGAAAGTCTACATATTAAGATGTGATGGTCAAACATGACATTATTAGAAGAATCCTCGACACTAGGCTCGTTAATCCCTTCCAAATTTCTAAACCAGTATGTTAACCGGCATTTTGGTCCGGTTATCAGAAGCAGTCCAAGCCCACTCGATTCGGCCCGTCGCGTTTTGCAGAAGCCCGAAGTGTCGCCGGAACACTCAGGAACCAAGCCTGAAAAAATTCGGGTGAGCGCAGGCCTCACAACCTCTCAAAAATGTAACCTTGCATCCTTTAGGATGCGATATTTCACATCCCTCGGGATGCGGTAACTCATACCCATCACATCCTCGATGCTTCACATCCCATGCCTCGCACACCTTGATTCGCATCCCATGCTTCACACCACCGTGTCTCGCATCCGTGCCTTGCATCTCCGAGTTCACATCTCTGCCTGGGAAGCGAAATTTCGCATCCCTCACTGGGATGCAAAATTTCGCATCCCTCGCTGGATGCAAACGTTCGCATCTCTGCCTGAGATGCAAAAGTTCGCGTCCCTCTCTGGGATGAGAAAGTTCGCGTCTCTGTTTAGGATGCGAAATTCCGCGTCCTTGCCTGGGATACGAAATTTCGCATCCCTCGATAATACGCGAAATTTCGCATCCCTCCCTATGATGTGGAATTTGCATATAGGATGCGAATTTTGTCCTATGGTTCCAATATCTCACCTACTCCACTTCCTATAAATACCCCTAACTCATACTTAAAAGGGGTTGGCATTTGCATGATTTGAGAACTCTACAAGGATGTTGGACACCATTAATGGCTGCCTAGGACTTGAGGAAGAAGAAGAACATGTATTTTCTCCCAAGACTTTACATATGCAAAATATGACTCCCGAATACTTAGCCAAAATTTGTATGATGATGTTCAACACTTGTAACCTTCAACTACGAATAAAATCTCCAAAGCCTTCAAAGTCGACGTAGGTTCAATCTGAACTGAACCACTATAAATTACCGTGTTCTTTACTTTCCTACACATTATACTACATCTTGCATGTTTTTCTTCTATAGACATTAAGTTTCAAAATTTTGGAACTCTCGAGTGTTGGCTGCCACTTTTGGGCATCAACACTTTGGCTCGTCGGGGGGGGGGGGGGGGGGGGAGTAAAGCGCACCTTCAACCAATACCTTCGTTCAAACTCGACAAAACCGTTTTTTCTCACTGATTCTCGACCACAAGTTTGTTTGTGCTACTCAGATTCCATCTTATCCATCGAGCAAACTTCTCGACAATGGCGAACAAGGGAAAATATATCCTTGGCGGACCACCTAACGACAATCAAGATGCTCTAGTCCATCAGCAACCTCTTTCCGACATCCTAGCCACTACTGATGTGGCACCACCTCTGGAACTCGAAGCTCTAGTTATTCAAGCGCAACTTCTAACACTTATAAAGAGGTTCGAAGAAACTGAGCGACATCTCAAAACCCAAGTCAGGAAAAACATAGAGTTGATCCAGCGAATCTAACAACATGCTCTGTGTAGTTAAAGCGTTCAGCGGATCCAATGTGCAGAGGTGTAAAAAGTTGCAGCGGAGATAAAGCGAGGAGATAGCAGGATATAGCGGATGAGTCTAAAATAGCATATAAAACTCGTATTTAATGCTTTTACAAGTATATAAATGATAAATAAATGGAAAGTTTACATTCAATTTAATTATAATGAGTCCATTCTTAAATTTAGATAAAAGCATGTGCAAATGTATGTAGATAAATGTAAATTTTTATTTGGTTTGATTAAATTTAATGGAATATTATTATATTTTCTATTCTGAAAAATATATGTCGGAAAGTTCTATTAAAATACTAATTTTATAAAGTATAATTGTCCTTTTTCAATTCATTTTTTATTGAAGATATAGCGGAAATAGGGAATGCAGTTAAAATAATGGGATATAACGGGAATACCGGAATATAGCGGGGCTTAAAGCAGAGAGGCTATTTTAAAGGCTATCTAGAAATAGCGTAGCGGTAGAAATCCGCTACACGATATAGCGGGGATATGGCGGGGTAATAGCGGGGAATAAACTGCACAGACGCTCAATGAGACATCGCACGCTTTCCGACAAATAGGACCATCCACCTCCTCCGAATTGTGTCTCCTGAAGATCCACTTCTGTCACTCGTCCCGACAACCGAAGCCCTCATTATAGAATCAACCTCAGCACTGTCGGGGTCACTATTAAAGAGGGAACGCGTTATTTCAACCGTTCCAGGCTTGGACATGATCCCAACCATGGGTCTGGCACTCAAGCCCCCACCAGGCAGAATTCAGACTGCTACGAATCCAGACTTGGCGCCTACGCTTCTAGCAACCAACCAGGCCCGAGTTCACCTCAACCAACCTCCTCCAAATGCAGTCGAGGTTGAAGACTCACAGAATGATGAAGTCCTTGTTGTATATAACGTCGTTGTATACACAATTATATGATTTTTGTTTGATGATAACAACCAAATATATATTATTATAAATGTGTTTATAACTGTACTGTTATATGTATTCATCACATACAAGAATATAATATTTATATTTAAACAGAATACATCAATGCAGAAATTCAAATCTCTACATAGTATTTTGTTTAAATATAATATTTTATTTCAATATTTCAAACAGTACAGTATTACAACTCCACTATTTACACATCACTGTTATACAATTCAGCTCATATTCAAATTCATATACATACATGACTCTCACTACAACTCTCTGTCACTTAGTTTTACACACTTACACAACTTCATTGACACTACACAGTACTGCTTCAGTCTTCTATCTTTGTCTTCTACCAGTCAGTCCAGTCTTCATGCATACCTGTCACATGAAACACTGAAACACACAATACACTGCAACAGAAATAATATTCTAAACTCTAGCGAATATAATTTTTATTTTGAAAATTTATTTGCCTCAGAATTTCGGTGTGTTTCTCATCATTTTTCTGACTCGATCTGATTTATTCGACTGTGTCTAAGACAGCTTATGATATTCACAGTGATTCACTGTAAATACCACAAGGCAGATTATATATATATATATATATATGTAACAACCCGTAAAATCTAGGCCAGTTTAAAATTTTATTTTGGCAATTTTAGCGAATTTTGAATATTTAAAATGAATTATTTTAAATAACATCGACGAGAAATTTATTTTGAATATATTTAGAACGTATATATTATATACGTCGTCGTTAGAATATAAATAATTATATATAATTATAAATAGGAATTGAAAATGGCGCGGTAGTTCGATAATTCGATTTCAAACTTCAATTGAATGTACCGGGTGCAAAATAAACCGGATTTTAGTGAAATCAAAAATAATAGGATCTATTTGTGAATATCTTTCCAACGAATCTGAAAAATTGAAGTTTCATAGCGGGGATCAAAAGATATGTCCAGTTGAAAATTCTGAATAGTCGCTATGGAATTCAAGCCCTTAAAAATGGAAATTTTGCAAACGACCTCGGATTTCGACGAAACCACTTTTGTTGGATCCGCGATGTCGAATTATTGCTAGGTTTCAAATTTCATAATTTTTCGAATCAATATGTGAGCGTGGCAAAGGAAAACGTGTTTGACCAGTTTCAGTTGATTTTAATCGACTGGAAAATGGCCATTTTTCCAACGGTCTTAGAATTCGACGAAACTAGTTTTGTTAGGACCGTATCGTCAATACGAAGCTAGAAAATATTTTTCTAGAATTTTTAGAGTTCGTATGTGGCCCCGGTAAATTGAAATGTGCGTTAAAATTGAATATATAAAGATTTATATTTTAAATCCAACGGAAACTGATTCAAACGATGGAATCAGCTTACGATACATATCCCATCGTGTTCGGAATGGGGGTAATTAGCTATGGACGACAGGCGGTGGGCCTCGTTTAGAGGTCAAATGAAAAAGTACCTTTTTGAAATTAAAATAAATAAATTAAAATCTCTCCTCTCCTTACATCACTCAGCCCCCCCCCCTTATCAAAATCGATTCATTACAGAATAAAAAAAACAAAAAACATTGTTAAACTTCAGATCTTTGTGCGTATGATATAGCAAATTAAAAATACGATTTTTATGAAGATAATTAGCAAATTAAAAATACGATTTTTATGTAAAAGGATTTGAAATAAAAATATAATTTTTATTATATAGAGAAGTTAAAAATATAATTTTTATCTCTATAGTAGCGGTATAAAAATGTGATTTTTATATATTGAATAGCGAAGTAAAAATTCGATTTTTATATATGTAGTGGCTACGGGCAACGAAAGTGAAGAAAGGCGATATTTTTAAAGTATGAAAGGAGATATTTTTAATTATATAAAAATATAATTTTTATAATATAGAAAGGTTAAAAATATAATTTTTATTTGAGTAGAAGATTAAAAATATGATTTTTACATTATAGAAGTATTAAAGATTTAATCTTTATTATATAAATACCGTTGTAAAAATAGAAATAGTAATATTTTTGTGAACAAAAATATCATTGTTTTGTGAATAAAAATGGGATTTTTATGATATCACAACGAAGAAAATTCGATTTTTATAATGAAGTATATAACATAGATATTAAAAATCTGATTTTTATTATATATACAGTGAAGTAAAAATGTGATTTTTATAGCTATGATAATAAAAATTCAATCTTTATATAAGGAGTAGAAATATAAAAATATGATTTTTTTATGTTATCATGAAGTAGAGAGAATATAAAAATGTGATTTTTATATATGTAGTGAATACGGACAACGAAAGTGACAAAAGACGAAAAGGTGAAGATTTCCTACATATGAAGTGGCGTGGAGTTGGGATAGCTTTGGTGAGAACTTCTCACTCTAAATTTCTTTTTCTAGTTATATAATAATATATGCTAGGATGCAGACGGTGCTTAGCAGCACCTGACACCCGTCATCCACAGACCATGGATGGCTGGTTTGTTTGATTGATGTGTTGTGAAATTTGTTTGTGTTGTTGACGTGAAATCAATAATATAAATTAATGTGTTGAAAGGAAATAAAATATTTAAAAATTTAAAAATATTTTATCGTTAAAAATATAATTTTTAACGTGAATGTGAATAAATAAATATTTATAAACAAATCGGCCGATTTGTTTATATACACTGATTTGACTGATATTGATTGGGATGATAAATTTTACACATCGCCCAACTGCACAAATAAAAATCTGTGTTTGTTGATTTGAAACCTCACATGGGTATTGGGATAAAATACGGCATACACTAATCCCAATAATTAGTTGTATGTCGATCGATGGATCGACAGGCTGTTATAAGCGTTAGATATCTATATTTGATGCTTATACAGTGTAGTGCACTTTGGATGATGGTTGATTATTTATCGTTGCTATTATATACATGTGTTGTATGGAACCCATATAATTGACGTTATATGGTAATAGATTGGGCCTCATTCCAATTTAGAAAATAAAGAATATTATAAAATAAAGGTTCATGTGTTGACAGTACTCATCCGTTGAGATTAGTCATGTGTTGAACGAAATATTTTAACAATAAAATTTATATCTTTATCATTATAAAATAAAGGTTCATGTGTTGACCGTACTCATCCATTGAGATTAGTCATGTGTTGAACGAAATATTTTAACAATAAAATTTACATCTTTATCATATATAAAATTAGAAACTAATTGGAAAATAGATAAGATGAGTGGTCTCCTGGATATTGATTTGATGTTGGTTTCGGCCTTCGGGGTTAATATTCAGGGAATCGTTCTCTTACTAGTTTACGGTTGGAGTCTGATTTAAATCAAACGATAGATACCATAATTTTTATAAAATATATTAAATAACAAAAATAGTCACACGTGGACAGTACTCATTCGTTGAGATTAGTCATGTATTGACAAAAATATAGATTCATGTATTGAATAGAATAAATATTCATTTGTTGAATAGAATAAAGGAATTTTTGAAATATATAAAGCCGTGTTGATTAGAGATGCGCTATTTTGACGCGAACGATATTTATATCGATTATATTCGTTTTTATAACTGAATTGAATATATAACGAATTTGATTTGAATTGAATAGAAAACGAATTTGATTTGAATTGAATAGAAAACGAATTCGAATCGAATTGAAAAGAAAACGAATTCGAATTGAATTGAATTGAAAAGAAAATGAATTCGAATCGAATTAAAATCAATTTATATTGAAATCAAATAGAAATGAAAGTAAAAGGGATTTATAATAGAAAATTCAATTTTGATTTGAATTTGAAATAAAGGTTGAAATTGTTTATGAAACGATTTTAAAACTATTTATAAAATTCGTTTTAAATAGAAATCGATGAAATATATATTATATATATTATATATAATATAATGGCCTGAATAGAACGCGCCACGCCGCGGCAGTTCGTAAATTTCGACCATTGACTTCGAACGGATTTTACGGGAGATCCGACCGTCGGATTCTCCTAAAACCGGAACCGTTGGGTTCGTATCGAAAAGAGCTTTCTAACAAATATTAGAAATTTGAAATCTAACGGTTGGATTTGGAGATACGTCCAAATCAAATTTGGAAAAGGTCGCTGTAAGTGCAGTTCGATGGCCATTGTTGGAAATCGACGGTACGGGCCTTGATAAAATTATCAAAAATAGTAATAATTTGTGTAAAATCATAAGAAATGATTTGTGAAGAAATGGGATGAAAAATCCAACATTTGAAAAGATAAAAATAAATTTTTATCGAAATGAACTAGTTTTGAACTAAAAATTAAACCCGTTTATTTTTAAATAAATAAATTGGATTTGAAACGGGTTTTAAATAGAATTGATTTGTGGGTTTATTGTGAACGGTGTTTTAAATAACACTAGTTCTTCAACCCGGTAATAAATAGAATGTGATTTGGGTTTATAGTGAACTGTGTTTTAAATGACATTAGTTCTTTAACCCAGAAAAGGGAGTTTTAATGAATCTGCAATTAGATTGAAATGAGAATTGATAATCTAAATCATCAAATTTGGAAAGTGAGCGAGAATGGAGTACCACCAGTTTTGCTCCAAAGCGATAGTTAAATCTTTAATTAGATTTGAACGTGAAATGGTAATTAATTTTACCGATAACACTGTGGTATTAGATATGGAGTATTACCAGTTTTGCTTCATGGGATGAATAGGTTGGGATTGAGACATAAAATAAATAATTACTTCGGTGTGGTTCGCTAATCCCGACTAGTTTGGAAAACCATAATTTGGTTTGAAATGACATCCAAAGGAAGAGTAAAGAATAAATTTTAAAGAATTTATCTTTTATAAAATTAATGGGAACCTTTCCCTAAGAATATGAAATTTAGAAACTAGCTGTAGGTTAGCTAAGAAGAATGGTTTCCTGGGTATTGATCTGATGTTGGTCTCGGCCTTCGGGCTTAATATTTGGGAAATTGTTCTCTTGTTGATTTACGGTTAGTGGCTATTAAATTGGAATGAGGCGTATGTTGTGTTTGTGTAACATTTGTTTTTAATATATGCGGGTTGTTCGAAAAGGCCGGGTTTATACCCATTCTGAATAACCGATTCGACGATAAGTCGAAGATGAAGACGGTGGTTGAAGACCGGAAGTCTTCACATCGTTTGGGTGATTACTGATGATCTTGATTGGGTTGTACACCGAAGATGAGGGAATCAGTTGGTGGTCGTCCAGACGTACCTGGAGATCGATGGATATGCGAGGAAAGTGCCTCCGGTTTCGTTCAGACCCAGAACGAACTTGTAAATGGATTGTGTGTCTGACATTGGATTTTATTCTATGTTGATTGATCTCTATTAAATATACATCTGTTTGGCGGTGGAGAATTTATTCTTTTGCTTAACGCCCTTCTTTGAGACGTACGAGCTCAGAGGTTGTATATCGATGGACATCAGTCGCATGGCATGAATTGCTTGTGTGGCATGCTGAGTTGCATGGATCAAGGCTTCTGTTGAAAAGCAAAGTCTTGTGGTTGATGATCAAAGCACGGCCTACGTGGCAGCTTTGTGTATAACGTGAATTTGCGAGCCTCACACCTCGGTATGAGTTAAAAATGGGATAAGGACTGCAGGGAGAGCACGACGTTTCTTTCTAGCTTTGGTGGTGTCAGTGACTTACCAGCCCCGACATTTATATACTTTTCACCTATGTGGTTGTTGGATGAGGCGCCTCGATTTTAGGTCTGTAAGGACCGGGAAACGTGTGTTCAGGAATTGCCAATCCTCAAACGTAAGAGAGGACCGACCCTGAAGCATCCAAGGGTTACCCAGAGTGTGTAGTCCTGAGGCATTTGTTAGAGTGTCTCGAAAGCGGAGAGGAGCTTGCCCCTTGCCTCGACTCATGACGGAAATCCAATTTCCAATACGAGATATTTCGGTTTTATTTGTAGAGCCTAGTATGGCGACATGATAGATGGTACCCATGCCGCCTAGGATTGATATTTATGATTGAAATTGTTTTGACACTATACACTTATTATAGTATCAAATGATTTGTTTTTAAAACGTACCAAGCAAGTTTGGCTATTATAAGGTAAAACCCTATCCTCCGGCTTGCGTTGCATTGTGTGATGGGACCTAGGTCTTATAATAGCTTCATTTTTCGAAAAAGCATTGCGTTGTTTATCCTATGCACTGGTATTCTTGGGAGGAAACCCGTTCCGTGTTATACTGCGTGGTCCCTTGAATTACTCTCTTTTAAAGTAAAGTTTTAAATAACTGTTTTAGTTCTCACACCAGTCACATGACTGACTTGGAGTTTATTGTTTTAACCTAAACTCTGGGTGCCCTTATTTTCGACACGGGCAGCTAGTAGTTTTGGTTTTGCAGATTTATATTCACAGGATCCTGGTTTACAGCTGGAATGATATCCGGAAAGCTCTGTATCCGTATATCACCTTCAGTCGTGCTTTGTATTATTTTCCGCTGTTATGTAATTTATTGTAATCTCTGATATTTATCGAATGTAATTTATTCATTTATACTCTGTATATTCTTGAATCTGATGGAATTGTTGTAATAACAATGAAATGTTCTTCCGTCTGCGTTCCGATTTGTCCTGTTCTCAAAACGATCAGGGGTTTCGAACGGTCTAGATCGGTTTAACGACTGATTCGGATCGTGCGAAATTCCAGGCCGTCACAATATATATATATTTTATAGGGATAGGGAAATCTGTTCTGGATGGCTGCATATACACACATGTACATATATACACGTGTGCACTGCCTCGCCAATTCAGTGTCGCTACTGAGGAATAGCCACGTGGACCAACTCGACTCAATGCGTATATGAAAGACCAAAATAAATCATGAATGGTCGAATACAATAAACAAGGCAATTTAATGTTAGCCGAGGCAACACAAAATCATGCAAGCAAAATGGTCGAGCCATGATCAAGTGTACAGCAAGGCATCAATACAAATCAACACAAAAGAATGTGTGACAAACATGAGAGATAAGCTCAAGATCAGGGAAAATCACAAGGCAGTATAACTTGGCAGATCAGATTACACTCAGCTAATTCAAGCATGGAAAATCACCTCAGTTCAGTTTTTACATGGCAGATCACAAAATGGCAGCAGCATTTCAATATATATGGTGAACAGATCAGGCAAAAACAAGTCAGCAAGACTCAAGCATACATGAACATAACAGCATGTTCAAACTAGTCAGGACACTACATGCATGGCGAGCACAACAATGTGATACTGGAATGCAGGAAACAGCTCAAGATAGTGCAGCCCAACAAGTAAAGTCAATACAACATAGCAGCAAACAAGGTGCAATGACACAGCATAAATGGTGATGTGCATGTCAAAACAGTAGCATAGTGATACAAGAAGGGTTCGGCTCAACAACATGAAGAGGAGCAAAACAGATTAGTTTTTCAACATATCCAGGTGAAAGTGCCAACATATACAAGGGGCCAACGACATGTTTTAAGTGTCACAGCAAAACTGCATGACTCTAGTACGTATACACAACAACTAAATAAGGAATGGACCGAGGACATTTGACACAACATGAATGTTCAAGGTGGTCATGTATGCAAGATCAAGTTTAGCATGGTGATCTAATACTTGGTCAAGATGTGGAAATAAATCTCAGCAAGAATAATTTCCAGTTTTTATCATGCACTGATTTCGGGCAAGAAACAAGTCATGGAATCAACAATATGATGTGTGCAATTAATCAGTTTCCAAAAATTACAGTGAACTTTCTTTGGGCATGTTTAAGGAAATTAGCAAATCTGTCTAACAGGGGACTACCAAGCAGAATTGCACAAATCATGTTTTGGCAAGAATTCATTTATTTCCTGAAATCACTCAACATGCAAGTCAATCATTCTAAGCTGATTCAATCAAAGAACCAAAAGGGGAAAGCCAACAGAAATTTTATTTTCAGTAATAAAATGTTTGGCAATGTTTTTAAAAGGGGACAACAAATAAATTTTCCAGAAGTGATCTCATGGTTTTTAAGACATGCAAGAAATACCCGACAAGTTTTTCAAAATATGTCCAGATATGTCATGCAATTCTTTATGGGCAAAAATCTTTTTGTATTTATTTTTGTCAATGCTCAAAGCCAACCAGATTTATCACGACAAAATTCAAATTCAATCCAGAGAGTCAAAAGGGGAAACAAGACAAATTCAGATTGATTCGTTCTATTCGAAATCAGAGCAAGTTAAGGGATTCAAGGTCCTATTTTAACACCATATCATCATCGGCCTTGATATTAAAAAAACACAGAACGATTCTAGAGGAATTAAAAGACATAAAACAAAGAGAAGCTCACGTTTTATTCATCTGTTTCGATTGTCAGTTTTTTTATCTCCAAATTGAAGCACAGAAAGCATTCAACAACTCGAGAGCATCAGAGAAACACATTCGATCTTGCAAACATCATCGATTTGGAGCGAACAAGAAAAAACCCTAGTTTTTTCAATTAAGCCACCGCCATATTTTTTCTCTAGAAATCAAAAGGTGATCGGGCAAAAGCCAATTGAAAGTGGGCCGGCCAAGATAACAATGGGCTTAGGATTTTAATTTAAAAAAAAGGGATAACCCTTATGTTTAAGTCCTAGGGTTTCTTTGTTTTTATTTTTATTTTGTATCGTTTTTATTCTCTGTTGTAAATCGTCTGAACAGTTTTCTAGGTCTGTAAAATCTAGGGGGATTCAGTTAGGGATTAACTGACAGTTTACTAGTATCTGTAAAACTAGGGGAAAATCTGGTCTAGTGGATATAGACCAATCTAGGGTTTTGAGCGTAGGGTTAGTACAGGAGAAGGGTGTGCGAGTTTACATGGTCTTGTAAGTGGGTTCTGTTTTATCACCTAGTAGAAAACTTAGGAATGCAGCAGTAGGCAGGATTTTGCCGAAGTTGGGTATATCTTGTGTCATTTACTTTCTGCATTTCTGTTTCTACTATATTCTGTGATCTGTTTATTATTATATATCCCGTTAGATTTTTAATTCAGCTAAAAACTATGATAAACCCTATTCACCCCCTCCAGTGTTAATCTAGATCCAACAAGTGGTATCAGAGCAGGTATTCTGTTAACTCTAGAGTTATGGTGATCCCTAGTTGTCAGTCTTCTGAGAGTCAGTCCAGTCCTATTCCATCTATTTTTAATGGTACAGATTTTTTTAATTGGAAATTAGAAATGGAGTTATATTTAAAATCTATTGATATTAAATGTTGGGATACTGTTATTAATGGATTTGATATTGTTAGTAGAAATGATATTGGATTTAATTCTCGTGCTGTTCACACTTTATATTCTTATATTGATGATGTCCAATATAGCCTTATCTCCCATTGTTTGACCGCGTAGGAAATCTGGACAACTCACAACACGCTATATGGAAAATAAGACAACGACTCAAAACCCCAGTATTGTCAACTCAGTTTTAGATTTGGGTTTAACAGGTTGTACAAATGGAAATTCAGATGTAGACTCAACAAAAGATCTTTCTTATAAAAATTTAACTCATCGTTTAAATGATTTAACTGAATCTGTTGAGAATCTAAAATCTAAAAATAAATTTCTGAAATCTGAAAAACTTGAGTTGATATGCAAAATTAATCTTTTGGAATCAAAGCTTAAAATCGTTAAGAAGTCTCCAAATTCTAATTGGAAAAATTGTTTAAATTTGAAAAATGATCTTGTTCGTCAAAATAAAAATATTCAAAAACTTGAGAATGAAATTTTGATCTTAAAAGTGAACAAGATAGAGCTTGAAAGCAGAAACAATTGTTTGCAAAAAGAATTTAAAAATTTTAAAATGGCTGAAAATTCCAAATATATTTTTGCTGAAAATCAAAGCTTGTTGAAAACTGAGTGGTGAAAACATTTTGAATTTGAAAAACTCAAGAAATTTGAATCTAAGAGTCGAAAACATTTTGAATTTGAAATTGCTGAGTCTCAAACCAAAATTAAATTGCTTAATGATGAAAATTTGGTTATGAAATCTGATTTTGAAAAATGTAAGATCACTAAAAATTGTTGTTAAGATTTAATGAAATAAAACGGTGATCTTAAAACTAAAATTCAACGACTTGAAACAACATTGACTAAATTTTCTAATGGTGAAAAATCTTTAAATATGTTGTTGAAAAATCAGTTTTCATCAGGAAATAAAAGTGGACTTGGCTTTGGAAAATTTGATGTTTTTGAAAAGAGAAGTTCAAACGATTTTAAAAATCCTGCAAGATTCTTTGAAAAGAATCGACTTGATAATTTGAACTTTGATAATTTCAAAGGATTTTTGAATCGAAAGAAAAATGTAAACTTGTTTAGAAACAACTCTGTTTTGATCCCAAAAAGGAACAGAATGAATTCGTCTAAATTCAAACAGATCTGGGTCCCTAAAAGCACTTTGGTAAATTTTGATGGGTTGCTATTCAAACAAGTTTGGGTACCGAAAGTCCAATACACAACTGTGAGTGGTTTCACTAATTTTGTTAGACCACTCAATCCCCTAAACACTTAGGTACTGGAGGTGGCTGAGGAACTGCTAGTCAAAGGAGATTCAAATTCAAACTGTTTTATGGTTCTGTATCATTCACAGTTCCTCCAGTCAAGATTGACGAGTTAGACATTCCGGTTTACACTGATTTCAGGTATGATCTCTGAACTTATCTCTGTATATATATTCTCTGTTTTTATTTTTTATTTTTTTTCTTTCTTCTATCTCTTTCTTCTATTTAGTCTGATTTAATTTATCACTGCCATATTATTCTCTTTTCCTTTTGAGCTTCATTAACTCCCAATTGCAGAAGTCATATTTTTTCTGGAAATTTGCTTTCTTTTACATAAAACTCTGATGTTTTTAATTATTTCCAGATCTTGAATTTAATCTTATAAATATCTGCAATTGTTTTTTGAAGTTTATTTGTCTGATTTCTGAATTCATAACAATGTTGATGTATCCTTGTCATACCTTGAACATTGTTAATTAGAATTCTAAATTCTTGAAGATCTGAAAATTTGATGAAGTTTCACACACCTCTGTTGTTTTGAGTTTCTTCTAATTCAGTTTAGAAAAGCTTGAAATATTATACTCATTACATCACACTGTACTTATCAGTCGTGGTAATTTCATTGATTTTTAGATTGGCTTAGATATTCTTGAATCATTGCTTACATCTTGAAATTCTCTGTTATTCATGATCATCTGGTTTGGATTTTTGTTTGTTTAAGGTCATTTGAAATTTCTGATATTTTGAATTCCACACGCCTCTCAGATCTGAAATTATTAATCCTGTGTGATTGATTCATTATATCTCAAGAATTACATTTATTTCAAGTGATTTTGAATAAACCACTATTTTTGGATCATGAGTTTTCTTTAAAACTTGATGTAAATATTTTGAAAAATTCTTTATAATTGTCAAAGATAATTTTGAAAATTCTTTGAATATTTGGTCTTAAATCTCACTGTTATTTATTGATTTATTGAATCTCACACATCTTGAATCTGAAACATAATCTGGTGTGATTGATTCACTAAATCCTAATATTTTCACATTTCTTCAAATGATTTAAAATGAACTAAATTTTATAATCTTGGATCATGGAATATATTTTGTGACCATCAGAAACAGTTACTGACAAGTCTGCTGTACTGTTGGTTTATGTGCTGCTCTGATACTGTTTTTGAAAATTCTAGTAACTACTTGCTTTAATTAATTTTTTGTCTGCTGCCTTGATAGATGGAAGTAATTTGCTTGATTGGTTAATCTTGTCTGATTGGACCTTGTGATTAAAAAAAAATCGGCTGTTTGAGATATCCTTGATTGTCTTTAGTGTCATGTTAAAATCCTCATTAATAAAGACACCAAGTGATATCAGTTTGGAAGTGCTGAATTTGTTTTTGTTGTATATATTTTTAATCTCTCATGTCTTGTATAGATCTTTCATATCCCTCTTGTATTTGATTTTCAATTTTAAAGTTATTTATTGATTATTCATTCAGAAATTGAAATCTATATCCCAATTGAACTGTACTTATAATTCATCAAAATCATTACCAGATTTTGAAATTGTGATGAATTGTGACTGCAGTATATTTCACAACCAGAGGAGATTTTATTTAGATTTTCCATGATGGTTGAACATTTATTATAATATCTTTGAATTGGAAATTATTTCACGACCATCTCCTTTATCTATCATCATTCTGCCATCCATGATAATTTTATATTAATGTGGAGAGTTAATATGTTTTAATTTTTTTTAATAAACAATGGAAATATTTTTGGTGGAAATGGGACTAGGTTATTTTTCAAAATTAGTGACAATTGAAAATTTTCAATGATCCCGGTACAGTCGAGCATATTTCATAATATAATTAATTTAGAAATTTATTTCATAGTCCATTTCTGTACATACCCCATTTTTTATCATCCATATTGGTTTATATATCGAGGAGTTTTTTCTTTTAAAGCTGAAATGATAAATATATAATTAATACATAAGTTTGTCTGTAACCTCATTTAAAAATCCAAGCTCTGGTCATGCATGGTTATGAGACAACTTGAAATTTAAGCTGCGACTGACCCCATTTAAAAATCCAAGCTCTAGTTATGCATGGTCAGTGTGCTCTTAAATAAAAAGAAAAAGAAAAAGGAATAATGTGCTAAACTAGAATTAATCTGAAATACTCCTTAGTGTTTAAAAATCAGCCTATCAATCCATCTTCTATTCTGTGAAATGTGTTAATATTTTATGATGTATTATGATTTGTTGATTGATAGTTATTGGGATTTGAGATTATACGATTTTGTCACTTAAATTGAATTAATGATTATAGTCCAAATCTGTCACTGTTTCTATGCTTCAATTTATAAATTTCTTTTGGAAAATAATTGGAAATTATTTTTAAAACTCTCTCCATTTTATATAAAAAAAATTGAAAATGATTGGAAAATTCGTCATTCTCTGCAATGTGAAATATGCCACTAGTTCTCAGTTTATTATGATTTTTGTTTGATTGATTGAGATTTGTGATGACCGTTCTTCCTCTTAAGCTGAAATTATATTTTTAGTCATTTTTCATCTGTATTTTAAACTCTATATCCTTTTGATGATAACAAAAGGGGGAGAATGGGTTGAGACTTTGATTTATGAGTGAATATTTTATAAATATTTTTATTTTTGAAAATCTATTATTACTCAGTTCATTTCACTCATGCACAGTTTTAGGGGGAGTTTCTGTTGTAGGGGGAGCTAATAAATAGGGGGAGTTCAATGTTCACTGTCAAACACATTTATTGGATTCAAAATCTTAATATTTGTTTGTCATCATCAAAAGGGGGAGATTGTTGTATATAACGTTGTTGTATACACAATTATATGATTTTTGTTTGATGATAACAACCAAATATATATTATTATAAATGTGTTTATAACTGTATTGTTATATATATTCATCACAGATAGGAATATAATATTTATATTTAAACAGAATACATCAATACAGAAATTCAAATCTCTACACAGTATTTTGTTCAAATATAATATTTTATTTCAATATTTCAAACAGTAAAGTATTACAACTCCGCTATTTACACATCATTGTTATACAATTTAGTTCATATTCAAATTCATATACATACATGACTCTCACTACAACTCTCTGTCACTTAGTTTTACACACTGACACAACTTCATTGACACTACACAGTACTGCTTCAGTCTTCTGTCTTTGTCTTCTACCGGTCAGTCCAGTCTTCATGCATACCTGTCACATGAAACACAGAAACACACAGTACACTGCAACAAAAATAATATTCTAAATTCTAGAGAATATAATTTTTATTTTGAAAATTTATTTGCCTTAGAATTCCGGTGTGTTTCTCATCATTTTTCTGACTCGATCTGATTTATTCGACTGTGTCTAATACAGCTTGTGATATTCACAGTGATTCACTGTAAATACCACAAGGCAGAAAATATATATATTTTTTACAGGGATAGGGAAATCTGTTCTGGATGGCTGCATATACACACGTGTACATATATACACGTGTGCACTGCCTCGCCAATCCAGTGTCGCGACTGAGGAGAAGCCACGTGGACCAACTCGATTCGGTGCGTATATGGACGAGCAAAATAAAACATGAATGGTCGAATGCAATAAACAAGGCAATTTAATGTTGGCCGACGCAACACAAATCATGCAAGAAAAATGGTCGAGCAATGATCAAGTGTACAGCAAGGCATCAATACAAATCAGCACAAAAGAATGTGTGACAAACATGAGAGATAAGCTCAAGATCAGGGAAAATCACAAGGCAGTACAACTTGGCAGATTAGATTACACTTAGCTAATTCAAGCATGGCAAATCACCTCAGTTCAGTTTTTACATGGCAGATCACAAAATGGCAACATCATTTCAGCATATATGGTGAAAAGATCAGGCAAAAACAAGTCAGCAAGACTCAAGCATACATGAACATAACAGCATGTTCAAACTAGTCAGGACACTACATGCATTGCGAGCACAACAATGTGATACTGGAATGCAGGAAATAGCTCAGGATGGTGTAGCCCAACAAGTAAAGTCAATACAACATAGTAGCAAACAAGGTGCAATGACACAACATAAATGGTGATGTGCATGTCAAAACAGTAGCATGGTGATACAAGAAGGGTTCAGCTCAACTACAAGAAGAGGAGCAAAACAGTTTAGTTTTTCAACAGATCCAGGTGAAAGTGCCAACATATACAAGGGGCCAACAACATGTTTTAAGTGTCACAGCAAAACTGCATGTACTCTAGTACGTATACACAATAACTAAATAAGGAATGGACCGAGGACATTTAACTCAACATGAATGTGCAAGGTGGTCATGTATGCAAGATCAAGTTTAGCATGGTGATCTAATACTTGGTCAAGATGTGGAAAAAAATCTCAGCAAGAATAATTTCCAGTTTTTATCACGCACTGATTTCGGGAAAGAAACAAGTCATGGAATCAACAATATGATGTGAGCAATTAATCAGTTTCCAAAAATTAAAGTGAACTTTCTTTCGGCGTGTTTAAGGAAATTAGCAAATCTATCAAATAGGGGACTACCAAGCAAAATTGCACAAATCATGTTTTGGCAAGAATTCATTTATTTCCTGAAATCACTCAACATGCAAGTCAATCATTCTAAGCTGATTCAATCAAAGAACCAAAAGGGGAAGCCAGCAGAAATGTTATTTTCAGTAATCAAATGTTTGGCAATGTTTTTAAAAGGGGACAACAAATAAATTTTCCAGAAATGATTTCATGGTTTCTAAGACATGCAAGAAATACTCGGCAAGTTTTTCAAAATATGTCCAGATATATCATGCAATTCATTATTGGAAAAAACTTTTTGTATTTATTCTTGTCAAAGCTCAAAGCCAACCAGATTTATCACGACAATTTCAAATTCAATCGAGAGAGTCAAAAGGGGAAACCAGACAAATTCAGATCGAATCATTCTATTCGAAATCAGAGCAAGTTAATGGATTCAAGATCTTATTTTAACACCATATCATCATCGGCCTTGATATTAAAAAACACAGAACGATTCTCGAGGAATTAAAAGACATAAAACATAGAGAAACTAACGTTTTATTCATCTGTTTTGATTGCCAGTTTATTTATCTCCAAATTGAAGCACAGAAAGCATTCAACAACTCGAGAGAATCAGAGAAAAACATTCGATCTTGCAAATATCATCAATTTGGAGCCAACAATAAGAAACCCTAGTTTTTCCAATTAAGCCGCCGCCATATTTTTTCTCCAGAAAACAAAAGGAGATCGGGCAAAAGCCAATTGAAAGTGGGCCGACCAAGATAACAACGGGCTTTGGATTTTAATTTAAAAAAAAGGGATAACCCTTATGTTTAAGTCCTAGGGTTTCTTTGTTTTTATTTTTATTTTGTATCGTTTTTATTCTCTGTTATAAATCGTCTGAACAGTTTTCTAGGTCTGTAAAATCTAGGGGGATTCGGTTAGGGATTAGCTGACAGTTTACTAGTGTCTGTAAAACTAGGGGAAAATCTGGTCTAGTGGATATAGACTATTCTAGGGTTTTGAGCGTAGGGTTAATACAGGAGCAGGGAGTGCGAGTTTACATGGTCTTGTAAGCGGAATCTGTTCTATCACCTAGTAGAAACCTTAGGAATGCAGCAGTAGGCAGAAATTTGCCGAAGCTGGGTATATCTTGTGTCATTTACTTTTTTCATTTCTGTTTCTGGTATATTCTGTGATCTGTTTATTGTTATATATCCCGTTAGATTTTTAATTCAGCTAAAAATTGTGATAAACCCTATTCACCCCCCTCTAGGGTTAATCTAGATCCAACAGTCCTTCCTCCGAAAAGGCACCATAGGCTACATGCTCCTCAGTTGGGTCACGATCGCCATAATCCGGCGAAGACCCAATCCCTGATTATCACTGACATAATCCATAGGATCGTGAGGGAATCCCGAGGGAATACCAACGACGTCTGGGAAACTAGTACGAGGCATAATCCCTTCACTCTAGCTATCCTCAACGCTGAATAGCCTAGGCCATTCAACATGCCAAAACTCACTGCTTAATCGGGGAACTCTGATTCTCGGAACTTCATTAACCGCTACAAAAGGCACATGGATTCATCCCGCGCCATTGATGTCATGAAGTGCAAGTTCTTGCCCATCTTTCTTCAAGGTGGGGCTTTGTCATGGTTCTCTCGACTCCCATCCAGAACCATCTCGATTTTCGATCAACTCCCAAGGGGTTTTATCGCATAATTCAGGACGTATGTCATAAGACCTAAAGGTATCCTCTCAGTCTTGAACATTTTCCGAGGCACCGATGAGACTCTCAGAAGCTACCTTGAAAGGTTCAACACCGCCTTAGCCAAAGTAGGGGATCCTACTCCTTGAACCGTACTCATCCATCTTGCAAAGGGAGTACCACCAGATTCCGAATTCGGAGCATGGATCGATCGAAAGCAACAAAGGCTTTGGAAGTTTTTACGAGAAAGCCCACTAGTTCCTAAGGCAAGATGAAGCATGTAGGAATCACGCTACTCTACCCAACCATCTCCACATCAAGGCGAAGCCCAAAGATCGGACAACTATGAACTTGATCATCCAAACGAACCAACTCAAGACAACAACAACGGGGCCAGCCCCGACAATCCTCCACTCAACAACTACGCTCTTCTAAAAGAGCTCGTCTACCATCAGAGTCTTGAGCAGCACCAATAAGATTCTCCGAGCAAAGTTCCCGAGCCTTCCAACGCTCACCATGAACTTCAGTCAACTGGGACAATCATTGACTATATCCCCAGAGATCATCCTTCGACTCGACAATATTACAGCACCAATAACTGACTTAGGTCTCCGGCACCACAACGCCTCATCTTGTTTGAGTTGCACCTTGTTATTTACTCTCAGTTGTAGACTGTCTCCAAGGATGTACTTTGACGTACTACTCAGGTTGCTAGCATGGTCTACTTTGATGTAATCTTCGTCTGAAGAACTGCAACTGTAACCGAGCAGTCTCATCGACCACTTACCCCTGAAACTAGGGGCAAGCACCATAAGTCTAACAGATTTACCCATGCCTACCTATGCTTAGCCGTACTCTAGCGATGGTATGTTGGCACCACCAATTCACGACTAGCGGACTTAGATGATCAACCTACGCTTATGCTTACTATGGAGTCGGTCTATTGGCACCGTTCCACCCGAACTTCGCACGCCTCGAGTTAATCGAGAGCGAAGTTCACCCACTCAAACTTTGTCCAACCCGAGTCTCTCGAGAGTAGAGTTCCGACCAACTCAACCCTGAATGAAACGTCGAGCCATGAGCACTTGGGACAACAACTTCCATAGCGTAGTGGATCTAGAGGTCTTCATCAGAGATACTGGCTTTCGACTCGTTCCCACCTTTGCCTCGCTCGTCGGAAGTGTAATAGGAACGAAAAGTAAGCCATCTTCTCCAAAGGACACCTCCTTTGCGCTATATCAAAGCCATTTTTATCCACCTGAAGCTCCGACCACACTCCAGTTAGCTGGGGCACGTCGGGAAGTACAACCGGAGGCATGTTCGGAAGCAGGCCCTGAGGCACCTGTCCTCCACCAGTCTTGTAACTGTTTTCTATGATGCAATGGTCTCTGAGGTCGTCATTGGAGATACAGGTGTGTGACTCGTTCCCATCTTTGCCTCCCTCATCAGAAGCGAAATGGAAATGGAAAGCAAACCCTCTTCTCCAAAACAACTCCTCTTCGCTATGTTGTGGCCATTTTCCTGCACCTGATTTTCTGACCACCCTCCTGTTAGCTGGGGGCACGTCGAGAAGTATTACAGGAGACACGTTCGGAGGTAGGCCCAAGGGAACCGGTCCTGCAACCGTCTTCTGTAATGCAATGGTCTCTGAGGTCGTCATTGGAGATACCGTTGCGCGACTTGTTCTCACCTATGCCTCCCTCATTGGGAGCAAAACAAAATGCAAGCCCTCTTCTCCGAAAGACACCACCTCTTTCGTGTGTCGTAGCCATTTTTCCCTCACCTGATGCCCTGGCCACTTTCCTGTTAGCTGGGGGTACGTCGGGAAGCAATGCCGAAGGCACTACCACTAAAGTCAGTGTAACAACCCGAATTCCAATAGACCGGTCTTTTTTTTTCAAAAATTATAATTTTCCAAAACTCGAATTGGCTTGTCTAGTATCCTGCAGAAAAGACAAAGATATAAAATATATCAGAGCCTAGAAAATATCTCACAACGGAATGGAATAAAATATAAGACAATCAAATATAGCCTTACCAAGGGTAACATTACTGCCTAACCCGTATCCAAAGCTATCATATCTCTCCATAAACCTAACCTGCAAGTGTGTTACAAGGAGGTTGTCAGAACATAAGTTCTGGTGACTGGATTGAATTACACAATCTGAAATAACCCTACATATGTCATTCAGTTATGTCACTTATTCATTAGGTTGTTTGGGTTAGTAACACTTAAGGCTTTACACACACATCGTACCCATCTACCTCCCAGTAGATCAACCTATTATAGTATATATGTAGCTTCCCTCAATATCAAGGTACTTTTCATGGTACCCCTCTCGCACGGTCTCCACCGTCACGACATAGAAGCGTATGCAACTCTCATCCTACACAGAAGCGACGTACGGATCTCCGTAAAACTATGCCACATTTGTAACTCTAATCCTACGTCCGAACTCATCGGCCAAGCTCGATCTTAACATGGAGTAATGCCCTAGTGTCTATGATACACAACCTGGTGCGGCGTGCATGTATCCTCACACATACATACTATCTACTGTAACCCGAGTTCCGTAATAGGGTTGCATCTGAATGCATGAAACTCGGTCGGGAGCTTTTCCATATCCATATAGTTCTGCTAAAGAGGTCTAAAGTACATATATCCAAACTATGGTTTGCATTTCTATGGTGGCTATGGTCCTACCTCGACCCGTCCCTCAATTAGTGAAATACTATATCAAGAGCTAAGTGGCGTGCCCCTAGCAAACAATCTACATCCAAATTCGCGTACCCCGCAACTAAAGTCTCGATAGGTAAATGTCGAAGGTCTGTAGGTATAGCTCTATTCTTTTTGCGTCACACTGACTGCCGATGACAGGTACCCGACGATTACTATCCTTTATTTGGTCATGACTAGCCTCTCTATAGGCAAATCGTCTAATCACCCCATTGCCACCTGACAACCTTTTGACTTCCATACTACTGTTGCAGTCAAGGTATACCCACTGGGTGGTTTCGTGCAGACCCAATCTATGCGAGTACAGCCTGAGCACTGCCCCCACACAGAAGACCACCACGGAGTACCCTACCACATCCCTCGGAAGTCGCGTGCTTCCTTCGAGTTCTAAGAACCAGTAAGCAGAATATCAGCAGAATAATCAGATGGACGTGTTCCTCTCGTACCTCTAGACACGACGATGATCTACCTCATCCGATTTCCAGTTAACTTGGTTATTTCCAATCATATTAACTTCTTACTCAAGTTACCAAGTTTTCTGCAAAACCTTAATATCTCTAAGGAATGGACCCCTCTCGCTTATTAATTTTAGTTATCTAACTTAACCCATTTAAGTTCATTAATAATGCCCTAACATGTTATTCTCTAGATTGCAATCAAGGTCTGTAATCTACAATCTTCTTACATTATTACACTGTCATTCATCGTCCAATTTCAGGTTACAATAATATGTTCTACTTAATATGTCAGTAAGTAAATCCTATTACAATCATCAGGTTTCCATTTAACATATTACTTGATTTATAATTAAGTATAACTTATTTCATACCATAGGTCTTCTTACTTCATTATGTCTTATGCTGCCTGAGTGGGCTTCTGTTTATTATTAATTTCTTTTATTAGACTTCATAAATCTCTTTTATAAGTCTACCAATAATAAGCCTACATCATTCTTTTTCATTAACCATGACTTGGTTTAATACAACCTCTTGTTGTTATTTACTTAGTCATTTTAACTAAGGTTTTTAAATAAGTTTCTTTCCATTTATTATAACCTATGTTATAATTTCCACTTGTCCCTAGGACAAGCTTACCTATTATCTTTCATTCTTTCATTCATACTTAATCATAATAGGTTATTATCATTCCCCATTCATTCCAATTCTTATACTATCATTCTAGCTAGAATTGTTTATTTGTTAACTAAGTTTTCTTAACTAAGGTTTATTAATAAGTTTTTCCCCTTTTTATTAATGATAACACATGTTATAATTCCACTTGTGCTTAGGACAAGCCCACCTATTATACATCATTCTCATTAATGTAATTAAATATAATAGGTTATATTCCCCATTTATCACATTTTCTTCTGTTGTTTTACGTTAACCAAACTTTTACTGTTATAACCTTTATCATTTCACAGTCTTGTGAATTTTCACACATTCCATTATGTTCATATAATTATATATATGTTTAGGCACTAGACCCTTCGCATTAAGTTGACTACTTGTGGATGTTGGATTCGCCAAGCGGTTACAGGAAAGCTTCTACCACAAGTTGAACTTAACCTCGTGTCTTAGTGTGGTTACAATTTCATAATTACTGTAAATTTTCCATACAATTTAGACATATCTAATCTTTTTCATTACTCCAAATTTCGCTGTAATTTTATTTACAACCTTTTGACATAATAATATTCTTAAGCAATTATTCATGTTTATCATAAATTCCACAATTACAACATTTACAGTAAATTCCAATTGAAACAGATGATTAATGGAAACAGAGTAGTGTTCTCAACAAATTTAATCTCAGTTACCACAATTATTCGCAATTCCATTGTAGCTTGACATATAATATCCAATTAACAGGTTATTAGAACAGAACTACGTACAACAGTGATCCTTTCAACATATTCTAAAAATATTTAATACCCAAATTCAAGAATTATCAATTGTTCAGCAGATTAAATATAACGGGGAATACAAACGATAAATATATCGTTGTTTAAAATGGTATAATCTAGATCCACTTACCTAACTACTTTCCAATCCATGAATCTGATCCAGATTTGTTGCTACATGGCATCTCGAACTGAATCTATTATAAAAAGTATCCACGGATTCACAAATCTGTTCCTAATAAGAAGAGGAAAAGAGAAAGAAACCTATATAGACCAAACTCAAGGACTTACCTCATGCTAATCAGAATTCTAAACACCAATGTGTAGATATATATATATATATATATATATATATATATATATTGTGACGACCGCCCAGAACCCCTACACTATATAAGAGGAATAATGCGCCGAAAGGTGTGCAAGGCAGCTATGGATGATCATCAAGGTATGATACATAAGCGGAACCTGTCGTAAACTCACAGCGAAGGATAAAATATAATAGAACATATACAACAGGTAGTGATAGTGAAGCAGAAAACACTAAACTTTCATGACAACTAGAAAGTATTTCCCATACACGAGGAAAACAATAATAGTGTTTGTACAATTTACCTTACTAGAACACTCAGAGAAATAGCAAACAACGGAAATCCAATTATTAGATAGTAGTAAAACTGGTACATGAGCCTTCTGCTCGCCATTGATCAACATCATCATCCTTACTAAAGCATCTCCTGTCACCTGCTATTCAGTCTGCCCATCCACAACCGGATGAACAACCCAAGGTAATAAGAGGAAACATAAAACCTTGAGTCAGACAACAGTCTTAGTGAGAGATAAAACAACTAACAAACTTCATCAATAAAGCATATGAGAATGGGTAAATAAACGAACTAATCTACCCAGCTCCAGAGAAGAACTTACACCTGTCTTCCCCACAACATGACAGTGATAGCCTTTACAATCCATACACTCCAAAGGATAATAATTCTGCCATAGTAACCAGAACAACCATTCATACATAGCAATAGCAACCCAATCACGATCACAACATACATTTAAACGTCCATGACTGACTCTGGCTATCACCGTCAACCTTGCTTTGGAACCCTAGTTATCGTATGACTGGCTAACAACTTGCCATCAATTGTCAAGGACCATACACGATGCCCTGGTTCTAGCAAAACTCCTCACGCTGTACTCAACATGTGCCTAAGCCATACACGACGCCCAGGGCACTCGACCTACAACTGGTCTTCAATTGTACCCCTTGCTTTGGATCCGCAAGAACCTATGACAACTACAGTTCCTCGGCCTTCTCATCTCTAGTCGTTATCGATTACGACTATTAATTAACTCAGAACACCTTAGAGCCATCACTCCACATGAACTCAATACACCCTTGAGTTGTCATACCATTCGTTGTTCTACGCCGATCAATGAACACTTCTCAACACTTTAAAACTTCCCAATTGAATTCACTTTGAAGTCACATCATCACAAGAAATGTCCGATCAGAAATGGCAGAAACGGCTGACAAGAAATGGCTGACTAGAAATGGCTGACCAGAAATGGCCGACTAGAAATGGCCGACCCAACTTTATGCCGACCCACTTTATGCTGACCCACTTTATGCTGACCCAACTTTAGGCCGACCCAACTTTATGCCGACCCAACTTTATGCTGACCCAACTTAGTGCTGACCCACTTAGTGTTGACCTAAGTTTGTGCCGACCCAACTTTATCCTGACCCAACTTTAGGCCGACCCAACTCTATGTCGACCCAACTTTAGGCCGACCCAAAACCTGCATATTGCAATTCAACTCTGGTTTCGACCAAAACTTCGCCAAACGATAAATCCGACGAAACCAACTCGTCCCACTTATCAATTATGGCCACAATCATAGTATGAAACCATCATCATCATGAATACAATGATTTTCATCAAAATTGTGCAAATCACACCAAATCATGCAAAAAGATCATATGAACAAAACTATAGATCTAACTTGCATAAGCATATGAAATATCATGGAAATTACCTAACTAAACTTACTAAATCATATCAGAGGGTGATTCATATGAAAAACGGACTTAATATGGCACAGATATATTGGAAAATGATTGAATATGATGAAAAACATAACCAAACACTCATACACTTCATTGAATCCATGTGAGAGATGTAAATCACTCACCGATTCTCCCAAACAAGCAAAAATTGATGGAATACGAATCTGGATAGCAAGCACCTCGCACCAAACACCTTGATCTGATGAATCCTTGCCTCAATTGATGTAGATCTAGCTCCAATGGTATAGATCTCCAATTTCCCTCCTTGGATTATGATTTCTAATGGTGGAAAAGTGTTAGAGGAAGGAGGAGCTCAAGACCTCCCAATGAGAGAATGGAAAATTCAAACCCTTTCTCATATTCCTTACCCCCTATTTATAGTTTCCACCAAACCTCTAATGGGCCTTCCCAATTCAGCCCATCTTGGCTTACCAAACCTGGACAGCAAACTGAAAACCTTAAAACAGTGATTTCTTCCAAACCGCTGAGCCACAACTTTAATGTAACCACTCTATGGAAAGGCAAACATTAATTCCTTTGCAATGGCACAGGTCTCGCCCATTGATTCGACCCGAGTCAAAAGTTATGCCATGTACAAGACTGATAGGGGAAAAATGATCACAAACAAAATAAGTAAAAATTATGGACATGTCTCACATCCCTATAAGCAACATATTAAAAGATGAGAATGATCCAACCCTCAGGGAACGAAATAAACATATTTTACGATCTTTCGGTACGTAAAATGTGGGCTGTTATGTGTATTCTTTTTATCCAAATCTTGAATAAGTATTTCCTAAGATTGATTGTTCTATTTTATGAAGAAATTTGAGGAGGAAGAAGGATAGCAGAGCCTAGGAAGCATGTAAGAAAATATGAGATTTAGGCTAGGCCCTGCTAGTCTATTTATAGGTGTACAAGAAAGTCTGAACTGTAGGATTTAATCCCTTAAAATTCGAACCGCACACATCAGAAAAGCCATGCCACAAAAACAAATCTGGACTGACTCAGGTCGACCCGCCCCTACGTGGGTCGACCCGTCTGGGTAAACGCGTGTTTTCTGGGACATTGTTCCTGAATTTGACGCTTTTAATTAACAACGTTTATTTACTTCCCTTATTTTTACTTCTTTGATTTGTTTTATACCCTTTATACAACATTACTAAGTCTGAATTTCACTTGTATATGTATATATACATGTGTGTGTATATACACACACACACACATAGAGCTTTCTCTTTATTTAATTTATTGTTATCTTTTGTATACATGCTACGGGTTGGTCATGCCATATACCAAAACAAATTAGAAAATCACTGCGAATGCATTAGTAAATGTTTTGGGGTCAGATTACGAAAAATATAATCTTTTATATTTTCCTTTTGATTATAAACATAAAAATACAGGGTGTTACATTCTCCCACCCTTAGGAAAATTCGTCCCCAAAATTTGATAAGGGTAAAATTAAGTAATCTGTAACGATCCACATTTTACATATCGAAGGATCATAGAATATTTATTTTATTTTCATACGAAGTGATATGATCTGTAACTTTGGGGAATGGCTATTGGGGTCATTTCCCATGTTCACGATTTTTGCCGAATTTTAAATGACCGTTTTGCCCCTGGCGAATCTTGTTCCGCTATAACTTTTGATTGGTAAGAGTTTTGACCTGAATCTACTTCCATTGGATTTGGATGATGGTTTACCATTCCATAGAATGGTCACATTAATCAAATGGATTTACCGTTTGGGAGATATGGCTGAAATAAGGTTTGAAGATGGAAAAATAGCTTAACCGGGCTCAATTGGGTGGCTAGCAGCTAGGCCCATAACCCATTTCGGGATTAGGGTTATGGGAGGGATGAAAGGGTTTGGGAAAACATTTCATTTCAATTTTCTAGCTGCCACTTACATCTCTTGAAACCTAGCAATGGCCTCCATCTTCTAAAACACCCCCAAATCACCTTCCAGTCACTAATTAAGCCAAACTAATCAAATCAAGGCGGATTAGCATCAAATCAGAGGTAGAGTTGCTGAAACACATAGGAATTCGACCCAAATCTGTGGAGTTTTTAGGTCTATAATTCATTTGTGGCTAAGGTGAGTGATTAGCATGTTTTTACACTAATTACGGCTAATTAGGGGTGATTAGTGACAATTAGCGAAATTATGACTTAGAAAAATATGCAAAAATTCTTAAATATTATTTTATGGCTTTGATAAAAATTTGGGCTAATTTGGATTAAGTTTGCTAATCCTATAGTTAAAACATAGTTAAGGGGGTTAAGGGGGAAACATGGGTTTTGGGTATGTTTGATCCATATTTACATGATTATTCATTGTTTTGATGTTTTTGGTTGATTCAATATGTTGCTACTACTATTTAGTATGTTCTATGATTGCAAAGGAAAGTTAGAATGGTCGAAAACGCTGTCGAATGGCGTAAATAGCTCGTTGGAAATGGCGTAGGAATTCGGATCAGACCGGAGGTTGAGGGTCGGATCGGATCGTCCCTGGGGTCGTGGGTACTAACCACGAACCGAGTCGATTCCCCCGAACTGAACTGCCTGCCTGAAGTCCTCGAGCACCACAACTAGCCATGCATCACGAATTGGTTGTCCCTCGAACCGCTGCATGTACCCGAATCGAACCGTTGTGTGTGCCACGAACCAACCTGGTGCATTACTCACGAGTCGAACCACCATGAGGACTCACGGACCATGATGAGAGCCATGAGCCGATGCCAGGAAGTGAACCACGAAACGCTGGTCATGAAACGACCCACTACTCCGAACCCGAACCGGATGATGTCACGAACCGGTCCCATATGAGGATCACGAACCGGAGCACTACGCAAACAGGATGGAGACCAAACCGAACCGAGATAATGATCAAAACCCGAGATGCAAAGGAAGTCCATATGGGAGGTTATTACTTAGGATCCAAATGGGAACCAACGTATTAACTTCTAGAGTCGGACTTTGCTACAGGACGTATGCAAAGGAGTTATCGATATCTATAGCTTTGATTCACTATTGATGAGAGGGGCATTGACTATGGACCAGTGCGGTGGGGTCAAATTTGTATGGAGTCGAACTCCATTAGGACCCCCAAGAGCAAAGTTGTAACACCCCACGTCCATTAATGTCACTCACAAATGGAATGCATTAACTTCCATGGAGGTTTTAAGTGAATATAGAACAGAAAAATTATAGCAAGACAGATAATAAGTAGTACTTGGAAATCTAAAACTTCATTTTATTGCAGCGGAAATTAAACATGTTTGTTACATCATAAAACCATTAATCAGAGTCAAGTACAATATCCATCTTCATAAAACAAAATACATAACCCCATTACACTAATAGCCATTAAAGAAGATAACAATCTGGACTTTACTTCAGCGGTCCAAGCTTTCCAAAGAGAGATGAAGCAATCCAATCAAACTCCACTAGAGCTGGGTCCAACTTGAGGACCTGGAGGGGGAAAAGGATAGAAATGGAGGGGGTCAGACATAAAGTCTAACGAGTATGATAATTCTAACAATACTATTATCAAAGTAACTAGACCAAGGCATAAGCTCGAAAACAAGGAAATGTCTATGAACTATTAGGTATGGAATGAGCAGATAAAGATAACGTTAAGGGCATACTAATTACTAACGAATCATTACTACACTTCACCACACCAGTCACCCTAAAGGTTGATCCCACTTGCTTCACACAGAAACTATATAAATAGCCTTGCGTACCCCTAGCTGACTACATAGGTGTCGTCCGCTCCTATCTCCACTAGGTGTACCCCCACTACCCATTTTCGATCGGCTCCCTACTCGTAGATACCTGTGCTGGCCCCACAGTGGGGTGTATCACTCCCCTAAAGTGGCAACCCGATACAACTTGAGAATGCACGGCTTATACCTACACGATGCAACAACGTCTTACCTACCAGCCCGGGTCCACACACGCATATGAAACCCGTTGGACTTGCGTTGCCACCACTACCCCGTTTTGGCCTCTTATAGTCAAGCCCAATATGCGTGTCCCGTCCTCGACTTGGGTCGAGCCCACCTAATCTTGTCACCACTAGTATATCCCACTTAACCCTCTTAGTCATGTTCATTTACATGTGTGTTTGGTTAAGTCTTACTAATCGTATTTCACATGCCACTAAGGGCACCCACTAGATTCCTCATGCCACCCAAGGCACCTACTTAACCCCCATGTCCCACCTTACATGTTTATCTGGTTAAGTATTTCTTAATTCATTTAGGCCATAACCTCATAAAGACCTCTCACATTAGACTAGCATTTATGGCAGTTTGATTTGCCGGGCGGGTCCAGGCAGTCTTACAACATAAAAGAGTCTAACCTCGTGTCTTACAACTGTTATGCTTTAGTTTAGGCCTATGACCTCTCACATTGGGCTGACATTTGTGACCACTGGATTTGCCGGGCGGGTCCGGGCAGGTTTACGTCAAAAACGAGTCCAACCTCGTGTCCTAAGCATTAATTATCACTTATAATCTTTTACCCCAGTTTTAATAATTCCCTATCCAAATTATTAATTAAGTCCACTTTTTATTGATGTCCATAACTGACTCAATTATGGTCATCCACTCATGGCATGCAAAAATCATATCAATTGCACCCCAACTTCTTATTATTAAATCCTTAATATTACCCCTACCCCACGTTTATACGTTCGCTTACTCAACGCAGAATATACGTTAAACTCGAATAGTCTAACTCATAGCACAAAGATAAATTATCACAACATATAGACAAATAAAATAATCCAATCATAATAGGGGGGAAACTTGCATAAACTACACATGTTAAGGATCTAAAGGTGTCAACTTGTTAAATGTCACAATTTACATGATATGATCATAACCCAATTTTATGTATAAACTTGCATATGGGGTTTTAGGCAACATAATGATGGTGTGAACTAGCATAGAATTTCACATATGTCATAGCATAATTGTAGATGTCATAATAGATGTCATGGCATATGTTCATAACTTTTACTAATCAACCTAAACTTGCATATGTGACTTGTCATATAGATCAACATAGCCCAAATAATATCAATATTATGATTTGATTAACATGAACTAATTAGCATATATAGTGACATCATGGCTTTTTAACATGTATGATTCATCACAACTTAGCATAGAAACTCTCAACATACATAACATCATCATAGCATGATTTACAACATATAGGATATCATCACCACATAGCATAGGATTTATAACATACATGATAGTATAAGGTTTACAACAACATATATGACAATTCACATCATCTACTCATAATCCATTCATAACTTAACCTAATTAATTTAATAATAATCTTGTCAAGATCATCATACTCACAATTTAGAGAAGAAAAGAGAGTCTTGATTTGCTTTAGAGTTGAGTAGAATTAGAATTTGATTAGCTTCTTCCTTCTTAGTTGGCGGCGGCTAGACTGAGTTCCATGGCAGCGGTATGACGGTAGCTATTCTATTTTTCATATGAATTAGGGTGAGAGACTACCTAGGTATTTATAGAGTTTAGGATTTATTTAGACCGTCAGATCAACTCAGAACTAAACTGAACCGTTTAATTTGCCAACTCAGCCCTAAAGACACATCAGCAGATCAAGATTGGGCTCAGTCAAAACCCTAGCCGACTGACCAGGTCGACACCCAGGTCGACACTATAGTCGACCGGGGGGGAGGTCGACACTAGTGTCGACTCCCCAGTCGACCTGCCTGGGCAGGAATTTTGACCACCTAGCCCGCTTCTGCACTTTCAGTTTGAATTTGAAATTTCCTGCGAGCTGTTTTGAATTTTCTGAAACTTCCGATGGCCATAACTTCTTCATACGAAGTCCAATTCACGCAAACTCGGACTCTATCTCAACCAAAATTCCGAGAAGAACACAATGGCGTAACCCGTTTCCCACAATTCTCACGTCTAAGATTAGTTATTCTATAATTTGTGAATATTAATATTAACAGAATTACGGGGTGTTACATTCTCCCCTCCTTAAAGGATTTCGACCCCAAAATCTTCAAGTTAAGAAGAATGTAATCCTAATCATCCAATCATCCATCTACTCAACCATCAAACACAGGCATCCATTGTCCTTATAGACTTCTAATGCTTTCATGTTTAAATGCATAGTGTGTGTATATGTCCATATCTAATGCAAAATCAGGCGGTCCACTGATTCAGTTGACCTCCTTAATGCAAACCATGATAGTGCCGTGCGTCCATTATGTATGCAAAAGTTCCCTATCGATACATATTATTTCTACATGCATGCACAACCATCATATGAATGCAACATCCATATGATAAATAATCATCATACATCCATTTTACTAAATACAACCATATATATGCAATATGCAATATGAAGTGACTGAGCCGATCTAGTGCCTAATAGTGTGTGTATATGCGTCCACGAGCAACCACTAGCAAACACTTGCATCCACTTTGCATCCATCACACATAACATGTCTCAAACACATGTTTCAACCATAGGATTATCCTAACTAAAGGTCAAGGATACTAGCGAGAGGATACTCTAAAGGTAAGATAAGTACAAGATAAGCGATAAAGGAGAAATTAAAGGACATACCCTCGAAAAGGAAAGGGTATCATGAACGCATCTTCTCTTCTGTCTCCCAAGCAGCGTTGCTCTCATCATCTCCCCATTGTACTTTGACTAGTCTGACCTCTCGATTTCTCAGCTTCATAATCTCTGACCCAAGAATGCGCGTAGGAGCTCGTCGCATCACGCTCTATCTCCACCTCTCTAAGCAATTTCGGCTCTACCACTTCCGCGGTCTCGTGCAAGCACTTCCTCAAATGTGACACATGGAATACGTCGTGTACACCACTAAGTCCCTCAGGCAACTCCACTCTATACGCCATCTGTCCAATCTTTTCCTTAATAGGAAACGGTCCTACGAACCTTGGTGCTAACTTCCCAATGGACCCAAAGCGAACAACGTTCCATAATGGAGACACTTTGATAAAGACCATGTCCCCAACTTCAAACTCAAGATCTGTTCTCCTCTTGTCCGCATAAGATTTCTGCCTATCTTGTGCTGCTTTCATCCTCCTTCGAATCAAGTTGATCTTCTCTGAAGTCTCCCTAATCATATCGGGCCCAAGTAAGATCTTATCCGTATATTCCCACCAACATGTAGGTGAACGACAAGGTCGTCCATAAAGAGCTTCGAAAGGTGCCATGCCAATGCTAGACTGAAAGCTGTTATTACATGCGAACTCCAAGAATGGAAGATGCTCTTCCCATGTACCCCCAAAGTCTAGGATACATAGCCTCAATAGATTCTCTAGAATGCGATTCACCCTCTCAGTTTGGCCGTCCGTCTGAGGATGATATACGGTGCTCAAACATAACTGAGTCCCTACCGCCTCTTGTAAGCTTCTCCAAAATTCGCTAGTGAAAATAGGATCGCGGTCGCTCAATATGCTAGAAGGAACACCGTGCAAACGAACTATTTCTCGGGCGTATACAGAAGCTAACCATGGAGCAGTTCTCTTACTCGTCACGAGAATGAAATGGGCGCTCTTAGTAAGTCTATCTACTATAACCCAAATCCCCGTATTACCCTTCCTTGATTGCGGTAATCCATCTACAAAGTCCATCGAGACGCTTTCCCACTTCCATTGTGGGACCTCCAATGGATGAAGCAACCCACTGGGTTTCTTTTGCTCCGCTTTTACTTGTTGGCATACCAAGCATCTAGCGACATACTCGGCCACGTCCCTCTTCATACCGGCCCAAAAGTAAACTCGCTTCATGTCTTTGTACATCTTGTCCCCGCCGGGATGAATGGTCATCTTCGAACGATGTGCATCATCAAGAATGGTCTTCCTTAGGTCATCGTATTTTGGTACACAAAGTCTACCGTCCCTACGTAACCAACCCTTATCATCTAGGGTATACCTACGGAGATGGCTTGATGATTCCCCTCTTTTGAGATTTTCTACTAACTCAACCAACTGCGGGTCGTCTCGCTATGCCTCGCCAATCCGTCCCAAAAGCGTAGGTCTGACCTCCAAGGATGCTAGCAAACCGGGTACAAAGTCAACGGAAGGTCTAAAATCAAACAGAGAGATGAACTCTAAACTTCGCCGCTCAACAAACAAAGGACTTAAGGATAATCTTTTTCTACTTAAGGCATCTGCTACTACGTTACCCTTGCCAGGGGTATATGCTATCTCGAAGTCATAGGATGCTAAGAACTCCATCCACCTTTGCTGCCTTAAGTTCAAGTCCTTCTGAGAGAATAAGTATTTCAGCGATTTGTGGTCAGTGAACAATTCGAATCTCTCGCCAAGAAGATAACGACGCCAAGACTTAAGCGCGAAAACAATAGCGGCCAACTCTAGGTCATGTGTAGGGTAATTTTTCTCATGCGCTCTCAACTGCCTTCCACCATAGGCTATTACCCTACCCTCTTGCATTAAGACTGCGCCTAGTCCTGTCCCACAAGTGTCAGTATAAACAGTAAACGGCTTACTCCCATCTAGCAATACTAAGACTGGGGCTGAGGTCAAAGCTCTCTTTAAACGTTGGAACGCATCATCACAATCTACGTCCCTTGTGAAGACTATGTCCTTCTTCGTTAGGCGTGTCAATGGAGCTGATATCTTTGCGAAGTCTTTGATAAACTTCCTATAGTAGCCAGCCAACCCCAAGAAACTTCTCACTTCGGTAGCATTTCTAGGGACCTTCCAATCTTGGATGGCCACCACCTTTGCGGGATCCACGGCTATTCCTTCTTTGGAAACCACGTGCCCTAGGAATCGTACTTCCTTCCTCCAGAAGTGACACTTAGAAAATTTAGCTTTAAGGTTATGCGCTCGTAGGGTCTCCAACACTTCCCTAAGATGTAGGGCATGCTCTTCTTCATCCTTAGAAAAGATCAGGATGTCGTCTACAAAGACTACCACGAATTTGTTAAGGTACTCCCTAGACACCCTACTCATCAAATCAACAAAGTATGCGGGGACGTTTGTCAAACCGAAGGGCATCACTAGCCATTCATAGAAACCGTCCGGAGTCCTAAAGGCAGTCTTGTCAATGCTATCCTCAGCCACTCTCAACTGATGGAAACCAGTGGCTAAGTCCAACTGCGAAAACACTGAGGCGCAACCTAACTGATCGAAGAGATCGTCAATCCTCGGCAGTGGGTGTCTGTTCTTCTTAGTAAGCTTATTAAGTTCTATATAGTCCACACAAAGTCTAAGGGACCCATCCGCCTTCATGGCAAATACTACTGGAGCACCCCACTTCGATATACTTCGTCTTATGAACCCCTTCTCAAGCAACTCCTTCACTTGCTTATCGAGTTCCCTCCTTTCACGTGGAGCCATGTGGCGTACTGGCAAAGATACTGGTTTCGCATTATCCACAAGATATATTCGAAAATCTATCTCTCGCTTCGGAGGCAAGCCCTTCACCTCCTCAAACACATCCGAATATTCTCGGACCACTCTAACAGATCGTAGATTTTCCACCGACGCGTCAAGCGATTCTAAATAACTTAGCATAACGGAATCTATGGGATTACAAAAGATTTCGAGAGTGTTGCCAAGGCGAGTCATGAGCCTAACTACTCTCCTTTCACAATCAAGAACGACCCCATTTATGGATAACCAATCCATTCCTAAAATTAGCCCATAGCCCGTGAAGCCTAACACATAAGCATCACATCTAACTCAACGCTAAGTATAGAAATTTTCAAATCCAAACACATCATGGACAAATAAGCTGAGCCCCCAATTGGATTCGAAACAACTAAGGGATCCTCTACTAAACTGGTGTTTAAGTGCAGTGATTCAACTAATGACGTAGAGATAAACGAATGTGATGCGCCCGAATCGAATAAGGTACGGACAGGATGATCAAACAGAAAAACTAAGCTTTCAACAGAAATGGTTCTACCTCGTTCTTGCAGCGGTGGGACCACGAGAGCCTGAACTTGTCCCTTGCCTGCCCTGGTGCCATAAGAGCCTGCACCTGTCCTCCCGAGGTAGCTCCTGCCCTCTGCCCCTTCTTTGGGCAGTCCTTCACTAGATGTCCTGCATCGCCACAGTGAAAACAGCCAGTCTTCTTTTTCTTTCGGCAATCCTTGCTGAGATGGCCTGGTGTCCCACAGTTAAAGCATTTCTTCTTTCCCTTGCCATTACTGTCTTTACCACCCTTCTTGTTTTGCTGTTGTGGTTTCTTCTGACCCCCTTTCTTCTCGGGTGCCTTATCAGCTTTAGTGCCTTTCTCCTCGTGCATGAGTGTCATGTCTACTAGCTTCTCAAATGTGGCCCCCATTGGGATGTGGGTCATAGCCAACCCTTGCAACGGTTCATTCAATCCAATAACAAACCTCAGAGCCTTCTTCTCCGGCGTGTTCACTAAGTCCAAGCCAAACCTTGCTAACTGATTAAATTTGTTAACATATTCTTTCACTGACGAGGTTCCTTGCTTCAATATCAAGAACCTTTCCATATATAGATTCTCTTCCGCCCTTGAGAGAAATTTTGCCACAAACCTACGCCTAAAATCTGCCCAAGAATCAACAGGACGCTCCCCATTAGTGACCTCCCACCAAAACGAGGCCTCTCCCTTCATTAACCAAGCTGCTAATTTAACTTTCCTCCCTTCTTCCACTTCAAAGATTTCTAGCAATTCTTCCACCTCCTTAAGCCAATCTCTAGCTTCCACAAATGTTTCTGACCCTTGAAAAGGTTTTCCACCCATAGCCTTAAATTCCTTGCACGTCTTTGCAAAAGTATCTACGCGAGGAGGAGGAGGAGGAACGGGTGCAACTGGTGGTGGAGGAACATTGGCCGGACCTGCGGCAGCCCTAGCCTCTAATAGCCTCCTATACCATCCTGGTATCGTTACACCATCAGGTAGGTTAAGATCTTCAGCCATGTTGAAACGAAAAAGGAAAGATTCAAAATGGAGAATTCGAAAGATAAAGATATGGCTATTGGGGATTATGTTTTTCTTGAAAACTTTCCTCTTTAAAACAACTCATTTAAAACATGTTTTTGAAAACACTTCTTCCAAAAATACTTTAGAAAAATAGTTTTTCTATAAAAATTATCTGTTCTTGTAACCTTAAGCTCTGATACCACGTGTAACACCCCACGTCCATTAATGTCACTCACAAAGGGAATGCATTAACTTCCATGGAGGTTTTAAGTGTATATAGAACAGAAAATTTTTAGCAAGACAGATAATAAGTAGGACTTGGAAATCTAAAACTTCATTTTATTGCAGCGGAAATTAAACATGTTTGTTACATCATAAAACCATTAATCAGAGTCAAGTACAATATCCATCTTCATAAAACAAAATACATAACCCCATTACACTAATAGCCATTAAAGAAGATAACAAGCTGGACTTTACTTCAGCGGTCCAAGCTTTCCAAAGAGAGATGAAGCAATCCAATCAAACTCCACTAGAGCTGGGTCCATCCTGAGGACCTGGACGGGGAAAAGGATAGAAATGGAGGGGGTCAGACATAAAGTCTGGCGAGTATGATAATTCTAACAATACTATTATCAAAGTAACTAGACCAAGGCATAAGCTGGAAAACAAGGAAATGTCTATGAACTATTAGGTATGGAATGAGCAGATAAAGATAACGTTAAGGGCATACCTAATTACTAACGAATCATTACTACACTGCACCAGACCGGTCACCCTAAAGGTTGAACCCGCTTGCTTCACACAGAAACTATATAAATAGCCTTGCGTACCCCTAGTTGACTACATAGGTGCCGTCTGCTCCTATCTCCACTAGGTGTACCCCACTACCCATTTTCGATCGGCTCCCTACTCGTAGATACCCGTGCTGGCCCCACAGTGGGGTGTATCACTCCCCTAAAGTGGCAACCTGATACAACTTGAGAATGCACGACTTATACCTACACGATGCAACAACGTCTTACCTACCAGCCCGGGTCCACACACGCATATGAAACCCGTTGGACTCGCGTTGCCACCGCTACCCCGTTTTGGCCTCTTATAGTCAAGCCCAATATGCGTGTCCCGTCCTCAACTTGGGTCGAGCCCACAAAGATACGTTTGGGATACTGGTTGAAATGGGCCCCCATAAGCTACCCACCTAAGCATGTCACCACTAGTATATCCCACTTAACCCTCTTAGTCATGTTCATTTACATGTGTGTTTGGTTAAGTCTTACTAATCGTATTTCACATGCCACTAAGGGCACCCACTAGATTCCTCATGCCACCCAAGGCACCTAATTAACCCCTATGTCCCACCTTACATGTTTATCTGGTTAAGTATTTCTTAATTCATTCAGGCCATTACCTCATAAAGACCTCTCACATTAGACTGGCATTTATGGCAGCTGGATTTGCCGGGCGGGTCCGGGCAGTCTTACACCATAAAAGAGTCTAACCTCGTGTCTTACAACTGTTATGCTTTAGTTTAGGCCTAGGACCTCTCACATTAGGCTGACATTTGTGACCACTAGATTTTCCGGGTGGGTCCGGGCAGGTTTACGTCACAAACGAGTCCACCCTCGTGTCCTAAGCATTGATTATCACTTATAATCTTTTACCCCAGTTTTAATAATTCCCTATCCAAATTATTAATTAAGTCCACTTTTTATTGATGTCCATAATTGACTCAATTATGGTCATCCACTCATGGCATGAAAAAATCATATCAATTGCACCCTAACTTCTTATTATTAAATCCTTAATATTACCCCTATCCCACGTTTAAACCTTCGCTTATTCAATGCAGAATATACGTTAGACTCGAATAGTCTAACTCATAGCACAAAGATAAATTATCACAACATATAGACAAATAAAATAATCCAATCATAATAGGGGTGAAACTTGCATAAACTACACATGTTAAGGATCTAAAGGTGTCAACTTGTTAAATGTCACAATTTACATGATATGATCATAACCCAATTTTATGTATAAACTTGCATATGGGGTTTTAGGCAACATAATGATGGTGTGAACTAGCATAGAATTTCACATATGTCATAGCATAATTGTAGATGTCATAATAGATGTCATGGCATATGTTCATAACTTTTACTAATCAACCTAAACTTGCATATATGACTTGTCATATAGATCAACATAGCCCAAATAATATCAATATTATGATTTGATTAACATGAACTAATTAGCATAGATAGTGACATCATGGCTTTTTAACATGTATGATTCATCACAACTTAGCATAGAAACTCTCAACATACATAACATCATCATAGCATGATTTACAACATATAGGATATCATCACCACATAGCATAGGATTTATAACATACATGATAGTATAAGGTTTACAACAACATATATGACAATTCACATCATCTACTCATAATCCATTCATAACTTAACCTAATTAATTTAATAATAATCTTGTTAAGATCATCATACTCATAATTTAGAGAAGAAAAGAGAGTCTTGATTTGCTTTAGAGTTGAGTAGAATTAGAATTTGATTAGCTTCTTCCTTCTTAGTTGGCGGCGGCTAGACTGAGTTCCATGGCGGCGGTATGACGGTAGTTATTCTATTTTTCATATGAATTAGGGTGAGAGACTACCTAGGTATTTATAGAGTTTAGGATTTATTTAAACCGTCAGATCAACTCAGAACTAAACTGAACCGTTTAATTTGCCAACTCAGCCTTAAAGACACATCAGCAGCTCAAGATTGGGCTCAGTCAAAACCCTAGCCGACTGACCAGGTCGACACCCAGGTCGACACTATAGTCGACCTGGGGGGGGGAGGTCGACACTAGTGTCGACTCCCCAGTCGACCTGCCTAGGCGGGAATTTTTCCCGCCCAGCCCGCTTCTGCACTTTCAGTTTTAATTTTAAATTTCATGCGAGCTGTTTTGAGTTTTCTGAAACTTCCGATGGCCATAACTTCTTCATACGAAGACCAATTCACGCAAACTCGAACTCTATCTCAACCAGAATTCCGAGATGAACACAATGGCGCAACCCGTTTCCCACAATTCTCACGTCTGAGATTAGTTATTCTTTAATTTGTGAATATTAATATTAACAGAATTACGGGGTGTTACAAAAGTGGTCGTAATAAGGTTTGGATGGAGCTGAGATCCGCCATAGCCCCAAATGGTTCTGGTGATCAAAGAGGTGGATATCGTATACTTTACGCACTGAGTGAGAGATGTGAGGATGATTGCTATGTTTGATGTTTGTTATCACCATGACACGCACAACCCCATTTTCACACCATATGTTAGTATTAACTTAGTGTGTTGTACATCTTGTTGCGCTAACTCTTTGGTTGCAGGTTCAGGTTCAGGTATGATTATTTATACTAGTTATTGTTCTGTTTTGCTGCTATCGCTCATACCAGACTTTCGTCTGACCCAGAGTTTTATGTCTCTTCTTATTGCTCTAGGTGCTACTAAACGAGCGGACTAGAGACAGGTTTGGTGGTATGCATGAGTAGCTGTCCGGAGACGAGCAGGAGGCTTCCACGTACTATTTACATATATTCTCCCTATTATGTTACTGGTCACTGCTTTGGGCATTAGTGTACCTTTTCTATTTTGCTTTAGAGATAGTATTTTGAAGTTGTAATAATGATGGTTTAGATCATAAGTTGTATTTTGGATTCCACTGCTATGATGGTTTAGTTCTTCAGCTTATGCACTATCTCGCCTGTTTTATGTCAAATTATGTTATTACTATATTTTATTCCATGCGCTGTGAGATATACTACAGGTTCTTGATGATTCATCATTTCAAAACCCTTTCCTTCTTTACGATCGTCCCGTGCTAGTCGGGCATTGACACAACGCATTTCGGGAAAATGTCGGCTGGTTTGGGGAGGGCCATCACACTTGGTATCAGAGCCTAGGTTGCGTAGTTAACCTAGGGGAAGACATCAGGGAGAGATAGTATACGTATATGAGAGCGCGTATTTGTGATATTTTGGTTTTCAAAAACTATATATATATATTATTTGTATATCTAAGGACGAAGTCGCACTGCACTGGCACCACTAAGGAGATGGTTAATCGTTTTCTCTATACAGATTGAATGATGAGACGATATACGAGGAGTACAGGTTCAGGGGCCAGCAATGGGAATGTCCCTGATATGAGGAAGATGTTTACTGCCTTCATGCGAGAGATTCTTAGGGATGTTCAGGAAGCAGTTCCTAATGCTGCTAACGGTGGTGGTGCAGCAGTGCAGGCGCCTAGAGCCGATTTCGCCAAGCTCAGCAAGGATTATATTAATCCTGGTGGAAAGCCGTTCCACGGAACGGAATCGAAAACAGAAGTTCAAGATTGCCTTGATAGTTGTGATCGTATCTTCGAGGATTTGGGGATCGAAGATGCAATGAAGAGAAAGTTAGCATTGCGTCAACTTCAAGGACGGGTTATGAATTGGTGGAATGTTATTAAAGCAGCTATTCCCGAAGATCAAGTTACTGGGAATCGGTTTAAGACCCATTTAAGTGACAAGTTTATTCCAACTGCTAAGAATTCAGAATTTTTCAGGAAGTTTTTGGAACTTAAGAAAAATGGTAGGGCAGTCTCGGAATATATTGCTATGTTTGATACTTTATCGAAATATGGATTATCTCTCATCGATACTGCCGAGAAGAAGAACAAGAAGTTCATAACTGGCCTAGATGGGTACTTGGGGGAAAAACTCATAAACCATATCGATGAGACATTCGAATCAATTGTGGGAAAGGCATTGAGGTCTGATAGCCTTTACCCTAAGTCAAAGGTCGACGTTGTTATTACATCTGCAGAGGAGCCAAAGTTGCAGGCAAGCAGTAGAGGCAAGAATAATTCCTAGAATAAGAGGAAATAGAACCAGACCAAGGATGGTCAGAGAAGAAGAATAAGAAATATGTCAAGTGCTATAGTTGTGGCAAGAAGGGCCACTAAGCCAAAGAATGTCGAGCAAAGCCAGCGGACAGGAAGTGCTTCAATTATGGCCAAGTGGGACATCATAAGGACAAATGTCCACAATCTCCTAAAGAGAAGCAGATTGTGAAAGCATATGCTATCAACGTTTTTCCTTCCTCGTCGAATGCCCCAACCGCGGCAGAGAAAGGAAAAAGTGTCATTATTCAAGGTATCCTTTCTGTTTATGATGGTCCTGTTCGAGTATTTTTTGGTACCAGGGCTTCCCATTCCTTCATATCTAGTGACCTGGTAGATAGGTTGGAATTGGAACCTGAGATTGTCGATAAACCTTTAGTTGTGACGAACCCGATCGGTGGTTCCACTAGCCTTAGTATGATTTGTCGCAATTTGGTCTTATCGAGTCATGGATGCATGTTTGTTTGTGATTGCTTTGTTTTGGGCTTTACTGGGTTTGGCATTATTTTGGGAGTTGATTGGCTCCAAAGGTATGGGGTGGTGGTGCACTGTGAGGGGTCTTCGGTGACCATTAGAACGGATGATGGGCGGAGGGTACTGTTTGGTTGCCTACCTAGTGATAGGGTAATGGCTAGTTTTCTAAATTCCAATGACATCCCGCATAATGGGTTGTCAGATGTGCTTATTGCTGGCAAGTATTCGGACATCTTCGGGAAATTAGTGACTGGACTTCCACCACACCGAGAGATCGAGTTTCGTATTGATTTAGTGAAAGATGCCAAACCTATAGTGATGCCTCTTCGTCGTATGGCGCCAAGGGAGCAGCGAGAGCTCGAGGTGCAAGTGAGCGATCTTTTGAAGAAGGGAATTATCAGAAGAAGTGTTTCCGAGTGGGGAGCACCAGTTGTATTTGCTACTAAGGCAGATGGTTCCCTTCGATTATGTATGGACTACCGCGAGTTGAATAAGGTGACGAGGAAGAATAATTATCCCCTTCCGCGGATAGACGATTTGTTTGATCAGTTGAATGGAGCGAGAGTGTTCTCCCAGTTAGATCTCGCGACATGTTTTCATCAGCTCCGAGTAGCAGGTGAAAGTATTCCTAAAACGGCATTTCGGACACCATCTAGATTCTATGAATGGTTGGTCATGCCATTCGAGTTGACCAATGCGCCCGCATTGTGGATCTTATGAATAGAGTTTTCAGAGGTCAGTTGGATAAGTTTGTTCTTGTGTTAATAGACGATATCTTGGTTTACTTGAGGATAGAGGAAGAACACAAGGAACATTTGAGGACAGTGATGGAGGTGTTGAGGAAACACCAATTGAAAGCAAAATTTTCTAAGTGTCACTTCTGGAAGAGGGAAGTGAGATTCTTGGGCCATATTGTCTAAGAGAATAGTATTACCGTGGATCCTGCGAAGGTGGCTGCAGTACAAGATTGGTCTATGCCCAAGAACGCAACAGATGTAAGAAGTTTCTTGGGGTTAGCTAGATATTATCGTAAGTTTATCCAAGACTTCTCCAAGATAGTGGCACCGTTAACTCAGTTGACCAAGAAGAATCAAGCTATTGCTTGGGGCGGAAGGTGCGAGGATGCATTTAAGAGCCTAAAGGAATAGTTAGTGTGTGCACTAGTGTTGGTTATTCCTAAAGGGAACGAAACGATGATGGTACAAATGGATGCCTGTGGCACCGAACTAGGTGCTATACTGATGCAAGGAGGTAGGGTTGTAGCTTATGCTAGTTGGCAACTGAAACTACATGAGAAAAGATATCCTACCCATGATTTGCAATTGGCAACGATCGTGTTCGCATTGAAGATGTGGAGACATTATCTCTTGGGAGAAAGATTTGAATTGTATACCGATCATAAGTCATTAAAGTATCTTTTCTCTCAAAAAGGATTTAAACCTTCGTCAGCAGAGATGGTTAGAGTTCTTGGCTTCATATGATTTCAATATCGCATACACACCCGGGAAGGGCAATGCGGTAGCTGATGCATTGAGTAGGAGACATGCCAGTTTGGGGGCTATGTTTCTTGAATGAAAACAACTGGAGTATATCGCGGGATATTATTTTAGACCTAAGTGTGAACTAGATCCAGAGATGTTAGCAAATTTGACGATCAGACCGACTTTGATAGAGCGGATTGGATCCAATTAGAGGGACGATCCTAATCTATTGGAAATCATCTCCAAGGTAGAGACTCGCATCGACAGCAAGAGAATGAATCAGTATGGTCTTGATCGAGAGAGATGGCTTCAAAAGAATGGGAGACTGGTTGTACCCAACGTTAATGGATTGAGAGAGGAAGTGCTTAGAGAGTGTCATCACTCGAGACTGAATATACATCCCAGTGGTAACAAAATGTATCGAAACATGAAGCAGACTTACTATTGGGAAGGGATGAAGAGAGACGTTGGAAAGTTTATATCCAAGTGCATGAATTGCTAGTTAGTTAAAGCCAAGCAAAAGAAGCCTAGAGGTTTGTTACAACCGCTAGAAATTCCAGAATGGAAATGGGAATACATCTCAGTGGATTTCATTGATGATTTACCAAGGACTAGATTGGGTCATGATAGTATTTCAAGTGGTAACAAAATGTATCGAAACATGAAGCTGACTTACTATTGGGAAGGGATGAAGAGAGACGTTGGGAAGTTTATATCCAAGTGCATGAATTGCCAGTTAGTTGAAGCCAAGCAATAGAAGCCTAGTGGTTTGTTACAACCGCTAGAAATTCTAGAATGGAAATGGGAATAAGTCTCAATGGATTTCATTAATGATTTACCAAGGACTAGATTGGGTCATGATAGTATTTGGGTGATTGTGGATCGATTGGCCAAGAGTGAAAGGTTTATACCAATCAAGTCGAATAAAACGACACCTAAGTTAGCAGAACTGTATATAAAGTGGGTAGCGAGATTTCATGGAGTACCTAATGGGATTGTGAGTGACCGAGATCCATTGTTTACTAGTGGGTTTTGGAAGAGCTTACAAGAGGCTTTAGGGTCAGAATTACATCTCAGTACCGCGTACCATCCTCAAACTGACGGTCAAATAGAGAGGGTGAATCATGTAATAGAGGATCTCTTAAGAGCTTGTATATTGGATTTTGGAGGTTCATGGGATGACCATTTGCATCTAGTTGAGTTCGCATATAATAATTGTTATCAATCCAGTATTAGTATGGCCCCATTTGAATATTTGTACGAGAAACCGTGCAACTCACCATCATGTTGGTTGGAAACCAGTGAGAAATTTGTGCTTGGGCCGGATGTAATAAGAGAAACTTCAGGTAAGATCAAGGTTATTCAACACAGAATGAAGGCTACCCAAGATAGGCAGAAGAGTTATGCTGATAAAAGACGAAGAGATTTGAAATTTTTTGTTGGCAACTTGGTATTCGTCGAGATTTCTCCATTGAAGAGTGTGATTCGATTTGGTAAGAGGGGTAAGTTGGCACCAAGGTTTTTTGGTCCATTTCCAGTTCTCGAACAAGTTGGCAATTTAACGTATAAAGTCGGATTACCTGACAAGATGGCGGGAGTTCACAACGTATTTCATGTTTCCTAGTTAAGGAAGTTCATGCACGATTCTGATATAACTATTTCACCAGATCAATTGGATAATATCGAGGTAGAATCTGAGGCAGTTGGGAGCCACAGAGCGATTGGTATTGTCGGACATGAAACGAAGCAGCTTCGAAGGAAGACGGTGAAACTATTTAACGTCCAGTGGGGTGATAATGAGAATGATTGTACTTGGGAAATATAGGAGAACATAAGGAAGTCGGATCCAGAACTCTTTGCCTGGTAAGGTTTTAATAGCGATATAGTTATTACCTTGTTAGTAAACAGCATGCTAGGATAGGCTTTTTGTGTTATTATGTACGTTTGATTGTTTGTAAATGGTTGATAGGCATACGGGATACCATTGTATGTTTTGCTTAAGGAATTTCGAGGCGAAATTTCTTAAGGAGGGAGGGGGGGAGGGGAGGGGAAGGGCGGAGAGTGTAACGACCCACATTCTACGTATCGAAGGATCGTAGAATATTTATTTTATTTTCATATGAAGTGATATGATTGTGTAACTTTGGGGAATGACTATTGGGGTCATCTTCCATGTTCACGATTTTTGCCGAATTTTAAGTGACCATTTTGCCCGTAATGAATTTTGTTTCTCCTATACCTTTTGATTGGTAAGTAGTTTTGACCTGAAACCACTTCCATTTGATTCGAATGATGGTTTACCTTTCCGTAGAGTGGTCACATTAATCAAACGGACATACCGTTTGGGAGATATGGCTGAAATAAGGTTTGAAGATTGAAAAACAGCTTAACCGGACTTAATTGGGTGATTAGCAGCTAGGCCCATAACCCATTTCAGGATTAGGGTTATGGGAGGGCTGAAAGGGTTTGGGAAATCATTTCATTTTAGTTTTCTAGCCGCCACTTACATCTCTGGAACCCTAGTAATGGCCTCCATCTTCTAAAATACCCCCAAATCACCTTTTAATCACTAATTAAGCAAAACTACGTCAAATCAAGGCGGATTAGCATCAAATCAGAGGTAGAGCTGCTGGAACACATAGGAATTCGTCCCAGTTCAGTGGAATTTTTAGATCTATAATTCATTTGTGGCTAAGGTGAGTGATTAGCATGTTTTTACACTAATTACGGCTAATTAAGGGTGATTAGTGATAATTAGCGAAATTATGACTTAGAAAAATATGTAAAAATTCTTAAATATTATTTTATGGCTCTGATAAAAATTTGGGTTAATTTGGATTAAGTTTGCTAATCCTATAGTTAAAACATGGTTAAGGGGATTAAGCGGAAAACATGGGTTTTGGGTATGTTTGATCCATATTTACATGATTATTCATTGTTTTGATGTTTATGGTTGAGTCAATATGTTGCTACTCCTTTTTGGTATGTTCTGGGAAAGTTAGAATGGTCGAAAATGCCGTCGAATGGCGTAAATAACTCGTTGGAAATGACGTAGGAATTCGGATTGGACCGGAGGTTGAGGGTCGGATCGGATCGTCCCTGGGGTCGTGGGTACTAACCACGAACCGAGTCGCTTCCCCCGAACCGAACCGCCTGCTTGAAGTCCTCGAGCACCACTACAAGCCTTGCATCGCGGACCGGTTCCCCCTCGAACCGCTGCATGTACCCGAACCGAACCGTTGTGTGTGCCACGAACCGACCTGGTGCATTGCTCACGAGCTGAACCGCCATGAGGACTCGCGAACCACAATTAGAGCCACGAGCCGATGCCAGGGAGTGAACCATGAATCGTTGGTCATGAACCGACCTACTGCTCTGAACTCGAACCGGATAATGTCACGAACCGGTCCCATATGAGGATCACGAACCGGAGCACTACAAGAACAGGATGGAGACCGAACCAAACCGAGATGATGATCAAAAGCTGAGATGCAAAGGGAGTCCATATGGGGGGTTATTACTTAGGATCCATATGGGAGCCAACGTAATAACTTCTAGAGTTGGACTTTGTTGCGGGACGTGTGCAAAGGAGTTATCGATATCTATAGCTTTGATTCACTATTGATGGGAGGGGCATTGACTATGGACCAGTGTGGTGGGGTCAAAGTTGTATGGAGTTGAACTAATAATTTGATATGGCTTAAAACCGTATCGAATTAATATGCGGGCACTGTCCACTTCATCGATCGATGCGGTTTTAAGCCGCATCAATTTAGTAGATTGATACGGCTTAAAACCATATCAAACTACTATTGATACGGCTTAAAACCGTATTTAATACCTCATTTATACAATACTATCAACGAATTAGATACGTCTTTTAACTGTATCAAAATTGGTATATCATATATGCAATATACAGAAACATTGTACCCATTGATATATATATATATGTATATATGTATATATATATATATATATGCACAATAAAGAAGATACGCTGCACCCATATAATAGTATATAAAGAAGATACATTATGCATAATTCAATTAATATATAACATAACTTCAGTTAATACAAACCACATAACACAATATATACAAAGCATAATGTTCACAGTTCTTGCTTAAAAAAAAGACAACAAAACTGCAGTTGTCAAGCCCATGCAACTCATGCTTGTTCCAAAGCATGAAAAGAAATTAAAATAACAAACATCAGTTTAGTTCCATCTCCACAACGACAAGAAGAAGTTACCACTGATCCAGTTTGCAACTCAGTTGCAAACGGGAATCAGTTTGCAACTCGCAAACTGGACTCATATAACAATATATAAAGAAGATACATAAATCATAATTCGATTAATACATAAACCATAACTTCAGTTAATACAAACCACATAACACAATATATACAAAGCATAATGTTCACAATTCTTGCTTAAAAAAAAGACAACAAAACTGCAGTTGTCGAGCCCATGCAACTCATGCTTGTTCCAAAGCCTGAAAAGAAATTAAAATAACAAACATCAGTTTAGTTTCGTTTCCACAACAACAAGAAGAAGACACCACTGATCCAGTTTGCAACTCAGTTGCAAACGGGAATCAGTTTGCAACTCTGTTGCAAACTGGACTCAGTTTGCGATTGAGTCACAAACTGAGTCTAGTTTGCGACTCATTTGCAAACTGAGTCCATTTTGCGAGTTGCAAACTGGTTAAACTGGTTCCGGTTGGCAACTGAGTCACAAACTGGACTCAGTTGCAACCTGGAATTAGTTTGCAACTCGCAAACTGGACTCAGTTTGCGACGAATCCATTTTGCAAGTTGCGAACTGGACTCAGTTGATCTGAGCGATTAATGGCAGTGTCTTTTCCTATGGCCTTACAGGCAAGATTACAGACATAAAAATCACTATAGTATCCATCTGAGCGATTAAGTTTTGAAATTTGGTCAATATGTAGGTAATATATGTATTTTTTGGGTCATCTTACCTTTTAGTGAAGACTATATGTGTGGCTTTCCCATACTGCAGTAAAGGAATTTGCCTCCATTATTCTTTGTCTTTTCCATATAGAAGATAGCCTCTCCTCTATATGGATTTTAATTTAAAATAATATGCTCAATACGATGAGTAGGGCAAAAGTGAGGATTATTTTACCCATGAGTACAAAGTTATAAGTGTTTTCAAGAACATGTAGAAATGTTCTGTTCAGCGCACTATGAAGGATCTTATCTAGAATCATTACACTATATAGGTAACTACCCTTAAAAACTAACGGCACACATAGAGCATGAAGCTTCCTTGAGGGCTAAACACTAATTAAGAACATTGTTATAGCCTTTCGCTCGATCTTATCTAGAATCATTACACTATATAGGTAACTACACTTAAAAACTAATGGCATGCATAGAGCATGAAGTTCTCAAACTGAGTCCAGTTCCGAGTTGCAAACTGGACTCAGTTGCAAACTGGAATCAGTTTGCAACTCAGTTTTAATTCTATTCCAAAATTTGTTTGCTTCATTTATTTGTGTAGTTTATTGTATATAAAAACAATGCTAAATTTTGATTGTTTTAATGGTCATTGAGCATCAATGCTCCAATCTGGGTTTGGACTTCCTTTCCAATGGAATATTGAAGAAGAAATTCACTATTCAATTGGATCAATGAATTATCAATTATCAGATTCGATTGTTGCATCAAGCAAAGTTTTTACACAATTGTTAATTGAGTTTAAAAATAAGAAAATATTGACCATTGAACTTTATGATCCAAATCCATTTCCGATTATCCATGTTAAAGGTTGAATCACTTCGTCGATGCCAGATCATACTCATGCAATGTTAAAGGTTAAAAAAAAGTGATGAGTAAGGCTTAAAAGTGCATGGATTATTTTTATCAAAACTTCAAGTTAAGGCCAATTATCCAACTCCACTGGAAAAATAAAGGTGCAGTGGACTGTGCAGACAATCTAACAAACACACTAATTCACAGAGTGGAAGTGAGAGCATAGCAGCAGACTCTACATCTATACTAAATTTCTCCATTTTTAAAATCCGTAAAATGAATAGATGAACATAAGATGAATGACACATTCATAAAAGGTAAAAGAATACATAGCATAGCAGTCATCACCCAACCAAAAAGATTACATGCATATATATAGTTTGCATGAGCATTTCCAAAATCCAACATAAAAAGCCATAATTAACTAACCTTCTCCGTTTTAAAGATCTAATTTGCCTGGTTATCCTTTTGATTTCTCATGACCAACCTGCAAAATTACATCAAAATACCATGAAACAAAATCACACAATTATCGATTAGCTTTAACCCTATACCATTACAAGTTCTAATAACATGTCCACAAATTTTTAATTTGAAACCAAACTAAAAATATAACGAAATCCAGAAAGATGGAGTAACTCCAAAGGATGATTCGATATTACCAAATTGCATATTCATACTACCTTGTTCCAATAGTATCAAACACTAAATCAATTACATTTTTAGCTCGATGGTTTGCATATTTGTAACATAGTCTGTTGAGCAAACGTCAAAGACTCGACAGCCTGTTGAACAGCAGTCTAGCATGAGGCATCTGTTCGATAGGCATTTGGGCTCCTTATTTCTCTATTTTCAAATGTAATGAAGAGAAATTAAAGTTTGGATGCATGGATTTATTTCATTATGCTGACTAATCAAAGTATCATAGCAGTGGCCAGTGGATTTATTGGAAATAGTTAACTAAGCATCAAACCCAAATTATTAACAAGGTCTGATGTACAATTGAACACCAATGAAGTGGAGGTTAGAACCTAATAAAAGTACCTAGAAAACAAAAAGAACTTTGAAAAAAAATGAAGTTCGCCTTTGGTGTACGAGTCAATACAAACTTGGCATGAACCATAAGTAGAGAGCCTTTTCAACATTTATCATGGATAATCGGAAATGGATTTGGATCTTAAAAGCATAACACCATTTATCACTGTAAAACAACATACTCATCATGTAAAAAAATATTGGTTACCTTTTTAAAAGAAAATATCCGTTATCAACTGGAATAAGCAACGCAATACCTTAAATAAGCAATGCAAGCAATGTATAAGTGAATCAAGATAAACTGTAATAGTAATGAAGTGTGTTTACAAGAACAACTAAATTCGTAATAGAAATATACTCATATGTAGTACTCATGACTTCAGATTATTCTATGTGAACTCATTTGACTTGATAGCATATAGTGATACACATTATCTTGATAGCATATAGTGTAAAATTATATATACCTGATCCAATGTCTAAAGATATCGAATTAGGCTCTTCGGATGACACACAAACCCACCTACTCCGACTTCATCAAAGGTCTCTGCAAATTGATGATTTATTTTGGTGGTTTTCTCATCGGACATCGGTATATTGTCCAAAACCAATTTTTCATGTGTAGATGGTACATTTTTCCCATGAATTCTGGACGATGCAGAATCTCGACATACAGTACTTGTTGCAATAAAGTTGTCTAGATCTATCGAACAAAATAACTGCATTGAAGTAAACTAATAATAAAAAGCTGGTAATAACTACCAGTTGCTACTATGTCGAGATCAGAGTTGAGAATTTCACATTATTGATTGTTCGAAACATTGGTTGTATCTTGAGAAGCAACGAATTTAGAAGAATCGAGTTGTCCGTTGCGCGATGTTTCCCATCATTTGAATCAGAACCTCCATTCGCCCCGGCATATTTCCCACTGTACCCTTCAAATTTCCCACCCTCATTTTGAAGTCATCATTGTCTTGACTAACACATCTTTGCAATACCACAAGCCTTAACATTAGTTGCTGGTATGACGGTTCCAACACCGCGACTCCTACCCTTTATATCCTTGCCAAACACTTGTGATAAGATATCTTCATCCACTGCCAATTTTTCTTCATCGCTATCGGTGATCTTTTCTTTCATTTTCGCAATTTTATCCTGATAAATGATAATTCCTAAATGAATAATGAAATTTCAAATATTACGCAAGTTAATATTTGTTTAACTTACGAAGTACACATAAGCGACATCTGATATGCTACCATTTTTTTCGCGTGTGCCTTCTCTCATACTTACGACGGTTGATATTTGCAGATGGATTTGCAACGGTCTGCAATATATTCCATTTTGTGTATATTTTCTATCATAATTGGGGATTTTTACTATTTTTGAAAGAAAATGAATATAAATTACCAATTCGTGTTCTATTCCAGTGTGACTTTTGCGTCCTGCATGGTGAACATAATTGAGCGATAATCTATTTCTTTTGCCTGACTTCCTTCTTTCGCTCGCTTCAGGCATTGCTTCATTTTTTATGAACTCACTCCAATCTTCTTGAGCAATTGTAGGTGGACAATTTTTCAACCGTTTCTTCGTCAATGACGAAAATATCATAAAAACTTACTCTTAAGTTTTTCTTATGTCTCCTAAAATCCTCGGCCATTCTTTTTTTAAAGGTTTCCTTTGAAAGCGGCTCAAGTGCATACATTTTCTACAAAAATTAAGAGTCAGACTGTAAAAATAGACTGTAGATATTTAAGTGCTATATTATCAAATTGCTCAAGTAAAAACTTACCACCAACTTGTTCCAAACATCGTCCTTATATGTTTTGGGTATTTTCTTCCAACTTATGTATGATATCGGCACATAAGCTCTTACTAGTTTATCAAGCATAGTAGCGATTTTTGAAGCATTTTCTAAGATTGGAATGCCAAGTATGTTTTGATCAAATTTTTGCTATTTTGAACATGATGCATGTGATGTTATTGGATATGACGATATTGGATTTTGTGACATAATTTCCTGAAAAATATAATATAACTAATACATGTGATCATCACTACCATGCTCAATAGAATATGCACAATTCAAAAGTTAACATATTGTTTTGGTAAAAACAAAGCATTCAACAATTCATGACATTCCAAATACATGCGATTTCCATGAGGAAAAAAAGCATTCAACAATTCATTACATTCCAAATACATGTGATTTCAAATAAATGTGATTCCGAAAAACATTCAACAATTCATTACATTCATGGTAAAAAAAAGCAGTCAACAATTCAAGACTTTCCAAATACATTTTCTAATTTCTCATTGTCTTCAAAAGTGGATTGGTAGACGGTAGGAAACTCAATGTTATCCACATTTGTAGTCAACCGTTTTGGTGTATGCAAAACCATAGACCATCCCTTATTTTTAAATCTTTTGAGTAGAACACTTGACTCGCTTCTGATGCAAGAATAAATGGCTCATCATTCATGTTGTCTTTGTTCTTTAATTTTTCTAAATTGACAATGATTAAGTTTGAAATTGGATCTATTTTGCAACCATTGATCTTATCCTCGACCTTTACCCAATCGCAATAAAAAACCATTTGTTTGAAGTTAGTGTAATCAAGCTTAAGTATCTGCTGAATGACTCCGTAATACATTGTTTCTGCTTCCTTATAATTTTTATCTTCACAACTCGCTCTAAATTTTGTAATTGCTTTCATGCATACAATGTTATCCTGTGTGACCGTACGGTCTTCATACATTTTTGTGGAAAATAAAAACCCATTCACTTGGTACTTCCTATAACTAAGCGCCATGAACTGTGGTCCATGTGCTAGCCGCCAATGAGTTGGATCAACTTCGCTGCAATTTACCAACTACATAAAACACAATAAATAAATAAAAGCTTGGTCTGTATTGCCAACTTATAAACATGTGAAATACTTTTGATGATGTAATACCTCATTACGTAACCATAAAGTAAAATGTTGACTGACTTCGACAGTTGTACCTCTTCCTCATGGTTGAAATCTAGTGCTTTTCGCATAGGAGTTATACCTTCTATGGAAAACACATATCGAAATGAATATATAAGTTGAATTAAAAAATGATAATTTGAAACAAATTCATGAACTTACTTCTTCCATTCATCCAATCCATCATACTTATTAAGGAACCATCTAAGCACTTGTTCAAACTACACTTGGGTTAACGTTATATTTTTACCATTATTTAAAGGTATCTCACTAGAAAACTCATCATCGTCATCTAAAAATGCTTCGCGGGTATGTTTATGATTGCCATAAACTCCATTTGGCATATATTCCACGCAGTAAAGGCTAGCTTCTTGTACGATATATCCTTCTGCAACACACCCTTCAATGTATCTTTTGTTGCGTACATATCCTTTATATGTTTTCATCAATCTGAGAATGTGATCAATTATATATTATACACAATAGCTATTTACACTGAATAATAATGTACATAACTGAAATTAGTTAATTACCGTTCAAAAGGATACATCCATCTATATCTGACAGGGCTACCAATCAATGTCTGATCGGCTAAATGAATCATAAGATGGATACTAATATCAAAAAATACAAGTGGAAAATGTTTTTCAAAAACACACATTGCTTCTATCAGACTAGCCTTTGCTTTTATAAGGTGTTCCCTACTGATCACATTTGAGAACAAAATGTTAAAGAATAAACTAATACGATGAACAACATTTTGCAGATCTTTATGTTGTGCATAAGAATGTTGAAGAAATACCAAAAGCAAATGTTGCATTATGACGTGGTAATCATGTGACTTCATATTTCTTAGTTCGGGAGGATTGTTGCTCACATTATTGCGGAAGTTAGAAGAGAATTTATTAGGTACTTTCAGGTTTTTCAATACAGTGAAAAACCGTTTCTTTTCTTCTTTGCTCAAAGTAAAAGTTGCCTTCGGTATATGATTATTTTATTTGTTTCAGGATCTACCATCACCCACAACTTTTGTTTTATAGCCATGGTTTTCAAATCCTTGCATGTATTGATGTCATCTTTTGACTTATCTTTATGGTCTATAATGGTGCTTATAAGATGCTATGTGACATTCTTCTCCGTATGCATAACATCAATATTATGTCGAATCATATTTGCTTTGCAATATGGTAAATCAAAAAAGATAGACCTCTTATACCATCCAAAAACATTGTCAACTTCTTCAACGGCTGGTTCTTTTCGTTTTTGACCAATTTCTTCTTTCTGTTTATCGACTTTCATTTTGATATTTGCTACTTTCTTCTCAACTTCAAAACTAGTCAATGGTCGTTTAGGACGACGAAGTTCTTGTTTGTTATTGAAATTTGTCTTGTCGTATCAAAACTTGTGTCCATTAGGAAGAAACATTCGATGTCCCATAAAAAACATCTTTTTACTTTCAGGGAGATGACAAGAACAAGTATTTTCCCCACAAACGGGACACGCAAAGTAAACGTGAGTTATACATCCCGATAAAGTCCCAAGAGCAGCGTGATCATGGATTGCCCACATCACCCTAGATCTCATTGTAAACTCAGATTTATTTAATGAATCATATGTAACGACTCCTTCCCACAACTGTTTTAACTCGTCTATCAACGGTTGTAAATAAATATCAATATCCTTCCCCGGTTGTTTTAGCCTAGAAATCAACAGTGTTAACATTGAAAACTCCCGTTTCATGCACATAGGCGGAGGAAGATTATATGGTACTACAATTACTGGCCAACAGCTTTAAGGGTTAGATAGATAAACATGTGGACAGAAACCATCTGTTGCTATTCCAAGTGTGACATTTCGTAGCTCGACGGAAAACGTTTGATCAAAAGAATCCACAGATTTCCATTGAGAATTGTCACAAGGATGATGCTTCTGGATTAGATTTGGCACGACCATGCCAGGTCATTGCATCTGCTATCCATGGTATAGTATATAATCTCTTCAATCTGGAAATTAATGGAAAATGTCTTACTGTCATTCGAGGTACTTTGGTGCCTTTTCTCTCTTCGTTAAATGATGTCATATATTTTGGTTCATTGCAATTTCTACAAGAAACTATGTTCGCATCATCTTTCCAGTATAATATGTAATCACTGATGCATGCATTTGTAATTCATTCCAACTTTCTTAATGAACATCTTCACGTTGGAGTATTTTGTCGGTAGTGTGTTACCTTTGGGGAGTAACTCCTTTATTTTTTCGAGAAGTACAGTAACACCATTATCTGAAAAGATGTATTGGGTCTTCAAGCTATTCAGTTTCACAATAGCATACAACTTCATTATCCCTTTTGAACATGAAGGATACAATGACTCTTTTGCGCTATCAAAAAGTGGTTTATACTTCTTACTTTCATTGGCCTGCCAACTGCCATTGTCCGTAGACTGGTGTCCAATATTAGCATGATCATACAATGGGTTTTCAGGTTGAAAATCATGAAATTTATCTGCATCATTGACTAGATCGTCCATCTTATTATGTTCAACCTCGTCAATACTTATGGCATAACTAACTCGTTGTTTTTCCGTATCCAGCATTTTTCCCCATATAAATACCACACATAATATGATTGGATAAAACCCCATCTAAGCAAATGAGAATGGATAACCTCTAATTTTATCGTCTTCAGATTTTGGCACTTACCACAAGGGCATAAATACACTTCTTTCTTACCACCGTTTTCTTCAACAAAACTAATAAACTTCTTCACCCCATCCATATAGTATGTAGTTCTCTGATCATATTAATGTATCCGCTTTTTGTCTAAACTGTAGGACATGTTGCCCTCCTATATCGTATAAAATATAACATGAGACGTAAATATAATAAATTTGCAAAGTAATCAACTTAAAGAAGTTTATTGCAAAATAACGTTTATGAGCTAAAGTTGTACATATAATAAAAAATTATTATCTATATAATCGCATCAAACAAATGGGCCCACCCCCTGGACGTTTTTGGTGTAGTGTATGCAGTGAGATGGTGGAATGCAAAATCATATATCTGCAGGTTTATATGTCTAATTTTGTTCCTAAATAGCCACCCTCATTTTTTTAATTTGAAATCAAATTTTAAATATGCAAAGAACAATTGCTTTAATACGTTGTCCCCCCCTCCCATTTGGCTTGCAAAATTCAGAATGAGAACCTAAAATATAATTAACGGATTATATTGCTTTATTTGAATAAACTTGTAATTAACTAAATTTCTGTAAGGAATGATGCTAGCACAAAACAAAACTTTTTTACCAAGTAGAATTTGATAGTAACAAAATTTCTGTAGGAACACTGTTGATCCAAAAAGAGGGCCTTTTCTTCTAAATTTTACCAAAGTATTATCTAGACAAAAAGGAATATTTACATAAATTCATGTACATAGGACTATTATATTGCATTCTAGCGGAAATTGATAGTTTGATTAACATTAACATGTATTAAAAATATTTTCAAGCAAAATTGACATATTTGCCAAATAGAATTTGGTTTTTCCATTAGTTCCTTAGGTGTTTTAGAATTAGGCATTGTAACCTTTGAAATTGATATTTAAATAATATTAACATGTTCTGCACCATGTCTTTAATATTTTTTAAAGTAAAAATGGCAAATGCAACGTGGATGTCAATAAAGAAATTATGACCCTTTTTCGCAATGGAAAGTTAGAATTTCTTATAGACAGAAATATTACTTCAAAAACTCATTTTTCGTCTAAAAAACAACCATGTGGCGGCATTAGTCATGGACGGTTATTGGGTAAGTCCCAATAGGCCAGTGACGAGGGATACCTCCCTAAAAGGGGGCGACAGCTGATCCAACAATAAAAAATAAAAAAAATAAACTATTACAAAATTCCATTGTCTGCTCTCAATATCAGACGACGCAACCTCCCTCATCCTGCTCCTACGCCGCAACTCCCGCCGTTACTCCAACGTGACTACTCCCGTGGTCGCCTCCTGCTCCTTCGAGACTCCACGACAACCTACTTTCTATCTCCAGGCTGTTGAATTGATGGCTTTGATTTTGATTACTATCTCTACTTTTACTTGGTAGCTCAAACAATTTGAAGAAAAAGGTAATTATTACAAACTACTTTTGTTTGTAGTTTCCGTATTTTGATCGACAATATTGATAATTATTGAGAGAAATGAATAAAGAGAACAACTGAATAACATAATTTGTATAACAAAGCTGTGATTCGAGTATAAGCATAATGAAGCAATCGAGGCCCAACAGCTCAACGTACTTTGTGCTATAAATATAAACATTGTATCACTGTACATTGCATTGTGTCAACCTTTCATTTCAATAAAATTTAAATTCCATTCTCCTCAATAATTCTTAATCATCCAAATATTCAAATTACAACAAAATCCAACAATCATTGATAAAAATGAAATGCTAATTTCATATTTGCAATGCTTTACTAGAAGCAGTAAGCTAAATTGTTTCTTTATATGCTATTTGTTAGATTAAATCTTGTTTGAATTATAATAATTGCATATTTGCTCAATATGTAGCACTACTGATTGCATATTTGCATTGCTCGAGTTTTTACCAGTATGCAGCATGTTGAATTGCTAATCTGTATGCTGATTTGTTAGACTAAGTCTTTTTTGAACGATGATAAATAATATTTCTAGTCTCTAGATTATAATTGTCAGAGTGCATTATTTAACTTTGCAATTTATTTGAAATAAATAAATTTCAATCTTCTTTTTCTCAACTCAATGATCAATATTTTTTTGTTATCATCATTCGTTGAGTGCATCAAAATTATATATTCCTTTAATTTATATATAGTATTAAAACTTCGCTTATTTCATAGATCGGAAATGTATATGAAATATGACAAAGAATGAAGATGATGAAAATCGAGTTGGATTCCAAAAGAAAAGACAACATTCCGGATTTTACAATAGAAAAGTTAAAGCAGAAGAATGATGAACTTGCAAAATCACTTGTCGTTTCGATCTCTAATTTATATCAAGCACAAATTCAAAAACCTCAACTGAAATGGATATTTGGATTGTTTAAAATATGACGATATAACTGAAAATTTGCTTCTAAAAATTCAAGAAGATGTTTTCAATGAGTATTTAATGAAGTGGGTAAGTATTTGGAAGAATTGCTAAAATATGTATTCTGGATGGATTTTGTTAATGAAAAATATTTACAATTTTTTAATTTTCTTTTTCTACATAAAAGGACAATAAAAATTATTCTTGCCTAGGGAAACCCATAGGTAAGAACCGACCCTCTATATATTTACATCTATATATGCTATGGTTCAGTCTCTACATTTTTCTCTTTACAACTTAGTGCTTGACCATTTGGCCAACTCTTTACTTTAGTGGACCCAACTTAGTGCTTGATCACTTGTCGGTTCGACCATCATGGTGACATATGATTCCATTCAGTGAACCCAACTTGAAAGGTATTTGGATCCTCCAACAAATTCCAAACATGATACAACCGATTTAAAGAAAAATCATAACCATTATAAATCTTAACCTTGGAGCAAGATATATTTTCCTAGCAACTGATTTGATATGTATGGTCGCATTCCAGTTTCAACTACTACTCATAGTGACACATATAGACATGATATTAGTATTCCTATCCGACAAAAAAAAAACACTTCATTTGATAGATTTTAACATTTAGCCTTTTAAAGATTCTTATGATCGGTATTAAGTATTAACATTTAATAGGTAGTTAAAAGATAAAACCCATATCTTCTCCTCAACTTAAAAGTACGTTCGTATTATATTTACCTGGATGTATCTTCAATTTTTTTTAAATCCTGCTGTATGTACCAAATTGTTTCTGATTCATGCCGACTTTTATACAATTGCTACTATATTTTATTCCTTCTTATTACATTGCCACAACAATCTTGTTTGTTAATATGAGAAGATTTTAAATTATTATATGAGTAAAATGAAATGAACAAAAAAATGAGCTCATATATTTGTATAATGGTGCGTATGCAAATACCAAGGCATCTACCTTAGGTAATTATGTCTGCAAATACCAAGGCATTTGCAAAAAGAGGCGATGGCCTCTATCAAAGTTGAGGCGATTGCCTCAGTCAAAAGCGAAGCATCTGCCTCTACTGATACTCATACAGTCGCCTTAACTAATATTGACACAACTGCTCGAGTTTGCGTCTGAGTCCAGTTTGCGGCTTCAGTCGCAAACTGGACTTTGTTTGCTACAGTCTTATATCTACTACCCTTAAGTATGAATCAAACCACTTTCAGATAAGACAATCATACATGGCCAACAAATAATTTTAGACAAGGCAAAACCTTCAAAATGACATTTATATAAATGAAATACAATTTTTGACCATACAGTGGCTCGACATAAGCCCTTAAGTTTGCCATGATATCTGTCTATGCATGTATTAAACATGCAAACTAACAAATATAGTGGTTTCTTGATTATCCACATCTTTTCCAATAGAAGTAGAATAAAATGTGAATTACTATGTCTTGATCGAAAATCAAACATAAAAAACACCTACAAATAATCAATCCTAACACTTTCGAATCAACCCAAGTTTAGAAGTTGAAAATTCATATAGCTTCATGGATTGATTAGGAAAACTTGCCTTTAATTTCTTCAAGTAGTCTTCCTCCTGTGTAGATCGGCAACGGAAAGTAGTATCGACCTCTCTTGAATAAATAAGCATAAATAAGCTGTAAAACAAATCGTAGCTTAATAAGCAGTAACACGAAGGACGAGATTAAGGGATTTTACCTTGTTTTACAAAGTTCAGATGTGGAAGAAATCAATGAGAGGAGTCGTGGATTAATTCCCAAAAACTGGTTTGATTTTACTCCCTTTCGATTTGAAAAAAAATAAAGTGGATGAAAATGAAAAGCGAACAAAAAAGAGGGAAATGAATTTGGCACCAATTGGGGAAAATGAAAAAAAAAACGGCAGCGAAAATTGATTCAGATTTGATACGGCTCAAAGACTGATCAAATGAACTGATCCATAATGTTAAAGATGTAGGGTTAGATGTTAATTGTTGGAGGAGGTGTGGATTGGTAGTTTGTAGCAAAGAAAATTTGATACGGTTAAAAGCCATATCAAATTTGATACGGTTTAAAACCGTATCAAATCTCTACATCTTGATGTATCAAATTCGCTGTTTTGGTGTAGTGGGAGGCTTCCACATACTATTTACATATATTCTCCCTTTGATGTTACTGGTCACTGCTTTGGGCATTAGTAGTGTACCTTTTCTATTTTGCTTTAGAGACAGTATTTTAAATTTGTAATAATGATGGTTTGGATCATAAGCTATATTTTGGATTCCGCTGCTATGATGGTTTAGTTCTTCAGCTTATGCACTATCTCGCCTATTTTATGTCAAGTTATGTTATTATTATATTATATTCCATGCGCTGTGAGATATACTACATGTTCTTGTTGATTCATCATTTCAAAACCCTTTCCTTTTTTATGACTATCCCGTGCTAGTCGAGCATTGGCACAGCGTATTTCGGGGAAATGTCGGATGGTTCGGGGCGGGCTGTCACATAATCCCTCACAATTTACAACTGTCATGTGTGCATCCAACTTTTGCAATCATTTGTGCACTTATGCAAAGTGTAATACAATACATGAATGTGATGTATGCCTAGGTAGTTACTTGTACAGAAATGAAAAAAATTTCTTGAAAATCTTTTGAAAACATTATGCATACATCCTAAATATACTAGCAATTTCTACATGAATGCAATATTTTGAAGTTCAAAATACTTTTTCATCCAATTTTTCCTACACTCTTAAAGAGTAAGAATGTAGTTCATACAATATTTGCATCCAAAACCCTAGCGACCAACTTTGAATTTGCGAATTTCAGAAAAATATAATTTATTAAGTTCGATTTCTTATGTTACAAAAAGGTAGAAAACGAAAAACTTCACACCTTCCGTTTTTCTTTTATGTACCTTTTCTACCTATACTTGGATTTTAAGCAACTATTATATAAAGGTTTCCTATCTTCCTATCCAAGCACAGTTCTCATAAGAAAACTTTCTTTGTTAATGATTTTCTTTTTCAACTTACTTAGGAAAAATCCATTTTTCTCAACTGTCATGTCTGTTGCTTTACTAGATTTGTTGTTTTCTTTTTAGTTATGTCATTACTCTTTTCTTAGCTTATTTAACTTAATCCACCGATATAAGTTTAATTTTTAAGTAAGCCTTCTTATTCTTCAACTAAAACAGGAAAACAAGCACTCTACACAGCTACTACCAAGGGCTAAATATCGTAGGACCATATCCCCTCTAGCAAAGAAAAAATCAAACCAAAGGATCTAAACACTTACTTACCCTTTACCATCTAGTAGTCACCACTAGTCCTCTAGTAGTCACCACTAGTCCTTGCTGTGTACTAACAGTCTTTTCCAAGCAACAACCTAGGTTATATAATGCTCATGCATTCTACGGGAACTTACCATTATTTTCAAAACAGTCCTGGTTATTTACTTCATAGCCTCAAAATATTTCCCGCCTTCCCTAGGTACTAATCCATTACATACTCCATGATTTTAAAAATGTGGTTTGGGCTTCTCATTTCATTTTTCTTCCAAAAATTAAAAGTCTTAAAACTTTATTTTTCCATATTAAAAATTTCGTTTGCCAATCATAAAAAATATGTCATCCCAAAAGAAAATGCAAATCATTTTATTTTTTCAAATCACAAAAACTGGAGTAGATAAGGACACCCAACAAAATTTTGTGTCAAAACAATTATCAAAAATGGTTGCCAAAAGAATAGAGAACTTTAAATTTTTCTTTACTGCAAATTTTAGTTTTTAACAAAAAATGCAGTCTTTTCTAGGCTTTGCTTTTTAATCCTTTCGTACTTTATAACTTAAAATCTAGCGAGCTATACATGCTCTATATGGTGCACCTTTTTCTAAAAGAATTCATTTTAGACAAATATTTCACAAGAAATCACCGTTTTTCAAAATATACCCCATTTTATTTCAAAACTCAATATGTACTTTTCAAATATGTTGCTAACATATTTTTTTTCAACATCAAAAATACCTCCTTTTGTTTCAAAAATTGTTTCTACATAATTGATCTAGTATATATTTCAAAATTGTAACTTTTTAACGTCAAAACTTGAAAAACACCATAAACTATTACCCATATTTTTTTAAATTTTCAAGTTCTCAAAAGTTAACAATGGGGCTAGACTCAAAGTGGGTTTTCAACATACCTAGATATTCCTACAAAGTTAATTCTCTTATATATATATATATATGAGAATATATATATATATATATATACATATTCCTAGTCCATCTTCCTTCCTTTTTTTCAATTAATAAGGCCCTACTACCAAACCCACTAATCCAAAGTACTAACCTACGGGATACACCTTTCTCCAATATCAAGCACATTGTACACTTTTCACCCAAACTACCTAAGGGTCTCATGTTTCCATAACCATTCCTTTGGTATACATAATTGATATCCCAACTCTTTGCATCAACTGCTCTTCCTATTTAGTGGGTTTCTTTATGGATCTAGCTGTATATATATATAATATTTATATTTCTTAAAAATACAAATACGTTCACTCATAATCTATATAGGAATCCTAAACCTAGGCTCTGATACCAGATGCAACAAACCGAATTCCAACATACCGATTTTTTTTTCAAAAATTCTAACCTGTCGAAACTCGAATTGACTAGCCTGGTATCCTACAGATAAGGCAGAGATATAAAATATATCAGAGCTCAGAAAACATCTCATAATGGAATGGAATAAAATGTAATATAATCAATTATATCCTTACCAATGGTAATAATACAGTCTAACCAGTATTCAAAGCTATCATATCTCTGCCACAAACCTAACCGGTGAGTGTGTTTTTAGGAGGGGTCAGAACACAAGTTCTGGTGATTAGACTAAATTACACAATCTAAAATAACCCTTCATATATCATTAAGTTATGTCACTTATTTATTAGGTTATTTGGTTTAATAGCACTCAAGGCTTTACACACATGTCGTACCCATCTACCTCGTAATAGATTAACCTAATATAGTATGTATGTAGTTATTCCCAATATCAAGGTACTTCCCATAGTACCCCTCTCGCACGGTCTTCACTGTCACAACACGGAAGTGTATACAACTCTCATCCTATGTCGGAGCATCGTATAGATCTCCATAAAACTACGCCACATTTGTAACTCTAATCCTATGCTGGAGTGATGTACGGATCTCCATAAAACTACGCCACATTTCGCACAGAACTACCATCGCCATGCTACGTAATCGTACAAACTGCCACGTCTGAAACTCATCAGCCAAGCTCGATCTTAACACAGAGTAATGCCTTAGCACTAACGATACACCACCCGGTGCGGTGTGCATGTATCCTCACACATACGTACTGTTTATTATACCCCGAGTTCCGTAATAGGGCTACACCAGAATGCACGGAACTCGATCGAGAGCTTTTCCATATTCATATAGGTCCACTAAAGAGGCCTAAAGTACAAATATCTAAACTATGGTCTGCATTTCTACGGTGGCTATGGTCTTACCTCGACCTCTCCCTCAACTAGTGAAAGACTACATCAAGAGCTAAGTGACGTGTCCCTAACAAACAATCTACATCCAAATTAGCGTGTCCCGCAACCAAAGTCTCGATAGTGAAAGATCGAACGTCTGTAGGTTTAGCTCTAGTCTTTCCGCGTCACATTGACTGCCGATGACAGGTACCCGACGATTACTATTGTAACAACCCGCATTCTACGTATCGAAGGATCGTAGAATATTTATTTCTTTTTCATATGAGGTCGTATGGTCGTGTAACTTTAGGGAACGACTATTCGGGTCATTTTCCATGTTCATGATTTTTGCCGATTTTTAACTGATCGTTTTACCCTTGGCGAATCTTGTTTCGCCTATAACTTTTGATTGGTAAGGAGTTTTGACCTGAAACCACTTACATTGGCTTCGGATGATGGTTTCTCTTTCCGTAGAGTGGTCACATTAGCCAAACGTACTTACCGTTTGGGAGGTATGGCTGAATTAAGATTTGGAAGGTGAAAACAGCTTATATAGGCTTAATAGGTTAATTAGCAGCTAGGCCCATTGGGGATTATGGGATTTGAGCTATATAAGGGCTGATTAGGGTTAGAGAAACCTTTTATTTGCCATTTTCCAGCCACCACTTACCTCTTTTCAACCCAAACAATGGCCTCCAACACCCAAATCACCTTCTAATCACCGTTTAATCAAGTTTTAGCCTAATCTACATCAAACAAAGGCATGTTAGCATAGAATTTGGGATAGAGCTGCTGGAACACATAGAGATTCGACCCGTATCAGAGATACTTTCAGATCTATAAGTAATTAGTGGCTAAGGTGAGTGATTTGCATTGTTTTTTACTAACTACGGCTAATTAGGGGCGATTAGTGTTAATTAAAGAAATTATACATGATTAAATGTTGGAAAAATATGATTTTAAGCCTCTACTAGAAATTTGGGTTAATTTGGATGTGTTTTGCTAATCCTATCAATAGTTATGGTTAAGCATGATTAAGGGGAAAATATGGGTTTTGGGTAGGTTTGGTCCATTTTGACATGGTTATTTATCATTTTTGTGTTTATGGTTGATGTTATATGTGGCTATGACTGTTTGGTATGATTTATGATTACTTAGAATAGTTAGAATGGTCGAAAACGTCGTCGTATGGTGTAAAACAGTCATTGGAAAAGTTGCAGAAAAATGTGCAGGAACCAGATAGGATCGGAGGAAGGAAGTATGACCCGACCCGTTCGTGAAGCACCCCTTCCTACGAACCGCTGGTGGAGCCACGAAGTTTGAATTCTCCAACACGAACTGCTTGCCCCGAACTGTGAAGCACCAAGCAACTCCGATCCGACCTGGTGGAAGAAATACAGACCGATCCGAACCACTCTAGGGAGCATGACCCGAACCGCTTGGTGGACCACAAACCGTGCTTGTACACCCGAACCGATCCGATGCTCCGGGGCAGGCGCCACAAACTGACCCAATCTGGAAGGAACTCATGACCCGACCCGAACGTGAAGAAGAGGACCGATCAGAATGGAGGCTTGTCTTTGAACCGATCTGGAGGAAACCAAATCCCAAGATGCAAAGGTAGTCCAAATGGGAAGTAGAACTCAGGATCCAGATGGGAACCAACGAGTTAACTTCATGAATTGGACTTTGCTGCGGGACATGTGCAAAGGGTTATCGATGTCTATAACTTTGACTCACCACTGGGGAACAGATTATTGGCTATGGATCAGTGCAGTGAAGTTGTCATGACTTCATGGGGTAGAGTGATCATAGTAAGGCTATGAGCCAGTGCAGTGGAGTTGTCATGACTCCATGGGGCAGAGTGGACATAGCAAAGGATTAGTGGCTATGGATCAGTGCAGTGGAGTCACTGTGACTCCATGGAGCAGAGTGATCGTAGCACAGGATTGGGTGATCAAAGTGGTAGATATCGTATGTTTTACGCACTGAGCGAGAGATGTGAGGATGATTGCTATGTTTTATGTTTGATATCACCATGACATGCTTACCCCCTCCCCATTATTTTCACACCATGTGTTAGTGTCACCTTAGAGTATTGTACATCCTATTGTGCTAACTATTTGGTTGCAGGTCCAGGTTCAGGTATGGTTATGTATACCTGTTATTATTCTGTTTTGCTGTTTATTGCTCATACCAGACTTTTGTCTGACCTAGAGTTTTATGTCTCTTCTTATTACTACGGTTGCTCTTAAACGGGCAGACAAGAGACAGGTTAGGTGATTATGCACGAGTAGTTGTACCGGAGACGAGCAGGAGGCTTCCACGTATGAGATATATATATATATATATATATATATATATATATATATATATATATTCTCCCTGTGTTGTTGCTAGTCACTACTTTGGGCATTAGTAGTGTACCTCTTTCTTTTGCTTTAGAGACAGTATTACAAATTTGTAATAATGTTGGTTTGGATGATAAGATGTATTTGGATTTCCGCTGCTATGATGGTTTAGTTTTCAGCTTATGCACTGTCTCGCCTGATTTATGTCAAAGTATTTTATTATTATATTTTATCCCATGCGCTGTGAGACATTCTACAGGTTCCTTGTTAGTTCAGATTCCTTTCTTTGGCGACCGTCTCGTGCTAGTCGAGCATTGGCACAACGCACTTTCATTGGAGATGTCGGCTGGTGCGGGGCGGGCCGTCACACTTGGTATCAGAGCTCTAGGTTGCGTAGTTAACCTAGGGAAAGACACCAGGGAGAGATAGTACGTATATGAGAGCGTGTATTTGTTATATTTTGGGTTTTCAAAAATTATATATATATACACTATTAGTATATCTAAGGATGGAGTCGCACTGCACTGGCACCACTGAAGAGATGGTTAATCGTTTTCTCCTTATAGATTGAACGATGAGCCGATACACAAGGAATACTGGTTCAGGAGCCAATAATAGGAATGCTCCTGATATGAGGATGATGTTCACTGACTTCATGAGAGAGATGCTTAGGGATGTTCAGAGGGTATCTCCTAATGCTGCAAATGGTGGTAGTGCAGCGGTGCAGGCGCCATGGCCGATTTCGCTAAGCTCTGTAAGGAATACACTAGTCTTGGTGGGAAGTCGTTCCACGGAATGGAATAGACTATAGAAGTTCAAGATTGGCTTGATAGTTGTGAGCGTATCTTCGAGGATTTGGGAATCGAAGACGCGATGAAGAGGAAGCTAGCATCCCGTCAGCTGCAAGGGCGGTCTATGAATTGGTGGAATGCTATTAAGGCAGCCGCTCTTGAGGATCAAGTTACATGGAATCAATTTAAAGCTCGCTTCAGTGAAAATTTTATCCCAACTGCCCAGAAGTTAGAGTTGTTTAGGAAGTTCTTGGAGCTTAAATAGAATGGTAGGGTAGTCTCGGAATATATTGCTGAGTTCGATACTTTATCGAAGTATGGATTATCCCTTATTGACACTCCCGAGAAGAAGAATGAGAATTTCATAACAGGCTTAGATCAGTACTTAGGGGAAAGGCTTATAAACCATATTGATGAGACTTTTGAATCGATTGTTGGGAAAGCATTGAGATCAAAGAGCCTTTATCCTAAGCCCAAGGCTGAAGTCATTGTTGCATCTGCAGAGGGGCCAAAGCCGCAGGCAAGCGTTGGAGGCAAGAATAATTCTCAGAATAAAAGGAAGCAAAGTCAGACCAAGGATGGTCAGAAAAAGAAAGATAAGAAAGATATTGAGTGCTTTAGCTATGGCAAGAAGGGCCACTATGCCAAAGAATGTCGAGCAAAGCCAGCGGACAGGAAGTGCTTCAACTATGGCCAAGTGGGACAACAAAAGGATAAATGTCTGCAACGCCCTAAAGAGAAGCAGCATGTGAAAGCATATGCTATTAATGTTGTTCCTTCTTCGTCGAATGCCCCAACTGCGGCGGAGAAAGGAAAGAATGTCGTCATTCAAGGTATGCTTTCTGTTTATGATGTTCCTATTCGAGTACTGTTTGACATTGGGGTTTCCCGTTCCTCCATATCTAGTGACCTGGTAGATAGGTTGGGATTGGAACCCGAGATAGTCGATAGACCTTTAGTTGTGACGAACCCAACTGGTGGTTCGACTAGCCATAGTATGATTTGTCGAAATTTGGTCTTATCGAGTCATGGATGTATGTTTGCTTGTGGTTGCTTTGTTTTGGGCTTTATTGGGTTTGGCATTATTTTGGGAGTCGATTGGCTCCAAAGGTATGGGTTGGTGGTAGACTGTGAGGGATTTTCGGTGACTATTAGGGTGGATGATGGGTGGAGGGTAGTGTTTGGTGACCTACCTAGTGATGAGGTGATGGCTAGTTTTCTAAATTCCCTCGACTTTCCGCAGGATGAGTTATCAGGGGTTCCCGTTACTGACCAGTATCCGGATATCTTCGAGGAAGTGACTGGACTTCCACCACACCGAGAGATTGAGTTCCGTATTAATTTAGTGGAAGATGCCAGACCTATTGTGAGGCCACTTCGTCGTATGGCACCAAGGGAGTAGTGAGAGCTCGGGGTGATAGTGAGCGATCTTTTGAAGAAGGGATTTATTATAAGAAGTGTCTCCAAGTGGGGAGCACCAGTTGTATTTGCTACCAAGGCAGATGGTTCCCTTCGTTTATGTGTGGACTATCGCGAGTTGAATAAAGTGACTACGAAGAATAAGTATCCTCTTCCGCGGATAGATGATTTGTTTAATCAACTGGAAGGAGTAAGAGTGTTCTCCCAATTGGACCTCGCGACAGGATTTCATCAGCTCCGAGTAGCAGCTGAGTGTATTCCTAAAATGGCCTTTTGGACGTCGTCTGGATTCTATGAGTGGTTGGTCATGCCATTTAACCAATGCACCGGCATATTTTGTGGATCTTATGAATAGGGTATTCAGGGATCAATTGAATAAGTTTGTTCTTGTGTTCGTGGATGATATACTTGTTTATTCGAGGACAGAAGAAGAACACAAGGAACATTTGAGAGTAGTGATAGAGGTGTTGAGAAAACACCAATTGAAAGCGAAGTTTTCTAAGTGTCACTTCTGGAGGAGGGAAGTGAGATTCTTGGGCCAATTGTTTCAGAGAATGGTATTGCCATGGACCCTGCGAAGGTGGCTACAGTACAAGATTGGCCTATGCCCAAGAATGCAACAGACGTAAGAAGTTTCTTGGGATTAGCTGGATATTATCGTAAGTTTATCCAAGACTTCTCTAAGATAGCGGCACCGTTAACTCAGTTGACCAAGAAGAATCAAGCTTTCGTCTGGGACAAAAATTGTGAAAATGCATTTAAGAGTCTAAAGGAAAAGTTGACGCATGTGCCAGTGTTAGTCATTCCTAAAGGGAATGAAGAGATGATAGTATACATGGATGCATGTGGTACCGGACTAGATGTTGTATTGATGCAAGGAGGTAGGGTTGTAGCTTATGCTAGTTGGCAACTGAAACCACATGAGAAAAGATATCTTACCCATGATTTGTAATTGACAGCAATCTTGTTCGCATTGAAGATGTGGAGACATTATCTCTTGGGAGAAAGATTTGAGTTGTTTATCAATTATAAGTCATTAAAGTATCTCTTCTCTCAGAAGGATCTGAATCTCCGACAGCAAAGATGGTTAGAATTCTTGGCTTCCTATGATTTCGATATCGCATATACACCAGGAAAGGGCAATGCAGTAGCTGATGCATTGAGTAGAAGACATGCCGGTTTAGGGGCTATGTTTCCTAAGTGGAAGCAACTAGAGTATATCACTGGGCATGATTTCAGACCAAAGTTCGAATTGGATCCAGAAATGTTAGCAAGTTTGATGATCAGACCCACTTTGATTGAGCGGATTGGTTCCAATCAGAGGGACGATCCTAATTTATTGGAAATCATCTCCAAGTTAAAGATGGGTATCGACGAGGAGATGAACAGGTATGGGCTTGATCGAGATGGATGGCTCAGAAAGAATGTGAGACTAGTTGTGCCCAATGTTAATGGATTGGGAGATGAAGTGCTTAGATAATGTCATCACTCAAAACTGACTATACATCCCGGTGGTAATAAAATGTATCGAGACATGTAGCAGACCTACTATTGGGAAGGGATGAAAAGAGACGTTGGGAAGTTTATATCCAAATGTATGAACTGCCAGCTAGTTAAAGCTGAGCAAAAGAAACCAGTGGTTTGTTGCAACCATTAGAAATTCTAGAATGGAAATGGGAACAAGTCTCAATGGATTTCATTGATGGGTTACCAAGGACTAGATCGGTCCAGGATAGCATTTGGGTGATTGTGGACCGATTGACCAAGAGTGTAAGGTTTATACCCGTCAAGTCGAATAGAACAACAGTTAAGTTAGCAGAACTGTATATGAAGTGGGTAGTGATATTTCATGGAGTACCCAAAGGCATTGTAAGTGACCGAGATCCGTTGTTCACTAATGAATTTTGGAAGAGCTTACAAGAGGCTTTAGGATTAGAATTACATCTCAGTACTGCGTACCATCCTCAAACCGATGGTCAGACAGAGAGGATGTATCGTATATTGGTGGATCGCTTGAGAGCTTGTATATTGGATTTTGGAGGGTCTTGGGATGACCATTTGCATATAGTGGAGTTTGCATATAATAATAGCTACCAATCCAGTATTGGTATGGCTCCATTTGAAGCTTTGTACGGAAGACCGTGCAACTCACCATCATGTTGGTTAGAAACCGGTGAGAAGTTTGTGCTTGGGTCAGATGTGATAAGAGAAACTTCAAACAAGATAAGGGTTATCCAACAGCATATGAAGGCTGCTCAAGATAGGCAGAAGTGTTATGCTGATAAGAGGAGAAGAGATCTAAAATTCTCAGTTGGCAACTTGGTGTTTGTCAAGATGTCTCCGTTAAAGAGCCTGATTCGATTTGGTAGGAGTGGCAAGTTAACATCAAGATTTGTTGGTCCATTCCCATTTCTCGAACAAGTTGGGAATTTAGCATATAAAGTTGAATTACCTGACAAGATGGCGGGAGTTCACAATGTATTTCATGTTTCCCAGTTAAGGAAGTTCATGCACAACCCCGATATGACTATTTCACCGGATCAATTGGATGACATCGAAGTAGAACCCGAGGCGGTTGGGAACCGCAAGCCGATTCGTATTGTTGAGCATGATACGAAGCAACTTCAAAGGAAGGCGGTGAAATTGGTCAAGGTTCAGTGGGGTGAGAATGAAAATGACTGTACTTGGGAAACAGAGGAGAGCATAAGGAAGTCTTATCCAGAACTCTTTACCTGGTAAGATTTTAATAGTGATAGTTTCTTCCCTTATTAGTAAACTGCATGCTAGGGTAGGCTTGTTGTCCTTGTTGTGTATGTTTGATTGTTTGTGAATGACTGATAGGCATGCGGAACACCTTTGTATGTTTTTTATTAAGGAATTTCGGGGGCGAAATTTCTTAGGAGGGGAAAGTGTAACGACCCGCATTCTACATATCGAAAGATTGTAGAATATTTATTTCTTTTTCATATGAGGTCGTATGGTCGTGTAACTTTGGGGAACAACTATTGGGGTCATTTTCCATGTTCGCGATTTTTGTCGATTTTTAAATGACCGTTTTACCCCTGGAGAATCTTATTTCTCCTATAACTTTTGATTGGTAAGCAGTTTTGACCTGAAAACACTTCCATTGGCTTCGGATGATGGTTTCTCTTTCCGTAGAGTGGTCACAACAGCCAAACGGACTTACCGTTTGGGAGATATGGCTGAATTAAGGTTTGGAAGGTGAAAACAGTTTAAATGGGCTTAATAGGGTAATTAATAGCTAGGCCCATTGGGGATTTCAGGATTTGAGCTATATAAGGGCTGATTAGGGTTAGAGAAACCTTTTATTTGTCATTTTCCATCTGCCACTTAACTCTCTTCAACCCAAACAATGGCCTCCAACACCCAAATCACCTTCTAATCACCGTTTAATTAAGTTTTAGCCTAATCTACATCAAACCAAGGTGGGTTAGCATAGAATTTGGGATAGAGCTGCTGGAACACATAGGGATTCGACCCATATCAGAGATACTTTCAGATCTATAAGTAATTTGTGGCTAAGGTGAGTGATTTTCGTTATTTTTCACTAATTACGGCTAATTAGGGGTGATTAGCGTTAATTAATGAAATTATACACGATTAAATTCTGGAAAAATGTTTAGAAATTCTTAAATATTATTTTAAACCTCTGTTAGAAATTTGGGTTAATTTGGATATGTTTTGTTAATCCTATCATTAGTTATGGTTAAGCAAGATTAAGAGGAAAATATGGGTTTTAGGTATGTTTGATCCATTTTGACATGGTTATTTATCATTTTGGTGTTTGTGGTTGATGTTATATGCTGCTATGGCTATTTGGTTTGATTTATGATTGCTTAGAACAGTTAGAATGGTCGAAAACGCTGCCGTATGGCGTAAAACAGTCGTTGGAAAAGTTGCAGAAAACTATGTAGGAACCAGATCGGATCGAAGGGAGGAAGTACGACCCGACCCGCTCGTGAAGCACCCCCTCCCATGAACCGTTGGTGAAGCCACAAAGCTTGAAGTTATCTGACCCGAACCGCTTGCCCTGAACTGTGAAGCACCATGCAACTCTGACCCGACCTGGTGGAAGAAATATAGACCGATCCGAACCACTCTAGGGAGCACGACCCGAACCACATGGTGGACCACGAACCGTGCTTGTACACCCGAACCGATCCGATGCTCTGGAGCAGGCGCCAAGAACTGACCCAATCTGGAAGGAACTCATGACCCGACCCGAACGTGAAGAAGAGGGCCGATCAGAATGGAGGCTTGTCTCCGAACCGATCCGAAGGAAACCGAAACCCGAGATGCAAAAGTAGTCCAAATGGGAAGTAGAACTCAGGATCCAGATGGGAACCAACGAGTTAACTTCATGAATTGGACTTTGCTGTGGGGCATGTGCAAAGGGGTTATCGATGTCTATAGCTTCGACTCACCACTGGGGAACGGATTATTGGCTATGGATCAGTGTAGTGAAGTTATCATGACTTCATGGGGCAGAGTGATCATAGTGAGGCTATGAGCCAGTGCAGTGGAGTTGTCATGACTCCATGGGGCAGTGTGGACATAGCAAAGGATTAGTATCTATGGATCAGTGCAGTGGAGTCACTGTGACTCCATGGGGCAGAGTGATCGTAGCAAAGGATTGGGTGACCAAAGTGGTAGATATCGTATGCTTTACGCACTGAGCGAGAGATGTGAGGATGATTGCTATGTTTGATTTTTACTATCACCTGACATGCTTACCCCCTCCCCATTATTTTCACACCATGTGTTAGTGTCACCTTAGAGTATTGTACATCCTGTTGTGCTAACTCTTTGGTTGCAGGTCCAGGTTCAGGTATGAATATGTATACCTATTATTGTTCTGTTTTGCTTCTTATCGCTCATACCAGACTTTTGTCTGACCCAGAGTTTTATGTCTCTTCTTATTACTCTGGGTGCTCTTAAACGGGCAGGCTAGAGATAGGTCATTATGCACGAATAGTTGTACCGGAGACGAGCATGAGGCTTCCACGTATGATATATATTCTCCCTGTGTTGTTGCTAGTCACTACTTTGGGCATTAGTTGTGTACCTCTTTCTTTTGCTTTAGAGATAGTATTTCAATGTTGTAATAATGTTGGTTTGGATGATAAGATGTATTTTGGATTTATGCTGCTATGATGGTTTAGTTTTCAGCTTATGCACTGTCTCGCCTGTTTTATGTCAAAGTATGTTATTATTATATTTTATCCCATGCGTTGTGAGACATTCTACAGGTTCCTTTTTAGTTCAAATTCCTTTCTTTGGCGACCGTCCCGTGTTAGTCGAGCATTGGCACAACGCACTTTCATTGAAAATGTCGGCTGGTGCGGGGCGGGCCGTCACAACTATCCTCTATTTGGTCCTGACCAGCCTCTTTGTAGGCAAATCATCGAATCACCCCAATGCCACCCAAGAGCCTTTTGATTGCCAAACTACCGTTGCAGTCAAGGTATACCCACAGGGTGGTTTCGCGCAGATCTAACCTCTACGAGTACAGCCTGAGCGCTGCCACTGCACAAAGGACCACTAGAATACCCTACCACGTCCCTCGGAAGCCGCGTGCTTCCTTCCAGTCCACAGAGCCATCAAGCAGAACATCAACAGAATAACCAGATGGACGTGATCCTCTCGTGCCTCTAGACACCACGATGATTTACCCCATTGTGTTCTTCACCTTCAAACGTGCGGACTGGTCCAAGCGCATCATGCTAACATATTGTTAGACCCTATGTCTAAACGTTTAATTACGTGCTTGATCTACCTCATCCAATTTCCAGTTAACTTGTTTATTTCCAATCATATTAACCTCTTATTCAAGTTACCAAGTTCTCTTTGAGCCCCTTATATCTCTAAGGAGTGGACCCCTCTCACTTGTTAATTTCAGTTATATAACTTAACCCATTTAAGTTCATTAATAATCCACTAACATGTTATTCTCTAGATTGTAATTCAAGGTATGTAATCTACAATCTTCTTACATTATTACCTTATCATTCATCATCCAATTTCAAGTTACAATAACATGTTCTACTTAATGTGTCATTAAGTAAATCCTATCATAATCAGCAGGTTTCCGTTTAACATATTACTTAATTTATAATTAAGTATAACTTATTTCGTTCCATAAGTCTTCTTACTTCATTCAGTCTTATGCCACCTGAGTGGGCTTCTTCTTATTATTAATTTCTTTTATTAGACTTCATAATTCTCTTTTATAAGTCTACCAATAATAAGCCTACATCATACTTTTTCATTATTTATGACTTGGTTTATTACAACCTCTTGTTGTTATTTACTTAGTTCTATTAACTAATGTTTTACAAAAATTTCTTTCCATCTATTATAACCTATGTTATAATTTCCACTTGTCCCTAGGACAAGCTTACCTATTATCTTTCATTCATACTTATTGGTTATTATCATTCCCCGTTTATTCCAATTCTTGTACTGTCATTCCAGCTAGTATTGTTTACTTATTAACTAAGTTTTCTTAACTAAAGTTTATTAATAAGTTTCCCCTTTTTATTAATTATAACACATGTTATAATTCCGCTTGTACCTAGGACAAGCCTACCTATTATACAACATTCTCATTAATGTGATTAATTATAATAGGTTATATTCCCCGTTTATCATGTTTTCTTTGGTTCTTTTACATTAACCAAACTTTTATGTTGTAACCTTTATCTCTTTACTATCTTGTGAATTTTCACACATTCCATTATGTTCATATAATTATATATATGTTTAGGAACCAAACCCCTCACTTAAGTTGACTACATGTGGATGCTGGATTCGTCGGGCGGTTCCGGGCAGGCTTCTACCAAAAGTTGAACTTAATCTTGTGTTTTTAGTGCAGTTACAATTTCCTAATTACAGTAAATTTTACACACAATTTAGGTATATCTATTCTTTCTCATTATTCCAAATTTCACTGTAATTCTATCTACAACCTTTTGACATAATAATATTCTTAAGCAATTATTCATGTTTATCGTAAATTCCATACTTACAGCATTTATAGTAAATTCCAATTCAAAAAGATGTTTAATGGAAACATGTCTTATACAATAGTAGTATTCTCAATAGATTTAATCTCAATTGCCATATTTATTCGCAATTCCATTGTAGCTTGACTTACAATATCCAATTAACAGGTTATTGGAACAGATCTTTATACAACAGTGATCCTTTCAACATATTCTAAAAATATTTAATGCTAGTCTCCATAATTATTAATTGTTCAACAGATTAAATATAATAGGCAATGCCATCAGTAAATATATCGTTATTTAAAATGGTATAATCAAGATTCACTCACCTAATAGCTTTCCAATCCTTGAATCTGATCCAAATTTGTTGTTCCGTGGCATCCCTAACTGAATCTATTACCAAAAATATCCACGGATTCAAAAATCTGTTGCTAATAAGAAAAGGAAAAGAGAAAGAAACCTATATAGACAAGATTCAAGTACTTACCTCACGTTGATTAGAATTCTGAACACCCATTTGTAGATATATATATATATATATATATATTCTTTCCCTCCAAATCTTGAATCAGAATTTTCTAAGACTAATTATTCTATTTTATGAAGATATTTGAGGAGGAAGAAGAATGGTAGAGCTTGGCAGCATCTTAAAAAAAATATGAGATTTAGGCTAGGCCCTGCAAGTATGTTTATAGGTGTACAAGAAAATCTGAACCTTCATATTTAATCCCTTAAAATCCAAACCGCACACGTTAGAAAAGCCACATCACAAAAACAGATCTGGACTGGCTCGGGTCGACCCTATGGTCGACCCACCCTTATGTGGGTCAACCCATGGGTCGACCCAGGCAACACGTGGGTCGACTCATCTCGGTCCACGTATGTCTTTTAGGACGCTATTTCTGAATTTGACGTTTTTAATTAACGATGTATAATTACTTGCCCCCTTTTTACTTCTTTGAATTGTTTCATACCCTTTATACAACATCACTAAGTCTGAATTTCACTTATATATGTATATATATATGCACACACACAACTTTCCCTTTATTTAATTTATTGTTACCTTTTGTATACATGCTCTGTTTTGGTCATGCCATATACCAAAACGAATTAGAAAATCACCACGAATGCATTGGTAAATGTTTCGGGGTCAGATTCTGAAAAATAAAATCTTTTATATTTTCATTTTTTTATTATTAACATAAAAATATAGGGTGTCGCAGGCAGGCCTAGGGGTACCAGCCCTTCACCAGTTCCTGCATTCTCACCATTGACATCCTCTCCACCACCGCGGAGCGACCTTTTGGGAACAAACCCACTACATGGAGAAGTTGGTCCAGAACTGAAATCTTAGCACTACAGAAGTCATCTACGACATCTCTTGATGCTAAGGCTTCCTACATACTAGCGTACCGGAGCGCGGTGACAACCTTTAGTTTTAACGACTAAAACGATAGTTATCGCCGACCATCAGCATCATTCTCGGATCTAACCATGCATGATTACGACATGATTGGATTATGAATAGAAACGCGATGTGGAAAATTTAACCATATATCCACATATTATGTGCATATCCAAGCGGTCGGTCCAAATAAGTTGGTTTCTCAAACGTTATGCCAGTCAGTTGTGTTACGTTCGACTTTATTTACAATCCAATCATGCAATATCATGCAATGATCCAAACTTGCTAACTCATTCTTGGGATCAAACAGATTTTAGTAGGTACGCAAGCCCGGAGGCTGCCGTCTGCCGATTCCTGCACCGACATGGCCATCGCAGGAACCCGAGACAGATCCCCACCAGTTCCCGCATTGGCATTACCTTCTCTACAGCCCTTCAAGAAACCATCTTGAAAGCACGTCCACCACGTGGAGAAGGAGATTTGGAACCAAAGCCTAGGCCACGGAAATTACCAACATTCCATCAATGTCGAGACTCCACAAAAGCAAACACTTCAAAATGTGATGGCAACCTTTAGCCTCAAAAACTAACGCCATGCACATCGTCGACCACCGATGCAATGCTTAGGTCGAGATGCAACAACGTCGTAATTGGATTAAGGATCGGATCCTGAAACTGACGGCTTAACTATATGTCCACATCTTACATGCACATTCGTGTTGCCAATTCAAACAAGTCCATTCCTCGAGTGCCACATCGTAAGGCCACAACGCTTCAATCCCAATCTGAACATCAAATCCGCTATCTCAAGCTCAAAGTCAGGAGGACTGGAGAATTCAGCTATGTCTCTAGAGAATGAAAGTCTATTTTGAATTCCCATGTACTCACTAAGTGTTGATGTCTAAAGTTGTCGTCAACATCCGATAGTTCCAAAATTTTGAAACTTAAATGTCCGGAGCGAAAAGTATGGGAGATGCAGTAATAACATGCAGGAAAGTAAAGGACACAGTTATTTATAGTGGTTCGGCCCGTCAGGGACTACGTCCACTATAAAGGTTGTACTAATTTTATTCCATTACAACAAAATACAATAAGACTATTACAAGAAGTCGTAATGATTAACAACATCCCATTAGCCCTTGTTATCGAGCTCCCTTTGTTGTTGAGATTCCTTGTTGAGAGAGAGTGGTCGAGGACTTGTCGATGTTGTAGCATAACCTAGGGATCCGAGGGAAGGGAGTCGAGGACGAGTGAAACGGAGTCGAGGCAGCGAAACGAGGAGTCGAGGCCGCGAGACATGGAGTTGAGGCCGAAGGACGCAGAGTCAAGGCCGAAGGACGCGGAGTCGAGGCCGAAGGACATGGAGTCGAGACCAAGGGATATGGATTCGAGGTCAAGGGCTCCGATGTTCGGGGTCCGAAGTTAGGGATCTGAGGTCTCCTTCTTCCTCGTTGCATGGGAGAGGTGACATAAAGGTTCTTATAGATGTCAAGGAGTTCCAATGTGGCTTTATGTCCATAAGTATGGTTAAACCCTCAAGAGTATGCTCATGGGTCTAAGCCCATATGTCCTCTTCCTTTTATGATGAAGAAAGATGCCAAGGAGGCTTTGGGGAAGAAGATGGAAGCCATTAAAGCTTGGGGGGAGAGCTTAGACCAACCCTTTATTAGTTCGAAGTGAGGGGGTATTGATAGTGGGGAGATTAGGTGAGGGTAGGTGGGGGTAAGTAGGAAATGGGACCCATATCTCAGAATCTCGCGTCCCTGGTGATAGCTCCAGAAATCTTGGATCCATCGTTTACGGCAGGGAAATTCGTACCCCTATGAGGGATACGAATTTCGTATCCCCTAGAGGGGTATGAGATTCGTACCCCTCTTAGGGGATATGACATTCGTACCCCAGGAGGGGTACGAAATTCATACCTCCTGGAGGGGTACGAGGTTCATATTCCTCCGGGGGGGATACAAAATTTGTATCCCCAGGGGGATACGAATTTCGTACCTCCTTAAGGGGTACAAGTTTGTTGATGTTGGGGGGTACGAGTATTGACTTTGAGTCGATCCGATCATTCTAGGCAATACACTTGTTGGCGGAAATCAGATGAACCGTGTAGTGCCCACTTGTTCGACCTGACCGGCTAGGTCAATGACCATCAGGACTGTGGGGCTCTAGACCCCCATCAGCGCTGCCCCTGGACCCGCTGATGGCTCTCCTTTGGCTCGGAGCTCGGTTCGCCTTCGACTCGGCGTGCGGATGGATACGGATGGATGTCGCATCCAAGGGATGCAACATTCTACAAGTGGCCCAACTTGAGTCTTCTAGTGCTAGATCCTTGATGATGTTGGCAACACTTCTGGGATGAGATATCATGCGATATGTTGAGTCGACCGTGTCTTGTGTACTTTTGGTAACCAGACCAAAAGGCCGGTTAACATTTACCCCCTAAAAGTGTGTCTTGTGTTAACTGGACATGCTTTGAAGTAAGACAAGTCTAGCAATGGACGAAAAGATCTCCATGCCATGTTTAGTGATTGGTCGTGACCTTCCCCTTGAGTTGTACGTCGGGAGTGCACTGCTTTGGAGAGGTTGAGACGCTTTGTCGAAATATGTTGGTATGAGTTTAGGATTCCCACATTGTTAAGAGCTTTGACTCGCTTGGGCCTTGCTGCTTGGGTTGGAACATGTCTAAGGCATTTAGTTCCTATAGATTTAGGAGATTAGACGTTAGTTTCCGACTCTCGATTGCAAAAAAGTGCAAACGGTTCGTTATCGGGTCGGAATCGCGTATGCACTCACATGTTTGCACATGGGTTTGCGCTATGCACCTTGAATTGGGATAAGTAACATGAAAGTGAATTGCATGCCAAGGGCTTGTGATCGCGCATTTTAGCTTTCTAAATGTTTTCGTATCGAGAGCCGGTCATTTAGGGTGTATACTTGAATCATTAAGGCTTGTAAGCATGCATTTGGTTAATGAATCAACTCGGCCTGCTCGATTGAGACTTTGAAAGCGTGTATGTGTGGTTATTGAAACATCGTTGTATTAGAGCTTGGTCGTTTGGCGTATGCCGCTGAATCACTTGGATTCATGAGCATAAAATCGTTCAATGATCCAAGCTGGTCCCAAACGTCAGAGTTCCGAGAACTCGTACATGCGTAGGTCGTTGTACGGATGATACTTTGTATATGTCGTGACATGTAATCGTGTAGATTTCCCTTTGAGACGAGGTCAGACCCAATGCCAAGCGAGTGCACTTTGATGGTCGGGCATTTGGTGAGTACGCGAGTGGTTGTTGAGTCGTGATTGATTTGGTAGTTGGGGATTCGAAGACAAGTGAATATGACCATAGCTTTGTGTACGATCCCGAAATGTTCGTTTGTAGCATGTTGATTCCATAATTGTACTTGCGTCTTTTCTTCTATTTTTTGGATGGAAAATCGGCTTGAGGCATGAAAATGTCTCCTTTAGACTTTGGATGTTTGATCTTTAGGTTTCCGAAGAAGGGAGGAGAGATATGGACAGTGAGAGGATTCCTGGGATTGACACTCAAGAGCGTGGAGTGGTGGATTATAGGAAACGGAAGTAGGGATTCGGGGACAAGTCGCCACGTATTTGCGGATATGGGATTGGACATTGTATTCCAAACACTTAATAAGTCTTTCAAGCTCTTCAGAGGCTTGAAGCTTGTTTGAGGACATGATAATTTAGCCGGTGCACAGGAGCACGAAACAGAACTTCGTACTCTAATGACTTTGTCGAGCCCAGGCTTCGATTTTGAGTTAGTAAACTTGAACCTTCGCACGGCGTCGCGTGATCGGATCCATATTAGTGGGTTGTGGCTTTGCGACGTGGCGCTCGAGAAACGAACTTGCTTAGACTGGAGGCTCGGGTGTGCATGTAGGATGTGGACACATAGTTAGATGTTAGTTTCAAGATCTGATCCGTAACCCAATCACGATGTGGTCGCATCTCGACTGAAGCATCGTACTGGTAGTTGGTGATAGCCACGGCACTAGGTGCTGAGGCAAAAAGTTGCCATTGCATCCTGTAAAGTTTGCTTTTGTGGGGTCTCAGCATTGATGGAATGTTGAAAACTTTAGAGGCCTAGACTCCTGCTCTAGATTTCCTTCTTCGCGAGGTGGATGTGCTCTCAAGACGGTGGCTCCAAGGGCTACGACAAAGATGATGCCAGTGCCAAAACTGAAGGGGATCTGCCTCGGGTGCTAGATTCTATTCGACACCAGGCCTGTGTACCTGCAAGATTCTGTTCGACACCAGGCCTGCGTACCTGCAAGATTCTGTTCGATACCAAGAATGCGTTAGCAAGTTCAGATTGTTGTGTGACGTCGCCCAGTTGGATTGTAATTTAAGTCGATCATAACACAACCGATCGGCATAACATTGGAGACATGATCTTCTTTGGACTGACTGCTTGGATATGCACTTAAGCTGTGGACAGATGGTTGAGTTATTAGTATCCAACCCAATAACGATGTAACCATGGTCCAATCCGAGAAGGGTGCTGATGGTCGGCAAAGATCACAGTTTTAGTTGCTAAAACTAGATGATGTTACCGCGTTCCAATGCGCTTGTAAGTAGGAAGCTTTTGCGTTGCATGTAAGTATGAGTTTGCTGGCAGAGCGTTGAGACTTTAGGAGCCAATCGAACATGCCAAGGGAACATGAGAACCTAGAAAAGGTGTACTCGGGGGACTAGTGCTTGAATTGTTCCCCCTATCCTTGAGTTCAGGTGTCCACACCCGACCTACCCTATACTGGCAGAAGGTCAAAAAATTTCGAGACCCAAGCTATCCGGTCTAAAACCCTCATTGCGAGGTGGGCATTCCTCTTAGAAATGGCTGCTTTGAAGGTTGTGGCGAAGGTGACGCCAGTATAGGAACTGGTGGAGGTCCGCCTCAGGTTCTGCGAAAGCCAAGCCAGTGCAAGATTTGGTAGAGGGTTGTCCCCAAGCCCATGTACCCGTCAGCTGAAGAGGATGCGAGCGATCAATTTTTAGAACCAGATAGTTGCTTCTTTTGTCGTGCAGCCCCCCTTGGAGCGGAGGCAACACCAGGCTTTACCCCTATGCTTCCTCAGACGTTCGAGTCTGGATTAGGGTTACAGTGAGAACAATCCGAAGAGGTAGAAGAACCCGTGGATGCATTCTCGGACGTGGATTTGGGATCCAATGTGTATAAGAGTCTTCTCGAAGGACGAGAAGTTATGGATGGCCAAAGTGCTCAGGTAACGGGTGTAGCTGATGCGAGTGTGCAAGCAATGCAAATTATGGTGGAAGATCAGGAAGCCCTACTGGTGGAAAAGTTTGAGGAGCCGGAGGGGAAGAGGAAGAAGATGAGGTTGTCGTACAAGATGCATGGGAAAAGACTTGGCAGGATTCTGAGGAGAAATCTGCAGCTGTTGTGGTGAAGAAGGAGGCATAGGCGGAGAAGGAGAGGGTCGCTGAATAAGCTAAGGAAAAAGGAAAGCTATTGATGATGCCCACCAAAGGGGTGAGGGGACCCTTAGCAAACTTAAAGAGGATGCAGTTATTCGACTCTAGGTCGGGGAGTTAGCTAATCAGAAGGCTACCAAAGATTCCAAGAAGAAAGTAGAGTTGGAGGCCAGGAAGGCTCAGGGAGAAACTAAGGTTGTGCTCGTTCTTTCTTCTAATATCCCCCCTAGACCATTGCCACATATTTCCCTCAGGAAGATCATAGTGATTACAAGCAGCGAGGATAATGGTGGGAGACGTACATCGGTGCTTCACCAGCTCGTTTCTCCTGCAAAGAGTTAAGGAGGAGAAGGCAGAAGCGGTTCTGGAAGGAAGGGATCCATCACTGGTGCTGACCCTCCTGGTGCCGAACCTGTACAGAAAAAGAAAATAAAGGAGAAGAATACGTAGCATCAGTAATCGTTATAGAAATTATGGATACTTTGGGTTAGGTAGACCGATAGTATATGCGAGTGTGGCCCTCGCTTTTGGTCCATAAAGACATGGTGTGGTTTTCATGTACACCCTATCATCAGAAAAAAAAATGTTAGACATGTAGCTTGTTTAGCGTGTGTGTGAAAGGATATATTAATTAGTGAAAATCGCATTTTTTGTTAAGTGTTCGACTGTTCATCTCATGTTTTCCAGCGTACTGTACTTGCACAAGCGTACTTATTGTTACACTAACATAAATACAATTAGGGATCTCTCTCTGGGGAATTTCCATTTGTGGAGATCGAGCGCTGGTTTTAGAGGATTCCCTCATCTCAGAAATCCCGTTGGTTATGGAAACTAGGCTAGGGGCCTTCTTCCCAGAACTGCTCGGAGTAAAGTCCAAGTAGATTGAAGGCATGGACGTCGCGATTCGTCCGATGGGAGGCTTTGCCTTCGTTAATTCAGGGTATGAGCGGAGGCGTCGTTTATTGGCCTATGGGTTCCTGGATCATCAGCTCATAGGGTACGATTATGGACATGGGCTACCCCTATTCCCTAGGGCTTAGGAGCGAGAACGATTTAAGGTCGGTCTCGGTGTTGCACCGAGATTCGACAGACGCCCGGAGCCATGTGAGAGGTTGGTATCACATTAGGCTGACTGATGAGCTACCCCCAAGTCCGGAGACTTGAGAGCAGAACGATTTATACTTGGTCTAGGTGCTAGGCCGAGATTCGGGTTAGAGGTTATTTATACTCGGTCGCGTCGCGGGCCAGGGACTCGAGTATCAGCACCGACTCCCATGCTCGGGGTGCCGATCTGTGCCAGTAGTGTTTATCCTCATGGTAAGTTCGAGGTTCGAAAGGCAGCATCGGCCCTATGCTCGAGGTGCCGATGCGTGTTCGAGTGGGCCTCCGGTAGAGCTTCTAGTCGTGCCCCTGTTAACTGGAGGGTTGTTAGAGTTCGTAAGGAGGAAGATGGTTACGACGCGGTGAAGACAAGGCGTTTTTCCGAGGAGAAGGTTCGTTTTCCATTCCCACTTTTCCTCTAGTAAGGAGGTAAAGGTGCTAACGGGCCATGAGCCGACACCTTTGAAGATGACCTCATAGATCCTCGCGTCGTAGGGGGCGATCGCAGGACTAGATGAGGACCGACATCCTCGGGTTTGCTTCAGAGCATGAATCCGGTGGTACTCCCGGCGGGCCCCTAGGTGGTCGGAGTAGTAGTTGGAGGAGGATGGCTTTGACACAGTGGTGAGGAGGTGTGTCTTGGAGAAGCGACCTTGTTTTTTGTTTCCTTTTTCTCTTCCAATGAGGGAGGCATAAGTAGGAATTAGTTGCAAACCGATATCTCCAATGACAGTCTAGAGTTCACTGCGCCATGGAAGTTGCAGTCCTAATGAGATGGGGGGACGATCGTGAGGGATTAGTTGCCGGTCGAGGTCCTGTTTAGTGGGAATTTTTTATGGACATTGAGTGGCTCGAAGATCCCATGCAGTAGGACTCTTCGATGAGCGTCAAGTGGCTCGGAGATCCCATGTAATGGGAATCTTCGATGAGAGTTGAATGGCTCGGAGACCCCATGCAGTGGGAAATTTTGATGAGCGTTGAGTGGCTTGGAGATCCCATGCGGATGAGTTTCTCGATGTTGTCCTGCAAGTGGCAAAACATGTTCTTGTCGTGTCCGCGGATGTTGTAGAACCGACAATATCTAGTATAGTCCCTTAGTGTGCTCGTCGGACTTTCAGGCCTTGGCCTTTTGCGTGGTTGGGAATTGCAGGTTGCAAGATAGCTCTTCTCGGGGGTGTCACTGAGAGTAGTATAGCTGTGGAAAGATGGAAGTCGAAGACCCTTCCTTTTATTGTTGGACTACCTTTGACGTTGTCGGCATGAGCAAGATTGCGCAAAGCGATGGAATTAGGGTCGTTGGAGCTCTGGGCTTCGTCTCGAGGCATTATGTTGAGTGAAAAGCTCGATTCCTTTATTATAACTTTCGACATAGGAAGTAGTCTGCATTCATGCAGATCTCATGAATCTTTGATTGCTTTCTATCGGTCCATGCTCTGAGTTCGGAATAAGGCGGTATGCCCTTGGCAAGTTGGATGAGTGTGATTCAAGGAGTGGGTTTCTCGACTTCGGCCAAGGAGGTGTTGGGTCTTTCAAGGCAGCCTTTGTGAGTTTCACGGGTGACTTGGTAAATGCTCGAGACTGAGAGGATGTCTTTGGGCAATGCGACGTGCATCTTGGGTTGCACGACCGATCTCTTGGCAAGTAAGTTGAAAGTTGAGATAGTTCAAGGCAGGAGTCGAGAGAAGCATGACAAAGCCGTCTTGTATAAGGATAGGGAAGCACTTGCACTTTATTGTGTTGGTGGCACGTAATGAACCCATGTGTCATTTGTGGCAGTTAATGAAGCTTCGAGGATCATGGCTTCCTTGAGTAAGGAGTAAGCGTTGGCATGTCGAAGTGCTCACACCATTCAGTATTAAGGATAGACGAAGTAAATGGGCTCTGCCTTGTGCTGGTTTCCCAAACGTCATTGGTGTGCCCCCGCGATTCCTTCTTGATCCTATGGATCTCGTTGGCAATAATCGGAGGTTGAGTTTTGCCGCATTATGGCGGTTGTGATCCTGTTGAGGAGTTTAGAGCCTAGCGCGTCTTCGCGAAGGAAGGTGTTTGCCATTCTGTGAGTCTTTAACCTCGATTATACTTTGTGGAGGTTAGCTGAGGTGAACTTGGGCCCAGTAAGATGCTAGAAGCATAAACGATAAGTCCGGACTCATAGCAGCTTGAGTCTGCCTAGCTGAGGCTCGAGCGCTATTCCCTTGGTCAAGATTAGGTTCAATATGGGAATAGCCGGGATGACGCGTTCCATTTTTGATGGTGATTCTAACATTGCCAAGATAGTGGTCAGTCGTGTCGTCATAGAATGCCACCTGTGGCATGTTGAAGCATCGGGGCCACTCAGCTTCGTGTACGATCCTTGTAAAGAGATTACGCCTTAAGTGGGTTTCCCACGAGTTGTTGTCATTCCCTCACATATCTCCCGTGATCCTTCGGGCCATGTCGGGGAGATATGTTTGATGCAGATCTTCCGGTGGAATTCTTTAATTTGGACGATCCCCGAGAGTTTTATTATGTGGACGTCTTCTGTGATGCATATCCGACTCGTCCTCTGCCACGTCATTGACATGGATGGTCTGCCTTTGGTATGGTTGGCGAGGTTGAACGGACTGATGTGCACCCTGGTCCGGAAGTACTCGGGCCCGACGGGCTGCTGGAAGAGTAGGCCTCGGGTTCTGAGCTGCGACGGTTGGGTTCTGTCGAGTAGAGGGTCGGTTACTCGGACCTGATTCGTTATTGATAATCAAGCGGGAGCAGTTATGGCGTCGTGTCTCTCCGTTGTAAGTGACGGTGGTTCGATTACCATTTCTATCTCTGTTGCCGTTGTCGTTAGTATGAGCGTTGGAACGGACGGCGACGTTGTTGATGAGGCTGGACCTCCTTCTTTGATGTGGGCCCCTTGATTTGGAAAATGTTCCCGATATGGTACGCCACCGATGGGAGTTATTAAGAGCCAGCTAAAGTCCAGCGATGATGGGTTGACTTTCTTGAAGTCGGCGCATAAGGTCGATGTCATTCTTTAATGCATGGTTGAGTTCGAGAGCTATATTTTCATACTTCTTACTAAGCACGTGAATCAGCACTTGAGTCACAGGAGCTTGGGGGTCCACAGTTGGAAGGAGATCCGCTTCGGCCGGGTTCTCCGCCGCTCGAGGCTGCTAAGAGGTACCAGCGTCAATTACAGTAGACGGGAGGAGCATTTAGTTTCACCGGACTTCTTTGTAATGTCGCTGAGAGTCATGATGCTTTTCGGACGAGTTATGTTGACTCTAAGTTATTCCACAAATCTGGTGTTGAAAGTAATCCAAATGGAGATAGAGTCCGGCTCTAACTATATGTACCACATTGAAGCTATATCTGTTAAGAAAAGCAAAAAGCGCTTGGCCATGACATTTTCCTGTAACGACCCAGAAAATCTGAACCAATTTAAAAAAATTTAATTGGCTAAAATAATGGATTTTAAATATTTAAAATAAATATTTTAAATAATAGCGATGAAAAGTGAGTTTGAATCGACAATTGAAAACGAATATAATTAATTCTAATTATAAACAAGGCCTGAAATGGCACGGTAGTTTCAAAATTTGAATTCAAACTTTGTCGGACTGTACCGGGTGCAAAACAAAACGAATTTGAGTGAAACCAAAAATATTTAAATCTGTTAGTGAATACCTTTCTAACGAATCTGAAAAATCGAAGTTTCATAGCGGAAAGCAAAAGTTATGGCCAAATGAATTTTCAGAAAGGTCGCTATGGAATTTATATAGCCCGTGGAATTGGCCATTTTGCAAACGACCTCGGAATTCGACGAAACCACTTTTGTTGGATCCGGGATGTGAAGTTATTGCTAGGTTTCAAATTTCGTAATTTTTGAAGCTAGGATGTGAGCGTGGCAAAGGAAAACGTGGTTTGGTCAATTATAGTTAAATTGGATCGACCAGAAATGAGTCTTTTTGCAAATGGTCTCAGAATTCGACGAAACTGGTTTTGTTGGGACAGTATCATCAAAACATAGCTAGATTTATTTTTCTGGGATTTTTCGAATCAGTTTGTGGCCCTGGCAAATTGAAATGTACGTTCAAATTTAATATTGAATGTTTTATATTTTAATTTGAAGAAAAACAGACTGAAACATTCGAATGGGCCTTCGAAACATATCCCATTATGTTTGGAATGGGGGTAAGACGCTAGGGACGACAATCGTTGGGTTTGGATTGGTGTTCGTGGGTGGAAGAGGGTATTTTAAAGATTTTAAAATATATAAATTAAAAAAAATCATTGGTCAGAAAATATATTCTCTCTCCGCGAAATATCGCGATGAACGACGGAAGGGTGTTCATCACTTCCCCCTCATTTTCCGATCAATCCACACAAAATTAGCCCCTCCTCCAGTTGAAGATTTTGTAGAGCTCCTCGAGATCTTCAAATCCATACCTGGTTTCGATTTTTTCATTGTGTATTTTGGGAGAACGGACGCCGAGAAGTCGACGCCTTCATCTCGCCGCCGACCGCGATTCCTACGATCGAACTGGCCGCCACTCCCCCCCTGTGCTGGAAGCTCTCTCCTCCCCCTTCGACGCTGCGAAGGCTGATCGACGAATAGCTACACGGATTCGAAGAAAAATCCAAACCTAGTTTTGAACGAAACAGCTGAGGTACGGCCAGATTTATTTTCAACGGTTTTAACACCTTTAAACCGTCGCAAACTTTGAAAAATCATATCTTTTTCGTGTATTGACGAAATTCAGTGAAACAAGAGACAATGGACTCGTGTGGACGTCTTCTACATTTTAGAAGAGACCGCATATTTTTCTGAGCCTTCTGCTATTTTTGGTGGAGTGGAACCCAATGTGAGATTTCTAATTTATAAACGATATGGAAAACGACGATGGATAAATTATATAATTGATGTATGAGTTATATAAGCGTTGTACACCCCTTGTATAAGCGTTGTATAAGTTGTACGTTCGATGTATAAGTTATATATGCGTTGTAAAAATTATATGTGTTGAAATAAAAGTGAAATGCTATATATATATATATATATATATATATATATACGCCCCTCGTCCACAAATCATGGACGATATTTACGGGTTATGATTGGTGTGAGAATTGATTGATAGCGAATGGTTGATTGGAATTGTTTGTGGTTGATATTGATTGATTGTGGTTGAAAAATACCCGTTTGTGGTTGAGAAATATTTGGTTGAAACCACATAGGATTAGTTTGTGAAAATGAAAAAAATATACATGCCGCCTGCGTGCGAACTAGATGCATGATTCCCCATTGTCAAAAACCACGAGGTTTTAAGGTAGAGCGAGGAGCCGTACTAGGGACGATCCCGGTTTTAACTACCCTGCCGTTATGCTGCCGAAATTTTGAATAATATTCATGTGTTAGAATTATTTCCATTTGTTGAAACTATATTTATTCGTTGAATAGAAAACCTTCATGTGTTGAATTGAAATTCATTCGTTGAATAGAATTCATGTATTGAATGGTATTCGTGTTTTTAAATATAAAAATCACCTTTTTATATATATATACAAACTATAGAAAACCTTCATGTGTTGAATCGATATTCATTCGTTGAATTGAAATTCATGTGTTGAATGGTATTCGTGTTTTAAATATAAAAATCACATTTTCATCTACCTATATAAACTATAGAAAACCTTCATGTGTTGAATCGATATTCATTCGTTGAATTGAAATTCATGTGTTGAATGGTATTCGTGTTTTAAATATAAAAATCACCTTTTTATCTATATATAGAAACTATAGAAAATCTTCATGTGTTGAATCGATATTCATTCGTTGAATTGAAATTCATGTGTTGAATGGTATTCGTGTTTTAAATATAAATATCACCTTTATATCTATATATAGAAACTATAGAAAACCTTCATGTGTTGAATCGATATTCATTCGTTGGATAGAAATTCATGTGTTGAATGGTATTCGTGATTTAAATATAAAAATCACCTTTTTATTGATATATATAAACTATGGAAAACCTTCATGTGTTGAATCGAAATTCATTCGTTGAATTGATATTCATGTGTTGAATGGTATTCATATTTTGAAAGAAAGTGTTTTATAATGAAAATCCAATTTTTATCATCGATATGAACTATATAAAATAATCTCATTTTGAAATAAATTGTTTTATAATAAAAATCATACTTTTATTACCTATATGAACTATATAAAATAATAGTGTTTTGAAATGAATTGTTTTACAATAAAAATCACATTTTTATTATATAAATGAATTGTAACGGCGCGATTTTCGACCCTCCGAAAACCGTGTCGTTATTGAAAGAATTTAGAAGATGAGATAGAAAAGATAGAAATAAATAGAATAGAAGAATAAGAAGTTATCAGAAATCTCACAGCGGAATTTAAAAATACAAATACATTTCATCATAGGGTCTGATACATCCTAGTACATCAACATATTACATCATCATAGTACGTTAACATAATTATACATCATGATATGGGAATATAAATCTAACTGGATACATAGGTGTAGTTTAAACTACTAGTCTTGTCCTGCAACTTGAGCTTCGCGAGGATTCCATTTGCCAACCTGAATTACTTGCCTACTCATAATAGTCATTATGAGTACCCAAGAGTTTAGGGAAAACACAGAAAATAAATTCCGGGTCAGTCAGGGGATTGGTGTGAGTAAACATAGTTAAAAAGATGTACACGGGGGAAAATAAGGGATATGGTGTTCCGTTATTAACAGATTCAATTACTTTAGAAATCTTAAGCCCAATCCATAACTACTATATGGAAAACGACCCTTGTATTTTAATATCAAAACATTTGATATTTATGATAGTATTTATCAAATAAATAATCATCTAGTGAATCGCTTGCATCTCACGTTCATGTACATAGAATAAAATCTAAAACCGTCGAGCGCTTATTGGAAATTTGGTTTCTAACTGACAGGGTATGGGAGCACCCACCGATCAGTGTACTCTAGAGAAGATACACTGGGGTTCAACAAGAACATCCTGCAACCCGGCCACACATGCCCGTCCACTCATTTAGCTTGAGTGTAACGAATATATTACCACTTCCACGGTTGGGAATGACCCACCGATTACCGAAGGTAACAGCAATGAACATAGATTAAGAAACAAAAGGAATTACTCTAGATGGTGATAATATACCCTGCTTGGGTATGACCCAAATAGCCATGCTGCCTAGCCCAACTATTGTCTTTCTCGGGTTGTGAGGTTTGAAGTCACGTTACCGTTGACGGATTATTCTTCAACGTCTTTGAATATCACCCCGTCCTATCTGACAGATCACTCATTTGTTTCCACAAACATATTCTGGGTATAAGGCTAAAGAAACGAATTTCTTTGCCACCAACAAAATACACTTACGTAAAGTCGATGTGTAAAATCTGATCGATATACGTTGTCAGACATCCGACTGTTCGGATCTGTTCTGGGATTGAACAGACCGTAGATACTATTTTGAAATAGTCCTTGCATTCTTCATCTTTATCGATTTCGGTATACGTCGTATAAATCCGAGTCGAAGTGGAATGTAAATTCCGGACTCTTCGAAACGATGTACGAAATATCTTTTATAGTCGATAATTTATTTTCAGCTTAACTGTCTTTAATTCAGTTTGCACATCCTGTATTTATAATTATATATACAGTATAAAATTCTCAGGTTCATATCTGGATATCTTAAATATCATTTACAATTGTGTAGTTAAAGTGTGTGCGACGCACACAAGATGTTATACAGTTTTTATCACTATTTGGAAGTGTATAGAAAAAGCTCGTGCTACGCACACGGTGTTTAATCTTGCTTATCATCGACTGTCAGACGATGTTCTATACTCTGATTTGATTTGTCAAATATTTATTTCTTTTATTTAAACTTAAATAAATTGTTTTATAATTTATTTAAGTTAAATTATCTTTTAAAACTCATGTTCTAACTCGACGAACTTCTTCGAACAACTTCGATTCTCTGACCTCACTGTCATCTTTACTGTTCCACTAGTTTATGCCATATTAAATAAAAACTCTATTTTTATTTAAATAATTAATTACTGATTAATTACTTTTAATTATTTAATTAAATTAAAATTGATTTAATTTAATTATTGTCTTTTGAAAACGATTTTCGTTTAGACTTGCCTTGCTAACTCCGGTGTTGCCAAACTCTCGTGCCCTGGTGTTGATCACTTCGAAAACATTGCCAAACCCATGTTGCCAGACCTACGTGCCAAGCCTTGCTGATCACCCTGAAATCCGAGTGCCAAGCCATGCTGATCACCCTGAAATCCAAGTGCCAAGCCTTGCTGATCAACCTGAAATCCAAGTGCCAAGCCTTGCTCGACATTGCTGTGAAAACGCGCACAGCTGTGCACGTGCACGCCTCCCCACGCCACCGTGCTACCCCCGGACCACCACCCACAAATTCCACTTCATCCACTGATCATCACCGACGCCTTGCCACCACCCATCGTCACCTCCACCTCGATTTCACCCCCTCACCGCAACTTCCAGTACACAGTTCAAAAAGTACACCACCTATATCGAGCTCGCACCACCACCTCCGACCACCTGAACACTTCGCACCGCCGCCACCAGCTCCGCCAAGTCTCGACGCCGCTCCACGCCTAATTCTGGCCAACTCGCACCACCGTGGGTCCCCCCACGTCATCGCCAAACCGATGAACCCATTTTTGCTTTCAAAACCTAAATCGAGTTCGTCAGCTCAAATCACTCGATGGAAAAATCATTGGGTATTTTTCTCGAGTTCCCCGATGTGTGCAGCTCCTCCACGCTCCACGATTTGGTCACCACCTTCGTCGTTCGCCGGAATTTGGTCAACATGTCATTTTCGGCCATCTCAAGCTTTCTCCCTCATCCCAACGTTTAAAATCGTGAAACCACTTTTAAAAATCATCATTTTGTTTGTTGATTACATTCATATCTCTGTAATTCAATTCTACGATGTTTGAATTTTCGGGTTGAAATGTTGATACAGAGAATCATCTGTTTCCTTGCATTCTTGGTTTCAAAACATATATAGTTGATCTTTTATTCTTGCTATAATGTATATATATATATTCTCGTATACAAGGTAACTCATCAATACACTTGTATGGTTTGTGTTTTTAGATCATCAAGGTTTAGTTTCAAATAACAGAGTTGTGTTTTGACAGGAAACAAAACAACAGTATTTTCCTTGATCAAGGTTAAGGTGATGAACTCATTTCCATTTTAAAAACGCTTGCATACATAGTTAAATGATGATATGAACTTGGTGTTCTAGCATCTATACTAGTGTTAATAGCTTGATGAACTTGCATTGATAATAAACATGAAAGCACACAAACTGTTTACTGTAAGCTTGCAAATCAAACTTGACATAAGTGAGTGATTACTCACTTGTAAATTAGCTCCTGAATTCTTGTTTGTAAAAGGATTATACTTCAGCACTTTCTTGTATTCTTTGTAAAGAAAAAAATGTATGGAAATGGTTATGTATTTATAGGCAATGTCTCACAAGTTTTCTACAGCACACTCTTTTTCTACCTACCCTCTCTCTCTCCTATTTGAATGGATGAAAATTGTTACAGCAAACGACATGTGTACTTTCTCCTAAGATATCTCTACCAACCTTATTTGGTCTCCTCTCCAAGTACATGAGCCCTTACACCTTCATTAAATGCATAGCTTACTTTCATTAAATGCAAAATTTAACCCTTCTTGTCAAGATAAAGAAATGGTTTCTTTTAGCTTGGATATTTGTTCAGCCCTCTTACTTTGCCGCAGATATTTGTGTAGGTGATTAGATGATGATTTAATCCTAATTTATGGTTAAGGTGATGGAGTTGTACTTGATCTTGCTTTGGTTTTAAACTCCCTTGTTTGTTGTTACTATATTTGGTGTACATAAGCTTATATATATATGTTTTGGCCGTAGCATATATACATAAATATATATATATACTTTTTCATGTTATACTTATATATATATAATATATATATATAAGTGTTAATCTCCTTAAACTTGTTTGCCTTGTTTTAATTCCTTTCTTGAATTTGATTTCATGCATACTTATTTATACATCTATAAGCCGTAGTATATATATATATATATATATAGATATATATATATACGTACCCCTTTGTTATGATACACCACATATATATAAACATATATATATGTGTATAAGTGTTTTAACTCTTTAAACTTGTAGGGTTTTGCTATGTGAATGACAACTTATCCATGCTAGTTGTAAAAAAAAAATAGGATTTGCCACATCCATTTCATGATGCTAGCTTCCCCACACTTCCTAGTGTTATAAAAAGTGTTGCCAATATTTTCTTAAGTTGTTAAAACATTCATACTTAATATATCTTGTAATAATTAAGTTACAGTGTAAATCATATATGTATATACATACGTATAAGTGATTATACATATTAATTGTTTGAGTTTTTTAGATACATTTAAATTTTCTTATTAAAATAAAATATCAGGTGCTTGAAAAATCCAGCCATTACAGACTACCCCACTTAAAAGAATTTCGCCCCAAAATTACATAAGAAAGATAGAAAGTTTCCAAAAGAAAATATTTCATAAACTGGTTGCTTTAGTACACATACACATACGACTAGTTTTATACTATCACTAGTCTCGATACATACAATAATACTAGACTTGACTACTCAAGTTCTAAACTGCCCCAAAATATACATACGTAACTATCCTCCTCGAGTCCCTGTCCTACTACTCGTCGTCAGAGATATCTATTATCTCTACGACCTCCTCGTCATCAGATTTATTAAGGACCTCAACTACGTCCTCTGCATCAGTCTCCTCCTCGTCATCCTCTATATAAATTAGACCCACTGGTGGTATTAAATATAGCCTCACCACGGGATATCCATACTCACCGAATACTTGTACTCCTCCTCCTGCCATGCGAAACTCGACGAGAACTTGTTCCAATCTATTCCATATCGCTGTCCTTGGGGCTACTTGCTCTTCTTGCTGGTTTCCCGTAGCAATGACGGGGGTCCCTGGGACAATGACTGGGGTTCCCGGAACAACTTGGTCTTCTTCTTCCTCATATTCTTCTTCATATTCTTCCTCATATTCTTCTTCATATTCTTCCTCATATTCTTCTTCTTCTTCGCCACCCTCATCTCTTTCACCATAACCGTCAACACTTCCACCTTCTTCTATCGCTTCATCCTCATCAGTAAAGTCTTGGTGTCCTCCATTTTGTTCCATTGGTTCGTTCCTGCCCAGCACTGATCCTTCTGATGATATGTGTGTGCCCTCGTCGTCGATGGGTGATCTCTCTCGGTTGTTGTCGGAATCTCCTACCCTTTGTCTCTTTGCATGTAGCATAAGGAACTGGAGTGGTGTCACCCTCTTTCTTGCTGTGGTCTTCCACACTGGCGCCATCTAATACGTAAGCAAGAATATAGAACTCATCAGTGATGTAAACATACAAGAGAGTTCATAAGTCCAAATAAACTGAATCCGTAAAACACACATGCAAATGCTCACAGAAATGTAGAAATCGAAATTTCCTTACATTTTACCCATACCATAGTAAATCATACCTAACTCATAGGAAAATCTGGGTATAATTTCTTTATCTGCTTCTCGGTCTCCCACGTACAGTCTTTCGGGTTTTCGCTCCACTGGATCTTTAGTAGCCTCACCACTTTGTTGCGAAGTTGCTTTCCCTCTCGGTCAATAATACTGAATGGATGTCTAATCACTGTCAAGTCTGGCTCAACCTTTATCTCTTGCTGAACAGAGGGTTCCAGAATTAATGATGGATTGTGCTTACATTTTCTCAAGTGTGATACGTGAAATACGTTGTGAATTCCAGCCATATATTCTGGTAATTCAACTTTATATGCTTGAAAACCAATTCTTTCTAAGACGCGGAAAGGTCCAACATATCTTGGTGCTAACTTTCCATATTTTCCAAATCTTACTACTCCCTTCATTGGTGAGATCTTCACAAAAACTAGATCTTCTATTTCGAATACTAAATCTCTTCGTCTTTGATCGGCATAACTTTTCTGGCGATCCTGGGCTTCTTTCATTCTCAGTTTCACTAATTCCACTTTTTCTGTCGCTTCTAGTATCATATCCGGACCAAGTACCAATTTGTTTCCGGACTCTACCCAACATGCTGGCGCTTTACAATGTCTTCCATATAATGCTTCATATGGTGCCATCTGTATACTCGCCTGGTAACTGTTATTATATGAAAATTCTACTAGGTGTAAATGATCTTCCCACGACCCTCCAAAATCTAAAATACACGCTCTTAGAAGATCCTCCAATATACGATTAACTCTTTCCGTCTGACCGTCCGTTTGAGGATGGTAAGCTGTACTGAAATTTAATCTCGTTCCCAACGTTCTCTGCAAAGCTTCCCAAAATCTACTTGTGAAAATGGTATCTCTGTCACTTACAATGCTTGTTGGAATATCGTGCAGTCGTACTATCTCTTTCATGAATACTTCGGCTAATGTTATGGCAATGCGCGTTGGTTTCACTGGAATAAAGTGCGCACTCTTAGTTAACCGATCTACGATTACCCAAATCCCTTCGTAGCCTCTCCTTGTTCTTGGCAAACCATCGATGAAGTCCATCGATATCATTTCCCACTTCCAGTTGGGAATCTCTAATGGTCGTAATAGTCCAGCAGTCTTTTGATGGTCTCCCTTGACTTGCTGACAACATAGACATTCATTTACGAAAGTAATGATATCTTTATTCATTCCTGACCACCAGAATACTCGTCTCATATCGTGATTCATTTTATGAATTCCTGGATGGATGCTCAACTTTGATGCATGGCATTCTTTTAAAACCTCCTGTCTTATCCCATCCACGTCAGGTACGCATAATCTGTCGTTTATTCTCAATACTCCTTGATTGTCCAACTCGAAGTCAGTCTCTTTTCCATTTTTGACTCCTCGAATAATCTTTTCTAGTTTGGCATCCCTTTCCTGATTACTCATTATCCTTTCTTGGAGAGTCGGTGTGACTTCCAAAAGTGATAATATCGCATTTCTACTCAAGGCATCTGCCACTACGTTCGCTTTTCCCGGTGTATAAATGATATCTAAGTCATATGACGCAAGAAATTCCAACCACCGCTGTTGTCTCAGATTTAAATCTCTTTGCGTGAACAGATACTTTAATGGTTTATGATCGGTGAAAAGTTCGAATTTCCCCCCTAGCAGGTAATGTCTCCACATCTTCAATGCGAAAACGACTGCCAATAACTCCAAGTCGTGAGTTGAGTAATTCTTCTCGTGAATCTTTAACTGCCTACTTGCATATGCAATCACTTGTCCCTTCTGCATTAACACCACTCCTACTCCTCTTACACAAGCATCGGTGTATACCGCAAATCCGCTCGTCCCATCGGGAACAGCTAATACTGGTGCTTCTGTTAATCTCTTCTTTAGTTCTTGAAACGATTTTTCACACTTTGGGTCCCACATAAACTTTTGGCCCTTCTTTGTTAACTTGGTCAGATGTGACGATATTTTGGAGTAGTCTCGGATAAATCTTCGATAGTATCCCGCCAGTCCTAGGAAACTACGAATATCTGTTGGTGTTTGAGGTTGTTTCCATAGTTGTACTGCATTTACTTTAACTGGGTCTACTGATATCCCATCTCCGTTTACTATGTGCCCCAAAAATCTCACTTCCGATTTCCAAAAGTGACATTTTGAAAACTTTGCCTTCAACACGTGCTTCCTTAGAGTTTCTAGCACTACTCTAAGATGACCACGGTGCTCTTCTTCGGTTTTTGAAAAGATTAAGATATCGTCAATGAAAACGAGGACGAATTTATTAAGAATTTTCCTAAAAACTCTGTTCATCAGATCTACGAAGAAAGCTGGTGCGTTGGTTAATCCGAACGGCATAACCAACCACTCAAAAAAGAAATCTGGGCCTCTGAATGCTGTTAAAGGAATACAATCTTCAGAGATTCTCAGTTGGTGAAATCCTGTTGCTAAATCCATTTGGGAGAATACCGTTGCTCCGTGCAATTGGTCGAAAAGGTCATCAATTCTAGGTAATGGATATCTATTTCGGATGGTTACTTTATTTAATTCTCGGTAGTCTACACACAGTCGTAAGGACCTGTCAGACTTTACTACAAAAACTACCGCAGAGCCCCAACTAGAAAAACTAGGTCGGATTAAGCCTTTACTCAGCAAATCCCAAGTTTGTTTTTCTAATTCCTGAACTTCCCTGGGAGCCATCCGTCTCTTTGGTTGAATCATTTGTCTAGCCCCTGGGACTAAATCAATTCGGAATTCGATCTCTCGATGCGGAGGTAAACTCCCGACTTCCTCGAATACGTCCTTGAATTCTCTAACTACTTCCAAAGTGTCGAGACTTTCTTGAGGTGCTTCTAAAGCGTATAGAAAACTACAGGTGTGAATTCCCGGTTTCCCACAAGTTATTCTAGCTTTTCGCTCTAAGCTAGTTATAAGGGTTATGATTTCTTTATCACATTTTATCTTGGCTTGGAACTTGCTTAACCAGTCTAATCCAAGTATAAAATCGAAACTTTTGAAGTCTAGAACATAGAAGTCAAATCGAAAAGAGTGTGAGAGATATAAGAGAGTTATATCCTCACAACACATTTTAAGCTCAGTTTTTCCCCCTATGGGGTTTGATACGCAAATGGGGTTCGGTGATATAATTGGTTTAAGGTCAAACTGATCTATGGTTTCGGCTGAAATAAAACTGTGTGAAGCGCCGGTATCAAATAAAACACGTAGGTAAATTCCATTAAACTGTAAAGTACCTTCTAGCACTCCCTTCCCTTTCACATTCTGAGAAGTAGACGGTTCATCTTTGATTGTAAAAACCCTAGGCTGTGGTGCCCTCTTCATCAATGGACAGTCTTTCACCATGTGTCCTGGTTGATGACAATTGAAACAGAGATTCTTCACTACCATCTCGTTCCTCTGATTCTGGTTCTGGTTCTGATTCTGTTTCTGTTGCTGATTCTGTTGCTGAGGTTTTTGTTGCTGTCGCGGGTATTGCTGGGGTTTCTGTGGCTGTTGTGGGTATTGCTGGGGTTTCTGTTTCCCCTTTTGTTTGCAGAATCGTGCAATGTATCCCTTTTGTTTGCAGTTATGGCATAGGACATTTTTAAATCTACCTTCAAGTGTTTGTTGTCCCGTCTTAGCTTGGCCCTGATTATCTTTCCAATCTGGGTTGATCTTTCTTTTCATGGCATTTCCCCCACTTGTCTCCCCAGTCTGGATCCTCGCTCCTGTTTTCTTTGCATCTAGTGCTTCATATCTAAGTGCTAGGTCTACTAGTTCCACAAATGGATCCTTCAAATGTCCCATCATCCTTCCTTGCAGATTATCTCTAAGACCAGCAACAAACATCTCGTTCTTTTTCAAAAGAGTATTTATCAGTTCCGGCCCAAAGATTGAAAGTGCGTTGAACTGGTTTTCGTACTCAGCGACTGTCTTGCTTTCCTGCTTTAAGTCAATGAAGTCCCGGTACATCCTTGTCTTTCCAGTAGCAGGTAGATATTGACCTTCGAAAGCTTCTTTGAACAGGGCCCAAGTAAAGTGTTCCTCAGGCGTGTTAGCAGTCTGGGCATCCCACCATATTGCTGCGGCTCCTTCCAAATTCCATGAAGCTAAGAGACGCTTATTCTCGTCATCCAACCTCAGTCCTTTAAAGATCTTCTCACATGACCTAATCCATGCTTGGACTCCGACCAGTGATTCAGTACCTCTGAAAATCTTTCCTCCCAGAGTTGTGTAATTCTTACAGACCATACCAAAGTTAGGCTGAGTTGGTGCTCGGATTACTTCAGTAGTATCCACTTGGGTCTGGTTAACAGTGTGTCTGTTTGTCGTAGTTTCTCCGCTTGTTCCTCGGCCTCTTCCTCCACGAGAACTCATTTTCAACTCCCTGAGTACACGGATTGAAATTTTATGACTCATCGGAAAAATATGTCAAGGGATTACCTAAGTAACTACGATCTACCTATACTAAAATATAGTTTTTAGTAAAATACGCTCTCTCACTATTTTAAAGCCTAAATGTTTCCGAAGAACATAGGCTCTGATACCAACTGTAACGGCGCGATTTTCGACCCTCCGAAAATCGTGTCGTTATTGAAAGAATTTAGAAGATGAGATAGAAAAGATAGAAATAAATAGAATAGAAGAATAAGAAGTTATCAGAAATCTCACAACGGAATTTAAAAATACAAATACATTTCATCATAGGGTCTGATACATCCTAGTACATCAACATATTACATCATCATAGTACGTTAACATAATTATACATCATGATATGGGAATATAAATCTAACTGGATACATAGGTGTAGTTTAAACTACTAGTCTTGTCCTGCAACTTGAGCTTCGCGAGGATTCCATTTGCCAACCTGAATTACTTGCCTACTCATAATAGTCATTATGAGTACCCAAGAGTTTAGGGAAAACACAGAAAATAAACTCCGGGTCAGTCAGGGGACTGGTGTGAGTAAACATAGTTAAAAAGATGTACACGGGGGAAAATAAGGGATATGGTGTTCCATTATTAACAGATTCAATTACTTTAGAAATCTTAAGCCCAATCCATAACTACTATATGGAAAACGACCCTTGTATTTTAATATCAAAACGTTTGATATTTATGATAGTATTTATCAAATAAATAATCATCTAGTGAATCACTTGCATCTCACGTTCACGTACATAGAATAAAATCTAAAACCGTCGAGCGCTTATTGGAAATTTGGTTTCTAACTGACAGGGTATGGGAGCACCCACCGATCAGTGTACTCTAGAGAAGATACACTGGGGTTCAACAAGAACATCCTGCAACCCGGCCACACATGCCCGTCCACTCATTTAGCTTGAGTGTAACGAATATATTACCACTTCCACGGTTGGGAATGACCCACCGATTACCGAAGGTAACAGCAATGAACATAGATTAAGAAACAAAAGGAATTACTCTAGATGGTGATAATATACCCTGCTTGGGTATGACCCAACTAGCCATGCTGCCTAGCCCAACTATTGTCTTTCTCGGGTTGTGAGGTTTGAAGTCACGTTACCGTTGACGGATTATTCTTCAACGTCTTTGAATATCACCCCGTCCTATCTGAAAGATCACTCATTTGTTTCCACAAACATATTCTGGGTATAAGGCTAAAGAAACGAATTTCTTTGCCACCAACAAAATACACTTACGTAAAGTCGATGTGTAAAATCTGATCGATATACGTTGTCAGACATCCGACTGTTCGGATCTGTTCTGAGATTGAACAGACCGTAGATACTATTTTGAAATAGTCCTTGCATTCTTCATATTTATCGATTTCGGTATACGTCGTATAAATCCGAGTCGATGTGGAATGTAAATTCCGGACTCTTCGAAACGATGTACTAAATATCTTTTATAGTCGATAATTTATTTTCAGCTTAACTGTCTTTAATTCAGTTTGCACATCCTGTATTTATAATTATATATACAGTATAAAATTCTCAGGTTCATATCTGGATATCTTAAATATCATTTACAATTGTGTAGTTAAAGTGTGTGCGACGCACACAAGATGTTATACAGTTTTTATCACTATTTGGAAGTGTATAGAAAAAGCCCGTGCTACGCACACGGTGTTTAATCTTGCTTATCATCGACTGTCAGACGATGTTCTATACTCTGATTTGATTTGTCAAATATTTATTTCTTTTATTTAAACTTAAATAAATTGTTTTATAATTTATTTAAGTTAAATTATCTTTTAAAACTCATGTTCTAACTCGACGAACTTCTTCGAACAACTTCGATTCTCTGACCTCACTGTCATCTTTACTGTTCCACTAGTTTATGCCATATTAAATAAAAACTCTATTTTTATTTAAATAATTAATTACTGATAAATTACTTTTAATTATTTAATTAAATTAAAATTGATTTAATTTAATTATTATCTTTTGAAAACGATTTTTGTTTGGACTTGCCTTGCTAACTCCGGTGTTGCCAAACTCTCGTGCCCTGGTGTTGATTACTTCGAAAACGTTGCCAAACCCATGTTGCCAGACCTTCGTGCCAAGCCTTGCTGATCACCCTGAAATCCGAGTGCCAAGCCTTGCTGATCACCCTGAAATCCAAGTGCCAAGCCTTGCTGATCACCCTGAAATCCAAGTGCCAAGCCTTGCTCGACATTGCTGTGCAAACGCGCACAGCTGTGCACGTGCACGCCTCCCCACGCCACCGTGCTACCCCCGGACCACCACCCACAAATTCCACTTCATCCACTGATCATCACCGACGCCTTGCCACCACCCATCGTCACCTCCACCTCGATTTCACCCGCTCACCGCAACTTCCAGTACACAGTTCAAAAAGTACACCACCTATATCGAGCTCGCACCACCACCTCCGACCACCTGAACACTTCGCACCGCCGCCACCAGCTCCGCCAAGTCTCGACGCCGCTCCACGCCCAATTCTGGCCAACTCGCACCACCGTGGGTCCCCCCACGTCGTCGCCAAACCGATGAACCCATTTTTGCTTTCAAAACCTAAATCGAGTTCGTCAGCTCAAATCACTCGATGGAAAAATCATTGGGTATTTTTCTCGAGTTCCCCGATGTGTGCAGCTCCTCCACGCTCCACGATTTGGTCACCACCTTCGTCGTTCGCCGGAATTTAGTCAACATGTCATTTTCGGCCATCTCAAGCTTTCTCCCTCATCCCAACGTTTAAAATCGTGAAACCACTTTTAAAAATCATCATTTTGTTTGTTGATTACATTCATATCTCTGTAATTCAATTCTACGATGTTTGAATTTTCGGGTTGAAATGTTGATACAGAGAATCATCTGTTTCCTTGCATTCTTGGTTTCAAAACATATATAGTTGATCCTTTATTCTTGCTATAATGTATATATATATTCTCGTATACAAGGTAACTCATCAATACACTTGTATGGTTTGTGTTTTTAGATCATCAAGGTTTAGTTTCAAATAACAGAGTTGTGTTTTGACAGGAAACAAAACAACAATATTTTCCTTGATCAAGATTAAGGTGATGAACTCATTTCCATTTTAAAAACGCTTGCATGCATAGTTAAATGATGATATGAACTTGGTGTTCTAGCATCTATACTGGTGTTAATAGCTTGATGAACTTGCATTGATAATAAACATGAAAGCACACAAACTGTTTACTGTAAGCTTGCAAATCAAACTTGACATAAGTGAGTGATTACTCACTTGTAAATTAGCTCCTGAATTCTTGTTTGTAAAAGGATTATACTTCAGCACTTTCTTGTATTCTTTGTAAAGAAAAAAATGTATGGAAATGGTTATGTATTTATAGGCAATGTCTCACAAGTTTTCTACAGCACACTCTTTTTCTACCTACCCTCTCTCTCTCCTATTTGAATGGATGAAAATTGTTACAGCAAACGACATGTGTACTTTCTCCTAAGATATCTCTACCAACCTTATTTGGTCTCCTCTCCAAGTACATGAGCCCTTACACCTTCATTAAATGCATAGCTTACTTTCATTAAATGCAAAATTTAACCCTTCTTGTCAAGATAAAGAAATGGTTTCTTTTAGCTTGGATATTTGTTCAGCCCTCTTACTTTGCCGCAGATATTTGTGTAGGTGATTAGATGATGATTTAATCCTAATTTATGGTTAAGGTGATGGAGTTGTACTTGATCTTGCTTTGGTTTTAAACTCCCTTGTTTGTTGTTACTATATTTGGTGTACATAAGCTTATATATATATGTTTTGGCCGTAGCATATATACATAAAAATATATATATACTTTTTCATGTTATACTTATATATATATAATATATATATATAAGTGTTAATCTCCTTAAACTTGTTTGCCTTGTTTTAATTCCTTTCTTGAATTTGATTTCATGCATACTTATTTATACATCTATAAGCCGTAGTATATATATATATAGATATATATATACGTACCCCTTTGTTATGATACACCACATATATATAAACATATATATGTGTATAAGTTTTTTAACTCTTTAAACTTGTAGGGTTTTGCTATGTGAATGACAACTTATCCATGCTAGTTGTAAAAAAAAATAGGATTTGCCACATCCATTTCATGATGCTAGCTTCCCCACACTTCCTAGTGTTATAAAAAGTGTTGCCAATATTTTCTTAAGTTGTTAAAACATTCATACTTAATATATCTTGTAATAATTAAGTTACAGTGTAAATCATATATGTATATACATACATATAAGTGATTATACATATTAATTGTTTGAGTTCTCTAGATACATTTAAATTTTCTTATTAAAATAAAATATCAGGTGCTTGAAAAATCCAGCCATTACATGAATTGTTAAAAATGGTGAAGTGTTGAAATAGAAGACAGTTAGATAAAAATATCATTTTTATCAAATGTATGAAAAGAATATAGTTTTGAAATCGAAGAATCGATATATATATATATATATATATATATAAAGAATCGAAATATATCGAATAACGAAGCTGCAGTTCATATTTTGAAACCGTGATTTCAAACGATTAGTGCGGGAGATCCGACCATCGGATTTTCCTGAAATCGCAACCGTTGGGTTCACTTTGGAAATATCTTTCCAACAACACCAACTGTGTAAAAATCCAACGGTTGGATTGTCTGGAATGTTTAATTCAAATCTGAAGAAAAACATCGCCAGAATCGATTATATTTATATTTATATATAAATATAATTATATATAATCGATTAACGACGCTGCAGTTCGTAATTTGAAATCGAAACTTCAAACGATTATACCAGGAGATCCGACCGTCGGAATTTCCCGAAACTGGAACCGTTGGATTCGTTTGAAAAGATCTTTCTAATGATGTAAATTTTGTGAAGATCCAAGGTTATATTTTCAGATATGTGTAAATCAAATCTGAAGAAAAACAGCGCCATGGCCGCGTTATGGCCCGAAGCGTCGTTTTGAATAAATGGGCTATTTTAAAATAAATAAAAATAGCGATAAATCGTTATAAAATATTATAAACGATATGGATGTGAAACATAGAAACTAACTGAAGGTTGGCTAAGTCGAATGGTTTCTTGGGTATTGATCTGATGTTGGTTTCGGCCTTCGGGGTTAATATTTGGGAAATCGCTCTCTTACTGATTGACGGTTAGTGACTAATGAATTGAAATGATGTGTGGTAGTGTTTGTATAGCACTTGTTTATTATATACGCGAGTTGCTCAGAAAGACCGGGTTTATCCCATTCTGAATAATTGAATCGACGATAAGGAATCGAAGAAGAAGACGGTGGTCGAAGATCGGAGATCTTCACCTCGTTTGGATGGTAACCGAGGTCCTGATTGGGAGGCATCCCGAAATATGGATAATGAGTGGTGATCGTCCAGACGTACGTGGTGATCGATGGGTTTGCGAGGTATATAGTGCCTCCGGTTTCGTTCAGACCCAGAACGGACTTGCAAATGGACAGTGTGTCTGACATTGGAATTTATTCTGTGTGATTGATAGCCATCAGTTGCACAGTGTGAATTGCCTGTGTGGCATGCTAAGATGCAGTGATCAGGGCTTCTGCTGAAAAGCAAAGTCTTGTGGTGATGATCAAAGCACCGCCTATGTGGCGTAGCTTTGTGTATAACGTGAAATCGCGAGCCTCACACCCCGGTATGAACCTGAAATGAGAGCAGGACCTCAGGGAGGGCATGCGTTTCTTTCTAGCTAGAAGTGGCGTCAGTGGTTTTACACGCCCTGACGAGTTTGACTTATGTGGTTGTTGCTGTTGCGAGGCGCCTCGGTTAGATCGGTCGATCCGGGACCGATGGAGTCATTCGTTGGCTCATTTACGCCCCCAAAGGGCAGGAAAACGTAGTGTTCAGGCATAATAATCCACCTCGGTGGACCGGCCCTAACGATCCAAGGCTTGCCTGCGCGCTTTCCTGAGACTCGGGCTAGGCAGTCTCGAAGTCGGTAAGGACTATCTTTTGCCTTGGTTCATGATGGAAATCCAATTTCCAAATACGATAACGTGCGGTTTTGATTGTATATATATGGCGACATGATATATGGTACCCATGTCGTCTATGATTGATAGTTATGATTGAAATTGTTTTTGAAACATATAAACACTAGTAATAATATAAAATGCTTTTCTTTTATTCGTATCAATCATATTTTGGCCATTATAAGGTAAAACTCTATCCTCCGTTTTGCGTTGCATTTTGTGATGGGAACTGAGTCTTATAATGGCTTCATTTTTATAAAAAGCATTGCGATGTATAAAAGAATGATTTGTTTTAAAGCACTGGCAATCCAATGGAGTAAACCCGTTCCACGAAAGTGGAGTGGTCCTGTGATTAGCCATATTATAAATGTGTTGAGTAGATTTCTCATACCAGTCCCATGACTGACTCGTAGTTTGTTTCACTTTCAAACTCGGGTGCCCCTTTTTCTACATGGGCAGCCTTGTATTCAGGTTTAGCAGGCATTTTCTGGATAGCTGGAGCTGAAGATGGATTTTATTATCTATCTCTTTTTATGTTGTTCAGCTCCTATTGTACATTATGTTTGTTTTCCGCTGTAGACAATTATGTATAGCTGAACTGTATTTATACTAAGTATGATCATGTATACTGTGTAACTCTGATGATTACGTTTATTCAGTGTATTATTTGTACATTATCTGGTGTATTTATTTATTTCTGTTCTGCTATTATCTGTTTATGTGTTATATTCCAAGGATTACCCTTGCCACCGTCAGTACGGAGTTTGGGGTCGTCTCATTTGGTATCAGAGCTTTGGTTAAGCTTAGTTCTGGAATATAACATATTAACGAACTCGTCAGAAATAGAACCAGTAGTGTTCTAAGACGGGTAACTCTATACAGATAGGATCAGTAATATCCTAGTATAAGTAAAGCAGAATGAAATACACCCCAGTAGTCACATTTACATTGAAGTATTTGTCTCTATGTTTTGAAATATCTTTTCTGTTGATCTGACACTTTGTCTGCTAATTGCAGACGCACTAAAAAATGAGTGACAGGAACAGAAGAAATAATCGTATGGCTCGACCAGCTAATGAGCCAGTTGTGCTCCCACAGCAAGAATCAAATATAGAAGTTCTATTCAAGAGATTTCGAAATCTGGGTGGATCGCCATTCTTAGGCAAAGACTCCATTATGGAAACACAAGCTTGGATCCGTTCTACAGAGAAAATCTTTGAGGGTTTAAAGCTGAGAGACGATCGGAATAGATTACTAACGTCTTGGGCACTCAAAGAAGAAGCTTTGTTTTGGTGGGATTCAGTTATTAAAGATAATCCAGAAGGTGATATCACCTGGGATAGATTCAAATTGATTTTCTTAGAAAGATTTACTCCTCCCGAAGCAACCGAGCGATTATGCGATGAATTCTCTTATCTGATACAAGGTGATATGACCATCCCAGAATATCATAAGAAATTCAACGAACTTTCTCACTTTGCTCCTCATCTGATTCAAGATCCAAAGAGAAAGAATCTGAGGTTTATTCATGGCCTGCAAATAAAATATCAGAACAGTGTAATGAGGAATGTGAAGCTCCCCTTTTCTGAAATGATATATATGGCTTAGGATCTCGACAAGAAAGGTATGTTACAGTACGAAGAGGAAGTCAGCTCTAGTAATAAAATTGAGTCTGAAACTGATCTTCCCGAGGCCAGTGCGATATCTGAGGGGAGTAAGAAACCCAAAGTTAATCGAAAAAGGGCTAGATCTGAGCAAGAATCAGTAACGAAGGCCATATGCAGTAACTGCCATAAACAGGGGCATTTGACCAGAAATTGTAAATCCTCGAAGAAATGAAAGGAGGATGGGTCTAAATCCAAGGGCAAGTTTCCTGTGACTCGAGAGTGCAATCTTTGTCATCAGGCCGGTCATATAAAGCGAGATTGCTGGCTGTTAAAAAAGACCAAAGAGGCTCAGGTAAATGAAGTGGCAGAAGTGCCTGTCTCCTCGTCTATTCAGGAAAGGCCAGATATTTTAGAAGGCACGCTAACTGTCAAAGACATCCCAGTTAAAGTACTGTTTGACACCGGCGCGTCGCGAAGCTTTGTTGCAAAGAATGCAGCTAAGAAACTGGATTTAAATTTGAAGAAGCTCAAGGAACCAATGACTGTCCAGAATCCGGTTGGGGGTTCCATAGATCTCAGTTGGGTTTGTGGAGTGTCGGTTTCCTTTTCTCGTTATCGATTCCCTACCATCGCGGTCGTCATGAATTTTAAAGAGTTTGATCTTATCTTGGGGTTAGACTGGTTGACCAAATATGAAGCTGAAGTTAAATGCGCCGACAGAGTCGTAAAGGCGAAGATTAAATCAGGTGATTATATAACCATTCCCTGTGAAGGTCAGAATGCTAATAGAAAAGACTTCTGGGCAGCTTTGGATGTTTATCCTGTTCAAATAGAAAATATCCCCGAAGTCACAGAGAATATTCCTGACCTCATCAAAGACATTCCTGTCGTCAAGAACTATGCGGATGTGTTCGAAGAAGTTGTTCGCTTACCTCCGCAGAGAGAAATAGATTTCAAAATTGCTTTAATTCCGAATGCAAGGCCGGTAGTTCACGCTATTCGAAGAATGTCCTTGAAAGAGAAAGAAGAACTTGACAATCAAACACGACAGCTCGTATGGAAGGGTCTGATCAGGCCTAGTTTCTCTGATTGGGGCGTAGCAGTGATGTTTGTCCCAAAATCTGACGGTACTCTACGGCTATGTGTGGATTATCGTGATTTGAACAAGCAGACAATAAAGAACAAATATCCATTGCCGCGAATCGATGATTTATTGGATCGTCTGGATGGAGCACAAGTGTTTTCAAGGATGGACCTAGCTACAGGCTTCCATCAGCTTCGAATTGCCGAAGAGTGTGTTCCAATGACAGCATTCAGAGGTCCCGACTTATTTTATGAGTGGTTAGTAATGTCGTTCGGCTAATGTAACGCTCCAGCATACTTCGTCGATTTGATGAATAGAGTGTTCAGAGGAGTTTTGAATAAATTTGTTCTGGTTTTTATTGACGATATTCTAATCTTCTCTAAAACAAAGGCCGAACATGAAAAGCATTTGGAACAGGTTTTGGAAATCCTCAGAAGGAATGTATTAAAATCCAAACTATCCAAATGTATATTCTGGCAAGATGAAGTAAAATTTCTGGGCCATGTCGTGTCAAAAGAAGGAATTGCTGTGGATCCAAGTAAAATCACAGCTATTCAGAATTGGAAACAGCCTAGTACTCCTACAGAAGTTCACAGTTTTCTCGGATTGGCTAGTTATTACCGGAAGTTCATTAAAAACTTTTCGAAGATATCTGGTCACTTAAGAAGCTTACAAAGAAGCACTCTAAATTCAAATGGACTCCAGAAAGTGAGGAGGCTTTCGAAGAGCTAAAGTCAAGATTAACGACAGCTCCGGTGTTAACCATCATCGATGGCAATCAGGATTTGAAAGTCTGGATAGATGCTTCTAGAGAAGGCCTTGGCGCAATGTTAATGCAAAGGGGCCAAGTGATTGCTTATGCTAGCCGTCAGCTGAAGCCGCACGAGAAAAACTACGTAACTCATGATCTTGAGTTATTGGCTATAGTATTTGCCTTGAAAATCTGGAGACACTATCTACTGGGTGAGAGATTTGAACTGTTTACAGATCACCAGTCGTTAAAGTATCTGTTCACCCATAAAGACTTGAATCTGAGGCAGCAACGTTGGCTAGAGTTCCTTGCAGCATACGATTTTGAGATTATATATACTCCAGGGAAAGCCAATGTCGTGGCCGATGCGTTAAGCCGAAAGAATGAAATGATCGCCAGTTTTATAATCACGACTGCATTGATAGATAAAATATCTTCTCTTCATAAGGATGATCACTTCATTCAGAAGATCAGAGAGATAATTCAAAAGGGCGAACCCTCGAGTAGCCAAGTAGATAATGAGGGGATTCTTATGCTCAAAGGTCGAATCTGTGTCCCTAAAATTGCTGAGCTCCGCAAGGAAGTTCTGGATGAATGCCACAAGTCAAAACTTAGTATCCATCCGGGAGTAGGAAAAATGTATAATGACATCAAACGCACTTTCTGGTGGAAGTCGATGAAGAGGGACATTTCTTTATATGTTAGCCGATGCCCTACTTGCCAGCTAGTTAAAAGCGACCAACAGAAACTGCTGGATTGTTGCAACCGCTAGACGTTCCTGGTTGGAAGTGGGAACATATTTCCGTGGACTTCATTGATGGTTTGCCCAAAACCAGAAAAGGAAATGATAGTATTTGGGTGATCGTAGATCGCTTCACGAAGACCGCCCATTTCATACCTGTCAGATCAAACAGAACTGCTCAGAGTCTGGCACAGATTTATTTCAAGGAAATTGTTAGACTTCATGGAGTGCCGCTCGGTATAGTCATGATAGAGATACAATATTTAATAGCAAATTCTGGGAGGCATTTCAAGTCGAACTGGGAGCAAAGCTGAATCTAAGCACCGCTTATCATCCTCATATAGATGGTCAGACTGAGAGGGTAAATCGTATACTAGAAGATCTATTGCGGGCTTATGTTCTAGATTTTGGTGGATCATGGGAAAACCATCTGCATTTGGCTGAATTCTCATATAATAACAGCTACCAGGCGAGCCTGACAATGTCGCCATTCGAAGCGTTGTATGGTAGACCGTGCCGATCTCCTGCTTGTTGGGTCGAACCCGGTAATAGACTTGTGTTAGGTCCTGATATGATCCGAGAAGCTGCTGACAAAGTCGACTTTATTAAGAAACGATTACTGGCCGCTCAAAGCTGACAAAAGAGCTACCCCGATAGGAGAAGAAGGGATATATCCTTTGCTGTTGGCGACTATGTGTATTTGAAAGTATCACCGATGAGAGGAGTTATCCGGTTCGGTAAAACAGGAAAGTTGGCGCCCAAATTCATTGGTCCGTTTCCTATTCTGGAACGGATCGGAACTCTCGCTTATTGGGTCAAATTGCCTGACTGGTTGCCTGGAGTTCATGATGTATTTCATATATCTCAACTTCGAAAGCACATTCATGATCCAGACTTGATCGTGGAGGAAGCAACTCAACAGGATATTGAAATTACCCGTCAATTAGCTGTGAGAAGAGAGCCGCTAAAGATCATCGGCAAAGAAACCAAAGAGCTGAGGAACAAGAAGGTTCAATTAGTCAAAGTGCAATGGAGTGGAGACCCGCGAGATTGTACTTGGGAAACTGAGGAGAACATTCAGAAAGCTTATCCTAGATGCCAAGTGGATATCTCTGATTGACTCCGGTGCAAGGTACATTTACCATACTTTGCATTACCAATTAGTTCTCTATTCTGTTGTTATTTTCTTTCCATGGATGTGCACTTTTAATTCTACAGTCTGAATGATTTTAAAAGAGAATAGGAATTAATTTGTATGGTTCTGAAAATTTAAAAACAATTTGATTGATGTTTGTGTTGTGTGATAGTAAATTTGATTAATTAAAATTATTAAAACGATAGTTAATTGGATCAATAATAGAATGAATTTTTTTCGAAAATTCCGGGTGTTAGCCAAATTTTTGAAGAATTTGAAAATTCTCAGAAACAAAAAAGTTGGAGAATTGAAGCCGGATCGAACGTATAGTTGATTAATCAAACCGCTTTCGACTTTGTTCCTTTTCGGGGACGAAAAGTTTTAAGTGAGGGAGATTGTAACGACCCAGAAAATCTGAACCAATTTAAAATTTTTAAATTGGCTAAAATAATGGATTTTAAAATTTTAAAATAAATATTTTAAATAATAGCGATGAAAAGTGAGTATGAATCAACAATTGAAAACGAATATAATAAATTCTAATTATAAACAAGGCCTGAAAAGGCGCTGCAGTTTCAAAAATTGAATTCAAACTTTGTCGGACTGTACCGGGTGCAAAACAAAACGGATTTGAGTGAAACCAAAAATATTTAAATCTGTTAGTGAATACCTTTATAACGAATCTGAAAAATCGAATTTTCATAGCGGAAAGCAAAAGTTATGGCCAAATGAATTTTCAGAAATGTCGCTATGGAATTTATATAGCCCGTGAAATTGGCCATTTTGCATACGACCTCGGAATTCGACGAAACCACTTTTGTTGGATCTGGGATGTGAAGTTATTGCTAGGTTTCAAATTTCATAATTTTTGAAGCTAGTATGTGAGCGTGGCAAAGGAAAACGTGTTTTGATCAATTATAGTTAAATTGGATCGACCAGAAATGGGCCTTTTTGCAAACAGTCTCAGAATTCGATGAAACTAGTTTTGTTGGGACTGTATCGTCAAAACATAGCTAGATTTATTTTTCTGGAATTTTTCGAATCAGTTTGTGGCCCTGGCAAATTGAAATGTACGTTCAAATTAAATATTGAATGTTTTATATTTTAATTTGAAGGAAAACTGACTGAAGCAGTTGAATGGGCCTACGAAACATATCCCATTGTGTTCGGAATGGGGGTAGAACGCTAGGGACGATAGTCGTTGGGTTTAGATTGGTGGTCGTGTCAGAAAACCCCTTTAAAACTCCACCGGCCAATCAGAATTTTTATAAAAAAAAAAGAAAATCCTTTTTTTCTCTCTCGCCGTAACAGCCGATCGACGACGGAAAGGAGTTCACCGCTTCCCCTTCATTTTCCGACCAATCCATGCAGTAATAGACCCCGACCCAGTTGAAGCTTTTGTAGTACTCGTCGAGGGCTTCAAATCTATACCTCCCACGCCACCCCTCGTCCGCTGTACCTCGAGATTCTCGCCCTCGAAGTCGCTGACTTCGCACCGCCGTACCTCGCCAAATCCGCCGACGAGTGCCACCAAACCCCTATCGATCTGTGCGCCTCTCCTCCCCCTTCGACACTGCGTAGCCCGATCGTTCTATCGATTCACGGATTTCACGAAATCGCGTGACCTAGTTTTGAACGTTTCAGAAAGGTATACGGCTATATATATTTTCAACAGTTTTAACACCTTTAAACCGTTGCAAACTTTGAAAAATCATATCTTTTTCGATTCTAGACAAAATTTGATGAAACAGAAAACATCATGACCGTGTGGACGTCTTCTACATTTTAGAAGAGACCACATATTTTTCTGAGCCTTCTGCTATTTTTGGTGGAGTGGAACCCAATGTGAGATTTCTAATTTATAAACGATATGGAAAACGACGATGTATAAATTATATAGTCGATGTATGAGTTATATAAGCATCGTACACCTCATGTATAAGCGTTGTATAAGTTGTACGTTCGATGTATAAGTTGTATATGCGTTGTAAAAATTATATATGTGTTGAAATAGAAGTGAATTGCTATATATATATATATACGCCCCTCGTCCACAAACCATGGACAATATTTATTGGTTGTGATTGGTGTGAAAATTGATTGATAGCGAATGGTTGTTTGGAATTGTTTGTGGTTGATATTGATTGGTTGTGGTTGAAAAATACCCATTTGTGGTTGAGAAATATTTGGTTGAAACCACATAGGATTAGTTTGTGGAAATGAAATAAATATATACATGCCGCCTGCGTGCGAACTAGATGCATGATCCCCATTGTCAAAAACCGCGAGGTTTTAAGGTAGAGCGAGGAGCCGTACTAGGGACGGTCCCGGTTTTAACTACCCTGCCGTTATGCTGCCGAAATTTTGAATAATATTCATGTGTTTGAATTATTTTCATTTGCTAAAACTATATTTATTCGTTGAATAGAAAACCTTCATGTGTTGAATCGATATTCATTCGTTGATTAGAAATTCATGTGTTGAATGGTATTCGTGTTTTAAATATAAAAATCACATTTTTATCTATATATATAAACTATAGAAAACCTTCATATGTTGAATCGATATTCATTCGTTGATTAGAAATTCATGTGTTGAATGGTATTCGTGTTTTAAATATAAAAATCACTTTTTTATCTATATATAGAAACTATAGAAAACCTTCATGTGTTGAATCGAAATTCATTCGTTGATTTGAAATTCATGTGTTGAATGGTATTCATATTTTGAAATAAATTGTTTTATAATAAAAATCCCATTTTTAACATCAATATGAAATGTATAAAATCATCTTGTTTAGAAATAAATTGTTTTGTAATAAAAATCCTATTTTTATTACCTATATAAACTATATAAAATAGTAGTGTTTTGAAAAGAATTGTTTACAATAAAAATCGCATTTTTATTATATACATGAATTGTTGAAATGTGAAGTGTTAAAAATAGCCACTCGTTCAAATAAATATGCATGAGTTGAAATATTCATTAATTAGCTACTGATAGGATTTTTGCCTATGCATACGGCATTAGAATGAATGGTGTTTTTCAACCAAATGGAATCAAATATGATGTTGAATGGAAAATGATAAGTGATAAGAACTGTATATATGTACATGCATATTTATTGAACAGGTTATAGCAAAGGGGCTAGAGAAGAGGAATAAAATTTTGTGCCCGACAAATAGGTACACATTAACTGTTTTGTTTGGGTGATGATTTTATGAGCCTTTTGGCTAGCAGCTTGGCTTTTTCTTTTTCTTTTTGACATGAGACGCCCGTGTGGCTATTTGGGAATTTTCCCAGCCCCTCCCGTACAAAGGAGGTTATGGAGAAATTTTCCAAAATTTAAAGGCGTTAGTGAAATATTTGAAGTGAAAACGATATTGAAATTGTTGAATGAACTATATTTATATAAATATATAAATATAAATAAAATTAAAACGAAACGTGGTCGTGTAGTTCGTGTTTTGAAACCGTGATTTCAAACAACTAGTGCGGGAAATCCGACCATTGGATTTTCCCGAAACCGCAACCGTTGGGTTCGCCTTGGAAATATCTTTCCAACGGCACCAACTTTGTAAAAATCCAACGGTTGGATTGTCTGGAATGTTTAATTCAAATCTGAAGAAAAACAGCGCCAGAAACGATTATATTTATATACATATATATAAATATAATTATATTTAATCGAATAACGACGCTGCAGTTCGTATTTTGAAATCGAAACTTCAAACGATTGTACCGGGAGATCCGACCGTCGGATTTTCCCGAAACTGGAATCGTTGGATTCGTTTTGAAAAGAGCTTTCTAATGATGTAAATTTTGTGAAGATCCAACGGTTAGATTTTCAGATATGTGTAAATCAAATCTGAAGAAAAACAGTGCCACGGCCGCGTTATGGCCCGAAGCGTCATTTTGAATAAATTGGCTATTTTAAAATAAATAAAAATAGCGATAAATCGTTATAAAATATCATAAACGATATGGAATGGAAATAAACTGAATTTGCTCGATTTATGTGGTATTTGATGGTTGAATGTGTTTGGTGTGAAAATTACATTAAAGAACAAAATTGGTGTTGTCGAATGATTTAACCATTGAAATAAATTGATTTGAAATTCTGAATATCCGTTAATTATTTGAAAAGGCCGAGTTAATTCTCATTTCTAATAATTGACCGACGATTGAAAGTCGAAGATGAAGACGGTGGTCGAAGACCGGAGATCTTCACCTCGTTTGGGTGGTAACCGAGGTCCTGATTGGGAGGCATCCCGAAATATGGATAATGAGTGGTGATCGTCCAAACGTACGTGGTGATCGATGGGTTTGTGAGGTATTTAGTGCCTCCGGTTTCGTTCAGACCCAGAACAGACTTGTAAATGGACTGTGTGTCTGGCGCACATTTACTTCAGGGAAATAGTTAGACTACATGGAGTGCCGCTCAGTATAGTCAGTGATAGAGATACAATATTTACTAGTAAATTATGGGAGGCATTTCAAGTAGAACTGGGAACAAAGTTGAACTTGAGCACCGCTTTTCATCCTCAGATAGATGGTCAGACTGAGAGGGTGAATTGAATACTAGTAGATCTATTACGGGCTTGTGTTCTAGATTTTGGTGGATCATGGGAAGACCATCTGCATTTGGCTGAATTCTCATATAATAACAGCTACCAGGCGAGCCTGACAATGTCGCCATTTGAAGCATTATATGGTAGACCGTGCCGATCTCCTGCTTGTTGGGTCGAACCAGGTAATAGACCTGTGTTAGGGCCCGATATGATCCGAGAAGCTGCCGAAAAAGTCGATTTCGTTAAGAAACGATTACTCGTCGCTCAAAGCCGACAAAAGATCTATGCCGATAGGAGAAGATTCTTTGTTATTGGCGACTATGTATATTTGAATGTATCGCCGATGAGAGGAGTTATCCGGTTCGGTAAAACTGGAAAGTTGGCGGCCAAATTCATTGGTCCGTTTCCTATTCTGGAACGGATCGAAACTCTCGCTTATAGGGTTAAATTGCCTGATTGGTTGCCTGGAGTTCATGATGTATTCCACATATCTCAACTTCGAAAGCATGTTCATGATCCAGACTTGATCGTGGAAGAAGCAGCTCAATAGGATATTGAAATTACTCCAGAATTAGCTGTGAGAAGAGAGCCGCTAAAGATCATCGACAAAGAAACCAAAGAGCTGAGGAACAAGAAAGTTCACTTAGTCAAAGTGCAATGGAGTGGAGATCCGCGAGATTGTACTTGGGAAACTGAGGAGAGCATTCAGAAAGCCTATCCTAGATGCCGAGTGGATATCTCTGATTGACTCCGGTGCAAGGTACATTTACCATACTTTGCATTACCAATTAGTTCTCTACTCTGTTGTTATTTTCTTTCCATGGATGTGCACTTTTAATTCTATAGTCTGAATGATTTTAAAAGAATATAGAAATTGATTTGTATGATTTTGAAAAGTTAAAAAAAAATTGATTGTTGTTTATGTTGTGTGATAGTAGATTTGATTAATTAAAATTATTAAAACGATATTTAATTTAATCAATAATAGAATGAATGGTAGAATTTATTCGATTATATCACACATTGAACTGTTTAGAAAATAGATAGAAATATATACATGTGCATTATATATGTTTGAACAGGTAAATGGATAGCTGTTGAGTAAAGAATTTATTTGCATGCCCGACAAATAGGTAAACCTTAATGAGTTGGATGCGAAATATTATTATATCAACTCCTGTGAATGCCATTGGATGCGGAGTGCTGGTTATTCTGTGTGTAATAATAAACGTCGCCATAGGATAGTAACAATTAATTTTGAACTACATTACATGGCATACTTCTGGAAGATAGTCATACTTCATCATATACCACATAATCATTTGGAGCTTGTGTGACAAGGTGGAAGGTTTACCGTACGAGCGAGAGGCTTGTATGGCGATGACTATATTTTACAGGTTGAACTGATGACTGATATGGACTATTTAAATTGTAACGATAAAATTGCCAGATTAATAAAAACCCCACACGGGTCTGGAGTTGACAATAATCACGTCTCTCTAGTTATTAGATACGGCACATGGACTATTAATTTCCCACACAGGACGAGGTGACGAGGATTTATCCTCTGGAGCATTTAAAATACACACTCCCTCAGGCTTTGACAGGGTGACGAGAATTTATTCTCTGGAGTTATTATCTATACACGCTCCCCTATAAACACCAGAATATATCACTATAAATATGTGTATGCTTATTAGGATTTATTAGGTACCAAATACGGCCCAATAAATTTCCAAACCTCTCCCCGTACAAAGGAGGTTATGGCGAAATTTTTCGAAAATTTCGGGTGTTAGCCAAATTTTTGAAGAATTTGAAAATTCTCAAAAACTAAAAAGTTGGAGAATGGAAGCCAGATCGAACGTAGAGTTGATTAATCAAACCACTTTCGACTTTCTTCCTTTTCGGGGACGAAAAGTTTTAAGTGGGGGAGATTGTAACGACCCATAAAATCTGAACCAATTTAAAAAATTTAAATTGGCTAAAATAATGGATTTTAAATATTTAAAATAAATATTTCAAATAATAGCGATGAAAAGTGAGTTTGAATCGACAATTGAAAACGAATATAATTAATTCTAATTATAAACAAGGCCTGAAATGGCGCGGTAGTTTCAAATTTTGAATTCAAACTTTGTCGGACTGTACCGGGTGCAAAACAAAACGGATTTGAGTGAAACAAAAAATATTTAAATCTGTTAGTGAATACCTTTCTAACGAATCTGAAAAATCGAAGTTTCATAGCGGAAAGCAAAAGTTACGGCCAAATGAATTTTTAGAAAGGTCGCTATGGAATTTATATAGCCCGTGGAATTGGCCATTTTGCAAACGACCTCAGAATTCGATGAAACCACTTTTGTTGGATCCGGGATGTGAAGTTATTGCTAGGTTTCAAATTTCGTAATTTTTGAAGCTAGTATGTGAGCATGGCAAAGGAAAACGTGGTTTGGTCAATTACAGTTAAATTGGATCGACCAGAAATGGGCCTTTTTGGAAACGGTCTCAGAATTCGACGAAACTAGTTTTGTTGGGACCGTATCGTCAAAACATAGCTAGATTTATTTTTCTGGGATTTTTCGAATCAGTTTGTGGCCCTGGCAAATTGAAATGTACGTTCAAATTTAATATTGAATGTTTTATATTTTAATTTGAAGAAAAACTGACTGAAACATTCGAATGGGCCTCCGAAACATATCCCATTGTGTTCGGAATGGGGGTAAAATGCTAGGGACGATAGTCGTTGGGTTTGGATTGGTGTTCGTGGGTGGAAGAGGGTATTTTAGAGATTTTAAAATATATAAATAAAAAAAATAAAAAAATCATTGGTCAGAAAACATATTCTCTCTCCCCGAAATATCGCGACAAACGACGGAAGGGTGTTCATCACTTCCCCCTCATTTTCCGATCAATCCACGCAAAATTAGCCCCTCCTCCAGTTGAAGATTTTGTAGAGCTCCTCGAGATCTTCAAATCCATACCTGATTTCAATTTTTTCATTGTGTCTTTTGAGAGAACGAACGCCGAAAAGTCGACGCCTTCATCTCGCCGCCGACCGCGATTCCGGCGATCGAACTGGCCGCCACCCCCCTGCGCTGGAAGCTCTCTCCTCCCCATTCGACGCTGAGAAGGCTGATCGACGAATAGCTACACGGATTCGAAGAAAAATCCAAACCTAGTTTTGAACGAAACAGCTGAGGTACGACCAGATTTATTTTCAACAGTTTTAACACCTTTAAACCGTCGCAAACTTTGAAAAATCATATCTTTTTCGTGTATTAACGAAATTCAGTGAAACAAGAGACAGTGGACTCGTGTGGACGTCTTCTACATTTTCTAAGAGACCGCATATTTTTCTGAGCCTTCTGCTATTTTTGGTGGAGTGGAACCCAATGTGAGATTTCTAATTTATAAACGATATGGAAAACGATGATGTATAAATTATATAATCGATGCATGAGTTATATAAGCATTGTACACCCCTTGTATAAGCGTTGTATAAGTTGTACGTTCGGTGTATAATTTATATATGCGTTGTAAAAATTATATATGTGTTGAAATAGAAGTGAAATGCTATATATATATATATATAAATATATATATATACGCCCCTCGTCCACAAACCATGGACGATATTTATTGGTTGTGATTGGTGTGAAAATTGATTGATAGCGAATGATTGATTGGAATTGTTTGTGGTTGACATTGATTGATTGTGGTTGAAAAATACCCGTTTGTGGTTGAGAAATATTTGGTTGAAACCACATAGGATTAGTTTGTGGAAATGAAAAAATATACATGCCGCCTGCGTGCGAACTAGATGCATGATTCCCCATTGTCAAAAACCGCGAGGTTTTAAGGTAGAGCGAGGAGCCGTACTAGGGACGGTCCCGGTTTTAACTACCTGCCGTTATGCTGCCAAAATTTTGAATAATATTCATGTGTTAGAATTATTTCCATTTGTTGAAACTATATTTATTCGTTGAATAGAAAACCTTCATGTGTTGAATTGAAATTTATTCGTTGAATAGAATTCATGTGTTGAATGGTATTCGTGTTTTTAAATATAAAAATCACCTTTTTTTATATATATACAAACTATTGAAAACCTTCATGTGTTGAATCGATATTCATTCTTTGAATTGAAATTCATGTGTTGAATGGTATTCGTGTTTTAAATATAAAAATCACATTTTCATCTACATATATAAAATATAGAAACCTTCATGTGTTGAATCGATATTCATTCGTTGAATTGAAATTCATGTGTTGAATGGTATTCGTGTTTTAAATATAAAAATCACCTTTTTATCTATATATAGAAACTATAGAAAACCTTCATGTGTTGAATCGAGATTCATTCGTTGAATTGAAATTCATGTGTTGAATGGTATTCGTGTTTTAAATATAAAAATCACCTTTTTATCTATATATAGAAACAATAGAAAACCTTCATGTGTTGAATCGATATTCATTCGTTGGATAGAAATTCAAGTGTTGAATGGTATTCGTGTTTTAAATATAAAAAACACCTTTTTATCGATATATATAAACTATAGAAAACCTTCATGTGTTGAATCGAAATTCATTCGTTGAATTGAAATTCATGTGTTGAATGGTATTCATATTTTGAAAGAAAGTGTTTTATAATGAAAATCCAATTTTTATCATCGATATGAGCTATATAAAATAATCTCGTTTTGAAATAAATTGTTTTATAATAAAAATCATACTTTTATTAACTATATGAACTATATAAAATAATAGTGTTTTGAAACGAATTGTTTTACAATAAAAATCACATTTTTATTATATAAATGAATTGTTAAAAATAGTGAAGTGTTGAAATAGAAGACAGTTAGATAAAAATATCATTTTTATCAAATGTATGAAAAGAATATAGTTTTGAAATCGAAGAATCGATATATATATATATATATATAGAATCGAAATATATCGAATAACGAAGCTGTAGTTCGTATTTTGAAACCGTGATTTCAAACGATTAGTGCGGGAGATCCGACCAACAGAATTTCCTGAAATCGCAACCGTTGGGTTCGCTTTGGAAATATCTTTCCAACGGCACCAACTTTGTAAAAATCCAACGGTTGGATTGTCTGGAATGTTTAATTCAAATCTGAAGAAAAACAGCTCCAGAATCGATTATATTTATATATATATATATATATATAATTATATATAATCGAATAACGACGCTGCAGTTCGTAATTTGAAATCGAAACTTCAAACGATTATACCGGGAGACCCGACCGTCGGAATTTCCCGAAACTGGAACCGTTGGATTCGTTTTGAAAAGATCTTTCTAATGATGTAATTTTTGTGAAGATCCAACGGTTAGATTTTCATATATGTGTAAATCAAATCTGAAGAAAAACAGCGCCACGGCCGCGTTATGGCCCGAAGCGTCGTTTTGAATAAATGGGCTATTTTAAAATAAATAAAAATAGCGATAAATCATTATAAAATATTATAAACGATATGGATGTGAAATATAGAAACTAACTGAAGGTTGGCTAAGTCGAATGGTTTCTTGGGTATTGATCTGATGTTGGTTTCGGCCTTCGGGGTTAATATTTGGGAAATCACTCTCTTACTGATTGATGGTTAGTGACTAATGAATTGAAATGATGCGTAGTAGTGTTTGTATAGCACTTGTTTATTATATACGCGAGTTGCTCAGAAAGACCAGGTTTATCCCATTTTGAATAACTGAATCGACGATAAGGAATCGAAGATGAAGACGGTGGTCGAAGACCGGAGATCTTCACCTCGTTTGGACGGTAACCGAGGTCCTGATTGGGAGGCATCCCGAAATATGGATAATGAGTGGTGATCGTCCAGATGTATGTGGTGATCGATGGGTTTGCGAGGTATATAGTGCCTCCGGTTTCGTTCAGACCCAGAACGGACTTGCAAATGGACAGTGTGTCTGACATTGGAATTTATTCTGTGTGATTGATAGCCATCAGTTGCACGGTGTGAATTGCCTGTGTGGCATGCTAAGATGCAGTGAACAGGGCTTCTGTTGAAAAGCAAAGTCTTGTGGTGATGATTAAAGCACCGCCTGTGTGGCATAGCTTTGTGTATAACGTGAAATCGCGAGCCTCACACCCTGGTATGAACCTGAAACGGGAGCAGGACCTCAGGGAGGGCATGCATTTCTTCCTAGCTAGAAGTGGCGTCAGTGGTTTTACACGCTCTGACGAGTTTGACTTATGTGGTTGTTGCTGTTGCGAGGCGCCTCGGTTAGATCGGTCGATCCGGGACCGATGGAGTCATTCATTGGCTCATTTACGCCCCAAAGGGCGGGGAAACATAGTGTTCAGGCATAATAATCCACCTCGGTGGACCGGCCCTGACGATCCAACGCTTGCCTACGCGCTTGCCTAAGACTCGGGCTAGGCAGTCTCGAAGTCGGTAAGGACTATCTTTTGCCTTGGTTCATGACGGAAATCCAATTTCCAAATACGACATCGTGCGGTTTTGATTGTATATATATATATGGCAACATGATATATGGTACCCATGCCGTCTATGATTGATAGTTATGATTGAAATTGTTTTTGAAACATATAACACTAGTAATAATATCAAATGCTTTTGTTTTATTCGTATCAATCATATTTTGGCCATTATAAGGTAAAACTCTATCCTCCGGTTTGCATTGCATTGTGTGATGGGAACTGAGTCTTATAATGGCTTCATTTTTATAAAAAGCATTACGATGTATAAAAGAATGATTTGTTTTAAAGCACTGGCAATCCAATGGAGTAAACCCGTTCCACGAAAGTGGCGTGGTCCTGTGATTAGCCATATTGTAAATGTGTTGAGTAGATTTCTCATACCAGTCTCATGACTGACTCGTAGTTTGTTTCACTTTCAAACTCGGGCGCCCCTTTTTCTACACGGGAAGCCTTGTATTCAGGTTTAGCAGGCTTTTTCTGGATAGCTGGAGCTGAAGTTGGATTCTATTATTTATCTCTTTTTATGCTGTTCAGCTCCTATTGTACATTATGTTTGTTTTCCGCTGTAGACATTTTTGTATAGCTGAACTGTATTTATACTAAGTATGATCCTGTATACTGTGTAACTCTGATGATTATGTTTATTCAGTGTATTATTTGTACATTATCTGGTGTATTTATTTATTTCTGTTCTGCTATTATCTGTTTATGTGTTATATTCCAAGGATTACCCTTGCCACCGTCAGTACGGGGTTTGGGGTCATCTTATTTCCGAAGCTAAGAGAACTTCTATATGTCGAATGTATCTCACAAGGTGAGCAGTTGGGTCCTTGTGACCATCATAGGGATTCAAGATTGGTAGCTTGAAATCAGGTGGGTTACGAGAGTTCTAGATATCCAAAGAAAGCAGACTGTGAATCACACACTCCATGTCTGTAGAAGAAGCACCGCCTCGAGTGTACTGATGGATGGCATCCGCGATCTCTGACCCACTTCCTTAAGTAAGTAATTGATTTAGATTGTCCAAAGCGTCACTAGTGCTCCCAGTGTTTAAGTCCAAATTGGGAATTGGTTGATTGAGAAGAAAGTATGGTTGGATTCCAACTTGAGGGGCGACATCGGGAGCAATCCTGACTCCCAGAACTGTGGGAGCACTACCATCCAAAGTTGCGCACATCGGTGCTTGAGCAACATTTCCGACTGCGGAGCCCGCAACTTGACCAACTAAAGTGTCACGGGCTGAAGCAACATCAGGATTAGGGTTTCCCCAGAGTGTAGCGGGATCGACACCGTTCCAAGGAGCGGCGTCGGCCGGTTGGTTATTTTGTGGGGTTGCCCGCAAGACCCGAGTCGCGGGCGGAGGAACATTGGTACTCATCCCAATAATGACTGCCTGGTCAATCGGCCTTGAAGTACTTCTTATTCTATCTACAATTTGGGTGAGGAAGGTATTGAAATCTTCTGCATGTCGCTCAAGTCGAGCATTCAAATCTATGGAAGATTCTCAATCATTCCATCGACACCTTCCCGAGTTACGTAGTTTGATGGAGGTCCGGTCGGGGAGAGTTCTTGACTTCCTCCTCCTTTTGCACCTTGAGCGTCGGTTATAGCGTCGAGCTCCTTACACTTAATCAACATAATGAGAAGTGAGTAATTGAGTCAAAATCCAGAACTGAAGACGAAATCCAAAGATGGATCGGGGGAACTTATCCATGACATTCTGTTATTTGATTCTTTGGCTGCTTAGCCATCGTAAGCGGACTCGACCACATGTTATAGAAGGAACCTAAAGCGCATCGAAGTCGAGATGGGAATTTGCGACAAAGAAACAAATCTGAGTTCTCTCCATGATGCGCTTCTCCATGCTGTGAAACAAGCGATGCCTCGTTGAGCGTGTCGCTGGACTAACTCCCTGTTTTGCCTGACTTGGGCTTCGAGCCATTGCTTGTTTTCTTACAATCTCTAAGAAAGCGCAAGAAGTTATACTTTCGCTACCGAGGCCTCGGGGCCGGAGGTAATACCACATCAACAGTTGTTAAGACGTCAGAAAGAGGTCGTTGATGGACCAAAGTGCCTTGATTATAGTTAGATGGTCCGTTAATGGTAGATTTTCCCTTGCTTGCTATTTTCGAAAAGTTTGCTCGATGGACAAGATGGAATCCATGTGGCATAAACAAACTTGTTGTCGAGAATCAGTGGGAAAATTTGGCTTTGTCGAGTTTGAGCGAAGGCATTGTTTGATGGAGGCTGAGCGCCCAAGTCTGCCCGAAGGCGGAGAATGTCTCGTTGATCATATTGTCGAAGTCGTTGTGTTAATCCAATGTTCTGGCAGATTTTTTCGACACGGTATCATCGAGTCTCGTCGGACTTCCTTGATGTTTCATCAAATTGGGCATGATCGACAAATGGATCGAGGTTAGGAGCATTAAGGTTGGTTGGAGCCTCAGAGAGTCGAGGCTGAGGAGTAAATTCTGAATCTGGATCGACAACGGAAGGTCCGACCATGATGACCTTTCCTTTATTCACCATAGTCGGTAGGCTTGGTAGGAAAGTCTGAGAAAACCTAAGTAGTGTCCCAAGTCTTGGTGACTGAGTAGAAGGAAAGGCGAGGTTTCGATTCCTCGAAAGAAGCGACAGAAAGTCGGCCATAGGTGCGCGCTTTACTTCCCACTTCCTAGCATGCCAAAATGTTGACGTCTAAAATTGTCGTCAACATCCGAGAGTTCCAAAATTTTGAAATTTAAATGTCCAGAGCGGAAAGTATGGGAGATGCAGTAATAACATGTAGGAAAGTAAAGGATACAGTTATTTATAGTGGTTTGACCCGTCGGGGCCTACATCCACTTTGAAGGCTATACTGATTTTATTCCATTACAACAAAGTACAATAAGACTATTACAAGAAGTCATAATGATTAACAATATCCCATTAGCCCTTGTTATCGAGCTCCCTTTGCTGTCGAGCTTCCTTTGCTAAGCGAGAGTAGTCGAGGAGTTGCTAATGTTGTAGTGTAGACGTGGGATTCGAGGGAAGCGGAGTCGAGGCCGAATGAAACAGAGTCGAGGCCACGGGAGGCAGAGTCGAGGCCGAGGGACGTGGAGTCGAGGCTGAGGGACGCGAAGTCGAGGTCGAAGGACGTGGAGTCGAGGCCAAGGGACGTGGAGTCGAACTCGAGGGGTCCGATGTTCAGATCCGAGATTAGGGATCTGAGATGAGGGATTCGAGGTCTCCTTCTTCCATGTTGCATGGGAGAGGTGACGTAAAGGACCTTGTAGATGTCAAGGAGTCCCAAGGTGGCTTTATGTCCATAAGTATGGTTAAATCCTCAAGAATATACTCATGGGTCCAAGCCCATGTGTCCTCTTCCTTTTATTATGAAGGAAGATGCCTAGGAGGCTTTGGGGAAGAAAATGGATGCCATTAAAGCTTGGAAGTGAGGGGGTATTTACAATGGAGAGCTTAATTGAGGGTAGGTGGGGGTAGGTAGGAAATGGGACCCACATCTCAGAATCTCGCGTCCTTGGTGATAGCTCCAAAAATCTCGGATCTTTCATATGCAACAGGGAAATTCGTACCCTTGTAAGGGATACAAAATTTGTATCCCCTGGAGGGGTATGAGATTTGTACCCCTCTTTGGGGATACGACATTCATACCCTTAGAGGGGTACGAAATTCGTACCTCTTGGAGGGGTGCGAGATTCGTATCCCCCAACGGAATACGAAATTCATGCCCCTTGGAGCGGTACGAGTTTGTTGTTGCCGGGGGGTACGAGTCTTGACTTTGAGTCGATTCGATCATTCTGGGAAATACACTTGTTGGCGGAAATAGGATGAACCGGGCGGTGCCCACTTGTTCGACCTAACCGGTTAGGTCGATCACCGTCAGGACTGTGGGGCCCTGAACCCCCACCGGCGCTGCGCCTGGACCCGCTAACGGCTCGCCTTCGGCTCGGCGTGCGGATGGATACTGATGGATGCCGCATCCAAAGGATGCGACATTCTGCCAGTGGACCGACTCGAGTCTTCTGGTGCTAGACCCCTGATAATGTTGGCAACACTTCTGGGCTGTGATATCACGCGATATGTTTAGTCGAGTGTGTCTTGCGTACTTTTGGTAACTGGGCCAAAAGGTCGGTTAACACTAAGTTGTCATGTCTATCCAATCCCCACCCATGTTATGTTCATATTCACTTTTCTTCGAAGCCCCAACTACCAAATCGATCTTGACTCAACGACCATTCGTGTACTCACCAAATGTCCAACCATCCACGTCCACACGCTTGGCATTTGGGTTCGACCTTGCTTCAAAGGAAAATCTATGTGATCACATGCCGCGACATACGCCAAGTTGCCAAGTATTGTCCTTACTGCAATGTTTGTGTACACGAGCTCTTGAAACTTCGGCTGTTGGAACCCGCTTGGATCGTTGAACGATTGTGTACTCACGAATCCAAGTGATTCAAGGAAACACGTCAAACGATCAAGCTCCAGTTCGATGATGTTTCGATAACGACCTTACGAGATCGCGCGCCGAAGTTATTGCTTCGACCACGCATACACGCTTTTGGAATCTCGACCGATCAAACCAACTCAATCTGTTAACCAATTGTGTGCTCACAGGCTCAAGTGACCTAAGATTGCATATCGAACGATCAAGTCCTAATTCGGCAACTTTACGGAAGCTAACTTGCGTGATCACACACCTACAACATGTTGTTTAATGTCATGTTACTTATTCCAACTTCGATCGCATCACACAAAACCAAGGGTAAGCGTGTAAGTGCATACGCGATTCCAACCCAACAATGACTCGCGTACACTTCGGTATAATCGAGAGTCGGCGACTAACATTTAATTTCTTGAATCAACAAAGATTAGACGCCTCAGACAGGTTCCAGCCTGAGTGGCAAGATTCAACCGAGTCAAAGCTCTGAATAATGCCGGAGTCCCAAACTCATACTAACAGGCTTCAACAATGCATCTCAACCGCTCTGAAGCAGCGCACTCCCTAGTGGATAACTCGATGGCAAGGTCGCGACCAATCGTTGAGCACAACAAGGAGATCCTTCTGGTCACCACCAGACTTGTCTCACTGCAAAGCATGCCCCATTAACACAAGACATACTTTGAGGGGAAAATGTTAACTGGCATTTTGGTCGGGTTATCAGAAGCAGCCCAAGCCCACTCGACTCGGCTCATCATGTGGTGCAAATGCCCAAAGTGCCACGAGAACACTCGAGATTCAAACCCGAAAGGAGTCGGGCGAGCACAGGCCTCAGAACCCCTTAAAAACATAACCTCGCATCCTTCTGGATGCGGTACTTTGCATCCCTTGGAATGCGGTAACTCATACCCATCGCATCCTCTAAGATTCGCATCACGTTACCGTGCTTCACATCCCGTGCTTCGCACCACCGTGCCTCGCATCTCCGAGTTTGCATCCCTGGCTGGGATGCGAAATTTTACATCCCTCACTGAGATACAAAAGTTTGCATCCCTCACTGGGATGCGAAATTTCACATCCTTGCTTAGGATGTGAAATTCCTCATCCCTCACTGGGATGCAAAATTTCGCGTCCCTCACCGGGATGTGAAAGTTCGCCTCCTTCACTGGGATGTGAAAGTTCGTGTCCCTGCCTGGGATGCAAAATTCTGTGTCCCCGCCTGGGATGCAAAATTTTGCATCCCTTACTGGGATGCGAAATATCACATCCCTCCCTATGATGGGAAATTTGCACTTGGGATGCGAATTTTGGCCTATGGTCCCTATATCTCACCTACTCCACTTCCTATAAACACCCTCCAACTCATACTTGAAAGGGGTTGGAATTTGCATGATTTGAGAGCTCTACAAGGACCTTGGACACCATAATAGCTGCCTAGGACTTAAGGAAGAAGAAGAACATATATTTTCTCCCAAGACTTTACATATGCAAAATATGACCTTCAAATACAGCCAAAATTTGTATGATGATGTTCAGCACTTGTAACCTTTAACTGTGAATAAAACTAGCAAAGCCTTCAAAGTGGACGTAGATTTAATACAAACTAAACCATTATAAATGATTGTGTTCTTTATTTTCCTGCACATTATACTGCATCTTGCATACTTTTTCACTCTAGGCATTAAGTTTCAAAATTTTGGAACTCTCGAGCGTTGGCGAGCACTTTTGGGCGTCAACATAATACATATGTTTAAAATAAGTAGCCCTATTAGGAACATCATCCATCACCCATTTATATCCTTTTGGGTAGTAAATTCCAATCCGAGGATACAGTATCCACAAGCTTTTCTTTATGTTTTGATTCACTATCTTGGGAAGTAAACATCAGTACAAGGATACAATATCCATAATCTTTCCTACTATATATTGTTTAAGGGAGTTTTAGGTAGAGTACATATTATGGTGCATGTGTACACCAGTGTCATTCTGGCTAGATTTATCAATGGATAAGTTCATATCTAATAGTGATACATTTGGATGGGAGACTGCAAGGCTAGAATTAGCGTTCAACAAATGATCAGAATTTAAGCAGACGCCAACATATGTTGCTAACGATTGTTTCATGGTGAGGTCAAATTTAAAATTACATAATACGTTGGAGATGTTATATTATTGCTATGCAATAGCAAGGTGATTTTCGAAAAATATTACTCACAATCGAATGGAAAAAAACAGATATATATTTAAAGGTCATCCTCTAGAACCACTAATAAGAGGGATTGACATGGATGCAAAATGGATGCAAATAGAGCCCAATTATTAAAATGCTCAGAAGATTCTAAAAAAAACATGTTGCATAACCTTTTATTTTGTTCTTCCCATCAACACCACATTTATCAAACATTTTTGTTTAAATAATATGTGAATGGTGTTTAAAGAATAACTTTGACAGGAGTTTGTTCACATAAAATAACTATATCATCCATAAGTAGAAGAATCGGATAAACATCGATAAGCAATTTTTAAAAGAACGAATTCACACAACTTTTTTCAATTTTCATGTGTGACACCCCACACCGTAAACGCCACTCATATGAGAATGTGTTAAATTCCGTGAAGCGCAACAAGCAATCATTACAGAGAATATACAAGACAGATAAAATAAGCAACGGTAAATTTTTAAACTTTTATTATAATAGAAGTAAAGCATGGTCTCATAAATATGCTAAAACCAATTACAACCAACAAACTGTTTCAAATATGTCTTTCAAGCCAATATAGAAAATAAAATACCAAAGTACATAAAGTCATATCCCATAGCATAAGCCAAACTAAAGTGGAGAGTCCAAGTCAAATCCAAGCTGAAGCGATATCCCAGTTACTGCAGAGTACCGCCACCCTGAGAACCCGAGGGTGAAGAGGCGAAAGAAAAAAGTTAGACATAAAGTCTAGTGAGTTCCAGTGATTTACAAATATGCATGAGTTAGAAATGACAAGACAGATACATAAAATTGGATAAGAAAGGTATAGTTTTACAACAAATATCCTAAATAGAATAACATGACAGACAAGATAACAAAAATAAACTTATGATTGGTTAAGGCTTCACTTTTATATATAAAACGGTTAATTGTCTGGACATATGTGTCTAAACATTCACATTTCATATTTCAAGTCCTAGTCTGCACCAATACTAGTATACAAGTTCAACTGGACTATGTATTATAGGATTAACAACAGGAATAACAATAGGATTAACAACAGGAGTAACAGCAGGATTAGGTGTACCCTAATTACATAACAGGATTAGGTGTTAACCTAGTTACATAACAGCAGGATTTGGTGTACCCTAATTACTTCCGAAGTGACCGGCTCCCATTTACCCGAATATCCTATGTTAACCCCGGCAGTAGGGTGTATCACTCCCTAACCCAGCGACTTATAGAACACAGCAATATCTGTAGGTGTTATAGCGTCTTATTTTCCCTAGTCGGACTCGTACACGCTCACGACTCCATCGGAGCACGCCCGTAACCACCCCCATGTGAACCTCTTGCTATCAAGTTCAGTAAAGCGTGCCATGGCCCCTACCTAATGAGAGGCCCCTTCTGATAAGATACCAAACAGGGATACTGACTGATACAGGTTCCAAAAAGCAGATTGATACAAGCCAAAACCCCTAAGCTTGCGTCCCCAAAATATGGGATTTAAGAGTCCCCAAAACCCGATACCACGGCAAACGAGGGACCTCTTTGCTTATTAGCACTTATATTCAACTAAACAGGTTCAGATTTTATTAATAAGCATGGTTGTAATGTTATGTATATACAACCCTATTCTTAACATGTCATTTACTTAATGTCCGTTTAAGTCAAAGTTAACATGTTTATTCCTTATGCATACTATTTGTTAACTACATTTCCAAGTTATAGGTTCATGCATAAGGCCCATTTACAGCAAGTGCCTATAACAAGTCTACACATGTATACTTATCCTTTTTCCCTAATTTATAACATACACAGGTTTACCAAGTTAAAGTGTATACATATTACCGCAAGCCTAACATGTGCATATCCAATCATTCCCAATTAATCAATATGCCAAACTTCTTTTTTATGTCATTTTATTATTGCCCCCAATTATACGTATAACCTATTTGGGTATAGCCTAGGCTTGGCGTAAAACAAAAAGGAAATAGAGGGAGAAGAAGTAAAATCACATAGGCATATAAGACTGAAAATAAACAAAGAAAATGGGAAAAGGAATAAATACATTTTACTTGTTATTTATCCAACATTACAGACATGTGTATAACATTGCAGGCATGGATATAACTTGTTTAAACATCACAGGCATGTATATAACTTGTCTAATTAATACTACAGGCATGTGTTTAAACATCACAAGCATATATAATTTGTGTTATTAACATCACATGCATATGTATATTTTGTTTAACTAACAATAATACAGACGTATAATAGATTACAATGGCATAAGTGGTAACAGTGAATTATGTATATTTATTTTACTATAAACCCTAGCCAGTTTCATTTAACTGTTATGTTAAAGGCCTAAGAAAATCAGATCTATAAATAACATATCTCACAATGAGTCTTGGTGAAGATAAATATGTATATAACACAAGGCTACAGCAATTCCAGTCCAAATCAGATCCAAGTTGTATGCAAGTCTAGATTGATGTTGCTTCTGTTTAATCCAGTCTCTTGGAGCATTCCCCCATTATGTATATACTTTTCAGATTAATTTAGGGGAAGAGTAAGAGGTGAATATTTGTGTGAATTGGCTATGGAGGAGGTTGTTTATTTATAGGGATATAGATTCAACACCAACCTTTTGATCTAAGTTTCAAATCTAAACCATACATGTCATGCTTAGTCAGCATGAATAGAGTCACAAAATCATCCAGGTACAGAGCTCAGAATTCGGCCGGATCTATTATGGGTCGACCCACCTACCACTGGGTCGACCTTAGGGTCGACCCAGGCCAGTGAGGGTCGACCCGTAATGGGTCTCTCTGCCGCTTCTTTTTCCCGCTCGTTCGTTGGAAATATTTTGACTTATTCTGGTTTAATTTGTTTACACATAAGCTTCATATATGTGTACTAAATTCTAAAGCCCCTATCTTCTTCATATGTTGTCTGTTTTATGCGAACTTGGGGTTTATCTAGACCAGAATTCGGAAACAAACGCAACGGTAATACCGGTTTCAGTTAATTCTAAATATTTATCATGGTTATAGTGTATTATATTTTGAGGCGTTACATTCAAAGGATTTCATCCCCGAAATCTCCAAGTCTGGGAGAATGTTATTATCCTAACTTCCACTTACAACCATCTACTCATCCATCATTCACATGCATCCATTGTCCTTAAGAAATTTCTAATGCTTGTATAAACATATGCAAAGTGTTGTGTGTAGATGTCCTTACCGTAATGCAAAAATCAGGCGGTCGACTTATTCATTTGACCTCCTTAATGCAATGTATGTTTGTGTCATGAGTCCAAAAATGTATGTAATTGGTCCTAATGTAACATATAAACTCTATATGTGTGCACAATCATTCATCCAAATGCAGCATCCACATGATAATAGGTCAATTTTCATCCATAAGAATCCTGAAATGCACACACATTCACATGCAACATGTAAGTTATTCGAGCCGATCTATTGCCTAGTATATGTTATGCATCCATGGGCAACCACTAGCAAACACTTGCATCCACTTGCAACCATCAAACATAACATATTTCAAACACATGTTTTTGACCATTGGATTCTACCTAAGGAACGAAAGATTCGAACGATAGGATATAAAATTTGAATGGTAGAAGAAAATGCAAAGTAAAAGCTTGGAAAAGAAGTCAAGAATGTACTCTCAAAGAGAAAAGGATAAGAAGCATGGATTTTATCTTTGGGTTCCCATATATCATCTTCACGGTCTTCTCCTCATTGCACTTTAACTAATTTGATCTCATTTGGATTGGAATCATGGAGACATTTCCTCATATGGGAAACATGAAATACATCGTGTACGCCAGCCAATCTGTCTGGTAGCTTAATCCTATAAGCCATTTGTCCTATCCTCTCTACTATAGAGAGAGGTCCTATAAGTAATGGTGCCAACTTCCCTACTGAGCCAAAGTGAACTATGTTCCTTAACGGCGACACTTTAGTGAAGTCCATATCTCCTACTTCAAATTCCAAGTCAGTCCTCCTCTTATCAGCATTAGATTTCTGTCGGACTTGAGCAGCATTCATCCTTCATTGGATATGGTCGATCTTTTGCGTAGTATCTCGAAACATGTCTGGCCCTAGTAAAAGTCTGTAGGTAGGCTCCCACCAACAAGTCGGCGATCTATAAGATCGTCCATATAGTGCTTCGAAGCGTGCCATCCTATACTGGATTGGCATCTGTTGTTGTAGGCAAACTCTACCAAAGGAATGTGCTCTTCCCAAGTCCTTCCAAAGTCTAGGATACACAGTCTTAGAAGATCCTCAAGAACCCTATTCACCCTCTCAGTCTATCCATCTATCTGAGGATGATACGCAGTGCTCAAACGTAGTTGTGTACCTAATGCCTCTTGCAAGCTTTTCCGAAACTCAATAGTAAAGATGGGGTCGCGAACACTTACTATACAAGAAGGTACCCATGCAACTGAATTATCTCTCGAAGATAAACTGATGATAGCCAAGAATTTGTCCTCTTGCTCTTTACTGGAATAAAATGAGCACTCTTTGTAAGTCTATCCACTATCACCCAAATGCTCGTATTGCCCATCCTTGATCGTGGCTATCCATCGATGAAATCCGTAGAGACGCTCTTCCACTTCCATTGCGGGATATCCAAGGGCTGAAGCAATCCGCCAGGTTTCTTTTGTTCAGCCTTTATTCTTTGGCAAGTCATGCATCGAGCTACAAATTGTGACACCCCACGTCCGTTAATGTCGCTCTTTATCAGAATGCATTAAGTTTCGTGAAGCGTTATAGGTAAACAGAAATATCACAAGATATAAATAAAATAACAGCAGAATTAAAACTTTATTAAATAGAAAAGCTTCGTGGTCCAAAACCAATTACATAATAAGTCTGAAATATTGAAGACTCATTACATCAACATAAAACTTTTGTCTTATACAAAAATCATCATCATAGTACAATAATACAATAAAATCATACTTCGGGGATGGTTTAGGGGAAAGTTGCTGCCATCAAAATGATGACGAAGAAGAAAGTGGTGGCTCAAAAATGAAATTCCGTATGACTAGGGTTTTGAGATTTGCTTTTATACGGGTGGGAGAAAAGAGAGCAAATAATGATCTCAACTACACATCTCAAAACCCTAATCTCATGTACCGTAGCTTCCCCTTTCCTTTAACTTAACCAACGAATTTCCACTCTAAAATGCATGGGTTGTAAAACCCATATGACCCAAATTAGATATGTAAAATCACATTAAACATATTTTTCCACCTATATCTCATATCGATCAATATATTCCTAACTTTTATAAATATTTGCAACAACATTATTTTTCAAATCAAATTCAAAATTCATAATTATATTTCATAAATATCAATCAATTTATAACAACTATAAACTAATTAAATAACCAGGTCTTGAGAGAATTCATTGTTTCGGCTGTGTGACTCTTGGGTATAAATTTGGTCAGCGATTAACATCAAACTTATTTGAACGTAAATGTTCACCCTTGACTTAGCAGGTGATGTGACATTATGACTAAATTTATCGCTTACTCGTTTTTTTAAATCATTTTAATTTAATAAGTGTTACCTAGTTGTGACAATTATTTCACAATTCTCTTCGTCAAAACTATATCACGTTAGGACTTACAAAATTTGGTAATGGTCAAAATTCCAATATCATCCACATTCAACATTTTAGTCCGAACACAAAATCTTTGGTTAAATAATAATAATTATTAAAAACCGCAATCCTCTGGCCAGAGATTTTGACTTTGAGTTGACATCAATTGACTGTAATACTAACCTCGTATAAGTAAGGAGATGAATCCTCTCTTGAATAATGTTTCACTTCCAAAGCTTCAATATACCCAACTATAGTCATCCGATGGGAGTAATTCCATGATTTAACTATAATCAAAGCAGAGCTTCCATATTGAAGATCAACGTTATTCTCAAGTCGAGAGAACTGTGTAAAATTTTCACATCGATATTCTCTGCTTAACTTTAGTTATATTAACCAACAGAAAACTATAGAGTGAGTCATTCCATAGTTATCCAAACTATCAGTACATAATCCCTTGGTGTCCCCAGCGGTCATGAGTAATACACTTCCCAACATTTAAAGAATGTTACATGCTCTAGTCTCAACAGATGTATCGACATCCAGTCTCAATAAATCTTGACTAGGAATATTTAAAATGGTATATTTATTTCCATTGTGATAATTTACTCAAGGTTACAACACTTTGTAAGTGGTATCACAAAACATACCATTTATGGATTTCTATTAAATATACTTTTAATTAAATTAATTAATATAATCGAACAAGATCGGTCATCGAGTTAGATATATGTAACAAATTACATAATTCCCTCTGGCGTACCCCTAGCTCTATCAATATCCCACTTGCACTTGGGGTCAATTATGAAATCTTATTCCAACTTCACCAATTGATTTTCTCCTAAATCAATTATGTCAGTCCCTTTGTGAACGAATATGCTATTATGTTTCACTTAGCTACTCTATCAATCAACTCTCTCTGGTAATGATCAATTGTTTTATCTTATGGAAAAATTCAGAGTATGTATCTTGACTTATAGTGAGCTCAAATTCTGTTATGAACTGTATCCCGACAGTTGCTATCATATAATAATGTTATGGGATTCTCATCATTTGGAATCATCTTAGTGATAAATTTGTGCAATTATATATTTATGTACGCCTATTTTATTGCAATGCTATTCAAGGCAATGTACTTATCCCTTTCATTGAATCAGTCGCAGTCTTTCACTTGGAACATCTACAACTTAAAGATTCTTAATTTGAATTTATTATTGACATATTATACTCAATATTACTTATAAAGTTCAAGCCTGAACACTCCTTCATAAGGAGTTTGTTGTTTCCGTAAACAATTCTCTAGTGTTTCACAAATACATGGGAATGCTTCAAACAATCATTTAGTGACATCAATTTGGATTTGATACTTACTTCATGCATCAAATACATAAACAAATCATGTATTACAGACAATATAACACATATAATAAGTCTTATTGCCAGTGCATAAGGACTCATCTCACATGTTCTGTATTAAACAATTTAATAATGTGTCTTTGCATATCGGTTGGGGCATTCCCAATATCTTTTATACTCACTATACTTACAATCTAAAGTTGAGCATTAACACAAGTAAGGTTGATTTAAACACAAGCACCTCATCAAAATCAACAACATGTTGTTCACGTAAAGTTAAGAAATATCAGTGTACCTTTTTGCTCTCTTTCTTATAAACAGACGCTTCCTCTGCACTTTGATTGAAAATCAAACTATTTGATTTCTATTAAAATACTTGTTCAATCTTGATGCTTATAAAATAATACTTTCGTATCATTTCTTGGATCATACATGCAAAGGCTAACTAACCCAATATCGCTCTCGCTGACTTTGGATCACTTTTGGTCAATATGTGTAAACAGATAACTCTAAATCTCTATTTAGAAATTTCTAGTTAAATACATATATACCAAAACACTAAGTCTAATTAAGCGATAATTTTGTGGGCAAATCCAAATTAACTTGAGCATGTTGAATATTGAATTTATTATGCTAATTTTAACAATTTGAAATTTGTGATATTATTTCATCAACTTTTCTCATTTATTTCCAATTGCATTAGATTTTCTCACAAAGACATATTCTCAACCAATGGATCACATCCCTTCGATTACGACCGCCGACATCATATTATGATACCGTACTTGGAATTCTTCCAAATTTGTGCATCATGCCACATAGAGTCAACATACTTAATGGTTTAATTAAACAACTAAGGATTATATGATTTTTAACATTAGATAATAAACTCACAGTTTCACTTCGATGTACGAGAATACTTACTAGATATTCTAATATTTTTTGTTCATTTAGGTATGTTAATTTCATTTCATCTCATATAATCACTTCTATTCGTGGATCGTACCCAATTCCATTTTACTACCAATAATTTCTTAAAGAAAATCCTTAACAATGAAGTTGGTATGTGTCGAAACAACAATTGTTTCATAGTGCAAATAAAATAAAGATTCATAAACACTTTATGGATTTCTTTATTTATAAAACTAAGGTTTTAGTTTAAAAAATTATGTTCAAAACATAAAAATGTCATATAATGGCAGTCCATCCTAAAACCTATTAGAGAGATTCATACAAGATCCTTCATTAATAATTATTATGTGCAATCTTTAGATTCACATAACTTACTAATTTCTTAGTCTAGGATATGTTGGAGTTTGTAACACCCCACGTCCATTAATGTCACTCACAAAGGGAATGCATTAATTTCTATGGAGCATTTTAAGTGAGTATAGAACAGAAACTTAACAACAAGACAGATATAAATAGTACTTAAAAATTTAAAAATTTATTTCATTGCAGCGGAAAATACATAAGTTTGATTACATCATCAAAACCAAAGTCAAAGTACATAATATCCATCTTGACTAAGTCAAAGTACATAATTGAAAGACATAACCCCAGTACAAAATAGCCATAAATAAGATAGGTTGAACTTTACTTCAGCGATCCAAGCAACTTCTAAAAGCAAGAGATACAGCTATCCAAAATCAAGCTCCACTGGTGTTAGTTCCAACCTGAGCACCTGGGGGGTGGGGGGAAGGAAGAAAAGAGGTGGAAACAAAGGGGTCAGACATAAAGTCTGGCGAGTGCGATAACTTTAACAATATAATTACCAAAATAACTAGGCTAAGGCATAAGTTGGAAAATAAAGAAATGACTGTGAACAATTGGGTATGACAGAGTAAACAAGGAAATAAGATTGGACTAAGATAACGTTAAAGCGCACCTAACCCATTATAAGATAATTACTATACTGCACCACCACTACTATACTGCACCACCACTAGTCACCCTAACGTTGATCCCGCCTATAGAACTTAATAATGATAATGGTAGTTTCGTGCACCCCTAGCTGCCATCATAGGTGCCGCCTGCCCCTATCTCCACTAGGTGTACCCACTACCCCCATGCGATCGGCTCCCTAACTCGTAGATACCCGTGTTGGCCCCACAGTGGGGTGTATCACTCCCCAAAGTGGCAACCCGATACCACCAACAATGCACGGCTTATACCTACACGATGCAACAACGTCTTACCTACCAGCCCGGGTCCACACACGCATATGAACCCGTTGGACTTGCGTTGCCACCGCTAACCCGTTTTGGCCTCTTACAGTCAAGCCCAGTATGCGTGTCCTGTCCTCGACTTGGGTCGAGCCCACAAAGATACGTCTGGGTTACTGGTTGAAACGGGCCCTCATTACTTGACACAAGCTATCACCTAAGCTTGGTCCCCTCTAGTACATCCCACTTAACCCTCTTCTTATTCATGTTCACTTACATGTTTCAATTTTTGGTTAAGTGTTTCTAATCGTATTTCAAATGCTACCCAAGGCACCCACTAGATTCCATATGCCACCCAAGGCACCCACTTAACCCCCTCATGTCCAACTACATGTTTATCTAGTTAAGTGTTTCTTAATTCATTAAGATCGTAACCTCATAAAGACCTCCCACATTAGACTGACATTTGTGGCAGTTGGATTTGCCGGGCAGGTCCGGGCAGTCTTACACCACAAACGAGCCTAACCACGTGTCTTTATAATTGTTACGTATTTAATTTATGCCTAAGACCTCCCACATTATACTGGCATTTGTGGCAGCTGGATTTGTCGGGCGGGTCCGGGCAGTCTTATACCACAAAAGAGCCTAACCTCGTGTCTTAGACGATTAATTACACCTAATTAATCATCCCCCAATTTGAATTAATTTCCCTATTCAAATTATCAATTAATTCCAAATTTAACTATGGCCATAATTGACTCAATTATGTCCATCTATTTATGGTATGCAAAATCATACCAATTTTCATCACAAATTTATTTTATGCCATTTAAGGCATTTATGCCAATTCTCAATATTAAATCTTTTAATATTATCCCCTTTACCCCACGTTGTACGTTCGTTCGTTTAACATAAAATATACGTTAGACTCGAATAGTCTAACTCATGAAATAAAGAGAAAACATCACAACATACATATGGATAAAACTAGATCTAAACATAGGGGTGAACTTGCATGTGTGAATGATGTTCTACATCTAAAACTTGCATAAGCCAAAGTCACAACTTGCATAAAACTACATATGTCATAGATCCAAATCTAAAGGTGTAAACTTGTTTAGGTAGTAGTCACAAACTTGCATAAATCATGTATGTCATAGATCTGCATCTAAAGGTGTAAACTTGCATAGGCAATAACCACAAACTTACATAACATGATTCATATTCCAAACTCATATATTTATATAAACTTGCATATGTGATTTATGCAACATAACGATGGTGTAAACTTACATCTAAACATATAAACTAGCATGTAGAATTTACCATATAACTCACACATGTCATAGCCTAACTTTAGATCTGAAATAGATGTCATGAAACATGTAAGGTTATACATAATCTTTACTAACTTGCATATGGTTCATGTCTAAATCAATATCTAAACTTGCATACATACATATGATTTATCATATGAATCAACATAACCAAACTAGCATATGAAACATGATGATTTGATTGTATATAAGCAAATCATAGGATTACAACATGGATGATAACATCATAACAACATAGATGATAACATCATAGAAATTACAACAAAATAACATCACAATTTTACAACATAAATGATAAAATGCGGTCAATAATTTACAACATAACCATATAATCCACATCATAACTCAATCCAATTAAATTGCTAATTATTTTATTAAAGAAATCGAACTCACAACTCAAAGAAGGTCTTGAGTTCTGAATTCTGAGTTATGAAGTTGAATTAGCTTTCCCTTGAAGAAGATTCGTTGTTAGAGTTGAATAGAATTGAATTGATTAGTTGTTCTTCCTCTCTAATTGGTGGCGGCTACTCTAGGTTACAAGATGACAGCATGACGGCCATAGTTTCGGTTTTTATTTTGATTTAGGGTTTGAGTCTACCTATGTTTATACATAATTTTAATTTAATTATAGCCGTCGGATGATCTTAGGGTTAATCAAAACCATTCAGTCGGGATAGGGTGACACCTCAGCCCTAATGACTCAGCAAGGAGTCAGAAAGGACTCAGCAATGAGTCACAACATGGATCAGACTGAACCAGAAAGCTGTGCAGGCCTACTGCTCGGCTTGGGTGCACTTGGCAGGTGCACCAGTGCAAATTTGTACTGGCGCACTTCCCAAGTGCACCAGTGCAATATTTTTTTTCTCTTCTATCTTTCCCGTCTGACTTCGTTCGTCCATATCTCCTTCATCCGATATCCATTTTATGCAAACTCGGATTCTATCTCGACCAGAATTCCGAGACGAACACAATGGCGCAACCCATTTCCCTTAATTCTCCCATCTGAGATTAGTTATTCTTTAATTTGTGATCATTAATATTTGAAAATTACGGGGTGTTACAGAGTTTCTTATAAACCCTTATCTCATATGATTTTGTAAACTACTATTTATACGAAATAATATTAACCTTATGTACTACTATTAAATACATGACCTTATAGTGAGAAATTAACAGAACTTCACTCACAGTTAATCTTACATTGTCCAATAATGTCTTATTACTCCTTATTAATGCATCATTGTCTATCTCATGGAGGAGTGACGTTTGAAATAATGTATATTCATTTTTAGGTACGTTCGGAACTCTTTCCAATATACTACTAATTCGATCAAATAATTTTATTATATTGCATGTTATTTTATTTACTTTTCTTTTATATTCAATAATCAAACCTTACACTCGCTACATGTGTAGCTAATAAACATGTTCATGTTGGTAATAAATCATCGATGAATATAATAAAGTATATGGAACTGTTTGGCATAAATAAAGAAATCTGGACTATACACTTCCTCCCTGTAAGCTTGGGGGAAGAAAAGAGGAAAGAAGAAAGGAAATGGGTCGGACATAAAGTCTGGTGAGCTGCTATGATTACTAACATGACTGTTAAGTTAAGAAAAATAGATAAAAAGTAGTTCTAGAGTCATAAAAGGGTAAGTGTATGTGCATTCCTAAAGGTGAACAATTACTGATATGAATTGGCATAAAGGGTTCGTTATTCTTATCCAAAAGACAACGAATATAATACTGATCATACACATGCTGATTGAATGTTTTGTACTTCGACAACTTCAAACCAAAATAAATAGGAAGCAATTTTCTAGTATTATCCATCGATCAGCTCCTAAACCCAAAAATGATAACCTGCGCCAGCCATGGAATTCGGGGTTATCAATCCTAAACCCATCAACTAAAAGGACACAGTCGTTAATCACAGGCGTTACAGTTGCTTATCTTCCCCAATCAGAAAGATGCATGTTAACCGTTCTGCTAAAACGCCTCCGTACCCATCTCATTTGAAGCACATACTATTCAGTTTAGTAAAGCGTTCCCTAGCCTCTACCTAGTGTGAGAATTTGTGATAATAAAGGGAAATTGACTAATACGGGTTCCCAATGCAATTGACACAAGTCACCCCTAGACTTGGTCCCCAATTCATTATTTTATTAGGCCACTTATCTTTCCCAATCAGCCACACGTTGTCAGAACGGACTTAAACTACGATTTCATTATTTTATTAGGCCACTTATCTTTCCCAATCAGCCCCACGTTGCCAAAACGGACCTAAACTAGAAGTCATTTATCTTCCCTAATTAGCCCCAACAAGAGAGCCGACAATCCCGTGAAAGGAAGAGGAAACGCTGCCGGAATGGACTCCACTATCTTTGCTTATTAATATTTTCTTTAATTAAACTTAACACACTTAAGTTTATTAACAAGCCCAATATAACCTCGTGTTATATTCCAAGGTTGTATTAAACATTCTTAATTAATGTTATCCTTTATACAATCCAAACTCACGTTATTTAGCGCAAAACTAAGTTACATTATTTCAGTTTATATATTTGCATGCCCTTCCAATTACATATTAAATTTTATCCCCAATCTAAAACACAATACTAATTATAATGTTTAATTAGTTCTAACACGTCCAATTATCCCTTTTTATTCAATTTCATTATCTTCCATGTTACAGTTCATCTGTAGACTGCAATACTTGTCCAACTTCATCATCTTCCTAATATTACATTTTGTTTATTGATTACATCTTTTTAATCAGATTTCAACATTCGCCTTTCATACCTATTTTTATTATTATATAGAATTTCACTAACCCCCGATTATTCCTCTTTATACATATTTCTTATTACTATCCAATTACACTATTAATGTCCCATCTCATGTTTTAACCCAATTTGCACAAAATAAGAAAGAATGAAAGGATTAGGCTCAAAAAGGCCTAAGCTCAACTCAGAAATAAAAAGGAAATAGCCTAGGCTCTCGCATGGCCTAGGCTCAGATAGACAAAAGTAGATTTGAAATAAAAATAGGGCTAATTACAGAACTGCAATAAAAGTTTATACGAAGAACAAAGGTATAGATAACTGGAATAAACAATAGTAGTGGGTTTACTGAAATAGGCAAAAGGAAGAAAAGGAACGGGTATTAGATCTAAAAGAATTTTGTCTAGAGAAAAGAATTCGGAATAGTTGGATATGTAAATAAACCACAAATAAACTAGATCTGTATACAATTACAAAAGATTCGGATCTAAAACCACTATGACAACTATTATATCAATTTTGCACTCAACTTGAAAGAAATTTCGTAATTGTATAAAGTACTCACCTGTAATTTGAGCAAATGCAATAAGCCTCTGTAGATCCTCTCTATCTATGAATATCCTCCAAAAATATGTATAGAACCAAGCCTCAATACATCATTAAAATTATATTTGAGAAGAGGGTTCTTTGAGAGAGGTAGAGGAATGGAGTAACAAGGATTAAGTTAGGTTTTGGAGGCTATTTATAGTAGAGTTAGAGTGTCTAGGTTCGTTGGATTTTCGGTTTAGATTTTAGGCCATCATATTAGAAAAAGGTCTGGAAGCAAAAACCCAAAACACATCCTGATCAGTCGAAATCATGCCATCATGTTAGAAAAAGGATCTGGAAGCAAAACCCCAAAACACATCTTGATCAGTCGAAATCATGCCCGACAAACAATGTTGCCAGGCCACGACTTGGATCGACCTACCCCTTATGTGGGTCGACACAGGGGTCGAACCACTTGGGTCCTGGGTCGTCCTAGTTCCAACATATATGTGTGTGTGTGTGTGTGTATATATATATATATATTTGCCTAATCTTCAAATAGCTATAACTTCTTCGTTTTAAGTCCAATTTCAGCAAACCAAATGTCTATCTTAACCAGAATTTAGGAACTGACCCAATGGCGCAACCTCGATTGCCAATTCTCAATATTGTTCTTGTTAATATTTATTTTCTCAACTTATTCCTTAATTGATTAATTAATTATTGTTTGTTAAAAATATTGGTTGTTACATTCCCCCCTCCTTAAAGGATTTTGCCCCCGAAATCTCCAAGGTGGAAGAATAACACAAGTGTTTTCTACATCCATCACTCAAACATCATCCACTGGCAAGCATGGTCCTTAATTTATTTCTAATGCAATTTATGTATGTATGCAATAGTATAGTGTGTATGACCCTAACTAATGTGAAAGACTATGCGGTCTACAGATTCAGCCGACCTCCTTTTTATGAAATTACGTTTGTGCCATGCGTCCAAATGTATGCAACAATCCTAAGGATATTGATAATTCTATATGTGTGCATCAAACACAATTCATATGTGACAACCATATGATAGCATCCATATGTTTCATCCGTAAAAAAAATGCACACACATCCATATGCATATGTAAGTGTCATGTTCAGCCAATCTTGGTGCCTAGTGTGTGTATATGCATCCACTAGCAAACATCAAGCATAACATGTCTCAAACAAATGTTTCAACCATATCCTACGATCTATAAGCTCAAACCCTAAGATCTACCCTTCCCAAGGATATATTAGAAGGAGGTACTTAACCAAAGGAAGAAACTACTAATAGAATATTAAAGAGGAAGTACTTACCAAAAGAATACGATTAAGAAAGTTGAATTCTACTTATGAGATAAGATTTTATAGCCGAATATCACACTGTGTTATGCCTTACTACTAAATCGTACTCTTTCCCAATCTTTCAAAACCGAGTAGTTCCTCTTAAAAATGTTAAGTTGTTTTTACCAATCCCTTAGTATAGTTCTTCCATTTCATTCATCCTAGTTACTTTAGGAAGAAATATCTCAAGTGAATCAATCCAAAATATTACCTTAAACTTACAAGTCACACTTCATCTATTTTCCACCTTCTAAATTCTCGTCCTTACTTTACCCGTCTTATGTCCCTTTGTTCGTCCCACTTATATTGATTAACCCTATAAGGGTTTATCTACCACACACTTTCTATATTTATAATTTTCCAAAACCTTAATGGGGTAAATATTTTAGCTATAATTTTTTTTTTTTGAAATATATATATAGTTGCTTTTATGAAATTCCCACAGTACAAATCTCATATCAAAATACATCAGTACTTCAAAATTCCCGTTTCTTAAAACTTTATACATATGGGGTTTAGACTCAAAGTGGTTCCACAAATTTCCATCAAACACCTCCTTGTTGCACTCTTGCTTTGGAACACAATTATCCGTTTGAAATCTCTATATTTTCTCTGTTCACATATCCGTTAACCAAACTTGTTACTTGCCTCAATTTTGTTGTCATATAAAGGTTTATTCAAAACTCCTAAAATCCACCTCTTTTGTTCAAATGACAAAATCCTATAAGCATCAAATATCGATAATATATATTAACAAACGGTGAATTCCTATCCAATCTTAAGATACAATCTCTGGTTAAATCTTTTAGGCCTACAAAATATTCCCATTGATATTACATGAACCCTTAAACTTCCAAAAAGCCAAAAATTGCTAACTTCGTCCTTATTATTATTTTCCAAGGAAATCTTTAGAAATCATAAGGCACTCAAAATAACCTTCATTCCTATATTTCTTTTACCACTACTCAGAGTTTTATCGGAAATCCCAAGCAAAGAAATCTAACCATAGGGAAAATCTGGAGCTCAGTCATTCCAAAAAGAATATCCACACGAGTTAAGAGAAATTTTCCTTTCCACACAATTCACTTTTGACTCTTTTTTTACATGACGCCCAAACAGACGTGCACTCGACCTAATGGCTACTGCTAAGCTAAAGGAACTAAGTATTTGAAATAAAGAGGAATGACACTTCTAATTCAAAAATGCTTATACTCATTAATCATTTTTAAAAAGTTCCATATTTGGCTTTTTCCTAAAAAAAATACTATAACTAAAGTCCAACTACTTCCTTAAAATACATGCGGAAAGTTCCAACATAAGCGCCACACTATTCTTTTCAAAAGATAAGGTTTAGGGAGCAAAATATTCCAATCTAACTAATCCTTCATAAGTCAACACTCGGGTTCGCCTACAATACGTACCCACAAGAAAAATCACTTTCCTTCCAATGCCTGAGATGGCTCATTATACGGATAACTTATCTAAATTCCAAAACCATCCACTGATAACACAGCTAGAAAAAATTCAGTCATAACCATGAAACTCAATTCTCACTTACACCCACAAAACCATGTGCTTTATCCAAAAATGCTATAAGTTTAGCGTCGTCACAAATACAGATCCGAAAATCAATATCTCTTCTAGAGATAATCATTCAACCGCATACCATATTCGAAATATGTAGCACAAAGAGAACTGAATCTATACTGCTTAGAGATGCACTAAGGAAAATAGGAATATCAACATGACTGACCCTTCGGGTAGCAAGAAGTCTCAAAAATTAGTCCACCGCATAACCTAGCCCAACCATTTGCAGTCAAAATATCCCCCAATTGGATGGCTAATCTATCCTCCAAATTTGCCTGTCTCAAAACCTTAGAAATAAGCATCCCAATTGAACTCTACTACTAGTGCAAAAATCTGGGATAACTAATTATATGGTTGATATATCTAGACCCAAAACTAACCTATTCCTGGAAATGTTCCAAACATCTCCTAAATCAAGATTTCTAGTTTCAACCCCGACTCACTATAGATAATCAATCTGATCTCCCTACGGGGTTTAGAAACTACTACTGGGCCTAAGTGAAAAACAGTCAATTGATGTTATTATCACACCCTCGGAGAGTTACTATATTTGTAAAGGGCAGCTTCGTTAGGCCTACGATACAGATGTTCCACATGAATCAACTCATCTTCACGTGGCTATGACCCCACACAGCCACCTCAATCAACATATCAAAGGTAAAGGGACAAAATATTCCTAAACCAAATAGAAAAACTATAAAGAACCAAAGATAGATAACACTCTTTCTTTCACCAACCTTGCCTTATCCCATTCCTCGATCACTTTTGATCAACTCCTTTCCTTATAATCCTTTTGACATTAATATATTCATGTTGATCTTTCACTTGCCATCCTTCGATTTACCCTTTAGGAAGTTCTGCACACCCCTAATTGATTGATTACCAAAAATGTACAAAAAATCTATTTCCATAATATAAGACAATCTAATTTATAGAAATCCGTAATTGCAAGATATTTCTTTTTTATTATCTTTAAGTTGACGGATAGTGCGCAATATGGTTAAATCCCCATTCCGCATCAATCCATTCATTATTTTAATGACGTTTTCTATGTTAAGTTCAAACCAGACTATGGAAATAAATCCATTTTTCTTAACCAATAAATCTAGGTAATTCTTAACTTCTAAACTATCCTTTATTACTAAACTAATAAGGCTATTCCATCCATGATTAACCCTTTCTAATATTTTTCAAGCAACATGTTCCTTTCTAACATCGACCTTTCCCATTTACTGAGCTAAACCAGTTTGTCCACTAATCAAATTTTCAACCTATAAAGAAAGGCTTAGATAGATGGCCTTATAACTCAACTAAAAAGATAAAGATTTGGAATTCGAGAGAGTTGAAGATTGTAACTGACTAGAGGGGATATTTTTTATTTTAAAAAGTAACTTTCGGTTTCCTAAAAATGTGTTTTCTTTGGAAAATATTCCCTTTCAAAACAAAATGTTAGTGATCTTGTAACCTCAGGCTTTGATACCAAATGTAACACCCCACATTTCTTAATGTCACCCATATGAGGACCTCATTACAAAAATACGGAGTATTATAGGTGTAAAGACATAAAAACGCAGAGACTAAGATTTCACAAGACATAAAAATAGTAAATTTACAGCGGTAGAAGACAATTTTGATTTCAAATACAAAACCATCTTTATTTCAAATAGTTACAAAATGTCATGTCTTAAAATCTCAGTCAAAACAATGTTAGAGTACAAAATAATATTATCCCCCAAATAGTCAAAAAGATACAACCTAACCTTGGAAAGAAAACAGGAAGTAATCCAACTTTTGTAGACATACTTCACGATAGAATTAACAAAGAAATTTGGACTATACACTTCCTCCCTATAAGCTTAGGAGGAAGAAAAGAGGAAAGATGAAAGGAAATGGGTCAGACACAAAGTCTGGTGAGCTGCTATAATTACTAGCACGACTGCCAAGTTATGAAAACTAGATAAACAGTAGTTCTAGTATCATAAAAGGGTAAGTGGTTAAGCATGCCTAAAGGTCAACGATTACGGATATGAATTAACATAAAGAGTTGGCTATTATTATCCAAAAGACAATGATGATAATAATGATAATACAAACGATGATTGACTGTTTTGCACTTCTACAACTTCAAACCAAAATAAATAATTAGGACGAAATTTCCTAATACTACCTATTGATCGGCTCCTAAACCCAAAATGTGATATCTGCGCCAGCTATGGAATTCGGGGTTATCAATCCCAAACCCATCAACTAAAAAGGACGCAGGCGTTACAGCGGCTTATCTTCCCTAATCGGAACAATGCACGCTCACCGTTTCGTAGGAACACACCCGTACCCATTCTGTTTGAACCATTTACTATCCAGTTCGGTAAAGCTTGCCCAAACCTCTACCTAGTGTGAAACTGCATGATACCAAAGGGATACTGACTGATATGGGTACCCAACCAAAAATGCAATTGACACAAGTAACTGCTAGAATTGGTCCCCAATTCATTATTTTATTAGGTCACTTATCTTCCTAATCAGCCCCACGCTACCGGAACAGACCTAAACTAGGATTTCATTATTTTATTAGGCCTCTTATCTTCCCTAATATGGACCATGCTGCCGGAACAGACTCCACCATCATTGCTTATTAATCTTTTCTTTAATTTAACTTAACACATTTAAGTTTATTAATAAGCCCAATATGACCTTGTGTTATATTCCTATGTTGTATTAAGCACTCTCAATTAATGTTATCCTTTTATACAACCCATACTCACGTTAGTTAGCATCAAACTAAGTTACCTTATTTCACTTTATATGTTTGCATGCCCTTGCAATTACATACTATGTTTTATCCCCAATCTATAGCCCTATACTAATTATACTATTTAATTAGTTCTAACACGTCCAATTATCCCTTTTTTGTTCAATTCATTATCCTCCATGTTACAGTTCATTTGTAGATTATAATACTTGTCCAACTTCATCATCTTCCCAATATTACATTTCGTTTGTTCATCACATCTTTTTAATCAGATTTTAACATGCCCTTTTCATACCTATTTTCGTTATTATATAAATTTCACTGATCCCCCATTATTCCTCTTTATACATACTTTTATTACTATCCAATTGCACTATTATTGTCCCATCTCATGTTTTAACCCAATTTGCGCAAAATAAGGAAGAATGAAAGGCTTAGGCTAGGCTCAATATTAGAAATAAAAATGAAATAGCCTAGGCTCTTGCATGGCCCAGGCTCAGATGGACAAAAGTAAATTTGAAATGAAACAGGGTTAATTACAGAACTTCAATAAAATTGTATACGAAGAACAAAGGTATAGATAATTGGAATAAACTGCAGTAATGGGTTAACTGAAATAGGAAAAAGGAAGAACGGGAACAGAAATCAGATCTAAAAAAATTATTCAAAGAAAAGAATTAGGGATAGTTGGATCTGTATATAAATTACAAATAAACTAAATCTTTGTACAACTACAGAAAGATTCAAATCTGAAACCACTGTAATAACTATTGTATCAATTTTAACCTCAACTTGGAAGAAAGCTCATGATCGTAGAAAGCACTCACCTAAAATTTGACCAAAACCAATAAGCCTCGGTAAATTCTCTCTATATATGAATATCCTCCAAAAATATGTATAGAACCAAGCCTAAATACTCCATTAAAATTATATTTGAGAAGAGGGTTCTTTAGGAGAGGGGGAGGAATGGAGTAGTAAGGATTAGATTAGGTCTTGGAGGCTATTTATAATAGAGTTAGAGTGTCTAGGTTCGTTGGAATTAAGGTTTAGATATTAGGTCATCAGATTAGAAGAAGGATCTAGGAGCAACACCCCAAAACATAACCTGATTGATCGAAATCGTGCCTGACAAACAACGTTGCTAGGCCGAGATCTAGGTCGACCCACTTGGGTCATGGGTCGGGTCGACCAGTTCCAACATATATATGTGCATATATATTTAATTATTTTAATCTCTTATTTTTGCCTAATCTTCAAACAGCTGTAACTTCTTCGTTTTAAGTCCAATTTCAGAAAGATAATGTCTACCTTAACATAATTTCGTAACTGATAATGGCGCAATCCCCGTTGCCCAATTCTCAATATTTTTCTGGTTAATATTTATTTTCTCAACTTATTCCTTAATTAATTAGTTATTGTTTGTTAAAAATTCAGTTGTTACAAAATATCTTGAACACAAAGAAACAAATCTCATGGAAAACAATTTTCTATATAAAAATACATATTGAAATATAAATTGTATTTCTCATCCCGATTATAAATATCAACCACTATTGTTACAATTCTTGTTTCTATTATTTTTTTATAAAGAAGAAATGATTATTGACTCTCTTCATCCCTACTATACATTAATTTGCATTTACTCTAATACATTCAATTTTTTCGAAATGGTCAAACCATTCAAAATTAAATCCTTACTACAATATCAAGAAAAACTCTTTACGAAAGCGCATTTGATTATCCATAACATTTAAGGACATCAAATATGTTGTTTTCACATAAACTGGTCAAACTAACATTTGAGCTATTAAGTTCTTAGACTTATTCTGTAGTTCAGGCCTTATGTTACAATTAACACAATATGATCTTTTAAGTAATCAATCAAAGTGAACATTCGATCTGATAGTATAATTTATTGGTTTATTTTTAATGGACTATCTTTACTGAAGTATTGTTGTGACGACAGCCCACAACCCTGCACTAAACAAGAGGAATAATGCGTTGAAAGGTGTGCCAGGCAGCTATGGATGATCATCAAGGTATGATAACACACGCAGAACCTATCGTATAACTCATAGCGCAAGGATAAAATATAATAGAACATATACAATAGGTCATAATAGTGAAGCATACTTGATCAGAAACTTAAACCCTCATAACTATTAAAGAAAAATATCCATACAATTTGGAAATTACCACATAAGTGTCTATACAAATTTGCCTCACTACAACGCTTAGAGATAAACACCACACAATGGGAATAAAAATACTGTATAGTACAAGGATAACATGTCAGCCTCCTGCTCGTCACCGAACTGCAACATCGTCCTCACCAAGATGTCACCTGTCACTTGCTACCTACTTTGCCCATCCAAATAATAATATGAACAACCCAAGGTAATAAGAAGGAAACATAAAACCTTGAGTCAGACAACAGTCTTAATGAGCGATAAAATATCAAACAAACTTCATCAATAAATTATATGAGAATGGGTAAATAAACGAACTAATCTACCCACAACACTAGAGAAGAACACAACTCCCATCTTCCCCACATCGGACAGTGATAGCCTTTACAACAAACATTTTACCTATACGACCAAGGCAACCAAAAGTAATCCATAATAACACTCATAACATCTAGAATTATATATCTCACGTAAACCATCTTAATCGAACTCAACATCCTTCAAGCACAAGCCCCAAAAGCCTAAACCAATATCAGACAGGTACCCAAGAAACATCTCCTCTGATGTCGGACAATCTACGTGAGACAATACAAGCAAAACAAACAATCGTACAAGAAAGACTCTAGCTATCACTGCCAATCTTGCTATGAAACCACCGTTAATCATATGACTGGCCATATCATACTGCCATCCGTCAAGGGATAATGGTAACCCCGGCTCTAGCAAAAACCCCATACGCCTTTCAACGATACATATCTAGGCCTTTCAATCGTACCCAGGGTGCTCGACCTACGAACGGTCTTTAAACGTACCCCTTCTTTGAGCCCGCTAGAGCCTACGACAACGATAATCCCTTGGCCTTTAATATCTCTAGTCGTCAACACCTGCGACTATACACAAGCTCAAAACATCCTTGAGCATCCATTATCCATCAACTCATCACTTTGAGTCATCTTCACATTCGTTGCTCTACACCGATTAACGAACACACCACAACACTTCGACATTCTCACTTGAATTCACTTCAAAGTCACAACATCACTGAATCAATGTAAGATTCATTACCGACCAACCAGAACCAACCGACCAGAATTGACTAACCAGAACCGACTGACCAGAACCGATCAACCAGAACCGACCTACTAGAATTGACCTACTAGAACCGACCTACCAGGATAGACCTACCAGAACTGACCGACCAGAATTGATCTACCAAAACTGACCTACTAGAACTGACCTACCAGAACCGACCGACCAGAACGGACCTACCAGAACCGACCGACCAGAAAGACCTACAAGAACTAACCGACCAGTAACCTGCATAGGTCCAATCCAAGTCCAATTTCGACCGAAACTTCGCCAATCGACTATCTCGACGAAACCTATTCATCCAATCCATCAATTACAAATATAAACATTTTATGAACCCACTAACAACATGAAAGCGATGATTTTTACCAAAATTATGCAAACTTCACAAAAATCATGATAAATGAACATATGAACTAAATGATGGATCCAGCTTGCACAAACATATGAAAATATATGGAAATTTCCGGATTTAAGTTGCTAAATTAGATCCTATGGCAATTCATATGAAATAAAACTTACCATGATGTAGATCTAAGGAAAACAACTTGAAAATGATGAAATTATGCGCATACAACTCATATACTTGATTGAATCCAGGTGAGAGATGCATATCACTCACCAATTCTCCAAAACAATCCAAAAACACCAAGATCTAGATCCGGATAGTGAATAATTTGATCCAAACTCTTCAATTTGATAACTCCCTCCTTGATTTGAGTAGATTTAGCCCTAAATGATGTAGATCTTCTGATTCCCTAAGCTTTAATGTTGGAAAGATGAAGAGAATAGAGAAATGGAGGATCTCTCACCCTTTCAATTGAGAGAATGGAGAAAGTAAACTATTCTCCATGCCTTCTACCCCCTATTTATAGCCTTCACCAGCCCATCAATGGGCCTCTCCAAATCAACTCATTATGGCTTACCGAACCTGAACAACCAACTGTTAAACCTTAAAACAACAATTCCTCCCAAACTGCTGAGCCAAATCTTTAATGTGACCATCTACAGAAAGGGAATTATCAATTCCTTTCCACTTGCATAGGTCTCAACATCTTATTCGATCCGAGTCAAAAGTTATGCCTTGTACAAGACTAATAGGGGCAAAATGGTCACAAACAAAATTGGTAAAAATTATGGACATGTCTCACATCCCCATAAGAAACATATTAAAATATGAGAATGATCCAACCCTCAGGGAATAAAATAAAAATATTTTACGATCTTCCAATACGTAAAATGCGGGCTATTACAATTGTATATTACGAATTATGACCATTATGATAGTATATGGATCAAATATCCATAGTCTTGTATTGCTTTTAGAGTTTGAAACTCGTAGAATGCAACATACAATATCAACCAAGTAAACATGTAAGTGGCCATTTTATGAATGTATTAAGTAGTTATAAAAATTAGTTACTTACATGGGTATAGAAAAACAATAACATATAATAAGCGTTTAATAGTTGGTATAATATTTCCATATGTCAACGTCAATTTTGTTCCTCTGTGTATGTTAATTGATAAGTGTTTTATCAATCATATTAAATACACAAATTAATCAATGTAGATAATCATAACATTTAGCATATGTTCTTATAATATTAGAAAGGCTTAGGGGTAGTAATTAGATCTGACCCGTTGAACCCGAACCCGACCCGACGGGTCTTTGTTCTAGGCAGGTCGTATTTTATCGGGTCTAAATTACGCATTTTATAAATCTGGACCTGACCCAACCTGAGCTTAGGTTCGTGTTCAGTTGTATAATAAAACAAAAAAATACATATATTTCAATGTTGTTGGGTCGGATTGGGTCAGTTCGGGTCGGGTTTGGTTGGGTCTTTGTTGTGTTTTTCATTACTTAGACCTGACCAAGACCCATCAGGTTCGGTTCGAGCCTGGTTTTTTTTATTAGCTCTTGGTTCTAATTTCCAGTCCTAGAAAGGTTGAATGCTTCCATTTTATTTTTCTAATAAGTCTCCCACTAGTTTTTGGCAAGACCAACTGTTTTTAAAGTGATCTGTAACACCTTTCTCATTACAAGAAATAATGAGTACAAAATAATACAGTAGACAGGTGAATTGTCTATTTACTATAAACATTTTCCTTGCCTAAGCAATTAAACACCACATAGGGTAAGAACCTAGCTAGAAAAGAAAATAAAAGATACTTACATTGCAAGTTATCGAGGCAGTCTCACAACATAAATACCTAATGTTTACAATCACAGTGCTACAGAACCAGTAGCCAAATTACATCCACTCACTGCAAACAGTCGTAGTTACAACAACTAATCAACACATGATGCCACACAATATTTAACTGGCAACAAAAACCAGACCCATGCAGGCGACACTAAAGCAAAAACATTTACATAGAACAATGACCTGAAAAATTCGCCAATAAACCAAAATTAACAATCTGACCTTACACTCTCTATACCCTTGCAAGAACACCACCAGCCTCGAAAGCAGCATAGGCTCCCGGCCACCTCTTTAACCAACCGCTAACAGTGCCAAAAATCCAACACGCTAGCAGAACTCAAGTCACAACACCTAAGAAACATAGAACTTGACCAAACAAATAGCAAGGAGACAGTTGAATCGACCACAACCTACATAATATTTACAGACTCAAAAACTAGAACAAGAAAGCTCACCAACACATCTCCGCAGCGATCCATAACCCATGAGCCTGCCTTTTGATAAGTAGCACTAGATCTAACAAAGCAACGTGAAAAGATGTAGGGGATCGCGATACATTTATCTACTCATGCTTGAGAATAAAGGATCTGGCCAAGATGTCCACCACGAGAAGTTTAGCGATTGAATAAAGAAAAGAAGGAAATTCAGAAGAGTTGAACCATGAAAACACAAGCGGAAAAATAGGGCAGAGGTTGGAGCTAAGGTTATGGTAAGTGAAAAGAGGGAAATGCCACAGTCGCAAAAGCTGGTTAGAGGGAGAAGGGAAAGTCAAAGAAGAAACGTAGGATTAGAAAGAGAGAGGAAAGGTAGCAGAAAGAGGAAGAGAAAGAAGCCAAGGGAGTGGGGAATTAGTTGGTCACAATTGAAGCAAGATTCGCCTTTTATGTCTTTTATGTTTCACTAAACCATAAGAAAAATATATAAATCTTTCAACTTCACTACTGGGTGTTAAGACACGTATACCTTGTAGTTCTGACCTGAAGGAAAGCTCAATAAATCATGGTCCTACATATGATGGATAACTCCTTATCGGTTGTAACCTTTGGTACCTTATCCTAATCCCGCTTTTACCTTAAGGAAAGCTTAACAAGTAAAGTCAGACTATTCAATTGGACCTATCATTTCACGATGGCTTAAGTATAATGCATGTACCTTAAGGAAAGTTCAACAAATGCGTGCAGTTATCTTACCTCATCTATTCAATATATTAATAGTACTACACATAACATCCCTAGTGTGACGGCCCGCCCCGCACCAACCGACATTTACTCCAAAAGTGCGCTGTACACATGTCCAGTTAGCACGGAACGGGTCGTCGGAAGGAAAGGGAAGAAGGAAATGAACATACAAAGAACCTGTAGAATGTCTCACAGCACATAGAATAAAATATAATAATAACATACTTGACATAAAACAGGAGAGACAGTGCATAAGCTGAAAACCAGAACTAAACATCATAGCAGCAGAAATCCAAAATACAGCTTATTACAACTTTCAAACTGTCTCAAAGCAAAAGTAAGACAAAGGAGGTACACTACTAATGCCCAAGTAGCGACCACCAACGACACAGGGAGAATATGTATATATATATCATACGTGGAAGCCTCCTGCCCGCCTCCGAATCAGCTACTCGCGCATCACCAGCTAACCTGTCTCTAGTCTGCTCGTGTGAGCACCCAGAGTAATAAGAGGAGACATAAAACTCTGGGTCAGACATAAAGCCTGGTATGAGCGATAAGCATCTAAAGTGAACAATAACAGGTAGACTAAAACATACCTGAACCTGGACCTGCAACCAAAGAGTTAGCACTACATACTGTACAACACTCTAAGGTACCATATCAAACGGTGTAAAGATACGGAGGTGGGGAAGATGTGCATGTCATAATGATGGCAAACAATCAAACATAGCATCCATCCTCACATCTCTCACTCAGTGCGTAAAGCATACGATATTCACCACTTCGATCACCCAACATGCCTTGCTACGATCACTCTGCCCCATGAAGTCATAAATGGCTTCACTGCACTGATAACGTAGCCACTAATCCTCGCTATGTCCACTTGCCCCATGGAGTTATTCACCCCATCTGCGCTGGCTCATAGCCTTACCAATCCTTACTATGTCCACTTGCCCCATGGAGTTGTTCACCCTATCTGCGCTGGCTCATAGTCTTACTACGCATCACCTTGCCCCTCAGGTCATAATGATCCTACTGCACTGATAACGTAGTCTTGCTACCATCACCTTGCCCCTCAGGTCATAATGACCCTACTGCACTGATAAGTAGCCATCATTCATTTTTAGTGGTGAATCGAAGTTATGAACGTCGACAACTCCTTAGCACACGTCCCGCAGCAAAGTCCAACCATGAAGTGAACTCATCGGTTCCCAACTGGATCCTGAGCTCTAACTTCCCATATTGGACTACCTTTGCATCTCGGGTTATTGGTCAATACTGGGTCGGGTCGGGTTCCTCCTCAAGCCATCGGTTTGGGTAGGGTATCCTCCATCTGTTCGGGTCGGGTCTTCTTCTGGTTCGGGTCGAGTATTTCCCCTCGGGTCGGGTTGGGTGCCTCACTTCGGGTCGGGTCGGGTTCCTCACTTCGGGTCAGTTCCGGTGCCTCTCCTCCAGTCCCTGCTTCTGCTCTGATCCGCCTCGTCATCCTTCACGCGCTTCGATCCGATCCGTCCTCCTCTTTGGTCCGATCCGATCCCAGTTCAGTTAGCGTGGCCTTCCTTTTTGCCAATTTTCTCAAGTGTCAGGTTCCGATCCGATCGGATTCCTTGCCCAGTTCAACATATCCGATCCGAGCCCCATATCCGATCCGATCTGAACCCTGCACTGTTTTCTGAAACTGTTCCAGCAAGTGTTTACGCCATTCGACGACGTTTTCGACCATTCTAACTATTGAAATCAATCACAAAGCATTTCATACAGTCATAGCAACATGCATAATCAACCACAAACATCAAAACATCAATATGATAGGTTAAAATGGATCAAACATACCCAGAATCCCATATTTCCCCCTAAGCATGTTTAGGTGAAACTAATGATAGGATTAACAAAACTTAACCAAATTAACCCAAATTCATATCAGAGGTCTAAAACATCATTTAAGAATTTATGTACAGTTTTCCCGAATTTTATCATGTTTAAATTCGCTAATTTACACTAATCACCCCTAATTAGCCATAATTAGTGCAAAACTATGCAAATCACTCACCTTAGCCACAAATAAACTAAGATCTGAAATAAATCTCTAATTTGATGTGAATTCCAATGCTAAACAGCAGCTCCAATGTTGATTTGGTGTAGATCTCCCTTGATTAGATGTTGCTAAGCTTAATCCTTGATCAAAAGATGATTTGGAGGTGATTTAGAGGTCGGAGGCCATTTTAGGGTTCCTTGGTGATAAGTGGAGGCTAGAAAACTGAAATGGAATGATCCTCTATCTCATTTCAGCCTTCCCATAACCCTAATCCCGAAATGGGTTATGGGCCTATCCACTAATCACCCGATTTGGCCCGGTTAAGCAGTTTTTCACCCTCCAAACCTTATTTCAGCCATATCTCCCAAACGGTAAGTCCGTTTGGCTATTATGACCACTCTACGGAAAGGTAAACCATCAAACAAATCCAATGGATGTGGTTTCAGGTCAAAATTCCTTTCCAATCAAAAGTAATGGCCAAAACAGTACCAACTAGGGGCAAAATGGTCATTTAAAAATCGACAAAAATCATGAACATGGGAAATGACTCTAGTGGATATTTCCCAAAGTTACATGACCATACGACTTCATACGGGAAAGAAATAAATATTCTACGATCCTATGATGTGTAGAATACGGGTCATTACACTCTCCCCCCTTAAGAAATTTCGCCCCTGAAATTTCCTAATCAAAACACACACAAAGATTCCCGCATGCCTATCAACCATAAAACAACCATCAAACATGCAAAACAAGTAAAATAAGTCTATCCTAGCATGCAGAATAACTAAATCGCAAAGTAAATCTTACCAGGCAAAGAGTTCTGGATATGCCTTCCTAATGCTCTCCTCTGTCTCCCAAGTACAATCACTCTTGTTCTCGCCCCACTGGACCTTGACTAGCTTCACCACCTTCCTTCGAAGTTGCTTCGTGTCGTGCCCCACAATACGAATCGGCTTGCGGTTCCCAACCGCCTCGGGTTCTACTTCGAAGTCCTCTAACTGGTCAGGTGAAATAGTCATATCGGAGTCGTGAACGAACTTCCTTAGTTGGGAAACATGAAATACATTATGAACTCTCGCCATTTTCTCTGGTAAGCCAACTCTATATGCCAAATTCCCGACTAATTCAAGAACAGGGAATGGGCCAACAAATCTTGGTGCCAACTTGCCTCTCCTGCCAAGTCGTATCACGCTCTTCAACGGAGAGATCTTGACAAACACCAAGTGACCAACGGAGAATTTCAAGTCTCTTCTCCTCTTATCAGCATAACTCTTCTGCCTGTCTTGGGCAGCTTTCATTCGTTGTTGAATGGTCTTAATCTTATCTGAAGTTTCTCTCACCACATCTGGTCCAAGCACAAACTTCTCGCTAGTCTCTATCCAACATGATGGTGAGTTGCACGGTCTTCCGTACAAAGCTTCATATGGAGCCATACCGATACTGGATTCGTAGCTATTATTATATGCAAACTCTACTAGATGCAAATGGTCATCCCATGATCCACCAAAATCCAATATACAAGCTCTCAAGAGATCTTCCAATATACGATTCACGCTCTCCGTCTAACCGTCGGTCTGGGGATGATATGCGGTACTGAGATGTAACTCTGACCCTAGAGCCTCTTGTAAGCTCTTCCAAAACCCACTAGTGAACAACGGGTCTCGGTCACTCACTATGCTTTTGGGTACTCCATGAAATCTCACTACCCACTTCATATACAATTCTGCCAACTTGGCTGCCGTTCTGGTCGATTTGACTGGTATAAATCTTGCACTTTTAGTCAATCGATCCACAATTACCCAAATGCTATCATATCCCGATCTAGTCCTTGGTAAACCATCGATGAAATCCATCGAGACTTGCTCCCATTTCCATTCGGGAATCTCTAATGGTTGCAACAAACCACTAGGCTTCTTTTGCTCGGCTTTAACTAGCTGGCAATTCATGCATTTGGATATAAACTTCCCAACGTCTCTTTTCATCCCTTCCCAGTAGTAAGTCTGTTTCATGTCTCGATACATTTTATTACCACCGGGATGCATAGTCAGTTTTGAGTGATGACATTCTCTAAGCACTTCATCTCTCAAACCATTTACGTTGGGCACAACTAGTCTTCCATTCTTCCGAAGCCATCCATCTCGATCAAGCCCATACGCATTCATCTCCTCATCGATACCCATCTCTAACTTGGAGATGATTTCCAATAGGTTAGTATCGTCCTTCTGACTAGAACAAATCCGCTCTATCAAAGTGGGTCTGACCGTCAAACTAGCTAGCATAACTGGATCCAATTCGCACTTTGGTCTGAAATCAAACCCCGCGATATACTCCAGTTGCTTCCATTCAAGAAACATTGCCCCTAAGCTGGCATGTCTCCTACTCAAGGCATCGGCTACCGCATTACCCTTCCCAGGTGTATATGCGATATCAAAATCATACGAAGCCAAGAACTCTAACCATCTTTGCTGACGGAGATTCAGATCTTTCTGGGAGAAGAGATATTTTAACGATTTATGATCGGTGAACAACTCAAATCTTTCTCCCAAGAGATAGTGTCTCCACATCCTCAGCGCAAACACGATTGCTGCTAATTCCAAATCATGGGTAGGATACTTCTTCTCATGCGGCTTTAGCTGTCGACTAGCATAAGCTACAACCCTACCTCCTTGCATCAATACAGCACCCAGTCCGGTACCACAAGCATCCGTGTATACCGTCATCTCTTCATTCCCTTTAGGAATGACTAACACTGGCACACGCGTCAACTTCTCTTTTAGACTCTTGAAGGCATCTTCACACACTCCGTCCCAGACGAAGGACTGATTCTTCTTAGTCAACTGAGTCAACGGTGCTGCTATCTTGGAGAAGTCCTAGATAAACTTATGATAATATCCAGCTAATCCCAAGAAACTTCTTACATCTGTTGCATTCTTGGGCGTAGGCCAATCCTGTACCGTAGCCACCTTCGCAGGGTCCACGGTAATACCACTCTCGGAAACAACATGACCCAAGAATCTCACTTCCCTCCTCCAAAAATGACACTTAGAGAATTTCGCTTTCAATTGGTGTTTCCTCAACACCTCCATCACTATCCTCAAGTGTCCCTTGTGTTCCTCCTCTGTCCTTGAGTAAACAAGGATATGATCCATGAACACAAGAACAAACTTATTTAACTGATCTCTGAATACTCGATTCATAAGATCCACAAAATAGGCTGGTGCATTGGTCAACCCAAATGGCATGACCAACCACTCATAAAATCCAGACGGCGTCCTAAATGCCGTTTTCGGAATACTCTCATCCGCTACTCGTAGCTGATGAAATCCTGTCGAGAGGTCCAACTGAGAGAACAATCTAGCTCCTTCCAGTTGATCAAACAAATCATCTATCCGCGGTAGAGGATACTTATTCTTCCTCGTCACCTTATTCAACTCGCGATAGTCCACACACAAACGAAGGGAACCATCTGCCTTAGTGGCAAACACAACTGGTGCTCCCCACTCGGAGACACTTCTTCTAATAAATCCCTTCTTCAAAAGATTGCTGACTTGCACCCCGAGCTCTCGCTGCTCCCTTGGTGCCATACGACGAAGTGGCATCACTATAGGTCTGGCATCTTTCACTAAATCAATACGGAACTCAATCTCTCGGTGTGGTGGAAGCCCGGTCACCTCCTCGAAGACGTCCGGATACTGGCCAACCACGAGCACATCTGACAACTCATCCTGCGGGATGTCGAGGGAATTTACAAAACTAGCCATAACCCCATCACTAGGTAGACTACCAAACACTACCCTCCGCCCATCATCCGCCCTCACTGTCACCAAAAAGCCCTCACAGTCTACCACCACCCCGTATCTTTGGAGCCAATCGACTCCCAATATAATGCCATACCCAGTAAAGCCCAAAACAAAGCAATCACATACAAACATACATCCATGACTCGATAAGACCAAATTCCTGCAAATCATACTAAGGCTAGTCGAACCACCAATCGGGTTCGTCACAACCAAAGGTCTATCGACTATCTCGGGTTCCAGTCCCAACCTATCTACCAGGTCACTAGATATGAAGGAACGGGAAGCCCCAGTATCAAACAAATCTCGAACTGGTACATCATAAATAGAAAGCATACCTTGAATAACAACATTCTTTCCTTTCTCCACCGCAGTTGGGGCATTCGACGAAGAAGGAACAACATCAATAGCATATTCTTTCACAATCTGCTTCTCCTTAAGAGGTTGCGAACACTTATCCTTATGATGTCCCACTTGACCACAGTTGTAGCACTTCCTTTCCGCTGGCTTGGCCCGACATTCTTTAGCATAATGGCCCTTCTTACCACAGCTGAAGCACTCAACATCCTTCTTGCTCTTTTTCTGACCACCTTTAGATTGGTCCTGCTTCTTCTTATTCTGAGAGTTATTCTTGCCTCCACCGCCTGCTTGCGGCTTTGGCCCTTCTGCAGATGCAGCCTCAGCCTTTGACTTAGGGTAAAGACTCTCTGATCTCAAAGCTTTCCCTACAATTGATTCAAAAGTCTCATCGATGTGGTTGATAAGCCTTTCCCCCAAGTACCCATCCAAACCAGTAATGAACTTCTCATTCTTCTTCTCAGGAGTGTCGATAAGAGACAATCCATACTTCGACAAAGTGTCGAACTCAGCAATATAGTCAGAAACTGCCCTTCCGTTCTTCTTGAGTTCCAAGAACCTCTTAAACAACACTGACTTCTGGGCAGCTGGAATGAACTTCTCGCTAAAGCGAGCCTTGAACTGATCCCAAGTAACCTGATCTTCTGGAGTAGCTGTTCTAATAGCATTCCACCAATTCATCACTCGCCCTTGCAGTTGACGAGACGCTAGCCTTCTCTTCATCGCATCCTCAAGACCCAAGTCATCAAAGATACGATCACAGCTATCCATCCAATCTTGAAAATCTGTGGCCGAATCTGTTCCGTGGAACGGCTTTCCACCAAGATTAGTGTAATCCTTGCACAACTTGGTGAAATCGACCCTAGGCGCCTGCACTACTGGGCCAACACCAACTCCGGGATTGGGAACTGCCCCTTGCACTTCTCTAAGCATGTCTCTCATGAGGTTAGTAAACATCGCCCTCATGTCAGCGGCATTCCCTGGGTTGGTTCTTCTACCAGCACCCCTCGTGTCTCGGCTCATGGTCAATCTGAAAAAGGGAAACGATTAACGACCCCATAGTGGTGCTAGTGCAGTGCGACTTCATTCTTTATACTACTAATAGTATATATATACATAGCTTTTGAAAACCAAAATAATCACAAATACGCGCTCTCCTATACGTACTATCTCTCCCTAGTGTCTTTCCCTAGGTTAACTACGCAACCTAGAGCTCTGATACCAAGTGTGACGGCCCGCCCCGCACCAACCGACATTTACTCCAAAAGTGCGCTGTACACATGTCCAGTTAGCACGGAACGGGTCGTCAGAAGGAAAGGGAAGAAGGAAATGAACATACAAAGAACCTGTAGAATGTCTCACAACGCATAGAATAAAATATAATAATAACATACTTGACATAAAACAGGAGAGATAACGCATAAGCTGAAAACCAGAACTAAACATCATAGCAGCGGAAATCCAAAATACAGCTTATTACAACTTTCAAACTGTCTCAAAGCAAAAGTAAGATAAAGGAGGTACACTACTAATGCCCAAGTAGCGACCACCAACGACACAGGGAGAATGTGTATATATATATATCATACGTGGAAGCCTCCTGCCCGCCTCCGAATCAGCTACTCGCGCATCACCAGCTAACCTGTCTCTAGTCTGCTCGTGTGAGCACCCAGAGTAATAAGAGGAGACATAAAACTCTGGGTCAGACATAAAGCCTGGTATGAGCGATAAGCATCTAAAGTGAACAATAACAGGTAGACTAAAACATACCTGAACCTGGACCTGCAACCAAAGAGTTAGCACTACATACTGTACAACACTCTAAGGTACCATATCAAACGGCGTAAAGATACGGAGGTGGGGAAGGTGTGCATGTCATAATGATGGCAAACAATCAAACATAGCATCCATCCTCACATCTCTCACTCAGTGCGTAAAGCATACGATATTCACCACTTCGATCACCCAACATGCCTTGCTACGATCACTCTGCCCCATGAAGTCATAAATGGCTTCACTGCACTGATAACGTAGCCACTAATCCTCGCTGTGTCCACTTGCCCCATGGAGTTATTCACCCCATCTGCGCTGGCTCATAGCCTTACCAATCCTTACTATGTCCACTTGCCCCATGGAGTTGTTCACCCCATCTGCGCTGGCTCATAGTCTTACTACGCATCACCTTGCCCCTCAGGTCATAATGACCCTACTGCACTGATAACGTAGTCTTGCTACCATCACCTTGCCCCTCAGGTCATAATGACCCTACTGCACTGATAAGTAGCCATCATTCATTTTTAGTGGTGAATCGAAGTTATGAACGTCGACAACTCCTTAGCACACGTCCCGCAGCAAAGTCCAACCATGAAGTGAACTCATCGGTTCCCAACTGGATCCTGATCTCTAACTTCCTATATTGGACTACCTTTGCATCTCGGGTTATTGGTCAATACTGGGTCGGGTCGGGTTCCTCCTCAAGCCATCGGTTCGGGTCAGGTATCCTCCATCTGTTCGGGTCGGGTCTTCTTCTGGTTCGGGTCGAGTATTTCCCCTCGGGTTGGGTCGGGTGCCTCACTTCGGGTCGGGTCGGGTTCCTCAATTCGGGTCGGGTCCGGTGCCTCTCCTCCAGTCCCTGCTTCCACTCTGATCCGCCTCGTCATCCTTCACGCGCTTCGATCCGATCCATCCTCCTCTATCCGCTCCGATCCCTCCTCTTTGATCCGATCCGATCCCAGTTCAGTTAGCGTAGCCTTCCTTTTTGCCAATTTTCTCAAGTGTCAGGTTCCGATCCGATCGGATTCCTTGCCCAGTTCAACATATCCGATCCGAGCCCCATATCCGATCCGATCTGAACCCTGCACTGTTTTCTGAAACTGTTCCAGCAAGTGTTTACGCCATTCGACGACGTTTTCGACCATTCTAACTATTGAAATCAATCACAAAGCATTTCATACAGTCATAGCAACATGCATAATCAACCACAAACATCAAAACATCAATATGATAGGTTAAAATGGATCAAACATACCCAGAATCCCATATTTCCCCCTAAGCATGTTTAGGTGAAACTAATGATAAGATTAACAAAACTTAACCAAATTAACCCAAATTCATATCAGAGGTCTAAAACATCATTTAAGAACTTATGAACATTTTCCCCGAATTTTATCATGTTTAAATTCGCTAATTTACACTAATCACCCCTAATTAGCCATAATTAGTGCAAAACTATGCAAATCACTCACCTTAGCCACAAATAAACTAAGATCTGAAATAAATCTCTGATTTGATGTGAATTCCAATGCTAAACAGCAGCTCCAATGTTGATTTGGTGTAGATCTTCCTTGATTAGATGTTGCTAAGCTTAATCCTTGAACAAAAGATGATTTGGAGGTGATTTAGAGGTTGGAGGCCATTTTTTGGGTTCCTTGGTGATAAGTGGAGGCTAGAAAACTGAAATGGAATCATCCTCTATCTCATTTCATCCTTCCCATAACCCTAATCCCGAAATGGGTTATGGGCCTATCCACTAATCACCCGATTTGGCCCGGTTAAGCAGTTTTTCACCCTCCAAACCTTATTTCAGCCATATCTCACAAACGGTAAGTCCGTTTGGCTATTATGACCACTCTACGAAAAGGTAAACTATCAAACGAATCCAATGGAAGTGGTTTCAGGTCAAAATTCCTTTCCAATCAAAAGTTATGGCCAAAACAGTACCAACTAGGGGCAAAATGGTCATTTAAAAATCGACAAAAATCATGAACATGGGAAATGACTCTAGTGGATGTTTCCCAAAGTTACATGACCATACGACTTCATACGGGAAAGAAATAAATATTCTACGATCCTATGATATGTAGAATACGGGTCATTACACCTAGCTTGAGGAAAGCTCAACAACTAGGGAGTATGCAAGTAATCTATTAATATGTAAATGATAGAAGACAACTTTATATTAAACATTCATAATCTTTAATATATTATATCAAGTGATATCGACTTATGGAATAATGTATTTTTTTTAAATACTCTCGTGATTCAAGTGTCAAACACATCAGAAACCATAGTATATGTGTAATTACATTTGTATTTATTTCTTATGTCCATTTGGGTTTCTTTGATGTTCCACATTTAGTTTATACAGTCATATCGTATAAGTTTTATTGCCATAAAACTGTTATATTTCATGTTACTTTTATATGATAATCTTATGTATAATATTTCGTTAATTAAATTTTATTTAATTAATTAGAATTAATTAACTTTTTGATTAATTTTATATTAGATTCCAACATAATTTTTATATTGGACATACGATGGACAGTCCACCTTAAAAATCGTATTTGTAGTAGGTTGATATCCAATTAATCTACTGTATAATTGTTATTATTATTTGTTATAATAAGTGTTTGCGGTCACTTTAAAATCCGGTCGGCTCTGCCAAAAAAAAAATCCGGTCGGCTCTACCAGAAAAACTTTTATATTGGACATTTCTACTACAACCTTTACAGTGTAACACATATTTCTTATATATGTATATTTTTATTTAATTATTTAACCTTTAACTAATTTATTTAATTAAACAATTTTAGTTAAATTATATCAATTTCAAATTTTATTTTACATACATGTATGGTTATGTTATCTTAAATACTTTAAAATAACATACATATACCAACATATATACTACATGCATATAAGTATTAATTTATTAACTCATTTAATTAAATTAATTTATTAACATAACTAATTTATTTTATTAATATAATTAACAAATTTTAAATCTTGAAATTAGTATTTTAAAAGTTGCAAACATTTTGAGAATTTATGTTATATTATAACCTTCTGTAATCAATATGTTTTTGTTTTAAAATTAACTATTAAACTTAAAATCTTGTCATGTTTTCAGAACATTTTGAAAACTAACCCAAGGCCCAATTCAAATAAGGCCTTTTCTGTTAGGGGAAACCTATAGTACCACTCCACCTTTTAGGTTAGGCTGGTAACCAGGTAGGACATGGCACTTGAATACCTAATTCTAATCCTAGACATTTCCTTTTTAGACACCGTACAAAGCGAGAAAGCTTAACTAGTTTGCCATAAATGACTAATTTAGACCTCATATGCTATTGGGATTTAATACCATCGAAGGAACTGGATTAGCGCGCAACGGAAGAAATTGGTGAATTTCAAAAAAATTACCATTTCGGATCATAGTTAGACATATGAGGACTAATTTATTTAGAACATTTCCAATATTTTTTAAATAAAATCATCTATTTTATTTAAGTTGGTTAATTGGAAGTTTTAATTTCAAATGAATAGTGTATCAAATACACCTAACATTTAGTTAATGTATGGGGAATGAAACATTTTATTTCTTTCCCAAAAACAAGGATTAATTGAGAGTATTAATCACATTAAATGAAGAGAGAATCCTTTAATTTTCTCTTTTTAATATGAACTAATTGATAAATTAATTATCATTGATTAAAACGTTCATGGCTTGATAAATTAATGTGTTCATATGTATTCAAACTTTACAAATTAATTTACAATATAGGTTAGTGTGAAATGTGACATGATATGAACATATCAAGTATATTCATTTTAAATTATATGCAAAAGGAATTGGAATATAACAAAATCATTCAATTGAGGAAAAGGTTTGCACATATATATCCAGAAATAGATTAATATAAGATTATAAACCAGAAATAGATTGACAATCAATAAACATTATAACATCGAACATAAATAGTCAACAATAGATCATATATATGTTATTGCCTATGTAATGACCCGAAAATTCCCGCCCTTCGAATGCATTAACTCTGGGAATACAACAACATCAGAACAACAATAGAAGACTTTTATAAAACATCATAATAATTTTACATCAGAGTACAGAATATCAGAGTACATCGATAAATAAAATACAGCGGAAGACTTATTACAATAAATTAATACAATACATAGCGGAAGACTTTCTATGCTCTGGACATAGCTTTAGACTTCGATCCAGAATCCTGCTCAAGAGAAAAATATCTGCAAAAAGCTACTCGACTGCCCGTGTGGAAAAGAGGGCACCCGAGTTTGCAAAGTGAAACAAACTACGAGTCAGTCATGGGACCGGTATGAGAAATCTTTCTTACATAATCTAATAGTGTGGCTAACCACAGGACCACGCTGCTAACACGGAACAGGTTAATTTCCTTGGATTGCCAGTGCATAAGTTAAATAAATTTTATTACAAAACAACGTAATGCTTTTTGGAAAAATGAAATCATTATAAGACTCAAGTCCCATCACACAATGCAACGCAAACTGGAGAACAGAGTTTTATCTTATAATGATCAAACATGACTTGATACGTATAAAATAATATTTTAATATTATTATTAGTGTCTAACTAGTTTTTAGAAAATATTTCAAAATAAATGTATCAATCTTAGACGGCATAGGTACCATATACTATGTCGCCATATATAGGTTTACAATCAAATCCGTAATGTCGTATTGGAGATTTGGTTTCCATCATGAATTGAGGCTAGAGATCGTCCTCTCCGATTCGAGACACTCTAGCAAATGCCTCAGGATTCCCCGTAGTGAACCCTTGGATCTTCATGGCCGGTCCACACATAAACGCTAGTCGATTAGTTATGCCTGAACACATGCTTCCCAGTTCTTTTGAACCTCTAATATGGCCACTAACAACCTATAAAACCAAGGTACCTCATAATCCATCATCCACACAAGTAAAAATGTCAGGACTGGTAAGTCGCTGATACCACTTCTTAGCTAGAAAGAAACGTGTGCACTCCCTGCAGTCCTACTCCCGTTTTTGACTCATACCGGGGTGTGAGGTTCGCGAAGTCACTCTATACACAAAGCTACGCCTAAACAGGCTATGCTTTGATCATCAACCACAAGGCCTACTTTTCAACAAAAGCCTTGATCATTTGCATCTTGGCGTGCCACATTGATAGTTCACGCCATGCGATCAACAACTATCCATATATACCCTCTGAGGGTGTTAAGCAAGAGAATAAATTCTCCGCCACCGAACGGATATACAATAGATACAAATCGATTTAATTTACATGGGATGAACTCCAACGTCAGACACGCATCCATTTACAAGTCCATTCTGGATCTGAACGAAACCGGAGTCACCTTATTCCTCGTCCGTATGTCCAATACGGAAGAGAGGTGCTCGCTAATCCGGACAATCAACAAGTACGTCTGGACAACTACCACTGGAACCCCTTCAAGGCAGCAACTCCTATCAAAGGCATCAGTAGTCGTCCATTCGATGTGAAGATTGTCGGTCTTCAACCACCGTCTTCTATATCTTCGATTTAAATCATCGTATAATTATTTGAAATGAGTTGAACTCAGTCTTTTCAAATAATTTCTCGAATAATTATCATTTAAATCATTTTATATCGTAAATATCTATTTATAACGATTTATCGCTATTTTTATTTATTTAAAATAGCTCAATTATAATTAAACGACGCTTCAGGTCGATGTGCGGCCCTGGCGCTGTTTTTACCAAAATTTTATTTACACATATCTTGAAATCTAACTATTGGATTTTGACAAATTTTATATGATTGGAAAGATCTTCCGAAAGCGGCCTTAACGGGTCCAGTTTTAGGAAAATCTGACGGTTGAATCTTTTGGTATAGCCATTTAAAGTTACGATTGTCGAAACGCGAACTACCGCGCGCGATTCGTTTTATTTATAATTTATATTTATATAAATATAAATATAAATCGTGTAACACCCCATGTATTTTATAACTGTGAAATTCATAAATTAAACAATAAATAATTTTAAATCAAAGAATTAAGGGAAACGGGATACGCCATTGCGTTCATCTCGGAATTCTGCTTGAGATAGAGTCTGAGTTTGCGTAAAACGGATATCGTATGAAGAAGTTATGGACGAACGAAGTTGGGCGAAAAACCGGAAAACGGGTCAGAATGCACTGGCGCACTTGGGAAGTGCGCCAGAACAAAAATGCACTGGCGCACTTGGGAAGTGCGCCAGTACATTTTTGACCTGGCGCACCTGCCAAGTGCGCCCAGGTCAAAAATGACCTGCTGGCCAGGTCTGGTCTAGTCCTGGCTGGCCAGGTCTGTGTTTGGCCGATTTTCAGAAGCTTGCTTTGTCATTAGGGCTAGGTGGCAGGCTCTAATTGGTCTCTCTTTCGAATGAATGGCTATGATCAATCCAAGCAACATCGATGGTCCTAATCAGTTCATAAACTCTATAAAAATGACCCTAGACTCAACCTAATCTATTCATTCAAAAATAAGAACAAAGCCATCATGCTGCTGAGGAACGACTAGGAGTAGCCACCAATTTGGGAGAAGACTAGGAGGAAAATTCTAAAGCATAAAGCAACTTAAACAAATCAAATCAACAAGGAGTCGCATCTCCAAATTCCTGAATTGGAGAATTCGCCACACGATTGTAAGTAGAGTATTATTTTGGTATGAACAAATAACTGTGTTGGTTTGTATACTTGATTTGTGGTGATAAAGTAATTCATATTTGTGCGTTACTATGATTCTTATCGATTTGGAATATTGTATACGTTTGGATATTCTCAAATTATGTTATTCATTATAAAAACTACATGGTTGCGGTAGTTTTATGCAAGTATACGTTTGGAATATTCGCAAATTATGTAATCCATGTTGAAGCTACATGTATGTAGTTGTTTAATTGAAATTCATGTAAGCTTGGGGTTTTGCTACTATGCCATCATAATGTATATTTTTATACAAAAATCATTTTGTGAGTAATTGGAGCAAATTTGGGTTATTATAATCCATATGAAATTATGTTGAAAATTTGGCATCATGATCTATGTATTAAGCCATACTTTTGTACTAGAAAACCTCTTTGTGAATTTATGAATATGACTAGGCTATGATTGATATTTTGCATAATTGAAAACCATGTTAGGTCTATATTGTTAACAAGAATTATATGATGACATATGTGGTACATAGCTAGGTTAGATTCAAAATCCCATTTGCGAGTTTGCATGACTAAAGTAAAAATCATGATTTCATGTTAGAAATATTTATGCCATAAGTATATGTGTGCCATGGTTATGTGAATAGATTTAGAATCATGATTAAGTTGGATTAATTCTAGTTGAATTATACTTTTGTATTAGTCACAAAAGTAAGCACCTTTGTAAACATGTAGTAATCTTATAAACATGATTTGCTTATGTTTGACATTATGCCTAAATAAAATATAGGTTTATGTTGTAGTTAAGCCTATGTGTCAATAGTGATATTCTTAACTTAACTACAAGTTTACATGGTTTTGATTCATGTCACTTATGCTTTATGACCAAAGTATATGTTACTACTATGCAAGTACACCAGTTTCTATTTTGTAGTTCCAACGTTACGTTGCAAGTTCATGCGTTCACATTCCCCTTTTTGTGTATGTAATCACGCTTTAAGCCTCCCCTTTTCGCATGGCTAGGTTGGGCTTAAAAAGGCTAAGCCCAACATATATATAATAAACGGATGTATTAAACGGGGGAAAATAACGTTGGGTTAAATTTATTAATAAATGAAAAGATAAAGTAAAGGGGCCCAAATTCAAGAATGGGTTGGGCCCATGATTGGTGTAACCTTCACACCATTGATTTTTAATGGGCCGCAAATATTTACATATAAGAAAAATAAAGAAGAAAGACAAAATATGTAAATGTAGAAAATACGATGTGTTTAACCCGAGGTTGGATTGAGTTGTGATGTAAACCTGCCCGGAACCGCCCGGCTGTCCAGTAGTCACAACAATACCTATCCAATGTGGGTGGTTAAACATGGAGCCCAATAAGGACCCGAGGTTAGACTGAGTTGTGGCGTAAGACTGCCCGGAACCAACCGGCAACAGGCAGCCACAACAATACCTGTCTAATGTGAGAGGTCAAGGCTTTAATAAGACAATTAAAGCTGAGTCAGGATTGTTAGGATTAAGTGGACTAAAGACTTAATCAAAATGGAACATGCTAAACTAAACAGACTGGGTGGGGGTTAGGTTATAAAACACTTAACCAACTTAGCATGTTGGCTAGAAATAGAAAACCTAGTAGCGGGGGACCCTTTTCAGCAGTAACCCTATAAGGTGTATCATGATACCCTGAAACTAGGCAGGGTGGGGCACGATTACTGGGCTGATTGTAAGAGGTCAAATCGACGGCGGTGGTGCAGCAGTGTAGGTTCTAACGGGGTGCGGGCGTGCACACACTCCGGCGCAGAAAAATAAGGCACTGGGCACCAATAGCATACCTGTGCATTCTAGGATTGTGTCGGGTCGCCACCATGGGACTTGATACACCCCATGGTGGGACCAGCACAGGTAACTACAACATCGGGGGCCGTAAGACACATGTAACTATGCGAGTAGGAGCCGATCATTATAAAATGGATCACTTCACCCTTATTATGGGGTGCCAGTTGGGAACTAGTTTATATGGGTTCAGAGATTAAAATGGGGTACGATAGTATATTCGACCCTAGACAACTTAACTAAGTTTATGGTGCTTTCCCATTTCTTGTTTATACTTATCATACCCAGTTCTTTATTCATAGACAGAATAGTCCTAGACTTACTCAGGCTTTATGTCTGACTCTACTTTTCTTTCGTCTTCTTTTCTTCCGTTTCCCCCCCCCCCAGGTCCACAGGGAGGGAACGCTGCAGCTTGACCAGCCTTCATATCCAGCTTGAAGAGGAAAAATGTATTGCTTGGACCTTTTCGTTTTGAACTATGGCTTTGGACAACCACGATGGGGCTTTTGCAGTTTATTTATGTTTCTTTTTATGCTTCTTTAAATAATGTAATCAAGACAGATTATGAAAGTGTTATGTTATGTTTTTTGGAAAGAATGTAAGACAATCATGGTAATATTGTTGTAACACGTATTTGCTTTTATGAAATAAAAGTTGCTGTTTTTCTGTTGTTTACAAATATGTGTTCTTATATCTGTCTTGTATATCTGTGACTTATACTTATAAACCTCCACCAAAATTAGGGCATTCCCTTTGAGAGTGACCCTAATGGAGGTGGGGTGTTTCACTTGGTATCAGAGCATAGGTTTACCAGATAAGATAAAAAGTTCTGAAAATTTATTTTCAAAAAGGAAATTTAAAGAAGCATTTTTAAAAGAAAAATATTATTTTATTTTATTTAAAAAAAAAAAAAAGGGCAAAGTCTCCCCCAAAGCCATAGGTACTATCTCTTATCCTTCGTCTTGAATTTATCCTTTTTGTTTCAGCATGTCCGAAGAACTTAACTTGCCAGAGGGTGTACCAATACCTGGTTGGTTTAGACGGTTCTTAGAAGCAAGGGCCACTCAGCCAGGTCCTACCGTTCCTCCTCCCCCAGCTGCAGGAAATCATCCAGCTGCAGCAGCACCTCTTCCTCCACCTCCTCCACGGGGAAACACGTTTGCTAAGATATGTAAAGATTTTAAAGCTATGGGAGGAAAGGATTTCCATGGAACTGAGTCCTTCGTGGCAGCTAGAAATTGGCTGAAAGAAACTGAGGACCTATTCATCATCTTTGAGGTAGAAGATAGACAGAAAGTACAACTGGCAGTGTGGCTATTAAAGGGCGAGGCTTCCTACTGGTGGGAAGTCACTAATGCTGAAAGACCAGTGGAGACATGGGAGGACTTTAGGGCAAGGTTTGAGACTAAATTTCTCTCAGATGCGGAAAGGAGTTTGCAGTTGGAAAAATTCTTATTTCTTAAGCAAGGGAACAAGACAGTCAGAGAGTATGTTAATCAGTTCGATGAGCTGGCTAGGTTTGGGCTGGACCTAGTCAACACCCCGCACAAGAAGGCTCTCCGTTTTGTCAAAGGGTTGAATGAGCCATTACACAGTTTGGCCATGACCCATATACCCATGGGAGCCACATATGAAAGGTTGGTACAAATGGCATTGCTGAATGAAGAGGATAAGGGCAAGAAGGAGACAAAGGCAGAAAGCTCTCTGTAACACCCCGAATTTTAGTTAATACTAAAATTCACTAATTACAAGATAAATAAACTCAGATGTGGGAATTAGGGGAAACGGGCTGCGTCATTACGTTCGTCTCGGAAAAATACGCGAAATAGAGTCCGAGTTTTCGAAAATCGGAGTCCGTATGGCCCAGTTATGGCCCGATGAAGTTTGCAGAAAATTCAAAACTAAAACAGATTTTAAAAATTCAAAATATTCAAATTTGGAATGGGCCAGGCGGGGTCAGGCGGGAAGCTTCCTGCCCAACCCATGTCGACAGGGCTGTCGACAGGCCTGTCGACAGGGGTGTCGACATGCCTGTCGACTTGCCTGTCGACAGGGTCCAGGCGCCCAGTGAACCTGGGTGCACCAGGTTGCACCAGGTTGGGTTTCAGGCTGGCTAGGAGGGCTGGTTCTAGAGATTTCCTAAAACTAAGGGTCCTAATCTAATCTAGGGTTAATCTAAGGGTCTAAAATGCAACCTAATCTTATAAATAAGACCCTAACCCTATCCTAATTCATTCATAATTAAAACTAGTAACTAAACTATGGCAAAATGAAATTTGAGCATGGCCTCCACAAGTTCATGAAGAAGTTGCAAGCAAATCACTCTCTAATCATCCTCTAATCCATTCTAAGTATCTTAATCTTCTTCATTAGCTTGCTAATTGTGTTTTGGTGAGTTTCTATGGCTTTAATAATCAATTGTTAATTTGATTGTGGTAGGATGTGATAAGACATGGCTATGTTTGTGGATAAATGTATTTATGCAAGTTTGTATGATATGTGATTTGCAAGTTTTATGTTAAATGCAAGTTAAGGCCATGTTTTATGATGTAAAACACCATGTTAAACATTTATGCATATGTGACATGTTATGCAAACTATATGTGAGAATATATGCAAGTTATATGTAACATGATATGCAAGTTATGCATGAGATTTTATGCATGCTAAGTAGTTGGTGTTATGCATGTTTAGCAAAGTGAGTTATGCAAGTTGAAAGTGATATGCAAGTTAAGTATATGTTTAAATGCAAGATCTATGTGATATGCAAGTTACGCATGCTTATGCAAGTGTATGAATGCTTATACAAGTCATGTATATGTTTAAATGCAAGATCTATGTGATATGCAAGTTATGCATGCTTATGCGAGTATATGAATGCTTTTGCAAGATATGTATATGCTTAAATGACATGATATGCAAGTTATGCAAGTATGTGAATGCTTATGCAAGTATGTGGATGCTTATGTAAGTATGGGAATGCTTATGCAAATCATGTGTATGATAATATGCAAGTTCATATGCAACATGTTATGCAAATCATGTGTATGATAATATGCAAGTTTGGGTTATATGAAGTTGGGTTAATATATGTTCATATATGCAAGTTGACATCCTCTTAACCCATGACAAAGTTGTATGTTAAACCCATGATATTTGTGATGATCTTCCCCTTTATTATGTCATGTAACGAGAACGATTTACGTGGGGAACGATGGGGTTGGTAAATATGTTAATAAATGAATGTTTGGGTATGATTAAGCATACCATAAAAATAAATTAACATAAGTGGGAATTTACCTATTGAGTTAGGTCTACCCCATGGGAATTTACCTATTGAGTTAGGTCTACCCATGCTATGAAAAATGTGTAATTAATTAGGGATAATTAATTATGGGGGTGATTAATTAGGCGTAATTAATCAACTAAGACACGAGGTTGGACCCTTTTGTAGCGGAAGTCTGCCCGGAACCGACCGGCCATCCAGCGGCTACAAATGATTGGCCCAATGTGAGAGGTCTTAGTCACAAACTAAATACGTGATTAACGTAAAGACACGAGGTTAGACTCGGTTATGACGTAAGGCTGCCCGGACCCAACCGGCTTAACCAGCGGTCATAAAAGATAGTCTAATGTGAGAGGTCTTTAGGAGGATCACGGTCTTAATTAATTAAGAAACACTTAACCAAATTAGCATGTAGTGGGACATGAGGGTTAAGTGGGTGCCTTGGGTGGCATGTAGTAACTAGTGGGGGGTGCCTCGGGTGGCATGAGGAAACTAGTGGGTTGCCTTGGGTGGCAATAGAAAATACGATTAGAATACTTAACCAAGGTGGAACATGTAATTAAACATGATTAAGGGGTTAAGTAAGTGCCATGGGTGGCATGTGGGAATCTAGTGGGTGCCCTAAGTGGCAATTGAAATATGATTAAAGGACTTAACCAAGATTTATAACATGTAAGGGGACATGGTTAAAGGGGTTAAGTGGGATGCACTAGATATTTGACAAGCTTAAGGGGGTAGCTTGTGGGGGCCCATTTCAACCAATATCCCAAACGTATCTTTGTGGGCTCGACCCATGTCGAGTGACGGGACACGCATATTGGGCTTGATTATAAGAGGCCAAAACGGGTTAGCGGTGGCAGCGCGGAATCAACGGGTTTCATATGCGTGTGTGGACCCGGGCTGGTTGGTAAGTCGTTGTTGCATCGTGTAGATATAAAGCCGTGCACCGTGATATTATCTGGTAGCCACTTTAGGGGAATGATACACCCCAATCGTGGGACCAGCACGGGTATCTACGGTAGGGAGCCGATCGATGGGTAGTAGTAGGTACACCTAGTAAAGATAGGGGCAGACGGCACCTATGTAGGGGTACCCGAAACTACTGGGTAAGATTACTAGATACACCTAGTGGATGTAGGGGCAGACGGCACCTACGTGGTCAGTTATACACCTAATGGATGTAGGGGCAGACGGCACCTACGTAGTCAGCTAGAAGTACCAGAAACTACTAGTTATATTTTCTAAGACTTTAGAGGGGATCAACCTTTATGTAGGAATTACTCTTGGTGGGTAGAACTGGTGTGGTGCAGTGTAGAAATTACCCTTGGGTGAATAAGTCTGGGGTGGTGTAAGAATTATCCTTGGGTGGATAAATGCGTCTTTTCGGTCATCGTTATACATCCGGTGTTTAGTTGGCTACTTAGTGTAGTCATTATCCCCAGAGGTACCGTACCTTATTTATGTCATACCCTAATTAATTTAATGGTTGTATTGTTAGGGTTATAGGACTCACTCAGACTTATGTCTGACCCCGTTGTTTTTATCTTTTTCCCAACCCTCAGGTTATCAGAGTGGGCCTAGCACTTGTGGGCTTGGATCAGACCGCTATATCTATCTTTTGGGCTTGGATCGTAGAAGTAAAGCTCGGTTTATCTTTTCTATTATGGCTATTGTCTATGTAGTGGGATTATGTACTTCTATTTTATCAGGATGGATATTATGTACTTGACTCTTGTTATGGTTTTGTGATGTAACCAAACATGTTTTACTTTCCGTTGAAATGAAATGCTGATTTAATTCTTCGAAGTATTACTTATATCTGTCTTGTTGTAATTTTTCTGTTCTATATTCACTTAAAATACTCCACCAATGTTATGGCATTCCCTTAGTGAGTGACCGTAGCGGGTGTGGGGTGTTACACGTGGTATCAGAGCTTAAGGTTACCGGAACAGATAAAATTTTTAGAAAAACTATTTTCTAAGAATATTTTTGGAAAGGAGTATTTTCAAAAACATGTCTTTTAAGAGAAAAGTTTTTGAAAGAAAAGCATAATCCCCAATAGCCATATCTATATCTTTCGAATTCTCCATTTTGAATCTCTTCCTTTCTCTCGTTTTGAGTTTCCCCTCCACGTATAGATGATCTTTCTAAGATGGATAAGGATGGAAAACCACTTCAAGGGACTTAGACGTTAGTCGGATTAGAAGTTGGTTCAAGAAGGAGGAGGACTGGTAGGTATCTATTGGATAGACGGTGGGAGGAAGGCTCAAATAGTTGTTTGGTTAATGAAAGATGAAACCTCATTGGTGGGAAGTTACGAGTGGGGAATAGGGAAGAAGAAGGCAAGTGGTTATCCTTTCGAGAGGAATAGGACACCTTATTAGGATTGTCCAAAGAAGCAAGGGCAAGGTATGGAATCTTCTGGAGGGTAGTTGTATTCCCTCACGACTAGGGTACCAGATGGGGATAAGACCGTCTAGATTGGAGGTTGGATTTCCTTATCATCCAATTCGAACTTTATTTGATTCTGACGCATCGAGTTCGTTTATCTTATCATTACTAGTAGAGTCACTGCACTGAGACACCAGTTGGTAGATGATCCCTTAGTTGTTACAAACCCAATTGGGGGCTCCACTTATTTGTCCATGATATGTTTGGGTTTGAGGATTTCTATACTTAGCATTGAGTTTAGGTGTGATGCTTGTTGGGCTTCACGGGCTATGGGCTAGTTTTGGGCATGGACTGGTTATCCAGTAGGGGTGCCGTTCTTCATTTTGAAGGGAGAGTAGTTAGGCTTATGGGCCGCCTGGGTAACACTCTCGAGATCTCTTGTAATCCCATAGAATCTGTTATGCTAAGTTATTTAGAATCGCTTGACACGTCGGTCTAGAGTTTGCGATCTGTTAGAGCGGTCCGGGAGCACCCGGATGTGTGTGAGGAGGTGAAGGGCTTACCTCCGAAGCGGGAGATTGACTTCCGAATATATATGGTGGATAATGCTAAACCAGTGTCTTGGCCAGTGTGCCACATGGCTCCTTGCGAGAGGAGGGAACTCCATAGGTAAGTAGGCGATTTGCTTGAGAAGGGGTTCATAAGACGAAGTATATCGGAGGGGGGCGCTCCAGTAGTTTTTGTTATGAAGGCAGATGGGTCCCTCAGACTTTGTGTAGGCTAAAGAGAACTAAAGAAACTCACAAAGAAGAATAGATACCCATTGTCGAGGATTGATGATCTCTTTGATCAGTGAGTGAGCGCCTCAGTATTTTCGCAGTAGGACTTAGCCACGGGATTTCATCAGTTGAGAGTGGCTGAGAATAGTATAGAGAAGACTGCCTTTAGGACTCCGAAGGATTTCTTTTAAGAGTGGCTGGTGATGCCATTGGGTTTGACGAATGCCCTCGCATACTTTGTTGATTTGATGAGAAGGGTGTTCAGGGAGTACCTAAATAAGTTCGTGAGGGTCTTTGTAGATGACATCTGGGTCTTTTCTAGAAGCGAAATAAGTTTTCGTATGTGCTCAATAGGCTGAGCAGAGCCAGTATAGGATAAACGACGGTTTTGGAACGAGACTGGCGAGAACATCCAGAATTGGTCAAGGGCTTGATTATTTAGCCATTTTTATTTGTATCATCTCACGTAGGTCGTCTGAATTTGAAGGAGGTATCCCTTGGGTGTTTGTCTGATATTGGTTTAGGCCTTTGGGGCTTGCATTTGGGGGATGCCGAGCTCGACTAGGGTGGTCTGCGTGGGAGACAGTTGTGATAATTTTGGATGATATCCTGGTGGAGAAGAGCATACCCTACATCTTAGGGAAGTGTTGGAGACTCTTCGAGCACGTAGTCTTAGGACAGCAAAAGTGGATGGGATCCTTAGCATCCTATGAGTAAGGGTAACATGGTAGCGGACGCCTTAAGTAGAAAAAGGTTGTCCTTGAGTTCATTGTTCGTTGAACGACGGAGCTTAGAGTTTATTTCTAAGTTTGACTTTAGACCTTCCGTTGACTTTGTACCCGGTTTGCTAGCCTCCTTGGAGGTTAGACCTACTCTTTTGGGGCGGATTGGAAGAGCATAGAGGGACGACCCACAGTTGGTTGAGTTGGTAGAGAAACTCATAAGGGGGGAAGTCGTCCAGCCATTTGAGTAGAAACACCCTAGACGATAGGGGTGTTTGCGTAGAGACGGTAGACTTTGTGTACCGCAAGACGAGGGTTTGAGGAAGGCTATTCTTGATGACGCACACCGTTCTAGGATGACCATTCATCTCGGTGGGGATAAGATGTACCAAGATGTGAAGAGGATTTTCTTCTGGGCCGGTATGAAGAAAGATGTGGCCGAGTATGTCGCTCGATGTTGGGTGTGCCAGTAAGTGAAGGCGGAGCAAAGGAAACCAGGTGGGTTGCTTCACCCATAGAAGGTTCCACAATGGAAGTGGGATAGCGTCTCGATGGATTTTATTGACGGGTTACCCAGGTCGAGGAAGGGTAATACAGGAATTTGGGTGGTGGTAGATAGACTTACTAAGAGCGCTCATTTCATACATGTGAAGAGCAAGAGGACCGCTCCATGGTTAGCTTCAGTATATCTTCGAGAGATAGTTCGATTGCATGGGGTACCCTCTAGCATAGTGAGTGATCGAGATCCTATCTTCACTAGCGAGTTCTGGAGAAGTTTGCAAGAAGCAGTGGGGACTCAGTTGTGTTTGAATACCGCATATCATCCTCAGACGGACGGCCAGACCGAGAGGGTGAATCATGTCCTAGAAGACCTTTTGAGGCTTTGTATCTTAGATTTTGGGAGGTACATGGGAAGAGCATCTTCCATTGGTGGAGTTCGCATATAATAACAGCTTTCAGTCCAGTATTGGTATGGCACCTTTCGAAGCTCTTTATGGAAGGCCATGTCGATCACCTACACGTTGGTAGGAATCTACGGATGAGATCTTGCTTGGGCCAATGAGGTTAGAAAGACCTCGGGAAAAGATTGATTTGATTCAAAGAAGGATGAAAGCGACGCAAGATAAACAGAAATCTTGTGCGGACAAGAGGAGAACAGAGCTTGAGTTTGATATTAGGACATGTTTTTTATTAAGATATTTCCGTTACGGAATGTGGTTCACCTTGGATCTGTTGGGAAGTGAGTACCAAGGTTGTTGGACCGTTTCCTATTAAGGAAAGGATTGGACAGATGTCATATAGGGTGGAGTTTCCCGACAGGCTTAGTGGTGTACATGATATATTCCATGGGTTACATTTGAAAGTTCCTACATGAGACCGCAGAGGCGGTAGAGCTGAGCCTGCTTAGAGAAGTGGAAGTAGAGCGTGATGCGACGATTCAACGAGCTCCTACTTGCATCCTTGGGTCAGAGATTTGGAAGTTGAGAAACAGAGAGGTTCAACTAATCAAAGTACAAAGGGGAGATGAAGAGAGTGACGCTACCTGGGAGACGGAAGCGAAGATACGTTCGAGGTACCCTTTTCTTTCGGAGGGTATGTCCTTTTGCTTCTCCTTCATCGCATATCTTGTGCTTATCTTATCCTTAGTATGTCCTCTCGTTAGTACCTTTGACCTTTGGATAGGGTAAACCTATGGTTGAAACATGTGTTTGAGACATGTTATGGTTGATGGATGCAAGTGGATGCAAGTGTTTGCTAGTGGTTGCTCGTGGATGCATATACACACACTCTAGGCACTAGATCGGCTCAATCACTTCATATTGCATATTGCATAAAAATTGTGTGTAGGAAAATATATTTATGGATGTATAATGGTTGTGTTATCCCATGGATGATGCATTTTGGTGAATGATTGTGCACTCATGTAGATATTGTATGTGTCGATAGGGTTCTCTCGCATACATAATGGATGCATGACACTATCATGGTTTGCATATGTTCATACGTTAGATAGGGAACATATACACACACTTTTTGCATATGCTCATACCTCATTAGAAATTGTTTTAAGGACAATGGATGCCCGTGGATGATGGTTTGAGTAGATGGTTGTTTGGATGGTAGGATATGCATTCTCCTTAGCTTAGAGATTTCGGGGACGAAATCCTTTAAGGAGGGGAGAATGTAACACCCCGAATTTTAGTTAATACTAAAATTCACTAATTACAAGATAAATAAACTCAGATGTGGGAATTAGGGGAAACGGGCTGCGTCATTACGTTCGTCTCGGAAAAATACGCGAAATAGAGTCCGAGTTTTCGAAAATCGGAGTCCGTATGGCCCAGTTATGGCCCGATGAAGTTTGCAGAAAATTCAAAACTAAAACAGATTTTAAAAATTCAAAATATTCAAATTTGGAATGGGCCAGGCGGGGTCAGGCGGGAAGCTTCCCGCCCAACCCATGTCGACAGGGCTGTCGACAGGCCTGTCGACAGGGGTGTCGACATGCCTGTCGACTTGCCTGTCGACAGGGTCCAGGCGCCCAGTGAACCTGGGTGCACCAGGTTGCACCAGGTTGGGTTTCAGGCTGGCTAGGAGGGCTGGTTCTAGAGATTTCCTAAAACTAAGGGTCCTAATCTAATCTAGGGTTAATCTAAGGGTCTAAAATGCAACCTAATCTTATAAATAAGACCCTAACCCTATCCTAATTCATTCATAATTAAAACTAGTAACTAAACTATGGCAAAATGAAATTTGAGCATGGCCTCCACAAGTTCATGAAGAAGTTGCAAGCAAATCACTCTCTAATCATCCTCTAATCCATTCTAAGTATCTTAATCTTCTTCATTAGCTTGCTAATTGTGTTTTGGTGAGTTTCTATGGCTTTAATAATCAATTGTTAATTTGATTGTGGTAGGATGTGATAAGACATGGCTATGTTTGTGGATAAATGTATTTATGCAAGTTTGTATGATATGTGATTTGCAAGTTTTATGTTAAATGCAAGTTAAGGCCATGTTTTATGATGTAAAACACCATGTTAAACATTTATGCATATGTGACATGTTATGCAAACTATATGTGAGAATATATGCAAGTTATATGTAACATGATATGCAAGTTATGCATGAGATTTTATGCATGCTAAGTAGTTGGTGTTATGCATGTTTAGCAAAGTGAGTTATGCAAGTTGAAAGTGATATGCAAGTTAAGTATATGTTTAAATGCAAGATCTATGTGATATGCAAGTTACGCATGCTTATGCAAGTGTATGAATGCTTATACAAGTCATGTATATGTTTAAATGCAAGATCTATGTGATATGCAAGTTATGCATGCTTATGCGAGTATATGAATGCTTTTGCAAGATATGTATATGCTTAAATGACATGATATGCAAGTTATGCAAGTATGTGAATGCTTATGCAAGTATGTGGATGCTTATGTAAGTATGGGAATGCTTATGCAAATCATGTGTATGATAATATGCAAGTTCATATGCAACATGTTATGCAAATCATGTGTATGATAATATGCAAGTTTGGGTTATATGAAGTTGGGTTAATATATGTTCATATATGCAAGTTGACATCCTCTTAACCCATGACAAAGTTGTATGTTAAACCCATGATATTTGTGATGATCTTCCCCTTTATTATGTCATGTAACGAGAACGATTTACGTGGGGAACGATGGGGTTGGTAAATATGTTAATAAATGAATGTTTGGGTATGATTAAGCATACCATAAAAATAAATTAACATAAGTGGGAATTTACCTATTGAGTTAGGTCTACCCCATGGGAATTTACCTATTGAGTTAGGTCTACCCATGCTATGAAAAATGTGTAATTAATTAGGGATAATTAATTATGGGGGTGATTAATTAGGCGTAATTAATCAACTAAGACACGAGGTTGGACCCTTTTGTAGCGGAAGTCTGCCCGGAACCGACCGGCCATCCAGCGGCTACAAATGATTGGCCCAATGTGAGAGGTCTTAGTCACAAACTAAATACGTGATTAACGTAAAGACACGAGGTTAGACTCGGTTATGACGTAAGGCTGCCCGGACCCAACCGGCTTAACCAGCGGTCATAAAAGATAGTCTAATGTGAGAGGTCTTTAGGAGGATCACGGTCTTAATTAATTAAGAAACACTTAACCAAATTAGCATGTAGTGGGACATGAGGGTTAAGTGGGTGCCTTGGGTGGCATGTAGTAACTAGTGGGGGGTGCCTCGGGTGGCATGAGGAAACTAGTGGGTTGCCTTGGGTGGCAATAGAAAATACGATTAGAATACTTAACCAAGGTGGAACATGTAATTAAACATGATTAAGGGGTTAAGTAAGTGCCATGGGTGGCATGTGGGAATCTAGTGGGTGCCCTAAGTGGCAATTGAAATATGATTAAAGGACTTAACCAAGATTTATAACATGTAAGGGGACATGGTTAAAGGGGTTAAGTGGGATGCACTAGATATTTGACAAGCTTAAGGGGGTAGCTTGTGGGGGCCCATTTCAACCAATATCCCAAACGTATCTTTGTGGGCTCGACCCATGTCGAGTGACGGGACACGCATATTGGGCTTGATTATAAGAGGCCAAAACGGGTTAGCGGTGGCAGCGCGGAATCAACGGGTTTCATATGCGTGTGTGGACCCGGGCTGGTTGGTAAGTCGTTGTTGCATCGTGTAGATATAAAGCCGTGCACCGTGATATTATCTGGTAGCCACTTTAGGGGAATGATACACCCCAATCATGGGACCAGCACGGGTATCTACGGTAGGGAGCCGATCGATGGGTAGTAGTAGGTACACCTAGTAAAGATAGGGGCAGACGGCACCTATGTAGGGGTACCCGAAACTACTGGGTAAGATTACTAGATACACCTAGTGGATGTAGGGGCAGACGGCACCTACGTGGTCAGTTATACACCTAATGGATGTAGGGGCAGACGGCACCTACGTAGTCAGCTAGAAGTACCAGAAACTACTAGTTATATTTTCTAAGACTTTAGAGGGGATCAACCTTTATGTAGGAATTACTCTTGGTGGGTAGAACTGGTGTGGTGCAGTGTAGAAATTACCCTTGGGTGAATAAGTCTGGGGTGGTGTAAGAATTATCCTTGGGTGGATAAATGCGTCTTTTCGGTCATCGTTATACATCCGGTGTTTAGTTGGCTACTTAGTGTAGTCATTATCCCCAGAGGTACCGTACCTTATTTATGTCATACCCTAATTAATTTAATGGTTGTATTGTTAGGGTTATAGGACTCACTCAGACTTATGTCTGACCCCGTTGTTTTTATCTTTTTCCCAACCCTCAGGTTATCAGAGTGGGCCTAGCACTTGTGGGCTTGGATCAGACCGCTATATCTATCTTTTGGGCTTGGATCGTAGAAGTAAAGCTCGGTTTATCTTTTCTATTATGGCTATTGTCTATGTAGTGGGATTATGTACTTCTATTTTATCAGGATGGATATTATGTACTTGACTCTTGTTATGGTTTTGTGATGTAACCAAACATGTTTTACTTTCCGTTGAAATGAAATGCTGATTTAATTCTTCGAAGTATTACTTATATCTGTCTTGTTGTAATTTTTCTGTTCTATATTCACTTAAAATACTCCACCAATGTTATGGCATTCCCTTAGTGAGTGACCGTAGCGGGTGTGGGGTGTTACACTCTCAAGGGAAGAAAGAGGGTTTGCAGCCTAAGAAGACGGACTTTAAGAAGGGCGGGAAAGGTAACAAAGAGAAAAGGAAGTGCAATTTCTGTGGCAAAGTGGGGCACTTAGTGAAGGACTGCCGGAAAAAGAAGGCCAAGGAGAATGGTGGGTGTTTTTCTTGCGGTGAGACAGGCCACAGGGCTAAGGACTGCCCAAAGAAACGAGGACAGGGGCAGAGGGCTGGATCCACCTCAGGGGCACAGGTTCATGTGCTAGAAGCGCCACCTTTGCAACAGCGAGGTATAAATACTTCTGTAGAAAGTGTAGTTTATCTTTATGATCACCCCGTTCGCACTTTATTTGATTCTGGCGCATCACACTCCTTTATCTCGTCTGCTTTAGTAGAATCTCTGCACCTAAAAACTAGTATGGTAGAGGACCCCTTAATTGTTTCAAACCCAATTGGGGGCCCAGCTCATTTGTCTATGATCTGTTTGGGATTGAAAATTTCTATTCTAAGCGTAGAATTTCAATGTAGTGCCTTTGTTTTGGGCTTTTCGGGATATGGTTTGATTTTGGGCATGGATTGGCTATCCAGTAATGGGGCCATCCTTGATTGTGAGAAAATGGTTGTTAGGCTCCTAACCCAGCTCGGTAATACTTTGGAAATTTCTTGTAATCCCTCGTATGCGGTTATGCTTAGTTATCTTGAATCGCTAGATGCCTCTGTTGAAAGTTTGCAATCAGTTAGAGTGGTCCGGGAATATCCGGATGTCTTCGAAGAGGTGAAGGGCTTGCCTCCGAAGCGAGAGATAGACTTCCGCATATATCTTGTAGATAATGCAAAGCCCGTTGTGTTGCCCGTTAGACACATGGCTCCACGGGAGAGGAAAGAGCTCAGTAAACAGATTAAAGAGCTTCTAGAAAAGGGGTTCATTAGGTGGAGCATTTCAGAATGGGGCGCTCCAGTAGTGTTCGCTACAAAGGTGGATGGTTCACTCCGTCTATGTGTTGACTATAGGGAGCTCAACAAGCTAACGAAAAAGAATAAGCACCCTCTCCCTAGAATTGACGATTTGTTTGATCAGCTTGTAGGAGCGTCTATTTTCTCCCAACTCGATTTAGCGACCGGTTTTCATCAGCTAAGGGTGGCTGAAGATAGCATCGATAAAACGGCATTCAGAACCCCAGACGGCTTCTTTGAATGGCTTGTCATGCCTTTCGGCTTGACAAATGCACCTGCTTACTTCGTAGACCTGATGAGTAGGGTATTCAGAGATTTCCTCAACAAGTTCGTAGTGGTCTTCGTAGATGATATCCTTATTTTCTCAAAGAGTGAAGAGGAACATGCTCAACACTTAAGGGCAATCATGGAAACTTTGCGAGTCCATCAACTAAAAGCCAAATTCTCCAAATGCCACTTTTGGAGAGAAGAGGTGAGGTTCCTTGGGCACATAGTATCCAAACAAGGGTTAGCAGTGGACCCTGCTAAGGTAGTGGCGGTACAGGATTGGAAGACACCAAGGAATGCAACTGAGGTCCGAAGTTTTCTAGGACTAGCAGGTTTCTATCGAAAGTTCATAAGGGATTTTGCGAAAATCTCAGCTCCGCTCACGAAATTAACCAAGAAGAATCTAGTGTTCAATTGGGACTTGGATTGCGAGTTTGCTTTCCAATGACTGAAAAGGGCTCTTACAACAGCCCCAGTTTTGACGCTGCCAGATGGGAGCAAGATGTTCACTGTTTATACGGATGCATGTGGGATAGGGCTAGGCGCCGTCTTAATGCAAGAAGGAAGGGTAGTAGCTTATGGCGGGAGGCAGTTGAAGGTGCACGAAAAGAACTACCCGACCCACGATCTTGAGTTGGCCGCCATCGTCTTTGCACTCAAGACTTGGCGACACTATCTCCTAGGTGAGAAATTCGAACTTTACACTGACCATAAATCGTTGAAATATCTTTTCTCGTAGAAAGATCTTAACTTGAGGCAACAGAGATGGATGGAGTTTCTTGCCTCGTACGATTTCGAAATCTCCTACACTCCGGGCAAAGGCAACGAAGTGGCAGACGCATTGAGCCGAAAGAAATTGACCCTAAGCCCGTTGTTTGTTGAAAGACAAAGCCTAGAGTTTATAGCCAGCTTCGACTTTAGGCCTTCCTCCGATTTTGTACCAGGCTTGCTAGCATCTCTCGAAGTGCGCCCAACTTTAATGGATTCAGTAGGGACAGCGCAACGCGAAGACCCTCAGCTTGAGGAAATAATTGATAGGCTAATTAGGGGTGAGACTTCAAGTCACCTCAACAGATACTCCATCGACGATAAAGGTTTGCTAAGACGAGACGGAAGACTGTGCGTCCCACAGACAAAAGATTTAATAAAGAAGGTTCTCGAGGAAGCACATCACTCCAAGATGACGATACACCCAGGCGGAGATAAAATGTACAAAGATATAAAAAGGACTTTCTTCTGGAACGGCATGAAAAAGGACGTGGCAGAATTCGTTTCTAAGTGTATGGTGTTCCAACAGGTTAAGGCGGAACAGAAAAAGCCTGGCGGACTGCTACATCCTCTGGAGGTCCCGCAGTGGAAGTGGGATAGCATCTCAATGGACTTCATCGATGGGCTGCCTAGGTCTAGGAGAGGCAACACTAGCATTTGGGTAATAGTGGATAGGCTTACTAAAAGCGCCCACTTTTTACCTGTTAAAAGTAAAAGAACTGCCTCATCCCTAGCATCACTTTACCTCAAAGAAATCGTTTGACTCCATGGAATACCATCCAGCATTGTTAGTGACCGAGACCCCATCTTCACCAGTGAGTTTTGGCGGAGTCTGCAAGAAGCAGTAGGAACGAAGTTATGCTTGAGCACAGCCTATCATCCCCAAACCGACGGCCAAACAGAAAGAGTGAACAGAGTTTTGGAGGACCTTTTAAGAGTGTGCGTCCTTGACTTCGGAGGGACATGGGAAGACCACCTTCCTTTGGTAGAATTTGCCTACAACAACAGTTATCAAGCAACCATCGGAATGGCGCCCTTCGAAGCTTTATATGGAAGACCGTGTCGATCGCCCACTTGCTGGTGGGAGTCTACTGATAAGCTCATACTTGGACCAGATATGATCCGAGAGACTTCAGAGAAAGTAGACTTAATACGAAGAAGGATGAAGACGGCCCAAGACAGACAAAAGTCCTACGCCGACAAGAGGAGAACCGACCTTGAATTTGAGGTTGGGGACAGAGTTTTTCTTAAGGTATCTCCGCTAAGGAACGTTGTTCGTTTTGGAACCACAGGAAAGCTAGCGCCAAGGTTCGTAGGGCCATTCCCTATCATCGAGAAAATTGGGAAAATGGCCTATAGATTAGAGCTACCCGAGAAACTGGCCGGAGTTCACAACGTTTTTCACGTTTCACATCTCCGAAAATGTCTACATGAGTCTGCTGAAGTGGTAGAGCCAAATATCCTAGAAGAAACAGAGGTGGAACGCGAAGCAACCATAAGGAAAGTTCCAACCCGCATATTAGGAACGGAAGTGAAAAAGCTACGCAACCGCGAAGTCAAACTCGTCAAAGTTCAGTGGAGCGACGCCGAGGGAGACGCGACTTGGGAAACTGAAGCTAGAATACGCACTGCCTACCCTTTTCTTTTCGAGGGTACATCCTTGATCTTTCTTTTTCCTTAAGTTGCGCTTTTATCTATCTTTTTTTTAGGTATATCTCCTCGACCCTATCTTTTAGGTAGAAACTCTTTGGATGAAAACATGTAATTGAAACATGTTATGGATGATGGTTGCAAGTGGTTGCAAGTGATTGCTAGTGGTTGCTCGTGGTTGCATATACACACACAATCTAGGTTTTAGATCGGCTCAGTCACTTCATATTGCATATGCATATATGTTTGCATTCGTATATGGTTGAACTTTAATGTGTTGTCATATGGATGTTCCATGTGTATGAATGATTGTGCACTCATGTAGAATCATGAATAGGGGGATTTGCATTCATAATGGATTCATAACACTTACATAATTCGCATTAAGGAGGTCAACTGAATCAGTAGACCGCCTGATTTTGCATTAGATAAGTACATGTACACACACACTTCGCATATGATCATGAAGCATTAGAAGTCTTTTAAGGACAATGGATGCTCGTGTTTGATGGATGAGTAGATGGATGTTTGGACGTTAAGATGTACATTCTTCCTGAACTTGAAGATTTCGGGGACGAAATCCTTTTAAGTGGGGGAGAATGTAACACCCCATGTATTTTATAACTGTGAAATTCATAAATTAAACAATAAATAATTTTAAATCAAAGAATTAAGGGAAACGGGATACGCCATTGCGTTCGTCTCGGAATTCTGCTTGAGATAGAGTCTGAGTTTGCGTAAAACGGATATCGTATGAAGAAGTTATGGACGAACGAAGTTGGGCGAAAAACCGGAAAACGGGTCAGAATGCACTGGCGCACTTGGGAAGTGCGCCAGAACAAAAATACACTGGCGCACTTGGGAAGTGCGCCAGTACATTTTTGACCTGGCGCACCTGCCAAGTGCGCCCAGGTCAAAAATGACCTGCTGGCCAGGTCTGGTCTAGTCCTGGCTGGCCAGGTCTGTGTTTGGCCGATTTTCAGAAGCTTGCTTTGTCATTAGGGCTAGGTGGCAGGCTCTAATTGGTCTCTCTTTCGAATGAATGGCTACGATCAATCCAAGCAACATCGATGGTCCTAATCAGTTCATAAACTCTATAAAAATGACCCTAGACTCAACCTAATCTATTCATTCAAAAATAAGAACAAAGCCATCATGCTGCTAAGGAACGACTAGGAGTAGCCACCAATTTGGGAGAAGACTAGGAGGAAAATTCTAAAGCATAAAGCAACTTAAACAAATCAAATCAACAAGGAGTCGCATCTCCAAATTCTTGAATTGGAGAATTCGCCACACGATTGTAAGTAGAGTATTATTTTGGTATGAACAAATAACTGTGTTGGTTTGTATACTTGATTTGTGGTGATAAAGTAATTCATATTTGTGCGTTACTATGATTCTTATCGATTTGAAATATTGTATACGTTTGGATATTCTCAAATTATGTTATTCATTATAAAAACTACATGGTTGCGGTAGTTTTATGCAAGTATACGTTTGGAATATTCGCAAATTATGTAATCCATGTTGAAGCTACATGTATGTAGTTGTTTAATTGAAATTCATGTAAGCTTGGGGTTTTGCTACTATGCCATCATAATGTATATTTTTATACAAAAATCATTTTGTGAGTAATTGGAGAAAATTTGGGTTATTATAATCCATATGAAATTATGTTGAAAATTTGGCATCATGATCTATGTATTAAGCCATACTTTTGTACTAGAAAACCTCTTTGTGAATTTATGAATATGACTAGGCTATGATTGATATTTTGCATAATTGAAAACCATGTTAGGTCTATATTGTTAACAAGAATTATATGATGACATATGTGGTACATAGCTAGGTTAGATTCAAAATCCCATTTGCGAGTTTGCATGACTAAAGTAAAAATCATGATTTCATGTTAGAAATATTTATGCCATAAGTATATGTGTGCCATGGTTATGTGAATAGATTTAGAATCATGATTAAGTTGGATTAATTCTAGTTGAATTATACTTTTGTATTAGTCACAAAAGTAAGCACCTTTGTAAACATGTAGTAATCTTATAAACATGATTTGCTTATGTTTGACATTATGCCTAAATAAAATATAGGTTTATGTTGTAGTTAAGCCTATGTGTCAATAGTGATATTCTTAACTTAACTACAAGTTTACATGGTTTTGATTCATGTCACTTATGCTTTATGACCAAAGTATATGTTACTACTATGCAAGTACACCAGTTTCTATTTTGTAGTTCCAACGTTACGTTGCAAGTTCATGCGTTCACATTCCCCTTTTTGTGTATGTAATCACGCTTTAAGCCTCCCCTTTTCGCATGGCTAGGTTGGGCTTAAAAAGGCTAAGCCCAACATATATATAATAAACGGATGTATTAAACGGGGGAAAATAACGTTGGGTTAAATTTATTAATAAATGAAAAGATAAAGTAAAGGGGCCCAAATTCAAGAATGGGTTGGGCCCATGATTGGTGTAACCTTCACACCATTGATTTTTAATGGGCCGCAAATATTTACATATAAGAAAAATAAAGAAGAAAGACAAAATATGTAAATGTAGAAAATACGATGTGTTTAACCCGAGGTTGGATTGAGTTGTGATGTAAACCTGCCCGGAACCGCCCGGCTGTCCAGTAGTCACAACAATACCTATCCAATGTGGGTGGTTAAACATGGAGCCCAATAAGGACCCGAGGTTAGACTGAGTTGTGGCGTAAGACTGCCCGGAACCAATCGGCAACAGGCAGCCACAACAATACCTGTCTAATGTGAGAGGTCAAGGCTTTAATAAGACAATTAAAGCTGAGTCAGGATTGTTAGGATTAAGTGGACTAAATACTTAATCAAAATGGAACATGCTAAACTAAACAGACTGGGTGGGGGTTAGGTTATAAAACACTTAACCAACTTAGCATGTTGGCTAGAAATAGAAAACCTAGTAGCGGGGGACCCTTTTCAGCAGTAACCCTATAAGGTGTATCATGATACCCTGAAACTAGGCAGGGTGGGGCACGATTACTGGGCTGATTGTAAGAGGTCAAATCGACGGCGGTGGTGCACCAGTGTAGGTTCTAACGGGGTGCGGGCGTGCACACACTCCGGCGCAGAAAAATAAGGCACTGGGCACCAATAGCATACCTGTGCATTCTAGGATTGTGTCGGGTCGCCACCATGGGACTTGATACACCCCATGGTGGGACCAGCACAGGTAACTACAACATCGGGGGCCGTAAGACACATGTAACTATGCGAGTAGGAGCCGATCATTATAAAATGGATCACTTCACCCTTATTATGGGGTGCCAGTTGGGAACTAGTTTATATGGGTTCAGAGATTAAAATGGGGTACGATAGTATATTCGACCCTAGACAACTTAACTAAGTTTATGGTGCTTTCCCATTTCTTGTTTATACTTATCATACCCAGTTCTTTATTCATAGACAGAATAGTCCTAGACTTACTCAGGCTTTATGTCTGACTCTACTTTTCTTTCGTCTTCTTTTCTTCCGTTTCCCCCCCCCCCCCCCCCAGGTCCACAGGGAGGGAACGCTGCAGCTTGACCAGCCTTCATATCCAGCTTGAAGAGGAAAAATGTATTGCTTGGACCTTTTCGTTTTGAACTATGGCTTTGGACAACCACTATGGGGCTTTTGCAGTTTATTTATGTTTCTTTTTATGCTTCTTTAAATAATGTAATCAAGACAGATTATGAAAGTGTTATGTTATGTTTTTTGGAAAGAATGTAAGACAATCATGGTAATATTGTTGTAACACGTATTTGCTTTTATGAAATAAAAGTTGCTGTTTTTCTGCTGTTTACAAATATGTGTTCTTATATCTGTCTTGTATATCTGTGACTTATACTTATAAACCTCCACCAAAATTAGGGCATTCCCTTTGAGAGTGACCCTAACGGAGGTGGGGTGTTTCAAATCGTTTGGCGATTTCAACTACTTTCCATCAATCATATTTAAAATGTAACTTAAAAATCTATTCTTTTTATCGCATCTAAAATGACGATAAAAGTGTAATTTTTAATTCTATCATTTTTATTACATCTAAAATGACATTAAAATGTGACATTTAATTCTATCCTTTTTATCGTATCTAAAATGACGATAAAAATATAACATTAGTTTCTATTTTTTTTATCGCATCTAAAATGACGATAAAAATATAACATTAATTTCTATTCTTGTTATCGCATCTAAATGACGATAAAAATGTAATTGTTAATTCTATCATTTTTATTACATCTAAAATGACATTAAAATGTAACATTAATTTCTATCCTTTTTATTGCCTTTAAAATGACAATAAAAATATGACATTAATTTCTATTCTTTTTATCGCATCTAAAATGACGATAAAAATATAACATTAATTTCCATTCTTTTTATTGCATCTAAAATGACGATAAAAATTTAACATTAATTTCTATTCTTTTTATCGCATCTAAAATGACGATAAAAATTTAACATTAATTTCTATTCTTTTTATTGCCTTTAAAATGACAATAAAAATATGACATTAATTTCTATTCTTTTTAACGCATCTAAAATGACGATAAAAATGTAACATTAATTTCTATTCTTTTTATCGCATCTAAAACGACGATAAAAATGTAACATTAATTTCTATTATTTTATCGCATCTAAAACGACGATAAAAATGTAACATTAATTTCTATTCTTTTTATTGCCTAATATGACATTAATTTCTATTTTTTTTATCGCATCTAAAATTACGATAAAAATGTAACATTAATTTCTATTCTTTTTATCGCATCTAAAATGACGATAAAAATGTAACATTAATTTCTATTCTTTTATCGCATCTAAAATGAGGATAAAAAAATGTAACATAAATTTCTATTTTTTTTTTTTTTTGGAACAACTTTGACGCTAAAAAATATGTTCTTGTTACCTAAAGAGAAAATGTTCACAAACTATGCTCTTTTTATCTAAAAGGAAAATGTCAACAAAGTATGTCCTTTTTATCTAAAGGAAAAATGATAACTAAATATGTTCTTTTTAACTAAAAGAAAATGTTAACTAAATATATTCTTTTTAACTAAAAGAAAAATGTTAACTGAATATGTTCTTTTTAACTAAAAGAAAAATGATAACTAAATATGTTCTTTTTAACTAAGAGAAAAATGATAACTAAATATGTTCTTTTTAACTAAAGAAAATGTTGACTAAATATCAATGAAAATGTCCCTTTTTATCTAATCTTTTATTTACATCTAAATTGTAAATAAAAATGTACTTTTCTAATTCATGTTTTTATTTACATGTGAAATGCAAATAAAAATGTACTTTTCTAATTCATGTTTTTATTTACATGTGAAATGCAAATAAAAATGTACTTTTCTAATTCATATTTTTATTTACATGTGAAATGCAAATAAAAATGTACTTTTCTAATTCATGTTTTTTTTACGTGTGAAATGCAAATAAAAATGTACTTTTCTAATTCATGTTTTTATTTACGTGTGAAATGCAATTAAAAATGTAATTCTCTAATTCATGTTTTTATTTACATGTGAAATGCAAATAAAAATGTAATTCTCTAACTCATGTTTTTATTTACATGTGAAATGCAAATAAAAATGTACTTCTCTAATTCATGTTTTTATTTATACCTAAAATGTAAATAAAGATGTCACTTTATTTTTATTCTTTTTATTTACATCTAAGAATGTGAATAAAGGTGTTGCTTAAAATTTATTCTTTACATCTACATTGTAAATGAAGATGTCGCTTAAAATTGATTCTTTTTATTTAGATCTATAATGTAAATAAAGGTGTCACTTCCACAATATAATAACAAATGACGAATGACAAATTTGGTTGGGATCTAACCTTATAGTTAACATAGGGGTCAATTATCACAGTATAATATCAAGTGACAAATTTGATTGGGTCTACTTTATAGTTGACATTCCTAGATTTGAAATAAAAATAATTTCAGATCTGAATTCTTACTCAACTAGAAATTCAACAAACATGAGATTTGATCGTATCTCTAACAAATCAGAATATCCCACAAACAACAATAAATAAATTCTAATTTACCAATATCGCAGATCTAGATTATTAACATACATAAAACGATTCAAATAACGAGAAAAATAATTAAATTATTTAAAATCAGAAATCTCACCATGATTTTGAATTCGCCTGAATTCGCAGCAAGTTCTAAATATGTCCCTGTCTCTTCTAGAATGTAGAGGACGTTGTCACGTTCACGATGGTTCCTTTAATTATATTTCAGCCGTGAGTTTTCAATTTTTGATTTAAAACTAGAGTTCAACTTTCCTTCGAATTAGTTGTACGAGGGGGAATCAGATTGCACCACGTCGAAGATGGAGGAGGCGCGCCTGTCGATCGTGGTGGAGAGTGCTTCAAGTTACTCTAAAGGATCAATGGGTTTTGGTGTGAGAATTGAGAGTTATTGGGGGAAGAAAGATTGAACAGTTTAGGCCATTAGATGTAATAGTGGCGGCGGCTACAGATAATAGAATGATGTTTATTTATTTTTATGTGGAGAAGAGGAAGAAGATTTAAAATTTATAGAAGAGAACTGCAGAGAAGAAGAAAAAAAATTGAGGAATGGAATTGAGTAGGATATGTGATTTATTTTTGAAAGGGGCTCTTCACATATGGTAGGTTATGAAAGAAATAAATTTACTGACTACGAATAAGGAGTCGGTCTAATTAATAATTATTTCTAGCAGTAAATTACTTATAACCTAATGCACAGAAAGAAATTGAAGGTGCATGTGTTATGTGAAAAAAAATGAGATGCACGACCTTTCACATTTGCGTATCATGTGTTATTTTTATTTAATTTTTTATTTGTGGCAAATTTTGAGACTAAGTTGAATTCACTTGAAAATTGTAAATTATGAAACATAAAGAGAAAGCAACATTTATATATATATATATTTATTTATTTATTAGTAAGGAAGGGGGAGAGAGAGACTTGTAAGTGCATGTATTAAAATGTAGCATGCGCTTTGATAAGAAATTATGAAACATAAAGAGAAAGCAACATTTATATATATTTATTTATTAATAAGGAAGGGGAGAGAGAGAGACTTGTAAGTGCACATATTAAAATGTAGCATGCACTTTGATAATTTGACTTAAAAAGGGTGTAAAATGAAGAAGTAAAGAGAGGAAACAACGTTTAAAATGTGAAGGAGATGAATGAGTGCATGCATATTTATGTTAAATGTATTTGTCTTTCCTGATGTTGAAAAGGCATGCACATGAATTTATGCCAAATCCATTGGCATTCACTTCTCCCTTAATTTGTTTCTCAGCGTTATCATTTATTTCTTCAAAAGACTTTTGAAATTCAAACTTAAAATTATTAATGACGTGTGAGATAGAAAAACTTTCCCTACGCTGTGAATCTCAGATTTAGAACAACGATAAAATTTTCTTTCTTAATATATATTACTTCTTTCAACTTAAAATTTAAATTGCATATAAAGCCAGAACGTTTATATTACATTGGTTGTATTACAAATAGCACTGTTTTATAATAAATTTTAAACTTAGTATTTTTTTTATTTGACGCATTTTCTATTTAAAATTTCTTAAAATATTTTTTTTAAAAATGGTTCTGATTTTCCGGGTTGTTACAACCTAATTACATACTTTAATAACAGTTCATACTATGAAAGTACATGAAACATAATACATATAAATTGATTGTGTATATAGAAGGATGCAAACAAATCTTTGTTACTAATAGATAACATATATTTATAATAGTCAATTTAATTTTAGTTTTATTGCCAAATCCTTCTCATTCTTAACACAGTGTAAGTAAAATAAATTATATACATATAAACTTATAAAACCAAAATTGTACTTTGTTTTGGTTTGATTTTGAACATGAATCTATAATTAAAAACATTGTACTACAAATACCCTAATTTCAGTTTAAGTTTATTAATTAAAATATAATGAAAAAAATATGAACATACAAAAGTTCAGATTGAAAATAAGATTTTGAAATAGAGTTCATAACATAGATCTGAAATTAAAAACGTTGTATTACACATACACAAATTTCAACATTAATTTATTGATTAAAATATAGTCATATAAAATTCAAATCCAAAAATATGACTTTGAAAAGGATGTTTATGACATAGATCAACAAAAACATTGTATTTAAAAACAAACATTCTTTTTTCAATTTGACAAATAAAAGGATAAGTTGATAATTTGAACATAAAAATTTGATTTGTGAATGTTTAGGACATAGATAAACAATTAAACCTTCTGATATAAAAAAACTCCTTTATTTCAATTAATGAAATAAAAATTCCGAATAAATCATTTAACAAAACAATTTAAACCAAGATAAATAATTTTCATATTAAAAGAGGCAAAGTCATAAACATATAAATTATGATAATCAAATTGACAAATCATGAAAATAAAATCGCATCAAACATTATAATTTAAAAGAAGAAAACATACCTTACCACCAAATCCATGAAATGCACATTTGATCTTTTGTTTCAGAGAGAATTAGTTTTATCTTAATGATTCCTTTTATTCCACGTTGAACAATGATTTCTCTTCTAATAATAATTCACAATTCATCAGTTTTTAATACCAGAATTGGAGACATTCTACTACAAATTAGTAATTTCATTTTAGATTTGATTTGAGAATTTTGGTGTTGATTTTTAGGAAAAATTACTGCTATTAGAATGAGGAAGAGAAAGAAGAAAGTGTGGATCAAAAATGAAATTCCCTGTAACTAGGGTTTTGAGATTTTCTTTTATATGGGTAGGGAAAAAAGAGCAAATAATGATCTCAACCACACATCTAAAAACCTTAATCTCATGTACTGTAGCCTCCCCTTTCCTTTAACTTAACCAATGAATTTCAACTCTAAAATCCATGGTTTGTAAAATCCATAAGATGCAAATTAAATATGTAAATTCAAATTTAATATTTTTTGTCATCGATATCTCATATCGATCGATATATTCATCTTTTATAAATATATGCAACAATTTTATTTCTTAAATCAAATTCAAAATTCATACTTTATATTTCATAAATATTAATCAATTTATAACAATTATAAACTAATTAAATCACCTGGCTTAAGATAATCCATCGTTCCGATTGTGTGACTCTTGGGTGTAAATTTGGTCAGCAGGTAACATCAAACTTATTTGAATGTTAATGTTCACCCTTCACTTAGCACGTGGTGTGACATTATGACCAAATTTATCGCTTACTCATTTTCTAAGAACAAAACTCGTTTTAATTTAATAAGTGTTACCCAATTGTGACAATTATTTACAACAATTCTCTTCGTCAAAACTATATCACATTAGGACTTACAAAATTTGGTAATGGTCAAAATTCCAATGTCATCCACATTCAATATTATAGTCCAAGCACAAAATCTTTGGTTAAATAATAATAATTATTATAAACAGCTATAGTCAGAGACTGACCATGAGTTGACATCTGTTGACCATGATACTAACTTTATATAACTAAGGAGATGAATCCTCTCTTGAATAATGTTTCACTTCCAATGCTTCTACGCGACCTAACTATAGTCGTTCGATGGACGTAATGCCATGATTTAACTATAGTCAAAGTGGAGATAGCATGTTGAAGATCAAAAGTATTCTCAAGTCAAGAGAACTGTGTCAATTTTTCACATTGATATTCTTTACTTGACTTAGTTATATTAACTAAAGAAACACGATCAAGTGACTCGTTCCACAGTTATCCAATAATATTAGTACGTAACCCCTTAGTTCCCCCAGTAGTCATGAGTAATATACTGCCCAACATTTGGAAATCGTTGCGTACTCTAGTTTCATAAAACGTATTGATATCCAATCTCCATACATCTTGAATAGGAATATTTAAAATGGTATATTTATTTCCATTGTCATAAATTGTTGGTTTTTTAGAAATCAGTAGCGGAACTCAAAAATTTACAACCCAAAATAACAGGATCGAAGCGGATATAATTAATCGAGTGAAAGGCACACCAATTTGATTTTGCAAAATTCACGAAATGGACGGACACTGAATCGAATCTTTAGCGCTGCTTGAATCAATGGCGTCTCTATGGTATCCATGAATGCTTTTCGATCTACTAATGAAATTGAAATGAAAGAAGGAGGAACTAGCCAAGCTCGAAGACCTACATTTGATTTGGTTTCGATTTTTATATATATTTTAGAAATAGGGAGTCAACTCCTTTTAAATGAACGAGAACCAAAAGAAAATGAATGAAATATGGTGTACCATATCTAATGCAAATTTAAATATCAACTGATTGATATTTTTTTGTCCAAAGAACGGTTCTCCCCTTTTAAACGTTCGAAGTGTATGACCCTACAGGTTATTACAGCGTTGGAAATAATTTAAAATTATATTTAAAATTATAAATAGTGAGCGACATCTAGTAATACATCGTTATTACCTAAATTATAAGGAAATCAATGATTCGATACAACTCCTTCTGTGACTAATGTTTCAACGTAATTTAATCTTTTTAACTCTTATATCCAAGATCAAACTCAAGGCATGGAACATATCATCCTCTTTATAATTCAATCCTTTTATCTTGATTTATGAGCTGATTATATAAAAAAAAATCAGTATTTGAGCACGACCATGCATTTCATAATCTTACTCAATCAAGATGCACACAAATATCACTACTTATACGGTAGGGTTAAATTCCATCTATGTAACGATCCTAATTTTTAAGTGAGAATATTTAATTAATTAATATATTTAAAACGATTATTTCAAGAATTAACAACTTGGAATTTATTATATTAAAGATTTGAACGTATAATTTATAATATAATTAAAAATGAGCTCGCAGCAGTGCGGTAGTTCGTAATATTACGTTTTGAACTTTAAATGAATGTATAGGATCCGATACAAGTCGGAATTCATTGAAACAAGAAATGTTCGAATCTATTGAACTGTAGTTTTATAATGAGAAGGGGAAATTGACATTTCATCTTATAAATTGTGAGTTATCCCAAATCATATTTTCAGAAAGCCGTTATGGAATCCTTTATAGACCATAACAATTTATTAAATAAAATAAAGGGGTTTTAAAATAAACTGAATATCGATTTAGCTTGAAAAGGAAATATTAAGTTTAAAATTCAAGTTAGTTTAATTTGGAAGTTATATAAAATTCAGTTTTAATATATATGTATATAAGATAATAATACTTTATTATTAATAAATTTGTTTATTTTGGAATCGATTTATATTATATCAATTTAATATGGAATTTAAAAATAGCCAATTTGCAAAAGATCTCGGATTTCGATGAAACCGATTTCATCAGGTTCGGAATATTAAATTATTGTAAAGTTTCAAATTTTTTGTCAATAGGAGATAGTATGTCAGCGTGTGCGATATAAACTCGTGTCGAAAATTGATTTGATATTCATATATGAATTAATCGATAATTTGAACTCAAACTAGCGCTATTTGAGCAAACGAACCCGGATTTCGACGAAACAAGTTTCATTGGGACTATTAAGTCAAACCATAGTTGTATGTCCATTTTCACCGCAATTGGAATATGTATGTGGCCATACGAATTGATAAACGTCAAACGGAAATGATGATAGGCACGAAGTAATATAATAATCGAATAGAATATTATTAAACCCAAAATATCTCACATATATAATATTTTTAACTCCCTAGCCCTCATTCACTCCTACCTCCTTCTTCTCCACATTTTCAGCCACTGCCCATCTTATTTCCCTATTTTGCAAAAACTTCCTTTTTAGTTTTAGTTCCAAACGAGTGAGAATAATGGGAAGTGACCAACATGAAAGTTTTAGTACTCAAGGAGCCTGACCTACAGCTAAAATTTGGTGGCCAACGGGCAACTGAAGTTGCCAGAATCTGACCGGGAACATGAAGGGATGAATTTCGGATTTTCTTGATTTACGTGCGAATAGTGGAGAGTTAGGTGTTAGTGTCTGAAGGGAAGTTGTAGAGGGGAAAGAGGTCGACAAGTTTATTGTTGGTTGGGTGACCTAAAATGGCCTGTGGCGGCCGTGGTGGCAAGATGATCGGAGGTGAACGTTTTTGGGAGCTGCGATCAGTTGTGGATGATTTTCGATCGGTGGTGGCACTTATAGGCGAGGTGGTCAACTGATAAAAGGAAAAGGTAGGGTGGCATGTCAAAGTATGGTGGTCAGAGCACCTCTGGTCGACCGAAGGTGGAGAAATCGGGCTTGAACCGATTTCTGTTCGTTGGCGGGGTAACACCCCGAATTTTTAAAGACATTAAAAAGAATAAACTATATAATAATTAATTTAATGTTTAGAATTAGAGGAAATAGACTGCACCATTGCGTCTGTCTAGAAATTCTGGTCAAGATAGACATTTGGTTTGCGTAAAACAGACATATGTAGAAGTTATGAGAGTTTAAGTTTGTATACGCACAAAAATATTTTACATATACACATGAGTTAGAATGAGTCAGAGATGAGTCAGAATCCTATCCAGATGATTCAAATTTGAAAAATTCCTTTAAGCGGTAAAATTCTCGCTCTAAGGGGTCAACCCCCTTGAAGGGGCGTCGACCTAGGGGTCGACCCACCCACAGGGGTGTCGACACCTTTAGAGCTGAGGTGGCACTCGGTTTCAGGGGGTCTGGCAGCTATATATACGTGTCATATTTCTCATATTCTCTTCATTGGGAGTCATGGAGGCCATATGCTGCTGGAGTGCGAATTGAACCGTTATCTACAACAACATATTCTACAAATCCAATTCAGAAATTCTAGATCTGTTCTTCCTAAATTCTCTAAACCTAACGCTGTGAGTTTCTAGATTACTTTTAGGTTTAGATAAATAAAAGTATACTTTGAAAGACTATGAATTGGATATGTTGTAAAGTATGATTCAGTGTTAATGTGAAATTCTATACTATGTCATGACAAATCTATTTTCCTAGATCTAATAAATTGTGGTGATTCGATTATGTTGCTTATGTGGATCTTGACTTGTAACCATGTTATGGTGGATGTACATCTGTTAATTTGGACAATTGTGACATTACTTGGATCTAGATCTTTATGTTAATCACCTTTCACCTGTCATATTGTGATACATTGAGATATGTTGTAAACTTGACATGTGAATCCACCTTTTGATCTAAACATGTTACTGTGTCACCCTAACTATGCTAGATCTGGACACCTAATGTTTAATCTAGATCTCATTATGCTTGCTTAAACATCATAGTGATTGCCACAAGTTACCAGTTTGATGTCCACTTTATTATATTGTTAATCACAAGTCCATTCACTTTGTTATTATGCCAGTTCATGTTTATGCCAAGACATGTTGAAACTATCACCCTTGTCATATTCCCTTTTTATTGTTACAGCTAGGCTACTTTGTAGCCTAGATGCCGCCAAAATAGGTACGAATGCGTTATAGAAGAAACGGGGAAAAAAGGATTATAATTGGCATGATTTATGTAATGTTTAATATGAAATGGGGCATTTAATTCAAATGGGGAAAACATGGAAATAGTTACCTATAATGACATAGGTAGATTTGGATTAATTTGGAATGTTTAGTATTTTACAATTAGGAATTGTAAATTGTACTTATGACATGAGGTTAGGTTACATTAGTGGTGGAAGTCTGCATGGTCCCGACCGACATATCCAGCAGCTACTAATGTTGAACCTAATGAGGGAGGTCTAAGTACGCAAATACGAATGGGGCTAAGGCACGAGGTTAGGCCCAACTATGGAATAAGACTGCCCGTACCGACCGGCATATCCAGCATCCACACGTTGTAGGCCTAATGTGGGAGTTCTAGCCCATTTTAACCATAATTGGACATGGTAATGCAATGGACTACTTAACCTAATTTAATATGACTATGGACTTAAGTTAGGGTTAAGTAAAATTGGATGGGTAGTGGTGGGTTAAGTAAATTAGAGGGGGTGGGTAATATAATGTTATGTAATTAGGCCCACGAACTTAACCCAATAAGGTTATGTAATTAAAGACACCTAGTGGTATACATAATTGGTAGATAATGTAATAAGGTTATGTAATTAAAGACACCTAGTGGTATACATAACCGATAGATAATGTAATGAAGTTCTATAATTAAAGACACCCTTTAGGGTAAGCATAATTAGTATAGGGCTATGTAATTAAAGACACCTAAGGGTATACAAAGTCAGTGGAAAACCTAGTGGGGATACATGACAAGGGGGAGAGCTTGTATCATATTGTGTGGGACCCATTTCAGTCTGTAACCCGGAGTAGGTATCAAGTAAAGAACTCCATACTAGGCGGAGAAGGGGCACGCTTACTGATTGATTGTAAGAGATCCAAACGAGATGGATGGTGTGGGTGGTGCAAACCGACCGGGAACATGTGCGTGCATGGGCCGGGCAGAGGGGGCTAAGACGACCGTGACACCAGTAGATATGGTTGTGCACACCATGAGTTGCCACTTTAGGAAGTGATACTCCTATTGTTGGGCCAGCATAGGATATCTACAGGGTAGGGAGTCGATCGATTAGGGTAGTGGTTAGGGTATACTTGGATGTATGACCTAAGCCTACCAACTCATAGTGGAAGGGATCATCTCATTTCAATTATACTAGTAATAATGCAAAGTAGTCATTAGTGAGGCACATATACCTTAACTTACTTACCTTGTCACAACTGCCATTTATGTAGTGATGTCTCTTATCCACTTTATATGCCTATCATGTTGCTTTTATTTATCTACTGGCTAAAAGTAACTAGACTCGCTAGACTTTATGTCTGACCCTGTTGTTTCTCCTTCTTTCTTCTGTTCCCCCCACCCCCTAGGTTCTCAGGGAGGAAACACTCAGACTTAATCAGAAATCAAATATCATCTTGCTAGGAGCTACTTCTGAAGTATGGCTCAAGTTCTTGTCTCTACTATGGCTTAACTCTTTTATTGGGGGAATAATGCTTTTTATTTACTTATGTACTCTGATGGTGCAAGAAAGAATTTATTTTATTGTAATAGTTTTTGTGACTTATGAAATTGTGGACCACGGTATTATGACTTATGTTTGAAATAGAAGTTTAAATTTTCCGCTATTGCCTTATTTATATCTGTTTTGTAATTATTATGTGTCTGTTTACCTATAGCGCTTCACGAAACTTAATGCATTCCCTTAGTGAGTGACATTAACGGACGTGGGGTGTCTCACTTGGTATCAGAGCTGAAGGTTACCAGATTAGATAAAAGTTTTTGAAAATTATTTTCAAAAAGGTTTTAAAAAGGAAAGCATTATCAAGAAGAAAAGTCTATTTTGAAAAACATTCCCCGAAAAGCCATATGTACTATCCTTCGGTCCTTGATCTAAATTTCTTCCATTTCCCTTTTTCAGCATGTCTGGGGAACAAAACATCCCTAATATCATGGAGGGCATCACAATACCTGAATGGTTCCATGGTATTTGGAGGCCACAGCGTCTGCCGAAGGCCAAGAAAATGTTCCTCCCCCAGCTGCACCAGTCATTCCTCCTCCTCATCCTCCCCCTCCAAGAGCTGATAACTTTGCCAAGATCTGCAAGGACTTCCAGGCTATGGGAGGAAGGCCATTCCATGGGAACGAAACATTCATAGAAGCCCAGAATTGGCTTAAGGAGATCGAGGACTTATTCATAATCTTTGAAGTGGAGGACCGAAGAAAAACTTGATTAGCTGCTTGGCTATTAAAAGACGAAGCCTCATTTTGGTGGGAAATCACCCAAGCTGGACGTCCGGTAGAAATTTGGAAAGACTTTAGACAGAGGTTCAAAATGAAATTTCTTTCCCAAGCGGAGAGAAGCATATAGATGGAGAGGTTCTTAACTCTCAAAAAAGGAAATTTGATGGTGAAGGAGTATGTGAACAAGTTCAACCAGCTGGCAAGGTTCGGGTTAGAGTTGGTAGACACACCGCACAAAAGGGCTTTGCGGTTTGCTAAGGGGATGAATGAGCCTCTGCATGGTTTAGCTATGTCCAATCTTCCAATGGGATCCACCTTTGAAAATCTTGTTGATATGGCCTTAATGCATGAGGAGGAATAGGGAGAAAAGAAGGAAACAAAAGCTGAGGGAACATCGCATAATAAGAAGGTTTGGCCCAAGAAAGGGCAGCAATAACAGAAGAAAGGGGGGAAATGATAAAGGCAAGGATAAGAGAAAATGTCACAGTTGTGGAAAGGAGGGTCACTTAATCAAAGATTGTAAAAGAAGGAAGGCCAGTTGCTTTAATTACGGAGAGGTCGGACACTTCTCTAAAGAGTGCCCGAAGAAACAGGGATCGCAGGGACAAAGGCAAAGAGCAGGGACTTCTGGAGGGCAGGTGCATGCTCTCGCAATCAGTGCACCTGAAAGAGGTAGAAAAAATTCCGTAGAAAGTTAATTTTCTCTTTCAAACTATCCAGTTAGAACACTTTTTGATTCTGGTGCTTCACACTCGTTTACATCTAGTTCTGTGGTTGAATCTCTACACTTAATTACTAGTATGGTAGTAGATCCCATAGTTTTTTCAAACCCCATTGGTGGTTCAGCTCATTTATCGATGATTTTTCGGGGTTTGAAAATATCTGTGTTAGGCATCGAATTTGAATGCACGCGTAAGTGCTCGGGTTTATGGGCTATGTGTTGATTCTAGGAATGGATTGACTTACCATGTATGGGGTCATTCTGGATTGTAAGAGGAGGGTTTGTTAAACTCCCGACTTGTCATGGGAAGACCCTCGAAGTTTCTTGTGACCCGCAAGGGTTTGTTATGCTTAGCTTCCTAGAGTCTCTAGATGCATCCATAGATGATTTGCAATCTGTTCCAGTGGTTCGAGATTATTCAAATGTTTTTTATGACGTACGGGGTTTACCTCCAACGCGTAAAATTGACTTCTGTATATAACTTGTGGACAATGCAAAGCCAGTTGCATTACCAGTATGCCACATGGCTCCAAAGGAAAGGAGGGAGCTAAGTAAGCAAGTAGGAGAGTTACTTGAAAAAGGGTTTATCAGACGAAGTATATTGGAATGGGGTGCTCCAGTAGTGTTCGCAACTAAAGCAGATGGTTCGCTATGTTTGTGTGTTGACTATAGAGAGTTAAATAAGATCACTAAGAAGAATAGGCACCCGCTTCCGAGGATTGATGGTTTATTTGATCAGCTTGTTGGTGCCTCGGTATTTTCTCAGTTGGACTTGGCTACGAGGTTCCATCAGTTGAGGGTGGCTGAGGACGGCATAGATAAGACTGCTTTCAAAGCTCCAGATGGTTTCTTTGAATGGCTAGTTATGCCTTTTGGGCTAACAAATGCACCCGCCTATTTTGTTGATTTGATGAGTAGGGTGTTTCTTGAGTTCCTAAACAGATTCGTCATAGTCTCCGTTGATGATATTTTGATCTTCTCCAAGAGTGAAGAAGAGCATGCCCAGCATTTGGGAGAAGTTTTGAAAATTCTCCGTGACCATTAGCTAAAAGCAAAGTTCTCCAAATGCCATTTCTGGAGAAAGGAGGTGAGATTCTTTGGGCATGTAGTCTCCAAAGAAGGGATAGCTGTAGATCCCGCCAAAGTGGTTGCAGTACAAGATTGGCAGATTCCTAAAAATGCAACCGATGTGAGAAGCTTTCTTGGGTTGGAAGGTTATTATAGGAAGTTCATTAAGGACTTCACGAAGATATCAGCCCCTCTCACTAGGCTGACAAAAAAGAATTTGACATTTTCATGGGACATAGACTATGACGTTGCTTTTCAACGACTAAAAACGGCTCTGACAACAGCCCTAGTCTTGACCTTGCCTGATGGGAGTAAAGTGTTTTCGGTTTACACTGATGCGTGCGGTACAGGGCATGGTGTGATTCTGATGCAAGAAGGGAAAGTAATATGTTATGGGGGTAGACAGATGAGAGTTCATGAGAAGAACTACCCCACCCATGATATATAGCTAGCTGCCATAGTATTCGTGTTAAAGACGTGGCGTCATTATTTACTTGGAGAAAAGTTCGAATTATACATTGATCATAAATCTCTCAAGTATCTATTCTCACAGAAGGATCTCAACTTAAGGCAACAACAGTGGATGGAGTTCTTAGCTTAATATGATTTTGAAATTGCTTATACCCACGGCAAGGGTAATGTGGTGGTAGACGCACTAAGTAGGCAGAGGGTGACCCTGAGTCCTCTCTTTGTGGAAAGAAAGAAGTCGGAGTTCATATCAACTTTTGATTTTAGACCCTCCATCGAGGTTTTGTTTGATTTATTTGCATAATTGGAGATACGACCGACTCTTGTGGATCAGATAGGAGCTTCGCAACAAGGTGACCCACACATTCTAGACATCATGGATAAGCTCAAAAGTGGGGAGACTTCTAGTCACCTCAGTAGGTATGCCATAGATGAAAAGGGGTAGTTGCGACGAGATGGAAGGCGTTGTGTTCCTCAAACTGGAAGCTTGATAAAGGCAGCCCTAGAAGAAGCCCACCATTCTAAGATGACCATTCATCCAGGCAGTGACAAGATGTACAGAGACATGAAGAGGGTTTTCTTTTGGGCTGGGATGAAGAAGGACGTGGCCGAATTTGTTTCTCAATGTTTGGTTTGCCAGCAAGTCAAAGCTGAGCAAAAGAAGCCCGTTGGATTGCTTCATCCGTTGGACGTTCCGCAGTGGAAGTGGGAGAGTGTCTCTATTGATTTCATAGATGGTTTGCCTAGATCGAAGAAAGGTAGTACCAGTATTTGGGTGATAGTGGAAAGACTCACTAAGAGCGCCCATTTTATTCCAGTTAAAAGTAAAAGGACGACATCATGGTTGGCAGCAATTTATGTTCGTGAGATAGTTCATCTCCACGGAGTTCGTTCCTGCAACGTGAGCGACCGTGACCCTATCTTTACCAGCGAATTTTGGAGGAGCTTGCAAGAAGCATTAGGTACACAGTTGTGTTTGAGCACCGCTTATCATCCTCAGACCAATGGGCATATGGAGAGGATAAACAGAATTCTAGAAGATCTTTTAAGGTTGTGTATCCTTGACTTCGGAGGGACTTGGGAAGAGCATCTTCCTTTAGTAGATTTTGCCTATAATATCAGCTATTAGGCTAGCATCGGTATGCCACTAATGTTGAACCTAATGTGGGAGGTCTAAGTACGCAAATACGAATCGGGGTAAGACAAGAGGTTAGGCCCAACTGTGGAATAAGACTGCCCGGACCTGACCGGCATATCCAGCATCCACACGTTGTAGGCCTAATGTGGGAGGTCTAGCCCATTTTAACCATAATTGGACATAGCAATGAAATGGACTACTTAACCTAATTTAATATGACTATGGACTTAAGTTAGGGTTAAGTAAAATTGGATGGGTAGTGGTGGGTTAAGTAAATTAGAGGGAGTGGGTAATATAATGTTATGTAATTAGGCCCACGAACTTAACCCAATAAGGTTATGTAATTAAAGACACCTAGTGGTATACATAACCGGTAGATAATGTATTAAGGTTATGTAATTAAAGACACCTATTGGTATACAAAACCGGTAGATAACGTAATGAAGTTATGTAATTAAAGACACCCTTTAGGGTAAGTATAACTAGTATAGGGCTATGTGATTAAAGACACCTAAGGGTATACATAGTCAGTGGAAAACCTAGCGGGGATACATGACAAGGGGGAGAGCTTGTATCATATTGCGTGGGATCCATTTTAGTCAGTAACCCGGAGTTGGTATCAAGTAAAGAACTCCGTACTAGGCGGAGAAGGGGCACGCTTACTGATTGATTGTAAGAGATCCAAACGAGGCGGATGGTGTGGGCGGCGCAAACCGACCGGGGACATGTGCATGCATGAGCCAGGAAGAGGGGCTAAGATAACCGTGGCACCAGTAGATATGGTTGTTCACACCATGGGTTGCCACATTAGGAAGTGATACCTCCTACTGTGGGGCCAACACAGGATATCTACAGGGTAGGTAGCTGATCGATTAGGGTAGTGGTTAGGGTATACTTGGACATATGACCTAAGCCTACCAACTCATAGTGGAAGGGATCATCTTATTTCAGTTATACTAGTAATAATGCAGAGTAATCATTAGTGAGGCACATACACCTTAACTTGCTTACCTTGTCACACCTGCTATTTATGTAGTTATCTCTCTTATCCACTTTATATGCCTATCATGTTGCTTTTATTTATCTACTGGCTAAAAGTAACTAGACTCGCCAGACTTTATGTCTGACCATGTTGTTTCTCCTTCTTTCTTTCGTTCCCTCCCCCCCCCCTCCTCAGGTTCTCAGGGAGGAAACACTCAGACTTAATCAGGAATCAGATATCATCTTACTAGGAGCTACTTCTGAAGTATGGCTCAAGTTCTTGTCTCTACTATGGCTTAACTCTTTTATTGGGGGAATGATGCTTTTTATTTACTTATGTACTCTGATGGTGCAAGACAGAAGTTATTTTATTGTAATAGTTTTTGTGACTTATGAAATTGTGGACCATGGTATTATGACTTATGTTTGAAATAAAAGTTTAAATTTTCCGCTGCTGCCTTATTTATATCTGTCTTGTAATTACTCTGTGTCTTTTACCTATAGTGTTTCACGAAACTTAATGCATTCCCTTAGTGAGTGACATTAACAGACATGGGGTGTCTCAGGCATTTTTCACGGCGATGGTGGAGAATCGAGGTCGGTGCCGGTCAACGTTGGCATGACAACAGACGGGGAGCGCGACGGTGGTCGTGAGTGGCAGTCTTGTCGCCTGTAGCGGCGGCGATGTGGATGAGGAAGGGTGGAGCACGATTTTTAATTGGAAACGATGGGGGAGGGAAGATTAAGGTTTAATTATTTTAATTAACTTAAACTAATGACATACTTAATTTGTTTAACTTCAAACAATTATATCCTGCTCGTATGAAAACAGAATACGACGTAACAAGTTGCTATGAAATCATGGAGACGAATGCTACATGATGGAATTGATTTGGACAAGATTGGATTGGAATTTTAAGTTAAATTAAACCTCTATTTAATTTAATTTAAAACGACCGTTATTGCAACAATCAACCTTCAATGTGAGAATTCTTTTGATTTAACTTGAAAAGTTATTGTAATCATTTTCTGATTATATATATTGATTGCTTGTGATAGCTATGGTTGCTTCGTGGATGATGGATATTATTATAGTCTATTATCATTATTTATGTACATATAAGCGTTAACAATCATAACGCTTCTATTATAACCGTTGTTTGATGGATGACAACCGTTGTGGTTGTTATTATAATTGTTCACATCATTCATACCACGAATATGGAATTATCTGGGAATTGATTGAGTCTCCTTCCATTTGGAATATCAAATGAAAATATATTCATTTAAATGAAATAAGGCATGAAAGTGGAAATTGGATTTTTATATCTAAAACGATTTGGAAATGAAATTGAGATGATTTCAAAAAAAAATTGAAAGAGTTGGAATGAATTTGAAAGTGTTTTGAATTAGAAATGGGTTATTCTAATATGTAATCGATTTCGAATAGTAAATTCAAAAGTGAATTCGAGTTACATGTATAAACTACTTTTTAACTCAAAATGATTAATATGTTATTCATATATAACGTTTAAAATGATTTCTAAAAAGTATGGATTTCAAACGATTTAGTTTTCAAAAATACTATTATTTTATTAATATAATATTCAATTTGATATATAATTGAATTTGAAGTTGGAATTTGATAACATCACTTTTAAACAAGTTTATAAATGTTTTATAAAATATATTTGTACTGAACTGGATGAGTTTTATTTTAAGTTATAATACAGTTTGAATAGGACGTGTCGCGCGGCGACAATCCGCGAATTTGAACCATAAACTTCAAACGACCATAAATGATGCAATTTAAATCAGATTTTCCCGAAACGAAAAATGTTTGCTTTCTATTGATAGTAACTTTCAAATGAAAGAAGAAATCTTGAATTTCAACTTATATATTTCAAGTTAGATTTAAATCAATTTTTGAAAAGGTCGCTATAAACGCAGTTCGATGAACGTAAATGGAAATCGATCGAAATGGCCTTATAAAAATTATTAAAAATATGGAAAAATTTTGATAAATCATAATAAATGATTCTAAAGTGGTTTAGATAAGAAAATTAAAGCTTTGAACTATATTTTGATTTTTTTGTTTTCAGCCTAACTTGCTAACTACGGTAAAATGACGTTTTGAGAATTTAAGATAAATGAACTAAAGATTTTCAAATATTAAATTATTGGATTGATTGGAATTAATCGTCGAGTATTTGGTTTTAATTCCGTAGATAAGACTCATACCGCTCGAGGAATTTAAAAGGTGGATGCATCGTTATTCCGCTTATAGTAACTATAGAATATGCGAAGTTGATATTGGATATGAGCTGACACGATTTCTTTCTAAATCGTACATTTAATATTAACTGTTTTTGCGTTGTCGTGGACGATGTCTTGAATAACATCATCCTTAACCCAATAAGTTAAGTTATTTGGTTTATCAAATATAATGTTTTTTTTAACTTGTATTTTGATAAGAAAAAACTTAATTAAGATTTATTTGGAATATGGATTTGAAAAGTATGTAACAAAGTAAAGCTTTCCAATTATTGAATTTAATTGGAATTGAATGGGAATCGATTTGGTGATAATTGAGATGAGTCCCTATGGATGAAGACCTTTACTATTTAAGGAATTTAAAAGGCTTTTCCGTTATTCTGCTTGTAGTATTAGTCTGATACGGGAATTCATATCCATTATGAGCTTATATGATTTCCGTGAAGATTTCATTTAGAATGGAAGTATGATTTTGGGTTTACCGTGAACGATGTCTTCAATAACATCGTTCTTTGACCCATTTAAAGGAGAAGACGATTTCCTAAGTTAAGTTGTAATGAAATCTTTATTTAATTTGACTATAAAGATTTAATGAAAGAGTTTCCCCTAGCAAAAGATAACGGGAGCAAAGTTTTAAGTATCGCTTAAAAGAAGATAAGCATGTTTTTCGCGTAAAGATAAGATTGAATAACGACTAAGATTTTTGGAATAAAGAAAGAGGTTGGAACTTGATTGTTTTATCATTAAGATTGGGTGATCTTCTGGGTGTTTGATCTGATGTTCATTTAGGCCTTCAGGTCATACACTTGATAGATTATTCTCTTGGCATTGTTCACTCGAGAACTAATTCTAGTTAATGAATGATTTTCCTTACTGATAAGATTAAGAAATCGTAAGTATGATTTCGGGCTAGAGATATGATCAAGGAAAGATAAAATAATTTACCTTAATCAATGATCAATGAATGGGTTGAGTATGGGTAAATATATTTTTGTGTAAAGATAATTGAAATCATTAATCGGATTTGAAATGAAAGAAGGGAATTAATAAAGGTAATAAATTACCAAAATAAGCGGGAGACTAGATATGGAGTACGTTTTGCTCCACGGAATGAATGGGATGGGAATGAGATAATAATTTGAGAAATTACCCTTTTGGTGAGGTATGATAATCATGATAAAGCGTAGAAAACTTGGTTTGAGTTAAACTTGTGAAATGAGATTTTATAATCATTTGAGATGATTTCCACGAAAAGATTTAAACATGAGTTTAAAGTGTGTAAATCTTGAATAAGATTTAAATGGGTATACCCAATATAAAGAATGGTTTGAGTAAAATAATATTCTGAAATGGAATAGACACATGATATTTTTGTATATCTATATGGTTTTTAAATATGCGCTAGTTATTCGGAATGTCCGTGTTTCAACCCATTCTGAATAACTATATGACAAGTATTATTGTGATGACTCCAAACTCCTGTGCCACAGAAGCAAGGATAATCATTGGAATATAACACATTTATCACAACAGCAGATTACAGATAACAACATAACACATGAAATCATAGGATAATATCATCATCATAGCAGCGGAATCATAAATGTCATCATCATCAGAGTTGCACATACACAGGATACTACTTAGTACATAAAGGTTCCCACAAATAGAAAATAAGTCTAGAACATCCTCAAATACAGCATAAATAAAGTGATGTCTAAATTTCCCAAAATAGAGATAAAAGATAAGATAGTCTTCGTCTTCTGCCAAAGAGCACACCATGTTGCGGTGCACATCCAAAATAAGCCTATTACCTGTTTACTTGGTTGCCCGTGTAAAAATAAAGGCACCCGAGTTCGCAAGTGAAAACAAACTACGAGTCAGTCATGGGACTGGTATGAGAAATCTTACTTAACTTATCTAGGCTAATCACAGGACCGCGCCGCTAACGCGGAACGGGTTTATTCCATTGGATTGCCAGTGCATAAAAATAAGTGAATCTTTTAAAACAGCGCAATTCTTTTTAGAAAAATGAAACCATTATAAGACTCAAGTCCCATCACACAATGCAACGCAAACCGGAGGATAGAGTTTTACCATATAATGATCAAACATGAGTGACACATATAAAACTTGATATTATTATTAGTGCCTAATCAGTTTAAAACACTTTCAAAATAAATATATCAATCCTAGACGGCATAGTACCCCATCCTACTATGTCGCCATATATAGGTTTACAATCAAATCCGTTATGTCGTATTGGAAATTGGGTTTCCATCATGAGTCAAGGCTAGGGATGGTCTCCTTACCGATTCGGGTCACCTCTAGCAAGATGACCCATGATTTGGGCGCTGGCAAACCCTTGGATCCTTCAAGGCCAGCCCATAAATACTTTAGTGGATTAGTTATGCCTGAACAACACGTTTCCTGGTCCTAATGGACCTATCAATTGGCCAGTAGCGACCAATATTCGAGGGCCCTCATAATCCATTATCCACATAAGTAAAAATGCTTGGGCTCCATACCATGACACCACTTCTAGCTAGAAAGAAATGCATGCACTCCTTGGGTCTCGTTTCCCGTTTTTGACTCCTACCAGGGTGTGAGGTTCGCGAAGTAACGCTATAGACAAAGCTATGCCTAAATACAGCTGTGCTTTGATCATCAACCACAAGGCTTTGCTTTTTAATAAAATCCTTGATCATTTGCATCTTGACATGCCACACTGACAATCCACGCCATGCGACTGATGTCTATCATTATATAATCTCTAAACTCGTATGTCTCACAGAAAAGTGTTAAGCAAGAGAAAAAAATTCTCCGCCACCAAACAAATATATATTTAATAGAAATCAATTCACAGAGAACAAAGTCCAATGTTAGACACACATCCATTTGCAAGTCCGTTCTGGGCCTGAACGAAACTGGAGACACCTTATTCCTTGTTCCGTATGTCCAATACGGAAGAGAGGTTCTCGCATATCCGGACAATCAACAAGTACGTCCGGACAACTACCACTTTAACCCTTTCCTGGGATTAAACCAATCCAGGGCATCAGTAGTCATCCATTCGATGTGAAGATAGCCGGTCTTCAACCACCGTCTTAAATGTCTTCGATTTTAAATCGTCGTATAATTATTTGAAATGAGATTGAACTCGGTCTTTTTCAAATAATTCTCGAATATATATAATTCAAATCATTTCATATCGTTAATACTATTTTATAGCGATTTATCACTATTATTATTTATATAAAAATGGACCAATTAATTCGAACGACGTTTCAGGTCGTTACGCACCCCTACACATTTCTCGAAATCTAACCGTTGGATCTTAAAAAAATTAATATCGTTGGAAAGATCTTTCCAAAGCAAACCTAATGGTCTCAGACTGTCGGATCCATCAGTATAATCGTTTAAAGTTACGATTCCGAAACACGAACTACCGCGCATGATTCATTTAATTTTAATTTATATTTATTTATATATATATATATATTATATATATATATAAATATAAATCGTTCGGCGATTTCACTAACATGTTAAAAGTGATGTTTTCAACAAACAAAACATATATTAACATATATTCATTTTCCTACTTTGCTAACAAGTAAGTGATTACATTTTAATGAATCAAAACATATTATTATTTTTCTAATCATCACTAACATGTAAATGACATCATTTAACTAATGAACATTTTTCTCCTTTGCTAACATGTAAACGATTATTATTTTTATAAACAAAACATGTAATTCTTTTTATCTAAACAAATATGTTAAAAGTAACATTTTAATGACAAATTCTATTTTAATATGTAATTCTTTATAATCTAAACAAACATGTTAAATGTGGTAATGGCAAATTCCATTTTAATATGTCGTTCTTTTTAATCTAAATAAACATGTTTAAATGTAATATTTTTTATTACAAATCCTATTTTAATATGTCATCCTTTTAATCTAAATAAGCATGTTAAATGTAACATTTTTAATTTCAAATTCTATTATAACATGTCATTCTTTTTATCTAAATAAACATGTTAAAAGAAACATTTTTAATTTCAAATTCTATTTTAACATGTCATTTTTTATATCTAAATAAACATGTTAAAAGAAACATTTTTAATTTCAAATTCTATTTTAACCTGTCATTCTTTTTATCTAAATAAACATGATAATAGAAACAATTTTAATTTCAAATTCTATTTTAACCTGTCATTCTTTTTATCTATTGAATCAAAACATACATTAAAAATGTCCTTTTTAGTGTTTAAACAATTTCTAATGAACTAATCATTTTTATTGGACAAATAATTTTTAATGAAATTAATCATACACTAAAAATGTCCTTTTTAATATCTAAACAATTTCAAATGAACATGTCATTTTTAATAATGAATCATTTTTAATGAAACTAATCATACACTAAAAATGTCCTTTTTAATATCTAAACAATTTCTAATGAACATGTCATTTTTAATGATGAATCATTTGTAATGAAACTAATCATACACTAAAAATGCCTTTTTAATATCTAAACAATTTCTAATGAACATGTCATTTTTAATGATGAATCAATTTTAATGAAACTAATCATACACTAAAAATGTACTTTTTAATATCTAAACAATTTCTAATGAACATGTCATTTTTAATGATGAATCATTTGTAATGAAACTAATCATACACTAAAAGTGTCCTTTTTAATGTCTAAACAATTTCTAATGAACATGTCATTTTTAATGATGAATCATTTTTAATGTTTAACTAATCATACATTATAAATCTCCTTTTCAATATCTAAATAATTTCTAATGAACATGTCATTTTTAATGATGAACCATTTTAAATGTTTAACTATTTTTCTCTAAAACATGATAAATTTGTGATTCATATATATAATAAAAAGTAAATTTTTATTGTATAAACAATTATTTCCAACAAGACAGTTTCTATGATCCATATATACAATAAAAAGAAATTTTTATTGTATAAACAATTATGACCAATTCTATGATTCATATATATAATAAAAAGATAATTTTATTTTATAAATAGTTTTGACAAATTCTATGTTCACATATATAATAAAAAGATAATTTTTACTGTATCAATATTTTAACAATTTTTATGATTCACATATACAATAAAAAGGAAATGTTATTGTATAAACAATTTTAACAAACATGAATAATTTATTTTCATATATACAATAAAAAATATGATTTTTATTGTACGAACAATTTCTATCAAACATGAATATTTTATTTTCTAACATACACAGTTTAATCCATTCATTCATCGCAATCACAAACAATCATCTCAAATTTTATACCACACATATATGAATTTCACATAGAGATCAATAATAAATTTTATTTTAAATTAGAGATCTCACAGTGCTTTGTAATTCTTCAAAAATTATAGATCGCTCTAAATTTCCCTGGTCGCTTCTAAAATGTAGTAGACACTGCCACGATTCCAACGGTTCCTGTTTCATGTGATTCGACATCGTATGAACAAGTTATGATTTTTATCGTGTTGATAATATTTTAAATTTAATTAATTAAATAATTAAATAAAAAGATTTCACCTTCTTCCACCTTACAGAACCAAGGCCGATAGTTTTTCATGTTTGTTCAAACTTAGGGTTCAATATTTTGATCAAATCACAACTTAGAGGAAGATCGGACTGCACCGCGTCGGAGAGCGGCGCATAGAGTGGGGACTACGATGGTCAACTTGGCTATAGGGGGTGGGGCGGCGGTTGATATGGCGGCGCTTTGAGGAGGTGGTGCGATCAAAATACTGCACTACTGGGGGCGTTGTCCGCATGGATGTGGAGATTGGAGAGAGTACTACAATATTCTCCAAAGGATGGAATGGTTTTTTTGAGTGGATAAGGAGTTATTAGGGGAAGAAGGAGGAAGCGGTTCTAGCCATTGAAGAATAGGGTGGCAGCGGCTATGGATTTAGAGTTAGGGTTTTGTTAATCCTATATTTATAATATTATATTATTTAATTCTCTAATTTAAAAAAAAAGCCCGTTAACTCATACTAACTCCAAATCCAGCCCAGCGACTGTCGCCTCTAGCCAAATACCCTCATTCCGGACACAATGGATCATGTTTCGTGAGCCCATTTGACCGTTTTAGCCTATTTTTCTTTAAGTTAAAATATAAAACATTTAATATTAAATTTTGATCGTACATTTTAATTTACCGAGGCCACATACTGATTCCAAAAATTCCCGAAAAATAAATCTAGCTATGTTTTGAAGATACGGTCGTAAAAAAATTAATTTCATCGAATTTGGAGACCATTTGAAAAATGGTCTTTTTAATGGTCGATCCAATTCAACAGAAATTATCAAACGCATTTTAATTTATCATGCTCACATATTAATTCCAAAAATTATGGAAATTTAAACCTAGAAATAATTTGACATTCTAGATCCAACAAAAATGATTTTATCAAAAACGGAGGTCATTTGCAAAATGGCTACTTTTAATAGCTTTGTTATTATTTAAAATTGGAATTTTTAAATTCTGACACATTTTCTAACAGAATTTCTAAAAATAAAAATTTTAAATTGGTTCTGATTTTCTGGGTTGTTACAATCTTCCCCACTTAAAAACTTTTTGTCCTCGAAAAGGAAACAACAATAAAGTAGGAAACAAAACGGAAAATGCAAAATATTGTAAATGTACCTTAACACCAGAGCTAATCAAAGATGTCCACTCTGCACTTGGGATAAGCATGTTTAATGCTATCCTCGGTCCCCCATGTACAGTCTCTAGGATCTCTACTTCACTGCAGTTTGACTAAATGGGTTCTCTTGTTCCTCAGAACTCTAGTTTCTTTGCCAACGATTTTCACTGGCTCTCTTCTCACTGCTAAGCTTGGGGTAATTTTCAAATCTTGTTATGCTGCTTCCTCCACAATTAGATCTGTATCATGTACATGCTTTCGAAGTTGAGACATGTGAAATACATCATGTACCCCGGCAACCAGTCAGGTAACTGAACCCTGTAAGCAAGAGATCCAATTCTTTTGAGTATAGGGAATGTACCAATGAATCTAGGCGCCAACTTCCTGTCTTCCCGAAACGGACTACTCCTCTCAATGGGGAAACTCTCAAGTATACATAATCACCAACGTCAAATGATAAATCCCTTCTTCTTGAATCTGCATAACTCTTCTATCGGCTCCGAGCTGTCTGAAGTCGCTTCTTAATGAAATCGACTTTATCCGATGCTTCTCGAATCATCTCGGGACCCAATACTAGCCGATTGTCTGGTTCTACCCAACATGTGGGGGATCTACATGGTCTTCCATACAATGCTTCAAATGGTGACATTTGCAAGCTTGCTTGGTAACTGTTATTATATGGAAACTCAACCAAATGCAAGTGATCTTCCCACGATCCACCAAAATCAAGAATACATGCCCGCAACAAGTCTTCTAGTATACAATTCACCCTCTCAGTCCGGCCATCTATTTGAGGATGATAAGCGGTGCTCAGATTCAACTTCGTCCCCACCTCCTCTTGAAATGCTTCCCATAATTTACTAGAGAATATTGGATCACGATCACTAACAATGCTACTAGGAACTCCATGTAGTCCGAAAATTTCTCTGAAATAAATCCGCGCCAGAGTTTGAGCTATTCTAGTAGATCTGAAAGGAATTAAATGGGCAGTCTTCATGAAACGATCTATTATCACCCATTTACTATCATTGCCTTTCCTCCTTCGGGGCAAACCATCAATGAAATCCATGGAAATATGATTCCACTTCCAATCTGGAACCTCTAGTTGTTGCAACAATCCTGCGAGTTTTTGTTGATCGCTTTTAACTTGTTGACAAGTAGAACATCTGCTAACATATATGGAAATGTCTCTTTTCATCGCATTCCACCAAAATGTGTGCTTAAGATTGTGGTACATCTTACTTACTCCTGAATGGATGCTAAGTTTAGATTTGTGACATTCATCCATTACTTCTCTTTTGAGCTCAGGAATATCCGGCACACAGATTCGCCCTTGCAATCTAAGAGTCCCATTGCTATCAATTTGGAAGCTTGAAGCTTTGCCCTTTCGAACTCATTCGTTGATCATCTGAATAAACTTATCTCCTTTCTGAAGAACAAAGATCTTATCAATTAATGAAGGCATAATGATAAGACTGGCGATGATCGCATTCTTTCTGCTAAGCGCATCAGCTACAACATTGGCTTTCCCTGGAGTATACAAAATATCCAGATCGTACGCCGCAAGAAATTTTAACCAACGCTGCTGCCTCAAATTTAAGTCCTTTTGGGTGAAAAGATGCTTCAATGATTTATGATCTGTATATAATTCAAACTTCTCACCCAAAAGATAGTGCCTCCATATTATCAAAGCAAAAACGATGGCCAACAACTCAAGATCATGAGTAGGATATCTCTTTGCATGCGGCTTCAACTAACGGCTAGCATAAGCAACTACTTGGCCTCTTTGCATCAATACCACACCAACATCTTCAAGAGAATATCTATATAGATGGTCAAATCTTGATTGCCATCAATAATAGTTAACACTGGAGCAGTGGTCAACCGTAATTTCAGCTCCTGGAAAGCTGCCTCACATTAGGGCATCCAATTAAACTTTGTATTCTTCTTGGTAAGCTTCGTTAGTGGACAAGGTAGCTTCAAAAAATCTTTCATGAATTTCCGATAATAGCCAGCCAATCCTAGAAAACTTCTGACTTCTGTTGGAGTGCTAGGTTGCTTCCAGTCTCGAGTGGCCGTGATTTTGCCTGGGTCCACTGAAATTCCTTTCTTCGATACTACATGACCGAGGAACTTTACTTCTTCTTGCCCAAATATGCATTTAGAAAATTTGGCTTTTAATACATTCTTTCTCAGAATTTCCAAAACTTCTTCCAAATGCTTTGCATGCTCGTTAGTGGACTTAGAGAAGATTAAGATGTCGTCAATGAAAACCAGCACAAATTTATTCAAGACATCGCAAAATACTCTGTTCATCATATCGACAAAGTAAGCATGAGCGTTACGTAAGCCCAACGATATTACAAACCACTCATAAAATAAGTCTGGGCCTCTTAAAGCTGTCAAAGGAACACATTCTTCGGCAATGCGCAATTGATGGAAACCTGTAGCTAGGTCCACTCTAGAAAACAATTGTGCTCCATTCAAGCGATCTAATAAATCATCAATGTGCGACAATGTATATTTGTTCTATAAAGTCTGCTTATTGAGGTCTCGGTAATCCACACATAGTGACACGACCCGAACTTCCCCGTGAAGGAAAGCACGGATTGAGATGAGAACAACACACATCGGAACGCAGACGGAAGAACATTTCATTGTTATTACAACAATTCCATCAGATACAAGAATATACAGAGTATAAATGAATAAATTACATTCCACAAATATCAGAGATTTAAATAAATTACATAACAGCGGAAAAATATACATAACACAACTGAAAGTGATACACGGATACAGAGCTTTCCGAGCATCGTTCCAGCTATAAATCAGGATCCTGTGAATATAAATTTGCAAAACCAAAACTACTAGCTGCCTGTGTCGAAAATAGGGGCACCCAGAGTTTAGGTTAAAACAATAAACTCCAGGTCAGTCATGTGACTGGTGTGAGAACTAAAACAGTTATTAATCTTTATTTTAAAGTCAGGTAAATCAAGGGACCACGCCGTATAACACGGAACGGGTTTCCTCCCAAGAATACCAATGCATAGAACAAACAGCGCAATGCTAAATAAAGAAAAATGAAGCTGTTATAAGACCCAGGTCCCATCACACAATGCAACGCAAGCCAGAGGATAGGGTTTTTACCTTATAACAGCCAAAGCATGCTTGATACGTTTAAAACACATTGTTTGATACTATAATAAGTGTATAGTGTCAAAACAATTTCAATCATAAATATCAATCATAGACGGCATTAATGACTCATACCAGTATGTCGCCATACTAGGTTCTACAAATAAAACCGCACTATCACGTATTGGAAATTGGATTTCCGTCATGAGCCGAGGCAAGGGGCAAGCTCCTCTCCGCGTTCGAGACACTCTAGCAAATGTCTCAGGACCCCACTATGATCCTTGGATCTTCAGGGCCGGTCCTCTCTTACATTTGAGGATTGGCAATTCCTGAACACACGTTTCCCGGTCCTTACAGACCTATATCCGAGGTGCCTCGTATCCAACAACCACACAGGTGAAAAGTATATAAATGTCGGGGCTGGTAGGTCACTGACACCACCCTAGCTAGAAAGAAACGCCGTGCTCTCCCTGCAGTCACTATCCCGTTTTTGACTCATACCGAGGTGTGAGGCTCGCGAATTCACGTTATACACAAAGCTACGCCACACAGGCCGTGCTTTGATCATCAACCACAAGACTTTGCTTTTCAACAAAAGCCCTGATCAATTGCCACTTATGCGTGCCACACTGGCAATTCACTCCATGCGACTGATGTCCATCGATATACAACTTCTAAGCTCATATGTCTCAGAGAAGGGCGTTAAGCAAGAGAATAAATCCTCTGCCGCCAAACAGATGTATATTTAATAGAGATCAATCAACACAGAATAAAATCCAATGTCAGACACACAATCCACTTACAAGTTCATTCTGGGTCTGAACGAAACCGGAGGCACTTTCCTCGCATATCCATCCATCTCCAAGTACGTCTGGACGATCACCAACTGTTTCCCTCATCTTGGGTGTACAGCCCAATCAAGATCATCAGTAATCACCCAAACGATGTGATGACTTCCAGTCTTCAACCACCGTCTTCATCTTCGACATCTCGTCGAATCGGCAATTCAGAATGGGTATAACCCCGGCCTTTCTGAACAACCCACGTATATGATAAACAAATGTTACACAACCACAACAAACGCCTCATTCCAATTCAGAATACTCTTTTATTCACCAAAATCACATTCTTAGGGAAAGGTTCCCATTAATTTTATCCAAGATAAATTCTTCTAAATTTATTCTTTGATCTTCCTTTGGATATCATTTCAAACTAGTCGGGATTAGCGAACCACACCGAAGTAATTATTTATTTTATTTCCCAATCCCAACCTATATATCCCATGGAGAAAACTGGTAAGACTCCATATCTAACACCACAGTATTATCGGTAAAATTAATTACCATTTCACGTTCAAATCTAATTAAAGATTTAACTATCGCATTGGAGCAAAACTGGTGGTACTCCATTCTCGATCACCTTTCAGATTTGATAATTTAAATTATCAATTCACTTTTCAATCTAATTAAAGATTCATTAGAACTCCACTTAGTTTTAATCCTTTCAAAAATCAACATCCTGCCTTTAACTGGGTTAAAGAACCAATGTCATCTAAAACACGATTCACGACAAACCCAAATCACATTTGATATTAAATACAAGGCTTTGAATAGAAAATATATCGGCTTATATTCAATATCAAATTCTGAAACCAACATATATCATATTGGAAATAACGATATAAAATATATCTTTCAAATTCCCATAACAATATCTGTATAGTCACGAAATCCAACATCGAAATATTCCGAAGATAATTTCGATTCAACTCCAGTCCAATTCACGTATTGGGAATGTTGATTATTTTTAAAATCACTTTCAAATTCAAATTATTTATTTCAAAAAAAAAAAAATTGATTTTTAATTCTAGTTCAAAACTAGTTCATTTCGACAAAAATATATTTTTATCCTTTCAAATGTGGAATTTTTCATCCCAGTTCTTTCCAATTCACATATTATGATTTTACACAAATTATTGATATTTTTAATAATTTTATCAAGGCCCGTACAGTCGATTTCCATCAACGGCCATCGAACTGCACTTACAGCGACCTTTTCTGAAATTGATTTGGACATAATTCCAAATCCAACCGTTAGATTTCAAATTTCTAATATTCATTGGAAAGCTCTTTTCGATACGAACCCAACGGTTCCAGTTTTAGGAGAATCCGACGGTCGAATCTCCCGCAACGTCCGTTTGAAGTCAATGGTCGAAATTCACGAACTACCGCGGCGCGGCGCGTTCTATTCAGGCCATTATATATATAATATATATATATTATATATATTTCGTCGATTTCCTTTTTAAAACGTATTTTATAAATCGTTTTAAATTCGTTTTCAAAACCATGTCAACACTATATTCAATTTCAAATCGATTTGATTTCAATTCAATTTGAATTCAATTCAAATTCTAATTCATTTCAATTCAATTCAAATTCTAATTTGTTTCAATTCAATTCAATTCAATTTGAATTTGCCTTCTATTTAATTCAATTCGAATTCATTTCAAATTGATTTCAATTCAATTTCAGTTCGTTTTAAATTTCATTCAAAATGATTTCAATTCGTTTAATTCAATTTCAATTTAATTCAATTTGAATTCATTTCTATTCAATTCGAATTCAAATTCACTTTCTATTCAATTCGAATCGAATTCATTTTCTATTCGATTCGAATTCATTTCAAATTGATTCAATAAAATTTCAATTTGAATTTTAATCTAATTTAATTTGAATTTCATTTCAAAATATTAAATTTTGAAATCGCTTTTCAATATTCATTATAAAACAAATAAAATCGATATAAATATCGTTCGCGTCAAAATAACGCATCTCTAATCAACACGGCTTTATATTTTTCAAAAACTTCTTTATTTTATTCAACAAATGAATATTTATTCTATTCAACACATGAATCTATATTTCTTTCAACACACGACTATTCTCAACACATGAGTACTGTCAACACATCACTATTTTTGGTATGTAAAATATTTTATAAGATTATGGTATCTATCGTTTGATTTTCAATTAGACTCCACCGTGAAGTAGTTCTAATTTTAAATATGATAAAGATGTAAATTTTATTATTTAAAATATTTTACTCAACTCATAAATAGTTTCAACACATGAACATCGTCAACACATGACTATTTTTATATTCAACACATGAATTTTCTTTTATAATATTCATTATTTTCCCGATTGGAATGAGGCCCAATCAATCACCATATAATGTTAATTATATGGATTCCATACAACACATGTATATAATAGCAATGATAAACAATCACTCATCATCCAAGGTGCACCACACAACTGCATAAGCATCAAATATAAATAATTAACGCTTACACAGCCTGTCGACCAATCGATCGACATACAATTAAATAATTGGGATTAGTGTACGCCAAATTTCATCCCAACACCCGTGTGGGGTTTCAAGTCAACAAACACAGATTTTTATTTGTGCAGTTGGGCGATGTGTAAAATTTATCGACCCAATTAATATCGGTCAAATTAGTGTATATAAACAAATCGGTCGATTTGTTTATAAATATTCCTTTATTCACATTCACGTTAAAAATTATATTTTTTAACGATAATTAATTTATTTCAACACATCCACATTTTATTATCGATTTCACATCAACAACACAAACAAATTTCACAACACATCAATTAAACAAACAAGCCATCCATGGTCTATGGATGACGGGTGTCGGGTGCTGCTAAGCACCGTCTGCATCCTAGTATATATATGTATAACTAGAAAAGAAATTGAAGAGTGAGAAGTTCTCACCAATTAGCTAATCCAATACCACGACTCTTCTTATGTAGAAAATCTTGTCGTTCTCGCCTTTTGTCACTTTTGTTGCCCGTAGCCACTACATGTATAAAAATCGAATTTTTACTTCGCTATCCAATATATAAAAATCGAATTTTTATAATCTCTACTAAATAAAGATAATATTTTTATATTCTGTATTATATAGAAATCATATTTTCGATACACTACTTGTATAAAAATAGTATTTTTATATCTTCTATTATATAAAGATCAGATTTTTAATACTCTACCTAAGTAAAAATCATATTTTTATTAGGTCACTAGTATAAAAATTATATTCTTAACTTCTCTATATTATAAAAATTATATTTTTATTCTTTCTATTTATAAAAATTATATTTTTATTCTTTCTATTTTATAAAAATTATATTTTTATTCTTCACATCTAACAAAAAATCGTATTTTTATATATGTTATACATGTATAAAAATCAAATCTTTATATCGTTATATATATATGTGAAAGATCATATTTTTGCATAATTAAAAATCACTTCTTTTGTTGATTATTTTATTGTTCAAAAATACCATATTTTCCTTATGATGTCATATATAAAATTCTGTATCATAAAAATCAGAAATTTATCTATGCAGAAAAACTGAATAGAAAATCCCAAATAAAGAAAAGCTCACTGTTGCATTTGCCGAGGTGGTGGAAGGAGGATCTCGCTGTTGAACTGAGGAGAGGCCTGCGTGGTGCGTCGGTGAAGGAAAGGGGGCGGGGTTCGGTTCCTGACGCCGGCGGTGGTCTTTAATTAGGTGAGGAGAGAGAGAGAGAGGGAGTGAAGAGGAGGAGGTGCGGCTAGGGTTGGGCGCGGTTTTGGGCGTCACGGCTTCAGGTTGGAGGTGGAGGAGGAAGAGGCGCGGAGGAGGGAGAATCGGGAGAGGGGAACGAGGAGGAGGGTCTGGGAAGAAGGGGGAAAGCGGCGCCTGGCCTGCGGCCTCCTCCGTCTTCCATCAATCGTATTTTTTTTCTTTCTTCTTTGAAATGAAACGATGAGGGGGGGCCAGCGGTTTTGAAGGGGAGAGAAGGAAGGGGTTTATTTTATTTTATTATATTTATTATTTTAATTGCAAAAAGTTGACTTTTACATACGACCTCTAAACGAGGCCCACCGCCTGTCGTCCATAGCTAATTACCCCCATTGTAAACACAATGGGATATGTATCGCAAGCTGATTCGACCGTTTCGATCAATTTCCGTTAAAATCAACATATAACTCTATATATTGAATTTGAACGCGCATTTCAATTTACCGGGGTCACGTACGAACTCTAAAAATTCCCGAAAAATATTTTCTAGCTTCGTATTGATGATACGGTCCTAACAAAACTAGTTTCGTCGAATTCTGAGACCGTTGGAAAAATGGCCATTTTCCAGTCGATTAAAATCAACTGAAACTGGTCAAACGCATTTTCCTTTGCCACGCTCACATATTGATTCGAAAAATTATGAAATTTGGAATCTAACAATAATTTGACATCACGGATCCAACAAAAGTGGTTTCGTCGAAATCCGAGGTCGTTTGCAAAATGACTATTTTTAAGGGCCTGAATTCCATTGCGACTATTCAGAATTTTCAATTGGACATATCTTTTGATTCCCGCTATGAAATTTCAATTTTTCGGATTCGTTGGAAAGATAGTCACAATTAGATTCCATTATTTTTGGTTTCACTAAAATCCGGATTGTTTTGCACCCGGTACATTCAATTGAAGTTTGAAATCGAATTATTGAACTACCGCGCCATTTTCAATTCCTTTTATAATTATAAATAATTATTATATTCTAACGAAGACGTATATAAAATATTCGTTCTATTCTATTCAAAATAAATTTCTCGTCAATATTATTTAAAATAATCCATTTTAAATAATCAAAATTCGCTAAAATTGCCAAAATAGAAATTTTAAACTGGCCCAGATTTTCGGGTTGTTACAATCTCCCCCACTTAAAACTTTTCGTCCCCGAAAAGGAACAAAGTCGAAAGTGGTTTGATTAGTCAACTCTACGTTCGATCTGGCTTCCATTCTCCAACTTTTCAGTTTCTGAGAATTTTCAAATTCTTCAAAAATTTGGCTAACCCCCGGAATTTTTGAAAAAATTCTTCATAACCTGCCCTGCACCGGGAGCCACGAGAAAATCCCGAAATTGCCATATAGGCCTTCTGATCTCAAAAAGAAAAGGCCAAGCGGCTAGCCAATCGGCTCATAAAATCATCATCACCCAAACAAAACAGTAAATTATAGTAAACATGTACCTATTTGTCGGGCAAACAAATTTTATTCTCTGCTCTAGCCTCCTTGCTATGACCTGTTCAATGTAAGTACATGTATATGCAAGAAAATGCGACCAATTTTCAATACAATTCAATATTTGGTTCAATTAGGCTAAATGGTTCAATATTATCAAACAAATAAACAAACAACACGAACATCAATCAATTAGTGAATTAGAGTTTCAAATTCATAATTTTGATACATACACAGAAAATCATGTTTTTGATGCCAATTCACAACAATAAATCTATCTATATTTGTTTTGGTTCTCACACCAGTCTAATGGAAATATATAGAAATCACACCTTCGAAATACGAACATAAATACTGATGATGTGGCCACATCACCAGAATTATCCCCGGGTGTCTAGAATGTGATTCTATATCTATCCAGTATATTAAAACTTCGAATACACGTTCATGACACGTATACGCGAAATCTTTATATACTCGATTGTCCAAATTCAAAATAAATAAATAATCAAATATGTGTAAAGCGATTTGAATTTTTATAACAATATTGTTTTCATTTGAAAAATATACTCTTCACACTCGTTCTAGGATACTACTGATCCTATCTCTAACGAGTCATTCTAATTGGATATTACTAATCCAATATCTGATGAATTCTTTCATATGGTTCTAACGTGTCTTGTTCTCGAGCTCTGTAAACCAAAGCTCTGATACCAAACTGACACGACCCGAACTTCCCCATGAAGGAAAGCACGGATTGAGATGAGAACAACACACATCGGAACGCAGACGGAAGAACATTTCATTGTTATTACAACAATTCCATCAGATACAAGAATATACATAGTATAACTGAATAAATTACATTCTACAAATATCAGAGATTTAAATAAATTACATAGCAGCGGAAAAATATACATAACACAACTAAAAGTGATACACGGATACAGAACTTTCCGAGCATCGTTCCAGCTATAAATCAGGATCCTGTGAATATAAATCTGCAAAACCAAAACTACTAGCTGCCCGTGTCAAAAATAGGGGCACCCAAAGTTTAGGTTAAAACAATAAACTCCTGGTCAGTTATGTGACTGGTGTGAGAACTAAAACAGTTATTAATCTTTATTTTAAAGTTAGGTAAATCAAGGGACCACGCCGTATAACACGGAACGGGTTTCCTCCCAAGAATACCAGTGCATAGAACAAACAGCGCAATGCTAAATAAAGAAAAATGAAGCTGTTATAAGACCCAGGTCCCATCACACAATGCAACGCAAGCCGGAGGATATGGATTTTACCTTATAACAGCCAAAGCATGCTTGATACGTTTAAAACACATTATTTGATACTATAATAAGTGTATAGTGTCAAAACAATTTCAATCATAAATATCAATCATAGACGGCATTAATGACCCATACCAGTATGTCGTCATACTAGGTTCTACAAATAAAACCGCACTATCACGTATTGGAAATTGGATTTCCGTCATGAGCCGAGGCAACGGGCAAGCTCCTCTCCGCGTTCGAGACACTCTAGCAAATTTCCCAGGACCCCACTATGATCCTTGGATCTTCAGGGCCGGTCCTCTCTTACTTTTGAGGATTGGCAATTCCTGAACACACGTTTCCCGGTCCTTACAGACCTATATCTGAGGCGCCTCGTATCCAACAACCACATAGGTGAAAAGTATATAAATGTCAGGGCTGGTAGGTCACTGCAGGGAGAGCACGACGTTTCTTTCTAGCTAGGGTGGTGTCAGTGACCTACCAGCCCTGACATTTATATACTTTTCACCTGTGTGGTTGTTGGATACGAGGCGCCTCGGATATAGGTCTGCAAGGACCGGGAAACGTGTGTTCAGGAATTGCCAATCCTCAAAAGTAAGAGAGGACCGACCCTGAAGATCCAAGGATCATAGTGGGGTCCTGGGACATTTGCTAGAGTGTCTCGAACGCGGAGAGGAGCTTGCCCCTTGCCTCGGCTCATGACGGAAATCCAATTTCCAGTACGTGATAGTGCGGTTTTATTTGTAGAACCTAGTATGGCGACATACTGGTTTGGGTCATTAATGCCGTCTATGATTGATATTTATGATTGAAATTGTTTTGACACTATACACTTATTATAGTATCAAATAATGTGTTTTAAACGTATCAAGCATGCTTTGGCTGTTATAAGGTAAAAACCCTATCCTCCGGCTTGCGTTGCATTGTGTGATGGGACCTGGGTCTTATAACAGCTTCATTTTTCTTTATTTAGCATTGCGTTGTTTGTTCTATGCACTGGTATTCTTGGGAGGAAACCCGTTTCGTGTTATACGGCGTGGTCCCTTGATTTACCTAACTTTAAAATAAAGATTAATAACTGTTTTAGTTCTCACACCAGTCACATGACTGACCTGGAGTTTATTGTTTTAACCTAAACTCTGGGTGCCCCTATTTTCGACACGGGCAGCTAGTAGTTTTGGTTTTGCAGATTTATATTCACAGGATCCTGATTTATAGCTAGAACGATGCTCGGAAAGCTCTGTATCCATGTATCACTTTCAGTTGTGTTATGTATATTTTTCCGCTGCTATGTAATTTATTTAAATCTCTGATATTTGTGGAATGTAATTTATTCATTTATACTCTGTATATTCTTGTATCTGATGGAATTGTTGTAATAACAATGAAATGTTCTTCCGTCTGCGTTCCGATGTGTGTTGTTCTCATCTCAATCTGTGCTTTCCTTCACGGGGAAGTTTGGGTCGTGTCACATAGTCTAAGAGTACCGTCTGACTTTGGAACAAACTCTACCGCTGCACCCTAATTTGAAAAGCTAGGCCTGATCAGACCTTTTCGTAAAAGCTGTTTAGTTTGATTGCTCAACTCTTCTTTCTCTTTCAACGCCATTCTACGAGTAGCATGCACAACTGGCCTTGCGTTTGGAACTAAGTCGATTCTGAAGTCAATTTCTCTTCGTGGAGGTAAGCTATCAACTTCTTCAAACACATCCGCATAATCTTTAACTACAGGAATATTCCCAATAGAAGTAGAGGTAACTTCCAAAGAAGACCAAAATTCTTTTCTATCATTTTCTGAGCCGTGGCATGGTATTATTATATTTCCAAGCTTCGATTTAACCTTAACAATTATTTCGGCACATTTAACTTCGAGCTCATGTTTCGTTAGCCATTTCAGCCCAAGAATAATATCAAACTCAGAAAAATTCATCACAGTCAGATTAAAAGGAAACCGGTAAAAAGAATAGGAGATGGGCACTTTACAAAATAACCCGAGAGCAAAAGAACCACCTATTGGATTATGGACACTAATCGATTCTTTAAGATCCTTTGTTTTCAAATTTAACTTTTTAACTGCGTTACTAGAAATGAAACTTCGTGATGCACCAGTGTCAAATAATACTGTAACAAGAATATTCTTAATAGTAAGGGTACCTCCCAAAACATCTGGTTTACCTGCTGTTTCAGAAGAAGCTGATGCACTCGCTCCATCATACACGTGGGCCACTTCAGACTTCTTTAGCAATGGACAGTCCTTGATAAGAAGCCCCGGCTTGTGACAATTAAAGCATTCCTTAGTGCCCCGGGGATTCTGATTGGGCCCTGATTCACTCCTCCTTAGCCTCTTTGGAGCGTTGCATTCATAATTATAGTTCCGAGTCTCTGGTAGTTGAAGCATTTGACCTTGGCCCTTTTATTCTCTTGAGGCTTAGCGGCTGCAGTGTTGCTTGCCTCGGGCTTCTTATCAACATGTTTCCTCTTATTATTAGCTTGATTTCTTTCATGGTCCTGCTGAGAATTTCTCTTGTCAATCTCTTCGTATCTACAAGCCATCTCAATTACTTTAGCAAATGGGAGCTCAATATGTGTCGTCACCTTATTGTGATACTTCCTCGAATGACCATTTATGAACCTCTTGTTTTTCTGGAGCGGGTCCTGAATCTATTCAGGTGCATATCGGGAAATCTCTTCGAATCTTCTCACATACTCAGTAATAGTTCGATCCCCTTGTTGGAGATTATCAAATTTATCATGAAGGCGCTCGACTTCTTGTCGAGGGATGAACTTCTCATTAAAGAGCTCTTTGAACTTCGCCCAAGACATGTCAGCATCAATATCTCCAATCGTAGCTGTCTCCCACCAAATTAAAGCCTCATCCTTTAGTAGCCATGATGCCATAAATCACTTTCGATGGTCTTCTAGTTCCAAGCCCGCAAAAATCTTCTCGCATGTCTTTAGCCAAGCCTGAGCCTTACTCACTGTCTCACAACCAGTGATTGGCACGCCTCCTAAATTCTTGAATTTCTTTTCCACTTTATCCAGATTGAAAGGTTGCGGGGGTGGTGGTGGCGGCACTACAGCCTCTAGATTAGGTTGGTTCTGAGCAGCGGGGATTTCACCCCTTCCCTGGCCTCTACCTGCTCCACCTCTACCTCTAGGTCTAGCCCTCGTACTAATCTCAGTTAGTTCTGTACCATCAAGGAAAGAGTCAAACCAACAGAAATGATAAATTTTTAAGGAATGGTAAAAGTAGAAGGACATATGGAAAAATGATGATGTAATGACTGTTTATTATGCACTATTCTGCTGTGCTCATTCTAGGACATTACTAATCCTATCTCTAATGAGATACCCGCCTTAGAATACTGCCGATTCTATTTTGACGAAATTTTTTAAATATGTTATACACTGGAGCTAAGGTTAACCTAAGCTCTGATACCAACTGTGATGACCCCAAACTCCCGTGCCACAGAAGCAAGGATAATCATTGGAATATAACACATTTTTCACAACAGCGGATTACAGATAACAACATAACACATGAAATCATATGATAATATCATCATCATAGCAACGGAATCATAAATGTCATCAACATCAAAGTTGCACAGACACAGGATACTACTTAGTACATAAAGGTTCCCACAAATAGAAAATAAGTCTAGAGCATCCTCAAATACAACATAAATAAAGTGATGTCTAAATGTCCCAAAATAGAGATAAAAGATAAGATAGTCTTCGTCTTCTGCCAAAGAGCACACCATGCTGTGGTGCATATCCAAAATAAGCATGTTACCTGTTTACTTGGTTGCCCATGTAAAAATAAAGGCACCCGAGTTTGCAAGTGAAAACAAACTACGAGTCAATCATGGGACTGGTATGAGAAATCTTACTTAACTTATCTAATAATAAGGCTAATCACAGGACCACGCCGCTACGCGGAACGAGTTTATTCCATTAGATTATCTATGCAAAAAAATAAGTAAATCTTTTAAAACAACACAATGCTTTTTAAAAAAAATGAAACCATTATAAGACTCAAGTCCCATCACACAATGCAACACAAACCGGAGGATAGAGTTTTACCTTATAATGATCAAACATGAGTGATACGTACAAAACTTGATATTATTATTAGTGTCTAATCAGTTTAAAACACTTTCAAAATAAATGTATCAATCCTAGACGGCATAGTACCCCATCCTGCTATGTCGCCATATATAGGTTTACAATCAAATCCGTTATGTCGTATTGGAAATTGGGTTTCCATCATGAGTCAAGGCTAGAGATGGTCTCCTTACCGATTTGGGTCACCCCTAGTAAGATGACCCAGGATTCGGGCATTGGCGAACCCTTGGATCCTCTAAGGCCAGTCCACAAATACATTAGTGGATTAGTTATGCCTGAACAATACATTTCCCGGTCCTATTGGACCTATCATTTGGCCGGTAGTGACCAATATTCGAGGGCCCTCACAATCCATCATCCACATAAGTAAAAATGTCTAGGCTTCATACCATGACACCACTTCTAGCTAGAAAGAAACACATGCACTCCTTGGGTCCTTTATCCCGTTTTTGACTCCTACCAGGGTGTGAGGTTCACGATGTAACGATATACACGAAGCTATGCCTAAATACAGTTGTGCTTTGATCATCGATCACAAGGGTTTGCATTTCAACAAAAGTCTTGATCATTTGCATCTTGGCATGCCACATTGACAATCCACGCCATGCGACTGATGTCTATAAATATATAACCTCTAAGCTCGTACATCTCAGAGAAAGGTGTTAAGCAAGAGAATACATTCTCCGCCACCAAACAGATATATATTTAATAGAAATCAGTTCACACAGAACGAAGTCCAATGTCAGACACACATCCATTTACAAGTCCGTTCTGGGTCTGAATGAAACCGGAGACACCTTATTCCTCGTCCCGTATGTCCGATACGGAAGAGATGTTCTCGCATATCCGGACAATCAACAAGTACGTCCAGACAACTACCACTTTAACCCTTTCCTAGGAGCAAACCAATCCAGGGCATCGGTAGTCATCCATTCAATGTGAAGATCGCCGGTCTTCAACCACCATCTTCAATGTCTTCAATTTTAAATCATCGTATAATTATTTGAAATGAGATTGAACTCGGTCTTTTCAAATAATTCTCGAATATATATAATTCAAATAATTTCATATCGTTAATATTATTTTATAGTGATTTATCGCTATTTTTATTTATATAAAAATAGCCCATTTAATTCGAACGACGTTTCAGGTCATTACGCGACCATGGCGTTGTTTTTATCCAAATTTGATTTACACATTTCTCGAAATCTAACCGTTGGATCTTAACAAATTTAATATCATTGGAAAGATCCTTCCAAAGTGAACCAAAGGTTCCAGTTTTGGGAAAATTCGACGGTCGGATTTTTGGTATAATCATTCAAAGTTACGATTCCGAAACGTGAACTACCACGCGCAATTCGTTTAATTTTAATTTATATTTATATTATATATAAATATAAGTATAAATCATTCGACGATTTCACTAACATGTTAAAAGTGATGTTTTCAACAAACAAAACATATATTAACATATAGTCATTTTCCTACTTTGCTAACATGTAAGTGATTACATTTTAATGAATCAAAACATATTATTATTTTTCTAATCATCACTAATATGTAAATGACATCATTTAACTAATGAACAATTTTCACCTTCGCTAACATGTAAACGATTCTTTTTTTAATAAACAAGACATGTACTTCTTTTTATCTAAACAAACATGTTAAAAGTAACATTTTAATGGCAAATTCTATTTTAATATGTCATTCTTTATAATCTAAACAAACATGTTAAATGTAACATGGTAATGACCAGTTCCATTTTAATATGTCGTTCTTTTTAATCTAAATAAACATGTTAAATTTAACATTTTTGATTACAAATCCTATTTTAATATGTCATCCTTTTAATCTAAATAAACGTGTTAAATGTAACATTATTAATTTCAAATTCTATTTTAGCATGTCATTCTTTTTATCTAAATAAACATGTTAAAAGAAACATTTTTAATTTCAAATTCTATTTTAACATGTCATTCTTTTTATCTAAATAAACATGTTAAAAGAAACATCTTTAATTTCAAATTCTATTTTAACCTGTCATTCTTTTTATCTAAATAAACATGTTAAAAGAAACATTTTTTATTTCAAACTCTATTTTAACCTGTCATTCTTTTTATCTATTGAATCAAAACATACATTAAAAATGTCCTTTTTAATGTTTAAACAATTTCCAATGAACAAATCATTTTTAATGGACAAATCATTTATAATGAAATTAACCATACACTAAAAATGTCTTTTTAATATCTAAACAATTTCTAATGAACATGTCATTTTTAATGATGAATCATTTTTAATGAAACTAATCATACTAAAAATGTCCTTTTTAATATCTAAGCAATTTCTAATGAACATATCATTTTTAATGATGAATCATTTATAATGAAACTAATCATACACTAAAAATGTCATTTTTAATATCTAAACAATTTCTAATGAACATGTCATTTTTAATGAATCATTTTTAATGAAACTAATCATACACTAAAAATGACCTTTTTAATATATAAACAATTTCTAATGAACATGTCATTTTTAATGATGAATCATTTGTAATGAAACTAATCATATACTAAAAATGCCCTTTTTAATATCTAAACAATTTATAATGAACATGTCATTTTTAATGATGAATCATTTTTAATGTTTAACTAATCATACATTAAAAATGTCCTTTTTAATAACTAAACAATTTCTAATGAACATGTCATTTTTAATGATGAATCATTTTTAATGTTTAACTATTTTTCTCTAAAACATGATAAATTTGTGATTCTTATATATACAATAAAAAGTAAAATTTTATTGTATAAACAATTATTTCCAACAAGACAATTTCTATGGTCAATATATACAATAAAAAGAAAAATTTTATTATATAAACAATTATGACCAATTCTATTATTCGTATATATAATAAAAGGGTAATTTTATTTTATAAATATTTTTGACAAATTCTATGTTCACATATACAATAAAAAGATAATTTTTATTGTATAAATATTTTAACAATTTCTATGATTCACATATACAATAAAAAGGAAATTTTATTGTATAAATAATTTTAACAAACATGAATAATTTATTTTCATATATACAATAAAAAATATGATTTTCATTGTATGAACAATTTCTATCAAACATGAATATTTTATTTTCTAACATACACAGTTCAATCCATTGGTTCATCGCAATCGCAAACAATCATCTCAAATTTTATACCACACATATATGAATTTCACATCGAGACCAATAATAAATTTTATTTTAAATTAGAAATCTCACAGTGCTTTGGAATGAGACACGGTTCCTGTTTCATGTGATTCCGACATCGTATGAACAAGTTATGATTTTTATCGTGTTAATAATATATTAAATTTAATTAATTAAATAATTGAATAAAAAGGTTTCACCGTCTTCCACCTTATAGAACCAAGGCCGATAGTTTTTCACGTTTGTTCAAACTTAGGGTTCAATTTTTCGATCAAATCACAACGTTGGAGGAAGATCGGGCTGCACCACGTCGAAAAGGGGAGAGTGACGCATAGAGTGGTGCCCACGATGATCAACTCGATCGGACCAGGGAGGTGGGGCGGCAGTTGATATGGCGGCGCTTTGAGGAGGTGGTGGATCAAAATACTCCACTACAGGAGGTCCGTATGGATGTGAAAATTGGAGAGAGTACTACAATATTCTCCAAAGGATGGAACGATTTTATTGAGTGGATAAGGAGTTAGGGGAAGAAGGAGGGAGTGGTTCTTGCCATTGAAAAATAGGGTGGCGGCGGCTATGTATTTAGAGTTTGGGTTTTGTTAATCCTATATTTATAATATTATAGTATTTAATTCTCTAATTTTCAAAAAAATGCCCGTTAACTCATACTGACTCCAAATCCAGCCCAGCGACTATCGCCCTTAGCCAAATACCCTAATTCCGAACACAATGGACCATGTTTCGTGAGCCCATTTGACCGTTTTAGCCTATTTTTCTTTAAATTAAAATATGAAACATTTATTATTAAATTTTGATCGTACATTTTAATTTACCGAGGCCACATACTAATTCCAAAAATTCCCGAAAAATAAATCTAACTATGTTTTGGCGATACAGCCCTAACAAAATTAATTTCATGGAATTTGGAGACCGTTTGAAAAATGGCCTTTTTAATGGTCGATCCAATTCAACTGAAATTATCAAACGCACTTTAATTTATCACGCTCACATATTAATTCCAAAAATTATGGAAATTTAAACCTAGCAATAATTTGACATTCCGGATCCAACAAAAATGGTTTCGTCGAAAACGGAGGTCGTTTGCAAAATGGCTATTTTTAATAGCTTTGTTATTATTTAAAAATGGAATTTTTAAATTCTGACACATTTTCTAACAAAATTTCTAAAAATAATTTTTTTAAATTGTTTCTGATTTTCCGGGTTGTTACAATCGTGACACCCCACGTCCGTTAATGTCACTCTTTATCAGAATGCGTTATGTTCCATGAAGTGGTATAGGCAAACAGAAACAGAATATCACAAGACATATATAAAATAGCAGCGGAAATTTGAAACTTCATTATTTAGCAGAAAAACATGTCGTAGCCTAAAAACCAGTTACAACATCAGGCTAAAATACTAAAACCAAATAAATGAAACCAAAACATCTATCTTGCACTAAAACCCATCAGAGTATAGAAATATAAAATCATAATCCCCAATTATAACCATAATAAAGTAGACAAAGTAGTCGAAGAGACACATCAAAGCAGATCCAAATACAAGCAAAAACAGGAAAGAGAATTCCTAATCAAGCCTGAGCGTCCCCACCTTGAGAACCTGGGGGGAAGGAAGTGAGAGAAAAGGAAACAAAACGGGTCAAACATAAATCAGGCGTGTCCATTGACTTTTAGCATATAAAGAAGTAAAAGCGTCATGACGGGAATATAAACTAGATAAGAGATAACAATATCATATAACTGGTATGAATGGACTGAATAGAATGAGCTGAATAAACAGGGAGGACTATGCCTCTTAGTTACTTTATATGCACCAATACTAGTATATCAGATTATGAAAAGATTAGGTGTCCCTTAATTACTTAACAGAATAATCCCCATAGAAATATAATGGTAGCATTAAGTGTACTCCAGTAACGGGTTTTACCCAAACAGAAATAACAGGCAGCTTAACAGAAATAACAGGTATTACCACAAACAGAAATAACAGGTACCTCAACAGAAACAAACAGGACTAGATGTACCCTAATTACTACCCCAAGCGATTGGCTCCCTAACTTGTAAATACCATGTGTCGGCCTCATAGTTGGGTGTCTTATTTCCTAAAGTAGCAACTATAGAAGGACACAGACCTATTTACTGGTGCTACAGTGGCTTATTTTCCCTTGCAGACTAGACTCATGCATACACATGACTCCGTTGTAACGCTCCCGTCCACACCCCCTTTTCAGATGAACCTCTTACAATTAGTTTAGTATGCGTGCCCTGACCCCTACCTAGTGCGGGGTCCCCAATTAATACCAAAATGGGTTACAGACTGATATGGGTCCCACATAGCAGATGACACAAGTCAAACCCCTAAACTTGTGTCCCCCAATTAACTAGTATTTTTAACAGGTTAAGCCTATAGAATTTTCAGGTTCGCCCAACCCCAACAGATTAACAGGTTAAGTTTTCACAGGTAAGCAGGTTTATTTAACCCCAAAAGATTAAAAAGGTTTGCTTAACCCCAACAGATTAGAAAGGCTTACATCACCCCCAACAGATTAAACAGGTTTCACGGGTTACTTACAGTTTCATTAACATGTTCCGCTTAAATCTTAAATTAGGCCAACAGATTTATATTCCCCCAAATTCCAGTCATAATTCGTAGTATAACATATGCCCCAAATTTTAGTCATATTTCAAGTGTAGGTTATGCCCCCAAATCCCAGTCATAATTCATAGTATAGGATATGCCCCTAAATTATCATTCTCAATCATTCCCAATTCTTTCCAATTTCATATGTATGCATATTTCGATGATATTGGCCAAGGCTTGAAGGTAGCCTAAGCTATAAAAATAAAAAGGGAATGAGAGAGAGAAGAATAGAATTAGGCTTATAACAACAGAGATAGGCATATGATAGCGGAAATAGGCATATAAGAACTGAGTGGCAGATCAGGTGTACAGAAGAATACATGCAATAGCAGAACTATTTAGGCATGAATCAGATTCTTAACAGGCATAGGTTCAGATCCAGGTTTATAAACATGTCAGGGTTACTGTTAAATTTTGATATCTAAAAGTAACATGAACTCACAGAGGTTGGATTTAAAGAATAGAGAAAAACATGTTAATGTTGCGAAAGAGACTCTTGTATATGTATAGGCTGGTGTTGAAGAAGATAGTTTGATTCAATCCAAGAAGAGGCAGCATTTCATTGTCTCCATTGTTTTAGGTGTAGAAAAACAATAGAAATGTTGTCCTATATATAGCCTATCCTCAATGAACCCAGTTAACAATTTCGTCTAGATTCAGAAAAATGTATCGTGCCAGATCGGGGATAGGTCGACCCAACCCCACCTGGGTCGACCCATGGGTCGACCCATAGGTCGACCCAGCCCAGGCATGGGTCACCCTATCCCGGTTCGGATCTCATCTACTTTTCGCGCTTACTTTTTCGAATTATTTTGACTCTCTGGTTTGAATTATATATATACATATAAGTCTCTTATATGAATACAAACTTCTAAGCTTTATATCTTCCTCATACGATGTTCGTTTTACGTAAAACGGAGTCTATCCTAAGTAGAATTCCTAGGCGAATGCAATGGTATAGTACGTTTTACTTAATTCCTAATATTTAATTAGGTATCGTTTAGCTTATTGTTATAATGTCCTTTATAATTACGGGGTGTTACATTCTCCCTACCTAAAGGATTTCGTCCCCGAAATCTCTAAGTTAAGTAGAATGTTTATCTTAACATCCATCAACCATCAAATCATCCATCAATCACAGGCATCCATTGTCCTTAAGATAATTCTAATGCTTATATGAATATATGAAAATGCACACACATCCATATGCGGTATGAGAGTACTTTGAGTCGATCTAGTGCCCAGTGTGTGTATATGCATCCACGAGCAACAACTAGCAAACACTTGCATCCACTTGCATCCATCAAGCATAACATGTCTCAAACACACGTTTACATCCATTGGTTTCCTACCTAAAGGTCGAAGATTCGATCGACAGGATATACTCAAATGACAAAAGAAAGTACGAATAAAAGCTTGGAAAAAGAAATTGAGAACATACCCTTAAAAAAGAAAAGGGAAAGAAGCGTGAATCTTGTCCTCAGTCTCCCAAGTTGCATCCTAGCTGTCTTCACCCCATTGTACATTCATCAGCTTAACCTCTCTGTTGCGTAGCTTCTTAACCTCTGATCCAAGTATACGGGTAGGAACTCGTCTAGTTGTCGCCTCCCTTTCTACCTCTACTTCCTCAAGCATGCTCGGCTCAACAACCTCTCCTGTATCGTGCAGACATTTCCACAAATGAGAAACATGGAAAACATCATGAACACCCACCAACCTCTCTGGTAGTCTCACCTTGTATGAGATTTGACCTATCTTTCCACTATAGGAAATGACCCTACAAACCTTGGCGCCAATTTCCCTACAGATCCAAAGCGAACCATGTTCCTTAGAGGTGATACTTTGATGAAAACCATGTCTCCCACCTTAAACTCGATATCAGACCTTCTCTTATCTGCGTAGGACTTCTGCCTGTTCTGAGCTGTCTTCATGCTTCTGCGGATAAGGTCAATCTTTTTTGAAGTCTCTCTAATCATCTCAGAACCAAGTATAAGCCTATATGTAGACTCCCACCAACAAGTCGGTGGTCTGCAAGGTCGTCCGTACAATGTCTCGAAGGATTCCATACCTATACTAGCCTGATAACTGTTGTTGTAGGCGAACTAAACCAATGGAAGATGCTCCTCCCAAGTCACTCCGAAGTCTAGGATATACGGCCTCAAAAGATCCTCAAGAACTTTATTCACCCTCTCGTTCTTCCCACCGGTCTGAGGGTGATATGCGATGCTCAAACATAACTATGTACCTAATGCCTCTTGCAGGCTCTTCCAGATTCACTAGTGAAGATGGGATCAAGATCACTCACTATGCTAGAAGATACTCCATGTAGATGGACTATCTCACGAAGATAAACTAATGCCAACCATGCTTATGTTCTCTTACTCTTAACAGGAATGAAATGAGCGCCCTTAGTAAGCCTGTCAACTATAACCCAAATACTGGTGTTGCCTTTCCTCGATCTAGGCAATCCATCGATGAAATCCATAGAGACGCTCTCCCACTTCCACTATGGGACCTCCAAAGGATGAAGCAAACCATCGGGCTTCCTTTGTTCAGCTTTAACTTGCTGTCAAACTAAGCATCGAGAGACAAACTCTGCTACATATTTCTTCATCCCAGCCCAAAATAAAACCCTCTTCATATCTCTATACATCTTATCACCGCCCGGACGGATAGTCATCCTAGAATGATGAGCTTCCTCAAGAACTGTCTTCAACAGACTTCCAACTTGGGGAACTTAAAGCCTCCCATCCCTTCGTAGCCACCCTTTATCATCCGTGGAATATCTACTGAGGAGACTAGAAGTCTTCCTTCTATCGACCCTATCCAAGATGTCTACTATCTGTGGGTCCTCTCACTGCGAAGATCCTATCTGATTCATAAGAGTTGGTCGCACCTCCAAGGATGCCAACAAACCAGGTGTAAGATCCGTAGATGGCCTAAAATCGAAGGTCGATATGTACTCCAAACTCCGCCCCGCTACGAACAGAGGACTCAAAGGCATCCTTTGCCTACTTAACATGTCCGCCACCACATTACCCTTGCCAGGGGTATAAAAAAATCTCAAAATCATAGGACATTAGGAACTTCATCCATCTCTGTTGTCTCAAATTGAGATCCTTCTGCGATAACAAATACTTGAGCGGCTTATGGTCCATGTATAACTCGAACCTCTCTCCAAGCAGATAATGGCGCCAAGTCTTAAGTGTGAATACTATAGCAACCAATTCCAAATCATGGGTCGGGTAATTCTTCTCATGAACTCTACCCCCGTAGCATACTACCCTTCCCTATTGCATCAAGATGACACCAAGCCCTGTACCACATGCATCAGCGTATACTGTGAAACTTTGTTCCCATTAGGCAAAGTCAAAATTGGGGTTGTTGTTAGAGCCCTCTTCAATTGCTGAAAAGCATCCCCACAGTCAATGCTCCAAGAAAAGGTCAGTTCTTCTTCATCAGTCTGGTGAGTGGGGCTAATATCTTTGCGAAGTCCTTGAAAAACTTCTTATAATAGCCCGCCAAACCAAGAAAACTTCTCACCTCCGTTGCATTCTTTGGAATCTTCCAATCTTGAACTGCAACTACTTTTGCGAAATCCACCGCTATCCCATCCATGGAGACCACATGCCTTAGAAATCTTACTTCCTCTCTCCAAAAGTGACATTTGGAGAATTTTTCCTTAAGCTGGTGTGCTCGGAGAGTCCTCAAAACCTCCCCTAAATGTAGGGCATGCTCTTCCTTGCTCTTCGAGAAAATCAGAATGTCATCCACAAAGACCATAACGAGCTAATTCAGAAACTCCCTGAATACCCTACTCATTAGATCCACAAAATACGCGAGTGCATTCGTCAACTCAAAAGGCATGACTAGTGATGTTCACGTAAAAAAGCACATTTATATTCACATATCTATTCTTGTTTTGTAAAAATAAATGTCATATGTGGGTATTTCATCATGTTTAAAATGTAATTCAATTGATTTCAAAACATCATGCATTCATCATCATATAGAGGGGAAATGGTCATTTTTGTGCTTAAGTTATTTTGAGAATTTTTACTTGGACATTTTTCATTGTTTTTGTATAGATTTGATGCATGTAGAAGAGGATTTCATAAAGATATATATGCATACAAAGGAAAAAAGAGGAAATCAATGCCTTGACAATAAAAACACTACAACAAAAACACTATATTACAACTTTAACTTTACAACGGTCATAAAATACTTGTTGTAATATACGTTTTTTACAACTGTGATTTCCTGAAAGTTGCAATAAACATATTTCTAACAACTTTTTTATTGTGACAGTTGTAATAAATGCTTATTACAACTTTTCACTCTTAGTTGTTGCAATAATGATAGTTTTAATAATTAACATTTTATAGTTAGTAATTAGTACAATAATAATATTAATTAATTAATTTCTATTAAATAATCAATAATTAGTAAATAATTTTTAATAATTAGTATTTTAAATAATAAATTATCAATATTGTTAAATAATTAATTTTTAGTAATAAATAATTAAGAAATAATCATTAATATTAATAATTAAGAAGTGATAAATAAGAAATAATATTTAATTTTAGTAATTAATAATTAAAACGATTTTATTAGAAAAGTTTACAAAATTATTTTCAGTGTTCCTTTTCTACTAATTGTAATAGAGGCCTATTAAATATTAGTAATATCTAATACTTAATAATTAATAATATTGATATTTTAGTAATAATTAATAACTGATAATGACCTTACAAATAAATAATAATTACTGTTCAATAATAAATACTTAATACTTAATAAATAGTAATTATTTTTTAATAATGATTGCTAAGTATTTAATAATGAGTAATTAGTAAAATATACAAAATAAACTTCTAATAATTTTATTTAATTATAATTAAGAAGAAATAAGAAATAATAACTATTATTATTAAGTAGTAAATAATATTTTAGCAAAATAATTCCCAAGATATCCATATTATATTTAATACAAATTTGTACTTGGTTCTAGCTTATAATATTTAATTCTGTAGGTTTAGGCGAAATCCTAATTATGCACAGCGAAAAAGTGGCGGTCCTCAAGATGTTAGCAAAATTTTGGCTCCAAAACAAATAAGGTTTCGTATTTTACTCTCCGTCTGTTCTTATACCCTAAATCAAAGTCGATCCCCAAATTCTCCTTCTCAAGCAAAGTCTGTGCTTCCCCGAATCTGTCTCTTCTTTCTTCATCAATTCTGGATCCATTTACATTATAATCTTGTTAGTATCATCGTCTGCTCTGCTTTCTTAGTCTTCGTCATTACTCTTTACGTCATGACTCGCCCTCGCGCTGTCGATTTGGTGACTTTGCTTGCTATCGCCCTACCGACAATTTGATGTTCTATTTTCAAAAGTTCAAAGATCACTCTCGGCTTTGTGGAAAGTTCAACGATGCAGCGTATGAGTTTCAGGTTAAGATTCTAGAAAGGTCTGGCCTTGGGGAGGAGACTTATTTTCCTGAAGCTATGCACAAATTGCCACCACAGCCATCCATGAAGGCATCCAGGGAAGAGGCAGAGCAAGTAATGTTTGGAGCGCTCGACACCTTGCTTAAGAACACTGGTATTAACACAAACTAATATAAGGGTGACAAACACTCGTTCGGCATAAAATTCTATGCGAAGGAAAGATTTTCCAAGCTGGTATAAAAAAATATAGTCAGTAGTGTTGAAAGCAATCCAATAGGATACATATTGAAAGAGGTATACCACAGATTATTGTATTCAAATACAACTCAATGCAAAGATACAACCACGTATGGAAACTTGTGTAAATAAATAAGTAAAATAAAAACAATCTGTGAAATTCCAGTTAGGAATGGTGTAGATGAAGGCGTTTATGGAAGGATTGTGTAGATGAAGGTGATTATGGAAGGACCGTCATCATTCAGTCTGGAAGATGGTAAATGGAACAAAATAAACCTAAAGATATTGGGATTTTGGTTGTAAACTGTAGTTGTTTAATCCTACTCCTTTGTCTGCGATGATTGTGAATAAGTACAAAATGTGTGGAAACATTAAAAGTTATAATCTTGGTGGAATGGGATGTAGTGTTGGTTCATTGCTGTTAATCTTGCAAAAGATTTGCTCCAAGTGTGTAGGAATAGTTATGCCTTAGTGGTTAGCACTAAAAATATAAATCAAAATTGGTATTTTGGGAATCGAAAATCGATGTGAATACCTAACTGTTTGTGTTGTGTTGGCAGGGCTGCTGTTATGTTATCAAATAAATCGATAGACTACAAGAGAGCAAAACTTAGACTTCTTCATGTTGTAAGGACTCATCATGGAGCTAATGAAAAGGCATTCAAGTGCGTGTATCAGGAATAAGATGAAGAGGGGAAATTCGGTGTATCTTTATCAAAGAATCTTTTGGCTAATGCTGGAGAGGCATTGAAAACTAACATTACTACTCTTGGGCCATTAGTGCTTCCTATAAGTGAGCAGTTGCTATTCTTCTCTACTCTTGCCGCAAAGAAGCTATTTAATATGAAAATAAAGCCTTACATTCCTTATTTCAAGCTTGCTTTTGAGCATTTTTGCATACATGCTGGAGGAAGAGCTGTGATTGACGAGCTCGAGAAGAACCTGCAGCTGTCGCCTAGACATGTGGAAACTTCTAAAATGATGCTTCATCGTTTTGGTAACACTTCGTCTAGCTCCATATGGTATGAACTTACTTCACTGAAGCAAAAGGGAGGATTAACAAGGGGCATAGGTTGTGGCAAATAGCTTTCGGAAGTGGGTTCAAATGCAATAGTGCTTTGATGTACTTGAGATACTTGTATGATTTATAAAAAAATGGTGAGAGTTTGAAAATTCTAATACATTGTTTTGGTTCATGTTTTAAGTTTGTTGGATATCTTCAGTTTTGTAGATAATATGTTGTGAAATGAATTCTTTTATTAATAATATGTATATAATATGTTCAAATATTAAACTTTAAATAATACTTTTAATAAAATATATTACAACAGTTATAAACAATTGTAATAAAGTTTATTACAACGGTGGAAAACAGTTGTAAAATACACATTTTACAACGGTGTCGCAACGATGCAAAACAGTTGTAAAAGATTTTAGTCTATTACAACTTCTTAATAGACGACGGTGACTCCACCGTTGTAAAAAGTCTTTTACAACTGTTTTCCACCATTGTAATATGGTAAATTTGTTGTAGTGAAAGGAAATTAATGCCTTGCCACAAAAAAAGGAAATCAATCAATGTAGAAGGAATCAATTCAAATAGAAGATTGGTGGAGACAAAAAAAGGCTTCATGAATCATTATTGCTAAAGACAAAAGGAAGCTTAATGAAGGGCATTCTTGGTAGCATGCTAAAAGTGAATTAGGGTTTTTCACATGTATAAATGTGAAAACCTGTATCTTCCTCGTAAAGGAAAGAGCGGATAGTTCGAGAACAAGCCACAACAGAACGCAGACAGAAGAACATTTCATTGTATATTACAATAATGCATCAGATTACAAGAATATACAGAGTATAAATGTAACACCCCGTAATCCTGTAACACTAAGATTCACAAATCAGGGTATAATTAATTTTTAAAAGAAAAATTAAGGGAAACGGGTTGCGCCATTGCGTTCGTCTTGAAATTCTGCTTGAGATAGAGTCCGAGTTTGCATAAATCGGACTCCGTATGAAGGAGATATGGACGAACGAAGTTAGGCAGAGAAACCGGAAACAGACCAGAATGCACTGGCACACTTGTGAAGTGCGCCCGTATAAAAATGCACTGGCGCACCTGCCAAGTGCGCCCATACTAATCCAGCACCGAATTCTGGAGTGTTCTGTGATGACGAGTCTCCTTTTGAGTGGTTGGATGATGTGTATTCGACCTGTGCGATTCTGATGGCTTCTATGATGATCTAAGGGCCCTAAAACACTCTCTACACCTATAAAAGAATGCCTAGACCTAAGGGTTCCTCCACGCAAATTCTCTCAGGCATTTACATGCTGCTTCTCTCTACTCTAGCCTCCACCATTAAAATAAATCTAATTCTCCACTAAAACAAGTTATAGTTCTTCTTCTAATTGGAGATTCAAATCAAGATTAAAGCTTCAAGAAGGGGTTCAAGTCAAGCTAGGATTCAAGAGGAGGTTCAAACAACTTCAACGACTGTTTTTCTACGAATCATAGCAACGCCATCTTTCTATTCTAATCTAATCTCTGTAAGTCAGTTATTTCTAGATTTGAACGTTTTTCTCTGTTCGTGAAATGAAATTAAAGGAATAAAAGAATATGCCAAATCTCTCTCTCTCTATTCGAATCAGTGCCTATACTCTTGAACCTAATTAAGAACTGTTATGATTCGAGGACAAATAAGACCATGACTATGAAACTATGGACCTTAAAAAACCATTGCCTATGACTATGAACATTTCCTATGACTATGAACATTGCCTATGACTATGAACATTGCCTATGACTATGGACATTGCCTATGACTACGAACTTTGCCTATGACAATGGACATTGCCTATGACTACGAACATTGCCTATGACTGTGACTGTGACTATGAGGATTATTTCAATGACTAAACCTATGCCTTTGATTAGAAAACATAAACTATTACCTATGACATAACAAGGACGTCTGTGATTAAACACCTATGATTCATGACTAGGAAAGTGTTGCTTAAGTTTTGTGATTATGAGATTGGGTCTAAACCCGATTATTTATTCTGCCTGTCCTTGGTTTTCTTTGGTTTTAGACCTTGGGAATTTACCTATTAAGTTAGGTCTACCCATGTTATTGAACCTACTCTGTCTATTCTTGGTTTTAGACCTTGGGAATTTACCTATTAAGTTAGGTCTACCCATGTTCTTGAACCTACGTCGTTATTCAAAACCATTTTATGCCAGTTGTTATATCTATCCTTTTCATAGCAATCTTTGGTTCATTCCCTATTTGCTACGAATCTAGAATTATCTATAATCTAGATTGAAACACGATTGTACGAACGGTGGGAATGCGATTTGGGGCAAAATATGAAATTTACTAAAACGTAGTTTAACTTGGAAATTGGCATAAATTGGGAACATGTATTATGGCATGTTCATAGAAATGCAAATTGGATAAATTTGACATAAATTATAAGATGTGTAATTTGAATCTTGTATTGACGTGTAAATCTAGTATTTACATGAATAGTGAACTAGAGTAATAAGTCTAGTCTGACGTGAATTAGAATGTTAAATCAGAATTGGATTAGCTAATTTGGCTCGATAAGTATATTGGCATAAACTTGAAATTGGCCATAATTGGGAGTAATTGTCAGGATTAGCAAAATCATGGTTAGTGACACTTCATTTGGTATGGTTTACATACCAAAAAGCATAAACATGATATAGAGGGGAAAATGGGCCGTAAGAATAAATGTTGACAATTTACATTAAAAGAGAAATTGGGAAACAAGTAAATTAGGATTAATTTACTTGTAGAATTTGTCCTAAATGAGGAAATGTTAATTTAGACAAATTAAAGGTTTGTTAACGACATCTCTTTTAATAATAAACCAGAAAGTTCTAAGGTGACAGAGAGGATAGTGTCTAGGCTTGGGTTTGGAAAATACAAGTTTCCTGCTCTCCCTGGCTATCCCTAACTGTTCCGACAGACGGGATGGTTACTTTCAAAACCTAATTTGAAAATTAATCAAAACCCATTGAACTAGAAAACACGAATAGGCCTAACCCGAGGTTAGACTGAGTTGCGATGTAAACCTGCCCGGAACCAACCGGCACATCCAGTAATCGCAACAATATCTGTCTAATGTGAGTGGTCGTGGCTTTAATTTATTTAGTTAAAGCTAGAACAAGAATGCTAGGGTTAAGTTAACTAAGACACTTAACCAACTCAACATGATAACAAGACTGGTAGGTGGGGTTAGGTTCATACAGTTAAGCTAGAATGGGAGGGTTAAGTCCATAGGAACACTTAACCAACTTAAGCACAGTTAAGCTAGAACGGAGGGCTAAGTCCACAGGGACACTTAACCAAACTCATGGAAACAAGACAAGATTTGTAGAGGTTAAGTAACTAAGAAAACACTTAGCCAAATTAACATGTTAACTAGTCTAGAAAGTGGGGTTAAGTAAAGATAATACACTTAGCCAAATTAACATGTTAACTAGACTAGAGGTTGGGGTTAAGTAAGATTTAATACACTTAGCCAATTTGATATGTTAGCTGGGCTAGACCGTAGGGTTAAGTAAACTTGAACACTTAACCATCAGATTTTGATAAAGGAATAGGGTTAAGTCTAAAACATGAAGGGATAATACTTAACCGTTAATAACAGGTTAGTTAAAACAGACGGGCAAGGTTAAGTTAAAAAGGAACACTGAACCAATACAGGGTGAATGGGTAAGGTTAAGTAATAAGAAATACTTAACCAATATAACTTGGTTTGTGGTGGGGTTAAGTCAACATGAATTACTGATAACACTTAACCAGTTTGACAGGATAAATGAAGAGGGTTAAGTCGGATTGAATTGACTAATGACACTTAACCAATCCAAATTGACAGGAAAGGGAACTAAGAAGTATACCTTAGTTAAGAAAACAACGATTCTGGAAACTAAGTGGTAAATCTTAGTTAGTAAAACTAAGTAGTAATTCTTAGTATAACACGGGAAGGAGCGAATGTCCGTCTGAGTAAAAAGAAGGCTCCAACGAATTGGGTTACGAAGCTCGAGGCTTCGAGGGGACGTGAGGGTACTCTTGGTATCCCTGTATGAGGCTGCAGATGATTCTCCTAGGCTCGCAGAGGTTAAGGTCTGCGTAGAAGAACCAGGAGTATGCCTTGGTTGCAATACATGGCAACCTAAAGACCAAGATGGACCAGCGTGATTCGGCGAGAAGATGGTAGCCCTGTGATAGCAACTCGTCGTCTACCATCCATCTTGAGTCAATCGAGATATGTGAAGCGGAAAGGCGGAGAACTCCAAAAGACCATATACTTGCTATCTAGTTATGGTTGCGGATGGCCATAGGTTAGTGGGGCACCGGGGGCCGGCGTATAGTTCTCATTTTACAAGGTGTGCCTTTCATTAGTTGAGGGAGGGGTCAAGTGGGACAATAGCCACTGGAATAAAAAAAGACCTTAGCATCTGCATCGGCAGATATCTGAAAGCTCCCGACCGAGTTCTGCATTCCTTGATTTGCCCTGTCACAGGACTCGGACCGCACATTACAGGACATGTGCATCTAGACAAGCGATAATGATTCGCGATACATGCGTGGGGAAGTATAGGAACATATACCACTCTTGGTAGTGTGTCCTAGACTTGGGGGCATCGTTCGACAGGTAGCGTAATCCCTAGTTGGACTAGGTGGCATAAACCCTGAACTCAAAAAACGTTCAGCAGATAGCGTAAAACTCTAGTTAAATCTAGAAAGCACTTGATAGAAAACCCTAGATTAGATCTAGGTAATAAATAATAAATGTATGCCTGAAGGCAATGGAAACTACAGGGGTTGGGATCACGTTATCGTTACTAGTTGGAACACTAGTTAAGTGGTGCAGAGATATAGAAACCTGTGTAACAAGGAAATAGCGAAGCGACGAAAGTATTAGAGCGTATCCAGTTTATCTTAGCATATCTTGTGATTACCTTGTCTAATCTTGTTGATCCTATCGTCATGGTGTAATCTTGTATTCAATTAATTCATGTCGTTTTGTTTTCCATGTTCACATGCTAGAAGTTACTAAACTTACTTAGGCTTTATGTCTGACTCTGTTTTTCTTTCGTCTTCTTTTCTTCTGTTCCCCCCCCCCCCCCAGGTAGTAGAGGAGGGAGTAGTATAGCTTAGGTTAAGTTGGACTGTCACTCTTTCCCAGCTTGAAGATTTGTCGAAGTTTGCTTGGATTCTCTTATCAGATACTATGGCTGGCTCTTGCTAAAATTGGGGAATATAAATGTTGTTTTATGCTTCTTTATTTTGTAAGACAGATGACACTCTGAGATTGTAAAGAAATCTTTGTACAAACTATTTTATCAATAAAGCAAAGTTTTATTTTCCGCTGTTTAATTTCTGTCTGTCTTGTAATTTATCTGCATCTTTTACCCTAAATGCTCCACAGAACTTAGTGCATTCCCTTTGCGAGTGACACTAACGGATGTGGGGTGTTACACGTGGTATCAGAGCCGAAGGTTACTGGATCAGATAAAAGATTTGAAAAATTATTTTTCAAAACGGTTTTTAAAGAAGCATTTTCAAAAGAAAAGTTTTGTTTTAAAGGCATATTCCCCAAAGCCATACGCACTGTCTTCTCTTCCTCTTTTTGAATTCTTGTCTCCTTCTTTCTTGAGTCTCTAGGGCTCCTGGCTTTCTGGGAGGTAACCTCATCGAAGGGCAAAGTAGTGTCCGACTTCCATCTATGACCATAGTTGTTTCACTTACGGCCAGTCTTCTTTCAAGCTTATAGGGTTTTTCGGACGATGGAGGTAGTTTTCAAGAGATTTGTCAACATGGTTACACACGGAAGGGGATGAGGAGTTTGGCTAAGGAGCATAACCCTAGGATGAGGAATTCATGGGTGTAGATTTAGCTCACGAAGGAAGAAGAAATTATAAAACCTAAGACAAGAGGAAGTATCTTTACTAGAGTATGATAGGGCATAAAATTAAGGACAAGGGCAAGAACGAGGAACAAGATTTTCAGAAGGGCAAGTACATACTTTCACCACCAAGCACACCTAGGAGAAAGGAAGTAAAGTTTTGTTGGAAGAGTTTAGTTTTCTGTCCGTACTCTTTCGGTTTTAGCGCTTCGCAATTGTTCATACCCACTTCCATAGCTGAGTCTCTGCACCATAGCACTTGTATAGTAAAAGGATCCCACTAGAGTCTCAAATCCAATTGGTGGTCCGACTAGTTTATTTTTGGTTAGTAGGGGATTTGAGAATAGCTATCGAGTTTGCTTATATCATCTCACGTAGATCGTCTAAATTCGAAGGAGGTATTCCTTGGGTGCTTGTCTGATATTGGTTCAGGCCTTTGGGGCTTGTACTTGAGGAATGTCAAGTTCGACTAGGATGGTTTGCGTGAAGGATGAATAGTTGTGGAAGGTACTCTAAAAAGCACGTAGTAACCTTTTGACCCCTATAGTTATGGCATGGCGATAAGAGGGAGACCTCTAATCATCTTAGTACATATACTTGGTACCGTGATTGACATCTGTTTATTTTGAATTGGAGGTCAGAAACTTCATAATCGTGAAGTTAAATTAGTTAAGATACAGTGGAGTAAAGCTCAAGAAGGCTAGATACTAGCGTCATACCCTTTTTCTTAAGGGTGCATCCTTGATTTCTTTGTGTAGGAGCTTTACGCATAATTGTTTCTCTCTTTCCGAAGTATATCACCTAGGTCGTATCTTCGATCTTTAGGTAGAACCCAATGGATATAAACATGTGTTTGAAACATGTTATGGTTGGTGATTGCAAGTGGTTGCTAATGGTTGCTCGTGAATGCATACGTATTAGGCACTAGATCAGTTCGGACGCTTTCATATTGCATTTACAGGAATGTATTTGTTTGTAAGTTGACCCTGATATGTTATCATATGGATGTTGCATATGGATGAATGGCTATGCATACATGTAGTATTAACATAACTAGGGACGCTTGCATACATGATTGGACACATGGCACTGACATGATTTGCATTAAGGAGGTCAACTGAATCAGTAGACCGCCTGATTTTGCATTAGATAAAGACATATACACACACTATGCATATGAACATGAAAGCATTAGAAAACTTTTAAGGACAATGGATGCCTGTGATTGAATGGTTGAGTAGATGGGTGATTGGATGGTAGGACACATTCTTCCTAACTTGAAGATTTCGGGGACGAAATACTTTTAAGTGGGGGAGAATGTAACACCCCGTAATCCTGTAACACTAAGATTCACAAATCAAGGTATAATTAATTTTTAAAAGAAGAATTAAGGGAAACGGGTTGCGCCATTGCGTTCGTCTCGAAATTTTGCTTGAGATAGAGTCTGAGTTTGCATAAATCGGACTCCGTATGAAGGAGATATGGACGAACGAAGTTAGGCGGAGAAACCGGAAACAGACCAGAATGCACTGGCACACTTGTGAAGTGCGCCCGTACAAAAATGCACTGGCGCACCGGCCAAGTGCGCCCATACTAATCCAGCACCGAATTCTGGAGTGTTCTGTGCTGACGTGTCTCCTTTTGAGTGGTTGGATGATGTGTATTCGACCTGTGCGATTCTGATGGCTTCTATGATGATCTAAGGGCCCTAAAACACTCTCTACACCTATAAAAGAATGCCTAGACCTAAGGGTTCCTCCACACAAATTCTCTCAGGCATTTACATGCTGCTTCTCTCTACTCTAGCCTCCACCATTAAAATAAATCTAATTCTCCACTAAAACAAGTTATAGTTATTCTTCTAATTGGAGATTCAAATCAAGATTAAAGCTTCAAGAAGGGGTTCAAGTCAAGCTAGGATTCAAGAGGAGGTTCAAACAACTTCAACGACTATTTTTCTACGAATCATAGCAACGCCATCTTTCTATTCTAATCTAATCTCTGTAAGTCAGTTATTTCTAGATTTGAACGTTTTTCTCTGTTCGTGACATGAAATTAAAGAAATAAAAGAATATGCCAAATCTCCCTCTCTCTATTCGAATCAGTGCCTATACTCTTGAACCTAATTAAGAACTGTTATGATTCGAGGACAAATAAGACCGTGACTATGAAACTATGGACCTTAAAAACCATTGCCTATGACTATGGACATTGCCTATGACTATGGACATTGCCTATGACTATGGACATTGCCTATGACTACGAACATTGCCTATGACAATGGACATTGCCTATGACTACGAACATTGCCTATGATTGTGACTGTGACTATGAGGATTATTTCCTTGACTAAACCTATGCCTTTGATTAGAAAACATAAACTATTACCTATGACATAACAAGGACGTCTGTGATTAAACACCTATGATTCATGACTAGGAAAGTGTTGCTTAAGTTTTGTGATTATGAGATTGGGTCTAAACCCGATTATTTATTCTGCCTATCCTTGGTTTTATTTGGTTTAAACCTTGGGAATTTACCTATTAAGTTAGGTCTACCCATGTTCTTGAACCTACTCTGTCTATTCTTGGTTTTAGACCTTGGGAATTTACCTATTAAGTTAGGTTTACCCATGTTCTTGAACCTACGTCGTTATTCAAAACCATTTTATGCCAGTTGTTATATCTATCCTTTTCATAGCAATCTTTGGTTCATTCCCTATTTGCTACGAATCTAGATTTATCTATAATCTAGATTGAAACACGATTGTATGAATGGTGGGAATGCGATTTGGGGCAAAATATGAAATTTACTAAAACGTAGTTTAACTTGGAAATTGGCATAAATTGGGAACATGTATTATGGCATGTTCATAGAAATGCAAATTGGATAAATTTGACATAAATTATAAGATGTGTAATTTGAATCTTGTATTGACGTGTAAATCTAGTATTTACATGAATAGTGAACTAGAGTAATAAGTCTAGTTTGACGTGATTTAGAATGTTAAATCAGAATTGGATTAGCTAATTTGGCTCGATAAGTATATTGGCATAAACTTGAAATTGGCCATAATTGGGAGTAATTGTCAGGATTAGCAAAATCATGGTTAGTGACACTTCATTTGGTATGGTTTACATACCAAAAAGCATAAACATGATATAAAGGGGAAAATGGGCCATAAGAATAAATGTTGACAATTTATATTAAAAGAGAAATTGGGAAATAAGTAAATTAGGATTAATTTACTTATAGAATTTGTCCTAAATGAGGAAATGTTAATTTAGACAAATTAAAGGTTTGTTAACGACATCTCTTTTAATAATAAACCAGAAAGTTCTAGGGTGACAGAGAGGATAGTGTCTAGGCCTGGGTTTGGAAAATACAAGTTTCCTGCTCTCCCTGGCTATCCCTAACTGATCCGACGGACGGGATGGTTACTTTCAAAACCTAATTTGAAAATTAATCAAAACCCTTTGAACTAGAAAACACGAATAGGCCTAACCCGAGGTTAGACTGAGTTGCGATGTAAACCTGCCCGGAACCAACCGGCACATCCAGTAATCGCAACAATATCTGTCTAGTGTGAGTGGTCGTGGCTTTAATTTATTTAGTTAAAGCTAGAACAAGAATGCTAGGGTTAAGTTAACTAAGACACTTAACCAACTCAACATGATAACAAGACTGGTAGGTGGGGTTAGGTTCATACAGTTAAGCTAGAATGGGAGGGTTAAGTCCATAGGAACACTTAACCAACTTAAGCACAGTTAAGCTAGAACGGAGGGCTAAGTCCACAGGGACACTTAACCAAACTCATGGAAACAAGACAAGATTTGTAGAGGTTAAGTAACTAAGAAAACACTTAGCCAAATTAACATGTTAACTAGTCTAGAAAGTGGGGTTAAGTAAAGTTAATACACTTAGCCAAATTAACATGTTAACTAGACTAGAGGTTGGGGTTAAGTAAGACTTAATACACTTAGCCAATTTGATATGTTAGCTGGGCTAGACCGTAGGGTTAAGTAAACTTGAACACTTAACCATTAGATTTTGATAAAGGAATAGGGTTAAGTCTAAAACATAAAGGGATAATACTTAACCGTTAATAACAGGTTAGTTAAAACAGACGGGCAAGGTTAAGTTAAAAAGGAACACTGAACCAATACATGGTGAATGGGTAAGGTTAAGTAATAAGAAATACTTAACCAATATAACTTGGTTTGTGGTGGGGTTAAGTCAACATGAATTACTGATAACACTTAACCAGTTTGACAGGATAAATGAAGAGGGTTAAGTCGGATTGAATTGACTAATGACACTTAACCAATCCAAATTGACGGGAAAGGGAACTAAGTAGTATACCTTAGTTAAGAAAACAACGATTCTGGAAACTAAGTGGTAAATCTTAGTTAGTAAAACTAAGTAGTAATTCTTAGTATAACACGGGAAGGAGCGAATGTCCGTCTGAGTAAAAAGAAGGCTCCAACGAATTGGGTTACGAAGCCCGAGGCTTCGAGGGGACGTGAGGGTACTCTTGGTATCCCTCTGTGAGGCTGCAGATGATTCTCCTGGGCTCACAGAGGTTAAGTTCTGCGTAGAAGAACCAGGAGTATTCCTTGGTTGCAATACATGGCAACCTAAAGACCAGGATGGACCAGCGTGATTCGGCGGGAAGACGGTAGCCCTATGATAGCAACTCGTCGTCTACCATCCATCTTGAGTCAATCGAGATACGTGAAGCGGAAAGGCGGAGAACTCCAAAAGACCATATACTTGCTATCTAGTTATGTTTGCGGATGGCCATAGGATAGTGGAGCACCGGGGGCCGGCGTATAGTTCACATTTTACAAGGTGTGCCTTTCATTAGTTGAGGGAGGAGTCAAGTGGGACCATAGCCACTGGAATAAAAACAGACCTTAGCATCTGCATCGGCAGATATCTGAAAGCTCCCGACCGAGTTCTGTATTCCTTGATTTGCCCTGTCACAGGACTCGGACCGCACATTACAGGACATGTGCATCTAGACAAGCGATAACGATTCGCGACACATGCATGGGGAAGTATAGGAACATATACCACTCTAGGTAGTGTGTCCTAGACTTGGGGGCATCGTTCGACATGTAGCGTAATCCCTAGTTGGACTAGGTGGCATAAACCCTGAACTCGAAAAACGTTCAGCAGATAGCGTAAAACTCTAGTTAATTCTAGAAAGCACTTGATAGAAAACCCTAGATTAGATCTAGGTAATAAATAATAAATGTATGCCTGAAGGCAATGGAAACTACAGGGGTTGGGATCACGTTATCGTTACTAGTTGGAACACTAGTTAGGTGGTGCAGAGACATAGAAACCAGTATAACAAGGAAATAGCGAAGCGGCGAAAGTATTAGAGCGTATCCAGTTTATCTTAGCATATCTTGTGACTACCTTGTCTAATCTTGTTGATCCTATCGTCATGGTGTAATCTTGTATTCAATTAATTCATGTCGTTTTGTTTTCCATGTTCACATGCTAGAAGTTACTGAACTTACTCAGGCTTTATGTCTGACTCTATTTTTCTTTCGTCTTCTTTTCTTCCGTTCCCCCCCCCCCCCCAGGTAGTAGAGGAGGAAGTAGTATAGCTCAGGTTAAGTTGGACTGTCACTCTTTCCCAGCTTGAAGATTTGTCGAAGTTTGCTTGGATTCTCTTATCAGATACTATGGCTGGCTCTTGCTAAAATTGGGGAATATAAATGTTGTTTTATGCTTCTTTATTTTGTAAGACAGATGACACTCTGATATTGTAAAGAAATCTTTGTACAAACTATTTTATCAATAAAGCAAAGTTTTATTTTCTGCTGTTTAATTTCTGTCTGTCTTGTAATTTATTTGCATCTTTTACCCTAAATGCTCCACAGAACTTAGTGCATTCCCTTTGCGAGTGACACTAACGGATGTGGGGTGTTACAATAAATGAATATTACACAACAGAAAATATCAGAGATTACAATTACATTTAAATACATAGCAGCGGAAAATAATACAATACACAACTAGAAGAGATATACGGATACAAAGCTTTCCGGATATCGTTCCAGCTGTAAACCAGGATCCTGTGAATATCAATCTGCAAAACCAAACTACTAGCTGCCCGTGTCAAAATAGGGGCACCCAGAGTTTAGGTCAAAACAATAAACTCCAGGTCAGTCATGGGACTGGTGAGAGAACTAAAACAGTTATAAATCTTTATTTTAAAGTTAGGTAAATCAAGGGACCACGCCGTATAACACGGAACGGGTTTCCTCCCAAGAACACCAGTGCATAAAACAACAGCGCAATGCTAAATAAAGAACAATGAAGCTATTATAATACCCAGTTCCCATCACACAATGCAACGCAAGCCGGAGGATAGGGTTTTTACCTTATAATAGCCAAGAATGCTTGATACGTTTAAAACAAATCATTTACTATTACTATAAGTGTATAGTGTATAAAACAACTTCAAATCATAAATATCAATCATAGGCGGCATAAGCGCCCCATCCCACTATGTCGCCATACTAGGCTCTACAAATAAAACCGCAAATGTCACGTATTTGGAAATTGGATTTCCCTCTATGAACCGAGGCAAAAGATAGTCCTCACCGAATTCGAGATGCACTAGCCCGCCCCTCAGGCAAATACTCAGTCAAGCCTTTGGATCCTCAGGGTCGGTCCACCGATGTGGATTAAAATGCCTGTACACTGCATTTCCCCGCCCTTTGGGGCATAAATGAGCCAACGAATGGCTCCATCGGACCCGGATCGTCCGATCTAACCGAGGCGCCTCGCAACAGCAACAACCACACAGGTGAAAAGTATATAAATGTCAGGGCTGGTAGGTCACTGACACCACCCTAGCTAGAAAGAAACGCATGTCCTCCCTGACGTCCTCTCCCGTTTTTGGTTCACAAACAGGGTGCGAAACTCGCGAAGTAAACGTTAAACAAAGCTACGCTACGAAGGCCGTGCTTCGATCATCAACCACAAGACTTTGCTTTTCAACAGGAGCCTTGATCATCTGCCACTTAGGCATGCCACACAGGCAATTCACTCTATGCGTTTGATATTCATCAGTATATAACCCCTGAGCTCGTACGTCTCAGAGAAGGGCGTTAAGCAAGAGAATAAATTCTCCGCCGCCAAACAGATATATATTTAATAGAAATCAATCACACAGACTAAAATCCAATGTCAGACACACAGTCCATTTACAAGTCCGTTCTGGGTTTGAACGAAACCGGAGGCACCTTGTACCCCGCATATCCATCGATCTCCAAGTACGTCTGGACGATCACCAACTGTTTCCATCTTCTTGGGTGTACATCCCAATCAAGATCATCAGTAATCACTCAAACGATGTGAAGACCTCCGGTCTTCGACCACCGTCTTCATCTTTGACTTATCGTCGTATCAGTTATTCAGAATGGGATAAACCCGGACTTTCCGAATAACTCGCGTATATTTTAAATAAGTGTTACACAAACACAACATACGCCTCATTCCAATTCATCAGTCACTAACCGTAAATTAGTCAAGAGAATAATTCCCCAAATATTAACCCCGAAGGCCGAAACCAACATCAGATCAATATCCAGAAAACCATTCTGCTTAGCTAACCGACGTTAGTTTCTAAATTTCACATTCATAGGGAAAGGTTCCCATTAATTTTATCAAAGATAAATCCTTTAAATTTATTCTTTAATCTACTTTTGAATATCAATTCAAACTTTTAATTTCCCAATCCCAACTTATTCATCCCATGAAGTAAAACGGGTCTTACTTCATATCTAACACCACGGTGTTATCGGTAAATTTAATTACCATTTCACGTTTAAATCTAATTAAAGATTTAACTATCGCCTGGAGCAAAACTGGTGATACTCCATTCTCGATCTTTTCAATCTAATTAAAGATTCATTAAAACTCCACTTAGTTTTAATCTTTGACTGGATTAAAGAATCAGTGTCATTTAAAACACGATTCACGATAAACCCAAAATCACATCACATTTCAATCAGTCCCTAACCGTAAAATAGCAAGTGAGCAATTCCCTAAGTATTAACCCCGAAGGCCGAAACCAGCATCAGATCAATACCCCAGAAATCATTCAACTTAACTAATCTCCGGTTAGTTTCTGATTTCCTTAACTTCTTTGGGTCTAAGAACAGTATTATTAAAGATACCGTTCACGACAACCCAAAATCACATTCCATTAATTATCGGGTTAAAGAACAAGTGTTATTTAAAACACTGTTCACGATAAACCCAAAAATCAATACCAATTCAATTCCAATTAAATATTATTTAATTGGTACACTTCATTAAATCTAAACAAAAAGATTTAATCTTTTTTCTCAACTGGGTTCAAGAACAGGGTTAATGAAGACACCATTCACGACAAACCCAAATCACATTTGATATTAAATACAAGGCTCTGAATAGAAAATATATCGGCTTATATTCAATATCAAATTCTACGACCAACAAATATCGTATTGGAAATAATGATATATATATATCTTTCAAATTTCCATAACAATAACTGTATAATCACGAAACCCAACATCGAAATATTCCGAAGACAATTTCAATTCAAATCCATTCCAATTCAATTATTGGAAATTCTGGTTATTTTCAAAACCATTTCAAATCCAATTTATTTATTTAAAAATAAATAGAATTATAATTCTAGTTCAAAACTAGTTCATTTCGATAAAAATCTATTTTTATCTTTTCAAATATGGAGTTTTTCATCCCGATTCTTCCCAAATCATTTCTTATGATTTTACACAAATTATTATTATTTTTAATAATTTTATCAAGGCCCGTACAGTCGATTTCCATCAATGGCCATCGAACTGCACTTACAGCGACCTTTTCCAAATTTGATTTGGATATAATTCCAAATCCAACCGTTAGATTTCAAATTTCTAATATTCGTTAGAAAGCTCTATTCGATACGAACCCAACGGTTCCGGTTTAAGGAGAATCCGACGGTCGGATCTCCCGCAATATCCATTCGAAGTCAATGGTCGAAATTCGCGAACTGCTGCGGCGCGGCGCGTTCTATTCAGGCTATTATAATATATATATAATATATATAATATATACTTCGTCGATTTCCTTTTAAAAACGTATTTTTATAATTCATTTTGAATTCGTTTTCAAAACGATTTCAACTTCATTTCTAATTCAAATCAAAATTGAATTTTTCCTTATAAATTCGTTTTAAATTCATTTCAAATTGATTTCTAATTCAATTTCAGTTCGTTTTCAATTCAATTTCAATTCGAATTCATTTATATTCAATTTCAATTCGAATTCATTTATATTCAATTTCAATTCGAATTCATTTATATTCAATTTCTTTCGAATTTCAATTCTTTTCAAAATATCAGATTTTGAAATCACTTTCGATATTCATTATAAAATGAATAAAATCGATATAAATATCGTTCACGTCAAAATGGCGTCAATCCAATCAACACAGCTTCATATGTTTCTATTTTCAAATATTCTATTTCAAATATTCTATTTTAAATATTCTATTTCAAATATTTCTATTTCAAATATTTCTTTTTCAAAACTGGAATGAGGCCCAATCAATTACCATATAATGTTAATTATATGGATTTTCTACAACACACGTATACAATAACAATGATGAATAATCAACCATCATCCAAAGTGCATTCTACACTGTATAAGCATCAAATATAAATATTCAACGCTTATAACAGTCTGTCAATCAATCGATCGACATACAGCTAACTATTGGGATTAGTGTATGTCATATATCACCCCAATACCCGTGTGGGGTTTCAAACAATCAAACACAGATTTTATTTATGCAGTTGGGCGATGTGTAAAATTTATCGTCCCAATCAATATCAGTCAAATGTGTGTATATAAACAAATCATTCGATTTGTTTAAATTAATTTATTTCATCTCATATACACGTTAAAAATTCTATTTTTAACTATATAATATTTTCCACTATAAAATATTTTATTGCAACTATATAAATATTTTATTTCATTTCACATCACATCACACAATCAACTACACATCAAAATCAAACAAACAAGCGTACAAGCCGTCCGTGGTCTGTGGACGACGGGTGTCGGGTGCTACTAAACACCGTATGCATCCTATTATATATTTCAAACTAGAAATAAAAATTAAAGGTGAGGAGTTCTCACCGAATTGCTAATCCAATCCCACGACTCTTCTTAGGCAGAAATCTTCGTCGTTCTTGCCTCTTGTCACTTTTCACTGCCCGTATTCTCTACATATATAAAAATCACATTTTTACTTCGCTATTCAATATATAAAAATCGAATTTTTACTTTGCTATTCAATATAAAAATTTCGATTTTTTTTACTTTGCTATTCAATATATAAAAATCGAATTTTTACTTTCTCTATAATATAAAAATCATATCTTTTATCCACATTAAAAATCATGTCTTTATTTAATAAAAGATTATATTTTTATACTTCTACAATATAAAAGATTATATTTTTATACCTCTACAATATAAAAGATTATATTTTTAACCTTTTCTTCATATAAAAATTATATTTCTATATTCCACATATGATAAAAATCGAATTTTTATTCTTTCTATCATGTAAAAATTATATTTTTCCTATGCCTATCATATAAAAATTATATTTTTAATTGTCTACTAATATCAAAATCATATTTTTATCTCTAACAAACTAATTACTTTATAAATAAATAACCTAGACAATTAAATAAACCAAAATAAAAATAAAGATAAAAGAAACTTACATTGTATCGGATTTTTCCGAGGGGGGGTCTTCGGTCGGCAGCAGGAGGAGGGGGGGTGTCGCGCGCCGCAGAGTGTGGGGGGGGTCTTCGGTCGCGGCAGAGGAGGAAGGGGGTATCGCGGTGGAGGGAGAGGAGGAGGGGGGTATCGCGGTGGAGGCAGAGGAGGAGGGGGGTCGCGGTCGAGGCAGAGGAGGAGGAGGGGGGTCGCGCGGTGGCACAGGGGCAGGGGGGTATCGCGGTGGCGCGCCGCCTGGGAGGGGCTCGGCGGTAGTTTAGGTTTTTTTTCGTTTTCTGAAATGAAAACTGACCGGGGGGGCTGAGTAAATAAAGGAGAGGGGGGTTTATTTTTTAATTATAGTTTTATTTTATTTTAATCCCAAAAGGTAACTTTTTCTTTCAACCTCGAAACAAGGCCCACCACCTGTCGTCCATAGCTAATTACCCCCATTCCGAACACAATGGGATATGTTTCGTAAGCTGATTCGATCGTTTCGATCAGTTTTCGTCAAAATCAACATATAACTCTATATATTGAATTTGAAAGCGCATTTCAATTTACCGGGATCACATACTAACTCGAAAAATTCCAGAAAAATATTTTCTAACTTCGTATTGACGATACGGTCCTAACAAAACTAGTTTCGTCGAATTCTGAGGCCGTTTGAAAAATGGCCATTTTCCAGTCGATTAAAATCAACTAAAACTGGTCAAACGCGTTTTCCTTTGCCACGCTCACATATTGATTCGAAAAATTATGAAATTTGGAATCTAGCAATAACTTGACATCACGGATCCAACAAAAGTGGTTTCGTCGAAAACCGAGGTCATTTGCAAAATTTCCATTTTTAAGGGCCTGAATTCCATAGCGACTATTCAGAATTTTCAACTGGACATATCTTTTGATTCCCGCTATGAAATCTTGATTTTTCGGATTCGTTGGAAAGATATTCTTAATTAGATTCTATTATTTTTGGTTTCACTAAAATCCGGTTTGTTTTGCACCCGGTACATTTGTTTGAAGTTTGAAATCGAATTATCGAACTACCGTGCCATTTTCAATTCCTTTTATAAATATAAATAAATATTTATATTCTATCGACGATCTATATAATATATACGTTTGAATTCTATTCAAAATAAAATTTTCGTCTATACTATTTAAAATAATTCATTTTAAATATTCAAAATTCGCTAAAATTGCCAAAATAATAATTTTAAACTGGCCCAGATTTCAGGGTTATTACAATCTCCCCCACTTAAAACTTTTCGTCCCCGAAAAGGAACAAAGCCGAAAGTTGTTTTACAAATCAACTCAACTTCCAATATTTTCACTACGGCTTAAGTTCTTCAACTTTTCAGTTTCTAAGAACTTTTCAAATTTTTCAAAAATTTGGCTAACACCCTAAATTTTCGAAAAATTTCGCCATAACCTCCCCTGCACCGGGAGCCACGGGAAAATCCCGAAATTGCCATATAGGCCTTCTGATCTCAAAAAGAAAAAGCCAAGCGGCTAGCCAATCGGCTCATAAAATCGTCATCACCCAAACAAAACAGTAAATTATGATAAACATGTACCTATTTGTCAGGCAAACAATTTTATTCTTCTGCTCTAGCCTCCTTGCTATGACCTGTTCAATGTAAGTACAAGTATATGCAAGCAAATGCGACCAAATTTCAATACAATTCACTATTTGGTTCAATTGGCTAAATGGTAAAAAAAACAACCAATAATCAACAACACAACCATCAATCAATTAGTTGATTAGCTTTTCAAATTCCTAACTTTGATACATAGTCAAAAAAATCATATTTTTGATGCCAATCACAACAATAAGCCCTATCTAATTTCGGTTCTCACACCAGTCTAATGGAAATATAGAAATCTCACTTTCGTTACTCGAAAATAAATACTGGCGACGGTGCCCCATCACCAGAATTATCCCCGGGCAACTAGAGTGCGATTCTATAACTATCCAATACATTAAAACTTCGAATACACGTTTTCAAGACATATATGCAAAATCTTTATATATTGGATTGTCCAAATCAATATAGAATAAATAATCAAATACGAATAATTGATTTAAATTTTCTAAACAAAATTTGTTTTTATTTGAAAAATATACTCTTCACACTCGTTCTAGGATATTACTGATCCCATCTCTAACGAGTCATTCCCATTGGATATTACTAACACAATATCTGATGAATTCTTTCGTATGGTTCTAATGTGTCTTGTTCTCTAAGCTCTGTAAACCAAAGCTCTGATACCAACTGTGAAAACCCGTAACTTCCCCGTAAAGGAAAGAGCGGATAGTTCGAGAACAAGGCACAACAGAACGCAGACGGAAGAACATTTCATTGTATATAACAACAATGCATCAGATTACAAGAATATACAGAGTACAAATGAATATTACACAACAGAAAATATCAGAGAATACAATTACATTTAAATACATAGCAGCGGAAAATAATACAATACACAACTAGAAGAGATATACGGATACAAAGCTTTCCGGATATCGTTCCAGCTGTAAACCAGGATCCTGTGAATATCAATCTGCAAAACCAAACTACTAGCTGCCCGTGTCAAAATAGGGGCACCCAGAGTTTAGGTCAAAACAATAAACTCCAGGTCAGTCATGGGACTGGTGTGAGAACTAAAACAGTTATAAATCTTTATTTTAAAGTTAGGTAAATCAAGGGACCACGCTGTATAACACGGATGGGTTTCCTCCCAAGAACACCTGTGCATAAAACAACAGCGCAATGCTAAATAAAGAACAATGAAGCTATTATAAGACCCAGTTCCCATCACACAATGCAACGCAAGCCGGAGGATAGGGTTTTTACCTTATAATAGCCAAGAATGCTTGATACGTTTAAAACAAATCATTTACTATTACTATAAGTGTATAGTGTATAAAACAACTTCAAATCATAAATATCAATCATAGGCGGCATAAGCTTCCCATCCCACTATGTCGCCATACTAGGCTCTACAAATAAAACCGCAAATGTCACATATTTGGAAATTGGATTTCCCTCTATGAACCGAGGCAAAAGATAGTCCTCACCGAATTCGAGATGCTCTAGCCCGCCCCTCAGGCAAGTACTCAGCCAAGCCTTTAGATCCTCAGGGCCGATCCACCGATGTGGATTAAAATGCCTGAACACTGCGTTTCCCCGCCCTTTGGGGCGTAAATGAGCCAACAGATGGCTCCATCGGACACGGATCATCCGATCTAACCGAGGCGCCTCGCAACAGCAACAACCACACAGGTGAAAAGTATATAAATGTCAGGGCTGGTAGGTCAATGACACCACCCTAGCTAGAAAGAAACGCATGTCCTCCCTGACGTCCTCTCCCGTTTTTGGTTCACAACTGGGGTGCGAAACTCGCGAAGTAAACGTTACACAAAGCTACGCCACAAAGGCCGTGCTTCGATCATCAACCACAAGACTTTGCTTTTCAACAGGAGCCTTGATCATCTGCCACTTAGGCATGCCACACAGGTAATTCACTCTATGCGTTTGATATCCATCAGTATATAACCCCTGAGCTCGTACGTCTCAGAGAAGGGCGTTAAGCAAGAGAATAAATTCTCCGCCGCCAAACAGATATATATTTAATAGAAATCAATCACACAGACTAAAATCAATTATCAGACACACAGTCCATTTACAAGTCCGTTCTGGGTTTGAACGAAACCGGAGGCACCTAGTACCCCGCATATCCATCGATCTCCAAGTACGTCTGGACGATCACCAACTGTTTCCATCTTCTTGGGTGTACATCCCAATCAAGATCATCAGTAATCACTCAAACGATGTGAAGACCTCCGGTCTTCGACCACCGTCTTCATCTTCGACTTATCGTCGTATCAGTTATTCAGAATGGGATAAACCCGGTCTTTCCGAATAACTCGCGTATATTTTAAATAAGTGTTACACAAACACAACATACGCCTCATTCCAATTCATCAGTCACTAACCGTAAATTAATCAAGAGAATAATTCCCCAAATATTAACCCCGAAGGCCGAAACCAACATCGGATCAATATCCAGAAAACCATTCTGCTTAGCTAACCGACAGTTAGTTTCTAAATTTCACATTCATAGGGAAAGGTTCCCATTAATTTTATCAAAGATAAATCCTTTAAATTTATTCTTTAATCTACTTTTGAATATCAATTCAAACTAGTCGGGATTAACGAACCTTACCGAAGTAATCATTTGTTTTAATTTCCCAATCCCAACCTATTCATCCCATGAAGTAAAACGGGTCTTACTTCATATCTAACACCACGATGTTATCGGTAAATTTAATTACCATTTCACGTTTAAATCTAATTAAAGATTTAACTATCGCCTGGAGCAAAACTGGTGATACTCCATTCTCGATCTTTTCAATCTAATTAAAGATTCATTAAAACTCCACTTAGTTTTAATCTTTGACTGGGTTAAAGAATCAGTGTCATTTAAAACACGATTCACGATAAACCCAAAATCACATCACATTTCAATAAGTCCCTAACCGTAAAATAGCAAGTGAGCAATTCCCTAAGTATTAACCCCGAAGGCCGAAACTAGCATCAAATCAATACCCCAGAAATCATTCAACTTAACTAATCTCCGGTTAGTTTCTGATTTCCTTAACTTCTTTTGGTCTAAGAACAGTATTATTAAAGATACCGTTCACGACAACCCAAAATCACATTCCATTAATTATCGGGTTAAAGAACAAGTGTTATTTAAAACAGTGTTCACGATAAACCCCAAAATCAATACCAATTCAATTCCAATTAAATATTATTTAATTGGTACACTTCATTAAATCTAAAAAAAAAGTTTTAATCTTTTTTCTCAATTGGGTTCAAGAACAGTGTTAATGAAGACACCATTCACGACAAACCCAAATCACATTTGATATTAAATACAAGGCTCTGAATAGAAAATATATCGGCTTATATTCAATATCAAATTCTACGACCAACAAATATCGTATTGGAAATAACGATATATATATATATATATATATCTTTCAGATTTCCATAACAATAACTGTATAATCACGAAACCCAACATCGAAATATTCCGAAGACAATTTCGATTCAAATCCATTCCAATTCAATTATTGGAAATTCTGGTTATTTTCAAAACCATTTCAAATCCAATTTATTTATTTAAAAATAAATAGAATTATAATTCTAGTTCAAAACTAGTTCATTTCGATAAAAATCTATTTTTATCTTTTCAAATATGGAGTTTTTCATCCCGATTCTTCCCAAATCATTTCTTATGATTTTACACAAATTATTATTATTTTTAATAATTTTATCAAGGCCCGTACAGTCGATTTCCATCAATGGCCATCGAACTGCACTTACAACGACCTTTTCCAAATTTGATTTGGACATAATTCCAAATCCAACCGTTAGATTTCAAATTTCTAATATTCATTAGAAAGCTCTATTCGATACGAACCCAACGGTTCCGGTTTAAGGAGAATCCGATGGTCGGATCTCCCGCAATATCCATTCGAAATCAATGGTCGAAATTCGCGAACTGTCGCGGCGCGACGCGTTCTATTCAGGCCATTATAATATATATATAATATATACTTCCTCGATTTCCTTTTAAAAACGTATTTTTATAATTCATTTTAAATTCGTTTTCAAAACGATTTCAACTTCATTTCTAATTCAAATCAAAATTGAATTTTTCCTTATAAATTCGTTTTAAATTCATTTCAAATTGATTTCAATTCAAATTGATTTCAATTCAAATTGATTTCTAATTCAATTTCAGATCGTTTTCAATTCAATTCAATTTCAATTCGAATTCATTTATATTCAATTTCAATTTGAATTCATTTATATTCAATTTCAATTCGAATTCATTTATATTCAATTTCTTTCGAATTTCAATTCTTTTCAAAATATCAGATTTTGAAATTACTTTCGATATTCATTATAAAATGAATAAAATCGATATAAATATCATTCACGTCAAAATGGCGTCAATCTAATCAACACGGCTTCATATGTTTCTATTTTCAAATATTCTATTTTAAATATTCTATTTCAAATATTTCTATTTCAAATATTTCTTTTTCAAAACTGGAATAAGGCCCAATCAATTACCATATAATGTTAATTATATGGATTTTCTACAACACACGTATAAAATAACAACGATGAATAATCAACCATCATCCAAAGTGCATTCTACACTGTATAAGCATCAAATATAAATATTCAACGCTTATAACAGTCTGTCAATCAATCGATTGACATACAGCTAACTATTGGGATTAGTGTATGTCATATATCACCCCAATACCCGTGTGGGGTTTCAAACAATCAAACACAGATTTTATTTGTGCAGTTGGGCGATGTGTAAAATTTATCGTCCCAATCAATATCAGTCAAATGTGTGTATATAAACAAATCATTTGATTTGTTTATATTAATTTATTTCATCTCATATACACGTTAAAAATTCTATTTTTAACTATATAATATTTTCCACTATAAAATATTTTATTGCAACTATATAAATAATTTATTTCATTTCACACCACATCACACAATCAACTACACATCAAAATCAAACAAACAAGCATACAAGCCGTCCACGGTCTGTGGACGACGGGTGTCGGGTGCTACTAAACACCGTCTGCATCCTATTATATATTTCAAACTAGAAATAAAAATTAAAGGTGAGGAGTTCTCACCGAATTGCTAATCCAATCCCACGACTCTTCTTAGGTAGAAATCTTCGTCGTTCTTGCCTCTTGTCACTTTTCACTGCCCGTATTCTCTACATATATAAAAATCACATTTTTACTTCGCTATTCAATATATAAAAATTGAATTTTTACTTTGCTATTCAATATATAAAAATCGAATTTTTTTTACTTTGCTATTCAATATATAAAAATCGAATTTTTACTTTCTCTATAATATAAAAATCATATCTTTTATCCACATTAAAAATCATGTCTTTATTTAATAAAAGATTATATTTTTATACTTCTACAATATAAAAGATTATATTTTTATACCTCTACAATATAAAAGATTATATTTTTAACCTTTTCTTCATATAAAAATTATATTTCTATATTCCACATATGATAAAAATCGAATTTTTATTCTTTCTATCATGTAAAAATTATATTTTTCCTATGCCTATCATATAAAAATTATATTTTTGATTGTCTACTAATATCAAAATCATATTTTTATCTCTAACAAACTAATTACTTTATAAATAAATAACCTAGACAATTAAATAAACCAAAATAAAAATAAAGATAAAAGAAACTTACATTGTATCGTATTTTTTCGAGGGGGGGTCTTCGGTCGGCAGCAGGAGGAGGGGGGTGTCGCGCGCCACAGAGGGTAGGGGGGTCTTCGGTCGCAACAGAGGAGGAGGGGGGGTATCGCGGTGGAGGCAGAGGAGGAGGGGGGTATCGCGGTGGAGGCAGAGGAGGAGGGGGGGTATCGCGGTGGAGGCAGAGGAGGAGGGGGGTCGCGGTCGAGGCAGAGGAGGAGGGTGGGGGTCGCGCGGTGGCGTAGGGGGAGGGGGGTATCGCGGTGGTGCGCCGCCTGGGGGAGGGGAGGGCTCGGTGGTAGTTTAGTTTTTTTTTTTCGTTTTCTGAAATGAAAACTGACGGGGGGCTGAGTAAATAAAGGAGAGGGGAGGTTTATTTTTTAATTATAGTTTTATTTTATTTTAATCCCAAAAGGTAACTTTTTCTTTCAACCTCGAAACAAGGCCCACCGCCTGTCGTCCATAGCTAATTACCCACATTCCGAACACAGTGGGATATGTTTCGTAGGCTGATTCGATCAGTTTTCGTCAAAATCAACATATAACTCTATATATTGAATTTGAACGCGCATTTCAATTTACCGGGATCACATACTAACTCGAAAAATTCCAGAAAAATATTTTCTAACTTCGTATTGACGATACGGTCCTAACAAAACTAGTTTCATCGAATTCTGAGGCCATTTGAAAAATGGCCATTTTCCAGCCGATTAAAATCAACTGAAACTGGTCAAACGCGTTTTCCTTTGCCACGCTCACATATTGATTCGAAAAATTATGAAACTTGGAATCTAGCAACAACTTGACATCTCGAATCCAACAAAAGTGGTTTCGTCGAAAACCGAGGTCATTTGCAAAATTTCCATTTTTAAGGGCCGGAATTCCATAGCGACTATTTAGAATTTTCAACTGGACATATCTTTTGATTCCCGCTATGAAATCTTGATTTTTCGGATTCGTTGGAAAGATATTCTCAATTAGATTCTTTTATTTTTGGTTTCACTAAAATCCGGTTTATTTTGCACCCGGTACATTCGTTTGAAGTTTGAAATCGAATTATCGAACTACCGCGCCATTTTCAATTCCTTTTATAAATATATATAAATATTTATATTCTATCGACGATCTACATAATATATACGTTTGAATTCTATTCAAAATAAATTTTTCGTCTATACTATTTAAAATAATTCATTTTAAATATTCAAAATTCGCTAAAATTGCCAAAATAAAAATTTTAAACTGGCCCAGATTTCCGGGTTATTACAATAAATAACCCTTGTATGTTGATGTAAAAATCAACTTGGATTTTATTTAATTTAGAGTGGCTGAAATCAAAAACTCTATTTCTCTTCCATGGCTTCTTAGCCATTTCTTTTTATGTATTTTTTTAGTGTAATTTTAATATAGTGCTCTTTTCTTTTGTTGTCTTTTATAATGAAATCTCTTTATATTATCATTGAATCCATTATGAGTAGTTAAACCCTTTCAATTTAGGGGTAGTGAAGCTCTCATGATCCATGAATAATTAAAATAAGAATTTCATGTTTCTAACTCTCTTATTTGAGCTTAATCTAAAATTGTATATAGATAAAGTAAAGATTTTATATGGTGAAAATTGATAGCACATGTTGGTTGATTATTCCCAAATGCGTTATACTCATATCATTAATAGAATCATACTTTATCACAATCTAATTCATTTTAGAAAAAGTAGTGACACTAAAAGTGAAAGCTTCCTTGATATTCTATGTAGTTAGTGAATATCAACATACAGAACATACTCATAATATTTCATTTTTATTAGAACTATTATTTTCTATGTGATAATTAGGGCTTTAAGTTGGTATTGAAAATTGATGATTTATGTAGCTTGAATTTTCTAGCATATAAATCATGCTTGTATGAATACAACACTTAATGTGCTAGTTATTAAAGAGAGTTAGAGCCATTTTTTATGTTAATTAGATTGATGTTGATAGTGAATCTACTCCAAAATTGTCTCTTAGTCTCGTATTTGTATTCATTTTAACTTTATTAGTTTTCTTTTAGTTTTTAGTTTTTAGTTAACAAATTTCACTCGCTTTCGGTTTAATTTGATTGAGTAAGATTAGAATAAATTCTTTCCCTGCGGATCGACTCGTATACGCCACGTACTACGATTGTACGTCGTGCACTTGCGGTTATTATTACGATAATTTGTCAACGGTTTTCTAATTCCATACAAACGCCGTTTGCAAACAAGTTTTTGGCGCCGTTGCCGGGGAAAGAATTTAATTTTGATTTTATTCTTCGAATTAATTTTCTTATTTGTGTTCTACTAGAAAAAAAGAAAAAAAAAGATTATGTGTTTGTTTGTTTTATTTCACTTTTATTTGTTTGTTTATGTGTGTCATTGTGCCTTGTTTTAGTGTTCTTAGTTTTCTTTCCTAAATTTTTTTTTTGCTGTTCCAATTTTTAGTTAATTGTGTGAATTGCAATTGTTGTTAGTGTTTGTTTTGTGTGTGTTTTTATTTTGTGTTTTTATTTATTAAAAAAAAAAAGAATTTTGCCAATTTCCTTTATTTCTTTCCCTCTCTCTTCCTCTCACTTATTTCTTTCCTTCCCTTTCCTTACTTATTACTTGCCATTTCTTTTCTAATTTATTTCTCAATCTTCTCTCCAATTATTTTCCTATATTTCTTTCATTTTTTTAATGATCTCCTTTACATTCCTTCCTTCTATATACAATTTATTTCCCAAAAAAAAATTTCTTTTCATTATTTCTTTCCTTTTTCCTCCCTCATTTATTGTCTTTCCTTCTCTTCATTATTTACTGATTACCTTCTATGCCTTATATCCACAAATAAATCCTCTATTACAAATCCTACACCATCCATAAACCACTTTCATACAAACAAAAATCACAACAGTGCTACCATCAAACCTTCAAATCTGTCACAAATCAAAAGCCTTTACACATCAACGTACCACCTCCTCTCTTCTGTCAACCTTCCTCTGCTTATAAGTACACCACTCCATCACCCATAACTTCAAAACAGCCTCCACATACCCACGTAATAACCACCCACGCAATAACCAGTTCGGGGAACAACCAAATTCACGCACAGACCACCTAATACCCTTCTTCAGTCCAAACTTCAACACCGCATCCCCAATTCAAAAGGCACCTCTGATCCTCTTCACCACACATCAATGCGACATCGCCAATTCAATCGCCACTCAAACCTGCAAACGAACCAGCTTGCACCACCTCCAATTGAAATCGCAAGAATTAAAAAAAACACCAAATTTGCAAATCGAACCTCAATCGCTACAGTCCCTAAAAACAAAACACCGAATCCCCAAGTCGATGTCACCTTCCGTTAACCCGTAAGCACCAGTTGTCTTGCGATAACTAATTTCCGATTTAGGAATTTGGATTTTTTGTTTTTGTTTTTGGGTTTGTTTCTTTGACGTGTAGAGATTGATTTCATTTTTTTTTTGGAGCGTCTGATGGAAGAGTTTTAATTCGGTGATCGACATATAAGCAGATAACCGCGTGTGGTTTTGGTTTTGAGACTTATAAGTGGGCCGAGCGTATTGGACTTCTAAGCTTATTTATTCTTGAGTTAAAGTGCTTAAGTGTATTGCATTTTACTTTAATTTGCAATTGGGTTTATTTCTGATTTCGACTGAGTTATTGTTCACTGAGTTGTTTCTTCTGAAATAGGTAGTGTGTCACTATTTTTGGTTAAGCGAGTTTAGACGTCGGGCTTTTCCTTGTTTTGGCACTTGCTTTTAGAATTTACAAGAGCTTGCTTGTTAAAGAAAAAAAATCTTGCATTGTATAAAGATCACATTTTAGGTTGCACAAAGAGGAACTGTTTTGCTTTGGATAGCATGCTTGGATTTGCTTTGCTTCAACCGCTTTGCTTGCTTGCTAAAAAAACCTCCACTAAAAATAAAATTGCTAATAAATTCAGATGCTCTGGTATTGTTCTCTTCTCCCTTATTTTTATTTAATTGCATTGTTGTTTTCTTGCATTTGCATCAAAAATCCAAAAACAAAATAAAAATTCATTCGTAGTTGCATTGTAATTCACGTTAAATTTATGTTTTGCATTCATCTTAGTTTTGTTTTTATTTTCTAAGGACTTCATTATATTTTGACAAGTTGGTTTATTTCTAACGAATTATTTCTCGGTGTCTAGACTACGGTAGAGTAATAACCATTTATAAATATTATAGTGATTCATAAATATTATATCAGGTGTTCCTCTGAAGGTACTTAAACCTTCGGCTGCGTTGCTAGGGTGATTCCTGGTGCACTGATAACTCCTGTCCGTTAACTGGCTGAGAAATCTTTTGTTGAAATTAATATAACCGTCATTATATAATTTTAAATGATTGTAAATAAGTAATTTGCATTCATATAGTTGTATTAGGTCCATGCATGCATAAAAAAACTATAAAAAAAATCTGTTGTGTTTATTTTTTTGACTTTTACTTTAAAAAACTTTCTTGAAAATGTCCCAATTTTCCTATTTCTACGAATTTTATGATAGTTGCGAAAATCAATATAATCTATATAATTTTACACCAAATTCATATGGATATTTTAATAACAACTATTGTACAAATGTGACGAAAAGGAATTTCGCTCGGTCCGAACCAGTCGCTAAACCGACCCAGACCGTTCGAAACGCCCTATCGTTTGAGAACATGACAAAATAGAACGCATACAAAAGAACATTTCACTGTATATCTCAACAATGCATCAGATTACAAGAATATACAGAGTATAAACAAATAAATATTACACAGAAATATCAGAAATTTAAATTACATTTAAATACATAACAGCGGAAAATAATACAATACACAACTAGAAGTAGATATACGGATACAAAGCTTTCCGGATATCGTTCCAGCTGTAAACCAGGATCCTGTGAATATAAATCTGCAAAACCAAAACTACTAGCTGCCCGTGTCAAAATAGGGGCACCCAGAGTTTAGGTTAAAACAATAAACTATAGGTCAGTCATGTGACTGGTGTGAGAACTAAAACAGTTAATCTTTATTTTTAAAGTTAGGTAAATCAAGGGACCACGCCGTAGAACACGGAACGGGTTTCCTCCCAAGAATACCAGTGCATAAAACAAACAGCGCAATGCTAAATAAAGAAAAATGAAGCTGTTATAAGACCCAGGTCCTATCACACAATGCAACGCAAGCCGGGAGATAGGGTTTTCCCTTATAACAGCCAAAGAATGCTTGATACGTCTAAAACAAATTATTTGATAGTATTATAAGTGCGTAGTGTATAAAACAACTTCAAATCATAAGTATCAATCATAGGCGGCATAGGTACCATATATCATGTCGCCATACTAGTTCTACAATCAAAACCGCAAATGTCACGTATTTGGAAATTGGATTTCCATCTATGAACCGAGGCAAAAGATAGTCCTCAACCGATTCGTGACTCTCTAGCCCGAGCCACAGGGTCAGAGCGCATCGACCCTTGGAGCGACAGGGCCGGTCCACCGATGTGGATTAAAATGCCTGAACACTGCGTTTCCCCGCCCTTTGGGGCGTAAGTGAGCCAACGAATGACTCCATCGGACCCGGATCGTCCGATCTAACCGAGGCGCCTCGCAACAGCAACAACCACACAGGTGAAAAGTATATAAATGTCAGGGCTGGTAGGTCACTGACACCACCCTAGCTAGAAAGAAACGCATGCCCTCCCTGAGGTCCTCTCCCGTTTTTGGTTCACAACCGGGGTGCGAAACTCGCGAAGTAAACGTTACACAAAGCTACGCCACAAAGGCCGTGCTTTGATCATCACCACAAGACTTTGCTTTTCAACAGAAGCCTCGATCAATTGCATCTTAGCATACCACACAGGCAATTCACTCCATGCGTTTGATATCCATCAATATATAACCCCTGAGCTCGTACGTCTCAGAGAAGGGCGTTAAGCAAAAGAATAAATTCTCCGCCGCCAAACAGATATATATTTAATAGAGATCAATCACACGGACTAAAATCCAATGTCAGACACACAGTCCATTTACAAGTTCGCTCTGGGTCTGAACGAAACCGGAGGCACCTAGTACCCCGCAAATCCATCAATCTCCAAGTACGTCTGGATGATCACCAACTGTTTCCATCTTCTTGGGTGTACAGCCCAATCAAGATCATCAGTAATCACCCAAACGAAGTGAAGACCTCCGGTCTTCGACCATCGTCTTCATCTTCGACTTATCGTCGTATCAGTTATTCAGAATGGGATAAACCCGGTCTTCCCGAATAACTCGCGTATATTTTAAATAAGTGTTACACAAACACAACATACGCCTCATTCCAATTCATCAGTCACTAACCGTAAATTAATCAAGAGAATAATTCCCCAAATATTAACCCCGAAGGCCGAAACCAACATCAGATCAATATCCAGGAAACCATTCCGCTTAGCTAACCGACAGTTAGTTTCTGAATTTCACATTCATAGGGAAAGGTTCCCATTAATTTTATCCAAGATAAATTTCTTGAATTTATTCTTTAATCTATTTTTGAATATCAATTCAAACTAGTCGGGATTAGCGAACCTTACCGAAGTAATCATTTATTTTAATTTCCCAATCCCAACCTATTCATCCCATGAAGTAAAACTGGTTATACTTCATATCTAACACCACGGTGTTATCGGTAAATTCAATTACCATTTCACGTTCAAATCTAATTAAAGATTTAACTATCGCCTGGAGTAAAACTGGTGATACTCCATTCTCGATCTTTTCAATCTAATTAAAGATTCATTAAAACTCCACTTGGTTTTAATCGTTAACTGGGTTAAATAATTAGTGTCATTTAAAACACGGTTCACGATAAACCCAAAACCACATTCCATTAATTATCGGGTTAAAGAACGAGTGTTATTTAAAACACGGTTCACGATAAACCCAAAAATCAATATCCATTCAAATCCAATTAAATATAATTTAATTGGTACACTTCATTAAATCTAAATAAAAGATTTAATCTTTTCTCAACTGGGTTCAAGAACAGTGTTAGTGAAGACATCATTCACGACAAACCCAAATCACATTTGATATTCAACACAAGGCTCTGAATAGAAAATATATCGGCTTATATTCAATATCAAATTCTACGATTAACAAATGTCGTATTGGAAATAACGATATAAATATATATCTTTCAAATTTCCATAACAACATCTGTATAATCACGAATTCCAACATCGAAATATTCCGAAGACAATTTCGATTCAAATCCACTCCAATGCAAACATTGGAAATTCTGGTTATTTTTAAAACCCTTTTTAAATTCAATTTATTTATTTCAAAAATAAATAGAATTATAATTCTAGTTCAAAACTAGTTCATTTCGATAAAAATCTATTTTTATCTTTTCAAATATGGAGTTTTTCATCCCAATCCTTTCTAAATCATTTCTTATGATTTTACACAAATTATTATTATTTTTAATAATTTTATCGAGGCCTGTACAGTCGATTTCCATCAACGGCCATCGAACTGCACTTACAGCGACCTTTTTCAAATTTGATTTGGACATAATTCCAAATCCAACCGTTAGATTTCAAATTTCTAATATTCATTAGAAAGCTCTTTTCGATACGAACCCAACGGTTCCGGTTTTAGGAGAATCCGACGGTCGGATCTCCCGTAATATCCGTTCGAAGTAAATGGTCGAAATTCGCGAACTGCCGCGGCGCGGCACGTTCTATTCAGGCCATTATATTATATATATAATATATGTAATATATACTTCGTCGATTTCAATTTAAAACGTGCTTTATAAATCGTTTTCAATTCATTTTCAAAGCGGTTTCAACTTCATATTCAATTTCAAATCAAAATTGAATATTCCAATATAAATTCGTTTTAAATTCATTTCAAATCGATTTTAATTCAAATTGATTTCTAATTCAATTTCAATTCTAATTCAATTCAATTCAATTTCAATTCAATTCAATTTCAATTCGAATTCATTTATATTCAATTTCAATTCGAATTCATTTATATTCAATTTCAATTCGAATTCATTTATATTCAATTCGAATTCATTTCAATGTGATTTCAATTCTATTCAATTTAATTCGAATTTCAAATCTATTTCAATATTCGTTGAAAAATGAATAAAATCGACATAAATATCATTCACGTCAAAATGGCGTCAATCTAATCAATACGGCTTCATATATTCCTATTTTCAAATATTCTATTTCAAATATTTCTATTTCAAATATCTCTTTTTCAAATATTTCTTTTTCAAATATTTCCTTTTCAAATATTTCTATTATTAAAATATTTCGTTCAACACATGACTAATCTCAACGGATGAGTACAGTCAACACATGAACCTTTATTTTATATTATTCTTTATCTTCTAAATTGGAATGAGGCCCAATCAATCACCATATAATATTAATTATATGGATTTTCATACATCACACGTATATAATAGCATTGAAAAATAATCAACCATCAACCAAAGTGCACTACACTGTATAAGCATCAAATATAGATATATAACGCTTATAACAGCCTGTCAATCAATCGATCGACATATTTAATCAATCAGGATGAGTGAACTTCAAATTTCATCCCAACACCCGTGTGGGGTTTCAAACAATCAAACACAGATTTTATTTGTGCAGTTGGGCGATGTGTAAAATTTTATCGTCCCAATCAATGTTCTTCAAATAGGTGTGCATAAACAAACCGTCCGGTTTATAAATGAATATTTTATTTTATTCACTTCCACGTTAAAAAATTATATTTTTAACGATAAAACATTTTATCTTAACATATGAATTTTTATTCAGTTCTTTCTTTAAATAAAATGATATTTTTATTTTCTAACTTATTTTAGAAAATTTCGGCAGCATAACGGCACGATACTAGAAACGGGACAAGGCCTAGCCTTATCCCCGGTCTAGTGAAGGCCCACGCCATTCACACATCAATCAAGTCAATTCCATTTCATCAAACAATTCAATTCAAACCAAATAATCTAACCAACTACACAACCAAACAATTTAACAAACAAGCCATCCATGGTCCGTGGATGACGGGTGTCGGGTGCTACTAAACACCGTCTGCATCCTAGTATATATATATAACTAGAAAGTTAAATTAAAGAGTGAGAAGTTCTCACCGATAGCTATCCCAATTCCAACGTCACTTCATTTATAGAAATCTTCATCGTTATCGCATCTTTGTCATCTTCGTTGCCCGTAGCCACTACATATATAAAAATCGAATTTTTACTTCGCTATTCATTATAGAAAAATCACATTTTTACTTCGCTATTCAATATAGAAAAATCGAATTTTTACTTCGCTATTCAATATTGAAAAATCGAATTTTTACTACGATGTCATATAGATAAAAATTCCATTTCAAAAATATAGATTTCGCCTTTATAAAAATAAAGATTTCACCTTTTCAATATCATCACTATAAAAATCACATCTTTATTTTGCTACATATATAAAGATGGTATTTTTTCTATCTATAAAATGTAAAAATTATATTTTTATATTTTTACAATATAAAAGATTACATTTTTCTCGAAGTAAAAATCATATTTTTACATCATCTATATAGTAAAGACTATATTTTTAATACTTTAAAAAGATAAAAAAATCATATTTTTAATTCTTTAAAAATATAAAAATCATATTTTTACATCTTCTACTTAATAAAAATTCCGTCTTTTCTATTTAAGAGGTTTCGCCTTTTCTATTTTAAAAAAATCTAATCTTTTTTCATTTTAAAAATCTTTAACATCATAAAAAAATTCAGTTTTTAACACTATAAAAATTCAATTTTTAACCGTATAAAAATTCAGTTTTTAAAAGCAAACAAAAATCAGTTTAAAATGAAATGAAAACTTACAGGGAGGCGCTGAGGAGGGGTCCATGGGTCGGGGTAGGCTGAGGGGAGGCGTGCGCCTGCGCTGGCGGTTTCAAAGGGGAGAGGGCGGCTGCCTGGGCAGTGTCGCGGTGGTGAGAAGGCGCTGGAGGAGCTCGCGAGGTATGAGGGTGGGAGCGTCAGGAAAGAAGAGGGGAAGAAGGAAGCGGAGGAGGGAGAGGATGGGGGAGGCGACGCGGTAGCCATGGAGGGGTGCGGGGCGGTGGACGATGGCTGGGGGGGTAGCGAACGGCGGCTTTAGTTTTTTTTTTTTAGGGTTTTTTTTCGATTCTGAAATGAAGAGAGAGAAAGTGAGTGGAGAGTATATATATATATAATTTAATTTAATTTAATTTAAAAAAGCAACTTTTTATTTCGAACTTGAAACGAGACCCACCGCCTGTCGTCCATGGCTAATTACCCCCATTCCGAACACAATGGGATATGTATCACAAGCTAATTTGATAGTTTCGATCAGTTTTCGTCAAAATCAATATATAACTCTAAATATTGTATTTGAACGCGCATTTCAATTTACCGGGCCCACATACTAACTCGAAAAATTCCCGAAAAATATTTTCTAGCTTCGTATTGACGATACGGTCCTAACAAAACTAGTTTCGCCGAATTCTGAGACTGTTTGAAAAGTGGCCATTTTCCAGTCGATTAAAATCAACTGAAACGGTCAAAACACGTTTTGCTTCGCCACGCTCACATATTGATTCGAAAAATTATGAAATTTGAAACCTAGCAATAATTTGACATCACGGACCCAACAAAAGTGGTTTCGTCGAAATCCGAGGTCGTTTGCAAAATGGCTATTTTTAAGGGCCTGAATTCCATAGCGACTATTCAGAATTTTCAACTGGACATATCTTTTGATCCTCGCTATGAAATTTTGATTTTTCAGATTCGCTGGAAAGATATTCACAAATATATTCTAGTATTTTTGGTTTCACTAAAATCCGGTTTATTTTGCATCCTGTACATTCAATTGAAGTTTGAAATCGAATTATCGAACTACCGCGCCATTTTCAATTCTCTTTTATAATTATAAATAAATATTTATATTCTAACTACGACGTATATAATATATTCGTTTGAATTCTATTCAAAATAAATTTCTCGTAGATATTATTTAAAATAATTCATTTTAAATAATCAAAATTCGCTAAAATTGCCAAAATAAAAATTTTAAACTGGCCCAGATTTTCGGGTTGTTACAATCTCCCCCACTTAAAACTTTTCGTCCCCGAAAAGGAACAAAGTCGAAAGTGGTTTGATTAATCAACTCTACGTTCGATCTGGCTTCCATTCTCCAACTTTTCAGTTTCTGAGAATTTTCAAAAAATTCAAAAATTTGGCTAACACCCTAAATTTTCGAAAAATTTCGCCATAACCTCCCCTGCACCGGGAGCCACGGGAAAATCCCGAAATTGCCATATAGGCCTTCTGATCTCAAAAAGAAAAAGCCAAGCGGCTAGCCAATAGGCTCAGAAAATCATCATCACCCAAACAAAACAGGAAATTATGTAGTAAACATGTACCTATTTGTCGGGCAAACAAATTTTATTCTCTGCTCTAGCCTCCTTGCTATGACCTGTTCAATGTAAGTACATGTATATGCAAGCAAATGCGATAAATTTTCAATACAACTCACTTTTTGGTACAATTTGACTAAATGTTTTAAATATTAATTAATCAACCAATAATCAAACAACACAACCATCAATCAATTAGTGAATTATCATTTCAAATTCATAATTTTGATATATAGTCAAAAATCAAGTTTTTGATGCCAAATCACAACAATAGGCCCTATCTAATTTTGGTTCTCACACCAGTCAATAGGAGATATATAAATATCACACCTTCAACACTCGAACACTAATTCTGATGATGTAGCTACAATCATCAGAATCATCTTTGGGCGACTTGAGTGTGAATCTATATCTATCCAGTATATTAAAATTTCGAATATACGTTTGCAAGGCGCATATGCAAAATCTTTATATACTGGACTGTCCAAATCAATATGAAATAAATAATCAAATACGAATAATTGATTTTAAATTTTCAAAACAAAATTGGTTTTCATTTTAAAAATATACTCTTCACACTCGTTCTAGGACACTACTGATCCTATCTCTAACGAGTCATTCTAATTGGATATAACTAATCCAATATCCGATGAATTCTTTCGTATGGTTCTAATGTGCCTTGTTCTCTGCTTTGTAAACCAAAGCTCTGATACCAAATGTGACGAAAAGGAATTTCGCTCGGTCCGAACCAGTCGCTAAACCGACCCAGACCGTTCGAAACGCCCTATCGTTTGAGAACATGACAAAATAGAACGCATACAAAAGAACATTTCACTGTATATCTCAACAATGCATCAGATTACAAGAATATACAGAGTATAAACAAATAAATATTACATAGAAATATCAGAAATTTAAATTACATTTAAATACATAGCAGCGGAAAATAATACAATACACAACTAGAAGTAGATATACGGATACAAAGCTTCCCGGATATCGTTCCAGTTGTAAACCAGGATCCTGTGAATATAAATCTGCAAAACCAAAACTACTAGCTGCCCGTGTCAAAATAGGGGCACCCAGAGTTTAGGTTAAAACAATAAACTACAGGTCAGTCATGTGACTGGTGTGAGAACTAAAACAGTTAACCTTTATTTTTAAAGTTAGGTAAATTAAGGGACCACGCCGTAGAACACGGAACGGGTTTCCTCCCAAGAATACCAGTGCATAAAACAAACAGCGCAATGCTAAATAAAGAAAAATGAAGCTGTTATAAGACCCAGGTCCTATCACACAATGCAACGCAAGCCGGGGGATAGGGTTTTCCCTTATAACAGCCAAAGAATGCTTGAGACGTTTAAAACAAATCATTTGATAGTATTATAAGTGCGTAGTGTATAAAACAACTTCAAATCATAAGTATCAATCATAGGCGGCATGGGTACCATATATCATGTCGTCATACTAGTTCTACAATCAAAACCGCAAATGTCACGTATTTGGAAATTGGATTTCCATCTATGAACCGAGGCAAAAGATAGTCCTCAACCGATTCGTGACTCTCTAGCCCGAGCCACAGGGTCAGAGCGCATCGACCCTTGGAGCGATAGGGCCGGTCCACCGATGTGGATTAAAATGCCTGAACACTGCGTTTCCCCGCCCTTTGGGGCATAAGTGAGCAAACGAATGACTCCATCGGACCCAGATCATCCGATCTAACCGAGGCGCCTCGCAACAGCAACAACCACACAGGTGAAAAGTGTATAAATGTCAGGGCTGGTAGGTCACTGACACCACCCTAGCTAGAAAGAAACGCATGCCCTCCCTGAGGTCCTCTCCCGTTTTTGGTTCACAACCGGGGTGCGAAGCTCGCGAAGTAAACGTTACACAAAGCTACGCCACAAAGGCCGTGCTTGGATCATCACCACAAGACTTTGCTTTTCAACAGAAGCCTCGATCAATTGCATCTTAGCATGCCACACAGGCAATTCACTCCATGCGTTTGATATCCATCAATATATAACCCCTGAGCTCGTACGTCTCAGAGAAGGGCGTTAAGCAAAAGAATAAATTCTCCGCCGCCAAACAGATATATATTTAATAGAGATCAATCACACGGACTAAAATCCAATGTCAGACACACAGTCCATTTACAAGTTCGCTCTGGGTCTGAACGAAACCGGAGGCACCTAGTACCCCGCAAATCCATCGATCTCCAAGTACGTCTGGATGATCACCAACTGTTTCCATCTTCTTGGGTGTACAGCCCAATCAAGATCATCAGTAATCACCCAAACGAAGTGAAGACCTCCGGTCTTCGACCATCGTCTTCATCTTCGACTTATCGTCGTATCAGTTATTCAGAATGGGATAAACCCGGTCTTCCCGAATAACTCGCGTATATTTTAAATAAGTGTTACACAAACACAACATACGCCTCATTCCAATTCATCAGTCACTAACCGTAAATTAATCAAGAGAATAATTCCCCAAATATTAACCCCGAAGGCCGAAACCAACATCAGATCAATATCCAGGAAACCATTCCGCTTAGCTAACCGACAGTTAGTTTCTGAATTTCACATTCATAGGGAAAGGTTCCCATTAATTTTATCCAAGATAAATTTCTTGAATTTATTCTTTAATCTATTTTTGAATATCAATTCAAACTAGTCGGGATTAGCGAACCTTACCGAAGTAATCATTTGTTTTAATTTCCCAATCCCAACCTATTCATCCCATGAAGTAAAACTGGTTATACTTCATATCTAACACCACGGTGTTATCGGTAAATTCAATTACCATTTCACGTTCAAATCTAATTAAAGATTTAACTATCGCCTGGAGTAAAACTGGTGATACTCCATTCTCGATCTTTTCAATCTAATTAAAGATTCATTAAAACTCCACTTGGTATTAATCGTTAACTGGGTTAAATAATTAGTGTCATTTAAAACACGGTTCACGATAAACCCAAAACCACATTCCATTAATTATCGGGTTAAAGAACGAGTGTTATTTAAAACACGGTTCACGATAAACCCAAAAATCAATATCCATTCAAATCCAATTAAATATAATTTAATTGGTACACTTCATTAAATCTAAATAAAAGATTTAATCTTTTCTCAACTGGGTTCAAGAACAGTGTTAGTGAAGACACCATTCACGACAAACCCAAATCACAGTTGATATTCAACACAAGGCTCTGAATAGAAAATATATCGGCTTATATTCAATATCAAATTCTACGATTAACAAATGTCGTATTGGAAATAACGATATAAATATATATCTTTCAAATTTCCATAACAACATCTGTATAATCACGAATTCCAACATCGAAATATTCCGAAGACAATTTCGATTCAAATCCACTCCAATGCAAACATTGGAAATTCTGGTTATTTTTAAAACCCTTTTTAAATTCAATTTATTTATTTTAAAAATAAATAGAATTATAATTCTAGTTCAAAACTAGTTCATTTCGATAAAAATCTATTTTTATCTTTTCAAATATGGAGTTTTTCATCCCAATCCTTTCTAAATCATTTCTTATGATTTTACACAAATTATTATTATTTTTAATAATTTTATCGAGGCCTGTACAGTCGATTTCCATCAACGGCCATCGAACTGCACTTACAGCGACCTTTTTCAAATTTGATTTGGACATAATTCCAAATCCAACCGTTAGATTTCAAATTTCTAATATTCATTAGAAAGCTCTTTTCGATACGAACCCAACGGTTCCGGTTTAGGGAGAATCCGACGGTCGGATCTCCCGTAATATCCGTTCGAAGTAAATGGTCGAAATTCGCGAACTGCCGCGGCGCGGCGCGTTCCATTCAGGCCATTATATATATAATATATGTAATATATACTTCGTCGATTTCAATTTAAAACGTGCTTTATAAATCATTTTCAATTCATTTTCAAAGCGGTTTCAACTTCATATTCAATTTGAAATCAAAATTGAATATTCCAATATAAATTCGTTTTAAATTCATTTCAAATTGATTTCTAATTCAATTTCAGTTCTAATTCAATTCAATTCAATTTCAATTCGAATTCATTTATATTCAATTTCAATTCGAATTCATTTATATTTAATTTCAATTCAATTTCAATTCGAATTCATTTATATTCAATTCGAATTCATTTATATTCAATTCGAATTCATTTCAATGTGATTTCAATTTAATTCGAATTTCAAATTTATTTCAATATTCGTTGAAAAATGAATAAAATCGACATAAATATCGTTCACGTCAAAATGGCGTCAATCTAATCAATACGGCTTCATATATTCCTATTTTCAAATATTCTATTTCAAATATTTCTATTTCAAATATTTCTTTTTCAAATATTTCCTTTTCAAATATTTCTATTATTAAAATATTTCGTTCAACACATGACTAATCTCAACGGATGAGTACAGTCAACACATGAACCTTTATTTTATATTATTCTTTATCTTCTAAATTGGAATGAGGCCCAATCAATCACCATATAATATTAATTATATGGATTTTCGTACATCACACGTATATAATAGCATTGAAAAATAATCAACCATCAACCAAAGTGCACTACACTGTATAAGCATCAAATATAGATATATAACGCTTATAACAGCCTGTCAATCAATCGATCGACATATTTAATCAATCAGGATGAGTGAACTTCAAATTTCATCCCAACACCCGTGTGGGGTTTCAAACAATCAAACACAGATTTTATTTGTGCAGTTGGGCGATGTGTAAAATTTTATCGTCCCAATCAATGTTCTTCAAATAGGTGTGCATAAACAAACCGTCCGGTTTATAAATGAATATTTTATTTTATTCACTTCCACGTTAAAAAATTATATTTTTAACGATAAAACATTTTATCTTAACATATGAATTTTTATTCAGTTCTTTCTTTAAATAAAATGATATTTTTATTTTCTAACTTATTTTAGAAAATTTCGGCAGCATAACGGCACGATACTAGAAACGGGACAAGGCCTAGCCTTATCCCCGGTCTAGTGAAGGCCCACGCCATTCACACATCAATCAAGTCAATTCCATTTCATCAAACAATTCAATTCAAACCAAATAATCTAACCAACTACACAACCAAACAATTTAACAAACAAGTCATCCATGGTCTGTGGATGACGGGTGTCGGGTGCTACTAAACACCGTCTGCATCCTAGTATATATATATAACTAGAAAGTTAAATTAAAGAGTGAGAAGTTCTCACCGATAGCTATCCCAATTCCAACGTCACTTCATTTATAGAAATCTTCATCGTTATCGCATCTTTGTCATCTTCGTTGCCCGTAGCCACTACATATATAAAAATCGAATTTTTACTTCGCTATTCAATATAGAAAAATCACATTTTTACTTCGCTATTCAATATAGAAAAATCGAATTTTTACTTCGCTATTCAATATAGAAAAATCGAATTTTTACTACGATGTCATATAGATAAAAATTCCATTTCAAAAATATAGATTTCGCCTTTATAAAAATAAAGATTTCACCTTTTCAATATCATCACTATAAAAATCACATCTTTATTTTGCTACATATATAAAGATGATATTTTTTCTATCTATAAAATGTAAAAATTATATTTTTATATTTTTACAATATAAAAGATTACATTTTTCTCGAAGTAAAAATCATATTTTTACATCATCTATATAGTAAAGACTATATTTTTAATACTTTAAAAATATAAAAAAAATCATATTTTTAATTCTTTAAAAATATAAAAATCATATTTTTACATCTTCTACTTAATAAAAATTCCGTCTTTTCTATTTAAGAGGTTTCGCCTTTTCTATTTTAAAAAAATCTAATCTTTTTTCATTTTAAAAATCTTTAACATCATAAAAAAATTCAGTTTTTAACACTATAAAAATTCAATTTTTAACCGTATAAAAATTCAGTTTTTAAAAGCAAACAAAAATCAGTTTAAAATGAAATGAAAACTTACAGGGAGGCGCTGAGGGGTGGTCCACGGGTCGGGGTAGGCTGAGGGGAGGCATGCGCCTGCGCTGGCGGTTTCAGAGGGGAGAGGGCGGTTGCCTGGGCAGTGTCGCGGTGGTGAGAAGGCGCTGGAGGAGCTCGCGAGGTATGAGGGTGGGTGCGTCAGGAAAGAAGAGGGGAAGAAGGAAGCGGAGGAGGGAGAGGATGGGGGAGGCGGCGCGGTAGCCATGGAGGGGTGCGGCGCGGTGGACGATGGCTGGGGGGGTAGCGAACGGCGGCTTTAGTTTTTTTTTTTAGGGTTTTTTTTCGATTCTGAAATGAAGAGAGAGAAAGAGAGTGGAGAGTATATATATATATAATTTAATTTAATTTAAAAAAGCAACTTTTTATTTCGAACTTGAAACGAGACCCACCGCCTGTCGTCCATAGCTAATTACCCTCATTCCGAACACAATGGGATATGTATCACAAGCTAATTTGATAGTTTCGATCAGTTTTCATCAAAATCAACATATAACTCTAAATATTGAATTTGAACGCGCATTTCAATTTACCGGGCCCACATAATAACTCGAAAAATTCCCGAAAAATATTTTCTAGCTTCGTATTGACGATACGGTCCTAACAAAACTAGTTTCGCCGAATTCTGAGACTGTTTGAAAAGTGGCCATTTTCCAGTCAATTAAAATCAACTGAAACGGTCAAAACACGTATTACTTCGCCACGCTCACATATTGATTCAAAAAATTATGAAATTTGAAACCTAGCAATAATTTGACATCACGGACCCAACAAAAGTGGTTTCGTCGAAATCCGAGGTCATTTGCAAAATAGCTATTTTTAAGGGCCTGAATTCCATAGCGACTATTCAGAATTTTCAACTGGACATATCTTTTGATCCCCGCTATGAAATTTTGATTTTTCAGATTCGCTGGAAAGATATTCACAAATAGATTCTAGTATTTTTGGTTTCACTAAAATCCGGTTTATTTTGCACCCGGTACATTCAATTGAAGTTTGAAATCGAATTATCGAACTACCGCGCCATTTTCAATTCTCTTTTATAATTATAAATAAATATTTATATTCTAACGACGACGTATATAATATATTCGTTCGAATTCTATTCAAAATAAATTTCTCGTCGATATTATTTAAAATAATTCATTTTAAATAATCAAAATTCGCTAAAATTGCAAAAATAAAAATTTTAAACTGGCCCAGATTTTCGGGTTGTTACAACAAATAATCCTGATTTTACACCACCAAATTTTCAAAATGATGATCAACCCTCAAGTCTTGAAATAAGTATTCAATCTCTAGTTGAAGAAAGTCAAAAATTTAATGAATCAACACAAAGATTAATTGAAGTAATGTGCAACAATTCATGTCAAAGTTTTCAAAATAATCAAAATTCAAATTCAACTTCAAATTCAAATGATTTTGATTATAGCCCTTATCAATCCAATTTTGAACTCTAAAATAAATTGCAGATTCAAAATGGAAATGTGAATAACTTTTCAAATGGTTTTGGCAATGGGAATAATTTCAATTGTGGTGCAACTGAAAATTTTGTTCTCAGCAATTTCAAATTGAAAATTCTCATGTAAATAATTATAAATTTGATTTTGTTGAGCAAATAAATGAAATTCACGATAATCAAACGAATTTGTTGTTTCAAGATTACTTGAATTTTCGTGAAAAACAAAATCAAATTTCATCATGTGACGAGTTAAATGATAATCTACCTTTTACCACAATCAACGGTCTTCAACTAACAACTTTTGAAATTGATGAAAATCTTAATGAAGTTGTTGAAGCTCTATAATTGATTTGAATTTAAATTCTCTTGAAAACAAAGACGTCAATCTTCAATTTGATCTTCCCCTCTCAAATTCTGAAAATTTTGAAAATTTAGCAACTTTAGATTGTCAACATGACAAAAATGATGAAGTTGTAAACAACTGCTTAAGTGAGGACGACTTTGATGAGCGAAAACTTCTTAAACTGATTGACGATGATGTTGTTGGGTCTAAAACTGAAAATGAAATATTTGAAAACTTTGAAATTCTTGAGGTTGAAAACAATGAAATTGCTGAATGTGATCTGGAACACAATGATGATTTTTTAAAAATTGTTGAAACTCCTTGCGACTTAATCGTTTCAATTGAACCTCACTATGTTCACTTGTTTCTCAATGAAAAATTTCCGCTGTATATGAACTCCTTTTGAAGTAACACTGTTTTTTAGAAAAAACAATTTCGAAATTTACAGAAAATTAAATTGTTTGGTTCTAATTTTAGGTTTACGAATGAAACTTTAGTCAGTAAAATTTCAGATGTCAAAGCAAAACTGAACAATATTTCTCAAAACAAGTGTGGGGGTGAGAATGATGCACACATCTATCAATATATACATCATCTGAACAAATCAAACTTCGTTTTTAAAACTTTTACTAAACCCCAGCTCGATGACCTCTCTTAGCTGCTACAGATATTCAATTCGATTTTAGGATCAATTGTATGCTATTTTTTTTAAAATTAGCAACTCAAAAAACAAAATTTGTTTTTCCAAATTTGAAACGCAACATACCATCCTTTATGATTTGGTTTTGTAACACCCCGGATTTTTGAATAATCGAATTAACTAAAATAAAGAATAATTAATCTCAGACGTGAGAATTAAGGGAAATGGGTTGCGCCATTGTGTTCTTCTCGGAATTCTGGTTGAAATAGAGTCCGAGTTTGCGGGAAACGGGAACCGGATGAAAGAGTTATGGACGAACGAAGTTTGGTGGCTAAAAGAAGAAGGAAAAAAATGCATTGGCGCACTTGGGAAGTGCGCCAGTACAAATTAACACTGGCGCACCTGCCAAGTGCGCCCAGGCCGAGGCAAAAGCCTGCACAGCTTTCTGGTTCAGACTGACCCATGTTGTTGAGTCCTTTCTGACTCCTTGCTGAGTCATTAGGGCTGACTCATCACTCTATCATGATTGAATGGTTTTGATTTACCCTAAGAACATCTGACGGCTTAAATTAATTCAAAACTCTATAAAAAGACCCATAGACTCAAACCCTAAATCAGAATTAAAACTGAAACTATGGCCGTCATGCTGTTGTCTTGAACCCTAGAGCAGCCGCCACCAAAATTAAGAGGAAGAACGACAATCAAATCAGAACTACTCAACCCTAACAGCGAATCTTCTTCAAAGGAGCGCTAATTCAACTCCAGAAATCAGAATTCAGAACTCAAGACTGCTTTTGAGTTGTGAGTTCGATAGTTTTAACAAAATAATTAATAAATGAATTGGATTGAGTTATAATGCGGATAATTTGGATATGATATGAATTGTTGATTGCATGATGTAATTATGTTGTAGAATTGTGTTGTAATTTCTATGATATTATGTTATGATGCTATCATCTACGATGCAAAGTTATGATGCTATCACCCATGTTATAATCCTATGATTGGCTTGTGTCTAGTTGAATCATCATGTTTCTTATGCTAGTTTGTTATATTGACTCATATGATAGATCATATGTATGCAAGTTTAGATTTTGATTCAAACATGAATCGTATACAAGTTGGGTAGAATTATATGTGAACTTATATGATTATGACACCTAGTGAAAATTTAATTTAAAGTTAGGCTATGACATGTGCGAGTTTATGCTAAATTTTACATGATACTTTACATGTTAGATGCAAGTTTACACCCTTGTTATGATGTATAAATCATACATGTAAGTTGTATGAATACATGAATCATGTTATGCAAGTTTAGGGGTATTGCCTATGCAAATTAACACCTTTAGATATAGATCTATGACATATGTTATTTATGCAAGATTGTGGCCATTTTCTCATCAAGTTCATACCTTTAGATTGGATCCATGACATATATTGTTTATGCAAGTTGTAGTTTTGGCCTATGCAAGTTTTAGATGTAAAACATCATTCACATATGCAAGTTCACCCCTATGTTAGATTTATGTTTTAATTATGTGTATATTGTGATGTTTTCTCTTTATTCCATGAGTTAGACTATTCGAGTCTAACATATATTTTTACGTTAAACGAACAAATGTACTACGTGGGGCAAAGGGGATAATATTAAAAAAAAATGGCATAAATGCCTTAAAGGGCATAAAATATAATTGTGGTGAAAATTGGTATGATTTTACATACCATAAATGGATGGACATAATTGAGTCAATTATGGACATCGTTAAATTTGGAATTGATTGATAATTTGAATAGGGAAAGTAATTCAAATTGGGGAATGATTAATTAGGAGTAATTAATCGTCTAAGACACGAGGTTAGACTCTTTTGTGGTGTAAGACTGCCCGGACCCGCCCGGCAAATCCAGCTGCCACAAATGTCAGTCTAATGTGAGAGGTCTTAGGCACAAACTAAATACATAACAGTTGTAAAGACACGAGGTTAGGCTCTTTTGTGGTGTTAGACTGCCCGGACCCGCCCGGCAAATCCAGCTGCCACAAATGTCAGTCTAATGTGAGAGGTCTTTATGAGGTTACGGTCTTAATGAATTAAGAAACACTTAACTAGATAAGCATGTAGTGGGACATGAGGGGGTTAAGTGGGTGCCTTGGGTGGCATGTGGAATCTAGTGGGTGCCTTGGGTGGCATTTGGAAATACGATTACAAACACTTAACCAAAATATGAAACATGTAATTGAAACATGAATAAGAAGTGGGTTAAGTGGGATGTACTAGAGGGGACCAAGCTTAGGTGGATAGCTTGTGTCAAGTAATGGGGGCCCGTTTCAACCAGTAACCCATACGTATCTTTGTGGGCTCGACCCAAGTCGAGGACGGGACACGCATACTGGGCTTGATTGTAAGAGGCCAAACCGGGTTAGCGGTGGCAATGCAAGTCCAACGGGTTCATATGCGTGTGTGGACCCGAGCTGGTAGGTAAGACGTTGTTGCATCGTGTAGGTATAAGCCGTGCATTGTTGGTTGTATCGGGTTGCCACTTTGGGGAGTGATACACCCCACTGTGGGGCCAGCACGGGTATCTACGAGTTAGGGAGCCGATCGCTTGGGGGTAGTGGGTACACCAAGTGGAGATAGGGGCAGACGACACCTATGAAGGCAGCTAGGGGTGCACGAAACTACCAATATCATTATTAAGTCTGTAGGCGGGATCAACCTTAGGGTGACTAGTGGTGGTGCAGTATACTAGTGGCGGTGCAGTATAGCAATTATCCCATAGTGTTGGTGTAGTTTAGTAATCATCCTATAGTGGTTTAGGTGCGCTTAACGATATCGTTGATTATCCTGTTTCCTTATTTACTCTGCCATACTCAATGGTTCATGATCATTTCCTTATTTTCCAACTTATGCATTAGCCTAGTTACTTTGTTAATTATATTGTTAGAATTATCGCACTCGCCAGACTTTATGTCTGACCCCCCTTTTTTCATCTCTTTCCTCCCCCCCCCCCCCCTAGGTGCTCGGGTTGGAACTAGCACCAGTGGAGCTTGATTTTGGACTGCTTTTAGAAGATTTCTTGGATCGCTGAAGTAAAGTTCAGCTTCTCTTTATTTATGGCTATTATAATGTTGGGGATTATGCCTTTCAGTTTATGTACTTTGTTTTATCAAGATGGATATGATGTACTTGACTTTGGTTTATGGTTTTGATGATGTAACCAAACATATTTACCTTCTGCTGCAATAAATAAAGTTTTAATTTTCAAGTACTGTTTATATCTGTCTTGTTGTTAAGTTTCTGTTCTATACTAACTTAAAACGCTCCATAGAAGTTAATGCATTCCCTTTGTGAGTGACATTAATGGACGTGGGGTGTTACACGTGGTATCAGAGATGAAGGTTACCAGAACAGATATGAACTTTTGAAAAGCTATTTTTCAAAACAATTTTTATAAAGAAGTACTTTCAAAACTATGTTTTAAGGAAAGTATTTTCAAGAGAAAAGTATATTTTAGAAAGCATAACCCCAAGAGCCATATATCTTTCCTTCAGTCCTTTTCGTATTGAATCTTTCCTTTTTCGTTTCAGCATGTCTGAAGCGTCTGAGATACCAGAGGGTGTTCATGTACCCGGTTGGATTCGTCAATATCTCGAGGCTAGGGCCGCCACCGCCGGTTCGGCAAATGCTCCTCCTCCTTCTCTTCCTCCTCGTGTCGATAATTTCGCAAAGATATGTAAGGACTTTAGAGCAATGGGTGGAAAACCTTTTCACGGGACGGAGACATTTGTCGAAGCTCGTAACTGGCTAAAGGAGGTGGAAGAATTGTTTGGAATCTTTGAAGTGGACGATGGAAGAAAAGTCCAGCTAGCTGCCTGGCTAATGAAAGATGAGGCCTCGTTTTGGTAGGAGGTCACTAATGGGGGACATCCAGTCGATACATGGCCAGATTTTAGGCAGAGGTTTGAGGCGAAGTTCCTCTCGCGGGCTGAAGAGAATCTATACATGGAAAGGTTTTTGGCGCTAAAGCAAGGGAATCTATCGGTGAAAGAGTACGTCAACAAATTCAACCAATTGGCAAGGTTTGGCTTAGACTTAATGAATACTCCAGAAAAGAAGGCTCTAAGATTTGTTAAGGGTTTAAACGAGCCGCTTCATAGGTTAGCTATGACCCACATTCCTATGAGAGCTACCTTTGAGAGATTAGTTGACATGGCGTTAATGCATGAAGAGGAAGCCAAAAGTGAGAAAAAAGAAGAAAAGCACGAAGGACCACAGAACAAGAAAACGGGGCCCAAAAAGGAAACACAAAAGAAGGATGAGAAGTCTGAAGATAGGAAGGAGAAGAAGTGCTTTACTTGTGCAAGCTCGACCCATCTGAACAAGGATTGCAGGAAAAGGAAGGGCACTTGCTTCAATTGTGGCGAAGCGGGACATCTGATTAAGGACTGCCCAAGGAAAGGGCATAGGGCGGGACCTACTTCCGGAGGACAGGCGAATACCCTCGAGGCTGGTGGATAGGATAGAAATAAGAAAAATTTCTGAAGATGGTTTAATTTCCTTATCTGATTGTTGAGTTAAAACTCCTTCTGATTCTGGCATTTTGATTCTGTAATCGATACTCTGCACTTTAATACTCGTCTTGTTTCTGATCTCGTAGTTGTTTCGAACCCCATTTGTGGATTGGCTCAATTGTTAGTGATTTGTAGGGGTTTGAAATTATTTGTGTTAGGCGTCAAAAATTTGAATGTGACATTTGTGTGCTCAAGTTTATGGGCTATGGGTTGGGTCTAAATGGACCAGCTTTCTATGTAGAGGGTCGCCATGTTTCTAACTTGTCGTGGGAAGACCCCCAAAGTTTCTTGTAACCCGCAAGGGTCTGTTATGCTTAACTTTCTGAGAATCATTCTGTAATCTGATATGTACCAGTAGTCTGTAAGTATCTGAATATTTCTAAAGGATAGGGGTTTCTACTCGAAGCATGAAGTAGATTTCTAGTTTTGACATTGTTTAATGGGGGTAATTTTCTGAGTGGCAGTCTGATGTTGATTTCGGTCTTCGGGGCTGAGACTTAGGGAATTATTCTCTTAACCGATGTCAAATGGGGACAGAGCTTTTGTTTTAGTTGTATCATTTGTTTGTATCCCATCGACCGAATCTTTGACCTTTAGATAGGAAACCCATGGATGTAAACATGTGTTTGAGACATGTTATGTTTGATGGTTGCAAGTGTTTGCTAGTGGTTGTCAGTGGACGCATATACACACACATTAGGCACTAGATCGGCTCAATCACTTCATATTGTATAATGCATATAAATGTGTGTGCATATTTAAGTAATGGATGTATAATGATTGTACCATCATATGGATGTTGCATTTTGGTGAATGGTTGTGCACACATGTAGAAATGATATGTATCGATAAGGTTCTTTCGCATACATAATGGACGCATGGCACTATCATGGTTTGCATTAAGGAGGTCAACTGAATCAGTAGACCGCCTGATTTTTCATTAGATAAGGAACATATACACACACTTCTTGCATATGTTCATACAGCATTAGAAATTCTATAAGGACAATAGATGCCCGTGTTTGATGGTTGAGTAGATGGTTGTTTGGATGGTAGGATATACATTCCCCTTAACTTGGAGATTTCGGGGGCGAAATCCTTTAAGGAGGGGAGAATGTAACACCCTGGATTTTTGAATAATCGAATTAACTAAAATAAAGAATAATTAATCTCAGACGTGAGAATTAAGGGAAATGGGTTGCGCCATTGTGTTCGTCTCGGAATTCTAGTTGAAATAGAGTCCGAGTTTGTGGGAAACGGGTACCGGATGAAAGAGTTATGGACGAACGAAGTTTGGTGGCTAAAAGAAGAAAAAAAATGCACTGGCGCACTTGGGAAGTGCGCCAGTACAAATTAACACTGGCGCACCTGCCAAGTGCGCCCAGGTCGAGGCAAAAGCCTACACAGCTTTCTGGTTCAGACTGACCCATGTTGTTGAGTCCTTTCTGACTCCTTACTGAGTCATTAGGGTTGACTCATCGCCCTATCATGATTGAATGGTTTTGACTTACCTTAAGAACATCTGACGGCTTAAATTAACTCAAAACTCTACAAAAAGACCCATAGACTCAAACCCTAAATCAGAATTAAAACCGAAACTATGGTCGTCATGCTGTTGTCTTGAACCCTAGAGCAGCCGCCACCAAAATTAAGAGGAAGAACGACAATCAAATCAGAACTACTCAACCCTAACAGCGAATCTTCTTCAAAGGAGCGCTAATTCAACTCCAGAAATCAGAATTCAGAACTCAAGACTGCTTTTGAGTTGTGAGTTCGATAGTTTTAACAAAATAATTAATAAATGAATTGGATTGAGTTATAATGCGGATAATTTGGATATGATATGAATTGTTGATTGCATGTTGTAATTATGTTGTAGAATTGTGTTGTAATTTCTATGATATTATGTTATGATGCTATCATCTACGATGCAAAGTTATGATGCTATCACCCATGTTATAATCCTATGATTGGCTTGTGTCTAGTTGAATCATCATGTTTCTTATGCTAGTTTGTTATATTGACTCATATGATAGATCATATGTATGCAAGTTTAGATTTTGATTCAAACATGAATCATATACAAGTTGGGTAGAATTATATGTGAACTTATAAGATTATGACACCTAGTGAAAATTTAATTGAAAGTTAGGCTATGACATGTGTGAGTTTATGCTAAATTTTACATGATACTTTACATGTTAGATGCAAGTTTACACCCTTGTTATGATGTATAAATCACACATGTAAGTTGTATGAATATATGAATCATGTTATGCAAGTTTACGGGTATTGCCTATGCAAATTAACACCTTTAGATATAGATCTACGACATATGTTATTTATGCAAAATTGTGGCCATTTTCTCATCAAGTTCATACCTTTAGATTGGATCCATGACATATATTGTTTATGCAAGTTGTAGTTTTGGCCTATGCAAGTTTTAGATGTAAAACATCATTCATATATGCAAGTTCACCCCTACGTTAGATTTATGTTTTAATTATGTGTATATTGTGATGTTTTCTCTTTATTCCATGAGTTAGACTATTCGAGTCTAACATATATTTTTACGTTAAACGAACAAACGTACTACGTGGGGTAAAGGGGATAATATTAAAAATATATTTAATTGGCATAAATGCCTTAAAAAGCATAAAATATAATTGTGGTGAAAATTGGTATGATTTTACATACCATAAATGGATGGACATAATTGAGTCAATTATGGACATCGTTAAATTTGGAATTGATTGATAATTTGAATAGGGAAAGTAATTCAAATTGGGGAATGATTAATTAGGAGTAATTAATCGTCTAAGACACGAGGTTAGACTCTTTTATGGTGTAAGACTGCTCGGACCCGCCCGGCAAATCCAGCTGCCAAAAATGCCAGTCTAATGTGAGAGGTCTTAGGCACAAACTAAATACGTAACAGTTGTAAAGACACGAGGTTAGGCTCTTTTGTGGTGTAAGACTGCCCGGACCCGCCCGGCAAATCCAGCTGCCACAAATGTCAGTCTAATGTGAGAGGTCTTTATGAGGTTACGGTCTTAATGAATTAAGAAACACTTAACCAGATAAGCATGTAGTGGGACATGAGGGGGTTAAGTGGGTGCCTTGGGTGGCATGTGGAATCTAGTGGGTGCCTTGGGTGGCATTTGGAAATATGATTAGAAACACTTAACCAAAATATGAAACATGTAACATATAATTGAAACTTGAAAAAGAAGTGGGTTAAGTGGGATGTACTAGAGGGGACCAAGCTTAGGTGGGTAACTTGTGTCAAGTAATGGGGGCCCGTTTCAACCAGTAACCCATACGTATCTTTGTGGGCTCGACCCAAGTCGAGGACGGGACACGCATACTGGGCTTGACTGTAAGAGGCCAAACCAGGTTAGCGGTGGCAACGCAAGTCCAACGGGTTCATATGCGTGTGTGGACCCGGGTTGGTAGGTAAGACGTTGTTGCATTATGTAGGTATAAGTCGTGCATTGTTGGTTGTATCGGGTTGCCACTTTGGGGAGTGATACACCCCACTGTGGGGCCAGCACGGGTATCTACGAGTTAGGGAGCCGATCGCTTGGGGGTAGTGGGTACGCCTAGTGGAGATAGGGGCAGACGGCACCTATGAAGGCAGCTAGGGGTGCACGAAACTACCAATATCATTATTAAGTCTGTAGGCGGGATCAACCTTAGGGTGACTAGTGGCGGTGCAGTATACTAGTGGCGGTGCAGTATAGCAATTATTCCATAGTGTTGGTGTAGTTTACTAATCATCCTATAGTGGTTTAGGTGCGCTTAACGATATCGTTGATCATCCTGTTTCCTTATTTACTCTACCATACTCAATGGTTCATGATCATTTCCTTATTTTCCAACTTATGCCTTAGCCCAGTTACTTTGTTAATTATATTGTTAGAATTGTCGCACTCGCCGGACTTTATGTCTGACCCCCTTTTTCCATCTCTTTCCTCCCACCCCAGGTGCTCAGGTTGGAACTAGCACTAGTGGAGCTTGATTTTGGACTGCTTTTAGAAGATTTCTTGGATCGCTGAAGTAAAGTTCAGCTTCTCTTTATTTATGGCTATTATAATGTTGGGGATTATGTCTTTCAGTTTATGTACTTTGTTTTATCAAGATGGATATGATGTACTTGACTTTGGTTTATGGTTTTGATGATGTAACCAAACATATTTACCTTCTGCTGTAATAAATAAAGTTTTAATTTTCAAGTACTGTTTATATCTGTCTTGTTGTTAAGTTTCTGTTCTATACTAACTTAAAACGCTCCATAGAAGTTAATGCATTCCCTTTGTGAGTGACATTAATGGACGTGGGGTGTTACAGGTTTTCTGTGCTTAAGCTGTGTCTCTCATACTTGAAGAGACAAATAAATTGGTCTTTAGAAGACTGTTTCATTTACTTCTTGTCAATTTATTTTCTGATATACTGTAAATATTTTTTTTTCTTTTCTCTTGTAATTATAAGTCATATTTTCAAAATTTTCATTTTCTTTTCATTTGGGTTGACTGTGGGGACACAGTCCAAATCAAGTATGGGGGGTTTCATATTTATTTTGGTTTTGCATAGAATTTTTCTTTTTTTTCTTTATTCTTTTTCATTCAAAAAAAAAAATCGCATTTCTATTTTTTTAAATAAGACATGATGAAGTTAGGATACAATTTTGGTCATACAATTAAAATATTTGGAAATTTACTTCTCTTAACAGATAACGGAAGAAAAGTTTGAATCATGAGCAAATTTGGTGTAACTGGTATATTGGTAAATTCGTAGGTGATGAGTATGAAATGTTTTCTGAATTGTAATCTGATTAAAGGAATGGTTGAGTTTGACTACTTGCGATAACATTTTAGATCTTTTAAGTGAAGTTGTGCTATGATATTCTCGCTTAACTCTCTCTCTCTCTCTTATGTCAAAAAAAGAAAAAGAAAAAAGAAAATGTATATATATAATAATAATCCAAGGGTATCCAACATTGCTAGTACATCTCGCGTTGGTGTGCAAACTCGCCAAGCTCTTTTCGACACCTTGTTGACAATGTCAGCGTCGGTATATCTTGGTCTCATTTTGTGAGTTGGACACCTAAGGATTATCGACATCTTGTTAACAAAGTCAGCGTCGGTCTACACAATCCGCCAAGCTCTGTCCCAAACTCTCACGGATGGTATACCTTGGTCTTTTCGGTTAGGTGTTTGTAAATAGTAATAATGTAAATATTTTGTAATAAAGAGAGAGTAAGCACTTGAAATCCAAGCACATTCTTCACTTATTCGACCTAACTTGTTAACGAAAAGGAAGTTGAGATGCCGTTTTACGATTGTTGATATCGATTATAGAATTCATTTCATATTTGCACTATGTTTCTTCCAAAACAACTGGCCAAGCTGGAGGAGTTTGTGACGATAACATGACTTTTGTTTGAAGTTTTGATTAGTAACAGACCCAAATTTCATAGTGACGACCCAAATTTGTGTTAATTTATTCGTGTAATAATTAAAAGTAGATTATCCATTTTAAATATTCCTTTAAAAGCTTGCATTCATCTTGTAAACATATTTAAAAGCTTGCATTCCGCTGAAAACCCTCACAAGACGACACTCGTCCTACTGGGAACACCCAGAGATTTAAAGGCTTGTTGCATACGCTCAATGCAATCGTGCTCCCTACGAAAACGGATCTATCTTAGTTTTTTTTGTTTTTTTAACTTTATTCGAGGACGAATAAAAAGATAAGTGTGGGGGTATTTGATGTGCACGAAAAAAATGCACATTTATATTCACATATTTATTCTTGTTTAGTACAAATAAATGTCATATGTCGGTATTTCATCATGTTTAAACTGTAATTCAATTGATTTCAAAACATCATGCATTCATCATCATATAGGGGGGAATGGTCATTTTTGTGCTTAAGTTATTTTGAGAATTTTTACTTGGACATTTTTCATTGTCTTTTGTATAGATTTGATGCATGTAGAAGAGGACTTCATAAAGATTCATATGCATACAAAGGAAAAAAGAGGAAATCAATGCCTTGCCAATAAAAAGGAAATTAATGCCTTGCCACAAAAAAAGGAAATCAATCAATGGAGAAGGAATCAATTCAAATAGAAGACTGGTAAAGACAAAAAAAGGGCTTCATGAATCATTATTGCTAAAGACAAAAGGAAGCTTAATGAAGGGAATTCTTGGTAGCACGCTAAAAGTGAATTAGGGTTTTTCACATGTATAAATAACCTCTGTATGTTGATGTAAAAATCATCTTGGATTTAATTAATTTAGAGTGGCTGAAATCAAAAACTCTATTTCTCTTCCATGGCTTCTTAGCCATTTCTTTTATATAATTTTTTTAGTGTAATTTTAATATAGTGCTCTTTTCTTTTGTTGTCTTTTATAATGAAATCTCTTTATGTTATCATTGAATCCATTATGAGTAGTTAAAACCCTTCAATTTAGGGGTAGTGAAACTCTCATGATCCATGAATAATTAACATAAGAATTTCATGTTTCTAACTCTCTTATTTGAGCTTAATCTAAAATTGGATATAGATAAAGTAAAGATTTTACATAGTGAAAATTGATAACACATGTTGGTTGATTATTCCCAAATGTGTTGTACTCATATCATTAATAGAATCATACTTTATCACAATCTAATTCATTTTAGAAAAAGTAGTGACATTAAAAGTGAAAGCATCCTTGATGTTCTATGTAGTTAGTGAATATCAACATACGTAACATACTCATAATATTTCATTTTTATTAGAACTATTATTTTCTATGTGATAATTAATGCTTTAAGTTGGTATTGAAAATTGATGATTTATGTAGCTTGAATTTTCTAGCATATAAATCATGCTTGTATGAATACAACACTTAATGTGCTAGTTATTAAAGAGAGTTAGAGCCATTTTTTATGTTAATTAGATTGATGTTGATAGCGAATCTACTCCTAAATTGTCTCTTAGTCTCGTATTTGTATTCATTTTAACATTATTACTTTTCTTTTAGTTTTTAGTTAACAAATTTCACTCGCTTTCGGTTTAATTTGATTGAGTAAGATTAGAATAAATTCTTTTCCTGCGGATCGACTCGTATTCGCCACGTACTACGATTGTACGTCGTGCACTTGCGGTTGTTATTACGATAATTTGTCAACGGTTTTCTGATTCCATAGAAACGTCGTTTGCAAACAACTAGCCATTCAAAGAAGCCATCTGGAGTTCTGAAAGTGGTCTTGTCTATACTTCCCTCGGCCACCCTCAACTGATGAAATCCCATGGCTAAGTCTAATCGAGACAAAACAGGTGCGCCAAAAAGCTGGTCAAACAGATCATCAATCCTCGAAAGTGGATGCCTATTTTTTTGGTGAGCTTATTCAACTCCCTGTAATTTACACATAGATGAAGTGAAATGTCCGCCTTGGTAGTGAAACGATTGGAGCATCCCATTCAAATATACTTCGTCTAATAAACCCCTTTTCAAGTAGCTTCCCTGCTTGTTTGCTAAGCTCCTTCCTTCCCCTAGGAGCCATGCTGCACACATGAAATGCCACTGGCTTCGCATTATCCACCAAGTATATCCGGAAATCAATCTAACGCCAAGGAGGTAAGCCCCTAATCTCCTAAAAAACAACTGGATACTCACAGTCTACAGGTATAGATCTCAAATCATCGACAGAAGCATCAAGTGATTCTAGGAAACTAAGCATGACAGACCCCTTTGGGTCACAGAAAATCTCGAGAGTCCTTCATCGGCTAGTCAAAAGTCTAACGACCCTCCGCTCACAGTCTAGAATGACACCATAGATGGTTAGCCAATCCATCCCTAGAATCAGACCATAGCCCATAAAACCAAGTATGTACACATCGCGCTCAAATTCGACGCCCAACACAGATATCCTCAAACTCTGACATATCATAGTCAGATGAGATGTGCCCCCAATGTGGTTTGAGACAATAACGGGATCAGAAACAATACTAGTACTAAGGTGCAGAGACTCAACCACAGAATCAGATATAAAAGAGTGAGAAGCGCCATAATAAAAAAGGATCCTAATTGGATGATCAGAAGAGAAATCAAACCTTCAGCAGAAACATTCCTACCTTTGTCTGATACAAGCGGAACCCAATTATCAATAACTGTTGAATACATTGTGATGAAATCTAAATACAACCTCATAGAAGCTGGATTTACAACTGTTGTACAAGCTGTGGACCAGCATATGCCTCCCAATATTTTAATGTGTGAAAATCATTATGAAGTAAAAAAATGATGTTGGATTTTGGTTTACCGTATGAAAAAATAGATACATATTTAAACAGTTGCATGTTGTTTTGAAAAGAAGATATCAACCTTAGGAATTGTAAAATATGTGTTAAGGAATGATACAAACCAAGAAAGAAAAGGGAAAGCAAGTCCCGTATAAACGTATGCATTATTGACCTATTACTCATAGACTTCAAAGGTTATATGTATCTTCTGCAACCGCGCAACATATAAGATGGCACGGTGTGAGAACATAGAAAGAAGGTACGTTAACATACCCAGCTGATGGAGAAGCATGGAAGCATTTTGACCAGAAATATCTTGATTTTGCATCCGAGAGTCGTAATATTAGACTGATTTGTGTACAGACGAATTTTCACCATTTTCTCAATTTAGTGCTAAATATTCATCCTGACCTATAATTGGCATGCTTATAATTTAGCCACGTGGATGTGTATGAAAACTCCTTATATGTTCCTCATGGTTAACATCCCAAGTCTGATGATCTGACATAAGGAATCGATGTTCATTTACAACTATTGATTAAATAATTAAAAACGTTATGGTATGAAAGAGTAGAAACATATGATATTTAGCAAAAAAAAACTTTCACATGTAGGTTTCTTTATTATGGACAATCAGCGATTTTCCTGCCTATGTAATGCTTTCAGTTGGAGTACGGCTAGTCGTCTAGCTTGTCCTTACTACATGGAAGAATTATGATCATTTTATTTATCTCATGTAAAGAAAATTTCATGGTTTGACTGTCATCGATGTTTTCTTCATATTAACCATACTTTCAAAAGAGATAAGAATTTTTTATAACTAATAGGCATGAAACTTTGAGACCACCTACGGTTTGGTCAAGTGAAGATATTTATGCGCTTCTAAATGATTATCAAAGATACATGAAACTGGAGAACAAACTGAAATCCAAGGTAAATCTTATATTCATAATTGGTACGAACAAAGCATATTTTGGGAGTTGCCTTATTGGAAAAATTCCCTGATTCGTCATAATATCGACGTGATGCATACTGAGAAAAAACGTGTTTGACAATGTAATTTTGAATGTCAAGGGTAAGACGAAAGATGATTTGAAATAAATACATGATATCGAAGTAATATGTAATCGTCCCGAGCTTCATATAAAATCAAAGGACACAAAAAACCAAAAACATGCTACGAGCTAGACAATATTCAAGTTAAATATTATTAAAATGGGTGGAAGGATTAAGATTCTGAATGGTATATCTTCTAATCTTCGTAGATGTGTTAACTATAAGAACAATAAACTCAGCAGGATGAAAAACCATTGTTTTCATGTTATGATGGAAAATTTATTGCCCATTGCTTTCAAAGAACCGTTGCCCATAAAAGTTTTGACTGTTGTAATAGAACTTAATCTCTTTTATAAAGAGCTTTGTCCTGCTACTTTAAAAATCGATCTACGTAAACTTGAGGAATAAATCCCTATATTGCTCTGCAAACTGGAAAAAAAATATTTCCATAGGTTTTTTTAAATGTTACGGAGCACTTACCTATTTATTTTCCATTGGAAGCACGTCTTTGAGGCCTGTGCAATATGGATGGATGTATCCTTTGAAAGGTATATTAATATTTATTTCCTTAAATATTGATTAATTAAATGTATAAAAAGTTAATTTAAAATAATTCTTAAAAGGTACTTAAATCATTTAAAGAAATAGTGAGACAGAAAGTTCGAGTTGAAGGTTCGATTTGCAAATCATACATCGAAGCAGAAGCTTCGATTTTTTCTCTCGTTATTTTAATGATCATGTGAACATATCATTTGAATGTACTACACGTAATGATGAAAGCATTGATCAAGATGATTGTCGAGTGACTTTATCTATTTTTAAAAAACACGGCCGACCTTTTGGTAAATATGTGGAAGTATGGCTGGATGATAGAGATTATTATGCAACAAACACATGTATTCTTCTCAACTGCTCTGAAGTTATACCATTTGTTAGGTAATAAATTTATTCATTTTACTACATTTATGTCAGCTGTACATATGTATGTACAAATATGAACATGTGTATCTTAATCATAATGTATAACGTTTGTTCTATAATTGCAGCATTTACGAATCACAACATCCAAACGGCGATATCGGCAAAGAATTCACTAGTTGGTTTTCCAATTATGTTTGGAAAGTCAAGACATATCTAATATTCTTTGTCAATGGATGTAAATTTAATACCAAAGAATACGGTGCTGAAAAATTAACCAACAATACTGGTGTATTTGTTAAAGGTAGTGATGATCCAAATGACCATATAAATGATTTTTTTGGCACGCTATCCCAGATTTTGGAATTGACATATTTCACACGACCCGTAGAAGAAGTATTTTTGTTCAAATGCAAGTGGTTTAACAATGTTCCAGGTTCTGTGCACCCAAAGTATAATCTTATAGAAATAAAACATACTTCGCATTATTATAAGTACAATCCTTTTGTACTTGCCAAACAAGCTCTTCAAGTTAACTACGCTCCTTGTCCATCTCTTAGAAGAGACAAAATTGATTGGTTAGTTGTTTTTAAAACAAAGGCAAGGTTTACTTTTGATGGACGGAATATTCCCGATGAACAAGCTTATCAAGTAAATGTCGAGGAAAATAGAGGAATAGAAATAACCGATGATCAAATAGATTTTGGACCTCTAAACGATGAATCAAATGCATTAATTGAAGCATTTGAGATTACAAAAGAACAAAATATAGAGGACGAAATAGAGTCAGAATCCAAAAGTGAGGAGAACTAATCAATAATCCTCATTTACAGAAGGTAAATTTATATTTTTTTAATGTTAGGTTATTTTCATTAAAATGAGATGTTATAATAATATGATAATGTTTGTTTTACATGCAACATCGCATAGTCTTCCTTATGTTATTGCGTAATGTTTGTTTTACACAGTCCTTTTATGTAATGTTATAATGTTTGTCTGTAACAGGTACTACAAATATGACATCACACAGATGTATAACTTCACATTCTGGGTTTCCTTTTGCTTGCCATTCTCCAGCAAGTGGTGATGGCGATGGTCCATCATAGAAGCTATCACGTCCTGCGGTGTGGCTTCAGCCAAAAGCCAACGGAGGATAAGTTTTAAGTTTCAAATATAAATTTCATTTATGTACAATATTACATATATATATAGTAGCCATGAAATATTAAATGTTTTATTGTTTAACATGGTGGTTTTGAGTTATAGCCCTCCATCATAGTCTTGGTGATATCACGACAGGCTTACATGAGTCGCATGACATCATGTTGGCCTAAGTGGACGTTAGTACCAGATAATGTCAAGGAGACTATTTGGCAGATTTTTTGGTATGTTTGATATATCAATTATTACATTAAGCAGTCATGCTCCTATTTGATCAATTCATGTTTATGTTATGTCTCAAAACTGCAGGGTTCGATAGACCTCCAGGAATCAGTTATTCCCCTCGTCCGGCACCATTGGAATAGTAAAGTTACAAAAAATTACAGAGAAACATTAAATGGCATAAAATCAGCTGGAAAAAAGCCTAATTGAATGAGCTCTAATGTGTGGGATGATCTTTACACTTGGTGGAATAACGAGCAGTTTCAAGTAAATTTATTCCATATTTAATTTAAAATTTACTACTCAATTCATATATTAATTAGAATAAAACATGTTTTTTACCTTAAATTAAAAGGCCGAGCCTCAAAGAAATTTAGCAAATATGAGCAAGAACCCCGTTACACATCACAGTGGTTCCAAGTTGTTCCACCATCATCGTGAGGATTTGGTATATTTATTAATTACACAGTTAAAGATTATAAGTTCTAAGTTGTTAAAAGATGGACAACATAACAATATAATATATATATATACACACACATATATGCATATTTCAGGAGAGACAACATGGTGCTCCTGTGTCGTATTGGGAAGTTTTCATGCATACACATGCGGTGAGTCAGACTGATGATTCAGAATCAGTTTCCTACTCCTGTGACCATGATAATAAAGCATGTACTACATATGTGAGTATAACATAGTTAGCTTAAAGTTATAATTTAATTAAAATAATGTTATCAAAATTCAATTGTACTTTGCATAATAGGAATGGTTCCAGCAACGAAAGGCACATATGCTTAAGGACACTGGAAAGATCGACTTGACTGCTGATGAGGAGGATTTGATTGTTGAGGCTTTCATGGATCCACAAACCTGCAACAGGAGCTATGTTTTGGCAACCAAGCGGTAATAGAAACTGGAATTTACTTGAACTGCTATTATGAAACACTGAAAATCTGAAATTGTAATTACAGGTTAAGACATCTCAGAAGTCATACTAGAGGGCTCAGGACAAGTAGGAGATTTCACAGCTACGAGCCCAGATCGCCGAGCTTACTGAGCGTGATCGCCGCCATGAAGAATAGATGAATCATATCAACCAGTGTTTGGCGAAGTTCATAGCCCAATATGGTATGTTTCCTTCATCAGCTGGTAGCTCTAGAAGAGAGACTTGAGGTTGGCTTATTTCGTTTTTTATTATATATATGTACATATACGCTTTAAGTGGGTGAGGATTTGCTTGATACATTATGATGGTTTGTATATGTTGTTGCTGTAGAGGTGATGATGGTTTATACGTTTTGTTGGATGGTTTATTTTGATTTGATGACATTGGTTTACTGGATGTTTGTAAATATTGGTTTGTGTTATGTGTATTGAATTTTATGTGTATGATTTGGGTTTAATATTATGTTTGGGTATATATGTGAGTGTGATTGTGATGTCTATGCTCGAAATCGAGCTGTTTTGATATATATGAAATTGTGGGGTAGAGGAAGTAAGCGTTCTAAAATATGGAAAAAAACTCAGATTCCCAACGACTTCCAATGGCTTATAGGTCCATTTATTTCATTTGCAATCAACGGCTTCCAACGACATATTCCTAACATCTTCTAATGGTTTCCAATGGCTATTTAGTCAACAACTAAATCCACGTGCCCATTTACATTAGAGGCCGTTGGAAATTAGCTATTATCTACGATGGAGGTTGTTGGAAACCGTTGAACCGTATACCAACGGAATTTCCAATGACCTCCAATGGCTGACAAACAGCCTCCAATGTCCCCTAGCACGTGGAAACTACCATTGCTCTTTAGTGGTAGGAGAAACTATAAGCTGCCATGATTCACGTTTTCGGCTTTGCAGTTTATGATTGGTGAAGACGAAGGGCTCCCTGGAGTTTATTTTGGAAAGAGTGTAGTTGTATTTAATTATTTAATATGTTTAGACTGGGTAATGTTAGTTTAAGTCTGTTACTTAGTTGTTTGCTATTGTAATAAACCTTTTTGGGATGTTTTCCTAATAAGATGTTAACCTATTTTCATACACACACACACACACACACACACACATATATATATATATATATAAGCGTTCCAGGGTACCTCAGTTTTGCAGTACCCTTACAGTATCCAGAGCTACATTAATCCAAATTCAACAAAAAATTGTGATTCTTCAATCTACATAATATTATCATCTATCCAAAATGTGAGCTTGTTTTGACATTCGTAACATTTTCAAAATCTTCACTTAATTATTCGTCGTTCAAACATTTATTCGAACCGTTAAATGTAAACATCAAATATATTATTCTACTCATGTCGGAACAAGCTCAAATTTTGGATAAATGATAATATATATGTGGATTGAACATCTGCAGATTTTGTTGAATTTGGATTAGTGTAGCTCACAATATAGTAGGGGTGCCGCAGAACAGAGGCCCCCGAAACAACCCTTATATATATGTATGTACGTACATGTATGTATGTATGTATGTATATGTATATCTTGAAGCTTGGTATTGATTTATTTCATGATGTAGAGCTAAAAGAAAATACAAAAGCATATCAATTCTTAATTTACATGTTACAATAATGAAAACATTTTTATACCCATTTCTAAGTGTTAATCAGCCTTTTGGCATAGCCACCAAAAGCAGTCCAGGCCTACATGACTCGGCCAATCGTGTGATTCAACAGCCCAGAAGCGTTGTCGAAACACTCAGGATTCAAGACCAAATGGAGTCATGCAAGTATAGTCATCGCGGCTCGATGAAACTGCTAAAATCTGCCTAAGTACCATGAGGTCGGTATCCACCATCCCCCATAATTTCTATTCCGGAAGCCTCTATACAAAAACTGTATCCCCAAAACAGAACTCTAAGGGTCAGTACAAACTCCTCCACAACATTTCATACCATACTTCACTCCCCTAGATTTCGTATCTCCATTACTTCAAGGCCAATTTCGTACCTAGCATCCCCCCCATCATTTTGTATTCAAACTCACATTTACTTTTAGTATCCCCGAAGTTCGAATCTCCAACACAACTTCAACATCCAACAATTGACGGGATCGGTACAATATGAAACCACGGAGCACATTCTCAGATACTAAGCGACAAAGCTCACTCCTAGATACGGGATCACCAAGCGTTCATGAGATACAAGGTCAACAAAGTAAAGGAGCTCCGAAGAAATAAAGCAAAAATAGATTAAGTACCAGGATTGGTACTGATCCCCAGATCTATACTGATCCCGGAGTACGAATTATAGGCATGGGTCCCACTCCTACTTGCTTCACTTCCTCCAGCTCGCCTATAAATACCTTCCAACTTGCAACATAAAAATGCTTGGCTCCATGTTCTTTGAACACTTAGGAAGAATATAAGATTTCTACACTCTCTCAAGCACACTCCATCACTACCGGAAGAAGAATTAAGTTACTTCTTGGACACTTGGACCATTTTGGACTGCGTAGTCATTTCAATAAGAAAATTTACATCTCTATTTTAGACATATTGGGACTGTGTTTCCACCATGGCCTTCGTAGTTACATGGAACTATTGCTCCCACCATTATAAACTTGACAAGACTTAATAAAAGAGCAAAGCCTTCAAAGTGGATGTAGGTTCTCACGAACCGAACCACTATAAAAATGTTGTGTCATTTAATTTTTTGTATAATTTTCACTATGCACGAATAATTTCATTATCTTGGAACTCATTGGATGTTGCGCCAACTTTTGTGCGTCAACGTTTTGGTGCTTTCACTATAAACCAAAAGATTTCGCCTTTTCTACCGTTTGCCCATCGAAACTTGGAGTGCTACTTAGGTCTCTGTAGTTACCTACTAAGTTTACAGATAATGATGACCAAAAGAAAGATTATTATGGCTGGACCTTCTATGGTTGATCCTAACTCAGAAAACCCTCTTCAGCCTCGGCCCACCGAAGCTCCGACCAACTTGGAAATTGCTACTCCCTCCAACCTGAAGGCTCCGGTTACCCGAACTTAAATTTTCAAAGTCGTGGAAAAGTTAAGCGCAAAACGAGGTAGCCTCAATAATCATATCAAGCGTAACCAAGAGTTGACGCAATAAATTCAAGATTACGCTCGATGAGACATCTTACGCCATCAAGCCGACAGGAACGCTTAATCTCCTCCAAGTTGCATCTCTCTGAGCTACGTCTTTGTTCCTCTCCACCATAACCAAAGCCAACATCGGACAACCAATTGACGTGGTATCGGAATCGCCATTAGGGAGGGGATGTGTAATCCCGACCTTCCCCTGTTTGGGCCAAAAATCGACCCAAGGGACAGATCCTCAACCCCTTGCTAGGCCGGAGCGACTCGCCATATTACAGAACTTGACACCCATGCCTCAAACAACAAACTAGGCCCAAGCTTTCAGCTATCAACCTCCTCTGGATCAAAGAATCAAAGGTCGAAGATTCGCTAGATGAAGATGACATTCATCTGAATAAGTCCAAGGCAACACACTCTTGAGTTGGATCACGACCGTTGGAATCCAGCGAAGATCCAAACTCCCGTTGTCGCCAACCTGGTTCGTAACATCATGAAAGAATCTCGAGGTCATGTCACCGATGATTGGGAAACCAGTGTGAGACGTAACCCCTTCACCAGAGATGTTGTAAATAGAGGCGTATTTGGGGAAAACAGACCATCAATACTTCATAAATCGTTGTGAATCATGCATGGACTCTGCCCATGCCACAAACGCCATGAAGTGCAAGTGCCTCCTCGTTTATGGTTCATTCGACTCCCGACGAGAACCATCTTAACCTTTAATAAGCTCGCCAGGGATCTGATTAAACAATTCGGTATACACATATGTCAAGGTAATGGGGAAACTTTGAAAAGCTACCTCGAAAGATTTAACAGCGCAGTGGCAGAGATATAAGACCCTGAGCCCCTACCGTCCGAGCTAAACTTACCAAGGGCGTTCTTCCTACTCTGAATTCAGAGCTTGGGTTGACCGAAAGCAACCAAAGACTTTGGAAATATCCTCTATGAGAAAGCCAATTATTTCCTGCGCCAAGAAGAAGCTCTCCTCGTTGCAACAGCCTACTTTAAGATGAGGTCCAGAGCTCTAACGACTCCAGTCCCAACGCTCCAAATAAACCCACTCAAGTTGTAAACAACGGAGGTAGTCGCAACAAGAAGAGGAAACGTCCCAGGCTTCCATCTTTCCGCAACTACACTCGCTCAACGACTCCCTCGAAAACATCTAACTTGTAACTTATAACACTCTCCAGTACAAGGTCCCAAATCCTAGAGAACCATTGGACGAGGCCAAAAAATCCAAAAGATATTGCTGCTTCCACAGTGTGTATGGCCACGATGCAAAAGAATGCCGCCACTTGAGGGATAACGTCGAGAAACTCGTTCGTAAGAGAAATCTCAAATAGTACATACAAGGTACCTCACATGATATTCCCGAACCATCCAACAGTCGCCAATAATTTCAATTGATCGAGACTTTGTTTAACAACTAAATCCTTCGAGATCCATCTCCTGACTTTACAAGATTCTACTGTAAATAAGTGGCTTTGATCCACAACGTCACAGCCTTTATCTTGTCTTACTTGAGTTACACCTTATATGAACTTAGTTGTGTTTATTTCCAGAAGTAGTTTGATTGTATGTTATGGTTTCAACAGGTTGTTTGAGTTGTGACCGAACTGGCTTAGTTGTAATCCCTGTACGAGGTGCCATACATTAGCCTCAACCTTCGAGATCCATCCGTGGACCGTCGGAGCACCACTACCACAAATGCAATCAAGCAAACTCAACCACACTTACCTCCAAAACCGGGGGTAAGAACTTATAAGTCCAGCAGACTTAGCATGATCTAACTACGCTCAGTCTGGTAGCACCACCTTAAGTCCAATACACTTAGCACAACCTACCTACGCTCAAGCGCACTTAGGAGTGGGTCTATTGGCACTATATCACTCGAACTCTACACGATTTGAGTTTCTTAAGGGTGGAATTTTGACCAATCTGAATCTAAGTGTGACGCCGTGTCACACCACATGGTGCAATTTCCGTAAAGTGTAGAAGTACTTGAGCAATTAGAATGAACATCTCCATCGACGTAGTGGTCTCTTAGGTCGTCGTTGAAGAAACCAGTTTGTGAGCCATTTCCAACCATGTCCCCTTCATCAGTGATAGAATAGGAATAAAAATCAAACCCTCTTTTCCAACGAACACCTCCTCTTTATTATCGTCATGGTCTTTCGCTTCCACCGAAGCTCCATCCACTCTTCGACCAGCTGGAGGCACGTCCGGAAGCACATCCGGAGGCATATTCGGAAGCGGGCCCGAGAGCACTAGGCCTTCACCAGTTCTTGCAACCATCTCCATCGGCGTAGCGGTCATCGAGGTCGTCATCAGAGAAATCGTCTTGCGAACCACTCCCAATTTTGTCCCAGTCATCGAAGACAGAACGAGATTGAAAAACAAACCCTTTTCTCCAGCGAACACCTCCTCTTCGTTGGCATCATGACCATTCGCCTCTACCTGAGCTCTTGCCACCTCCCAGTAGGTTAGGGGCACGTCGGGAAGAACAAATGGAGGCATAATAAAAAGTGGTCTCGAGGTACCATTCCTCTACCAGTTCCCGCGATCATCTCCACTGATGCAGTGGTCACTGAGGCCGTTAACAGAGGAAGAGGTTTGTGAATCACTATCGACCTTGTCTCCTTCATCGGAGACGAAATGGGAATAAGAAGAAAAACCTCTTCTCCAACGAACACCTCCTCTTTTCTGTCGTCATGGCCTTTCACCTCCACCTGAGCTCCGGCCATCTCCTAGTCAACTGGGGTATGTCGAGAAGCACAATCGGGAGAACAACAAGAAGCAAACCCCGGGGCACCAACCCTCCATCAGTTCTCGCAACCTCACTATTATCATCTTCTCCGTGATCTACGTGAAGACATTTTGGAAGCAAACTCACCACGTAGAGAAGATGGTCCAAAATCAAAGTCTCGGCACCACAGAAGTCACTTTCGACCGCCCTCAAGGCCAAGACTCCATACAGAAAACTTTTAAGAATGTAATAACAGCCTTTAGTTTATAACTAAAACCATTGTTATCATCGACCACAGATGTAATACTTGGATCGAATCACGATCACAACGTGATTGGGTTAAGAATCGAATTCTGGAATTAATGACATCTTACGTGCATATTTGAGTGATCAGTTCAAACGAGTTAGCTTCTCGAGCGTCATGCCAATCAGTTGTGTTATGTTCGAATTCAATCCAAATCCAATCATGTGATGTAGCATGACGACCCAGGCTTGCTAATTCGAGCTTGGAATCGAAGAAAATAACTCAACTTCCAACTCTCGTAAAAAAAAATTGACTATGTCCCCGGGATGCGAAACTAGAATTCATATCCCTATATACTTGCTAGAAATTTTCATGTTTTTCAGGTTCAACTTCGAAGTCTCGAGGCTACTCCAACAAACTCAAATCTAAGTTAAGGACAATATAATTTACATGGCTACAGTGCTGGAAAGAGTAAAGAATGCTTGGACACTAAGCATGATGTGTGATGTAAGCAAAGAAAACAAACTTTCATTCACAAACTAAAATACATCTTTTTACGAACGAAACGACGTACATTGAAACCAATTCGTGCCTCCAAAAGTGAGAATCGTACTTGCGTATCCTATCGGCCAACAAACCAAAATATTTCTTTTTCTTCTTCTTCTTACATTCAGTTCCAAGCAACTCGTCCTTCTTCCTCTTCCTCCTCTTCTCCCCACTCCCTTCGGAACCTTTCTGCTCCTTCGGTGGAGTTGGAGAGGGGCGAGGCCTGAACTCGTATCCACCGGTTAAGGATGTAGGGAGGACCCGCACTTCTTCACCTGTAATATCTATGGTTTCGGATTAGGGAAGGATTTCCTTCAATGGAGGAGGAACAACTTTAAATATGTCCCCCGAAGTTTGAATCTTCTCAGCCTCTTTCTTAGATTTCCTGGCCTCTTTCTCGTCTTTCTTCCTCGCTTCCTGCTCAACCTTTAGCTTCACCTCCTCTTGAGCCTTCAACTTCTTTAGTTCTTCCTCGGATCTCACTTGAGATGCCTCACCCTCCGCTTTCTTTTGGGCCTCTTCTTCGGCTTTCACCCTCGCCTCCTCCAAAGCTTTGAGCCTTGCTTCCTCTTCTGCTTTTCTCTTCGCCTCAAGCTCTTCAAACTTCATCAGCGGTTGGGCTCTCTGTTGTTCGATCAGTTCGTGCATACATAGCATGCCTGCCCATCTGTCTAGTCACCTACGGGTCCAACATTCCCTTCTCCTTTGTAAGAAGTTTATCATAATCTTCCATCTTGATCTACCCTATCTCTAAATCTAGGTCCTCGAGTTGTCCAAACTCTTCTTTCATTTGCCTCTTATAGGCCTCAGCATCGGATCCAGACCCGATAGCCATTGTCATTTTAATCCTGGCTGTCGTCCCCACTTCAAAGGTGCCCACACATTGGGGAGAAAGGCAAGTTAGCTTACTTCCACTTCGTGCTATCATCTTTTCAGATACCAACAAATAAGTGGATATACCTCCTGACATTTTCTGTGTGGCTTCCGTTAACACCGACCCTTCGACAATTGGCAAAAGGAAGCCTATAGAACCCAGCCCTGAATGATCTGGGTCATATTCTGTAACAACAAGGGCTGGTGCGGAAGGCCCATCTTCCGAAGCAGCAGGAATAACTTGCTGTTTTTAGGAAGCAATTTTATGAGCAACTACGGTGCTCTTAGTAATAATTTCTTTACCCCTTTTAGCAGTACGGCTTTCCGCTTTCTCCGCCTCGGGGTCTTCCTCGCATTTGTCTTCCTTCCACCAACAGCCGACATTCCTCCTCTATCAAGAATTGATCCCTTAACATCGCCTCATCCACCGTCTCAACCGCCTGGGCAGTAGCCTTATCGTTCACCAGCCTCTCCCAAGTCAAAGTGATATTTTAGGCATAGTCACCGACCCATGAGAGCCTATAGTGTCGAAGTCATGTATTTCTCTACCTCCTCTCGGGTTCTCCTGATTTGGACCTTGAGATCTTCAAGCTTAACCTCGAACTCGGCCCTGACCCTCTTAGACTAACTAAGTACTTCCCTGTTCGAAGCCTCTGCTGCCTCATTTTCCGTTCTGACCTATTCAAGCTCAGCATGATTTGTTGCAAGTGCCTTCCTGAGCTCCTCGCTCCCGTTCATTCGACATTGAGTTGTTTCATTCTCCTTTCGGAGCCTTTTGTAATCAACGCCTAGTTGTTTAGCCTGAGACACTGCACTTCTTTGTTCTCTTTCTACAATCGAACATTCTCTGTAGGTACAGCTTTGTTGCCCTTCTCTAATGCAATGGCTCGAGCCGACACGGAGGCCAACACGTCTTTGTGCTCTTCCCAAACCCAAACCATGTATACCTTAACTTTTTCTATCTTCTTCATCTTCAGCCCTCTGTTTCAACAACAAAGAGTTAGCAAATAAAAGTGTTACTCGAACACGTGAAAATAAAAGCTAACCAAAGTTTTGTCTTACCCATTTTGGTATCTTGATTTTTAAGGCTCTCCTGTTCGGCCTTAACCTCGAGCTTTAAGCCTTGAATCTCTGCATTCTTTTGAAATATCAGCTTTGAGAGTCACTTTGCATACTTGTACAGTTCCCCGATATTGGTGAAAGACATCGTATACCCGAGACCACGTATCTTCGTCGATATGTAGTGGGATCTGATGAATACCAGGCATCCATAACAACTCTTCGAAGTAGTATCCTAGGAATGACTTCTTTAATATCTCTTTCTTTTCCGTGGTGCTCAGCTTTGAGATCTCCGACACATTAGGCATTATCTTTCCTTGCTTCTTTGCATCCCTCCCATCGGTCCCTGATCCTCCGTCAGGCCTGTTCCCTCCTACGACTATCGCCATCGGTGTAGGGGTCAGGATATAATGAGGTAGGAAAATCGGTGCTAACTGCTTCGTGCCTACAGTCTCCGCCCTCTTCTAACATCTGTCGGTTTCGTTCTCGTTGGCGGAGTCAGTGAGTGCCAGGGATAATCTCAATGATGATGGCTACTACCAGGCTCGTAAGGCCTATTGAACTTCAATTGTGTACTTACGTGGAAATTGCTCATGATACTCGCCTTCGACCGTCGAGAGCTTCCCTGGTTTCGATTTTTGTCACTTTCCCGAGTCATAGCGCATGCACCAAACAAATCTCAAATCAGAATCGAACATCCTACATGCACGAACCAAGTGTTGTGTTATGCAGTGCTTGCGAGTATGTGTATCCTAAGCATTTCCTCTACGGACCAGATGTCTTGCTTGAAGGGGTAATTTCCTCAACGCTCAGCAATAAGCTTTCGACGTTAGAACCGTTGATCCCAAAAGAAGATGTCTCTATTGGGACCATATCCATCCCTTTAAATTGATTCTCAACCTCCATCGACGGGGCGGTCTTAGAGGTCGTCGTTGGAGAATTTGGTTCAAGAGCCTCTCTCCCAACCTTGCCTCCTCTACTGAAGAGAGGACGGAGTGGGTTATGAATCGTACCTTTAGGCAAGCTCCTCCTCATCGCCACCTATATCCTCCTAAGCTCATGCAATCCTCCTAAACTGGGGGTACGTCAAGAAGCATGACAAGGGGCACCTCTACTTGTGGACCGGAAGGAATTTCTCCTCTTTCAGCTACTACCTCTTCCCTTATCCTCCATCTCCATCCTTATGGCCCGTCGAGTAGCCCTCAGGAAGTAAGTCCAATAGGTGAAGGAGATAGCCCAAACATTACGATACACGCTTGGTGCATTTATCAATGTCAGGACTCGCTCCAGATATTCACCACTCCTCGAAATTCATGGAATACCTGCCATATAAAATTCCAAGTTAGTTTAGGGCTTACAACTAAATTATCTTAGGATACAATGTAAGCTGCAAAGTAACTTACGGTCTGCAAACCACCTCCTCGCAAATTCTAGTGGACATCGAACGTAGAACCAGTCGTGCTTGAAATAGCTGAGTTTGTTCCACACTCCCAGGATGAAGCATCTGTTGGCCTATGCCTCTAAATAGATAAGGGAAGACGAAACGATATTTCTTTTCTTTAGAGAGTGGAGGTATCAGATGTCTTCCCAGTCGGTTTTATGCCCAACTACTGTAAGTACCAAGCAGGAAGGCATATGCGTTCCGATGAAGTTACATTCAGATGAAGTTGCATCGGTGATAGTTGAAATAAGTATAGAATATCTTGGATGTATGGACACAACGGAGGTACGCATCCAACGGAGCACATATGCATGTTCCAAGTTATATACCCCTTTAGAGGAGCGTGCGCCCTATCCTCCCTTCCGAGAACAAGAATATCATCCTAAGATATTTCATATTTTGCGTAAATTCACCTCAACAAAGCTTCATCAATTAGTGAGACAACCAATTAGAGGGATTCTCAAGAATCACAATATCTCTGTCATATTCGATGCTATGAAAACACCTTCCTGTTCGCCACCTACATTCTCTTCTTGTTGTAGGCTCGATGTCACAGACTTTACTTCTTCTTGAACTACTGGCTCATCTACGTGCCCACTTGAATGCGGCAATCCTTCGGATTGTCCCTCTTGATCGTGCCCGTTGGATGGGACTATTTATTAAAAAGGGGTGGAATCTTTATAGGCTCCACGATCACTAAATGATGGACTAGAATTATACGAAGATTCATTGGAACTCGAGGATGCTTCTGCGATCTCCGCTGCCAAGCCTTGAAGTCGTCTAGAGCTTCTCCTCACCATTACAAGCTATGCTTGTAAGATAGTGGCATAAGTTAGCACGATTAAATTCTACACCCCGCATATTGATGTGAACTAACATGGCATGTGCAGTGTTATGCGTATTAATTCAATTATGATGAAATGCTTTGGAATGCGACAATAACATTTAGTTTTTAAACTAAAACCATCATCATAGCCGACCAAAGTCATGGAATTTGAATCTGATCGCAATCGCGTCGTGATTGGGTTGAGAATCGTGGAATTTGAGTAAGTCCAAACAAATTTGATTTTCAAATGTTAAGAGGAAACCTTATGTTCAATTTAAAACTCAACCCAATCGACGATCCGAATCTACGGAGTAAAGTTTTGGAGTCGAAATTTTCACAAGTTTCCAAGATGCAAAACTTCATTTTTTTTCCCACAAAACAAAAAAAATCTCGAATCTCCAAAATCTTTAACTCCGAAAAATGTCTAAGTGTAGGGATACTAAACTAGAGTTTCATATCCCCGAATACATCGCAGGACAACCCCAAAAAACGACTCACTCATGGATACGAAAAGTGAATTCATATCCCGAAATGCCCTTTTTCGTCCATCTCCACCGATCCCGCTCCTTTGCCTAACTTCGTCTTCCTGCTCCCCTTCTTTGCTACAGTTTCATACTCTACGTCCACCTCTCTGTCCCCCTTCCAGAATGTCTTATGCTCCACAAGTCACCACGCCATGGACAACTCAAATTCCAGCACCATCGACACTCCTACACCACCACCTAAGTTGAGCCAATTCGAATTCAAGACAGTTCAAGGGAGACCTACCCGTTCTAATGGACGTCGTTCGATTTAGGAGTTGGTCTTGAAGGACTTTGGTGGTCAAAAGACGTCTTGTTGGGAGTAGTAAGCTAAGGGAAAGAGCGAGAATTTCCATGTCCTCGAAAAAGTTCTAAGTCTTAGAATACAAAATGGAAGGAGAAGGGGAATAAAGACTCCGTACCTCGTTTTACACACATATGAGTGAGGAGGAATCTAAGTCACGGGACTGGTACCGATTCCTGGATCGGTACCGATCCCATATATAAAAAATAACAAACAAAGGGAAGAAGGGGAGAATGGCAGACCAAACTTGATTGCTCCGGGAATTAGTGAAAGGCTTCTGAACTCAAATAAGGACGACGATCGTGCATACGAGTTTTCAAAACTTTAATTGTTGAAACGAACTAGAATCGTTAACCGACCGTGTACTCATGAATCTAAACGATTCTAAGGAACGGGCTGAACAATCAATTCCCAATTCGACAACATTTCAGAAACCAACCTACGCGATTGTATGCCCAGCTATAGCTATAGTCACGCATACGCATTTTTGAAATCTCGATTGTCAAAACCAACCCGACTTGCTAACCAATCATGCACTCACAAACCTAAACGTTCTAGGACGCGCGCTGAGCGATCGAGTTTTCGATTCAATGACATTTTTGGAAATCAACCTGTGCGGTTGCACGCCTAAAAACATACCATTTCAATTCTGCTTTATTATGAACTCCGATCGTACCGCGTAAAACCACGCACAAACATGTAAGCATATACATGATGTTGTGCTGCCAACGACTCGTTTATGTTCCAGCGTAAACAAGAGTCAGCTACTAACGTTTAATTTCTTGAATAAAGAAGAATTAAACACTAACTTGAGCAAATCAGATAGGATTCCAGTCCGAATAATCAGAATTCTCAACAATGTTGGAACCGTGTACTTATACCAACAAGTTGTGACAAAACGTCATGGCTACTCAGCGGAAAGGACACGACCAATCGCTCGATGTGATTTGGAGATCTTCCCGACTTCTAGAAATGCTTGTCTCAAGTAAAAGTTGTTGAGTATAACACTATGATTTTTGTTTGATGATAACAAACACACACACATATATATATATATAATATAAATGTGTTTGCAATTGTACTATTCTATATTTCATATCACATACAGAAATAAATATTTACTGAATATAATACTATTACACAGAATTGAATATTCAAACGATGTTTTTATTCAAATAAATATTTTATTTCAACATTTAAAATAGTACATATTTTTTGACTCTACTATTTATAATTCACTTAGATATGTTTGGATATTTCTATTTAATTCAGACATGACTCACTTGAATATATATCACACATGAAATTGTATTATAGACAGATTGAATTGTACAATAAAAATACATTTAATTTCAATCAATTTGTTTATTACAAATAGTAGTACAAATTTAGTCATTCATGTCTACAATCAATTTCATGTACAGAAGTTCCTCACTATATTTCACTCAGATCACTCAATTTATATACAGACTCAGTTATACACACTGGATCTTTTTATCCTCTAATCCAACCTAGTCCAGTCACCTATATTGTCACAGAAACACACATAATAAACTAAAATAAAAATATATTTAAATACTAGCAAATATAATTTTATTTTAAATTTTATTTGGCTTAGAGTTTTTGTGTGTTTCTCGTCATTTTTCTAGACTTGGTCTAATATATATACATTTATCTGAGTCTAGACTGCTTGTAATATTCACAGTGATGCATTGTAAACACCACAAGGCGGACTGTATCTCTTATGCTCACATAGAAGCCTCGACATAACTATATTGGTTTTCTGATTAGAACCAGCATTTAAAATTAGCTGATTCTGAAAAACCACAACCCAGTTATAGTGGTCTACTGATAGAAAATTTATGTCTACCATTCAATTAGCGCGCGCGCACACACACACATATATATATATAAATTCGAAAATCGATACGCTTTATTGACTTCAAAGAAAAGTACATAGCAAGATTAGCACACTGACCTGAATTACATCTATAAAACATACATAAATTCGAAATACAACACAAATAACTATAAAAGAAACCAACGAAAATAAGACCCATGATGAGGTCAGAGAGTCCCATTACAAGTGCTCGACTGCACTTCAATGCTCGTACTCCACGTTCTTTTCACAATTACAACCCACTCGGTCGTAACTGGCCATATCATGTAGAATTCTGATGAAAAACATGTGTAATATCAAATAAAAATCCAACCAAACTTGGAAATTCCTAAGGTTGGACCCACGAACTTGTCCCAATCCTCAAATCATGCAGTATCCAACTTCTGCACTTTGCATCCTCATGTCAAACTGAATTTAAGACCATAAAAAACTGGAATACACCAGCACTTCGGGCCACTTTATTTGCACCCTATCATCCTACGTTCACTCAAATGCAACACCGTATTCCATCTAATGTAACTGTTAGGCATGTCTTCATCAATTAGAGTACCCTTCCCAAGTAAAGTTTCCTGTTACTGAACCAACAACCAATCTAACCATCTCTACACATGATTCCATAATCTGCTTTACGAAATCACAAAATTGGTACACGTGATTTTGTTCTACAGTCATAGAAGCAGCCCGAGAAAGCAGAATAAATTGTGTTTTAAACTATAATCTTTGACTTGGAATCCAAAGAAGAAGTAGATAACACCATCTTACCATAGATGAAAATTTGTTTGTAAATGTTCCATTGAATGGCATAAAATTTGACCGATAAACAAAGATAAGCCATTGACAGGGCATTTGTATAGTAATAAATGTCTCGATTACATCCATAGATGTAATACGGTTATCCAAAAGTTAAATCCAATAAATCCCAAAACTTAGACATTATATCATAGAGAAAACCAAATCAACATCTAAAATCTTGCCAAATTGACTGCCAGATAGTAGATTCATACCTTTTTGAATAGGTGATCAAGTTACTGACGAACTTGGCAGATCTGCAAATTCACTTTCCAAATCCAGCAAGATAATCTAATTCTTCGAAAAAATACCAAAAGGAGTACTTGAATTATTGTGAATAACTCCAGCACGCAGAGTTTAACTTTCAATAAAACGAACCTAAGTCGGAAGTTGGCACAGATAAAAGAAGAACAGTTGGAGGACAAAATAGATGTGGATTTGATCTGGCAAAATCGCTAGCATCAAATCGTGCTTGTCCACTAATGGCTTGTCTTCAGTAGTATGACTTATAGATTCGATTATGAAGGCCAGCACGTGATGAGAGAGCCTGATTTGAATCGAAATACTCAGATCAGTAAATCAATGAAGCCCTCGATTTTGCTGTGAATTACGCTTGGAGTTATCATTGGGAAAGGGAATTTGATAATCGGTTTTTATATATAATAGTGGATTGCCATTCCTCTCCCTATGGAGAGGAAAAGAGCTTTGTATACACATGGATATGCAGCATGTGTGTGTGTGTGTGCGTGCGTGTGTGTGTGTAAGTCCATAGGTCAGACATGCATGCCAGGTCCAATGATCCAAGTAAAGAATACATAGGCATGCCAATAACACCAGCCAAGCAAACAAATAAGTGACAAAGCACAAGCAAATATGCAAGTTCAAACAGGCACAATAAGAGAACACATGGATATGCAGCATGCGCATGGAAACAATGTACATGGCATGTATACACAAGGAAGTGGGTGAAACAACAATGGCAATGCAAATACATGACAATGATGTTGCATATACTCAAGTATACAAGGAGCAGCATAGCGCAACAAAATGGTTAAGGTCCGAATGATATATGAGGAACAAAGGCTAGCATACATGAATATACATATGCATGTGTGTGAGTATGGACAACAAGTACATATTGACATTGTGCACCAGCCAAACACACACACACACACACACACACACATATATATATATATATATATATATACACACACACATACATACACGTGTATATGTATATGGCAGTACCGAAAGCCAGAGAAGAGGCAAATACATGCACAACCAAGAAAGTACACAACAAGCCTAATACAAGTGAATACACACAACCACGTACACACAGGTAAAAATGCCCAGAATGCACAAATATGTGCAGTATCACATAAACAGGTTCAAAACTCAAACTGGTAGCAATATGGATAAGAAGACCAGTGCACATTGTATAAAGACATGGCACAACATGCCATAATAACATGGCAAATATAGACATAAGTTTTTAATCAAATGTCACAAGGCAAGTTCTGTTCAAAGGCAGTACACATAATCCATAAATGCAGTTTCAGGTACAAGTAAGAGTGACACACACACACACACACAACAGCTATGACCACAAATGCAAAGCAATTCGAGTATAGTCGTGATCGACAAAACCATCTCAAGTGCAGTATCCATTCAGATGTCCAATATAGTTTCAGTTCTTAAACAATGAAGCAGATAAAAATATGGAGACATGCTGTAACAACCCGTATTTTAATAACGTGTTATAACCATAAATCAAGGCAGAATTAATTTGTTAAAATAAGGATCAAGGGCAACGGGTTACTCCATTACGTTCGTCTCGAAATTATGCTTGGAAACGAGTCCGAGTTTTCGAAAATCGGAGTTCGTATGACCAAGTTATGACCCTTCAAAGTTTAAGAAATTTCAAGTTCAAAAACAGCTCAGAATTCGAATTCAAACCCCAGAACGGATTGGGCGGGAAATTTCCCGCCCAGGACCAGGTCGACCTGGGGGTCGACTATAGTGTCGACCTGCCCAGGACCAGGTCGACCATAGAGTCGACATGGGTGTCGATCTGGTTACCGAGCCCATTTTTGAGTCAGAGTTCACTCTGATGTTTCTAGTCCGATTTCTGTCTAAATTCGTTGGCCTGACCCTATATAAACAACCCCTAACTCTAGTCTCTCTACACAAATTCTCTCTGGCCTTATGCTGCTAAAACTCTGGTTGAAAAGTTAGAGAAAAGGGATTGCTTATTCTCCAACAAGGCTACGTGTAGAGTATTGCTGTTTGGGGGATTTCTGTTAGACTCGAGATTCAACATCGCCTCTTTGTTTTCTAATTCTCAAACTAAGATCTGTAAGCCCCAGTTACTTTTAGATCTAAACTTTAAACTTAATATGGACATGTTGTAAATTGAAATTGAACCTAAGTATGACAATTATCTTGGAACTATCATTGTATATCTTGGATCTATCATTGTTCATTATGGATCTAGTATTTTGGATCTACTATTTGTTCACCTTGGATTTATTTATCTTGAATCTTGACTTGTGGTAATATTTTTATGAAATTGATTTGGGGCCTATATATGTTGTAGATCTAAAACCCCTAATGTCCATAATATTCATGCCTGTGATGTTGAATTAGTTGTTATTCACAAGTTTGGGGTTATTATCTTATGTCAACTGTTACCATGACTATCACCCTATTTTGCTAGATTTGATATTTGAGACCACTACTCCATATGCCAGTATTGTTTTAATCGTTTATCTCAAGTGATACCATGATTGACTTGTAATCACTTTTGCCACCTTATGCCCGTTCTTTCTATGTTATTCCCTAATTAGATTTGTTTGTATCAATTCGAATTCATGTGCGATGGGAATACGATTTGGGTAGTTTAGGCAAACCTGAATTTACCATGAACTTGGAACGTGAACATTGTTATAACTTGAATCTGAATATGGACATGAAACTTACCTTGAAACTTGTCACGAACTTGATACGAGACTTGAACATGGTCATGACTCTAGAATGAACTTGAAAATGGCCAACTCGAGGTTGGGTTAAGTTTGCAGTGTAAATCTGCCCGGAACCGCCCGGCGAATCCAGTGACTGCAAACAATATGATCCAATGTGGGTAGTTGGTCGTATCGCACCTAAAACCCGAGGTTAGACTATGTTGTGGTGTAAATATGTCCGGAACCGCCCGACAAATCCTGTGAGAGGTTGGTGTGCATTAATGAATTTATGCTACATGATAGGGTTAAGTCATGAACATGAATGACAACACTTAACCAACTTGATACATGATTGGATAAGGTTAAGTCACGAATTTGAATGACAACACTTAACCCATTAGAAACCCTAGTTACGCGGTCCTTTTCAACAGTAACCCGCTTAGATGTATCATGATACCCTGGGACTAGGCAGGGTGGGGAACGATTACTGGGCCGATTGTAAGCGACCAGAACGACGGCTGAGTTGGTGCGCCATTGTTGGTTCAGGCGGACTATGGTCGTGCACGTAGTCCGGAGTTGAAAAAGCAGACATTGGGCACCAGTAGGTTTACACTGTGCGTGCTTGATTCATGTCGGTGGTTGGCACCCTAGGGCTTGATACACCCTATAGTGGACCTAGCACAGGTGACTACATTTCGTGATTGAGCCGTATGACACAGACACATGACGAGCTAGAACTTGTAGGGAGCCGATCGATTAGTAGATCGTACTGTAGGACCCCGTAATGGGTCATTTCATGATATTGGGCCAAGGGATCATTTCATGGTTAATACTTGACATGGGTTAGAATACTAGTACAGTTGGTGCAGCGAATCTTGAATATGCGATGCTAGACTTGACTATTCTTGTTATCTTAGTTATCATACCAGTCCTGTTATCATCCTTATGTTTAATTCCAGTTTTCACATGTCATGTTACTTTTACTAGTTTTTATGCTGAAAGTCACTAGGGCTTACCAGTCTTTATGACTGACCCTTTTTCTTTCGCCTCTTTTTCTTTCGTTTCCCCCCAGGTTCTCAGGGAGGAAACACTAGCTCTTAGCTTGGATTTAGCTTGCTTTCTGTCAGCTCATGTACGGTTTGGTCTTGAGCTATGCTATGGCTGCACTTCTGCTATTTTTGGGGAATAATTTACTTTTGTTATCTTAAGTTTATGCTTCTTTATTTAGAAGTTGATGTAATGGAATAATTTGTACTTTGGATATATGAGGTTTTGACTCTTTTCTTGAAAGTAATGAAATTTGGTTTTTAATTTCTACTGCTGCTTTATTTATGTTCTGCCTTGTGATATCTCTGTGTATGTTTACCTAGATAATACTCCACCAAAACTAGTGCATTCCCTTTGTGAGTGACCCAAGCGGAGGTGGGGTGTTACATTTGGTATCAGAGCAGAAGGTTACCAGACGGTTTGTTTGACCAGCTTATGGGAGCATCTGTTTTCTCTCAACTCGATCTAGCCACAGGATTCCATCAGCTTAGAGTGGCTGAGGATATCATTGACAAAACTGCGTTTAGGACTCCAGATGGGTTCTTCGAATGGCTCGTCATGTCGTTTGGGTTAACGAATGCACCCGCGTACTTTGTAGATTTGATGAGTAGGGTGTTTCGGGGGTTCCTTAACAAGTTTGTAGTGGTTTTCGTGGATGATATTTTGATCTTCTCAAAGGATGAAGAAGAGCATGCTAGACATCTCAAGGAAGTCATGGATATGCTTAGAGCACACCAGTTAAAGGCTAAGTTCTCCAAATGCCATTTTGGGAGGAAGAAAGTTCGGTTTCTTGGACATGTAGTTTCTAAGCAAGGCATAGCCGTGGACCCCACAAAGGTAGTTGCGGTGCAAGACTAGAAAATTCCTAAGAACGCAACGGAGGTGAGAAGCTTTCTCGGTTTGGCAGGCTACTATAGGAAGTTCATTAAGGACTTCGCTAAGATTTCAGCCCCTCTTACTAGGTTAACAAAGAAAAACCTAGCGTTTGCATGGGACATAGAATGTGAGATTGCTTTTCAGAGACTAAAGAGAGACCTCACCACAGCTCCAGTTTTGGTATTACCCGACGGAAGTAAGATGTTTACGGTGTACACAGATGCGCGTGGCACAGGATTATGCGCTGTCCTAATGCAAGAAGGGAAAGTGATATGCTATGGGGGTAGACAACTTAAAGTTCATGAGAAGAACTATCCAACACTTGACTTGGAGTTGGCGGCGATCGTTTTTGCACTTAAATCTTGGCGCCATTATCTTCCAGGGGAGAGGTTCGAGCTGTATACCGACCACAAATCGCTTAAGTACCTCTTCTCACAGAAAGATTTGAATTTGAGACAACAGCGGTGGATGGAATTCTTGGCATCATATGACTTCGATATAGATTATACCCCTGGCAAGGGTAACGTGGTGGCGGATGCGCTAAGTAGGAAAAGGTTGACCTTGAGCCCCTTGTTTGTTGAAAGGAAAAGTCTAGAGTTTATAGCAACCTTTGATTTTACACCTGCTGTTGAGTCATTGACTGTTACGTTAGCATCTCTTGAGTTAAGACCTACACTTCTAGATCAAGTAGGGACTTCACAGAAGGAAGACCCACAGATAGTCGAAATCATGGACAAGCTGATTAGTGGTGAGACGTCAAGTCACCTCGGTAGGTATGCCATAGATGACAAGGGATGGCTAAGGCGTGATGGAAGGCTATGTGTCCCACAAGTGGGAGACTTAGTAAGGAAAGTCCTCGAGGAGGCGCATCACTCGAAGATGACCATACATCCCGGAGGGGATAAGATGTACAGGGATATGAAACACATTTTCTTTTGGCCTGGAATGAAAAAGGACGTGGCAGAGTTCGTTTCGAAGTGCATGGTGTGCCAACAAGTAAAGGCCGAGTCGAAGAAGCCCGGTGGGCTATTACATCCTTTGGAGATTCCGCAATGGAAATGGGAGAGTATCTCGATGGATTTCGTGGATGGACTGCCTAGGTCAAGGAAGGGAAATACTAGCATATGGGTCATAGTTGATAGACTCACGAAAAGTGCTCACATCTTTCCGGTGAAAAGCAAGAGGACCGCATCATGGCTAGCGTTAATTTACCTTCGAGAGATAGTACGGTTGCACGGGGTTCCTTTTAGTATAGTTAGTGATCGTGACCCGATTTTCACTAGCCAGTTTTGGAATAGTCTACAAGAAGCAATGGGTACACGACTAAGTTTAAGCACGGCCTATCACCCACAGACGAATGGACAAACCGAAAAGGTAAATAGGGTACTAGAGGATCTTTTGAGGCTATGCATTCTTGACTTTGGTGGTACTTGGGAAGACCATCTTCCTCTCGTGGAGTTTGCATATAATAATAGTTACCAAGCTAGCATCGGAATGGCACCGTTCGAAGCCCTGTATGGAAGACCGTGCAAGTCGCCAACTTGTTGGTGGGAGAAGACAGACATGTTTATACTTGGGTCCGACATGATAAGGGACACTTCTGAGAAGGTTGAGTTGATACGAAGACGGATGAAAACGGCCCAAGATAGACAGAAATCTTATGCGGACAAGAGAAGGACATACCTAGAGTTCGAAGTCGGAGATATGGTCTTTATAAAAGTTTCTCCTTTACGCAATGTGGTTCGTTTTGGAGCGGTTGGAAAGCTAGCACCAAGGTTCGTAGGACCGTTCCCTATCACTGAGAGGATTGGGCAAATGGCCTATAAGGTAGACTTACCCGAGAAGCTGACCGGAGTACACAATGTCTTTCACGTCTCGCATCTCCGAAAGTGCTTACATGAGTCGACCGAAGTGGTTGAGCCAAGCATCCTTGAAGGCGTAGAAGTGAAAAAGAAGCAACATTGAGGCGAGTTCCGATTCGTATCTTAGGAACGGAGATCAAGAAGCTAAGGAATCGAGAAGTCAAGCTAGTTAAAGTACAGTGGAGTGAAGCCCAAGAAGACGCAACTTGGGAAACCGAAGAGAAGATTCGTGCGCTTTACCCATTTCTTTTTTAGGGTACATTCTCGATCTCTTTTCCTATAAACTTGAAAACCTTTCGTATCATGCTTTTACTACCTATGTTTGCCTTGTTATCTTCTCGATCTTATCTTGAGAACCTTAGGTAGAACCATATGGATGTAAACATGTGATTGAAACATGTTATGGTTGATGTTTGCAAATGGTTGCAAGTGTTTGCAAGTGATTGCTAGTGGATGCATGACACACATTAGGCACTAGATCGGCTCAGTCACATTTTCATGTTGCATATGCATAAGTGCTTATACTTGTACATGGATGGAACTTGTTATGCTATCACTTGGATGTTGCATATGAATGAATGTTATGTGCACTCATGTAGAGATTATAAATTATGTTAGGAATTTGCATACATGTTGGACTCATTACACTAACATATTTTGCATTAAGGAGGTTTACTGAATCAGTAACCGCCTGATCTTTTGCACTAGATAAGTACATATACACACACTTACTGCATATGTTTATACAGCACTAGAAATCTTTTAAGGACAATGGTTGCCTGTGGATGATGTTTTGAGTAGATGGATGATTGGATGGTAGGATATATTCTTTCTAACTTAGAGATTTCGGGGACGAAATCCTTTAAAGAGGGGAGAATGTAACAACCTGTATTTTAATAACGTGTTATAACAATAAATCAAGGCAGTATTAATTTTTTAAAATAAGGATCAAGGGCAACGGGTTACGGCAATACGTTCGTCTCGAAATTCTGCTTGGAAACGAGTTCGAGTTTTTGAAAATCGGAGTCCGTATGACCAAGTTATGACCCTTCAAAGTTTCAGAAATTTCAAGTTCAAAAACAGCTCAGAATTCGAATTCAAACCCCAGAATGGACTGGGCGGGAAATTTCCCACCCAGGACTAGGTCGACCTGGGGGTCGACCATAGTGTCGACCTGCCCAGGACCAGGTCGACCATAGAGTCGACCTCGGTGTCGATCTGGTTGCCGAGCCCATTTTTGAGTCAGAGTTCACTCTGATGTTTCTAGTCCGATTTCTGTCTAAATTCGTTGGCCTGGCCCTATATGAACAACCACTAACTCTAGTCTCTCTACACAAATTCTCTCTGGCCTTATGCTGCTAAAACTCTAGTTGAAAAGTTATAGAAAAGGGATTGCTTCTTCTCCAACAAGGCTACGTGAAGAGTATTGCTGTTTGGGGGATTTCTGTTAGACTCGAGATTCAACATCGCCTCTTTGTTTTCTAATTCTCAAACCACGATCTGTAAGCCCCAGTTACTTTTAGATCTAAACTTTAAACTTAATATGGACATGTTGTAAATTGAAATTGAACCTAAGTATGACAATTATCTTGGAATTATCATTGTATATCTTGGATCTATAATTGTTCATTTTGGATCTACTATTTGTTCACCTTGGATTTATTTATCTTGAATCTTGACTTGTGGTAATATTTTTATGAAATTGATTTGGGGCCTATATATGTTGTAGATCTAAAACCCCTAATGTCCATAATATTCATGCCTGTGATGTTGAATTAGTTGTTATTCACAAGTTTGGGGTTATTATCTTATGTCAACTGTTACCATGACTATCACCCTATTTTGCTAGATTTGATATTTCAGACCACTACTCCATATGCCAGTACTGTTGTAATCGTTTATCTCAAGTGATACCATGCTTGACTTGTAATCACTTTTGCCACCTTATGCCCATTCTTTCTATGTTATTCCCTAATTAGATTTGTTTGTATCAATTCGAATTCATGTGCGATGGGAATACGATTTGGGTAGTTTAGGCAAACCTGAATTTACCATGAACTTGGAACATGAACATTGTTATCACTTGAATCTGAATATGGACTTGAAACTTGTCATGAACTTGATACGAGACTAGAACATGGTCATGACTCTAGAATGAACTTGAAAATGGCCAACTCGAGGTTGGGTTAAGTTTGCAGTGTAAATCTGCCCGGAACCGCCCGGCGAGTCCAGTGACTGCAAACAATAGGATCCAATGTGGGTAGTTGGTCATATCGCACCTAAAACCCGAGGTTAGACTATGTTGTGGTGTAAATCTGCCTGGAACCGCCCGACAAATCCAGTGACCACAACAACTAGTCTAATGTGAGAGGTTGGTGTGCATTAATGAATTTATGCTACATGACAGGGTTAAGTCATGAACATGAAAGACAACACTTAACCAACTTGATACATGATTGGATAGGGTTAAGTCACGAATTTGAATGACAACACTTAGCCCATTAGAAACCCTAGTTACGCGGTCCTTTTCAGCAGTAACCCGCTTAGATGTATCACGATACCCTGGGACAAGGCAGGGTAGGGCACGATTACTGGGCTGATTGTAAGCGACCAGAACGACGGCTGAGTTGGTGCGCCATTGTAGGTTCAGGCGGACTATGGTCGTGCACGTAGTCCGGAGTTGAAAAAGCAGGCATTGGGCACCAGTAGGTTTACACTGTGCGTGCTTGATTCGTGTCAGTGGTTGGCACCCTAGGGCTTGATACACCCTATGGTGGACCTAGCACAGCTGACTACATTTCATGATTGGGTCGTATGACACAGACACATGACGAGCTAGAACTTGTAGGGAGACGATCGATTAGTAGATCGTACTGTAGGACCCCGTAATGGGTCATTTCATGATATTGGGCCAAGGGATCATTTCATGGTTAATACTTGACATGGGTTAGAATACTAGTACAGTTGGTGCAGCGAATCATGAATATGCGATGCTAGACTTGACTTATCTTGTTATCTTAGTTATCATACCAGTCCTGTTATCATCCTTATGTTTAATTCCAATTTTCACATGTCATGTTACTTTTACTAGTTTTTATGCTGAAAGTCACTAAGGCTTACCAGTCTTTATGACTGACCCTTTTTCTTTTGCCTCTTTTTCTTTCGTTCCCCCCCAGGTTCTCAGGGAGGAAACGCTAGCTCTTAGCTTGGATTTAGCTTGCTTTCTATTAGCTCATGTACGGTTTGGTCTTGAGCTATGCTATGGCTGCACTTCTGCTATTTTTGGGGAATAATTTACTTTTGTTATCTTAAGTTTATGCTTCTTTATTTAGAACTTGATGTAATGGAATAATTTGTACTTTGGATATATGAGGTTTTGACTCTTTTCTTGAAAGTAATGAAATTTGGTTTTTAATTTCTACCGCTGCTTTATTTATGTTCTGCCTTGTGATATCTCTGTGTATGTTTACCTAGATAGTACTCCACCAAAACTAGTGCATTCCCTTTGTGAGTGACCCTAGCGGAGGTGGGGTGTTACATTTGGTATCAGAGCAGAAGGTTACCAGACGGGGAAAAAGTTTTAAAAACCTTCTAAAACTATTTTCCAAAACCGTTTATAAAGAAGCATTTTTCAATAAAAATTTTATGTTTAAAAAGGCTATTCCCCAAAAGCCATTAGCACTTTCCTTTGTTTCCTCGTTTGAATCTTTTTCTTTTCGTTTTTCAACATGTCTGATCTTAACCTTCCTGAGGGAGTACCCGTACCTGAATGGTTCCGAAGGTACTTAGAAGCTAGGGCCAATGGCGCGGGCCCGGCAGACATCCCTCCTCCTCCTCCCCCAGCGGTCGCGGTTCCTCCTCCTGGTACCGCCTTTGCCAAAATATGCAAAGACTTTAAAGCAATGGGCGGCAAGAACTTCGTTGGAACTGAAACCTTCGTTGAGGCACGAAACTGGCTAAAGGAGACTGAAGACTTGTTTATTATCTTCGATGTGGAGGATCATAGGAAAGTTCAGTTGGCAGCATGGTTGTTGAAAGAGGAAGCTGCATTTTGGTGGGAAGTCACCAACGCTACCAGGCCAGTTAAGACTTGGGCAGACTTTAGAGAGAGGTTTGGGCTTAAATTCTTATCGTCAGCAGAAGAGAACCTTTAGATGGAGAGGTTCCTAGCACTTAAGCAAGGGGACATGACCGTTAGGGAGTACGTGAATAAGTTTAATCAGCTTGCTAGTTTCAGATTGGACTTGGTTAACACAACTCAGAAGAAGGTTGTATGCTTTGCTCGAGGATTGAACGAGCCACTACACAGTTTGGCCATAACTCATATACCCATGGGGGCGACCTTTGAAAGCTTGGTGGATATGGCCCTACTTTATGAGGAAGACAAGAATAGCAAGAAGGAGGTTAAGCCTAATGAGACTCAGAATAAGAAGGTTGACTTCAAGAAGGGAGGTAACAAGAATAACAAGAACAACAACAATACTAACAAACCTGGTGAGACAAGGAAGTGCAACTTTTGTGGTATTACGGGACATCTAGCTAAAGACTGTAGAAGGAAGAAGAGAAAGTTGGGTGAATGCTTTCATTGTGGAGATACTGGACACATCAGCAAAGATTGCCCTAAGAAGCAAGGGCCGGGGCAGGCCCAACGAGCAGGACCTTCTGGAGGGAAGTTGCATGCTCTCAACACCACTCCAGCACTTGACCGAGGTAGTAATATTTCCGTAGAAAGCCTTGTTTACATTTCTGAATTTCCCGTTCGAACCTTATTTGACTCTGGCGCATCGCATACTTTTATTTCTTCTGATGTTGTTAAAAATCTGCACCTAAGTACTAGTCTTGTTGAGGATCCCGTTATAGTTTCAAATCCAATTGGGGGCTCCGCTCATTTATCTATGATGTGTGTGGATTTGAGGATTTCTATCTTAAGCGTAGAATTCACGTGTAATGCTTATGTTCTCGGATTTATGGGATACAGTTTGATCCTAGGTATGGATTGGTTGTCCAATTATGGAGCCATTCTTGATTGTGAACGAAGGGTAGTGAGGCTCATGACTCGCCTTGGTAATACCCTTGAAATTTCTTGTAACCCTAAGGGTCCGGTCATGTTGTGTTATCTTGAATATCTTGACTCATCCATCGACAATTTGTAATCTGTAAGAGTGGTCCGAGAATATCCAGATGTCTTTGATGAGGTGAAGGGGTTACCTCCTAAACACGAGATAGACTTCCGAATTTATCTTGTTGATAATGCCAAGCCAGTTTCATTGCCCGTTAGGCACATGGCCCCGCGAGAAAGAAGAGAGCTCAGTAAACAAGTTAAGGAGTTGCTTGAGAAAAATTTCATAAGACGAAGCATTTCTGAATGGGGTCCTCCGGTGGTTTTCGCTACTAAGGCGGATGGTTCGCTTCGTCTATGCGTAGATTATCGTGAGTTAAATAAGCTAACTAAGAAAAATAGACACCGACTACCAAGAATCGACGATTTGTCTGACCAGCTTGTGGGAGCATCTGTTTTCTCTCAACTCGATCTAGCCACAGGATTTCATCAGCTTAGAGTGGCTGAGGATAGCATTGACAAAACTGCGTTTAGGACTCCAGATGGGTTCTTCGAATGGCTCGTCATGCCGTTTGGGTTAACGAATGCACCCGCGTACTTTGTAGATTTGATGAGTAGGGTGTTTCGGGGGTTCCTTAACAAGTTTGTAGTGGTTTTCGTGGATGATATTTTGATCTTCTCAAAGGATGAAGAAGAGCATGCTAGACATCTCAAGGAAGTCATGGATACGCTTAGAGCACACCAGTTAAAGGCTAAGTTCTCCAAATGCCATTTTTGGAGGAAGGAAGTTCGGTTTCTTGGACATGTAGTTTCTAAGCAAGGCATAGCCGTGGACCCCACAAAGGTAGTTGCGGTGCAAGACTAGAAAATTCCTAAGAACGCAACGGAGGTGAGAAGCTTTCTCGGTTTGGCAGGCTACTATAGGAAGTTCATTAAGGACTTCGCTAAGATTTCAGCCCCTCTTACTAGGTGAACAAAGAAAAACCTAGCGTTTGCATGGGACATAGAATGTGAGATTGCTTTTCAGAGACTCAAGAGAGACCTCACCACAGCTCCAGTTTTGGTATTACCCGACGGAAGTAAGATGTTTACGGTGTACACAGATGCGCGTGGCACAGGATTAGGCGCTGTCCTAATGCAAGAAGGGAAAGTGATATGCTATGGGGGTAGACAACTTAAAGTTCATGAGAAGAACTATCCAACACTTGACTTGGAGTTGGCGGCGATCGTTTTTGCACTTAAATCTTGGCGCCATTATCTTCCAGGGGAGAGGTTCGAGCTGTATACCGACCACAAATCGCTTAAGTACCTCTTCTCACAGAAAGATTTGAATTTGAGACAACAGCGGTGGATGAAATTCTTGGCATCATATGACTTCGATATAGATTATACCCCTGGCAAGGGTAACGTGGTGGCGGATGCGCTAAGTAGGAAAAGGTTGACCTTGAGCCCCTTGTTTGTTGAAAGGAAAAGTCTAGAGTTTATAGCAACCTTTGATTTTACACCTGCTGTTGAGTCATTGACTGTTACGTTAGCATCTCTTGAGTTAAGACCTACACTTCTAGATCAAGTAGGGACTTCACAGAAGGAAGACCCACAGATAGTCGAAAATCATGGACAAGCTGATTAGTGGTGAGACGTCAAGTCACCTCGGTAGGTACGCCATAGATGAAAAGGGATGGCTAAGGCGTGATGGAAGGCTATGTGTCCCATAAGTGGGAGACTTAGTAAGGAAAGTACTCGAGGAGGCGCATCACTCGAAGATGACCATACATCCCAGAGGGGATAAGATGTACAGGGATATGAAACACATTTTCTTTTGGCCTGGAATGAAAAAGGACGTGGCAGAGTTCGTTTCGAAGTGCATGGTGTGCCAACAAGTAAAGGCCGAGTCGAAGAAGCCCGGTGGGCTATTACATCCTTTGGAGATTCCGCAATGGAAATGGGAGAGTATCTCGATGGATTTCGTGGATGGACTGCCTAGGTCCAGGAAGGGAAATACTAGCATATGGGTCATAGTTGATAGACTCACGAAAAGTGTTCACATCATTCTGGTGAAAAGCAAGAGGACCGCATCATGGCTAGCGTCTATTTACCTTCGAGAGATAGTACGGTTGCACGGGGTTCCTTCTAGTATAGTTAGTGATCGTGACCCGATTTTCACTAGCCAGTTTTGGAATAGTCTACAAGAAGCAATGGGTTCACGACTAAGTTTAAGCACGGCCTATCACCCACAGACGAATGGACAAACCGAAAGGGTAAATAGGGTACTAGAGGATCTTTTGAGGCTATGCATTCTTGACTTTGGTGGTACTTGGGAAGACCATCTTCCTTTCGTGGAGTTTGCATATAATAATAGTTACCAAGCTAGCATCGGAATGGCACCGTTCGAAGCCCTGTATGGAAGACCGTGCAAGTCGCCAACTTGTTGGTGGGAGACGACAGACATGCTTATACTTGGGCCCGACATGATAAGGGACACTTCTGAGAAGGTTGAGTTGATACGAAGACGGATGAAAACGGCCCAAGATAGACATAAATCTTATGCGGACAAGAGAAGGACATACCTAGAGTTCGAAGTCGGAGATATGGTCTTTATAAAAGTTTCTCCTTTACGCAATGTGGTTCGTTTTGGAGCGGTTGGAAAGCTAGCACCAAGGTTCGTAGGACCGTTCCCTATCACTGAGAGGATTGGGCAAATGGCCTATAAGGTAGACTTACCCGAGAAGCTGACCGGAGTACACAATGTCTTTCACGTCTCGCATCTCCGAAAGTGCTTACATGAGTCGACCGAAGTGGTTGAGCCAAGCATCCTTGAAGGCGTAGAAGTGAAAAAGAAGCAACATTGAGGCGAGTTCCGATTCGTATCTTAGGAACGGAGATCAAGAAGCTAAGGAATCGAGAAGTCAAGCTAGTTAAAGTACAGTGGAGTGAAGCCCAAGAAGACGCAACTTGGGAAACCGAAGAGAAGATTCGTGCGCTTTACCCATTTCTTTTTTAGGGTACATTCTCGATCTCTTTTCCTATAAACTTGAAAACCTTTCGTATCATGCTTTTACTACCTATGTTTGCCTTGTTATCTTCTCGATCTTATCTTGAGAACCTTAGGTAGAACCATATGGATGTAAACATGTGATTGAAACATGTTATGGTTGATGTTTGCAAATGGTTGCAAGTGTTTGCAAGTGATTGCTAGTGGATGCATGACACACATTAGGCACTAGATCGGCTCAGTCACATTTTCATGTTGCATATGCATAAGTGCTTATACTTGTACATGGATGGAACTTGTTATGCTATCACTTGGATGTTGCATATGAATGAATGTTATGTGCACTCATGTAGAGATTATAAATTATGTTAGGAATTTGCATACATGTTGGACTCATTACACTAACATATTTTGCATTAAGGAGGTTTACTGAATCAGTAACCGCCTGATCTTTTGCACTAGATAAGTACATATACACACACTTACTGCATATGTTTATACAGCACTAGAAATCTTTTAAGGACAATGGTTGCCTGTGGATGATGTTTTGAGTAGATGGATGATTGGATGGTAGGATATATTCTTTCTAACTTAGAGATTTCGGGGACGAAATCCTTTAAAGAGGGGAGAATGTTACAACCCGTATTTTAATAACGTGTTATAACCATAAATCAAGGCAGAATTAATTTTTTAAAATAAGGATCAAGGGCAACGGGTTACGCCATTACGTTCGTCTCGAAATTCTGCTTGGAAACGAGTCCGAGTTTTCGAAAATCGGAGTCCGTATGACCAAGTTATGACCCTTCAATGTTTCAGAAATTTCAAGTTCAAAAACAGCTCAGAATTCGAATTCAAACCCCAGAACGGACTGAGCGGGAAATTTCCCGCCCAGGACCAGGTCGACCTGGGGGTCGACCATAGTGTCGACCTGCCCAGGACCAGGTCGACCATAGAGTCGACCTGGGTGTCGATCTGGTTGCTGAGCCCATTTTTGAGTCAGAGTTCACTCTGATGTCTCTAGTCCGATTTCTGTCTAAATTCGTTGGCCTGACCCTATATAAACAACCCCTAACTCTAGTCTCTCTACACAAATTCTCTCTGGCCTTATGCTGCTAAAACTCTGGTTGAAAAGTTAGAAAAAATGGATTGCTTCTTCTCCAATAAGGCTACGTGTAGAGTATTGCTATTTGGGGGATTTCTGTTAGACTCGAGATTCAACATCGCCTCTTTGTTTTCTAATTCTCAAACCACGATCTGTAAGCCCCAATTACTTTTAGATTTAAACTTTAAACTTAATATGGACATGTTGTAAATTGAAATTGAACCTAAGTATGATAATTATCTTGGAACTGTCATTGTATATCTTGGATCTATCATTGTTTATTTTGGATCTACTATTTGTTCACCTTGGATCTATTTATCTTGAATCTTGACTTGTGGTAATATTTATATGAAATTGATTTGGGGCCTATATATGTTGTAGATCTAAAACCCCTAATGTCCATAATATTCATGCCTGTGATGTTGAATTAGTTGTTATTCACAAGTTTGGGGTTATTATCTTATGTCAACTGTTACCATGACTATCACCCTATTTTGCTAGATTTGATATTTGAGACCACTACTCCATATGCCAGTATTATTATAATCGTTTATCTCAAGTTATACCATGCTTGACTTGTAATCACTTTTGCCACCTTATGCCCATTCTTTCTATGTTATTCCCTAATTATATTTGTTTGTATCAATTCGAATTCACGTGCGATGGGAATACGATTTGGGTAGTTTAGGCAAACCTGAATTTACCATGAACTTGGAACATGAACATTGTTATAACTTGAATCTGAATATGGACATGAAACTTACCTTGAAACTTGTCACGAACTTGATATGAGACTTGAACATGGTCATGACTCTATAATGAACTTGAAAATGGCCAACTCGAGGTTGGGTTAAGTTTGCAGTGTAAATCCGCCCGGAACCGCCCGGCGAATCCAGTGACTGCAAACAATAGGATCCAATGTGGGTAGTTGGTCATATCGCACCGAAAACCCGAGGTTAGACTATGTTGTGGTGTAAATCTGCCCGGAACCGCCCGACAAATCTAGTGACCACAACAACTAGTCTAATGTGAGAGGTTGGGGTGCATTAATGAATTTATGCTACATGATAGGGTTAAGTCATGAACATGAAAGACAACACTTAACCAACTTGATACATGATTGGATAGGGTTAAGTCACGAATTTGAATGACAACACTTAACCCATTAGAAACCCTAGTTACGCGGTCCTTTTCAGCAGTAACCCGCTTAGATGTATCACGATACCCTGGGACTAGGCAGGGTGGGGCACGATTACTGGGCTGATTGTAAGCGACCAGAACGACGGCTGAGTTGGTGCGCCATTGTAGGTTCAGGCGGACTATGGTCGTGCACGTAGTCCGGAGTTGAAAAAGCAGGCACTGGGCACCTGTAGGTTTACACTGTGCGTGCTTGATTCGTGTCGGTGGTTGGCACCCTAGGGCTTGATACACCCTATAGTGGACCTAGCACAGGTGACTACATTTCGTGATTGAGCCGTATGACACAGACACATGACGAGGTAGAACTTGTAGGGAGCCGATCGATTAGTAGATCGTACTGTAGGACCCCGTAATGGGTCATTTCATGATATTGGGCCAAAGGATCATTTCATGGTTAATACTTGACATGGGTTAGAATACTAGTACAGTTGGTGCAGCGAATCTTGAATATGCGATGCTAGACTTGACTTATCTTGTTATCTTAGTTATCATACCAGTCCTGTTATCATCCTTATGTTTAATTCCAGTTTTCACATGTCATGTTACTTTTACTAGTTTTTATGCTGAAAGTCACTAGGGCTTACCAGTCTTTATGACTGACCCTTTTTCTTTCGCCTCTTTTTCTTTCGTTTCCCCCCAGGTTCTCAGGGAGGAAACACTAGCTCTTAGCTTGGATTTAGCTTGCTTTCTGTCAGCTCATGTACGGTTTGGTCTTGAGCTATGCTATGGCTGCACTTCTGCTATTTTTGGGGAATAATTTACTTTTGTTATCTTAAGTTTATGCTTCTTTATTTAGAAGTTGATGTAATGGAATAATTTGTACTTTGGATATATGAGGTTTTGACTCTTTTCTTGAAAGTAATGAAATTTGGTTTTTAATTTCTACCGCTGCTTTATTTATGTTCTGCCTTGTGATATCTCTGTGTATGTTTACCTAGATAATACTCCACCAAAACTAGTGCATTCCCTTTGTGAGTGACCCCAGCGGAGGTGGGGTGTTACACATGCACAAAGCAAGTAACAAGTACAAAATGGGACTTCTTGTGATGCATGCAGACACACTCAAGATACTACACATATGCATAAAACCCAGACGCAAATGAAATATCAGAGTGCACAAATTTATTGCAAATCAAGTATAGTATCTATTCGGGTTTTTATCACGAGGAAGCCAAAAAATCCATATGCTACAATGCACAGATATATCAAAAATACATCTGTCCTTATCAATATTTCAAGTAAAGTAATTATTCTTATCAAATAAGTAATGCAGTGACATATATTAGCTGTTGAATTCTTTATGTAGCAGATTATTCAACAAAGGAATTCCAGAAGATTTTTTTAATGTTGAAAGTGTCAATAAGAGCATCGAAGTTCCAGAAATCACCAAGGGTTTTGTTTCCATAAAAATAAATATATGACATTTTTTAAATTGATATTTTCACAAAGAAGACTAATTCAAATATTCCTGAAAATCGAAGAATTCAATATGAATTCATCACGCAATTTATTCCAAAGAGTTTGAATATTTCAAACTTAACAAAATCGGAGCAACAAATCGCAACCAAGTCTAAGGGACGAAATCAAAGATTATATCGGAGTTTAAAACCCTATAAACATCACGCGAATCATCATTGGCATTTATCAAAAATTCAAGCAGTAAAATCGAAGAAATAAATCCAAAGAACTCACAAGAATTCAAAGATTTTCGATCGATTGAAAAGCTAAATCGTTCGACCAAGAGCATCAACTACTTGGGCATCAGAGAACAAATTCCAAAAGCAACGTTGAAGTTGCGATTTAGGGCAGAGAACACAAAACCCTAATTTGATTTAAATTGGTCACCATCAAAGAAGAATAAAAGAGGAAGCCGTATTACAAAGTGACATAGCACAAACAAGGGGCCGACCTAATTTACTTTAAAAAGAGTCCAAGTTTTATTTTAAAGTGTTCTAACGGTTTTGAGATTACTTTATTTTTTAAGTGTTTTTTTTAAATTCTTCGAGTGTTTCTAGTTTGCTAAGCTAGGTTTACGAGTTTTGTACTTCGGGGAAATCTAATCTCGGGGATAAAGATCAGTGCAGGGTTTTGAGTGTAGGATTAGAACAGTTTGGAGCAGGTGTCGCGAGTTCACAATGGATTATAAGCGTAGAGATTGTTTTAATGCCTAGTAGAAACCTTGGGGAATGCAGTAGTATGCAGGGTTTTGCCGAAGCTGGGTAAATTCTATGTTGTTTATGTTTGCGCATTTACTCTGATTATTATCTGTGTTGCTATTATTTATTACTCAACGCAAAACTATAATAAACCCTATTCACTTCTAGGGTTAATTTAGATTCTACAAAAGCACGTTATGTTATCACAAGACATCCTTTGGGGAGCAAGTGTTAACCGTCCTTTTAGCCAACTACCAAAAGCAGTTTATGCCCACACGACTCGGCCCACCGTGTGGATCAACAACCCAAAACCGTTGTCGAAACATTCAGGATTTAAGCCTAGTTGGAGTCGTGCAAGTATAGTCATCGCTACTCGACGAAACTGCTCAAATCCGCCTAAGTACCCCAGGGTCGGTATTCACTATCTCTCGCAGTTTCGTATCTCAAAGCCTATATGCCAAAACCGTATCCCTAAAACACAACTCCCGGGGTCGATATAAACTCCTCTACGTCGTTTCGTACCCCACTTCACTCCCTTGGATTTCGTATCCCCATTACTTCAAGGCCAATTTCATATCCAACACCCCTCCATTATTCCGTATTCCAACTCACATTTACTTTTCATATCTCCAAAGTTCGAATCCCTAACATAACTCCAACATCCAACCAAGTGATGAGATTGGTGCAAACACAATGATTCTTGGATACGAAACCACTAAGCACATTCTCGGATATGAAGTGACATGGCTCACTCCTGGATACAGGATCACCAAGCGTTCACGGGATACGAAGTCAACAAAGTAAAGGTGCTTCGAAGAAACAGAGCAAGAACAGACCAAGTACCGGGTTCGGTACCAATTCTCGGATCGCTACTGATCCCGTGTACGAATTGTTGACGTGGGCCCCACAACCCACCTACTTCTACCTACTTCACTTCCTCCAGCTCTCCTATAAGTACCTTCGAACCTACAACGTAAAAAAGATTGACTCCATATTCTTTGAACACTTTAGGAAGAAGATAAGCTTTTTAGGATCTGTCAAACAAACTTCATGACATCGGGAAGAAGAAATAAGCAACTTCCTGAATACTTTGACCATTTTGAACTGCATAGGCATTTCATGAAGAAAAGTTTCATCTCTATTTTGGACATACTAGGACATTGTTTCCACCATGACCTTTGTAGTTAGGTGGAACTATTGTTCCCACCATTGTAAACTTGACAAGAGAACTTAATAAAAAAGCAATGTTTTCAAAGTGAACGTAGGTTCTCACGAACCGAACCACTATAAAAATACCGTATTATTAAAGCTGTACATTTTGTCCGAATGTCCGACGTCCGTTCGTGTCCGTGACCGAAGTACGTCCGTCCGATTTTCATTTAGGACACGAGTTAGGACAACAAGATTTGTACGAGAAAAAATCATGTCCGGTCCAGGCTCGTCCGAATTACTTGATATTCAGCGTATAGTTGAGAGAAAATCTAGTAAAATGTAAAAAATGTGATATAAATAGCCATGTCCGACCGAGCCCGACCTAGTCCGATCGTGTCCGTGTCCGACCGATTTTATTTAGGACACGAATTATGACAACGAAATTAGTCCGAGAAAAAAATTTGGTTTAGTCCGTGTTCGGTCTGATTTTTTTTTAGACAAAAACTGAATACACGTCTGTCCAGTCCGGTCCGATCGATTTACACCCCTACGTATTATTTATTTTTTGTAACTCATTGGATCTTATGCCAACTTTTGCACGTTAACACTACCTTTTCTTTTGTATGCAATTATGCAAACCGCCCATGAAAACCAAAAGCTTATGACGTGTTCAGGTATTGGGCTGACCTAAATAGTATCAAAAAGCATGCTTTTCTTCATCCGTTTAGATGTGCCTTATTTATTCCTCCTTTCGCCATGGTTGAAGCTTGAGATAATCAATGACGAAGCCGACGATTACCACTTCAGCACTCACTTCTGAAGAACTAAACTTTCTCATCTTCCGCTATCTTCAGGAGTCAGGTTAGCGTTTCCAATTATTATTCGCTTGTATCTCTTAGGATTCTTCTCTTTCGAATTTTTCCTTGCGTCTTTGGATCGGAAAGTTATTGGTGGTGGGAAGTTCAATTCTTTCTCATTCTTGAACTTTAATTAATCAGTAAAGAGTTCTTGAGGGATTTGCAGAAAGAATACGTTTAACTCTTTTACCTGGGTCGGGAATTTTGGTTGGAATCTGTTTTCTAACTGAATTTCGCTGACAAATTAAGGAGAAATGTTGGAAGATCAAACATAGTTACTTTGGTAGGCTTGGATTAGGCCAAATGAAATATTTTGTTGTGGAAGCATGGTTTTGATTGTTACTGCCATATAATCCACTTCAAATTACCCAAATTGCATTCAACAACATAGTGACGTGTGCTCCTCGTCATAGTTGACACATTCTTTCCACTGCCATTTGTACATTTCGTTTGTAAATTTCTACAGTTAAACAAAAGTTAACAGCCAATGAAGAGAAAACGATAAAGTTATAGATCAGACTCAGATAATTTCAAGTTTAATATATGATGCAGAAAGCAACACCTTAATTTTTAGCCTCAGAATTGTATTTTTATGCTATGCTGTTATGGGTGATGTTTAAACATAACCATGGATGACCAACACTAAAAAGACAAGATGGGTTATAGTAACATTGTTCAGCGGCAATATGCTAACCATGGAAAATTGGGTCTGACAGCGCTTAGTAGATCTAGACATAGAGCCTTTGGTAGTTATCTTTTAGGATATTTGAATTACGAGTAATTTTGGAATTTTGATTTAAGGGCTAGAAACAGCCCGTCCTAAATAGCTTACGCACTATGTTGTATTAGGCATTAAGACATGCTAGGCAATTAAACTGTTGTCTCGTTTAATGCTGCTTAAGCGCCAACCACTTAACTTTTTAGGCCTAAAGTGAAAATTAGGTTATGGGTTGTTAAGGCGCACGCTCAGGTGCGCCTAGGCGTGCTTAAGGCTCAGGCACAGGCTTTGCGCCTCAGCTAACCGAGGCGCAAATAAAGCGCGTGCCTTTGGCGCTTTTTCTCAAGGCGTTGAGGCTCAAATAAGCGAGCCTCGAGAAATAATTGATTTTATGCCAAGTCCACTTTCGTTTGGACCCGATCCGACTCTCAGCTCTCAAATTCAAATAGTTTTGTTCGATTTTTAGGGTTTTCTCTTCCGTTTTAATGCATTCGACACTAAAAAAAACTGCTGCTGCCCTAAGCCACTACTTCCGCCTTCCCTGCCGTCGCTGCCGCTGCCGCCTCTGCTGTTGCCGCCGTCTGGTATACACACACACATATGTGTGTGTGTGTGTATATATATATATTCAAATATCAGCAATAGTTTTTAACCCTTTTTCATTTAAATTAATCAGTTTAAAGGCTTAAACTTTAATCTAAACTTGTTAGTTAATTTACTAAGTTATGTTTTAAATTAAAATTTAGATATGTTTTAAAATTTATTGAGTTATGTTTTAATTTTAAAGTTTAAAGAGTTATGTTTTAAATTATTAAATTTATTGAATTTGTGATCGTTTTAGTTTCAAAATTGCATTTGACTTCGTACCTACTAATCTATGTTTTTTTATCACTAAATTTATTATTTTTAGTAGCATTTTGTAGTGCAGTTTTTTTCTAGCAAAAAAAAAAAAAAAAAAAAAAAACCCACACTTGTATAAAAGTCGCACAAAAAAGCCTAAGGCTCAAGCCTTGCGCCTTTTTGCGCTTTAACTACTATGATATTTGGTGATAACGATTTTATTTTTCTTACTTTGTTGCATGCTTTTGTCTGGATATCAAGGTTTGTATTGAAGCAATATGGTTTTTGTTTAAGCAGATAACGTTTTCATGGAACGTATCTTAGCATGTCTTTAGACAGGTGAATTAGTATAACATGTATTTTTTCTTAAACCACTTGTCTAAACAACTTACATCATTATCACACTAAAAACGATGTCATGTCCAGGATAGCTCATAAGGTATGTTATATTAAACATTAAGTGATACAATAAAACTGTTACCCCTCTCTGTAGTGATTAAGCAGCATTTAATTTTTTGGGTCTAAATTGAAGATTAGGTAGAGCTGCAGCGGTTTCTTGAGAATGATTTCATTTTCCTTACTTTATTGTGTGATCTTGATTGAACAACAAGGTCTCGTTGAATCAGCGAGGCTTGTGTTTAAGCAGAGATTTTTTTCTAGAATATTCGCTATGCGTCATTCTTTATTCATAAGTTGGCCTGGTTTTGCACTCAAATTTAGCCATAGAACAAGAAGAGGCACAAATGATATCTGTGTAGACAAACTTAAAATTTTGTTGCTCAAGACAATTGAATGCAATATGTAAATCATTAATTTACTGCTTTTCGTCACATTGTTCATACCATAAAATTCCAACTTATTAGTGTTGACCAATAATTTGGTGTTCATGAAACTAATATAATAATGAGCTTAAATCCTAAAAAACATTTTTTTTCTCTTGACATTTATTTTAGGGAGTTCTATAAATGTAGAAGTATAATAAATTTTCTGATCCTATGAAGCTCTCCCCCCCCCCCCCCCCTCTCTCTAGTTGTTATCAATCACCTGTTAGGAAAAGTTGCTTAAAATCTAAACGTAGGGGTGGGCATTGTCACATTAAGGATGAATGCATGTATATGTTGCTTAACTGCACGACCTTGCTGCTATATGGCATTAGAATTTAGTATGTTCTTTGGTATCCAAAGGAAGTGTGCAAACATGAGAGATGTGACCATCGTGTGAAATTTAGCATCAGTACTTCAGACACTGTTATTTAAAAAGTTATGTTCTCATTAATGTGGCAATATGTTCATGCATTGTATCAGGTTTCACCCATGCATCATTTGCTTTAGGATATGAGGGAGGAATCAACAAAAGTCATATTGATGGAAATTCAATTCCTCCGGGTGCTCTTGTTACCATTGTACAAAAAGGTCTTCAGTATATCGAATTAGAAGCAAACTTGGACGATGTAAGTGCTTCTTTTTTATTCCTTTATGCAATCTGAAATTCACTCAGGAGAATCAATCTACTTAGCTTTACTCTTTTGATCGATGCATACCTTGTTTTATGTCACCCATCCAAATAATTTAGCACATGCACAGAAGATGCTCCAAAGTTTGTGATTAACATATATTTGTTTAAACTTACAGGTTAATCCTCTTGGAAACGATGAATTTTCACATTTACAACCTTTGGATATTATTACAAAAAATGTGTCCGAGTTGCAGAATATCATTAAAGATAAGAGAAATAAACTAATACTGGAGCACGATGATGGACGAGACAAGGAGAAAGACACGAAAGAGAGAGATAAAGAAACTGGTAGGGAGAAGGCGAAAGTGGCTATGGAGAAAGAGCAAGAACGAGAAAAAGAAAAGGATAGGCAACAAGAGGAGCACAGCAATATGAATAATAAAGAAGATACTGAAACTAGTAGGAAAAGACCCAGAGTTGATGAAAATGGCTGCTGTGCTGGTAAGCTATGTGTACACGTTTGTGTTTCGTTGGGTGAGGGGGGGGGGGGGGGGGTATTATGTAAACAGGTGTTTTCAAAGCACATGTTCAAAATTCAGATGTTTGTTACACATGCTTTGCTGTGGTAAAAAGGCAACCAAACATAATGTAAAAAGCTGAAGTAACTTATGTCGCGATTCATGATTTGACACACATTAATTAATTTTACCATTTTTCTCTTGAAGACAATTAACATTCAATATTTGGGTCTTTTATTGCATTGGTTACTGGTGCTATTCCACTATAGAACCTTTGGAAAAAGTTGGTGTGTTAATTGGGGCTGGGAAGAGATTGAAAACCTAATGGAGTAAAATTTGAGAATGATGATATCATGCTTTATTGAATTTCTTATATTTACTAACCATTGTTACAAGTTGAAAGAAAGAGACTGAAAGGGGTCAATCTAAGAGGTAGAAATTTATTCCATAGACCTCTTGTTCTCATCATAACTCCTGCCCAAAATTTCAATAACTCATACCATGCATTTGTACAAGCAGTTTTGATTTGTTTTGGAGGTTTCAGGTTGTGTTGTTTAATTGTTCCGCTATCCAATTTTGCTAATATTTTAGTCGACACTTCTGCTTTCTTATATTTTTCAATGATAGTATAATTTGGTAAACTCTTTGACCATTTAGAGACAATGGATGGCAGTATCCCTACCTCTCCGTCAATACCTCATGTGATTTCTAGCTCCGAAGTGACTATTTTGGAAGGGCATACTTCTGAGGTACATATTGTACATCTTTAATTCATGGATTTGACACATACTATTGAGAAAGCTTTATATATTCAATAAAATTTTGTTTTCCCAATTTTAAGGTTTTTGCTTGTGCTTGGAGCCCTACAGGACCACTTCTGGCCTCAGGGTTAGTAACTTCTTATATCTTTTATATTGCAACTTTTTGTTCTATTGCTGTGGTTGTAATATCTTCTTTATGTTATTTGCAATAGTGTCAATTTATCACTTTCAAAATGTTTTTGTTTTTCCATATGGAGATCCGCAACATAGTTGCATACGTACTTACAATCTCTAGCAATAAAAAGGGAAATGTTTGAGTGGACTTTTAACCATGTTTTTGGTTTCTTGTTGAAGTTATATGAATATTCTTTTAATTTGTATCATACTATTGTGTGTAAACATCTTAAGGGTCGTTGACTTCAAGTGGAAAACAACAGACATTTTTCCACATGTGTGTGTTAATATATTCTGTACAGCAATGCAACACAATGTTTTTTAATATGCAGATTTAAATCAATTTATTGTTAACATTAAATTCAGTTTATCTATAATATTTTGTACTCCACACTAGCAAAACTAAGTTGGAAATAAATTTAGAATAAAAGCAGATGTATATTGGCAGATATGTTGGTTTTACCATGATTATATCACAACAGTATAAATAATTGAGCCTAAAACTAAGATAAAATATAGATGATGGAAGTAGGCAGCATATGAATTATATTTCAACATAAAAATGTAGTGGTTTATCAAAGCTGAGTAGGATTTGTTTCCAATTGTCAATGTGAGGGCAATAAAAGTGATTTGCGAAATGGAAAAATGTGAATTACCTATAATGTAACGTATTCAGTATCGTCCAGGATGTCGTATGTGTTTGATACTGATTTCAAGTAACATGCGTCAATGACCATTAGCTCAATTGGTTAGTGGTATGACGCTCTGGGCATAAGTTCTAGAGATAATAGAATTGAACCTTTAAGACATCAAAATGAGCGCTGAGCGCTCAACTCGACTATTGTCACTATAAAAAAAATATCAACTGACATGCATCATAGCTGTTAGGTAGGTTATATATAAACCGTGATTATGCAAAGGTCTAGGAGTAGCAATTTGGATAAGTTTGTAGTTCCACTGATAGCAACAGGGGTAATAAATCTTAAGCACAATAACAGATTTGAAGTATATTACACATGTACGATTGTTGCCCAAGGATCTGGAGTATAAATTAATACAATAAAAAGTAATTTTTAAAATTTATAAGTTATTTGCAAGACGGAAAAATATGAATTACTAGAATGTATTATTCAATATATTCCAGATGTCGTATGTGTTTGATACCCATATCAAATACATGTGTCAATGACCATTAGCTCAATTGGTTGGTGGTATGACGCTCTAGACATAAGTTCTAGAGACAATAGGTTTGAACCTGTAAGACATCAAAATGAGTGCTCAGCTCGACCATTGTCACTATAAAAAAAGATATCAACTAACATGCATCGTAGTTGTAAAGTAGGTTATATATAAACTGTGATTATGCAAGGTCTAGGAGTCGTATGGATAAGTTTGTAGTTCCATGGATAGCAACAAGGGTAATAAATCTTTATAACGGTAAGGGTTTGGAGTTTATTACACATGTATGATCATTGCCCAAGGACTTGGAGTATAAATTAATACCAATAAATAATGTAAGGTTTGAATTTATTTTTTCAGTATTTAACTTCTGCAACGTAACATTTTGTTTCCAGATATAGTACCATTACTGCAACGTAACATTTTAAGCAAATAATCCTTTAAACACAAACACAACACTTACGAGAGTAGATCATATAAATCAATGCTGCAATCGTTGGCACTAATTAATATTTAAGATACAATAATAGTCATTGACAAGCGACAAACCATAAGAACCCACCATTTGTATCGACGGTAATTTACTTGAAGTATGTTTCATATTTATAAATAAATATGGCATACATAATTAGGATAAGTTACTATGTTTTACCCGAAAACACTACATCTGTAGTTTGAAAATAGTTTTGGCAGTAGATATATATCTTAAGAACCAGACATGACATGGTACACCCAATCAGATTGGTGTCTACCATCCAGGTGGATTGGCACTCCAGTATATTCATGAACCACGTTCAAAAATTAAATAACTATAAAAATTTACACCTTTTATACCATCATTAATTGCACCGTTTATCATCTTTACCTGTTATATGATGGTAAGTATTTATATAGAATGTATGTTATGTGTATTTTGTAACTACATATTATTATAAATATCAACAAATGTGACATTTGATGATGTTATTAGGTATCATACATTTTTTAATATGCGTAATAGTTATAATTTTTAATCTTAGATACTTCTTTAATATATGATCATAGTGCCAACAGTGCTGTCTCGGTTAGCTGATGGTCCGAATTGCGAGATCAAATATCACAAGTTCGAGTCCCTAAACTGCGAACCTTTGATCCTAATTAACCATATTCATAGTCAAAAGCACGATCATGGTACTTTATGTCACAATTATTTTGTATAATACCAAGCTTTTCATCTTGAATAAGAAATGATCTTGAGAACCTTTTGTTCAAAATCAAATTAAATTTACATTATATAAATGATGATGATTTAAATGTCCAGAACTGCCACATTACAAATTTAGGCACATTTTAAATTGTAGTCATGATAGCCCCCCCTCCCCCCCACCCCCCCCCCCCCAAAAAAAACCTTTTCCCCCCTTTTCCAATCAGTTTGATCTTTTCTCCATATATGTACAAGGCTTCTTCTCTTCAAAATTTTGTTTTACATGTGCATATTCAGCATTTTACTTTCTGCGTTTATATGTCCAAGGATTAATTCCTTTATACTATATAAGTTTAATCGAGTCACGAACCACATTAATTTTGGTTTTGTATGGACTTTAAAAAACATGTTTATTTTGAAAAATCACGATTATGATTTTGTAAGACCACATTAGTGCCTGTTTTTGTCATTATTTTAAGAATCCATGAACTTGTGTCTCTTTGGGAGTTTAGAGTCCCTGTTAATCAAAACTGAAAAATTATCTCCGCCTGCTGTTCATCTTGAAATTAATTTATCTATTTTTTTATTTTATTTTTATTTTGGAATTAATTCTCTGTTCTCTTCTCTCCATTAGATCATACATTTTGAACCGATGTGGGTTCAAGGGATAAGCTATCAACTGAGCACCATTTTGCCATGCCCCTTTTTTAATCGTTTCCTGCATATCAATAAACATTATTTAATTATATACACCCCCTTAGCCAGTTAGTCAATGCACTTGTTTTGGCTGCAGGTATGTTGTGTGCGGTGATGCTATATGGTCACAAGCAGTGTTGCCGACCTCATTTATTTTCTGAATAATAATAACACTTTAGTTTTACTAGAACACTTCATTATGGCCTTGTAATTACCACATTAAATTTATTTAATTATTTAGGTTTCACCTATAATGGAGATCCTAGCTTTATTCTTCTGCCATGGGCTTAAACTAAGTTGCACCAAAATAAGGCATGTTAATCTGCTGTTACTTCCTTCCAGCATATGTTATATCTTTGTTAATAGTTGGTGGTTTGAAAACGTAATTTTTTGGTCTGATCGTGAACTATCCAAAATACTCATATATATATATATATATATATATATATATATATAGCTTTTAAATATAAAATTGTTATTTCATATGATCTCTGCAACAAAATAGGAGATAAAAATCTTCCTACAAATACTTAAGACGTGTTCAAACCTAGATAATGATTTCAATTATTTGGTGTAGAGTTGTTCAAATCTAAGACTTTTTTTTTTATAGATAAATCAATCAATATCTTTAATAATAATTGCAAATTTTTAGTGTTTCACTTTTTGCTATCATCTTGAACTACTGTGAATATCATTTTATCACTTAAAAGTATGGTCTATTAAAGAAACTTTCTTTACAAATTCAGATGGTTCCTCTACGAATTATTACCAAACCTTAATGTCACTTAAAAATAGACTATAAAAAATAAAGTTTATTAACGAGTCTGTTCTTTGCTAATTAATAATACAACAAAAATTAAAATGAACAAAACAAAAATTTGATTTTGAAATAAAAACAAAAATTCAAATCATCTACACATATAACATTTTCTTTGAAATTTTTAAACGAATACAATTTGTAGAACAACAATTCATGCCAGAAGCGCGTGCCAATCACGCATGAAGAGCGTGACGTAACTCTTGTTTTTAATAAAATGCATTTGAGTTGATTTAGTATGAGGATAAAGCTCCACTTCTCTTTCCATGTATATGTCATCTATATATTAAATAATGATAAAGCAGAAAAATTTCTAGTTTTCTTACTGATTTTAGGGATTTTCTCTCTTATCAATAATCCTCTCTTCATATTTTACTTTCAGATCTCTTTCATTTACCATTTTAAACCTACTTCACTGCTCCAATCATTTTACATTTTAGTACATATAATTTAAATCTCATACAATTATTTACAAATAGAACTATTATTTCGTCTTCAAATTCATATACATAATTGTTTTGATAAATGCAGTAAACTAATATTTTTAAAAAATACGAAATAAGGACAATTAATACATGTACCATTATTGTATAAATCGAAATAGTGATTTTTAATTATGGTTAACTTATCTTTTAATTAGGCCGTTGCACAATGGACTCAGATCCATAGATTACTCGACTATCGAGGCGGATAGTCTGGAAAGATGGTCAGATCATTAGGGAATCGAGTATGGACACTGTAACGACCTATATTTTGACCGTTCAAGTTGACAATAATCCACACATGTCAACCCAAACAAATCCAAAATACAAATAGTTATTGAGGTAAATATAAGAAAAGGAAAGAAGAAGAAAAACAATTACAAAATCTCACAGCGGAAGGATAAAATATAATAATCAAATAAAAGTTCACGAAGCTGTTGAAATACACATTTAATTATACTTTTACAACAATTATCAGAGTTATACATCCCTATATATGATACAATAATACAGTGGAACAAAAATGATGTAGTGGGAATATATAATAGATAATATACCAAAACTCCGTCTTCATCCTCCAATATAATGTGGTCGTCGCTAACTGAAAAATTCAGACTGACTTGAGCACCAATGAAAAGACAAAACACTCGGATCAGAGCTAAAATGTTCTCATATCAGTCAATTAAACCATGTAACAATATAAGTGTCACGACGCCAGAGATGCTTATGGTAATTCACACCTCATATCCAATGTGTCTGTGAGTGCAATAACTTAAGAGATGTTACGGGAATTCCATCTCCTTAGGATCCGTTAATCGATTACATATAATGGTATACGCTACAATAAGTACTGTCTATCAGTAAAATAAATATCAAAATAACGTTAAGCCTTTCATTGATCCAACTTAACACATTTAATTTTGCAACCAATGTGGTAATGAGCTCATATAAGGGAAATATGACAAGGCACGTGAGACAATGTCTAAGGTATGATTCTACTAGTTTCCTTCCCGGTTGGCCGTAACCTACGTAGATGATCGCGACTATCAATTCGACGAACAAAGGTGCACCCATCGAATACAAAACCATGATAGCAATATGAGTGATCAACGTCGTTAGAAGTAGCAAACCTCATTGACCAGACATAGATTCTTGTTTTAGTCATTTTAATTATGATACAAATGTCAAGGCTATCCATCATCGTTCTTTTACTTCATTTTAGTAAACGTTCGTCAATTCAACCACTACATTCTGGATGTCATCCACCGCATATAGGGTTATCAAAGTGGTTCCAATATTGATAGGGAATATGCCAATAAGAGACCCCGGTCTCTTTTAACAACCAATCGTAGATTTACACATCGGTTGGTTCTTTTATATTTCATAATGATTCACATTTGATATCAAAATATCATATTAGTTTCAAAAACCAAATCCATTTCGAAATCATTATATTTCAAAATATCACGTTATTCAAAATCACATATATACGTTTGAAATATTACTTTAATTTTCAACATAGGTTATATTTCATTAATCACACTCTCATTTAAATGCACAATTTAAATATAACATTCCACCTTGCATAGTTTGGAATTATTATAAAAATAGTTTGAATTAGTATTAAATAGTTTAAAATAGTTTTAGTATTAAAAACCAAAATAAATTGAGTATTTATAAAATAAGCTTTAAAACAATTTATATTAAAATAATAAAATTTAAAAATATATCAAATCAAATTGTTTTCCTTCATTCCAACAAATTTGGGCTCGTGTTCAAATTTCAAATCAATAAACTCAATGATCGATTTCTTACAATTTCACTTTTGACTGAATTTCAATTTAGTTTCAATCCATGACCTAAATCCTGATTCAAATAAATCACATCATTTAAATCGTACATTTAAAAGTTTAATTCGACTCAACAATTTAATTTCATGATTTCAAATTTTAGAGTCCTTTCTGATTTTAAACTATTTCGATTTGTATCGATTTTAAGTCAAACTTCAAATTTTGATTTATAACACGTAAATTGAATTAATTCCATTTTTTATTTAATTTAAAGCTCTACCTTTAAACAAACTCATTTCCCGAATTAAATCCATACATCAGTCATACTTCATATTCCAATTCAATTCTTTAAGCGATTTCTTTTTTTAACGAACTCCCATTTCAAATTCGAAATGAACTGCAATTCAAATTTAAGTGAATTTCAATTCCAAATAATTTCGATTCCAGTTTCATATTAATTTCAATTCCAAATTGATTTCAATTCTAAATTGAAACATAGTTTCAATTTATAAAATTCCGAGTGCGATATCCGAATTTATTGATTTAAAATACTTAAATCAAATTTCCTTTAAAATCCAATTTAAAACCCAAAAGTTCAGTTATAATTCAATCTCGAGTTAAATTTTGAGATGTTATTTAATCTTACTTTTACTTAGCAAACTCCAAAGTTCGACTGAAATTTTAGCCTTTTAAAACAAATCAATTTCTGAATTTCAAATCACATTCTGATTACAACTTCAAAATCTTAACTTAGATTATTTAAGTAATTCCATTTACCAAATGCAAATTTCAACATTTCGAGCTCCAATTCGAAAGTAATTCAATTTACAATCCATTAATCTCATAAATTCATTATTGCATTACAAACTCTATTTTTTACTTCCAAGTACCTCCATTTTAAAATTTTATGATTATTTACAGAATCTCCCTTAATCCCCTTATTATATTTTACTTCTAAATCCATTTATTATAATTGAGTACGTAACTTTAAAAATATTTAAATAACCCATTAAACCATTGTCTTCTAATAAATAACAAATATAAGAAGATTATAATATCTATACCATGTTCATTACAATGTAGAATTATTTTTACTTCAAGTACCTACATTTTAAAACTTATACAGTTATTCACGATACCTTACTCAATAGCACATGATATTGCACATTTAAGTCAGTATATTTAAATTAATTATATAATAAATTTAAATTATTTGAATAAGTTCAATTAATAAATATTTAGTAATTCATTTAATAAATGATAAAAATATGGTAGTTTCAATATGTATACTATATTCATAATAATAAAAGCGATAGAATTATTTCATTCAATAATATACAAATCGTATCATACATAAACAATATTAACAAAATTGATTTATTATTCATTGATCTCAATAAACTTATCGTACATTGTATTGAAAAATTATGCTTGTAGCTTCAGATACCTACTGTTTAACGTTTCCATAGTTATTTACAAACTTCCCTTAAATTTTTTCTTAATATTTTATATTTAAGTCCATGTATTTGAACTACTTACGAAATGCCATTTTAAATCTATTTAAATAAGTCCGGTTAGTATTTAGTACTATTCTTTGAATAAACCATAATAAATGTGCCAATCTTAATGTGTGCATATATATTCGTATTACCAAAAAAACTTAAAATTACTTTTTCCATTCAACTACAAAGACAGATATAGATTATATAATATTGATTGTGTACATAAACAATAATGTCAAAACTAATTTATTAATCAATTATAATGCAAAATAACTCACATTTAAATTAATTTGTCTAAAAAATAGATTGTAAACCGCGTTACAATTTTTTTTCACTTTCAAATAACTAAACATTAAAATTTCTGCAATATTTTACGAATTCACCTTCTATTTTTTTCCCTATTATCTATCTTTAAGTCCATATGTTTAAAATAATTAATTTTTTTTATATTAATCATATTTTAATTTTTTTAGTTAAATAATATTTGTTAATTCATCTAATAATATGTCAGTTTCAACGTGTTTATCATACTCATGTCAACGACAACAAAAATTTATGTTTTTTCTAAAGTACAAAGATATATAAAAGCTACGTAACATGCATTAGACAAACAATATTAACAATTTTAATTTATTGTTCGTTTATTTCACTGAATTTATTGCATGTTCAAGTTTATACCTAAAAATATATGCTATATTTTACAATATTACCGTGTGCAGCGAACATGTTGCACACTAGTAGGTCTAAAAAGCACATATGGATCAATTAAATATCCATGTGTATCTTAATTATCATTTTCTAGTTTTCGGTTTCCTTAAATCTTTTATGCTGTAGCAATTGGAGCAGTACGTTATGGAAAAAATATTGGTGCTATAGAAATATGCTAGAGAAGTTATGACTTATGTTTGGCTGAAATTTTGGTGTTGTGCTAATTCAGGCGTCCATGTTGAAATGGAGTCTTTGGTTCATTTTGCAATTCAGTAGTCTTTAACCATATATGGAAACCCAAAGTCAAGAGTCGTGTATACAAGGCATAAATCGTGTCACATATGTAAGTCAAATATGCAAATTATCCAGAGTATACGTCCCTGATAACAAAGCTTTATTTCAGTTAATTTGACCTAATGGTCATGGAAATCTCAGTTTCATGTTCTTTCTTACACGCTTGAGAAAAATGAGAAATGAGAAAGAATAAGATGTGGAATTCAGTCCCTTTTTAGACGATGGTACATGTCCATTTATAACGAACTGGAGCTGTTAGATTCTTAACACGACACCTTGTCAAAAATAGACGAGCATGATCTGCCGACGTGATACGTGTTCAAATGGCATGTGGCACATCTTCCTTGATCAAGGAGTTGTGGTGTTGGTGATCCTATCACAATTGCTACGTAGACAATGAAATACTGTTGCTATGTAGATTAGTCAACATACGTCAATACAAAGTATCACTATTCGATAGCTTAATTCATCATCATGCAACAACTTCGAAATAACAACTTTCGATGGTTTGCTTTTTCAGTACGTGATAGCTTCAAATCGTCATCTTTTGATAATTATTTCATCATCGTGCGATAGCTCGAAGTCATCATCCCTCGATAGCTTTTATGAATCAGTCTCCGATGGCTTTTATATTTACTATGCTATGACTTTTATGAATCACCCTTCGATGATTTTTATATTCACCATATGATCGCCCTTACAAATCAATTTTCGTTGGTTTTTACATTCACCATGCAATTGCTCTTACGGATCAGTTTTCGATGGTTTTATATTCACAATATGGTCACTCTTATGAAACCATTTTCGGTGGTTTTTGTATTTACCATGCGATGACTTTTATAAATCAACCGTTACGGCTCTCAGACTCATCATGCGATGGCTCTTAAGAATCAGCCTTCAATGATTTGACATTCATCATGCGATGGTTTGAATATCTCATCTATCGATGGTTTGAATATCTCATTTTCAATGGCTTCAAAAGTCATCATTTGATAGCTCATATTCTTCAACTTACGATTGCCGTGGAAGCATTATTCGACAGCTCACTACTTCAACTTATGATGGCTTTGGAGAAGTCACCTCATATTTGTCAACTTCTGAAAGTTCCTTCAGTGGCACAATAATATACTTATTATTAGAAATTTGGAGTACTAACATACACTGCCATTTTAAAATGAAACAAGCTCGTTCAGGGCACTTGCTATGGGTACGTTGTATGAAACCAAGTTTAGGCATAATCCACATGCACAAGTATTTAAAGCAGTGATTAAAAGAGGTTGCCAACAGGAGTCTGTTGTGATCCTTCCCATTTTATGCATTCCAGTTCTCGAACTGCTAATCATTACACCGATATCTTTACTTTTTGATTGGCCTATGCCATTAACGCTTGTTGTTGCTTTACCTCCCATATAGTGCCTGAATTCCCAATTTCCTGCACCTCCCAAAATGTAGGTACGTTGTATGGAAGTATGAAGCCAAGTATATGCATAATCCACATGCATAAATATTTGAAGCAGATATTAAAAAGGGGAAGCCAACATGAGTTTGTTGCGCTCCTTCCTGTTTGTATGCATACCAGTTCTCGGACCGCTAATCATTACATCGATATCTTTTAGTTTTTGATTGGCCTATGCTAGTAACGCTTGTTGGTGCCTTACCTCACAAGTAATGTCTAAATTGCCAAATTCCTGTACCTTGCGAAAAGCCGCATATAAATTTTGCAGCCTAAAACTTCCAAAAATATTCTTTAAAAAGATGTCTGACAAATTTCTATTTGTTCTTTCTTCGCAATTCTATAAGTTTCTCTAAAGGTTTTCTTTTGGGCTATTGTCTTATTTGATTACTGATATAAGACAATTTTTCGTAGGTCTGGAGACTCAACAGCTCGCATTTGGACGGTTCCTGACAGCACTTGTGGTTCTAATGCTCAGACTCCACCTACATGCGTACATATATTAAAACATTACAAGGGAAAACTTGAGAAAAGCAAGGATGTCACCACACTTGATTGGAATGTAAAATATTTGTTCCTCTTCATGATTCCATAACATGAAAACTCATGTATTCTTGGAAAATAATAATTATACCTCTAAAGTGCATAACAGTTGCAGCAAATTTGTTCCTGTGAATAATGACATTATCTGCCTATCCATATTCCACATTGTATAAATTTTCTGTATTCTCTACCGCTTTTTCCTCAATTCAAACTTCATTCCTTCCCTTAAAGTTAAGGGAAAGGGTGGTGTTGTCAACTAATGCTATACTATAATGAGACCACAGATATGATTGTCAATGTATTTGAACTGGAAGATGAGTTACGGTAGTAATTCATGCTAATTTTATATTTTATAATTTAAGCAGGCAAGGGCATTTGAAAATTTTCAACAGTAAGTATAGTTCAAATTTAGTTAGTTTTTAGTAGAATTTACCCTGCATTCATTTGCTGTGTACATGCAAATGCAGGGAGAAGGGTCACTGCTAGCGACAGGATCTTATGATGGGCAGGCTAGAATATGGAGTACAGATGGTAAGCTTCATTGAATATATTTTCCTTGCTATCCATCGAGGGATACATATGGTTCATAAATTTATTATGTTTGGAATGGATGTTGAATAAAGTAGATTGAGGCATTAACAATTTGCTTAGCTAATGGTGTATAATAGTTTAGCTTAGACTCTGGATTCTCTAGTTTTTGCAAGTTTATTAGAATGTTGGCTTGGCATAAAGACATAACACATATGCTGTGTTATTGTGTTGCTGTTGATTTATTTTTTAAACCTTTATCAAAACAATGTGTCGTGCATGGAATATTTGATATTATAATCATTTGTGACTTCTGCTTTGAGCTAGCAACTTCTTAAAATGATAGCCTGTCATATTGTCCCTACTGATGCTAAGCTGATTAGTTATATTGGCAAATCTCCTAGGAATATGAAGAGACAGAATATCTGTCTTTTATTTCTTCACCCACTTTATGTAAATGACAGCTTTAGTTAATATTCCAGTTCTAGGGCAATGAAGTATCCCGCAGACTCACAACGATTCACACCATCTGTCCGTTTGGACCTGACCGTGCTTATACTGTTGTGATGTTTCAAAGTACGAGGTTCTGGCCAGAATACCGTGATTCCAACCAGCCTGGTTCAATTTTGGCTTGAAACTAGAATGGAACTGCATCAAAATCCTATTCCAGTGTACGATCAAATGAAACAAAAAGTAAAATTCAAACTTTTACCAAAAAGAAAGCTCATCAATTCTGGAAGGGACGTCATATCACCTTAATAATTGAAATAATAATAATAAAAAAACTTAGAAACAAGTGAACACGTATTGCAGCAGCTTCTTCTCTTCTGCATCTCTCCTGTCAGTTGCAACAGCTCGTGTACTGCAAAACCTAGCTTTTTTTTTTCTCTCTCTCTCTAGGTGACGTGAGTCTATGTTTGGTCATGGAATTATATTTGTGTTTGGACTTCGGATTTATTTAATTGCTTTACTGAGAGGAAAATGAATGATTGAGATATAGGGTTATCATTTCCATAAATAGTCATTCTCCTACTTTTATATAGCTGATGGACCAAAAGATGACAACACCCCAAAGTCCTAATCTAGCTGTATAAGACGAGGGAAAAGATAAAAAAAGATCAAATGTAAGATTTTATAATGGTTCAACATATTCTTCCGTGTACGCCCATTTTGATCTTATTGTTCGATTGTGTTTGCTGGAATACGATGAACATGATAGAAATTCGAATACAACCAGGTAGGTCTCATATATGTTTGATTTTTCTATGTTAATGGCGGAAGAAGGTAGCTCTCTAGAATTAGGTGCCAAAAAATTCCCCTTCTAGATGAAGGTACGTTCACATTTATAGACCAGTCGGAGCTTAGATCTCGCCACTCAAGTTAGAAGTCTCAGTATCCGATTTGATTATCTAGGCACGTAGACCGAGTCAAACACAATTTCCAAGGATCAAGACCACTTGGTGCCAACACAAATTCATGTTGGTACCAAAATGAATTTGCACATCTAAAACTTCACTCTTCCTTTATACCATGCTTCGAGTTGTCGATAACTTTGTACTGACATATTCGAGTTCTCCAAAACTTATCCAATCTTTGCGTGCTTCGTATCATCAATCTTGATTTTCTTGAAGTCTCTAGGGTCACTTTACTATTCTGAAGCCTTATTTATCCGTTTGAGTTCTTCCTGAGACCGAAAATTTTGGTCGTAACACTTGCCCCTTAAAAATACGTCCTATGAATGTGAAGCGTGCTTTCAATAAAAAGCAAGCATCGAGAGTGATAAATCATTGGTAGTTGAGCTCTGACTATATTTTGGACCAATTGTGCTGAACCATCCGGTTCTTTCAGATTCACCTACAAATTATGAATTGTTTTAGATTCATCATAACTAATTGTTCAAATCTCTGCTCGAATGTTCGTTACAAGTCATAATCATCATGTGCGCTTCCCGAGTCATCATATCATTAATCAATATTGTAAATCAAGGTTATCTTATCACATATCATGCAATCATGCATTAGGGCTGCACACAACCCATATCCAAACCGACCCAACCCACCAACCCGACCCAACCCACATAAACCCAACCTAACCCATCCTAGTTCGGGTCGGATATGGGTTACAATTTGTAACCCATACTATATGCGGGTCGGGTTTGACATTTTGTTCAATCCAACCTCATTTTAACCCAACCCAAACCTATTTAAAAAAAACTAATTTAATATCCATCCAATTAAAATTAGAATAGTATAATCCTAGAATAATGTTTATGTATTCTATAATAAATGTACAAAAAAATATTTCATGTCAATCCAAACTAAATAGAATTTGATAAATATATTTTAAAGAGCATTTTAATGTATTTTAAAATGAAACACTTGCTCAACTATGTAGTAAATTAATTTCATATGATGTGTTTTACAATGAAATTTTAATTATATGTCTTGTAATGAATCGGTTATTTTAAATGCATTATGCTAGCAAAAATCTGATATATTATGCTGAATATTTTGATATAATTTTTTGAAAAAATCCCTCATATTCTCATTTTTTATTGTATTCAAGTGACCCAACCCAACCTTACTTAACCCGACCCAACCCATACTTCAACCCAACCCATATCCAACCTCATATAGGGTCGGGTACGGGTTGAGCTACCTTAAACCCATACCTATGTGGGTCGGATAAAGTATTTGGTCTAACCCGACCCAACCCATACTTTGTGCAGCCCTATCATGCATCAATAATAGTAGAGGTGCGTTGCTCTCGACTGAGATGTTACTTACAAATTTTGTACCGCCTAATAACATCCTATTATAAGTAAATCTAACAGAGTTCAGGCAATGATAATCACTAATTAATTAATAATCATTATTAAATCATAAGGTGTTCAAATCCTAAGGTCAACTCTAGATCTAGCCGGATTGCACAGTTAATATCTAATCTAAGGCCTAATCTCTTTAGATTGTGTATCCATATTCTGTATTGAGTCCAGTTCACTTGCTTTTGGACGAGGAAAGCACCTTATGGTTCATCGCCGCATCTTTGCCGTCAGGAGAACCATGTCCAAATAGCTTATATATTAATTTCCGTTGGTGCTTCGTGATCGGCATTTGTTGTCTTGTTCAAATGATTTTCAGACATTGAACACTCATAGCAACAAACATTCTAAATGTCCATCGTATAAATGATTACTTTCAAGCATTCAACTCAGAACGTGCATATAGCAATCGAGGTTTCTTACACGTGTAAGCGGCCAGAGAGTGGTCTTATTTAAAGCAAAATGAGAAAATCAAGTGACTTATGCATTAAATGATGGGATAATCCTTCTCACTCTAGATCCATTATCATATATGGATGTATTTGCTGCAGATAGTTGTTGCCTCTGCTGCACAACTGTAGTTTGGTTTCTCATGTATTGTCGTAGTCGATTGCGTCGACCTTGTTCTTATATTAAATTACGAAGGTATAACACTAATGCATCTCATTCCAATCAATCTCATGTAATTAGACAAAAACCTCTTGGTCCTCTTATCCTAGTCCATGGTTCTTTTTGCTGCCTTTTAGTAGATCTACCCTCGAACAGGTTCTCTTTTGAGTTTTTGTTAACTCAATGTAAGAGGAAAAGTTCGGCTTCCTTGTTTGACGTCTCGGTCCTCCAAAATTGTTGTCAGCTTTATGTTTTTCTTTGTCCTTTTCATATCTTGTTTTGGATGGTCCATCATCTACGAAGTTTAGCTCAATAGCCTCATTCGCCTCAATGTTCATGTTGCGCAAGAAACTGTTGGCTTTGTAATAAAAACCCACAAAATCCTGGAGGTTTTCTTTCCAAAACAATCTTAAAGCCCGCTTTATTCGCGATTTCAAAAACCATCATCATCGTAATCATTGATGGGTTTGATTTCTGTATTGCAGTAGCTGCAACATCAAACCTAGTCAAATCATCTACTTCATATTTGAAAGTGTTATTACATTTTTTGGTCATGCAATATGGACTTTGAATTGTTTAATAAACTTCTACACTAGTTGTCACTCCATCCCCACAGGGGTAGATAACCCATCACTGTCTCGACTGTGCTACTAGAGGAAGCCAAAACAGAAGAGAATACTTCTTAGGGTAGACTTACAACTTAGATGCTTTCGGCAGTTATCCGCTCCGCACTTGGCTCCCAACGTTTATCGTGGGCACGATAATTAGTACACCAAAGGGGCGTACTTCCCGGTCCTCTCGTACTAGGGAAATGTCCTCACAATGCTCCAATGCCCACACCGAATATGAATCGAACCATCTCACGAAGTTTTGAACCCAACTCACGTACCGCTTTAATGGGGAACAATCCAACCATTGGAACATGCTATAGACCCATGTGATGAAGAGCCGACATCGAAATCACATTTTAGCACCAAAAAAGCACAAACACCCTAGAATCAAGTGAAAGCACCAATTCCAGTGAAAGGAAAAATAGTAAGAAGATAGTCTTATAGTAGTTCGATGTAATCCTTATCCACGATTTATGTCTATTTTAATTTCTTTTATTGGTTGTTTTTTTCTCTAGATTACAACTAGTTATATCAGATCTAACCACAATCTAGTAGATTTCAATTTGCAATGGAGTTCTAGAGTGTTTTTGAGAAAGAAGATGCATAGTCCACAGGTTCCAGAGTCTGAGAAAAAAAAATCAAATAGAAGATGAAGTCGAAGATCCTCTTTTAGTTGCATTGGGGGTTTTATTCATAGGTGAACAACACGAGATCAGAATCTAGCTTGTATTGAAGTCTAGAAGATAGTCCGATATTGTACAAGTGTGCACGAAGGCCTATGAACCCAAAAAAACAACTCAGTACCAACGTAAATGGGTCAGTGCCAATCTGTTTTTCTTGCTGCAAGCTGAACTTTTTATCTTGTTTTACCGTTTTATTTTGTATTCGATGTGTTTCAAGCTCTTTTCCATCAACTTTGAGTTGATTCTAGCAATCTTCCATGACATTTGAATTTTTTTTCTTTCTTCTCATCAATTCTTCGAATTGCTCGTCCATACATTTGCAAAAACCACTTGGCCACAAGTGGTCGGAGTAATATATGAGATACATGGAGATTGGGAGTAGAGAGAGTAAAGGAAATGACTCATCATCGTGCTAAATATACCCGGTATCGCATTATTTACTTGATCTGAATCGCAGTGGAATTTTTTCTAATTGTTTCTCTTTTTTTATTTATTGTGTTTCTAAATCCGTGAATAATTTCATCCTCAATTGGATCTTCTAAATCTTGTTGAGATATGTTTTTACTCAAAAACGAGTTAACACTACATCGTTGATAAGTCAGTCAAGTAGACGTGAAACACCTTTCCATTACTTCTTTCGTAGCTCCCAGTACTCACATACGCTGAACGTATCTCATTAGATGAATGGTTGGATATGTCCTTTCGTTGTAATCTCTGGCATGAGTAGCTTGAAATCATGTGAATTTCTCGCGTATCAGATGTTTAAAGTGCATGAAATCCTATTCACATCTTCTAAGTTCGTTGTTGATGTCCACTTCTTAATTCATAATGGTCGTTTTATCATCTGAACAATTATCTCATTGTCATCTGATGGAAATCTCAGGCCCATGCTATGATGATCTTCTGATTATCTTTCCTGTTCTTGTGCATTCGCATTGTGGTCCACATTTTTGATTTCAACATTGTCCATTCTGGACATCCCAATTCGTCCTAGACACATGTCGGTACAGACCCTATTGTGGTTGGTTCGAGTGGTTATAGTCATTGAGGTTTGACTTCGTTTTGTTCTGCTCTAACCCAGATGCTCATGCATTGCCTTCTGGCCTTTGGTATTGAACTTCTGCTACTCCGACTATCCTCTGTCGATTCATTTATGAAAAATCAATTAAGCTTCTCTTGTTGAACCATCATCATATCTTGCGTTTCTTTCATCATTCTTTCCATTTCCTCGTTGGGAGGTAGATTGATGGATTTGAACTTGAGGATGCCTCTTAGATTCCCCATGCTTTGATTGACTCCCTCCAGCAATAGCTCTGGTAGTAGGCCTGTTCATCTCTTTCAAGTGTTACTTGCAAGTTCTTTATTGGTGGAAGCACAACAAATATTGAACCAAACTTTAGCATAACATCCTAAAGTGCAAATTTAACTAATATAAAATGAGAAAATGAAAACATGATCAAACACAATTTTTTTATTGTAGTTTGACTATTTTTTTGGCTTACGTCCATTTTAGTCTCTTCGAACAATAGAAAATCAACAATTAGGTAGATCTCAAATTTGTTTGTTCTATATTAATGGCAAAAGAAGATAGTTACTTAGACTCGGATGCCAAAAAGTCCCCCTTTTAGATGACGGTAGCTTCATATTTATAGACCATTCCGAGCGTAGATCTCAGCATTCAGGTTAGAATAAGTCTATATTTCATATCCAATTATCTAGGCACGTAGATCGAGTCAAAAAGCATGATTTCTATGGTTCAAGACCACTTGGTACCAACATGAATTCACGTTGGTACTAAGATGAATTTGCACGTCTAAAACTCCATTCTTCTTATATGCCTTTAGCTTCCAAGGCTTCAAGGCTTTTCAATCCCTGCTCCATGACATCATCTCGGCACTATATTGTCAACTACTTAATACCGACATGATTCAAGTTCTTGGAATTAATCCGATTTTTGTATGCTTCTTCCCATCACCATTTTTGATATTCTCCAAGCCTTTGGAGTCATTTCTTCATTATTCCAAAGCTTAATTCATTAGTTTTAGTACATTTCGAGACTTCAAGATTTGATCCTAACACTTGTCCCTAAAGTACACCTTATGAATGTAAAATGTGTTTTCCTCAAGGACAAAGTATCAAGAGTGATTAGTTATAGGTAATCAAGATCTACAACTATTTTTTAAACCAATCATAGTGAATTATCTAGTTTCCTCAGATTTACCTACAAATCAGGGGTCTTCCTTTCTCCATCATAGCGAAGGATTCGAAGTTCTTGCTTAGAATGTATGCTGTAAATCAGACTCATTTTGTATTCTCCTGGAATTATCATATCTTGAACCAAATGATAAATCATAGTTATCATGTCATATATCAGGCTATCATGCATCAATAGACATTAGGGTGTTTGCCACCAATTGAAACATTACTTACGAATCGTCCAGTATCCCATAGCATCCCATTATAAGTAAGTCGAAGCGAATCGATGCAATTACAATCACTAATCATTGTTAAATCACAAGGCATTCAAATCTCGAGGTCAAGTCTATATCTCGTTGGATTGCTTAGTCAATGTCTAATCTAGGGTCCAATCTCTCACGATCATGTATTAATATTGAGTTCATTTCACCCGCTTTTCGATGAGAGGGCACAACGTCTAAACAAATTTATCTGCTCACCCTTCGGTGCGTAGCTGTGAAAGGTGCGCGCCATGGGGCATGACGAGGTGTGGCGTTTGCACTATTTTTGCTTGCAGCATGACATATATGAAAATGCGCGTCAAATGGCGTGTTGCGCATAAGTGACGCGCGACGCGAAATGACGCTCTTTCTCTTATGATTTTTTTTTTTTTTTTTTTTTTTTTTTTTTTGCATTTCAAACTGCAATATGTATAATTACCACTATAAATACTCTTACCATCACTACAACCACTATCGCTACTACTATTATTATTATAATAACATGGATTGCAAGTAACTTTGTTAATATATATTTTCAGTTATTTTGATACATAGTTATATCATTATTATTTCCTATTCGTTATCATTAGCGAGTTAATAACCTTGCAATTATGTAATTGGCTGATCGTAGCATGCCGACATTTAGAACTGACATATGTTTTATTATCCAATATAGTTTAGATTAATTTTAATATTGTCAGAATTATATAATGTAATGTATAAACGATCATAAAATATTGTCTAGCATAGATGCAAAAGCGAATGAATGAGACTGATAACCTGTGAAAGATAAATCAAGAGAAACAACTTTGGAGGAAGAAAAAGTATTCTCAGAAAATAAACATTCAAGTAACTCTGAAACATACCCTTGAATATTTTTTTTTTGCATGTGTGAATATGTCCAATATCTTCATATGATTTGTCTGCAACATAAAAATATTTCATGATCTGGTATTCGTTAAATACAATCAAGCGTTAAAAAGAATGTATAATATTTGTGACACCATTGATCCTGTATCTTTGAACGATATTGATGAGTGTAATGAATGGTTAACTGGAAATATATATGATGCATTCGATGCTGAAGATGAGCTTGTATTTGACGACGATGATAACTTGGGGTGTTGCTCCTAGAGCAACAAGAGTGGAGAAAGCTAGATATCCAAGTAGAAAAACATCTACATCGAGAGGTTTTTCAGCATTTGCTTCAGCTCCTTTACATATTCACGAAGAAAAAACAAATCTAAATGATATGGATGAGGAAGATGCTGAGGCTAATGAATCTGATAATACAGACATTGATTTGGAAAATATAATTGCTGGATCAGATTCAGATTTCTAATTTTTCAGTAATATGTATTATTATTTTGAAGGACAAATTTTTGGTATGAGCCTCCGAGAAGAACTTATTGTATAAACAAACCTTTTTCATAACTTATTGTGAAAGTAGGTCTGTTTTCTATCTGAGCATATGACTATGCGCATTCCATTTATGCACATGAACAAATTTGTTCATGCGCATAAATGGAATACGCAGATTTTTTTAATGTTTTTAACACATGCTCATTCCATTTGTGTGCATGAACAAATTTGTTCATGCACACAAATGGAATGCGCAAGGTCATTCTGGGATCTTAAAAAAACAGAGAGCTATATTTCTGGTCAAGTTGCATAAGCAACAATTCAAATATTGAACGCAACATAGAATCGAACATTGAATTCAAACAAATAATTGCAAAGTAGAATCTGACATAGAATTCAAACAAATCAACATTAAAAAATAATTCAACATACATAATGCTAAGTACATAAGCTATGTTTTCTAGTTTTTGTCCAGACTACGTCTCATGTTTGTATTTTATGCTTGTAATTTAATGTTTGAATTCTACGTTTGAATTTAATGTTCGTATTTTATGTTTGATTACAACGTTTTGTTTTCTATTCGAATTCTTTGTATGTCGAAATGTAAGCAAATTTATATGTCATCCATGCTTGAGTACAAATGGTTCTATGTTTGAAATCTAAACTTTAAATCATATATATCCCTCCTTATAAAAGCTCACTGTATTTTTCCCCCCTAGAAAGACCTTGCGCATTCCATTTGTGCGCATGAATGGAATGCGTGTTCATGCGCACAAATGGAATGCGCATAGTCATATGCCCAGATAGAAAACATGCCTACTTTCATAATAAGTTATGAAAGATGCCTGTTTATACAATAAGTTCTTCTCAGAGGCTCATACAAAAAATTTGTCCTATTTTGAATTAGAAAACTATTGTGCTTGAAATTTTATGTTCTATGTTTTTTTTTTGTAAAATGCATAAAAATCTTTGTTGCATATGTTTTAGTAAAAAAGAGATTTTTTTAAATTTTTTGTTTAAATATTTGTGAATAAAAATTAAATATGCACAGTAAATTAAAAAAGGCGTGCGCCATTGGCCGCGCCGTGCGTCAAGGCTCTAAAGAGGGTTTGTGCCTTTTTGCACCGTGTGCCGTTAATAACACTGCTTCGGTTGAAGGACTTACTATCTTATACAAGTCCATTCACTCGCTCTTCACAAAGAACTTGCATCTTATCGTTCATTGTCTCGTCTCTTTGATCTGGAGTATCATGTCTAGCAAACTTATGCATCAATTTCAGAGGGGTCATTTATCTTATTTATGTTTTGTAATCATTATTAGTTATTATGTTCAAATGATTTTCGAATTTGTATGTTCATAAAATCCAAGTCATAGCAGTGAACAAACATTCGAAACATCCATCATATCGGCAATTATTTCGAGTCATCCAACTCAAAGAGTGTTTGGAGACCAGTGGATGTTTCATACACATGTAAGTGGCTTGAAAGTAATATCATCTTATTTATTTTCATATATATATATATATATATATATATATGAGGGAATCAAACCTAACCCATATACATATCGATCATGAGATAATCATTCTTGATCCAGATCCATTGTTGTATCCCTATGTGTTCGCTACAAGTAACGGTTTCTTATGCTGCACAACTGTAGTTGGGTTCCTCTCATATTTTTAGCTAGTTGTTCTGAACAAGTTTTTTTAATTAAATCACGAAGGCATCGGTACTTGTTCAACATGATCTCTTACCATCAACCTCATGGAGTGGACAAAATCTTCCTGATCTCTTTTCCGAATATCTAGGTTCTCTGTTAGCTGGTATCTGCTGGGACTGCCCCATAGTATCTAAGTAAATTCTCGTTTAAGTCTTTATTAAGTTAGAGTAGGAGGGAAACTTTAGCTCCCCATTAGTCATCTTGGTCCTTGGAAGTAATTAATTTTCCCTTTGTCCTTTCCTTGTCCTGTTTCGAATGGTCCTTCCTCATTTATAGTGTTTACCTCAGCAATCTCATTCGCTTCAGCATCCCCCTAATGCAAGAATCTCTTGGCTTGGTAGTAGAAATTCAATATTTCCATTGGAGGGCCTCTATCAAAATCAATTTTGTAGTATATTTTACTCTATTTAGGGAACCACAGTCATCACAGTTATTGAAAGGACTAGTTTTTGTACTGTAGCGGTTGATGTGTTGAATTTAGTCAGATAATCTGCAACGTCTCTGTGATCATCTGCTTCACAAGTATTATTACGTTCTAAGTCATGCAATATGGACTCTAAACCATTTCATAAAATTATTCATTAGTTGGGTTCACGCACTGATGAATCCATCCTATAGTTGTTAAAACTACATCGCTGATAAAGTCAGTCAAGTATAATGCGAAACACCTTCCATACTTTCTTTATAGTTCCAAGTATTCTCATATGTTTGATATAACTAATATGTACGGTTGGATTCATCGTTCAGTTATTCATCTCTTGCATCGGTAACTTGAAATTATGTGGATTCCTTGTGTACCAGATGTTTGGGGTATAATGATTTCTCTTCACACATCTAAGCTTCGTTCTTTGGGTCCACCGTTTGGTATCAGTCTTGTAATCTCAATATTGTGTCACTATCATATAATGGGAGTTTCTGATTCATAACTTCATTCAGCCCGTCGTTCTTATGGTGAGCTTCTAGTTCTCTCATGTTATGTATTCGCATTCTAGTCCACATTTTTGATCCAAACATTGTCTATTCTAGGCATCCAAGCTTGTCCTAGGCCCAAATTAGTCATGCCTTCTAGAACATTCATTTTGGTGCCGACAAGGTACAATCCTGAGTCACCTGACTGTGGTCGGTACCGAGTGGTTCTGATCATGGGGTCGACTCCATCATTTTCTTTTCTATTCCCAGATGCTCATGCATTGTCATTTGGATATTGGTTTTGAATTCCAGCTACTTCGAGTGTCATCTATTGATCCATTCTTTTGAGAAGTCCATTGAGCATCTCCTCTTGTTGAGCCATCATCATATCTTGCTTTCTTTCATCATTCTTTTTGTTTCCTCTCTAGTATGTGTATTGAGCTCTTTGAACTTGAGGACACCTCATAATTGCACCATGCTCTGGTTGACTCCTCCAGCAATAACTCTGGTAGTGGACCTCTTCATCCTTTTCAAACTTCAAATCCAAGCTTTTAGTGAAAACACAAGAAATATTGAGTTAAAATTTGGCGTAACGCTTCAAGTCCGAACTAACTAATATAAGATCAATGGATCAATAGAAAAACAAGATTAAAAGCTAGAATTCTGTAGTGGTCCAACGAATGCTTTGATCTCCATTCACTTTAATCTTATTATTCGATTGCTTTTCCTCAGAATACAGGGAATACAATAGAAATCCGACTATAGTCAAATAGATTTTAGTTTTTTTTGGAAGTTTTCTAAGTATATAACGGAAGAAGAGAGCTCTCTAGAACTCAAGTGCTAAAAAGCCGCCCTTCTAGATGAAGATAGTTTCATATTTATAGACCAATCCTAGCATAGATCTCGTCATCTAGGTTGGAACGAGTCTCAGTCTGCAGATTTAATTATTTAAGTACGAAAATTGAGTGGAACAGGACGATTCCAAAGGTCCAAGACCACTCAGTACCAACATGAATTCATACCGATACCAACATGAATTTGCACATCCAAAACTTCACTCTTCATTCATGCTTTAAGCTTCCAAAATTTCAAAGGTTTTCAACCCATACTCCATGACAAAATCATTTCGATTCCGAGTTGTCGCCTCCTCGGAGCCGATATGATCTCGGAACCGAAATGATTCAAGTTATTTGAAACTTGTCCAATCTTAATGTGCTTAAAATTATAATTATAGCACTGCTAAAGCGGAATATAGTGGAAAATAACGAAGGTACAAAAAGCTTCATCAGATACAAAATCAAATATTTAAAGTTAATTTATTTTCATCCTCACATCATTTGTACAAGAAAATGAAATATTGTTTAATTTTATATGATAAAACCGAAGAATATCATGATTTGTGCAGTCCAGATTTGATGGCTACAATAAGTTTCTAACTTATATTAAACACTTGTGCCTTAGACTTTAACACCAACTTTATTGATTTGGCTTAAAGAAAAATTAGTTGAATAAACATTTTTATATTAATATTGTTAAAGCAGATGCTAAAAAGTTTTGATTTAGTGGTCATAAACGAAAAATAGTGGGGCTTAAAGCGTATTTAACGTTCATTGAGGCTAAACTGAAGGACGTAGTGGTCGAAAAATATCATGCGCTATAGCAAAGCTTTTGCGGGCTTCAACTGCATATAGCCGTAGTCATTTCTTTTTGTAACCCAATACCCAATTCATCCGTTTGAGTTTGTCCTGAGACTCTGAAAAATTTGATTGTCTCATAATGGTATTTGCAAATGTGTTCGTACTGAAAAATATACAAAAATCCAAAACGTCTGAAAATTTTGAAATCAGTTGATATTTCAAAAATTTCAGATGATCAAGAGTGAGACCAGAATATTGAAACTTGGTTTTAAACCATCACATTAAGATTATAGCTCGAATGAAGTTTGAACCATGATTAGTTTATTACCGTTACCTCATTTTTCAACCATGGTGTAGTTTTCTACAAATTCATGGGTTGCACCTCATGATTATTACATGTTTCAACTATGCATATAGTCTTATTAAATCTGAATTTTGAGAAGTGTGGTGCTAAAAACATCCGATTTTCTGCCTTGGATTACCACCAACCGATTTTTTAACGCGTTCGGCGGTAAACCGCCGATTAAACACTGTTTGGTCGGCGATTTTTGGTTGCCGACAGCGCAAAAGTGGGTGCGTTTAGCATCACATTTTTGAGAATTACCAATCAAAGGACATTATAGGGACAACATACATAACATATATATATATATATATATATATATGTGTGTGTGTGTGTGTGTACACATATTTCCTTGGCACCCTTATTGTATCTACGTAAAATTTAGGCTCATTTCGAGAAACATTTTCAAAATCTTAACCCAGTTATTCACCAATAAAACAACATTATTAGGGGAGTCAACGGATACTTTCAGATACAGATAGTGCTATATCTGTATTCGCATCCGAAATCATTTTCGGATATCAGATATCCGTATCCGCGGATATGGACGAATATCAAATAATTATCCTATTCGCCAACGATCGATAAATCAAGAAATATAAATGAAAGCTTCTAGTTTAACATAAATGTTTTTCAATTCCATTGATCACAAAAGTGTTAACAATAAGCAAATATGATGAAATTGAATAGATTTGAGCAACTAATACGCATTTATTGCATATGATATAAACCTTCGACTTAATAAAACAATAAATCTCATTGATTGTACTAAAATACATATAATTTTGAACAAAATTTTAAAAAAATCGAGCAGATAATTTTCGGATGTGGATGTCTATGTATTTGTATCCGCATTCGCATCCGTTTTTTCGGATAGTTGATATTTATCCTTTTTGGATACGAATGTGGACGGATTTTGGATTTTTCAGGTATCCATTAACAACTCTAAACATTATGCTAGAAATATCGAAATGAACTCAAATTTTATATGGTTGATCCTTTATACTGGGATTGAACATTTACAAAATTTTGTTAGATTCGAAATGGTGTAGCTAAAGATACAGTAGGGGTGTTGCAAACATAGTTGTTAAGGCGCGTGCTTAGGCGCGCCCAAGGATCAGGCACGCTTAGGCTTTGTCAATGGATTTTTCAGGCGCACTTAGGATTTTTCATGCGCGCTTAGGTTTGATCTAATGGATTTTTCAGACGCACTTAGGATTTTCAGGCGCGCTTAGGCGCACTTAGGCTTTGCGTCTCGCTGACTTTCAAGGCGCCTCAGCTAACCTAGGCGCAAATAAAGTGCACCTTTGGCACTTTTTCTCCAAGCGCTGGGGATCAAATAAGCGCGCCTCAAGAAATAATTTATTTTATGCCAAACCCACTTTCGTTTGGACCCGATTCGACTCTCAGCTATCAAATTCGAATAGTTTTGCTCGATTTTTAGGTTTTTCTCTTACATTTTAACACATTCGACACTAAAAAAATTGTTGTTGCATCTGCCGTGGCTGCCACCGCCAGGGGTGTGTGTGTATATATATATATATATATGTGTGTGTGTGTGTGTGTATATATATATATACACACACACACCATTAGATCACCTTGTGTTATCAAAGCGTGCGCTATAGCGCTAAATAGCGCATAGCGCAAGCTCTGCGCCATGAAACCTAAAATGGCGTATAAATAGCGCGCTATTTCATCGAAGCGTAAAATAGCGCATAGCGCAAAATAGCACGCTATTTGATTTTTTGATTTTCTAGAGTAATTAAAACCCAGACCTATTGAGATGCAACCACATCTACAATGTTTTCTAATTCTGCATGCATGCTTTTTCCTTCTATGGTTTGAATATTGCTTTAGCTAGTGTTCCATCAAGTTTTATCAACGCATTTCACAATTATTTTTTACTGAGAACTTGATTTGGTTGGACCGTCGTCCGGATACACCATTCTATATCTATGTTATTTGGTTTAGGCTATTATATCCAATATTTAGAAACAATAGAGACTCTTTTGTTTGTTTGAGCATCATCAGAAAAAAGATGCATGCAATATCTAAAAGCAATTCCAATATGTCTAGTATGCTTGACAACATTTTTTTTGCTACCTTTAAAATATCAAAATATTTCCTTCTCTTTTAAGTGAGATCTCTAAACACAAAATAACTTACTTATAATTATAGTTTTTTTTTTTTTTTTTTTTTACCTCATCGCTTTTTGTTGTTTATATTCTTACTTAATTTTTGACATTAGAAAATATTTTACAGTTTATGCAAAATTGTATTTTTCATGCATTTTGTTTGTATTTTATCATCATTACTCACAAAATAAGAACAAATTTTTATCATAAGTCACACATATTTGACTAGATTTTAAATTCTATAAGACAAATATATTATGAGCCATCAATTATTTTTAATGTATAATATAAAATTATTAAATTATCTCTATTATAATTGCATTTTACATCAATAAATATTTAGTACATGCATAAAGTATGATAGTTTTTGTGTTTGGAGTATTGAAGGATTTGGATATGGCTTGAAATATGCAAAAACATAGAATTAAATTTTAATTAGATATAATATACTTGATTAGTTATTAATAAATGCAAAAAAAAAGAAAGTGGACCAAATAGCGCGCGCTATAGCGCATAGCGCATAGTGCATAGTGCAAGCCTTGAGCTATTTTGCGCTATTCGTTATTGACTACACTGAGATCACCCCATGAACTGCACTCCTCCATACAAGGACAAAATGTTCCAATGGTTAAGGCTCCGTGTCTCTCAATTTGTGTCTAATTTGCATCTAAATAGCCACCCATATATATATATATATATATATATATCAAATATCTGCAACAGTTTTTTAAGTTGTTTTCCATTTAAATTAATTAGTTAAGGGTTTCAATTTTAATCTAAACTTGTTAGTTAATTTACCGAGTTATGTTTTAAATTATAAATTAAATTTAGATATGTTTTAAAATTTATTGAGTTAGCTTAAGGGTTCGAGTCCCGGGCTCTTCACATATGTAAGGGAAAGACTGTGCGCACTAATCGACCACCCCCAGAGCCCGAAAAACCGTGAGAATAGTACTAGGACGGGAGACTGCCTGAGAAGTCCTATCGCGCTTGAGTACGAGAGCCTTTGGCACCGGGTATTGACCTTATATTTTAATTTTAAAGTTTAAAGAGTTATGTTTCAAATAATTAAATTTATTGAATTTGTGATCGTTTTAGTTCCGAAACTGCATTTGTGACGTCGTACCTACTAATCTATGTTTTTTTATCACTAAATTTATCATTTTTAGTAGCATTTTGTAGTGCAGTTTTTTTTAGTAGAAAAGCCCATACTTTTATAAAAGTCGCACAAAAAAGCCCAAGGCTCAGAAAAGCTCAGGGCTCAAGCCTTGCGCCTTAACTACACGTGTGTTTTAGACCGTTCCTCACACACACACACGTGTGTGTGTGTATATAATATTGTGTATATAAAGCAAATACTTAGCAAGTGAAGCCTTTTTTAATTGCCAAAAACGTCCTTTACTAAATTATTGCATTATATGTACAAAATTGGGTATTTCCAGTTTCCTCAGCTCCTAAATCTGTCCTTGGACCTGTCTTCTCATCACGTCTCCGTTTCCACCGAAACCTCAAAAAAAGGAAATCAAATTAGTTTGAAAAACAAAGTATCAAAGCAGCTGATATTTTCAATTAATGGTAATCGATGTACCTTTGGATAAGCATGGTAATAGTTGTGCTTCGAGAATGATCTCGTGCAATTGTGATGAACTATGGTTTTGCAGAGTGTCCACCCAGGGTTTCACCTGTATTAGCTCCTTTGTGATTTAATAATGAAATTATATTTCTATGCTACGATCTTCTGATAAAAAATCAATGATATGAAATAACCTCTTTTTAGTTTATGCTTCATCCTTTTTTTCTTCTTAAAAGTAAATAATGCTTCATCTTTTTCATTGTACGCTGCAGCATGCTTTTTTCTGAGTGTGAAACGATGTATATACAGAATTAAATACATCAACAAAGAATTTAGGGAAAATGAGTTTATTATTGGTAATGATTATCATGAGGAATAAAACAATAAATCAAAGTATTTATACGCAGACAACCATAATTGAAGATAAAACTGGATCATGGTAACATTTCTAAAGCTTAATATAGAAACTAGCAGAGATTAATGGTAAAAATTAAAACTTAGGAATATAAAGAGCCAAAATTAGAGTATTTACTATAAGTCGAAGTATATACCGCGTTGTGTACTTATTTTGATAACCTTCAACTTTCATTAACCACTGCAATTAATGTGGCTAATAAATTAGTGCTTATTATTTAATGTCTTGTCTAGGTTATAACAATGTGCCAAGTAATTTTCATCATCTGATATAGAAAGTATATGATTATTGACAACATCTTTGAATTTCTATTAGCCAAGATAATTGGATGAATGACATTTCAGGGCGGAAAGTAAAACATTTCTTGCAACAGCTGCTTAACTTACTATACTGCATTTATGCTCACCTTATTATCAGATTACACGTGCTGCAAACTACAAAATATAGTAGATCAAGGATTTTTTCATAAAATTTTCAATAAATGCTGAAATATTTTTTACTTAAATATATAAAAGCTTGCTCACCTTATTTTAAGTAGTTCTTTTAGAAAACATAGGATTATCTAGCAACATCAAAGGTGATAAGGAATTGAAAATTTGCAGTTTCCAAACGGTCATCAACCGTAGGAAAATATAATCTTTTAACAGTTCTGTTAACAAATATAATATGCATTTCTATTCTATACTTGTTATTGAGTCAGTCATTTAGGTTGGTTCTAATTTTTGTATGCATAAGACTCTATAGTGAACTTTTCACTATGGTGAACTTTCCCATGGACTTTGCTGTCAGGCTTTTTTACATGGAGTTTGTTGTTAGGCAATTGAGTTATATAGTTAATCCAAATAGTTTTTGGTATTTAAGAATTTACTAATCATTCTATTGCCGATGAAGTTATAGTAATTTCTAATTTTCGAAATCGAATTTCCTTGCATTTGAGAAATTTCATTACAAATACATGTTTTTAATCAGTAAAGATTTGATTTGATTTGTTTTTTTGTTTTTTGTTTTTTTTTTAAACCTACATTAAATTGATTCCTTCCGTGTATTGATGAATATAGCATTTCAAGAAAACTTGCCCTCAATACTTACTTTTGACAATCAGTATATGATTTTTTTTACAGAAAATCATTTTGTCTACTTTGTATTGTTTATGTATCTTCACTTTATTGGGAACAAAATTATTGCAGATTTGAATATTAATCAAAATTACTGTTTATTAATTCATCCATTGATTCACCCATTTGGTGAGGTAAGTTTTATCATGGCGTGTTCCATTAATGGATAGACAATGAAATGCCAACTGTAATATCAAATGAACTACGATAATTTGGCATTAATATTATTTTTTTCCCCATTGCATCTCAAAGTAGTAAATTATGACACCATATTCCTTAAATTGTTACTCCTCATTTAGTAATTATTGTCCCTCAGTTCTCTTTTTATACTTTGCATGTAGTATACTGTTCAAAAACTACAACAGCTATGTTAGTTATTTGTAAATAATGAAAAAATATAGTCAAATCTACCACTCACCCTTATGGTTAGGTCAAAACATCCTCTACAAATTGTACTCAACTCTGTCAGTGTGTTACCGGTATCAATTCCATGCCTGAAAAAATGAGGGAACAATTGCTAGAAAAATAATCTATTTCTAGGAAAACACTTATTATGGTAATTTTGTATTTTTCACCTACTAGTGTCATCCTTCAGAAATTAAATAATCTGACTTGCCATATTATATGATAATGATAAGCACGATATTATCAAACTCCTATCTATGAGAAACTTCTACCTAACCTAATATTGTATGTAAACGATCTGTGCATTGATTACATTTGCCTAACGTTTTGATTTTAAGTACTTGATTTGTATGCATAGTAGATCACAATCACTTTCCTATCTTGTTTTCCTAAGATGCACATAAAATCACACAATTACAACTGATCCACTATGAAAAAATTTGTGATACAATCATAGAGCATAAGCTGATGTTGATGAATCATATGAAATTTCACTCTATTTTGTTGGATAATCACTCTATGTAATACACTGAATAATCATGTATTTTTTACTTTATATTTATTTATATTATGAACTTGGAATTTTTATTAACGTTATGTTTGTGCTCATGGTAAAATGATTCCGTCGCAAATTTAATATGTTGTATCCAAGGTTTAAAATTCCAATTCCTGTTACCGTTCCGATGATGGGTAATTTCTCAAATTCCGGTTCCATTTCAGATATTTCAATAATTCTACTTTGATTACGGTTTAAGAATTTTGTTACTTTTTGCATATAAATACAGTCAATGTTAACATTCAAATCAATTACTGCTCAAATTATAGCATATTTAATACATATACTGTTTTTGTACCTATTACACCTTAAATAACAAGTTATTAACTAATCAATACAATTAAATACATCACCAAAAACTATGCTTATCGACTGAAATACAAATATAGGCCCAAGCCCACTTAGGATGCCCAGATTCTGTGCCTTCTTCCCTTGTTCATTGCATCCAACCACTCACATTCTAAGGCAACCCTAATTATTATTCAAATTTATCTTAGAAGTTTATCCCCAAAATTACAAATGACTGGTTCGAGATTGATCTTAAAGATCTAGACCTTGCTCGAAATCGTTTTATGGGTTGCCTCTTCTCAAGAGCAGAATCAATTTCATGTACCTTTGATAGTAGTAAATTTACATGGTCTTTTTTTTTTTCTTTTCTTTTTTTTAAAAACCCTTTTAAAGGCAGATTTGACTAATTTGTTTTTGAAGATTGCCAATATCCGAAAATGGGATTTTATCCAAATTTCGGTCCGATCCTCTCCGAAACCGGATCAAAACAGCCAGAATTTCGGGGTGCCGGATGGAATTTGGAACCTAGATTTTATCTGCTACTTACTGATTTACATAAAGCTGTGTATAACTATATACTGGCATGATTTGTTTGATAGTTATTTTGCTACTTTGTTATGCCTTAGTGGTTCTTCACCTTTTACACTTACTCATCTTAGTCGGCTTAAAACTAAGTATTCATTTGTGCAGTCTGACATTTTCGACTGATCTACAAGGTAAGCATTATTCGTTTTCTTTGGATTTTCAATGTTCTTATTTTTGAAATTCAAACTCTAGATTTTAATGATTGACAAATAAGGGCTTAAACATGGAAATCCTTCTTGGTGGTGAATTGTTTTCTCATGAGGAAGATAATAAGGATAAAGCTATTTTATCCATTAAAGATCAAGTATCATGAATCAAGTATTTGGAAATCATTCATTGAAATCTCCTTTTCTACAAAGAGAAAACTTCTGTTTTGGTAGGTGATTTTTTAGTTTTCTGTATGATATCATTTTTGAATGATGATTGAAACCAATTATTTGAAGGCTTTATTAAATTTACAACTTTTAGTTAGAATTTTTTGGCTTTGGTTAATATATCCTTTTTTTGCTTTCATTTCTTATGATGGTTTGTTTAGAAAAGCGTGTGTTGATGTTATATACACCAATGTTTTAAAACGCAAAAGGCGTACGTGAGGCGTTTTCGGGCCCGTGAGGCGAGGCGTAAGCCTTTCAGGTTAAAAAAAAAGCGCAACACATAACTTAATTTTTAATATGGAATAACATTAAGCGTCAAATACTAAGTAAAACCCATAAAGCATCCAAAGCAATTCAAACAAAATACAATCATTTTTGCACATTTAATATAAAATTCAAAAGATCAAATGATATCTTCCTCATGCAAAAGATTCAAATTTTGATTTTCTAAAACTATTTGAAGATTACATCAAACTACAATTTTGATTTGTTCCATCCATTCAAATCGATTTGCAAAATTTATTTTGAGATATAACAAAGTTTATTGACAAATATTCTTTAAATAACAATAAGAAAATTCATTATATTGCTCAATATCATTATTTCATAAACAATTTTACTTGATTGTGCCGATATTGAAATTGAAAAGTAAAAAATGCTAATTTTTATTTTCTTGAATTTTGTATTTTTATTAAATAATTAAAGTTCAATGACATTTATTTATGTCAATATCTGCAATTAAAGATTAAAAGGTTTTTTTAAGTCATATGCCTCAGCTGTTTGAGGCGTGCGAGGCGTAAGCTTTACGCGTTTTGTATGCCTCAAATTATTGAGGCATAAGCTTTAGAGGTAAAATACCTTTTGGAATAAGCCTCAAGGCGTTTTATCTCTTATTTCCTCGAGGCGAGCCTCAAGGCGGGTTTTTTTAAAACAATGATACACTGAATTTTGTTCTTGAAGCTTGACTTAGTTGTAATGATATTCAACTTTATTTGTCAACCATGTGAAGTAAATGTCGAATTTTTAACCTACAACTAAGTCAAGGAGGCAAGCACTGTGACCGAATATCATAGTACTCTTATAGCTACTTACTCTACCTCATAGTTCTTTAATCAACTTATATTCTTTAGCATGCTTATGAAAGGCACCGTATGGCGTGCACGACACGACGTTTTCTTTTTCTTTCGTATGGTGCAAAATGCGTGGAAAGACGTGACGAATTATGCAAATGGCCCGTACGGTGCAAATGGCACATGGCATAAAAATGAGATGCATTTTCATCATTTTATTGTTTTTTACTTCTTTATTTATTTTTCACAATCCAAATCAATTTCTAAAAAGGATTGAATGTGTCTTATATTTTTTTAAGTGATACAATTACGCTTCAAGCTAATCTCCTAAAAACTTTGAACTATTTATGTTGTTGTTGCATGGAACCGCAATGGGCAGTTAGAACCAAGACCTACAATTTCAAACCGTGTTGGTCCGAATTTGATTGTTACGGGCCGGGTCTAGTTTGAAAACCCGGGTTTAACCTAGAAGACTAGACAAAAACTGAGGAAATATGTTCATTTTTAGTATAATTACTTAATTACATCCAAACCGATTCAATCAGAATCGAACATTGTGTCGTGTCAAAGTTTTAAAATGTACCAATTTGATTTGACAAAACCCGACACGACTAGGATTAAGACCCATTGAGTTGGGTCTAGATCCGTTCTGTCTTGTATAATTATCACCCTTGCGTCAACACCTTATAGCCAATAATTCGAATAAATCCAACCAAACGTGTATAATAATATTGTTGCATTCTCCAAACTAATCTTGGACGAATTTCGAACTAGTTGTTTTAATTAGTGTTGCATTGAAGATTGAACAAATAATCTCGAATGGATGTTTGAGAACTTTATCTCGGGCGAATTCCGAGTCTGTTTCAACTACAATCACACCATATAGACATACGAGAAAGACGATGACGCTTATAAATCCAGTTATGCATACACTGGTTGTTGAATCAAATTTAGGTTTCTAATTTATCAGTAGTATGTACTATTATCTTGGATTTTAGCTTTTAGACTATTATGCTAAATTATATGCCTGTGATATTATATATAGCAATGTTTTTTGCGTGATGTCTAAAAGATCTATTACCTATGGTAAATACAGATTATATTGAACATATTAAATTAATATACACACACATACACACAAATACATGTTAAATTTATATAAAAAATTGTAAATATGTGTAGCCAAGGCTTTATGAGGTTCTATGTCTTCTTTTGTGTCATATGCCATTAATAAGTAAGTCTTTAGATTTGTTGAATTTCTTCGGAAATGCACGTGAGATTTTTAACCATGTTTTGTGTTTTTTTGCTCTATTTCGATGGAATCATCCGTAACATTTTTGGTATTTGAGGATACACTTAGGGCTGTCAATGGGTTGTGTCGGGTCGGGTTTGGATCGAGTCAAGTCGGGTTCAGGTTGGTTTATAAATGGGTCGGGCTAACCTGTTTATTAAACGAGTCATTTTTTTCCAACTCTAACACAACCCGTTTATAAATGACCCAACCCGACCCGACCCGACCCGTGTAACCCGTTTAACTAAACGGGTCATGTCAAGTTTACCCATTTGACCCACTGGCAAATATTGCCCACTAATATAAACAACAAAATGACTAAATCAGTATCAGGCAAAACTTTTATATAATTACCAAGCAGCAGTACATATATAAAGCATGAAATCAAAACATCCAAAAATCATTCTCCATACATTAGAACATATGTGAATATTGCATACAAAAAGGACTAACAATATGGAAAAGATACAGTTGTTATAAGTAAAATATAACTAACAACATACAAGAATAAATTAGTAAAATATAACAGCGTACACAAGAATATATGAGCATACTGATTACATGAAAGACTAACACTAACAACATACATAAAAGATTAACATTATGGAAGAGATACAACATATAATCGGGTTTGATGAGTCAAAATTGGATTAGCGGGTCAACCCTAAACCCATCCGTTTATAAACGGGTCAAATTCGGGTTGACCCGAAAATGACCCGTCAACTAAACGGGTTGGGTCAACCTGTTAATTTCCGTGCGGGTTTCGGGTCGGGTTTAAGGTAGTATAGGAAGTTGACAACCTTAATACTAAGCACTATATCGAAAATAATTTTATACCCTTTTCCTAATTTTCTAAAGTGACGTTTTTAAGAATTCCTACCGATACGTATATTTTAAGAAGGAAAAACATTTCTACTGAATAAGGTTGGTACTTGCTATTTGTTAAAATATAGTATCCTACAAAGAATCACTTTTCTTACTTATTTTTAAGACTCAATTTATGGTTATGTAGAGTTTTACATTCTCTCTCTCTCTCTCTCTCTCTCTCTCTCTATATATATATATATATATATATATATATATATATATATATAATTGTTATGAAATTTTCTTCCATTTATTAGAAACAAAATTATAGAAATTTATGACTATCTAAATTATTGTTTAATTATTTAAAAATCAGTTTTCAAAATTAATTTTAAATCCACTAATTTGGCAAGGTTGGGAATTTTGGTGAAAGAGCATTGAAGATATGCCTCCATTAACTGTTTGAAAATTTCAAAATACTAATACTACTATCTGCCAAACCTATTCAATGATGATCACCAATTATAGATGGCTATTAAAAATTTTAATTGTTTTCCTGGATTGAAGTCCAATTACCATATCTCGGGCTTCAAAAAATATATCCATACCATCAAAAGCGAAATGTGCACGTACAGATTCATTCCGACAGTACTTTGGTCTCCTTTAAAATTCTTCACTTACTTCTTTTCATTCCTAATTTATACAGGCCTGGTTATACCTCCTTAAAATATTACTCTTTATATTGGTATTTCTACCCCCCCTATGCTTCTATTTTTGTCTTATAAATGAGTTAGTTGAAGCTATGAGTTAACACTTCTTCCACGTTACTCCACAAATTATGAGTACAATGGTTGTTGCCTTCGAGCGAAGTGAAGGGCGACTAAAAGACAACCAATAAAGGAGACTTGGGTTTTCACGAGCTTTGGCGGGTCCTGGAGTGCCCGTCAAGGGCGCTAGCACATACCCCGGGGTGATCACCACCACCTGCACCTCACATCTCGGCACAGCGGAACGTGTAACCCGCCTGCTGTCCAAGTCAAGCACTTTATTTCCTGTAATCATAGCGTCTAACAGAACGTAGCGGCATGGGACAACCCACCCATACAGACAGCCTGCGGGGAGGATGGCACTACTGGCAAAGACCGTCTGGCGAAAACGCCGTAGGCGCGAAGCGTGGTAGGCCTGCTCCGGGGGAGCATAGGGAGGCGAGCTCTAGTGAGGTGACCTCTTCCAGAGGTCCAGTTCACTCCGACTGAAGTGAGAGTTCGGGGACAACCGGGACGAGGAATTAATTAATGTAGCTTTACAGTTTGCTCAATTGTTATGAATTTTTTTTTTTTTTTTTGTGGGTTAGACCAGTTATGGCTAAAAATTTTCATTTCTAAGGTAATTTTCCTAACTAGCCGTTAATTCTATAACATATGACTATATGTATAATAAATATCTTAACCAATTTAATATGTTTAACCAATGTAATGAAATATTTCACAACAAAATTTCAATATATCAGTAATAATAGTTTTTTGAAGCTCAGGTCCAGTGTATATTTTATTCTCCATATAATATATGTATGTATGTATGGATATCTTCGTTTATATTTGCATCTTATTTGTAGTCTGATTTGCAAGAGTTTCATAATTTCCTTATCCTACAACAGTTTTTACATCCAAATGATAACAAATTCATATATCCCTATAGTTGGTAATATTTGCATGATCAATGTAGTAGTACAAATGTACATATGTACCCATAATGGGAAATCTACCACATTCTTAAATGTTGCACCAATGGAGATTGCCAAATACTTGGTTATAGATGTTTGTACCACAAAAACTAGCATTTTTGTAGATTTCCCATTAACAGATCAATATCATCTCCACTGCTTTATTAAGTTGAATCACACAGTTTTATAATTTTTAAAGTACTGAGGGTCGGTGAGGAAGTGAGTATTACGGAAAGCGTGATCACCATGGAGATCAAGAGCATGATAGTTCTTTTTGATATATTGATATAGCAGTTGATTTTCTTTGAGAAAAAGCGATGCAAGTTTCCAGATTCTGAAGTCTAGGAAGCGCTAATTTTTATGTTTGTTACATATCGTAGTTGATCAGTTCTGTCTTTTTTATTATTTTATGGAATTAACTTAGTCTTACTTGTGTTCCAATAGACGGTTGATTTATGTTTTCGTATGTGTAAAATCATATAACATTACGTAGAGTAGACTTCAACGTCATATTGTAAGATCCAAAAATCTTATAAACGGTGTTGTTAATGGCTACTTTCCTCATGCACATGCGTTTAGGCCTATTTTCCTCGTACATGTGTACTTGTGTGTGTGTGTGTATTGACACTAAACATATATTTTCGGTCTGTTGAAAAGTTTGATCGCTTACCTGCAGTTTCATGTTCCTTTGATGCTATCCGACATACTATATTTATGTATTAATAGGGGAGCTAAAGGCTACTTTAATCAGGCATAAAGGACCGATATTCTCTTTAAAGTGGAACAAGAAGGGTGACTACCTCTTAAGTGGGAGCGTTGATAAAACTGCTATTGTATGGGATACTAGAACATGGGAATGCAAACAACAGTTTGAGTGCCATTCAGGTACCAGTAATTACACTGCTATAGCAATTCGACGGCTATCCTTGTTTACTGTACACTTGTAAACGAATATGACTCTTTAAGTCATTCCACTTTGCAGCACCAACACTTGATGTCGATTGGAGGAACAACACAAGTTTTGCAGCATGCTCAACCGACAGTTCAATACATGTATGCAAGATAGGAGAAAACAATGCTGTCAAACAATTCAAAGGGCATAAGGTGATTTATAAGTCACATGTCTGTATTCCTGCATATTGAAAGTATATGCATATTTTAAATTCATATTTAATTTTGAGTTTATCGTTCACGTTTAACGAATCTACATTGTGTGTGTGCACGTGGCACGTGCACGCGCTATGGTTAAAATATCTGTTCTCAGTTCCGTTCATTTCAAATTTCTAAAATTAGGTTCTTTTTTGGAAATTTTCGGATTTCCGTATTGAATATCGTTACTTGGGCTAACTAGTGGTCATGAATACTACAAAATGTATATTTTTATTATAGTTTAACTGCTGAAACTGAGTCGATGCTCTAATCATAATTTAACAAGCTCCATCCTTCAAAAAACTAAGACACTGTTGATTTGTATTTTCTAGTTTTTGGTTTTCATCCAAACAGAAAATTGCACATTTATTTTTGGAAGACAGCCACTTCAAAAAATTACCATATTTTCAAAGTTTAGCTTAAAATTACCAAAAATCCGACAAGCCCAACTGAAAACGACGCTTGAAATAATTCCTGTATAAATTGAAAAAAAAGAACCACAGCCTCGTAAAAACCCTAATTCATTCTCTTTCATTTAACACCATAAATGATCAAGTATTTGATATTCAATCTTTCGATGAGCTCCTACTGCAATATGTCTCTCTATTAGTGGTCAACCCTCCATCTTTCCCTAACGTGATTGTTAGCTTTACTACAGTTCAAATGTAATTTAAGATCTATTTTTCTATTCTCTTTTGCTGTTTGCACCTGGAAACAAATTTATTGGCCAAATCCCGTCCCGCCAATTCCGATGGTTGGAATTCCTACATGCTGACCAGAAGCTCAAACAATGGTGCACGCACATATGATATGTTGATGTGTTTATGCTAATAAGAAATGCGAGTATCCTAATACATATCCATATTAATATGTCATATATTCTTCAATTTGTAGATGATAAATGGTACATTATTCTATATGATTTTAATACACACACATGCATATACGTACGTATGTATGTATATACCAAGGTTTGAAATTCTGGCCGGTGCATTGGAATTATGTCCATTTCAGTCCTGTTTCGGCATTGATCAGACCAGATCTATAATCCTTTCTGGTTTAAACAATTAGAAAAAAAAATGTTTTTATTGTGTAAAAGCAAGGTTTTAAATATCGGATATCGGCCGCATTTCGTCTCAGAGATTTTAGAGACTTGATCTTGTATCTGGGGAGATCTTGGATGAGATGAGTCTAACTCAGGAGGTTCGTCTAGGATTTCCATCTCGGGTTCGGAAGTTCCTATCAGAACAATCTCGGGGTACATGATATGTTAAAAACTGAAAAATGCTACTAGAAATATAGTAACTTAAACTTGAATTGCAAAATCACTTTATTATTCTTGGTTAACGAAAGATCATCATACTCTAAATTGTAATATGCTTAAAATAGAAATATAACACAACGCAAATAGATTAGTGCTTACAACATATGATCCATGAACATGAATTCTTGTTTGACATAAAACATAAAAAAGATCCAAAATATTAAAAAGTTCAACATAAGTATAATATAAAATACATAATTTTATAGGTAACATGTAGGTAAATAAGACGGATATGAAAATTATATGCATTGTACGTAGAACATATATGAACATACAATATGGTCATTTGGCATGCAAAACTTAAAATAACAAGAGATTATCATGGTTAGATTTGAGTTTTTTAATTATTGTTCTGATTCGGGCACGGTTTTAAATTTTAACCAAAACAACCAAGATCTCGGATGATATTCCGGTATCTTGTCTCGGTCGATATATCGTTCGATATCACAATATCTCGGGCGATATATTCGTAAGGAGATTTACAGTGATATTTGCTGTTTCGTTTCAGAAGGAGCCCAAAACGAGATCTCGGGCGATATATTCTTGATCTGAAACAGTGTGCAAAAGCTCAAAACTAGTAAAAATGAATTAGAACGAAGAAAAAATACGTAGGTATATATTTCAAGCGACCCAGAGAAACTGAAAGAGTTTTAGAGTGTCAAATTGGAAATTTTAAGCATGTATATGTAAGCCAGCGAACTATATGATCCCTGAATGGGGCGAGCAAGTAAGGTTATTTCCCCCCTTTTTCTTTTCTAGGGGGTGAGTTTAAGGGATTAGTCTGAAGAAATATGATGAAGGCTATAGAAATCAGAATGAATCGAGGATATATTTGATATGTAGGCTATTTTGATATTGGTTTTTTGTTGTTGGGCCTTTTGATTTTATATTTTATAAGAATTATTTATTTTTGGGCTTACTTTAAGGCAAATCTTAATATTGAGGCATGGTTACTTTGCTAAAATAAGTCAACTGCAATAGAAAATATTTTGTTTAGACTAGAAAGGATGCATTTTTATAAAGTACATATCAAAACTATTTTTATAAAGTACATATCAAAACTAAAGAAACTCCGAACCGGAATTGCAACGAAATTTCCGGAATTTTCAAATTGAGATCAGGATTTTAAAATTTTCAAATGATCAGAACCGGAAAGTGAAATTTCAAGCCTTGGTATATGTATAAATATGTCTCTGTGTGTGTGTTTATATATGTATGTGTGTTGCGTGTACGTATGTGCATATGTAATTTCTTTTGCATATATATACTGGAAAAAAATTTGTCTGTTAGTAAACTTGTAAATCCTATCAGTGACGTATGATAATACGGTTAGAATACATGATATGCAACGTGTATTTGATGTTTCTATTGAGCAGACCCTCCAAATTTACAATCTACCTGAATTATACAGTTCTTTGAATTACCATTTTCTTACTTCACTGCATTAGTTCTTATACAAAGTACCAAGGGTTTAATTTTTGGTTCAGAATGTTTGTCAAGGTGCTGTTGTAGATTCATGTATCTATGCAAGTTTTTTATTTTTTATTACTTATAAACTTTTATGAAATCTTGTATAACTCACTCTTCCTTTTTTTTTTATTCATATGATCTAGTGCTAGCGTTCTTTGGCCCGATGATTCATATGGTGTGAATCTTATGACACTGGAAATAAAATCGTTATTTGAGTTTGAACCAATGTTTACTCTATTATATTGTGGTGCTTTTTTATTTCAGGGTGAGGTCAATGCTATTAAGTGGGATCCAACAGGTGTACTATTAGCCTCATGCTCTGATGATACTACAGCAAAAGTAAACAAATAAAATCCTTTAATCCTTTTTATTTTATTTATTATTTAAATATTTGCATGTCCGTCCTGTACAGGTGTTGGTACATTTAGTTTAAAAAACTGCACTTAGTGTAAACCTAAAAAGAGTTCGTCTCATTGTTCAAGATTTCAAAATATATTTTCATTATGTTTAGATGCAAACTTCTCATGCATACATCTTTTTAGCAGTTTCTTCTAATGAATGTTTGAATGTAACTCTTTTTTGTAGATTTATATATACCTGAATAGTTAGTTTTAAAAACAGTATATTGTTTGTTCTAATTTCTCAGTTCAAACTTTGGCAAATTATATATATGACCTATAAGGTAATTTAAACAAGTTGTCATGAATATGGTTGTTTTATAGCGTTGGAATCTTTTTGATTTGAGGAACGAGTTTGTCATTTGTTTCTTTAAAATGCTTCTGCCTGTATCGAATTGTCTTAATTTTTTAATCGCATATACAAATGTGTTTGCATTTATGTATCAGGGCATGTTGTTTTTATACATGTATGTTTATATGTATGCACGCATTTGTATGCGGGTGGAAAAAAGGAGTTGTAGATGCTGTATTAGGAACAATAAGATGAGACGAGAAACCTTCCATTTGATGCGATAAGTACCTACCATTTGACGCAATAGGCTGAATACATATCCTTGGGTACTTGATTTTTTGCGTACATTTAGAACAGAACTGACCATCTTCCACACACACGCGCGCATGCACACACAGTATCTACACAATTCCTTATAACAATGCATTTAATTTATTAAGCTCGTGTATTGTTGCTTTGTCACAGATCCTTCATGTTTGTCCATATGTGAGCTATGCCACTTTGCAACCTTCTGTAAATATACAAGAATTTGATTCTTTGAGATCAAGACATTTAAGTGACTGTTTGAATTCGATAATTAGTAATATATGTATGGTTTGTACCTTGCACATACCGTGAAAGTAGCGAAGTCACATGCATAATAAATAAGTCAATTTTGAGATATGTATCCAATCGTCCATTTGACTTGTATGTTACAAAGAAGAAGATTTGTGTTCTTTACTACTAAAGGTTGAAGCTTGCATTTGTTTTACTGATTTTTTTATCTTCATCTCACAAAAAGGCACATTACAATAATAATGAGTATTGTTGGTGTTTCATATTCTTTAGGAGCATATATAATCTTCTTGCAACCTTCTCCTTTGTTTGAAACACATTATGCTTCAAATGATCTTGCACCTTTCGTTGGTTAGATGGTACTATTTCACCATTTGTTGAAAGCATTTTACTGATGTATTCGAGTTGCATTGTTGATTAAGCAAATTCTTTTATTTGGTTGTGCTTATGCAAGTGGTAAAGATCATCAAAGGTAAGTGTGTTAGGGATATAGTGCTGTGAGGATGGATAACCTACTTACTCTTTCGAAGTCCTCTTACGGGATGGTTTGATCTAATGGCAAACTAATGTTTCCTTATGTCAAGGACTCGACTTCATAGGGCCACATATGATATTTTGTAACATAAAATAAAAAAAGATTAGACCTGTTTGGTTTGCCTTTTTTAATTTCGGGTTTTCAAGCAGAGCACTCATTTTTATTCCTTAATCTGTTTTCCCCCATGATTCTTTTTTGTTTACTACATTTTTAAATCCCATTTATTTCTTAAAATCGGTGTCATCAGGTTGCCTCTGCAGTCATTCCCCCCCCCCCCCCCCCCCCTTCCCTTTTTCTTCTTCGTCCTCTTTATCTTAATTTTTTTTTTGGTTGATGTATTCTTATTTGTGTTTTTAATACATTTCATTTGTTTTGAATATTGAGAAAATTTCCCTGTTTTTTGCTAAGGTAATACATGTTTCCCTTCTTTTGTACCTGGTATGTAATATGTATTTCTGTAAGCATTTTATCTGGCTGTACAGCCAGCTTTTGTCCCCTCTCCACCTGACTCCTTTTATGTCATTTGCTAATTTTGTCCTTAGCTTATAACATTATTACATTTCATTTTGATTATTTCATTTTTCTTTCTTAAATCTTATTATATTGCTTTTCTGTCCAATTATTGCTTTTATTTGCCTTGTTTGTGTAAGTTTCTTATTTGTTAAGTCTAATATTAAAAGGTGATGTTCACTTGCTAGGCTTTGTCAAGTAGTACTTTACAATATTTATATTGTGCTATCTTCTAAAAAAAACAGCAGTTTATTTCTGTTTTATTTGACTTCACTTTTCTATGTTATTGTGTTTCTTTTAAGAAGTATTAATTATTGCATCAAATGTTCTGCCAAAATCCAGAAGTGACTTTACTCGTTACGTTCTGAAACCAAACCCTTCATGGAATCTTGTGTTCTCCCTCTTGTTTACTCCTACTTGTTCATTAAAGTCTCTTATAAAAATCTCTGTGTATTGGTATTGATTGCGTAATTTTAACTAGCTAATCCAGTAAGTTTGTTTTTGTCTTTTCTATCCAAAAATACTTGGATGCAAATACTAATAATATTTAAATTTCGATCATCTAAAATAGTTTTTAATATACACCAGTTTGTCTTCTTTCTTTTAACCTCGAGAACGTCCTCTTTCATATGTTAATCTACAACTATAACTGCATCATCATTTTATTTTCTTCTAAGTAGGGAAGTTTGCATTTTTTTGCCGCTGTTGTATTTTTCCTTCTTTTCCATTTAGTTTCTTGTAAATTATAATTTTAATTATTCTTTACTAAAAGACTACCAACTTCTGGGCCTTACTAGCTGCAGTTGTATTTCATGTTGCTATTCTGATATTATAATTGCTGTTATCATTAATGGTATTATTCTGTAAGTATTTGTGAAATACCAATAGCTAGATAATCAATTGCAAAAGTAAGGACGTTTATTGAAATTGTAAAAATGATCTTTGTGTTTTTGCATTTGAAATATGTATGTGAAATGTTTTTTTTTTTGGGGTGGGTGGGGGGGGGGGGGGTGGAAGCTTGTCTCTCTCTCTCTCTCTCTCTTTTTTTTGGCCGGGGGGGAGGGAGGGGTTACCCTGATCATTCAAACAAAGGGGAGACTTAGAAGAGAGAAGATAGCTTTTGATATTTCCCGAAAGGCAGAGAACAAGAAAAAAAAAATCATTTTCAATTCTAAGTTAAAACTATTTTACAAATAGACTGTTTTTTTCTTAATCCTTTTTCTTCCGTGCATTTTAAAGCACACATTGAAACATAACATAATTTGTATTCAAACTGAACACTACCTTAGTGTATGACATTATTTATTTTCTTGTGTAACTATGATTGTCGATCTACTTGAATCTACTTTTGTTTAATTTAGTCCTTGCTTTATCAGGTTGTTATCTGCAAGATGGAAATACTTAATTTTTCTTTTTTCGTAGATATGGAGTCTTAAGCATGACAAATATATCCATGATTTCAGAGCGCACCAAAGGGTTTGAGACCATTCTACCTGTTTATCTTATAACCGTTCATTCATCTTTGTAAAAGATGATTAGCTACTTATCTTTTTCTGGATTAGGAGATATATACTATTAAATGGAGTCCTACTGGTCTAGGAACCTGCAATACAAGCCAGCAGTTACTCTTGGCAAGGTAGGTTATTTATCTCATTTATGTTCAATTGCTATTTAGTGGTGAATGCTCCGAGAAATTTAGTTCTTAGCATTTTACATATTTAACATAAAGAAAATGTTGATTTCTTTTATATATCTTGAAGAACAAGGTATGATATGTGAGAATAATTACACACATACCCTTTTTTTTTCTGCTTAATGGTATGCAACTTACTAATATTGTTTGCTTGATGAGTTTAGATCCAAAGATCAGAATCAATCAGAAACTTACTGCTGTTATCTAATGATTCTGTTACAATTTTGTTCTGTTATTAAATTGTACTTATCACCAGTAATTGACTTGTGATGGCATGATCTCAGTGCTTCTTTCGACTCAACAATTAAGCTATGGGAAGTTGAGCAGGGAAGACTTGTTCACAGCCTAAATGGTCACAGGTATAAATAACACTATCTATAGATGTGCACTTTTCTTGGATTGTCAGTGCATATTCTTGGTAAAAACAAGTACTGATTTGAGATCTAGTACTCCATTATTTGGCATTTGGCTAGTTCCAATTCGTGACAACTACTTAAATGATAATGCATGGATACCCATTGTATATCATAGAAGATAGAATCTGAAATCACTAGGTATTATCATATATTTCAAAGAATTGAAAATGATACTTTATCTTTGGGCAGTAAGTAATTTACTCACATCACTTTTCAATACTTATTACACATCTAAACCTCTTTCGAAGCTATTTACAGAAGTGACTATGATGGAAAGTGAAGTTTTGTAAAGCTGCTGTTTGGAAAAGTGTCAGTACAATCACAAAAATACTGGAGTGGTTTCAAACAGCAAAGTGATATATTTCTGGTGGAGTTATGTTTTGAAAAGTGATGATAAAAATTCATTAGATATCATATATCCCTGTTTTACTAAATAATCTCATTGGTTTGTAATTTGTTGACTATGTAGTTTTATCTTACCCTCCTTTAACTGCAGACAACCAGTCTATGCTGTTGCATTTAGCCCAGATGGGCAACATTTAGCAAGTGGATCACTGGATCAATGCCTCAACATATGGTCTGTGAAAGAAGGGAAGCTTATAAGAACATACAGTGGAGGTGGTGGCATTTTTGAAGTCAGTTGGAACAAGGAAGGCAACAAGATAGCTGCTTGCTTCTCCAATAGCACAGTTATGGTCATGGATTTCAGAATGTGACCATTGTTTTCTGGTTGCATTCATTTTAAGTTATAGTAGAATCTAAGGGAGAGTGGTGCTAGGCCTAAAGTTTAATTTGTAATGGTAGTTTAATTTGGCTGTTTTTATTCAAATTTCTAACTGGATGCTTGAATCGGCCAATGCATTTAATCTACAATGGGATTCTTATTTATATATTTCAGTATTGTAAGGTAGAATATTTTATTGCAATTTAAGCTCTGTGCTCGACTTAAATTTCCGTATCTGCTGCAAGTCGAATGGGTTTTCTGTTGATTTAAGCATCATCATGATTATAAATATTTGTTAGATCATTTGTTGAAACATACTATGCAAACCTGGATGGATTTTTCAATTATAAGATAGTTATTAGATCATTTTATTTTAACATATTATAATTAGCTTATCTGAACGTGAACCTTTATCCATTATTGATAATTCAATTATTAAACCACTTAAACTTTGCAATTAACCTTGAATTCTGTCATAAAAATGTCATATTTTCCGCCTTGATAAGTTTTTTGTAGCATTTAGTTAAGAAATGAGTTGAGTAAGATTTAAAATCATGTTGAACTTGGATTTTATATGACCTAAATTTTGTTGGTGTAATTTGTAAGATTACATTAATGTTTAAAAATAAGAATTATCTTGTTAAAAATGAAAAACATGCGGTGGATGATAATTTTTCTGGGATAAATGAAAATAATTATTATTTGTATCAACCCAAAAAATACGAGTCAATTTAAATTTTTTAAATTGGATATTTGAAAGAAATTTAGACAATTGAAATATAATATTTCAATAAAATAATGAATTAGAAATAGTGCGGCAGTTTGAAAATTTGAATTCAAACTTTGATTGACTGTACCGGGTGGAAAATATAACGGATTTTTGTGAAACAAAAAATATTTAAATTTGTTTATGAATATCTTTCTAACGAATCTGAAAAATCGAAGTTTCATAGCGAGAATCAAAAGTTATGGCCAAATGAATTTTCAGAAAGGTCGCTATAGAGAATATATAGCCCTTGAAAATAGACATTTTGCAAACGATCTCGGAATTCGACGAAATTACTTTTGTTGGATCCGGGATGACAAATTATTGCTAGGTTTCAAATTTCATAATTTTTGAAGCTAGTATATGAGCGTGGCAAAAGAAAACGTGTTTGGTTAATTTCTGTTAAATTGGATCGACCAGAAAATGACCACTTTTCAAACGATCTCAGAATTCGACGAAACTAGTTTTGTTGGGACCGTAGCGTCAAAACATAGCTAGATTTATTTTTCTGGGATTTTTCGAATCAATTTGTGGCCCTGGCAAATTGAAATGTACGTTCAAATCGAATATTGAATGTTTTATATTTTAATTTGAAGAATAACTGACTGTAACAATCGAATGGGCCTACGAAACATATCCCATTGTGTTTGGAATGGGGGTATTTAGGTAGGGGCGACAGTCGTTGGGTTTGAATTGTTGTTCGTGTGGAGAAACACTATTTTAAAATTTGATAAAACCATCGACCAATAGGATTTCTCCATTCATAATTATATATATAAAAAATATATCTCAAACATCCCCCCCCCCCCGGTAACCCGATCTCGACGGCGGAACCCCTTTCGCCGCTTCCCAGGCGATTTCCGATCGCCAGAGGCCGAACCAGCCCCACCCCCAGTTGAACTTTTTGTAGTTCTCCTCCCCCTCTTCAAATCCATATAAAGAACTCCCCCTATCGTCGCTCCTACCTCGAGATTTCCCCCTCCAAAGATCCCACCTTTCCGCCGCCGCCACGCACGCTGGGCCCCACCGACTGCCTCCAACCGCCACGCGCCTGAAGCCCCCTCGACCCTCTTTCGCGTGGTACAAGCTGATTATCCTATCGTGCAACGGTTCGTTCGGAATTTGAAAACCTAGTTTCGAAGGTTCGTGAAAGGAAACATCGAGACCGTGTCGACACTCTCTACAGTCTAAGAGTGTCCGGGGATTTTTCTGAGCTAGCTACGATTTTTAGCATCTCAAAAACAAATGTGAGATTTCTAAACTGAAATGTGATGTATAAATTATATAAGCAAAATATAATTTATATACGTGTTGTATACCTCATGTACATGCGTTGTATAAGTTATATGAGCGAAGTATGAATTATACATGCATTGTATAAATGATATGTATGTTGAAATGGAAATAAAATATATTTATATACGAATATATTTATATATATACTCCCCTCGTCCACAAACCGTGGACGATATTTATTGATTGTGAATTGGTGTGAAAAATCTGGTGAATAATGCGAATGGTTGATAGAATTGTTTGTGGTTGATATTGTTTGGTTGTGGTCGAAAAATACCCATTGGTGATTGAAACAAATTTGAAATAAGTTGTGGAAAAGAAAAATCATACTCGCTTGCGTGCGAATTAGATGTATGAAATCCCCATTATCGAAAACCGCGAGGTTTTAAGGTAGAGCGAGGAGTCGTACTCGGGACGGTGTCGGTTTTAACTACCCTGCCGTTATGCTGCCGAAATTTTGAATAATATTTATGTGTTAGAATTATTTTCATATGTTGAAATTATCTTCATGTGTTGAAACTAAAGTCATGTGTTGAAACTATATCCATGTGTGGAAATCCTCATGTGTTGAGAAGTCATGTGTTGAAAATTAAATTCATGTGTTGAATGAATAAAAAAAATTACATCTTTCTTATATGTACAAACTATATAAAATATCCATGTGTGGAAATGCTCATGTGTTGAAAAAGGTTCATGTGTTGAATAAAAAGATCGAACAATAAAAATTACATTTTTATTGAGAATATGAAGTGTTAAAAACATTCATGTGTCGAATAAATATTTTAGATGATAAAAATGCCATTTTTATCATGTATGTGATTTGCTAAAAATATACAAGTGTTGAAATAAATATTTGTTTGCTATGAATATTATTTTTAACATGTATAGAAACTAAATAAAATAGTCATGTGTTGAAATATATTTTAGTTCGCCAAAAATATCATTTTTAAATGAAATGTGAAGTGTTAAAAATAACCACTTGTTCAAATAAATATGCATGAGTTGAGATATTCATTAATTAGCTAATGATATGATTTTTGCTTATGTATGCAACATTGGAATGAATGGTAACTTTAAACCAAATCGAATCAAATATGAAATTGAATGGAAAATGATAAGTGATAAGAATTGCACATATGTACATGCATATTTATTGAACAGGTTATAGCAAATGGGCTAGAGATGAGGAATAAAATTGTGTGCCCGACAAATAGGTACATGTTTACTGTTTTGCTTGGGTGATGATTTTATGAGCCGATTGGCCTTTTCTTTTTCTTTTTGAGATGAGACGCCTGTGTGGCTATTTGGGAATTTTCCCAGTCCTTCCCGTACAAAGGAGGTTATGGCGAAATTTTCCAAAATTTAAAGGCGTTAGTGAAATATTTGAAGTGAAAACGATATTGAAATCGCCGAATGAATATATATATATATATATATATAAAATTAAAACGAATCGTGGCCGTGCAGTTCGTGTTTTGAAACCGTGATTTCAAACGATTAGTGCGGGAGATCCGACCATCGGATTTTCCCGAAACCGCAACCGTTTGGTTCGCCTTGGAAATATCTTTCCAACGGCACCAACTTTGTAAAGATCCAACGGTTGGATTGTCTGGAATGTTTAATTCAAATCTGAAGAAAAACAGCGCCAGAATCGATTATATTTATATATAAATATAAATATAATTAAATTAAATCGAATAACGACGCTGCAGTTCGTATTTTGAAATCGTAACTTCAAACGACTAGTGCGGGAGATCCGACCGTCGGATTTTTCCAAAACTGAAACCGTTGGATTCGTTTTGAAACGATCTTTCTAATGACATAAAATTTGTGAAGATCCAACGGTTAGATTTTCAGATATGTGTAAAACAAATTTAGTGAAAAACAACGCCAGTGCCTCGGCACGACCTGAAACGTCGTTTAATTTAATGGCCGTTTTTAAATAAATAAAAATGACGATATATCGTTATAAAATATTATAGGCGATAAAGAATAGAAATAAACCGATTTTGCTTGGTTTGCTTGATATTTGATGGTTGAATGTGTTTGACATGAAAACTATACTAAGGAACTAAAATGTGAATGTTGAATAATTTAACCATGTGAAGAATTGATTTGAAAATCTAAATATACGTGGATAATTTGAAAAGGCCGAGTTCATTCTCATTTCAAATAATCGATCGACGGTGAGAAGTCGAAGAGTTGAAGACGGTTCAAGACCGACCGACGATCTTCACATTGGATGGATGGGCGCTACTGATGCTCATGATTGGAGTAGCTACCTTGAAGGAGCTGAAGTGGTAGCCGTCCTGACGTATTGTTGATTGTGCGGATATGCGAGGAATATGGTGCCTCCGGCTTCGTTCAAACCCATAACGAACTTGTAAATGGACTGTGTGTCTGACATTGGATTTTTTTCTGTGCTGATTGATCTCAATTAAATATATATCTGTTTGGCGGCGGAGAATTTATTCTCTTGCTTAACGCCCTTCTCTGAGACGTACGAGCTCAGAGGTTATATATCGATAGAAATCATTCGCATGGAGTGGATTGCCTGTGTGGCATGCCTAAGTGGCATATTGTAACAACCCGAAAATCTGGGCCAGTTTAAAATTTTAATTTTGGCAAGTTTAGCGAATTTTGATTATTTAAAATGAATTATTTTAAATAATATCGACGAGAAAAATGTTTTGAATAGAAATCGAACGTATATATTATACGCGTCGTCGTTAGAATATAAATATTTATATATAATTATAAATAGAATTGAAAATGGCGCGGTAGTTCGATAATTCGATTTCAAACTTCAATTGAATGTACCGGGTGCAAAATAATCCGGATTTGAGTGAAACCAAAAACATTAGGATCTATTTGATAAGATCTTTCCAACGAATCCGACCAATCGAAATTTCATAGCGGAAATCAAAGGATATGTCCAGTTGAAAATTCTGAATAGTCGCTATGGAATTCAGGCCCTTAAAAATGGACATTTTGCAAACGACCTCGGATTTCGACGAAACCAGTTTTGTTGGGTCCGGGATGTAAAATTATTGTTAGGTTTCAAATTTCATAATTTTCTGAATCAATAAGTGAGCGTGGCGGAGCTAAACGTGTTTTGAACAGTTTCAGTCAATTCGGGTCGACCAGGAATTGGCAATTTTTCAAACGGTCTCGGAATTTGACGAAATTAGTTTAGTTAGGACCGTATCGTCAATACGAAGCTAGAAATATTTTTTCTGAAATTTTTCGAGTTAGTATGTCGCCCCAGTAAATTGAAATGCGCATTCAAATTCAATATATAAGGATTTATATTTTGAATTTGATGGAAACTGATCGTAATGTACGTATTGGCTTGTGAAACATATCCCATTGTGTTCAAAATGGGGGTAATACGCTAGGGACGACAGTCGTTGGGCTCGATTCGGGGTTCGAATGAAAAGCCCCTTTTCGGAAATTTAAAAATAAATATATAATTATTATAAAACCCCCTCTCCTTTATATTCTCCTTCCCCTTTTGATCGGTCAACGGATTTCAAATGAAAAAAAAAAAATATACTGCGCTCGTGCCCTAGCCCTCTCGCGCCGTCGCCTCCAGCGACATCCACCGTCGCTCGCGCCCAGTCCGGCCTCCCTTGTCTGTCGCAACCCCTCATCGATTTCCCCCCCCCCTCCGCTCTCGCTCTGCTCCCCGTCCCCTCTCCGATTTAAACGCCCTAACCCCCTGAACTAAGACCACCGATCCTTGAGCCACTCATGGCGCTGCAAAAGGGGCGCGAGACCCATCGATGTGATGCTAGCTGATCACGTTTTGGTCTGGTGTGGAAGGCGGCGCAAGTGGTTATCGATGTTGAGGGTTTTGGGAGCGGTTCTTCGCAGAGAATGACAGGGGAAGGAACCTACAGGGAAGAAACAAGGCCGACAGTGTAAACTTTTTTTGACCCATGCAATTAATTAAGTAATTAACAGTTAACTGTATTTTGATTTACTTAGCTATGTAATTAATATACAGAAGCAATACTTTAGAAAATAAAACAGTACAATGTTTTGAAAACAAAGATTGTTTTTTTATTTATTATTATTTAGCATAAGTAAAAATCAGATTTTTATGAAGATTATAATATAGGAAATATCGGATTTTTAAGAAGTTAAAGAATGGATTTTCAAGAAGTGAAAGCATGGATTTTTATATACGAAAAAAAATAGGATTTTTAATTATAGAAAGGTTTAATTTTTATTTGCTTAAAAAGATTTGATTTTTATAACAGAGAAGTGAAGATAAAAATGTGATTTTTACTATGAAAAGAGATGAAAGATTATATTTTTATATACGTATAAAAGAAAAATAAAATTTTATTTTGATGAGGTGAAGAGTAAAAATATGATTTTTATATTTTTAAAGAATTAAAAATATGATTTTTATATTTTTAAAGTATTAAAAATATAATCTTTACTATATGGAAGTGGTAGAAATATGATTTTTGTTTAGGTAGAGAATTAAAAATATAATTTTTACATGATAGGAATATTAAAAATATCATCTTTATATGTGTAGAAAAATAAAAATGAGATTTTTATAAAGATGAAATCTTTAAATTTGAAAAGGCGAAGTCTATGTGTTTATAAAGGCGAAATCTTTAGGTGGAAAATAGCGTGATAAAAATAATTTTTATCTATATAACATAGTAGTAAAAATTCGATTTTTATATCATTGTTTTGAATAACATAAATAAAAATATGATTTTTATATATGGAATAGCGAAGTAAAAATTCGATTTTTACATAGGTAGTGAAAGCGGACAACGAAGGTAACAAAAAGGCGAGAACGAAGAAGATTTATATCAAAGAAGAGTCAAGATGTTTGGATAGCTTTCTGTGAGAATTTCTCACCTTTCAATTTCTTTTTCTAGTTATATATATATACTAGGATGCAGACGGTGCTTAGTAGCACCCGACACAATCGTCCACAGACCATGGACTTGTTTGTTTGGTTGCATAGATTAGTTATATGATTTGATTTGAATTTGGTTGTTTTGATTGATGTGTGAATGGCGTGGGCCTTCACTAGACCGGGGATAAGGCTAGGCCTTGTCCCGTTTCTAGTATCGTGCCGTTATGCCGCCGAAATTTTCTAAAATAAGTTAGAAAAATAAAAATATCATTTTATTTAAAGAATGAACTGAATAGAAATTCATATGTTGGAATAAAATGTTTTGTCGTTAAAAATATAATTTTTAACGTGAAAGTGAATAAGATAAAATATTCATTTACAAACCGGACGGTTTGTTTATGTACACCTATTTGAAAGACATTGATTGGGTCGATAAATTTTACACATCGCCCAACTGCACAAATAAAATATTTGTTTGATTGTTTGAAACCCCACACGGGTGTTAGGATGAAATTTGAAGTTCACTCATCCTGATTGATTAAATATGTCGATCGATCGATTGACAGGCTGTTATAAGCGTTAGATATCTATATTTGATGCTTATTCAGTGTAGTGCACTTTGGTTGATGGTTGATTATTTTTCAATGCTATTATATACATGTGTTGTATGGAATCCATATAATTAACTTTATATGGTAATTGATTGGGCCTCATTCCAATTTGAAAAATAAAGAATATTATAAAATAAAGGTTCATGTGTTGACAGTACTCATCCATTGAGATTGGTCATGTGTTGAACGAAATATTTTGATAATAACAATTATTTTGAAAAAGAAATATTTGAAATAGACTATTTGAAAATAGAAATTTATGAAGCCGTGTTGATTAGATTGACGCCATTTTGACGTAAACGATATTTATAACGATTTCGAAATGAATTGAATTGAAAACGATTTCGAAATGAATTGAATTGAAAACGATTTCGAAATGAATTGAATTGAAAACGATTTCGAAATGAATTGAATTGAAAACGATTTCGAAATGAATTGAATTGAAAACGATTTCGAAATGAATTGAATTGAAAACGATTTCGAAATGAATTGAAAGTGAATTGAAATGAATTCAAATTGAATTGAAATTTGAATTGAATAGAAATGAATTTTAAAACGAATTTATAAAGAAGAATTCAATTTTGATTTGAATTGAAAAGAAAGTTGAAATTGCTTTAGAAACGAATTTAAAACTATTCATATAATTCGTTTTAAATAGAAATCGACGAAATATATATTATATATATAATATAATGGCCTGAATAGAACGCGCCGCGCCGCGGCAGTTCGCGAATTTCGACCATTGATTTCAAACGGACATTACGGGAGATCCGACCGTCGGATTCTCCTAAAACCGGAACCGTTGGGTTCGTATCGAAAAGAGCTTTCTAACGAATATTAGAAATTTGAAATCTAACGGTTGGATTTGGAGTTACGTCCAAATCAAATTTGAAAAAGGTCGCTGTAAGTGCAGTTCGATGGCCATTGATGGAAATCGACTGTACGGGCCTTGATAAAATTATTAAAAATAGTAATAATTTGTGTAAAATCATAAGAAATGATTTGGGAAAAATGGGGATGAAAAACTCCATATTTGAAAGGATAAAAATAGATTTTTATCGAAATGAACTAGTTTTGAACTAGAATTATAATTCTATTTATTTTTAAATAAATAAATTGAATTAGAAAAGGGTTTTAAAAATAACCAAAATTTCCAATGATTGCATTGGAGTGGATTTGAATCGAAATTGTCTTCGGAATATTTCGATGTTGGAATTCGTGATTATACAGATGTTGTTATGGAAATTTGAAAGATATATATTTATATCGTTATTTCCAATACGACATTTGTTAGTCGTAGAATTTGATATTGAATATAAGCCGATATATTTTCTATTCAGAGCCTTGTATTGAATATCAAATGTGATTTGGGTTTGTCGTGAATGGTGTCTTCACTAACACTGTTCTTGAACCCAGTTGAGAAAAAAAATTAAATCTTTTTATTTTAGATTTAATGAAGTGTACCAATTAAACGATATTTAATTGGAATTGAATTGGTATTGATTTTTGGGTTTATCGTGAACAGTGTTTTAAATAACACTTGTTCTTTAACCCGATAATTAATGGAATGTGATTTTGGGTTTATCGTGAACCGTGTTTTAAATGACACTGATTCTTTAACCCAGTTGAAGATTAAAACTAAGTGGAGTTTTAATGAATCTTTAATTAGATTGAAAAGATCGAGAATGGAGTATCACCAGTTTTACTCCAGGCGATAGTTAAATCTTTAATTAGATTTGAACGTGAAATGGTAATTGAATTTACCGATAACACCGTGGTGTTAGATATGAAGTACTAACCAGTTTTACTTCATGGGATGAATAGGTTGGGATTGGGAAATTAAAACAAATAATTACTTCGGTAAGGTTCGTTAATCCCGACTAGTTTGAATTGATATTCAAAAATAGATTAAAGAATAAATTCAAGGAATTTATCTTGGATAAAATTAATGGGAACCTTTCCCTATGAATGTGAAATTTAGAAACTAACTGTCGGTTAGCTAAGCAGAATGGTTTTCTGGGTATTGATCTGATGTTGGTTTCGGCCTTCGGGGTTAATATTTGGGGAATTATTCTCTTGTTAATTTACGGTTAGTGACTGATGAATTGGAATGAGGCGTATGTTGTGTTTGTGTAACACTTATTTAAAATATACGCGAGTTATTCGGGAAGACCGGGTTTATCCCATTCTGAATAACTGTTACGACGATAAGTCGAAGATGAAGACGATGGTCGAAGACCGGAGGTCTTCACGTCGTTTGGGTGATAACTGATGATCTTGATTGGGCTGTACACCCAAGAAGATGGAAACAGTTGGTGATCGTCCAGACGTACTTGGAGATCGATGGATATGCGGGGTACTAGGTGCCTCCGGTTTCGTTCAGACCCAGAACGGACTTGTAAACGGACTGTGTGCCTGACATTGGATTTTAGTCCGTGTGATTGATCTCTATTAAATATATATCTGTTTGGCGGCGGAGAATTTATTCTCTTGCTTAACGCCCTTCTCTGAGACATACGAGCTCAGGGGTTATATACTGATGGATATCAAACGCATAGAGTGAATTGCCTGTGTGGCATGCCTAAGTGACAATTGATCGAGGCTTCTGTTGAAAAGCAAAGTCTTGTGGTGATGATCAAAGCACGGCCTTTGTGGCGTAGCTTTGTGTAACGTTTACCTCGCGTGTTTCACACCCGATATGAACCAAAAACGGGAGACGGACCTCAGGGAGGGCATGCGTTTTCTTCTAGCTAAAAAGTGGCGTCAGTGGTTTTACACGCCCTGACGAGTTTGACTTATGTGGTTGTTGCTGTTGCGAGGCGCCTCGGATTGATCGGTCGTTCTTGAACCGATGGAGTCATTTAGTTGGCTCATTTACGCCCCAAAGGGCGGGGAAACGTAGTGTTCAGGCATAATAATCCACATCGGTGGACCGGCCCTGTCGCTCCAAGGCTTGCCTGCGCGCTTGCCTGAGACATGGGCTAGATTGTCTCGAATCGGTAGAGGACTATCTTTTGCCTCGGTTCATAGACGGAAATCCAATTTCCGAATACGTGACATTTGCGGTTTTATTTGTAGAGCCTAGTATGGCGACATAGTGGGATGGGGCGCTCATGCCGCCTATGATTGATACTTATGATTTGAAGTTGTTTTATGCACTATGCACTTATAATAGTATCAAACGATTTGTTTTAAACGTATCAAGCATTCTTTGGCTGTTATAAGGGAAAACCCTATCCTCGGCTGCGTTGCATTGTGTGATGGGACCTGGGTCTTATAACAGCTTCATTTTTCTTTATTTAGCATTGCGCTGTTTGTTTTATGCACTGGTATTCTTGGGAGGAAACCCGTTCCGTGTTATACGGCGTGGTCCCTTGATTTACCTAATGATTTAAAATAAAGATTAATAACTGCTTTAGTTCTCACACCAGTCACATGACTGACCTGGAGTTTATTGTTTTAACCTAAACTCTGGGTGCCCTTATTTTGACACGGGCAGCTAATAGTTTTGGTTTTGCAGATTTATATTCACAAGATCCTGGATTACAGCTGGAAAGATATCCGGAAAGCTTTGTATCCGTATATCTCTTCTAGTTGAGTATTGTATTATTTTCCGCTGCTATGTATTTAAATGTAATTTAAATCTCTGATATTTCTGTGTAATATTCATTTGTACTCTGTATATTCTTGTATTCTGATGCATTGTTGTAATATACAATGAAATGTTCTTCTGTATGCGTTCTGTTTTGTCCTGTTCTCAAACGATAGGGCGTTTCGAGCGGCCTGGATCGGTTTAGCGACTGGTTCGGACCGAGCGAAATTCCTTGCCGTCACATTTGGTATCAGAGCTTTGGTTTACAAAGATAGAGAACAAGACACATTAGAACTATACGAAAGAATTCATCAGATATTGGACTAGTAATATCCAACGGGAATGACTCATTAGAGATGGGATCAGTAGCATCCCAGGACGAGTGTGAAGAGTATATTTTTCAAATGAAAACAATTTTTGTTTTGAAAATCTAAATCAATTATTCGTATTTGATTATTTATTTTATATTGATTAGGACAGTCCAGTATATAAAGATTTTGCATATACGCCTTGCAAACGTGTATTCGAAGTTTTGATATATTTGATAGATATAGAATTACACTCTAATCGCCCGGAGATGATTTTGATGATGGAGCTCCATCATTAGAATTGATATTCGAGTGACGAACGTGTAATATCTATATACTTCCTATTGACTGGTGTGAGAACCAAAATTAGATAGGGCCTATTGTTGTGATTTGACATCAAAAACATGATTTTTGTGTATGTATCAAAATTATGAATTTCAAATGATAATTCACTAATTGATTGATGTTTTGGTTGTTTGTTTATTGGTTTGCTAATTTTGAACCATTATGCCTAATCGAACCAAATATTGAATTGTATTGAAAATTAGTCGCATTTGCTTGCATATACATGTACTTACATTGAACAGGTCATAGCAAGGAGGCTAGAGCAGAGAATAAAATTTGTTTGCCCGACAAATAGGTACATGTTTACTACATGATTTACTGTTTTGTTTGGGTGATGATGATTTTGTGAGCCTATTGGCTTTTTCTTTTTCTTTTTGAGATCTGAAGGACCGGGGAAGCTATTTGAAATTCCCCGATGCTCCCGGTGCAGGGGAGGTTATGGAGAAATTTTTCAAAAATTTAGGGTATTAGCCAAATTTTTGAAATTTTTGAAAATTCTCAGAAACTGAAAGGTTGGAGAATGGAAGCCAGATCGAGCGTAGAGTTGATTAATCAAACCACTTTCGACTTTGTTCCTTTTCGGGGACGAAAAGTTTTAAGTGGGGGAGATTGTAACAACCCGAAAATCTGGGCCAGTTTAAAATTTTAATTTTGGCAAGTTTAGCGAATTTTGATTATTTAAAATGAATTATTTTAAATAATATCGACGAGAAAAATGTTTTGAATAGAAATCGAACGTATATATTATACGCGTCGTCGTTAGAATATAAATATTTATATATAATTATAAATAGAATTGAAAATGGCGCGGTAGTTCGATAATTCGATTTCAAACTTCAATTGAATGTACCGGGTGCAAAATAATCCGGATTTGAGTGAAACCAAAAACATTAGGATCTACTTGATAAGATCTTTCCAACGAATCCGACCAATCGAAATTTCATAGCGGAAATCAAAGGATATGTCCAGTTGAAAATTCTGAATAGTCGCTATGGAATTCAGGCCCTTAAAAATGGACATTTTGCAAACGACCTCGGATTTCGACGAAACCAGTTTTGTTGGGTCCGGGATGTAAAATTATTGTTAGGTTTCAAATTTCATAATTTTCTGAATCAATAAGTGAGCGTGGCGGAGCTAAACGTGTTTTGAACAGTTTCAGTCAATTCGGGTCGACCAGGAATTGGCAATTTTTCAAACGGTCTCGGAATTTGACGAAATTAGTTTAGTTAGGACCGTATCGTCAATACGAAGCTAGAAATATTTTTTCTGAAATTTTTCGAGTTAGTATGTCGCCCCAGTAAATTGAAATGCGCATTCAAATTCAATATATAAGGATTTATATTTTGAATTTGACGGAAACTGATCGTAATGTACGTATTGGCTTGTGAAACATATCCCATTGTGTTCAAAATGGGGGTAATACGCTAGGGACGACAGTCGTTGGGCTCGATTCGGGGTTCGAATGAAAAGCCCCTTTTCGGAAATTTAAAAATAAATATATAATTATTATAAAACCCCCTCTCCTTTATATTCTCCTTCCCCTTTTGATCGGTCAACGGATTTCAAATGAAAAAAAAAAAAATATACTGCGCTCGTGCCCTAGCCCTCTCGCGCCGTCGCCTCCAGCGACATCCACCGTCGCTCGCGCCCAGTCCGGCCTCCCTTTTCTGTCGCAACCCCTCATCGATTTCCCCCCCCCCTCCGCTCTCGCTCTGCTCCCCGTCCCCTCTCCGATTTAAACGCCCTAACCCCCTGAACTAAGACCACCGATCCTTGAGCCACTCATGGCGCTGCAAAAGGGGCGCGAGACCCATCGATGTGATGCTAGCTGATCACGTTTTGGTCTGGTGTGGAAGGCGGCGCAAGTGGTTATCGATGTTGAGGGTTTTGGGAGCGGTTCTTCGCAGAGAACGACAGGGGAAGGAACCTACAGGGAAGAAACAAGGCCGACAGTGTAAACTTTTTTTGACCCATGCAATTAATTAAGTAATTAACAGTTAACTGTATTTTGATTTACTTAGCTATGTAATTAATATACAGAAGCAATACTTTAGAAAATAAAACAGTACAATGTTTTGAAAACAAAGATTGTTTTTTTATTTATTATTATTTAGCATAAGTAAAAATCAGATTTTTATGAAGATTATAATATAGGAAATATCGGATTTTTAAGAAGTTAAAGAATGGATTTTCAAGAAGTGAAAGCATGGATTTTTATATACGAAAAAAATAGGATTTTTAATTATAGAAAGGTTTAATTTTTATTTGCTTAAAAAGATTTGATTTTTATAACAGAGAAGTGAAGATAAAAATGTGATTTTTACTATGAAAAGAGATGAAAGATTATATTTTTATATACGTATAAAAGAAAAATACAATTTTATTTTGATGAGGTGAAGAGTAAAAATATGATTTTTATATTTTTAAAGAATTAAAAATATGATTTTTATATTTTTAAAGTATTAAAAATATAATCTTTACTATATGGAAGTGGTAGAAATATGATTTTTGTTTAGGTAGAGAATTAAAAAGATAATTTTTACATGATAGGAATATTAAAAATATCATCTTTATATGTGTAGAAAAATAAAAATGAGATTTTTATAAAGATGAAATCTTTAAATTTGAAAAGGCGAAGTCTATGTGTTTATAAAGGCGAAATCTTTAGGTGGAAAATAGCGTGATAAAAATAATTTTTATCTATATAACATAGTAGTAAAAATTCGATTTTTATATCATTGTTTTGAATAACATAAATAAAAATATGATTTTTATATATGGAATAGCGAAGTAAAAATTCGATTTTTACATAGGTAGTGAAAGCGGACAACGAAGGTAACAAAAAGGCGAGAACGAAGAAGATTTATATCAAAGAAGAGTCAAGATGTTTGGATAGCTTTCTGTGAGAATTTCTCACCTTTCAATTTCTTTTTCTAGTTATATATATATACTAGGATGCAGACGGTGCTTAGTAGCACCCGACACAATCGTCCACAGACCATGGACTTGTTTGTTTGGTTGCATAGATTAGTTATATGATTTGATTTGAATTTGGTTGTTTTGATTGATGTGTGAATGGCGTGGGCCTTCACTAGACCGGGGATAAGGCTAGGCCTTGTCCCGTTTCTAGTATCGTGCCGTTATGCCGCCGAAATTTTCTAAAATAAGTTAGAAAAATAAAAATATCATTTTATTTAAAGAATGAACTGAATAGAAATTCATATGTTGGAATAAAATGTTTTGTCGTTAAAAATATAATTTTTAACGTGAAAGTGAATAAGATAAAATATTCATTTACAAACCGGACGGTTTGTTTATGTACACCTATTTGAAAGACATTGATTGGGTCGATAAATTTTACACATCGCCCAACTGCACAAATAAAATATTTGTTTGATTGTTTGAAACCCCACACGGGTGTTAGGATGAAATTTGAAGTTCACTCATCCTGATTGATTAAATATGTCGATCGATCGATTGACAGGCTGTTATAAGCGTTAGATATCTATATTTGATGCTTATTCAGTGTAGTGCACTTTGGTTGATGGTTGATTATTTTTCAATGCTATTATATACATGTGTTGTATGGAATCCATATAATTAACTTTATATGGTAATTGATTGGGCCTCATTCCAATTTGAAAAATAAAGAATATTATAAAATAAAGGTTCATGTGTTGACAGTACTCATCCATTGAGATTGGTCATGTGTTGAACGAAATATTTTGATAATAACAATTATTTTGAAAAAGAAATATTTGAAATAGACTATTTGAAAATAGAAATTTATGAAGCCGTGTTGATTAGATTGACGCCATTTTGACGTAAACGATATTTATAACGATTTCGAAATGAATTGAATTGAAAACGATTTCGAAATGAATTGAATTGAAAACGATTTCGAAATGAATTGAATTGAAAACGATTTCGAAATGAATTGAATTGAAAACGATTTCGAAATGAATTGAATTGAAAACGATTTCGAAATGAATTGAATTGAAAACGATTTCGAAATGAATTGAAAGTGAATTGAAATGAATTCAAATTGAATTGAAATTTGAATTGAATAGAAATGAATTTTAAAACGAATTTATAAAGAAGAATTCAATTTTGATTTGAATTGAAAAGAAAGTTGAAATTGCTTTAGAAACGAATTTAAAACTATTCATATAATTCGTTTTAAATAGAAATCGACGAAATATATATTATATATATAATATAATGGCCTGAATAGAACGCGCCGCGCCGCGGCAGTTCGCGAATTTCGACCATTGATTTCAAACGGACATTACGGGAGATCCGACCGTCGGATTCTCCTAAAACCGGAACCGTTGGGTTCGTATCGAAAAGAGCTTTCTAACGAATATTAGAAATTTGAAATCTAACGGTTGGATTTGGAGTTACGTCCAAATCAAATTTGAAAAAGGTCGTTGTAAGTGCAGTTCGATGGCCATTGATGGAAATCGACTGTACGGGCCTTGATAAAATTATTAAAAATAGTAATAATTTGTGTAAAATCATAAGAAATGATTTGGGAAAAATGGGGATGAAAAACTCCATATTTGAAAGGATAAAAATAGATTTTTATCGAAATGAACTAGTTTTGAACTAGAATTATAATTCTATTTATTTTTAAATAAATAAATTGAATTAGAAAAGGGTTTTAAAAATAACCAAAATTTCCAATGATTGCATTGGAGTGGATTTGAATCGAAATTGTCTTCGGAATATTTCGATGTTGGAATTCGTGATTATACAGATGTTGTTATGGAAATTTGAAAGATATATATTTATATCGTTATTTCCAATACGACATTTGTTAGTCGTAGAATTTGATATTGAATATAAGCCGATATATTTTCTATTCAGAGCCTTGTATTGAATATCAAATGTGATTTGGGTTTGTCGTGAATGGTGTCTTCACTAACACTGTTCTTGAACCCAGTTGAGAAAAAAAATTAAATCTTTTTATTTTAGATTTAATGAAGTGTACCAATTAAACGATATTTAATTGGAATTGAATTGGTATTGATTTTTGGGTTTATCGTGAACAGTGTTTTAAATAACACTTGTTCTTTAACCCGATAATTAATGGAATGTGATTTTGGGTTTATCGTGAACCGTGTTTTAAATGACACTGATTCTTTAACCCAGTTGAAGATTAAAACTAAGTGGAGTTTTAATGAATCTTTAATTAGATTGAAAAGATCGAGAATGGAGTATCACCAGTTTTACTCCAGGCGATAGTTAAATCTTTAATTAGATTTGAACGTGAAATGGTAATTGAATTTACCGATAACACCGTGGTGTTAGATATGAAGTACTAACCAGTTTTACTTCATGGGATGAATAGGTTGGGATTGGGAAATTAAAACAAATAATTACTTCGGTAAGGTTCGCTAATCCCGACTAGTTTGAATTGATATTCAAAAATAGATTAAAGAATAAATTCAAGGAATTTATCTTGGATAAAATTAATGGGAACCTTTCCCTATGAATGTGAAATTTAGAAACTAACTGTCGGTTAGCTAAGCAGAATGGTTTTCTGGGTATTGATCTGATGTTGGTTTCGGCCTTCGGGGTTAATATTTGGGGAATTATTCTCTTGTTAATTTACGGTTAGTGACTGATGAATTGGAATGAGGCGTATGTTGTGTTTGTGTAACACTTATTTAAAATATACGCGAGTTATTCGGGAAGACCGGGTTTATCCCATTCTGAATAACTGTTACGACGATAAGTCGAAGATGAAGACGATGGTCGAAGACCGGAGGTCTTCACGTCGTTTGGGTGATAACTGATGATCTTGATTGGGCTGTACACCCAAGAAGATGGAAACAGTTGGTGATCGTCCAGACGTACTTGGAGATCGATGGATATGCGGGGTACTAGGTGCCTCCGGTTTCGTTCAGACCCAGAACGGACTTGTAAACGGACTGTGTGCCTGACATTGGATTTTAGTCCGTGTGATTGATCTCTATTAAATATATATCTGTTTGGCGGCGGAGAATTTATTCTCTTGCTTAACGCCCTTCTCTGAGACGTACGAGCTCAGGGGTTATATACTGATGGATATCAAACGCATAGAGTGAATTGCATGTGTGGCATGCCTAAGTGACAATTGATCGAGGCTTCTGTTGAAAAGCAAAGTCTTGTGGTGATGATCAAAGCACGGCCTTTGTGGCATAGCTTTGTGTAACGTTTACCTCGCGTGTTTCACACCCGATATGAACCAAAAACGGGAGATGGACCTCAGGGAGGGCATGCGTTTTCTTCTAGCTAAAAAGTGGTGTCAGTGGTTTTACACGCCCTGACGAGTTTGACTTATGTGGTTGTTGCTGTTGCGAGGCGCCTCGGATTGATCGGTCGTTCTCGAACCGATGGAGTCATTTAGTTGGCTCATTTACGCCCCAAAGGGCGGGGAAACGTAGTGTTCAGGCATAATAATCCACATCGGTGGACCGGCCCTGTCGCTCCAAGGCTTGCCTGCGCGCTTGCCTGAGACATGGGCTAGATTGTCTCGAATCGGTAGAGGACTATCTTTTGCCTCGGTTCATAGACGGAAATCCAATTTCCGAATACGTGACATTTGCGGTTTTATTTGTAGAGCCTAGTATGGCGACATAGTGGGATGGGGCGCTCATGCCGCCTATGATTGATACTTATGATTTGAAGTTGTTTTATGCACTATGCACTTATAATAGTATCAAACGATTTGTTTTAAACGTATCAAGCATTCTTTGGCTGTTATAAGGGAAAACCCTATCCTCGGCTGCGTTGCATTGTGTGATGGGACCTGGGTCTTATAACAGCTTCATTTTTCTTTATTTAGCATTGCGCTGTTTGTTTTATGCACTGGTATTCTTGGGAGGAAACCCGTTCCGTGTTATACGGCGTGGTCCCTTGATTTACCTAATGATTTAAAATAAAGATTAATAACTGCTTTAGTTCTCACACCAGTCACATGACTGACCTGGAGTTTATTGTTTTAACCTAAACTCTGGGTGCCCTTATTTTGACACGGGCAGCTAGTAGTTTTGGTTTTGCAGATTTATATTCACAGGATCCTGGATTACAGCTGGAAAGATATCCGGAAAGCTTTGTATCCGTATATCTCTTCTAGTTGAGTATTGTATTATTTTCCGCTGCTATGTATTTAAATGTAATTTAAATCTCTGATATTTCTGTGTAATATTCATTTGTACTCTGTATATTCTTGTATTCTGATGCATTGTTGTAATATACAATGAAATGTTCTTCTGTATGCGTTCTGTTTTGTCCTGTTCTCAAACGATAGGGCGTTTCGAGCGGCCTGGATCGGTTTAGCGACTGGTTCGGACCGAGCGAAATTCCTTGCCGTCACACATATGATCAAGGCTTCTGTTGCAAAGCAAAGTCTTGTGGTTGATGATCAAAGCATGGTCTGTGTGGCGTAGCTTTGTGTATGGCGTGGATTCGCGAGCCTCACACCTCGGTATGAGTCGAAAGCGGGATAGTGACTGCAGGGAGAGCACGACGTTTCTTTCTAGCTACGGTGGTGTCAGTGACCTACCAGCCCTGACATTTATATATACTTTTCACCTGTGTGGTTGTTGGAATGCGAGGCGCCTCGGTTATAGGTCTTTAAGGACCGGGAAACGTGTGTTCAGGAATAACTAATCCTCAAAAGTAAGAGAGGACCGGCCCTGAAGATCCAAGGATTGCTGTGTGCGGTCCTGGGACATTTGCTAGAGTGTCTCGAACGGAGAGGAGCTTGCCCCTTGCCTCGACTCATGATGGAATCCAATTTCCAATACGAAATTGTGGATGTGATTGTATTACTAGTATGGTAACATAGTAGATGAAAGCAATGCCGCCTAGGATTGATATTTATGATTGAATTTGCTTTTGAAACATATATGCACTAGTAATAATATCAAACACTTTTGTTTTATACGTATCAAGCATTTCTTGGCCATTATAAGGTAAAACTTTATCCTCCGGCTTGCGTTGTGTGATGGGACCTGAGTCTTATAATGGCTTCATTTTTATAGAAAGCATTGCGATGATTTAATAATTTACTTTATTTCATGCACTAGCACTCATTGTAGTAAACCCTTTCCGCGAAAGTGGCGTGGTCCTTTGATTTTCCTTATTGATGTTGTATAATTAGTTAAGTAGATTTATCATACCAATCCCATGACTGACTCGTAGTTTGTTTCACCTTGCAAACTCGGGTGCCCTTATTTTCACACGGGCAACCTAGTATCAGGTAGATGGCGTATTTTGGCTTGGCACCGCAGCAGAGGTGCACTTTTTGGCTCATGGCGAGGCTTGACTACACCGTGATGACTATGATTTTCCGCCATTATTGTATATGTATATGATTCCGCCATAGGCGATGTAGACTAATGTTTCGTTTATGTACTCTCTATTTATGTGATTCCGCCACAGGCGATGTAGACTGATTATGTATTATTTTGCACTAAGTTGTATCCTGCACTGTGCTCTCTGATGTGGTGATATTTATATGATTCCGCTGTCATATTTGTGTAAATTATTCTATTTCTTGTTTATGCTATTATATGTACTCTGCTAATGATGATTAATGTGTTATATTCCAATGATTATCCTTAACACCGTCGTACGGGGTTTTGGGATCGTCACATTATTGCTTGCTTGTTTTTTATTGTGGAATTCTATAATTTTTGCTCATATGCATGAATATTGTATGCAATGTGAATTATTTCATTTTTTGATTATTTGATGAATTAATGAATGTTATTTTATCGAATATATTTAAATGATTAAAATTTAAGATTACATAATTGGCTAAATGTGTGGGCTTTAATAAACAAATCATGAAAGAATTAAGAAGCATTTCCAAGTAATTATAGAAAGTTTAAAATATTGAAATTAAGTTAGACAAATTATAAAATAATTTTATTATTGTTAATGTGTATAATTATGTTGTGTGATTTATATTTCTTTATTCCTAAATGAAATTTTAATTTTACAACTTTGTTGATGCAACTATGGTATGGTATTCGTATTAGAATTTTCTTCCTTTAAGATTTATTTTAAGGATTGAATATTAAGTACAACAAAACGAACCGATCGATGCGTTTCGCTATTCTGATCATCGACACAAATACCAAGTCAACTAACTTGTGATGTCCCCAAACTTCCGTAGAACGAAAGCGAGGATAATCATTGGAATATGATATATTTACAACAAAAACAGATCTCAGACAATATCATAACACATAAATCATTGCAACGAAAATAAAATGTCATCAGCATCATAATATCCAATACATCAGAGTACGCAGATACATGATACACTTAGCAAAAAGAAAGTCTGAATGAAAAGGAAATAAGTCTCAAACTCCATAACGTACATCAAATACCAAGGATGAAATAAAGTCTCAAAAGCAGATCAAAAGAGAAAAGAAAAAGGTCTTCGTCTTCTTTCTTCAGCAAGCTCCAATCCAGAATGTATCCACCTAAACCTGTCACTTGGCTGCCCGTGTGAAAAGAGGGCACCCGAGTTTACAAAGTGAAACAAACTTCGAGTCAGTCGCGGAACGAGTTTACTCTTAGATTTCCAGTGCATAATTTAAATAAATTTTATTACAAACCAACGAAATGCTTTTGGAAAAATGAAATCATTATAAAACTCAAGTCCCATCACACAATGCAACACAAACCAGAGGATAGAGTTTTACCTTATAATGATCAAATATGCTTGATACGTAGAAAATAATATTTTTAATATTATCATTAGTGTCTAATCAGTATTAAAATACTTCAAAGTAAATGTATCAATCCTAGACGGCATAATACCCCATCTTACTATGTCGCCGTATATAGGTTTACAATCAAAACCGTAATGTCGTATTGGAGATTTGATTTCCATCATGAATCGAGGTTAGGGATCGTCCTCTCCGATTCAAGATACTCTAGCAAATGCCTCAGGATTGCCGCAGTGAACCCTTGGATGCGGTAGGGCCGGTCCATACATACGATAGTGGATTAGTTATGCCTGAACACACGCTTCCTGGTTCTTCGAACCTCTAATATGGCTACTAACAACCTATAAAACCTGAGGTACCTCATAATCCATCATCCACATAAGTAAAAATGTCAGGGTTGGTAAGTCCCTGAAACGAGTTCTAACTAGAAAGAAACGTGTGCACTGCCTACGGTCCTGATCCCGTTTTTGACTCATAATGGGGTGTGAGGCTCGCGAAGTCACGCTATACACAAAGCTACGCCTAAATAGGCTATGCTTTGATCATCAACCACAAGGCCTGCTTTTCAACAAAAGCCTTGATCATTTGCATCTTGGTGTGCCACATTGACAGTTCACGCCATGCGATCATCAACTATCCATATATACCCTCTGAGGATGTTAAGCAAGAGAATAAATTCTCCGCCACCAAACGGATATACATTAGATAGAAATCGATTTAATTTACATGGAATGAACGCCAACGTCCGACACGCATCCATTTACAAGTCCGTTCTAGGTCTGAACGGAACCGGAGTCACCTTATTCCTCGTCGGTGCTCGCATATCCGGACAATCAACAAGTATGTCTGGACAACTACCACTGTAACCCTTTCCTGGGAGCAAATCAGTCCAGGGCATCAGTAGTCATCCATTCGATGTTGAAGATCGCCGGTCTTCAATCACCGCCTTCTATTTGTTCGATTTAAATCGCCGTATAATTATTTGAAATGAGTTGAACTCGGTCTTTTCAAATAATTTTTTAAATTATTATCATTTAAATCCTTTTATATCGTTAATATTTATTTATAACGATTTACCGCTATTTTTATTTATTTAAAATAGCTCAATATAATTAAACGACGCTTCGGGTCGATGGGCGGCCCTGGCGCTGTTTTTACCAAAATTTGATTTACATATATCTTGAAATCCAACCGTAGGATTTTGACGAAATTATATCGTTGAAAAGATCATCCCAAAACGGTCCTAACGGTTCTAGTTTTGGGAAAATCCGACGGTCGGATCTTTCGGTATAACCATTTAAAGTTACGATTGCCGAAACGTGGACTACCACGCGCGTTTCGTTTAATTTATATTTATATAAATATAAACATAAATCATTTGGCGACTTCAAATACTGTCCATCAATCACATCTAAAATGTAACTTTAAAACCTATTCTTTTTATCGCATCGAAATTGACGATAAAAATGTAATTTTCTTATCCTATCATTTTTATTACATCTAAAATGACATTAAAATGTAACATTTAATTCTATCCCTTTTATCGCATCTAGAATGACGATAAAAAGATAACATTTAAATTCAATCATTTTTATTACATCTAAAATGCAAATTAAAATGTAACATTTGTTTCATTTCTTTTTATTGTCCCTAGAATGACAATAAAAAAATACTTTTGATTCCATTCTTTATTTACGTTTAAAATGTAAATAAAAATATAGCCTTTTAATCTAATCCTTTATTATCTTTAAAATGTTAACAAAAGTGTAACTTTAGAATCTATTCTTTTATTTACATCTAAAATGTAAATAAACGTATAACTTCTGATTCTAATCTTTTATTCTCTATATTTTGACAATAAAAATATAACATTAAGTTCTATCTTTTATTTACATCTAAAACGACATTAGAAATGTAACTTCAAAATCTAATCTTTTTATTGTCTCTATTTTGACAATAAAAATATAACATTAAATTCTATCTTTTATTTACATCTAGAACATAAATAAAAGTATAATCTTTCTAATTCATATTTTTATTTACATGTAAAATGCAAATAAAAATGCATCCTTTAAATCTATGTGTTTATTTACAACTAAAATGTAAATACAAGGGTCACTTTGATTTCTATGTTTTTATTTACATCTAAAATGTAAATAAAAATGTACTTTTAAATATATGTGTTGATTTACATTTACAATGCAAATAAAAATGTACTTTTTAAATTCATGTTTTTATTCACATGTGAAATGCAAATAAAAATGTACTTTTTAAAACGATATTTCTATTCACATATGAAATGCAAATAAAAATGTACTTTCTAATACGATGTTTTTATTTACATATGAAATGCAAATAAAAATGTACTTTTTAAATTCATGTTTTTATTCACATGTGAAATGCAAATAAAATTGTACTTTCTAAAACGATGTTTTTATTTACATATGAAATGCAAATAAAAATGTACTTTCCAATACGATGTTTTTATTTACATATGAAATGCAAATAAAAATGTACTTTTTAAAACGATGTTTTTATTTACATATGAAATGCAAATAAAAATGTACTTTTTAAAACGATGTTTTTATTTGCATACGAAATGCAAATAAAAATGTACTTTTTAAATTTATTCTTTTTATCCCTACCTACAATGTAAATAAAGATGTCACTTTATTTTTATTCTTCCTATTTACATCTAAAAATGTAAATAAATGTGTCACTTAAAACATATTCTTTTTATTTACATCTAAAATGTAAATAAAAGTGTCACTGCAAATTTGTTCTTTTTATTTACATCTTTAATTATAACAACAAACAATATTTTTATTGGATTATAAATTCTAATTAAATCCAACACTAACAGAAGGTGACATTTTTATCTAATTGCAAAAATCCAATCCAATTCAACAAAACAAACAAAGTGATATTTTTACGTTGAATTGAAAATTCTAATTCAATTTCAACAAAACAAGCAAGGTGCTATTTTTATGTTGAACTGAAAATTCTAATTCAATTCAACAAATAAAGGTGATTTTTTTTCTTTTATCGAATTGAAAGATCTAATTCAATTCAATGAATAAACATAGTACTCCATCTTTGTTTAATATATGTGATTCAACAAAAATGATTCAACAAAATGTTTAAACAAAATGATCTATTCTAATCTATCCATCACATGCAGATCTGAATTAACATAATGATTAAACTAGCAGATCTACATTAAAAACACCACAAATCAACATATCAACCATTCAACAATTTCGTAACCTCGCAGATCTGGTTTATTAACATACAAGAATTATTTAAACAGCGGGAAAAATATTTAAATTGATTTAATTATTTAAATCAGAGATCTCACCTTGATTCAAATTCAGATCTGAAATTCAAAAGGCTCAGAATCAGTCCCAATCGGTCCTAGAACGTAGTATTCGTTGTCACTGTCCCAATGTTTCTGAAATCGTTAAAAACTATGTACGTATGAGCGAGTTATGATTTGTTTTAGGTTTATAACAATTTAAATTAATTAATAAAATTTTAAATAAAAGGAATTTATACCCTTTCTTCCTCTGCACAGAACTAGGCCGTGACCTTTCCTTGTTGTTCGAGACTAGGGTTCTAGTTTGCTCGCGACTGAAGGCACCGGAGGTCGATCGGATTGTTCGGGGTTGAGGGGCTCGGGGAGGTGCGTCGGCCTAGGGGGAAGTTGGCCAACTCGGTGGCGGGTCTTGGGGGGTACGGCGGGGGCAAAGTCGATGGTTTGTGGGGTCGGTTCTCTCGCTTCAGGCGACGATACGGGGTGATGGCCGTATGGATTGAAAGCTTGAAGAAATCTCTATGATAAACTCCAAAGTGGGATGGAGTTTTGGTGAATGGATTGGGGAATTTTAGTGGAAGAAGATGAGAGCTATTTCGGCCATGGATATAACGGGCAGCGGCTGGTTACAGTAGTGAATAGTGATTAGGGTTTTGAATTTTTCTATTATTTATATTATTTTAATGTTAATTTTACAATTAAATCCATACACTCTTAACAACTCCGATTTCAGTCCAACCAAAGTTGATCCTACCCAATAGCCTCCGTTCCGGATCCAATGGGCTAGGCCTCGTCAGCCCAAACGACTGTCTGTGGCCTGAAATCTTTAATTTAATATTTAAATCCTTTATTTAAATAATTCAAACTTACATTTAAATTCACCGAGGCCACATACGAACTCAGAAAAATCCAAAAAAATTATTTCTAGCTTTGTTTTAACGATACGATCCTAACAAAATTAATTTCGTCGAATTCCGAGACCGTTTGAAAAATGCCTATTTTTCAGTTGATTAAATTTGACTGAAATGATCAAAACACATTTTCTTTTTCCACGCTCACATATTAATTCGAAAAATTATGAAAATTGAAACCTAGCAATAATTTGACATTCCGGTTCCAACAAAAGTGGTTTCATCGAAAAAAGAGGTCGTTTGTGAAATGGCTATTTTTAATTTTTAAAACGAAAATTTTAAATTCTGGCACATTTTCTAACCAAATTATTTAAAATAAAAATATTAATTTAGTTCTGATTTTCCAGGTTGTTACAATCTCCCCCACTTAAAATCTTTTCGTCCCCGAAAAAGAAACAAGTAAAGTTGGAAACAAAACAGAAAATGTAGAATATTGTAAATGTACCTCAATACAAGAGTTAATCGGAGATGTCCACTCTGCACTTGGGATAAGCCTGTTTGATGCTATCCTCAGTCTCCCATCTACAGTCTCCAGGATCCCCGCTCCATTGCACTTTGACTAAGTGGATCCTCTTGTTTCTCAGAACTTGGGTCTCCTTGCCAATAATTTTCACTAGCTCCCTCCTTACTGCTAAGCTCGGTGTAATCTCCAAATCTTGTTGTGCTGCTTCCTCCACAACTAAGTCTGGATCATGAACATGCTTCCGGAGTTGGGACACATGAAATACATTGTGAACCCCTGGCAACCAGTCGGGCAACTGCACTCTATTAGCGAGGGTTCCAATTCTTTCGAGAATAGGGAATGGACCAATGAATCTCGGCACTAACTTCCCAGTATTCCCAAAACGAACTACTCCTCTCAATGGGGAAACCTTCAAGTATACATAATCACCAACAGAGAATTCTAAATCTCTTCTTTGTGAGTCTGCATAGCTCTTATGTCGGCTCTGAGTAGTCAGTAAGCGCTTCTTAATAAAATCAACTTTCTCTGCTGCTTCGCGAATCATGACGGGACCCAAGACTAATCGATTGCCTGGTTCCACCCAACATGCGGGAGATCTGCATGGCCTGCCATATAATGCTTTGAATGGCCACATCTGTAGGATTGCTTGATAACTGTTATTATAAGAGAACTCGACCAAGAATAAGTGGTCCTCCCATGAACCGCCAAAATCAAGAATGCATGCTCGCAACAAGTCTTCTAATATGCGGTTTACCCTCTCAGTCTGGCCATCTGTCTGAGGGTAATAAGCAGTGCTCAGATTCAACTTGGTCCCAAGCTCTTCTTGGAAAGCTTCCCAGAACTTGCTAGCAAATAATGGATCACAGTCACTGACAATGTTACTGGGAACTCCATGCAGTCTGACAATCTCTTTGAAATAAAGCTGCGCCAGACTTCGAGCTGTTCGATTAGATTTGACAGGGATGAAATGGACAGTCTTTGTGAGGCGATCTACAATCACCCATATACTGTCATTCCCTTTTCTGGTTCGGGGCAAGCCATCAATAAAGTCCATAGAAATTTCGTCCCACTTCCAACTTGGAACCCCTAGCAGTTGCAACAATCCCGCTAGCTTCTGCTGATCGCTTTTGACTTGCTGACAAGTAGGACATCTAGCAACATATATAGAAATATCTCTTTTCATCGCCTTCCACCAAAAGGTGCGCTTGAGATCACGATACATCTTGCTCACCCCTGGATGAATACTGAGCTTAGATTTATAACATTCGTCCATAACTTCTCTTTTTAGCTCGGGACTATCTGACACACATATTCGCCCTTGTAGTCTAAGGGTCCCCTTGCTGTCTATTTGGAAGCTTGGGGCCTCACCTTTTCGAACTCGCTCGCGAAGCATCTGAATATACTTATCACTCTTCTGAAGAGCAGAGATTTTATCAATCAGTGTAGGGGTAATGATGAGATTAGCGATGATAAGATTGGTGCAGTCCGCATTCTTCCTGCTGAGTGCATCCGCTACAACATTAGCTTTTCCTGGAGTATATAAGATGTCCAGGACATAGGCCGCAAGAAATTTAACCCAACGTTGTTGCCTCAAATTCAAATCTCATTGGGTAAATAGATGCTTCAAAGATTTGTGATCCGTATACAGTTCGAACTTCTCACCCAAGAGATAGTGCCTCCATATCTTTAGAGCAAATACAATGGCCATTAGCTCGAGATCATGAGTGGCATAATTTTTCTCATGCGATTTCAACTGACGACTAGCATATACAAATACTTTGTCCCTTTGCATTAGCACCGCACCAATACCTTAAACAGATAAAAGGATAACATGTTAAAATGAGATTTATCATTAAAAAATGTCATTTCTAACACGTTGGTTCATATAAAAAGGATAACCTTCTCTAGAAGCATATGTACAGACTTTCAAATTCTGATTGCCATCAATAATGATCAACACAGGTGCAGTGGTCAACCTCCTTTTTAACTCTTGAAAAGCTGCCTCACATTTGGGTGTCCAAATGAGCTTCGTATGCTTCTTAATCAGCTTTGTCAATGGACAAGATATCCTCAAAAAATCTTTGATGAATTTCCGATAATACCCGGCCAGTACTAAGAAACTTCTAACTTCGGTTGGAGTTCTAGGCTGCTTCCAATCTTGGATGGCTGAGATCTTTCCTGGATCTACTGAAATGACTTTCTTTGATACAACATGACCGAGGAATTTCACCTCTTCTTGCCAGAATATGCATTTGGAGAATTTGGCTTTCAACACATTTCTTCGCAAAATCTCCAAGACTTCTTTCAGATGCTTTTCGTGCTCCATGTTGGTTTTAGAAAAGATTAGGATGTCATCGATGAACACCAACACGAATTTTCAAAACATCTCGGAATACTCTATTCATCAAATCAACAAAGTATGCTGGAGCATTACATAGACCGAAGGGCATTACTAGCCATTCATGAAATGTGTCTGGCCCTCTGAAAGCAGTCAAAGGAACACACTCTTCTGCGATACGCAGTTGATGGAAACCTGTGGCTAGATCCATCCTAGAGAATACTCGTGCTCCATGTAGGCGGTCCAGCAAGTCATCAATACGAGGCAGTGGATATTTGTTTTTTAGTGTTTTCCTATTGAGGTCGCGGTAGTCCACCCACAGTCAGAGTGTACCGTCTGACTTCGGGACAAATACCACTGCTGCACCCCATTCTGAGAAGCTTGGCCTGATCAGACCCTTCCACAAAAGCTGCTTAGTTTGATTGCTCATCTCCTCATTTTCTTTTGGTGACATTCTTCGAATAGGATGCACGACGGGCCTTGCATTCGGAGCTAAGTCAATTCTGAAGTTGATTTCTCTATGTGGAGGTAACCTATCAACCTCGTTGAACACGTCAGCATAATCTTTGACGACGGGAATATCCTCAATAGAAGTGGGAGTGACTTCTAGAGAAGACCAAAATTCTTTTCTGATAGTGGCTGAGCCGTGGCATAGTATAGTAATATTTCTAAGCTTAGTTTTAACTTTGATGATTCTTTCAGCACATACTAACTCAACCTCATACTTTGTTAGCCATTCCATTCCCAGTATGATATCATAACTGGAGAAATTCATGATGATCAGATTAAAAGGAAACTGGTAGCGAGAATAGGAAATAGGCACTTTACAGTATTGATCGAGAATAAGAGAACCTCCTATCGGACTGTGGGCTCTAATCAATTCTTTAAGTTTTCTTTGTTCCAATTTTAACTTTTTAATTGTGTCACTAGAGATAAAACTACATGATGCAACAGAGTCAAATAATGTTGTAATAGAGATGTTCTCAATATCAAGAGTACCTCCTAAAACATTGGGTTTACCTGCTCCTTCGAACGAAGTTGGTACAGCCGTACCCTCGTAGACATTCGCCACTTGAGAACTCTTTAGCAGTGGGCAGTTGGGCTTGATGTATCCCTTCTGATGACAATTGTAGCACTCCCTCTTATCCTGAGAATTCTGGCCACGATTCTGACTAGATCCAAACTCCTTCCTCTTGGCCCTTTTCGGAGCTCTACACTCGGATTCAAAGTGTCCCACCTTGTTGCAGTTATTGCATTTCACCTTAGTCCTGTCTCTCTTCTTTCCTTGAGGCTTGGAGGCCGAAGAGTTGCTCGCCTCAGGTTTCTTGTCAGTTTGCTCCTTCTTGTTGTTATTCTGATTTTTCAGCCGATCTTGCTGTGCAGCTAGGTCATTCTCCTTATAGTGATATGCCATCTTGATTACTTCATTAAATGGGAGTTTGATATGAGCCGTGACTCTGTCCAGGTACTTCTTAGAAAGTCCCTTAATGAATCTTTTATTTTTCTGAACTGGATCTTGAATCAACTCTGGAGCATAGCGTGAAAGTTCCTCGAACTTCCTCACATATTCTAAGATAGTCATTTCTCCCTGCTGTAAATTTGCAAATTGATCATGAAGCCTCTCTACTTCCTATGGAGGGATATACTTGTCGTTGAAAAGCCCTTTGAATCCAGCCCACGACATGTTGGCCACATCATTTCCAATTTTGACTGTGTCCCACCAATGTTCAGCTTGGTCCTTCAATAGCCATGTTTCCTTAAAGCGTTTGCGTTGATCCTCCAATTCAAAGCCTTCAAAGATTTTCTCACTGTCCTTTAACCATGTCTGTGCCTCGATCACCGTCTCTCGCCCGGTAAAGGGCGCTCCCCCTAAGTTTCTGAATTTTTTTGGACATTCTCTCCAAGTCAAATGGCTGCGGGGGAGGAGAGGGTGGTGCTACGACCTCGAAAGTGGGTCGTGTAACGACCCACATTCTACGCAACGAAGGATCGTAGAATATTTATTTCTTTCACATACGAATTCGTATGGTCATGTAACTTTAGGAGACGACTATTGGGTTCATTTCCCATGTTCATGATTTTTGTCGATTTTTAAATGACCGTTTTGCCCCTAACTGATCTTGTCTCAGCCATAACTTTTAATTAGAAAGGAATTTTGACCTGAAACAACTTCCATTGGATCCAGATGATGGTTTACAATTCCGTAGAGTGGTCACATTAGCCAAACGGACTTACCGTTTGGGAGATATGACTGAAACATGGTTTAGAAGGTGAAAAACTGCTTAACTGGGCTTAATTGGGTAATTAACAGCTAGGCCCAATGGGGGATTTCGGGATTAGGGATATATAGGGGCTGATTAGGGTTAGAAAACATTTCTTTCAGCCGCCACTTTCATTCTTGGAACCCTAGTAATGGCCTCCACCTTTAATTTCATCCTAAATCACTTTCTAATTGAAGATTAGGCTAAAGTACATCAAATCAAGGAAAAATAACATCATTTCAGAGTAGAGCTGCTGTTAGACATCGGTATTCGTGCCAAACAGAGAATCATTTCAGATCTGTGTTTTATTTGTGGCCAAGGTGAGTGATTTGCAAGGTTTCTCACTAATTATGGTTAATTAAGGGTAATTAGTGTTGATTAGCGAATTTATACATGTTAAAATTCTAGAAAAATATTCCTAAATTTCGAAATATTGTTTTAGGCCTCTGTTAGAAAATTTGGCTACTTTGGTTAAGTTTTGTTAATCCTATCATTAGATTTTCTTAAACGTGCTTGAAGGAAAATATGGGGTTTAGGCTATGTTTGATCCGTTTTAACCTATCAAATTGTTGTTTTGGTGTTTGTGGTCAGTTCTATATGTTGCTATGACTGTATGGTATGTTTTGTGAATGAATAGAAAAGTTAGATTGGTCAAAAACGCCGACGAATGGCGTAAAACAGTCGTTGGAAGAGTTACAGGAAAATTGTGCAGAACCGGATCGGATCGCCCCTACCTCAACCCGACCCGATCGTGAGACCCCTTCACGAGTTGACCCTACTCCATGAGCTGCTCCACTTTGAAGGCCACGAACCAGAAGACCGCGACTCGATCCGATGGAGGGATCATGACCCGACCTGGTGGAAGGAGCACGACCCGATCCGACCCGGAGGAGCTTGTCACGAATTGAAATGTTGAGCACAAATTGAACTGGAGCATGACGTCACTACCAAGAGCTTGGCACCACGACCCGATCCAATGCAGGTGGCTTGAACCGATCCGAAGTGAAGAAAAGGGGAAAAGCCGAACCGATCCGGGGAAGAAGACCAAAGCTCGAGACGCAAAGGTAGTCCAAATGGGAAGCTTGTACTCAGGATCCAGATGGGAACCATCGAGTCAGCTTCATGGGTTGGGCTTTGCTGTGGGACGTGTGCTAAGGGGTTGTCGATGTCTATGACTTTGGATCACTATGTGTAGGGAGTACGTGAACGGACTCAGGACCACAGTGGTCTAGGTACGACTAATGGGCTATAAACCAATGAAGCGGGGTCATTTGTAAAGATTTAGTCATGACTCCGTAGGGTAAGCTTGGTAGTAGCAGTAGTCGTACAAGTCGAACTCCGTCACTACTTCGATGGGTCTAGTGATCGAAGCGGTGGACATCGTATGCTTTATGCACTGAGTGAGAGATGTGAGGATGGCTGCTATGATTGATCGTTTGCTATCACTATGACATGCACACCCCTTCCCCCGTTATCTTTACACCATCTGTTTAGTGACACCTTAGAGTATTGTACGATATGTAGTGCTAACTCTTTGGTTGCAGGTCCAGGTTCAGGTATGGTTTAGTATACCTGTTATCATTTTGTTTTGCTGCTTATCGCTCCTACCAGACTTTTGTCTGACCCAGAGTTTTATGTCTTTTCTTATTATTCCGGGTGCTCTCACGAGCAGACTAGAGACAGGTTAGCTGGTGATGCACGAGTAGCTGTACTGGAGACGAGCAGGAGGCTTCCACGTATGATATATATGTATAGATATTCTCCCTATGTCGCTGCGGGGCACTACTTTGGGCATTAGTAGTGTACCTTTTTCCTTTGCTTTTCTTTAGAGACAGTTTGAAAGGTTGTAATAATGGTGATGTGGAACATAAGCTGTATTTGGATTTCCGCTGCTATGATGTGTAGTTCTAGTTTTCAGCTTATGCACTGTCTCGCCTGTTTTATGTTAAGTATGTTGTTATTATGTTTTATCCCATGCGCTGTGAGACATTTTACAGGTTCTTGATTAGTTCATTCTCTTCTTTCCTTTCTTTGGCGACCGTTCCATACTAGTCGGGCATGTGTACAACGCACTTTAGGAGGAAATGCCGGTTGGTGCGGGGCAGACCGTCACACTTGGTATCAGAGCTCTAGGTTGCATAGTTAACCTAGGGAAAGACACCAGGGAGAGATAGTACACGCATATGAGAGCGCGTATTTGTGATTACTTTGGTTTTTTAAAAGCTATATATATATCACTATTAGTATATCTAAGGATGAAGTCGCCCTGCACTGGCACCACTATGGAGATGGTTAATCGTTTTCTCTGTGCAGATTGAACGATGAGCCGATACGCAAGGGGTACCGGTAGGGGAGCCAATAATGGGAATGCTGCTGAGATGAGGACGATGTTTACTGACCTCATGAGAGAGATGCTTAGGGATGTGCAGAGGGCAGCTCCCAATGCTGGTAATGGAGGTGGTCCAATAGTGCAGGCGCCTAGGGCCGATTTCGCCAAGCTGAATAAGGATTATACTAGTCTTGGTGGGAAGCCGTCGGCTATGGATGTTAAGGATTGGTTGGATAACTGCGAGCGTATCTTCGAAGACTTGGGTATCGAGGATGCGATGAAGAGAAGGCTAGCATCCCGTCAGCTGCAAGTACGGGCAATGAATTGGTGGAATGCCATAAAGGCAGCTACTCCCGAAGATCAGATTACTTCGGATCAGTTTAAGGTTCGCTTTAGCGATAAATTCATTCTAGCTGCTCAGAAGTCAGTACTGTTTAAGAAATTCTTGGAACTCAAGCAGAATGGCAGAGCTGTCTCAGAGTATATTGCCGGATTCGACACTTTTTCGAAAATGGGTTATCCCTAATAGATACTGCCGAGAAGAAGAACGAGAAGTTCATAACTGGTTAGGATGGATACTTGGGGGAAAGTCTTATTAACCACATCGATGAGACATTTGAATCGATTGTGGGAAAAGCTTTAAGATCAGAGAGTCTTTACCCTAAGTCGAAGACTGAGGTCGCATTTGTAGAGGAGCCAAAACCGCAAGCAAGCGATGGAGGAAAGAGTGGTTCTCATAATAAGAGGAAGCAGAACCAGAATAAGGATGGCCAGAAGAAGAAGAAAGATGTTGAGTGCTTCAGCTGTGGCAAGATGGGCCACTATGCTAGTAATTGTCGAGCAAAGCCAGAAGACAGGAAGTGCTTCAACTGTGGCCAAGTGGGACATCACAAGGACAAGTGTCCGCAACCCCCTAAAGAAAAGCAGATGGTGAAAGAATATGCCCTTAATGTTATTCCTTCTTCGTCGAATGCCCCAACTGCGGCGGGGATGGGAAATAATGTCGTTATTCAAGGTATGCTTTCTGTTTATGATGTTCCTGTTAGAGTTTTGTTTGATACCGGAGCTTCCAATTCTTTCATATCTAGTGACCTGGTAAATAGGTTGGGATTGGATCCCGAGATTGTCGATAGACCTTTAGTAGTGACGAACCCGATTGGTGGTTCGACTAGCCTTAGCATGATTTGTCGTAATGTGGTCTTATCGAGTCATTGATGCATGTTTGTTTGTGATTGCTTTGTTTTAGGCTTTACTGTGTTTGGCATTATTTTGGGAGTCGATTGGCTCCAAAGATACGGGGTGGTGGTAGAAAGTGAGGGCTTTTTGGTGACTGCTAGAGCGAATGATGGGCGGAGGGTAGTGTTTGGTGGTCTACCTAGTGATGGGGTAATGGCTAGTTTTCTAAATTCCCTCAACATCCCGCATGATGAGTTGTCAGGTTTGCCCGTGGTTGGCCAGTATCCGGACGTCTTCGAGGAAGTGACCGGGCTTCCACCACACTAAGAGATTGAGTTCCGTATTGATTTAGTGAAAGATGCCAGACCTATAGTGATGCCACTTCGTCGTATGGCACCAAGGGAGCAGCGAGAGCTCGGGGTGCAAGTAAGCGATCTTTTGAAGAAGGGCTTTATCAGAAGAAGTGTTTCTGAGTGGGGAGCACGAGTTGTGTTTGCTACCAAGGCTGATGTTTCCCTTCGATTGTGTGTGGACTACCGCGAATTGAATAAGGTGACGAGGAAGAATAAGTATCCTCTACCGCAGATGATTTGTTTGATCAGTTAAGTGGCGCGAGAGTATTTTCCCAGTTGGATCTCGCGATAGGTTTTCATTAGCTTAGAGTGGAAGCTGAAAGTATAGCTAAAACGGCCTTTCGGACGCTGTCCGGATTTTATGAGTGGTTGGTCATGCCATTCGGGCTGACCAATTCACCAACATATTTTGTGGACCTTATGAATAGGGTATTCAGAGATCAGTTGAATAACTTTGTTCTTGTGTTCATGGACGATATACTTGTTTATTCAAGGACAGAGGAAGAACACAAGGAACATTTGAGGATAGTGATGGAGGTGTTGAGAAAACACCAATTGAAAGAAAAGTTTTCTAAGTGTCACTTCTGGAGGAGGGAAGTGAGATTCTTGGGCCATGTTGTTTCAGAGAATGGTATTGCCGTGGATCCTGCGAAGGTGGCTACGGTACAAGATTGGTCTACGCCCAAGAATGCAACGGACATAAGAAGTTTCTTGGGATTAGCTGGATATTATCGTAAGTTTATCCAAGACTTCTCCAAGATAGCAACACCATTGACTCAGTTGACCAAGAAGAATCAAGCTTTCGTCTGGGGCGAAAAGTGCGAGAATGCATTCAAGAGTCTAAAGGAAAAGTTGACATGTGCACCAGTGTTAGTCATTCCTAAGGGGAATGAAGAGATGATGGTATATACGGATGCATATGGTACCAGACTAGGTGATGTGTTGATGCAGGGAGGTAGGGTTGTAGCTTATGCAATTCGGCAACTGAAACCACATGAGAGAAGATACCCTACCCATGACTTGGAATTAGCAGCGATCATGTTTGCATTGAAGATGTGGAGACATTATCTCTTGGGAGAAAGATTCGAGTTGTTTACCAATCATAAATCGTTAAAGTATCTTTTCTCTCAAAAGGATCTAAATCTTCGACAACAAAGATGGTTAGGATTCTTGGCTTCCTATGATTTCGACATTGCATATACACCATGAAAGGGCAATGCGGTGGCTGATGCATTGAGTAGAAGACATGCCAGTTTAGGGGCTATGTTTCTTGAGTGGAAGCAACTGGAGTACATCGCTGGGTATGATTTCAGACCAAAGTGCGAATTGGATCCAGAAATTTTAGCAAGTTTGACGATCAGACCTACATTGATTGAGCGGGTTGGTTCCAGTCAAAGGGACGATCCTAACTTATTGGAAATCATCTCAAAGTTAGAGATGGGAATCGACGGAGAGATGAACCAGTATGGGCTTGATCGAGATGGATGGCTTAGAAAGAATGGAAGACTTGTTGTGCCCAATGTCAGTGGATTGAGAGATGAGGTGCTTAGAGAATGTCATCACTCAAAACTGACTATACATCCCGGTGGTAACAAAATGTACCGAGACATGAAGCAAACCTAATACTGGGAAGGATGAAAAGAGACGTTGGGACGTTTATATCCAAATGCATGAATTACCAGCTAGTTAAAGCTGAGCAAAAGAAGCCTAGTGGTTTGTTGCAACCATTAGAGATTCCAGAATGGAAATGGGAACAAGTCTCAATGGATTTCATTGACGGGTTACCAAGGACTAGGTCGGGCCATGATAGCATTTGGGTGATTGTGGACCGATTGACCAAGAGTGCAAGATTTATACCCGTCAAGTCGAATAGAATGGCAGTTAAGTTAGCTGAACTATATGTAAAGTGGGTAGTAATATTTCATGGAATACCCAAAGGCATTGTGAGTGACCGAGATCCGTTGTTCACTAGTGGACTTTGGAAGTGCTTACAAGAGGCGTTAGGATCAGAATTACATTTCCGTACCGCGTATCATCCTCAAACCGACGATCAAACAGAGAGGGTGAATCGAGTATTAGAAGATCTCTTGAGAGCTTGCACATTAGACTTTGGTGGATCATGGGATGACCATTTGCATCTAGTAGAGTTTGCATATAATTATAGTTACCAATCCAGTATTGGTATGACTCCATTTGAAGCTTTGTACGGAAGACCGTGCAACTCACCGTCATGTTGGTTAGAAACTGGTGAGAAGTTTGTGCTTGGACCAGATGTGATAAGAGAAACTTCAGCTAAGATTAAGGTTATCCAACAACGAATGAAGGCTGCCCAAGATAGGCAGAAGAGTTATGCTGATAAGAGGAGAAGAGAATTAAAGTTCTCCATTGGCGACTTGGTGTTTGTCAAGATTTCTCCGTTGAAGAGCGTGATACGATTTGGCAGGAGAGGCAAGTTAGCACCAAGATTTGTTGGTCCATTCCCAGTTCTTGAGCAAATTGGGAATCTGGCATATAAAGTTGAATTACCAGAGAAGATGGCAGGAGTTCATAACGTATTTCATGTTTCCCAGTTACGGAAATTCGTGCACGACCCCGATGTGACTATTTCACCTGATCAGTTGGATAATATCGAAGTAGAACCCGAGGCGGTTGGGAACCGCAAGCCGATTCATATTGTAGGGTACGATACAAAGAAACTTCGAAGGAAGGCGGTGAGGCTAGTCAAGGTTCAGTGGGGCGAGGACGAGAATGACTGTACTTGGGAGACAGAGGAAAACATTAGGAAGACGTATCTAGAACTCTTTGCCTGGTAAGATTTCTGTTTCAATTTAGTCTTTCCGCATGCTAGGATATGTTTGTTTTGTTTGTTTTACATGTTTGATTGTTGTATATGGCTGGTAGGCAAGCGGGATCCTTTGTATGTTTTGGGTTAAGGAATTTCGAGGACGAAATTTCTTTGTGGGGGGGGGGGGGGGGGGGACAGTGTAACGACCCGCATTCTACGCAATGAAGGATCGTAGAATATTTATTTCTTTCACATACTAAGTCGTATGGTCATGTAACTTTAGGAGATGACTATTGGGGTCATTTCCCATGTTCATGATTTTTGTCGATTTTTAAATGACCGTTTTGCCCCTACTGATCTTGTTTCGGCCATAACTTTTGACAAGAAAGGAATTATGACCTGAAACCACTTCCATTGGATCCAGATGATGGTTTACAATTCCGTAGAGTGGTCACACTAGCCAAATGGACTTACCGTTTGGAAGATATGGCTGAAACATGGTTTAGAAGGTGAAAAACTGCTTAACTGGGCTTAATTGGGTAATTAACAACTAGGCCCAATGGGGGATTTCGGGATTAGGGGTATATAGTGGCTGATTAGGGTTAGAAAACATTTCTTTCAGCCGCCACTTTCATTCTTGGAACCCTAGTAATGGCCTCCACCTTCTAATTTCATCCTAAATCACTTTCTAATTGAAGATTAGGCTAAACTACATCAAATCAAGAAAAAATAACATCATTTCAGAGTACAGCTGCTGTTAGACATCGGTATTCGTGCCAAACAGAGAATCATTTCAGATCTGAGTTTTATTTGTGGCCAAGGTGAGTGATTTGCAAGGTTTCTCACTAATTATGGTTAATTAAGGGTAATTAGTGTTGATTAGCGAATTTATACATGTTAAAATTCTAGAAAAATATTCATAAATTTCGAAATATTGTTTTTGGCCTCTGTTAGAAAATTTGGCTAATTTGGTTAAGTTTTGTTAATCCTATCATTATATTTTCTTAAACGTGCTTGAGGGAAAATATGGGGTTTTGGCTATGTTTGATCCGTTTTAACCTATCAAATTGTTGTTTTGGTGTTTGTGGTCAGTTCTATATTTTGCTATGACTATATGGTATGTTTTGTGAATGATTAGAAAAGTTAGATTGGTCAAAAACGCCGACGAATGGCGTAAAACAGTCGCTGGAAGAGTTGGAGGAAAATTGTGCAGAACCGGATCGGATCGCCCCATACCCCAACCCGACCCGATCGTGAGACCCCTTCACGAGCTGACCCTACTCCATGAGCTGCTCCACTTTGAAGGCCACGAACCAGAAGACCGCGACTCGATCCGATGGAGGGATCATGACCCAACCCGGTGGAAGGAGCACGACCCGATCCGACCCGAAGGAGCTTGTCACGAACTGAAATGTTGAGCACGAACTGAACTGGAGCATGACGTCACGACCAAGAGCTTGGCACCACGACCCGATCCGATGCAGGTGGCTCGAACCGATCCGAAGTGAAGAAAAGGGGAAAAGCCGAACCGATCCGGGGAAGAAGACCAAAGCCCGAGACGCAAAGGTAGTCCAAATGGGAAGCTTGTACTCAGGATCCAGATGGGAACCATCGAGTCAACTTCATGGGTTGGGCTTTGCTGCGGGACATGTGCTAAGGGGTTGTCGATGTCTATGACTTTGGATCACTATGTGTAGGGAGTACGTGAACGGACTCAGGACCACAGTGGTCTAGGTATGACTAATGGGCAATAGACCAATGAAGCGGTGTCATTTGTAAAGATTTAGTCATGACTCCGTAGGGTAAGCTTGGTAGTAGCAGTAGTCGTGTAAGTCGAACTCCGTCACTACATCGATGGGTCTAGTGATCGAAGCGGTGGACATCGTATGATTTATGCACTGAGTGAGAGATGTGAGGATGGCTACTATGATTGATTGTTTGCTATCACTATGACATGCACACCCCTCCCCCGTTATCTTTACACCATCTGTTTAGTGGCACCTTAGAGTATTGTACGGTATGTAGTGCTAACTCTTTGGTTGCAGGTCCAGGTTCAGGTAGGGTTTAGTATACCTGTTATCGTTCTGTTTTGCTGCTTATCGCTCATATCAGACTTTTGTCTGACCCAGAGTTTTATGTCTCTTCTTATTACTCTGGGTGCTCTCACGAGCAGACTAGAGACAGGTTAGCTGGTGATGCACGAGTAGCTGTACCGGAGACGAGCAGGAGGCTTCCACGTATGATATATGTATAGATATTCTCCCTGTGTCGCTGCGGGGCACTACTTTGGGCATTAGCAGTGTACCTTGTTTCTTTGCTTTGCTTTAGAGACAGTTTGAAAGGTTGTAATAATGGTGATGTGGAACATAAGCTGTATTTGAATTTCCGCTGCTATGATGTGTAGTTCTAGTTTTCAGCTTATGCTCTGTCTCGCCTGTTTTATGTTAAGTATGTTGTTATTATATTTTATCCCATGCGCTGTGAGACATTTTACAGGTTCTTGATTAGTTCATTCTCTTCTTTCCTTTCTTTGGCGACCGTTCCATACTAGTCGGGCATGTGCACAACGCACTTTCGGAGGAAATGCCGGCTGGTGCGGGGCAGATCGTCACAGGCTGCTCTTGAGTAATGGGTGTCTCATCTATGACTGGCCCTCTGGCTCTACCTCGAGCTCCACCTCGTGTTCTAGCTCTAGTGCTCATTTTATATTAGTCTGTACCATCAAGAAAAGAGCCAGACCAACAAAAATGATAATTTTTAAAGAAAGGTAAAGGTAGGAACAAATGGAAAGATGATGATGTAATGACTGATTAATATGTGCTATTCTGCTGTGCTCATTCTAGGATATTACTAATCCTATCTCTAATGAGCAACTCGCCTTAGAATACTGCTGATTCTATCTAGACGAATTGTTCTAAATATGTCATACTCCGAGGCTAAGGTTAACCTTTAGCTCTGATACCAACTGTGATGTCCCCGAACTTCCGTAGAACGAAAGCGAAGATAATCATTGGAATATGACATATTTACAATAAAAACAGATCTCAGATAATATCATAACACATAAATCATTGCAGCGGAAATTAAATGTCATCAGCATCATAATATCCAATACATCAGAGTACGTAGATACATGACACACTTAGCAAAAAGAAAGTTTGAATGAAAAGGAAATAAGTCTCAAACTCCATAATGTACATCAAATACCAAGGATGAAATAAAGTCTCAAAAGCAGAACAAAAGAGAAAAGAAAAAGGTCTTCGTCTTCTTTCTTCAGCAAGCTCCAATCCAGAATGTATCCACCTAAACCTGTCACTTGGCTGCCCGTGTGAAAAGAGGGCACTCGAGTTTGCAAAGTGAAACAAACTTCGAGTTAGTCATGGGAATGGTATGAGAAATCTTCCTTACATAATCTAACAATGTGGCTAATCACAGGACCACGCCGCTAACGCGGAACGGGTTTACTCCATTGGTTTTCCAGTGCATAATTAAAATAAATTTTATTACAAAACAACGAAATGCTTTTGGAAAAATGAAATCATTATAAGACTCAAGTCCCATCACACAATGCAATGCAAATCGGAGGATAGAGTTTTACCTTATAGTGATCAAATATGCTTGATACGTAGAAAATAATATTTTTAATATTATCATTAGTGTCTAATCAGTATTAAAATACTTCAAAGTAAATGCATCAATCCTAGATGGCATAGTACCCCATCCTACTATGTCGCTGTATATAGGTTTACAATCAAAACCGTAATGTCGTATTGGAGATTTGGTTTCCATCATGAATCGAGGCTAGGGATCGTCCTCTCCAACTGTGCATCAATGAAAAGAAAAAATGAATAAATTTTCAAAATTAAAAATATTTATAAAATATTCACTCATAAATTAAAATCTCAAGCCATTCTCCCCCTTTTGTTATCATCAAAAGGATACAGAGTTTAAAATATAGATGAAAAATGACTAGAAATATAATATCAACTTAAGAGGAAAAACGGTCATCATAAATCTCAATCGGTCAAACAAAAATCATACTATTCTGAGAACAGGTGGCATATTTCATATTGGAGAGAATGATGGATTTACAATGAAATTTATATAAATGGGGAGAGTTATAAAAATATGAATATTTTCCAATAAAAAATTTATAACATGAAGCATAAAACAGTGATGGAGTTGGACTATAATTAATAATTCAATTTAAGTGACAACATCGTATAATCTCAAATCCCAATATCTATCAATCAACAAATCATAATACGTCATAAGATTTCAACACATTTCACAAGTTAGAGTATGGATTGATAGGCTAGTTTTTATACACAAAGGAGAATTTCAAATTATTTTAATTTATAGCACATTATTCCTTTTTCTTTTTATTTTATTTAAGAGCGCACTAACCATGCATAACCAGAGCTTGGATTTTTAAATGAGGTCAGTCGCAGCTCAAATTATAAGTTGTCTCTTAACCATGCATGACTAGAGCTTGGATTTTTAAATGAGGTTAGAGACACACTTATATATTAATTATATTTTTTATTTCATTTTCAAAAGAAAAACTCCTCGGTATATAAACCAAAATGAATGATAGAAATGTGGTGGGTACAGAAATGGACTGTGAAATAAATTTCTAAATTAATTATATTATGAAATATGCTCGACTTTACCGGAATCATGAAATTTTCAATTATCACTAAAACTGAATAATAATATAACCATAATTTCATCACAAATATTTTTCACTGTTTACTCAAAAAGATTTTTAAAAAAAAAATTTAACTCTCCACATTAATATAAAAGACATGATGGATGGCAGAAAGATGATAGATAAAGGAGATGGTCGTGAAATAATTGCCAATTCAAAGATATTATAATAAATGTTCAACCATCATGAAAATCTAAATAAAATCTCCTCTTGTTGTGAAATATACTACAGTCACAATTCATCACAATTTCAAATTTTGATAATAATTTTGATGAATTATAAATACAGTTCAATTTGGATATTGATTTCAACTTCTGAATGAATAATCAATAAATAATTTTAAAATTGAAAATCAATTACAGGAGGAAATTGAAAAGATCTATACAACACAAGAAGGATTACAAAATATATACAAAAAAATTCAGCACTACTGGTACCAATTGGTGTCTTTATTAATGAGGATTATAAGACGACACTGCAGACAAAACAGGATATCACTTACAATATAATTTTTTTTAATCACAAGACCCAAGTAGAGAAGATTAACCAATCAAGCAAAATTAATTCCATCTATCAGAGCATGGTAAACCTTTGATACCAAATCAAGCAGTCATCAAAAATATTTACAAATCAATTTCTTTTAATCAGAGCAGCAGATGATTTCAAAACAAACATTTTTCAAAATAGTATTAGAGCAGCACAAAATTAGTTTCAAAGCAGACTTGTCAAGATGATGGTCACATAAGATCATTTGTGATCCAAGATTAGAAATACCGTTTATTTGAAATCATTTGAGGAATATGAAAAACTCAAGATTCAATGAACTGACCACATCAGATTATAAATTATAAATTCACGATGTGTGTGAGATTTAAGAAATCAATAATTTCAAATGATTTTAAACAAACAAATATTTAAATAAAAAAATCATGAAATAACACTGAGTTTCAAGACCGAATTTAAAGAATTTTTCCAAATAAATTCTGACAAGCACAAGAGTAATTTCAGATCATTTACATCAAACTAAAGAAATATGCATGATCCATAAAATTAGAATAATTTATTTGAAATCACTTGAATCTATGTCAGATTTTGGGATATAATGAATCAGTCACACAAGATTGATAATTTTAAGTGTAAGAGGCGTGTGATATTCAAAATATCAAGAATTTCAGATGATTTCAAAACAAACAAATTTCAATCATAATGATCATGAATATAAGATGAATTTCTAGATGTATCACTGATTCAAGACAATTTAAAATATTCAAGCCAATCTGATTTTTTTTGAAATTATCACAACTGATAAATAACAAAGTGCTGTAATGAGTATAAATTTTCAAGTATTTCCAAAATGAATTAGAAGGGACTCAAAACAGCAATGGTGTGTGAAATTCCACAAAACTTTTAGATCTTCAAAAATTTAGAATTCGAATCAACAGTGTTCAAGATATGACACAAATACATCAACACTGTTATAATTCAGAGAATCAGAAAACAAACTTCAAATCAATTGCAGGTATTTACAAAAATATATTCAAGATCTGGAAATGATTAAAAACATCAGAGTTTTATACAAATGAAGCAAATTTCCAGAAAAATATGAATTCTACAATTGGAAGTTAAGAAAGCCCAAGAAGGTACAAAGATATGATAGTGACAAATCAAACAAAAAAAAGAAAGAAAAATAAACAGAAGGGACAGAAGGAGAAATAAACAAAAATAAAATAAAATTAGAGAATATTTACAAAGGTGATTTTATAGATCATACCATAATCCAATGTAAAACAGAATCTCTAACTCAACAATCCTGGCTGGAGGAACTGCGGATGATTTAGTGACATAAAGCCGTTTGAATCCAATTTTTCTTTAGCTATGCAGTTCCTCAGCCTCCTTCGGTACCTAACTGTTAAGAGGATTGAGTGGTCTAACAAAATTTGTAAAACCACTCTCAATTGTTTTCTTACGTTTTGGTACCCAAATCTGTTTGTATAACAATCCATCAGAATTTACTAAAGTTCCTTTAGGGACACAAATCTGTTTGAATTTATATTAATTCACTTTGTTTCTTTTTGGGGTCCAAAATGGATTAGATAAACTATTATCAAACAATTTCTTTTCACGTTTGTGATTCAAAAAACTTTTGAAATATCCAGAGTTCAACTTTTCAAAATTATTCTTCTTGAAGCAACTTGAGGGATTTTTAAAACCATTTGAATTGGCATTTTCAAAAACATTATTTTTCCCAAATCCAATACCATATTTATTTCCAATAGAAACTTGATTTTGCAACAACATATTCAACGATTTTTCCCCATTAGAAAATTAATCCAAAGTTGATTCTAATCGTTGAATTTTGGATTTAAGATCACTGTTTTCTTTTATTAAATCAGAACATCGATTGTTAGTGATCTTCCTTTCAACATCATGTTTTTTCAAAACCAAATTTTCAGATTCAAGTAATTTGATTTTGGCTTGGGACTCATAGATCTCAGATCCAAATCGTTTTTGTTTTTCAAACTCAAATTTCTTGGATTTTTCAATCTCGTTTTCAAGTTCTTTCAAAATCAAATTAGATTTCAACAAATTCTCCTTTTCAGCAATTTCAAATTTGGAATGTATATCAGTCTTAAAAATTTCAAATTCCTTTTGTAGAAATTGTTCAAACTTGACAACTCAATCTTGTTTCCGTTTAAGATCAGAATTTCCTTTTCAAACATTTGAATATTTTTATTGAGATGAATAAAATTGGTTTTCAATTTCAAATAATTTTTGCAATCTGCATTTGAAGAATTTTTAAAATATTCAAGTTGTGATTCCAAATCAACAATTTTGCTGGTCAACTCAGAATTCTTAGATTTCAGAGATTTATTTTTCAGTTGGATTTTATTAATAGATTTGGTTAAATCAACACAAAAATAAACCAGATCTTCATATGAAAAATTTCTTATTTCATCATATGTTGAATCTCTAACACTATCATCATCTGATTCTTCTTTAGTAAATCCTGTTAGAAATACTTGTGAATCTGAGTTGAACTTTGCAGGTATTATCATTTTGTCCAAACTTTGCATTAAGAGTTCTCCAGATTTCCTGCGTAGATAAACAATGACAGATAATATTAAACTGTTCAGTGCTAAGATAATCAAATATAATTTTCATAGCACGAGCATTGAAAGTAATATCTACACTATCAAACCCATTGATAACAACATCCCAACATTTAACAGATTTTAAATAAATTTCCATTTTGTATTTCCAGTTTAAAAAATCTGTTCCATCGAAAATAGTTGGAGATGAACTGGACTGACTCTCTATCGGTTGACAACTAGGATGACCAATGACGCTAGAGTTAAAGTAATAACCTGCTCTGATACCACTTGTTGGTTCTAGATTAACCCTAGAGAGGGGGGGGGAGGTGAATAGGGTTTATCACAAATTATTGCAGAGTTTAAATATTACGGGATATTAAATAATAAACAGATCACATAATGTAGCAAAAATAAAAATGCAGAAAGTAAATGACATTAGAGATACCCAGCTTCTGCAAAACCCTGCCCACTGCTGCATTCCTAAGGTTTCTACTAGGTGATAGGATAGATCCCGCATACAAGACCATGTATACTCGCAAACCCTGCTCCTATTCTAACCCTACGCTTAAAACCGTAGACTGATCTAAACCCCTAGATCAGATTTCCCCTGTTTACGACCCTGTAACCAGTAACCTAGATTTTACAGACTCTAGCAACTGTCAGTCAACACTCTGACTGATTCTCCCTAGATTTTACAGACTCTAGAACTGTTCGTTTGTTTTACAACTCAAATTAAAAAATACAAAAATAAAACCAAATTGAAAAAACCCTAGGAGTTAAAATATAAGGGAGTGAAAATATAAGGGTTATCCCCTTTTTAAAAGACTCTAATCTCTTATCAAAAGCTTTGCCGGCCTAATGGTGCACCCTTCATTTTAGTTGTCCCGATCTCTTTCCTATTGTGAAATATAATGGCGCAGCGATAAAAAGCTAGGTTTTTTTGAGGAATTCCTAAACCAACTTCGAATGATTGCTGTATGATCTTGATTCTTTGTAGCTACGACTTTCTATCAATGATTAGGCTATCCTCTTGCAAGCGAAAACCTTGGTGAGTAAATTCTGAATTGATTTGATTTCTGCTCTTTGAAAATTATTGGTTCGGTTTTCGATCTACATGATATTTGCCTGTGATGAAGTAGGTGATGTTTATAGGATTTTAAAATCCTTTGATTGATCTGATTTTAACTATATGACTCGCCCTGATTGCGTGATATTTCCTGTTTTTGGTTTCCTCGGCTTTGAATTGAATTTGAATATATTGCCATAACAAAATGAATCTAGACTTGTTTCTGTCTCTTTAAACGAATCTGTGTGCCTTGATAAAATCTGGAATTCTTCTTGCATGAATGATGCCATGTCTTGAATTTATTTTTGTATACTCATGCATACTGACTTGAATTCGAATTTTTTGATTGATTATTTGTCAATTAACATGCCATATAAACTTTGAACAAATCATGGCAATAAAAGAAAGATCTCCTTTGCTCCCTTTTGAAATTTATTTGATCATTTCTGGAAACATGATTTCTTGCACCTCGGTTAGCTGATCAAACCTTTCCTGATTTGTAGTCACAAGTCCACACTTGATTTCTGCAACTAATTTTGTTGAGGTTCTGTTCACTATTGGTTTGATATTTCTGGAAAGATTGGATGAATAGTTTCCATATATGTAAAATTGAAACCAGGGAATAATTTTCTGATTTGAAAGAGTATAAAAAATTGTTTTCCCATTTTAATACACTTCAAAATTGAAAAATATTGCCATAGCTTACCAAAGAATTATTCACAATGATTTGCATTGTAAAACCTGAATTGCTCCATAACGTACTTAAGTCTTAACTTGGTCACTGTCTTGTATAATTTGCCACTGTATCTTCCCATTCTTCAACCGATAAATATGAAACATGCCATGATTTCATTCTTTCTTAAATACACCTGGAATGCTCAAACACTTAACTGGTTTCACTCATGTAGTCCATGCTACTTTTGAATGTTTCGTGTATATTTGACATGTGAAATGTTGCATATCCATTGTAGTTCACCTGAGTTGATCATACTTGTTCATGTTATTTTCTTTGGCCATTGTATAAGCACCATGCTGAAACATATTGACAACATTGCTTGCACTTGTCACTGGATTGACTATGTCTGCATTCATCATGACTGTTTTTAGCTGCGCCATCCTGATCATGTACGCTAGCCTTGCTGAAACATGTTGAGCTCCAGAAACACGACACGCATGTTTGACCTGTATTGATTATTTGCACACTTATTACTCCATATTGTAGTCACTTGATCCATCTTGTGCTTTGTTGTTGCCATTCATGTGTTGATTGTGTTTATCCCCTATATAATATTGTGTATGCTCCACCACCACATGCTAAAAACATGCTTATACTTGTCTGCTGAACTGTATAATCTTGTTTTCTCCATCACCACATGCTAAAAACATGCTTCCTTTGAGTTACACTGACCTGTGTACATTATGTGTATTCATGCTGAACCATTGATGTGCATGCCTCACCATGTTGTGTTGCCTTTGTATGTTTGCTGAACCTTACTTGTGCCTCTTTGTTATACCATGGCTCGACCAATTTTGTAGTTTACCTTGGCTCCACTATGCCTTGTATATATGAGATGCCTTGACACTTTGCTTGCCTCGACCACTTTGTGCATGTGTAGATCATATATGTGTTCACTTGTGTTTGAATTTATTGCACTGAGTCGAGATGGTCCACGTGGCTACTCCTCCTCAGTTGCACAATGTACTGGCGAGGCAGTGCACATGTGTCTATATATACACGTGTGTATATGCAGCCATCCAGACAAGTTTTCCTATCCCTGCATTGAGAAAAATATATGTTGTCTGCCTTGTGGTATTTATAGTGTATCACTGTTAATATCACAAGCAGTCTGGGCACAGTCGGATGGATTAAAAAAAATCAGATCGAGTCATGAAAAATGATGAGAAAACACACTAGAAAGCTGAGGCAAATAAAATTTTAAAATTAAAATTTATATTCGCTAGAATTTAGAATATTATTTCTGTTCCATATACTGTGTTTTTTTTATATGACAGTTATGAAGACAGGACTGACTGAAAGACGCTGTGAAGACAGAAGACAAAGAGACAGTGTCAGTGAGTGCAAATTTATAAGTGAATGTGTATGGATCTGAAAATGTAAAATGAGTGGTTGTATATATATATATATACATGAGATGTATAGACAGAGTGTTATAGTGAGGAGCTGTGTAACAACAGAATTGTACTGATGTTTGTATTAAACAAATTTGTTTGAAATAAAATATTATTTTATTGTGCTCAAATTTGTGTTCAAGCAATTTTTTTATCGTATTCAGTTTATATACAAGTACAATGTCATGTGAAGAATATATAAATGGTGGAGTTATAAATCCGTACTGTTTGAATGTTGAAATGTTATATTCAAATAGAATACAGTTTGAATATTCAATTCTAGTGCAGTAGTATTCCATTTAAATATAAATATTATATTCCTGTCTGTGATATATATGTGAAACAGTACAGTAACAAAAACATTTATAATAATTTATATTTTTTGTTATCATAAAACAAAAATCATATAATTGTGTATACAAAACCGTTATATACAACAAATACACCCTAATGGGTGCGACCCGCATAGCCATGCTTCCTGCCCAATTTTTGTCATCTTTCCGGTTGATGAGGCCTGAGGCTACGTATTACCTTTATAACCCTACAAAATCATTCACTTTGAATGTCACATCGCTAGATATGTCAAATCACTAATTGACGTCCTAAAAAATACACTAGGTGTTGAGCTGAGAGAAGTTTCCTTCTCCGCCACCGACTATGGTATGTTTGAAGAAATCATTGTACGTGACCATCTAGAAATACTCTGTAAGACATCCATTCATATACGTTTTCCTCAGACTGCACAAACTGAAGGCACCACTCCATCAATCCATCTTAGGCAATTTCTACCTAGGATTAGCAGAAAAGCCAGTGCACTTTAATCCGTCTTCAATTGTCTCCAGCATAAGTTGACTCGCAATGCTAATGCCCATACAGAGTAGTTTTCAGATAATAAACTGATCCTAGTCTCTCCGTATTGACAACAAAAATATAAAATAGGCCAAAACTTTGATGATAGCCGGTTATTTAACTATCAAAGGAAACATTCATACAACCAACAATCCTACTTACCAATGGAAATTCTTCCGATCAACCATCAAGCAACACTGAGCCCTTTAATGTAATTCCTTATTAATTTATCATTTCACAACTTCCTTCTTCAATATCTTTACCCAGATATAGAGGTGAGCAATATTCGGTTTAAGCCGAATTAACCGAACAAACGGGTTCAATTTAGTCGGCTTGGTTCGATTTTAAAGCTAAATCGGTTTTAATTCGATTTGTAAAATATAGTTTTTAGTTACTGGATTAATCGAATTAGCCGAACTTTTAATTTATTATCTAATTTTACGGTATTGTAGTACTTTAAAAGATTAGTTTAGTTATGTAATACAAGGGCATTTGTTTCAAATAGATTAAATCTTATCATAAACATAAAATTTACTATATCAAATTTCTTCAAACATGATTTATGTTTTACTTTTAGTGAATCCATCATTTGAATAATAATACATCCTTCCAGTTCGGTTAAATCGGTTACCGACCGAATTAACCGAAATTAATTCGGTTTGGAAAAATTTCGGATTCAATTTGGTTTGAGTTTTTTTAACCTAAAAATGCTTTTAGCCTCTCACGATTCTTGGAAACAGTTCCATATATCATAAACTCTCTATTTTCTATATTCCAGATGTTAGATCAAAATTTGGACCCAACACCCAAATTGTTCTGATTCGTAAAAAATTATGACTGGAGAATGAAGAAAAAGAAGAAAACACACAGAATTTATAGTGGTTCGGCGTTAACGAGCCTACGTCCACTTTATATTATATCGATTATACTTTGAATGCTAGTACAATCAATGATTCCTCTCAAACTCACTTTTACAATTGTGATTTCTCTCAGTAATCTCGTAATAAAACTGACAAGAAATAATGGTATGACAGTAATGGTGGAATCAGTGCTCAATGCTGCCAAAAGATCCTGAAAAATGCCAAGCTCTGGGCTATTTATAGCTGATTTTGTCAAGCGGATCGCGATCGCACATGGCACAAATCCTGAGAATATCGGATTGGATCGCAGCTTGATGAAGAATTAGTCAAATTATCCGTTGTGGATAGATGTCGCGATCCCCTTAAATATCGGATCGAGCAAGGGGGAGGAATTAGTCAAAGTGACAGTTGGGGACACGTGTCGCTGGATCCGTGCATCTCGGATCGCCGAAGACTAGCTCGTGCTTGAACAGGTCAGAGGCTTCGCTGTGCATCAGGGAATCGGATCGGTCTGTGCAGGATAGTGGCGTAAGGACGGATCGAGTCGTGCAAAGGTAGTCAGATCGCTGAAGCTATGGGGGCGATCCGATGGGGGGCGATCCGAGAGGGGCGACCCGATCCTTCATGGACTTTTAAGGAACGTAGTTTCATACTTTCTTCTTGTGAATGAACCTTGGTAGCTTGGTCAAAAAGCTAGCCAACATTTTGCCCCCTCGAAGTATGTTTTATCGATGATGGAACACGCTTCGAAACTATAGAAACGTCTTTTCATAAAGAGATGCAAATTAGTGGTAACGTCTATCCGAAAGGCCATATCATTTACGGAAAGTTGTTTCTTTGCTTGCTACAAAGATCTGATAAATCTTTAATAGTTTCCCTGTTTATTGGACAATTCTTTTCTGGGATCTTTCAGAGTCTTCATCATCGAATCTACCAGGTGCATTTTTGAATTTTCAATGATCATTTCTGAATTTTCATTCCTGTCGGTCATCTATCGGTTCGGATCGCATGCGCGAGTCACGGTCCGTTTAGTGAGTCATTCGCCTCGTCCTTTGGTGAGAACTTGGGCCTCTTTACGGAACGAGGTGGGCTTCTCTTCGAGACGTGGTGGGCTTTTGGTTCGTGGCCCGCCTATTTTCACGGATCGAATAAGATAAAAAGGGGGAGACTAACGGTCGCCCTTTTGCCTATATAAATCGATCCTCACCCTCATTCTTCTCTTCTTCTTTCTTCTTTCGTAGCCGCCGCCAATTCTCTCTGAGAGAAAAACCCTAACTTTGATTTCCAAATTTCCAACCAATTTCAAACTTTAAGAAGGTAATTTAATAGCTTTTCTTTAGTTTCTAGCGTGTTCGCACTGGTTTGATGATAGTAAATGCGAGCGTGCCTGGTGCGATTCCATGGATTTAAGGGTGAAGAGGAGAGTTGAGGAAGAAGAAGGAAGGGATGACCAGGTCGGTTCGTGGGCGAGGCCCAAGTTCGAAGCGATGGTGAGGCGAGGGGAGAGGGAACAGAACTGGAAAGTTGATTTGGCTAGTGGATCGGATCGCGGAAACGACAAGGTTACGGTTCGTGGGGAACTAGACGCGAGTGTCAGATCGCGGAGATACCAGAGCTTCGGGTCGTGGAGGATAGGGGGCGATGCAGATCGCCAAGATACCATCGCGATCCGTCTGGATGAATTAGTGCGCTTCACGATTCGAAGCCTTTCCATGATCTAATACCCTTCCGCGTACCGAGTCCTTCACCACGATCCATCCACATGTCGCGATCCGAACCTGCCCTGCGATCCGACTGACGAACGATCTGATGCACACGCAGACTAAATAATGCAACTCTAACAAATCGATGAACAGTTAGGTTAGAGCCTTTGAGATGAACATTCCGGATTAAACAAATGCATAATCTATCAACCGAACAACGACCAATGTCTAGATGATTTTGTTGACCTTTGTACTTTTCTTTAATGCACGCACAAGCACACACACCGGCACTTGCACACACAGGGGGGCGGGTAGTTTTAATCTTATTTCTCATGTTTTCTCGCCTAAACAGTAATGTCGGATAATCACTCCTCTTCAAGATCTAACACAGAGACGGATCCCGAGGTGTCTGAGCACCATAACCCTGAGGTCCCTCCAACTAACCCAAGGGGAGAGGATTCTGGTTCCGAATATGAAGCAACGGAATCGGATCCAACTGAAAGTACTTCACTTGACGAGGAGTCTGAGGTAGACGGTCGAGCTCCTGACGAGATTCCTGATGCACTTGGGATAGAGAAATTTACTGATTCTTTATCTTCCAAACTCGATGACAAAAGCTTAAAAGAATTTGCCTGAGACATGGGATCCCTTGGGATGATGTGAGGACACCCGGTACCGAAGATAGACCTCACTTAGCTCTGGAAGGGTATATGGCAGTCAGCCGAATCATGTGCTTGGTAGGAGCCATTTTTCCCTGCTTCTGAGGTGACCACCGTTCCAATTGGAGGACAAGAAACTACTCAGATGAGCCTGACTTCAGGCCCGGGTCTGTTATGGGGAATTATATGGGATGCACAAATCACACGCACTACCTGACCCCATACTTTTATATCAACAGTATCCAAGGTTTTAATATGCTCTTTTCTCCTTTGCAGGAAAGATGTCTCGCAGGTGGTCTTATTCTTATCGCTCTCTTCGTGAAGGCACACCCAGTCTTCATCCGAATCCCGAGCGCTCTCGCGGCCTTTCTCACAAGCTTACTTCTTCGCAATCCCGGTCTCCACCAAAATCAACTTCTGGCAAGGTTCCCAGTTACTCGGTACCACCTACAGGGGGAAAACAACTTCCTAAAGAGTTAACTCCTCCGAAGAGTGCACCCTCCCACAGCAAATCATCAAAAAGGCACTACGAGCCCAAGGATAAAAGCAAGGACCCAATCAAGGATTCTGAGAAGGAGAGAAGTGACATTGTCCCTTCTAGCCAGGAAGATTTGGTTGCCCCCGGGTCATGAGACTACATCCATGGTCCCGAGACTCAAGCTAGGCTGGAAAAGTTGCGACAACAATTCCCCAACATTTTCTTCAAAAGGATGATGTTTGTTCCAGCTTTGGAACCAGTCCCTAGGAACTGGGATACTGAAGTCGTCGGGCACATTCGCCATGTAGCCAGGCAGTATGAAATGATGAAGAAACATGCTGTTAATCTTTCAGAAGTCATCCGATCGCTTGAGATGGAAGCACATGGATCCAAGGTGAAGATAGATAATAATGAAAGGGCTAGGACAAAGATGGAGAAGGACTTGGAAGACGCTCAATCCCAACTTGCCTTAGCGCGGAGAGATGCTGAAAATTATAAGACCGAATTGGAGAATGCTAAGAAACGCTTTCATTCTGAACTTGACTCAAATAGTCAAGAGAAAATGGCCTTAAAGAAGGAGGTAGAAGATCTTAAAATGGCCAACATTGAGTTGAAGACGGTACAAGGCCATTTTGAAGCTGAGAGAGTTGCTTGGGAGGAAGAAAAAGCAAGTTTGAGAGAAAGTCTAGCTTTGGCTGAAGCGGAAAAGGTGATTTTAAATGATCAAGTCGCGGATATAGAGAGGCGCGCGGCTCTCGCCGAAAAGAATGTTGAAAGTGCCATTGAAATGGCTACTGCTTCTAACAACAAGCTCCTCGAGAGAGAAAAGGACGTCGAAGGGTTCGAAGAGATGATTTTTGACTTCCTCGGCCATGTCCTCAAAACCTGTAACATCTCATGCATCCCGGACTACCACGTTACTTTAACCCATTTATGGGATGCCATCGTTGAGGGTGAGAAGCAGAGATTGGGAGTTGAAGAGATTGACGAAGATGAGCTGATGAAGACCATCCTGAGGGATAACTAGCCCGAGGATCTGGCAGAAGGTCGTCGTCTAATTCAAGAAGAAATGGAGAAGGAGAGGGCCCTAGCTAAGGGCAAAAACAAGGTTGATGAAGGTTCGAGCTCAGCTGTAGAGCCCAAGACCTCCGTAGTTGAGGAATACCATCCTGATGATCCATTAATTCCTTTGGGCCTAACTCCTGTGGTTGTCGGAGCTTCTGCAGCTAGCTTAGATGGAGGATCTGCGGAAGGTATCTCCCTTTTTTCCCCACAATTTGTCAAAGCAATTGTGAGTCGTCGTCGTCTGCTAGAGCAACCAATCGAATTAATAACATGTGTTCCCCATAATACATGTGGCGAGCCCGTCGACAAGGATGTCGAGAAAAGGAAAGAGGCGGAGAAGATTATCGTCTCGCCTAGCGCTGGTGTTGATATACTGAAGCATGCTGAGGGTACAATAGGAGAGAAGGGCGTCCTGGCACCCTGCGCTGATGCTCCCAAGGATGATGAAACCATCGAGGCCTTGAAAGATATGGACGGGCGCCATGTAGAGGAAGAGGAGGATATCATTAGCACCAAAGAAGCCGAAGACGATGAAACTCTGGCTAATAGAAAAGCTAGGCAGGAAAAGGAGCTGGCTTTAAAGAAGGTGGGACAAGAGCCTTTGAACATAGCCCCTATCTCGGAGTTTAATCCCAAAACTGGGATGGTTTTGAAACTCCAGCCCAAATCCATCAGCAAACAGCTTCATTTTGCGAACCCTGATGATTTCCCAGCTTCCATTGCTGATAAAAGAAAGAGAAAGGAGGTGAAGGAGGAATCTTCTGAAGAGTCGGACGTTCCACTTATAGACAAAAGGAAAAGAAAGAAGGGTGATCAATCCGATACTGACAAGGCGAGGCTGGAGAAGCAGAAACAGGATAAGAAGTCCAAGCGTAAATACGATATTGTTGCTTGTCTATGTTTGGTTTTTAGGCTTCTTACTGGCCATGAAATGTAATTGTGAGACTGGCCCTCACTTTTGTTTTAGGTTGTTTTTCACTTTCTAGGCTTGCAGTTTATAAATGAAAGTTTATCTCTTTTTGCATCACCATGTACCTGTATTTAACAAACTTTTCATGCTTAGTCATAAACCATCTGATTATAACTATAAATCAGTCAAGCAAAAGAAACAAAAATTTAAAAATTTCCGTGTTCATGTGTATATGTATATGCCCCCAATCAATCGTTAACGTAGCGCCTGACTAGGGTTTATTAAGGATTGATTAGCATTGTCTGCACGTTGCCCCCTATTTCTGAATATGAGGGACTTAGAAAATTTAACAAGATAATTGTCCTTATGGTGTTGAGTTTCCGGCACCTTTCTTATACTCTCAGTGCTTTTATACTCTCTCTCTGCTCTGGAGAGTTAGAGTTCGAGCTCAGCAGTTCAATCGCTCCCCGATCCTTCAGCGGGGCAAGAGCTCTTTCTCAGTGCTCAGTCGGAGACGATTTTATACTCTCTCTCTGCTCTGGAGAGTTAGAGTTCAAGCTCAGCAGTTCAGTCGCTCCCCGATCCTTCAGCGGGGCAAGAGCTCTTTCTCAGCGCTCAATCAGAGACGCTTTTATACTCTCTCTCTGCTCTGGAGAGTTAGAGTTCGAGCTCAGCAGTTCAATCGCTCCCCGATCCTTCAATGGGGCAAGAGCTCTTTCTCAGCGCTCAATCAGAGACGCTTTTATACTCTCCTGGCAGTCGCCGAGGTCAGAGTTCCATCAAGGTGGTTCCGATCATGGTACACCGCCATGACTTACGGACATCGCCTTCATGTCCGTTATGCTCTCTCTCGGCTCTGGAGAGTTAGAGCGCTATCAATGATATGATTTACTTTATCGCACCCTCAGAGTTTTGACTGGCGATTGCATTCCATTTTAATGAAAGGCACCTATAATTATATGCTTCTGGGATCGTTGCATGATTCACAGCAATTTCCATAAAAATAGAAAGGCAAATAAATAACAGTGCAATAAAGGTAAATGACACACGATATTTTTATAGTGGTTCGGTCGAATCATGACCTACGTCCACTTTATAATTTTTTGCTTTAAGAAATCGAACTATTCTAGGCAAGTCGTGCCTTGTACATGGTTCTTAACAAAGCAAAAAGAACAGATCTATCATCTTTACATTAGGTATGGCTGTAAATGTTGGGCATTCCACACTCTGGGGATTTCCTTTCCATCTACGGTTGCTAGCTTGAAGGTTCCATTATCAAGCTTGCACAGAATAGAGTACGGTCCTTACCACTTCGCACCCATTTGAGTTGGGGCTGGAAAGACACGCTTCAGAACCAAGTCTCCGGGTTCCAAGGTTCGGGCTCGAACCTTTTTGTTGTAGTATCGGGCGACTTGTTGTTTACATCTCAAGGCACGCAGGTCTGCTTCGTCCCTCTTTTCTTCGATCATATCTAGGGATTCAAGGAGCAACTCGTTATTAGTCATCGGATCGTAATAAGTCACTCGGTGAGAAGGTACTTTTATTTCAACCGGGATGACTGCTTATGCTCCAAAAGCAAGGGAGAAGGGGGTATGTCCGGTTGCCGATTTATACATTGTCCTGTAGGCCCATAGTGCTAAGGGTAATTCATCAGCCCACATGGCTCTGGCCCGTTTCAGTCTTTTTTTCAGAATGGATTTAATCACTTTATTCGCCGCTTCGACTTGTCCGTTCGATTGCGAGTGCGCCACAGAGGTGTACCGTTTCTCAATGTGGTATTTCTGACAGAAGTCTCTGAATTCAGTGCTATCGAACTGAGTTCCGTTATCTGTTATAACAATCTTTGGAATCCCAAATCGACAGATGATGTTTCTAACGACAAAATTGATCACTCGTTTGGTTGTGATTGTAGTCAGTGGCTCAGCCTCGATCCACTTAGTGAAATAATCTACGGCTACAATAGCGGACTTCGCTCCGCCTCTAGCTATGGGGAGACTTCCGATGATATCAATTCCCCACATAGCGAAAGGCCATGGGCTCGTCATTGTTTTTAACTGATTAGGAGGTGCTCTAGGTATCTTTGAAAATCTCTGGCATGCATCACACCGTCGTGCGTATTTCGCCGCATCCTTGTTTATGGTAGGCCAGAAATAACCATGCCGCAACACCTTTTTCGCCAATGTTTGCCCTCCAGTGTGATCGCCGCATTCACCTTCGTGTACCTCCTGCAGTACACGCTTGATGTCGTCATGAGCTATACACCGGAGAAGAGGCATTGAAAATCCCTGTCTGTAAAGAACTCCGCCTTGTAGAACGTATCAGGCAGCTTTACGAATTACTTTACGCCTCTCGCTTTTCTTGGTCGGAAGCGTTCCATTCATCAAGAAATTCTTTAGAGGGGTCATCCATGACTCCCTTTCTGGTTCCATTTCTAGTACCGAATCAATTTCCATCTGATCTATACTAGGAGACCGAAGTACTTCGACTGGGGCTAGCCCGGTCTCTTCAGGATCGTCGGAAATAGCCATCTTTGCCAACTTATCCGCCTGTTGATTCTCTGATCGCGGAATATGAGATATGCTGTGGTGATCGAAGTCGTTCAGCAACTCCTTCAATTTCTTCAAGTATAAAATCAATCTTGCACTTTTGGCTTGGAATTTTCCAGTAACCTGGTTCACAACTAACTTGGAGTCGCAAAAGATGTCCAACTTTGTGACTTCCAACTCCTTTGCGATCCTTAGCCTGGCTATCAGGGCTTCATATTCGGAGTCGTTGTTAGTGGCATGAAACTCCATCCGGATAGCATAGGATATCAGCCGTTTCTCGGGAGTTTCAAGCACTACTCCAGCGCCGGCTCTCTTGTCATTCCTAGCGCCATCAGTATACAATCTCCAGGCACTGGGGTCGAGGAGTAATTTTGAAGGGTCAACTTCTTCGTTTGCTATATCTTCCTCCGGGACGGTAAACTCTGTTATGAAGTCGGCTATCACTTGTCCCCGAATTGACCGCCGAGGCTGAAAGTTCAGATCAAATTGGCTTAACTCAATGTTCCATTTGAGTAATCTTCTAGACGCTTCTGGTCTCTGTAGAACTTGCTTGAGTGGACGATCAGTGTATACGGTGATGGGATGCGCCTGAAAATAATGTCGAAGCTTTCTAGAGGCGATCAGCAAACTATACGCCAACTTTTCTATCCTTGGATAATTACGCTCTGCTGCCGTCAATTTTTTGATCACGTAATACACAGGCCTTTGGACCTTATCTTCTTCTCTTACCAATGCTGAGCTGATCGCGTGGGACGACACTGCCAAGTACATGAATAAGTCCTCGTAATCTTTTGGTTAGATAGTATCGGAGGTTTCTCCAGGTGTCTCAGCAAGCTCTGAAACGCTTCTACGCAGTCGGGCGTCCATTTGAAGTGGCGTTTTCCTCGCTTTATCAATTTGAAGAATGGGATGCATTTGTCCGTAGCCCTGGAGATAAATCTGCTTAGTGCGGCTACTTTCCCTGCAAGGCTTTGCACATCTTTAATTTGCCTAGGTTCCTGAATGTCTCTGATTGCTACGATCTGGTTGGGATTAATCTCAATCCCACGAGAACTGACGATGAATCCCAAGAATTTTCCGGAGGCGACCCCGAATGAACATTTTGTTGGGTTGAGTTTCATCCCGTACTTTCGAAGAATGCCAAACATCTCTGCCAAGTCCGTAGTGTGATTAGAGGATTGCTTGGACTTAACCAACATGTCGTCAACGTATACTTCCATTGTTTTCCCAATCTGGTTATAGAACATTCTATTCACTAACCGTTGATATGTAGCGCCTGCGTTCTTCAAGCCAAAGGGCATTACTACATAGCAATACAATCCCAGATCCGTAATAAAGCTAGTGTATTCTTGATCTGGAACGTGCATTGGAATCTGGTTATATCCTGAATAAGCATCCATAAAGGAGAGGAGTTCATGACCCGCCGTTGAGTCCACCAGCTGATCGATCCTGGGTAACGGAAAGCTGTCTTTCAGGCAGGCTTTATTCAAATCCGAGAAATCGATACATGTTCGCCACTTCCCGTTAGCCTTCTTCACCAGAACTGGATTTGAAATCCAGTCTCGGTAGATTGAGTCTCTGATAAATCCATTACTCTTTAGCTTTCCAACTTCTTCTTTCAAGGCAGAGGACCTCTCTGGGCCCAACATTCGCCTTTTTTGTTTTACCGGAGGATGTTTAGGGTTGATGCTTAATGAATGGCTCATGATTGATGGAGATATCCTGCACATGTCTGCGTGGGTCCAAGCAAATACATCCAAATTATTTTTTAAGAAACTCATCAGTTCATTAGCTAAATTCGGATTTAACTGGGATCCGATCTTAAGGACCTTCTCTGGGCCACTGTCATCGATCGGTACATCCACAGTTGTCTCGTTGGGAGTCGCCATTCTGCCCCCAGGTTCTTTGTCCTCTCTGGGATCTATATCCCCGGGCAACTCTCTGGGCGACTCTCCTACGGTTATCCTCTTTAATTGCTATAAGGTCTCCGCCCTTGTGGGGGGAGAAGCGCCCTAGGTTTCTATGTCCCCTCCACTGCGGAGTAGCTTTAGCTCTGCAACATAACATGCTCGTGCGGCAACCTGGTCTCCTCTAACAATACCAACACCAGCTTCCGTAGGAAATTTCAATAATAAGCACCAGGGGGCTATACAGGCTCTAAACTTTGCGAGGGCCGATCGGCCCAAGAAGGCATTATAGGGTGATTCAATATCCAAAACCACGAAGGGAAGGATTCCCACTCTCTGGCGTTCTCCTTCCCCAAGCGTAACTGGTAGCTCTACATAACCCATTGGAGCGGTGGATGCTCCGTTAAATCCACGGATCCATCCCTGACAGGGATTCAAGTCTTTTATCTCGAGGTTCATCTGGTCGAATGTCCTTTTGAAAAGAATATTGACGGAACTCCCGTTATCCACCAAAACTTTCTGAACAGTGGCCGGGCCAATAGGTACTGTGATTACAAATGGATCTTCAGTCGGAGCATGGACTCCAATGCTTTCTCGTTCGCGGAAAACGACGTCGTCGGACATCATCTTTTGTTGCTTTACCGGGACGTTGTCCTCGGGGTTGCTACACTCCCCTACCTCGAGGTGTTACTTGGTTGCATTGACATACTGGTCCAATGCCTTGGAACCGTGTCCGGCGAGATAAATCCCTCTGATTATGGTATTGATAACAAGGTCCTTTACCTTTTGCTGGGCAGTTGGCCTGACAGCAGGTTGATTCTGGTTCTGATTTGGGGCCTGTACAGCTTGCCCCCTGTCTCTGGGCGTTACTCTGTATTCGTCCAATTTTCCTTCTCGGAGAAGCCTCTCGACTACATCTCTTAGGTGACGGCATTCATTTGTCGAATGGCCATGAATCTGATGAAAGAGACAAAACTTCCCCGTTTCACGTTCTTTCTCCGTCGACTCTCTGGGAGGAGGCCTTTTATTTTGGAGGACGTTGTACGAATCCATGAAGATATTTTCCAAAGTATCGTTTATTGGCGTATAACTCTCAAAGGACCTGGGACGAGTCCTTCTCTGGGAGTCGTTCCCTCGATTCCTCTTCCGGTTGTTGCCATTACTGTTATTATCATTGTTCCCTGACTGACGACCACCCTGATTCCGATTTCCGACATTAACTTCGACCTTCCCCAAGCTGTCTCCTGTCTGCTTGATGGCGACATTGCTCTGGATTTCCTCTTTATCGGCCGTTTTTGCCTTTCGGTTAGCATATACTTCCTCCCGGCATAAGTGTACGTTAGCTTTTTCGTAGAATAACTCTCTAGTATGGGGTGGCTTGCCGGCCAGATATCTCCCAAATTCAGTGTCTTTATCTACCCCATCAATTAGGGCTGCCACAATAGTTGGCTCATGAGGATCTTTGACTTCAGTAGCGGCCAGGTTGAAACGATCTAGATACACCCTCAAACTCTCGCCTGGTCGTTGCTTAACAAGGAATAAGTCAATCAAACTCTTCGTATTTTGTGCATAGATGCGGAACTGTTCCACGAACCTTTCACTCAACTCCCTGAAGCTGGAAATTGATCTTGCTGGTAAGCGAGTAAACCATAATAATGCTACATCCTCCAAGAATATGGGAAATGCTTTGCACTTGACAGCGTCAGAGGCTGCGGTAGCGGTCATTGACCAAGAATATCTCATCAGATGCTGGACGGGATCAGATCTACCCGCGTAACGATTCATCTGCGGCATGTTGAAGCGCCTCAGGAACGTTGCATCTAGAATGTCATCAGTGAAAGGGGTGTGACTACGGTTGTCCACGGCTATCTGCCAGAATTTGATAGATCATAGCTGCAACATTTGCACTGGTTAGCGGAGGTTCGGGGTCAGCGCTTCTTGCTCGGTGGGGTTCTCTAATCTCTCTTCCGGGAGCGGTCACGAAATCCGGGGCTCGGATTGGGCTTCGTTGCCCCCTGTTACAATGAGCATTTGCACGGCGACGGGGCTGAGGTAGTCTGTTCTGTACAGGGCTGTCCACACCTCGAGCTCTGGGAGTTGCGGCGTGATCGTTCACATTACGGTTTGAGGGCCCTGCACCCTGTGCCTCTTCTTCCCGTGATGGCAGGGTTCCAAATCGAAGCTGCTCTATGTTTTCGGGCCTCTCATACGGTCGCCGCGGAGGCCTCGGCGATTCCTCTGACGAAGAAGAGTATTCTGGGGTGAGTGGACGAACTGGTGGCGTCCTTTGCCTTGCGAGATCATTAAGCCTTCTATCCATAGCGGTCAAATTTTGTCGCAGAACAGAGCTTTCCTACCTTTGAGCAGCCAATTCATCAAACAGCCTTTCCCACATTTCGGAAAAGCGAGAGAGATCCCCCTCAGTAACGGGAGCAGAAGGGTCATATTGATCATCATCATTTTCTCTTATGCGCAAAGAGCTTGAGCCAGGTCGAGCGGAGGGGCCAGGACGGTAGGAGCGAGCCATAGGTTCCTTTCCGGGTCGAGTTGTAGTCTGGTTATCAATTCGGATCGCTGTGGATCGAGATCGGCGATTCGTTACGCCCCCCTGGGGTAGGTTCGTGGTCATGGCATGAGGAGGATTCGAGGCGTTATCACGGGATCGAGTAACAACCCCTTCAACAGTCCGGATCGCCTCGTCCTCGTCGACTCGGAGCGTGGCACCTTCATCGGATCGGTTCGCCCCCGGCGCTTCGCGATCCAAAGATCCCTCATTGCCCAGCTCGTGCACACTTTCTTCAACTGCTTCATTTGCGATTTCATTTTTTCGTGAAGCTCGTACTTCCTTAAACCTCTTTCCAGCCATGATATCAGATGTCGCTGGAATCTTCAAAAAAACTGAATAGCGAAGTTTTGGGACTGTTTTCTCAGTGAAAGCACCAAAATGTTAGATCAAAATTTGGACCCAACACCCAAATTGTTCTGATTCGTAAAAAATTATGACTGGAGAATGAAGAAAAAGCAGAAAACACACAGAATTTATAGTGGTTCGGCGTTAACGAGCCTACGTCCACTTTATATGTTATCGATTATACTTTGAATGCTAGTACAATCAATGATTCCTCTCAAACTCACTTTTACAATTGTGATTTCTCTCAGTAATCTCGTAATAAAACAGACAAGAAATAATGGTATGACAGTAATGGTGGAATCAGTTCTCAATGCTGCCAAAAGATCCTGAAAAATGCCAAGCTCTGGGCTATTTATAGCTGATTTTGTCAAGCGGATCGCGGTCACACGTAGCACAAATCCCGAGAATATCGGATCGGATCGCAGCTTGATGAAGAATTAGTCAAATTATCCGTTGTGGACAGGTGTCGCGATCCCCTTAAATATCGGATCGAGCAAGGGGGAGGAATTAGTCAAAGTGACAGTTGGGGACACGTGTCGCTGGATCCGTGCATCTCGGATCGCCGAAGACTAGCTCATGCTTGAACAGGTCAGAGGCTTCGCTGTGCATCAGGGAATCAGATCGGTCTGTGCAGGATAGTGGCGTAAGGACGGATCGAGTCGTGCAAAGGTAGTCAGATCGCTGAAGCTATGGGGGCGATCCGATGGGGGGCGATCCGAGAGGGGCGACCCGATCCTTTATGGACTTTTAAGGAATGTAGTTTCATACTTTCTTCTTGTGAATGAACCTTGGTGGCTTGGTCAAAAAGTTAGCCAACACCAGAAAATATATCTTATTAACACCGGAAAACATTTTCATATATTCATAAATTCTTATTTTGAGGAATCCAATTGGATACCTCCAATCTGTTTTTCCTACATCTACAACTGTTAGAAAACATAAATAATAATACCAATCTTACTTCGAGGTGGAATATCACGGTATTGGAGGTCACCCGCTATTATGCGAGTCACATAGAGTCTCATCCGCTAAAATATGCAGGAATATCCAACTACCAACCTTAAATATACCTAATATATATAATAGCAACAATTGATATAAATATCAATTCAACCAAACAATCATCACGCTGCATTCAATCATCATATATCAACATTAAATCACGTTTATACTATTATGAAACTGGACATAGTTAGTGAGTTTACCCACTTTGGTTATTAATCATTGAATAACGATCAATTGCTGATTAATCCATTCAAGCGTTTTATTTTACCATAAATTCTTTCAAGCTCCAGATTTTTCCAAATTGCTCCAAACTAGTTTCAATGCTTATCTGCGTCCATAGGATCCCAACGAATGTTATTTCGTCAAATTGTGATAACATATGAGAAAGTTACGATTTTTACAACTTTGAATACATTAATAAGATCATTAACAATATTAACTAGTTAATTAAAACCTTAATCCTCTTCTTAAATTTCATTAGGTCGTAACCTTCTTCTTCCATTCCAAGTATTTCAAACCCGCTCTCCTGTATTTCCTTATGGCTGTGCGCTTCTTCAATCCCCTCTCCTTCACCAAAACTAAAAACACCAACCAACTCCGCATCAGAATCACTTTCTTACCACAATCATTTCAAAGAACTCGGTTTCTCCATAAAAATGTGATGACAACAGCTCATGCACGCCTCCATGTAATGACATATTTTATTATGGAAAATCCCAAAACTTTGCACACAAACACCATTTCACATCACGAATCCAAGAATAACGTGACAACCTGGATTACGACATACCGATTTTTTTTTTCAAAAATCCAATCTATCAAAACCCGAGTTGGGTGCTCTGGTATCTTGCAGAAAAAGACAGAGATAAAGAAACATGTCAGAACTCGTAAAGCATCTCACAGCGGAAGGAAATAAAGTATAGTATTCAAATATTGCTTTACCTTATTAATGATACTGCTAAACCAGTATCCAAAGCTATACCATCTCTGTCATGAACCAAACCTGGAAGTATGAAATGAGGAGTGGGCCAGAACATAAGTTCTGTGTGAGTGGACTTAGAATAAACTTCTGTATAATCCTACATAAACCGTTCAGTTATCATTTTCTTGCTTATTAGGTTATTCGCGATATTAGCTCTCTAGGCCATACTTATGTCCCACTAGTAGGTTAACCTAATACAACGTATATGTAGATACCTGCAACTCGTCTGATCCTTTCCATATATATATATAGTCCCTTGCCGTATGTCGTACGGGCTTCATCATGTAAATCTATACTACTTTAGTGTAGTGCCACCATTCTCGAAATCATTTGGACTGCCACTTTCGATCTTGCTAGATTCCGTGTATCATCTAGATCTAGTCTAAGGTTTACTATCGAGTGCTTCCTAGATTCAACCAGGGTTTACGCTACCCAGGGCCACTGGGTTTTATGCTACCTATTGAACGCTTCTCGGATTCAGGGTTTACGCGACCTAGGTCCAACTAGGGATTATGCTACCTATCGAACGATGCCCCCTAGTCTAGGAAACACTACCCAGAGCGATGTATGTTCCTAGACTTTCCCCACGTACGTATCGTGGATCGTTATCGGTGTCTAGTTGCATACGTCCTCTATATGTGCAGCTCGAGTCCCGTGGCAGGGCTAATCAAGAAACACGGAACTCGGTCGGGAGCTTTTAGTTATCTGCCGATGCAGATGCTAAGGTCTGTTTTTATCTGTGTGTGGCTATTGTCCCACTTGACCTCTCCCTCAACTAATTAAAGGCACCCAAGAAAATCAAGAATGAGAACTATTCGCAGGCCCCCTATGCCCCACAATCCTATTGGCCAAACCTCACCCATAACTAGATAGCAATTATACGGTCTGTTGGAGTTCTCCGCCTTTCCGCTTTACGTACTCGATTGACTCAAGATGGTAGGTAGACGACGACGTGCTATCACAGGGCTAAAAAAGATATCGCCGCCTCACGCTGACCCATCCTAGTCTTTAGGTTGCTTATATTGCAACCAAGGCATAACCTTGGCTCTTCTAACGCATACCTTAACCTTTGTGAGCCCAGGAGGATCATCTGCAACCTCACAGAGGGATACCAAGAGTACCCTTACGTCCCCTCGAAGCCGCGTGCTTCGTAACCCAGTTCGTTGGAGCCTTCTTCATGATCAGATGGACGTTCGCTCCTCCTCGTGTTCTACTTGGCTTTCTTGACTAAGGTTTACTACTTAGTTTTTTTAACTATGGTTTACTACTTAGTTCTCTTAATCGTTCGTTTTCTTAACTAAAGTTTACAACTTAGTTTTCTTAACTAAGGTTTATTACTTAGTTCTCTTTCTCGTTATTTACTTAGTTCTCTTAACTAAGGTTTATTACTTGGTTCTCTTAACCAAGGTTTGATACTTAGTTTCTGTTACTTAGTTCTCTTTAACTAGGGTTTGTTACTTAGTTCCTTTTAACTAAGGTTTACCAATGAATTCAAGCACAAATCAAGTTCTCTTTATCAAACGATAGCGTACGGGTGTTCTCCCACATTCCCAGCTTAGATTAACTTATCTCATGGTATAAGTCGTCCTACCCTTCGAGTCTTGTATTACATCTTAAGTCGTATTCATTTCTTATACCTAGGATAAGTTTATCTATTATTTAATCTTATCATTCCCCACTTTTCCTTGCTTTGATAATGTTATATTGGTTAAGTTTGCCCATGTGTCCAAGTTGACTTAACCCTCAGTCATGTATTCAATTCAACCCACGCGTCATGTTAAATTGGTTAAGTGTTATCTATCAGTTCATGTTGACTTAACCTACCCATATATCATGTCAAATTGGTTAAGTGTTATCTCATCTTCCTTATCGTTTCCTATAACTTATCTTGTCCCATAAGTTATAATTTCCAACTATTATCCTTTCTTGCCTTATTCAAGTTTATTTATAATAAGTTATTTACCATTCCCCATTTCTTGTCATTAATTTTAGATTTGACTTAACCCTTCCATTTACTTAACCCGTTACTTAAACTTTACCCCATTCAATTAATTTATGATACCGTTAAGGGTGCCATTTAGTTAAGCATATCTAAATTTTTGTTTCACATGTCACCCGTGTCCCACTTAACCCCCTTTATTATAGTTTCCATGTCTTACACATGTCTTTCTACGATTAAGTCTACCTTAGTCATGTTTTACATCACATGTCTTACAACAGTTAAGTCCACATTTGTCATGCTTTACATGTCATTTATATCACCCACTTAACCCTCTAACCATACCCATGTCACCCACATGTCTTATTATGGTTAGTATTTCTTAATTTATTTATTATGCCGTAATGATGTATGACCTCTCATATTAGACGTCCGTTCGTGGTTGTTGGATTTGCCGGGCGGTTCCGGGCAGTCTTACACCACAAACGCGCCTAACCTCGTGTCATAAACCGTTACGCCTCTAGTTCTTACAGTTGACCTCTCACATTAGACGTCCGCTTGTGGTTACTGGATTTGCTGGGCGGTTCCGGGAAGTCTAACACCACAAACACGCCTAACCTCGTGTCATGGGCGTTCATTAACAATCGTCTTTCACCCAAACCCCAAATTCATGTAACGTGTTCTAAATTGAACTTAATTACAATTCATTTTTACGCTTCCAATTTGTCATTAACTACACCAATTACATAATAGTTAGCCAAATTTCATATTACCCAAATTATCCAATTATAGCCAAATTCACCAATTACATGTTATTCATACCCAAACCTGCCAATTTCTAATATCCAATTATACCCAATTTCATATAATCAATATTTTCCCGATATATACATATGTCCCAACATTCCCACGTTCATGCATATAATCTAATTCACCCTCTAGGCTTATTTTCCAAGTCACAAATAAATTTCACCAACCCATGTTATCCAATTACATGTTGTTAATATTAAATTACACAAATTCCATATCCAATGACAATTATGTCAAACTTACATAAATTCAACACTACAGATTATATTCCTCGACTGCATAAAATGGATTATGCCCAATATATGCAATAACAATTGTTGTGCCACAAACCCCAAAATTACAGATTAGATTCCTCGATCGCATAAAATAGATTGTGCCCAATATTCCCATATTCCAATCGTGCGTATTGTATAATAAGATTTCGTCTAGGTTCGAGATAACCTAGATCCAAAAATAAAAAGGGGAAGGAGAATAAAAGAGCAATTATTAATCATGAATCTTGCATTGAATTAATAATTGGGGAATGATGAACGAATATAATACTATTATACAACAAATTTATTATAATTCCACTCACCTTGACTGGATTGGGGAAAAATAAATGATTTGTTGATGTAGAACACTGATTTAATGTTCTTATTTGATTGTTGGTGAAGAGCTTGAATCGTTGATGAAGAATTTTGCTTCTTGATTTGATTAAACTCCAAAGTTGATAAAGAACTTACAAATTTAGTTTAGGGTTTTGGGGGCGGTGGCCATGTTTGGTTGAAGTTTGGCGGCATGGAGGCGTCAGAAAGAATTGTTTATGAATTAGGTTAGGTCTAGGAACTATTTTATAGGTGTAGAGAGTGTTTCAGAGCCATTAGATAGCCCTAGAAGCCATCTGGTCCGTCCAGCACATCAAAAATCGTCACTGCCCAGATCTGGAAAAATCAGCGGGATGTCGACACTAAGGTCGACCTCCCTGGATAGGTCGACCTCCCTAGGTAGGTCGATCCCCAGGTCGACATGCCTGGGTATTTTCCTATGTAAATTCTGAATTTTTGCTGAATCTTCCAAAGGCCATAACTCTTTCATACGGAGTTCGATTTTCGAAAACTTGGACTCTATTCCAAGAAGAATTCCGAGACGAACGCAATGGTGATGTATGTTTTACTTAATTCCTGATATTTAAATAAATATCCTTATTTTATTGTCCTCTCTGTTACATACACTGTTATCGAATTAATTTTTCCTTCCCTTCCATATATTAATAAATTTTTCATTATACATCACTGTTATTTACCTATCTATGCATATACACATATTTTTACATATTTTTAATTATATTAAAAATGCGGGGAGTTTCATTCTCACACCCTCAAAGAATTTCGTCCTCGAAATTCGATAAGAGTAAAATAGATAACCCCTCGCAATATTGATCCATCAAGTATGCATCCAATTGTTACAAACATTGTGCACATGTGAAAAGTGAGATACATCATAGTAAAGTATGTATGCCTAATTTGGATCGACCTATATGTATGCAAATTTTTAAAAACTCTTTCAAAACATGATGCTCACATCCTAAATATACTTGCAGTTCTATATGAATGCAATATTCTTGAAAAATCAATACATTTTTCATCCAAGTTTTCCCATACTCTTATAGAATAAGAGCAGTTCATCCAATTTTCGCATCCACAACCCTACCAACCATCATTAAATTCGAAATTTAGAAAAATCTAATTTTCCAAATTCGATTTCTTATGTTATGAAAATGGAAAAACTCACATCCTCCGTTTTTCTTTTCTAATTGTACTTGGGCTTTTACATAATTATTCTATAAAGATTTCCTATTGTCCTGTCAAAGCACAACCACATAAGAAAGCTTTCTTTTCTGTTTCATTTTATCTTGGAGTAATTTCATATTTATTCATCTTTTTCTTAAGATTTTCATTTTCTTTTCCCATCATGTTTTGTTGCTTGATTGATTCAGTTGTTTTCTTGTTAGTTAGGCTTGTATTCTTCTTAAGTTTATTTTTTTCAAATAAGCCTTTTCGTTTTCAACTCAAGCAACATCCTACATAGCTACTACTATGGGCCAAGAATCTTAGGACTATGTCACGAGTCCACTCAACAGGATCTATACACTTGCTTGCCCTTCACCACCAAGTAGTCACCACTAGTCCATGTTGTGTATTACTAGCCTATACTTCTCTTTCAAGCAACAATCCTTTTTCTTTTACTTAAGAAACAAACCTAGGTTCCTCACTGCTTATGCATTCTATGGGAAATTTTCCATTAGTTCAGTATTATCTAGTCCCTGACTGTAATAACCCGGAAATCCGAGCCAATTAAAAAATTTTATTTTGGCAATTTTAATGAATTTTGATTATTTAAAATGAATTATTTTAAATAATAACGACGAGAAATTTATTTTGAATGGAATTCGAACGAATATATTTATATAGATCGTCGTTAGAATATAAATAATTATTTATAATTATAAAAGGAGTTGAAAATGGCGCAGTAGTTCGATAATTCGATTTCAAACTTCAAATGAATGTACAGAATTCAAAATAATCCGGATTTTAGCGAAACTAAAAATATTAGAATCTAATTGATAATATCTTTCCAACGAATCCGAAAAATAAAAATTTCATAGCGGGGGTAAAAAGATATGTCCAGTTGAAAATTCAGAATAGTCGCTATGGAATTTCGGCCCTTAAAAATAGCCATTTTGCAAACGACCTCGGATTTCGACGAAACCACTTTTGTTGGATCCGCAGTGTCTAGTTATAGCTAGGTTTCAAATTTCATAATTTTTTGAATCAATATGTGAGCGTGGCAAAGGAAAACGCGTTTGACCAGTTTTAGTTGATTTTAATCGACTGGAAAATGGCCATTTTTCAAACGGTCTCAGAATTTGACGAAACAAGTTTTGTTAGGACCGTATCGTCAATACGAAGCTAGAAATATTTTTCGGGAATTTTTAGAGTCTGTATGTGACCCCAGTAAATTGAAATGCGCATTCAAATTCAATATATAGAGTTATATTTTGATTTTGATGGAAACTGATCGAATTAGCCTATGATACATATCCCATTGTGTTCGGAATGGGGGTAAAACGCTAGGGAGGACTGTCGTTGGGTCTCGATTGGGGTTTGATAGAAAAGTCAACTCTTGGAATTTTAAAGTTGAAATTAAATATAATAAAATATATAACATGGGCCCCTCTTTTTCTCCCTATACCTGGCCATCTCTTCCCCTACGTTTTCTCAGTCAAAACCCAAACAAAGAAAAAAAAAGGAAAGAAAAGCAGATCTCGAGCTCGCTCCATCGCCGTCGCCCCGTCGTTGCTCCGACCTTCGTACACCGCACCCCTCCCCCCAGCGCACCCCGACGCCTCCTGAAGCCCCCTCTTCTTCCTCCCCTCTCGCATTCACCTCCTCGCGCCCTCTCTCCTTTGAAACTGTAACGACCCGGATTTTCGGCGACTTTGGTTATCGACGTAAGCTCGACGTCGATAACCAAAACATCGAAAAATCCCGGTAATTAATGAAAGAAATTAGAAGGTGAGAATAGATAAGATAGAAACTTAGAATAGAAGAAGAAGAAGAACACAACATCAGAGTAACACGAACCTCACAGCGGAACGAATAACATATAATAGATAACATAACTTTGAAATATAACAGTTATGTATACAATAACACTTATCAAAGTACAGCACTTACAACACGGCGGAAATAACTATAGCTATATGATCTTGAAGCCTCCTGCTCCACGCTCTTCCAGTATATCTGTAAAACCCGACTACTTGACTGCCCGTACAAATTTAGGCACCCAAGAGTTTAGGGAAAACAACAAAGTAAACTCCGGGTCAGTCATGGGACTGGTGTGAATAAACTCAAATCATTTAAACAGGTATATGATATCTCATAAGACCACGCCGTGAATACGGAACGGGTTTTTCCCTTATGAGAATCCAAACATCTTTGCAAAGCAATATCATTCTGATATTATAATAATGTCTAAGTACAAATAAATATCAGTCTAGTAGAAACGCTTGCATCTCACGTTCTACATATATAGTATACAATCAAAAATCGCAAGCACGTATTGGATGATTGGGTTTCCAACTATGACAAGGTATGGAATCACCTTCCGATCAGTGTACTCTAGGAACGATACACTGGAGTTCAACAAGAACATCTTGTAACTCAGCCACACATGACCGACCACTCATTTCGCTTGAGTGTATCGAATGTACATCACCAACGGTTGGGATCAGCAACCGTTCCCGTATATATATGGGACAGCATTGATAGATTTAAGAAACAAATGAATATTCACTAGATAGGTGATTATACACCCTACTTCGGTGCGACCGACTTAGCCATGCTGCCTGCCCGATTTCTGTCATTTACCGGTTGATGAGGCTAGAAGCTACGCTTTATCATCATAATAGATTCACTTCGAATGCCACATTGTCAGATCCATCGAAAATCACTAATTGACGTCTACAACAATACATTACGTGTCAGCTAAAAGAAGTTTCCTTCTCCGCTTCCACTCTTGGTACGGTTGAAGAAATCAATGTACGTGGCCCTTCTGGAAATACTATGTTAGACACCCATCTTCATTCACTTAGAAATGTCACATCGTCATACCCGCCAAATCACAAATTGACTTATCCAAAAATAACACTGGTATACAGCTAAGAGAAACGAATTCCTCCGCCACCAAACGTGAATACGTTTGAACAGATCAACTTACGCGATCCATTGGATATACTCCGTCAGACCTTCGTCCATACAAGTTGTCCTGGGACTGGACAAACCGAAGGCACTATTCTGTAAACAGGATAGCCCTTGCATTTTACTCCGTCTTCAATTATCTTTGGCATATATGATTCGCGACGCTTATGCCAATACAGAGTGGTTCTATGGATAATAATCCAACCGGTCTCTCCATATTAACAACGTTAAAATGGTCAAAACTTCGATAGTCGGTGAGTTAACTATCAAAGAAAAACAAGTGTGCAAACAACGATATTATTTCCAAATGGAAATTATATCGAACAAACATCATTTAACATAAATCCCTTTAGTTCATTTATTTACTTATCTCCTGTTTCCCTATATTCTAAATTCTTATTTTCTTTTATCAGAAAACATTTCTGATTCTCGTTTGGAAAACATTTCCAAAACTCCTTTACGATCAAACCTTACCATTTCTTAGTTAAGCAGGAAGTCACTCAAGTTGGGGTATAATTACCTCTCAGACCTTAACTGAACAACGTTATAACTTCGAAATGGTCAAAGTTTATCTTTTAATCTTTAACAACTTCTTTACGCCTTTCTCGGATTCAATTTTACTAGTCCACTTCTATATTTAAAACATTTGTTTATAACGATAACGTTATAATCCCTACTTTCGAATTATCTAATTTTAATTATAACTTCTATTCTTATTAGTGAATAATTAACCTAACACTTATTTATTTATAAATAAATAAATCTCTATTTAAACACTGGAAAGTATAAGTACTTTCCCGAATTCGATATAATCGAATTTGCCGATTAACTCTCTTCGAGAAATCTCTATTTGATTAACTCTTCTTCGAATAACCTATATTCGATTAACTTCTTCTCGAATAACCGATATTCGATAATCTCTCTCTTCGAATAACTAATATTCGATAACTCTTCCTTTTCAAATATCTCATATTTGAAAATCTCACTTCAATTAAACTATAATCGATAACTCCCTTCGATGAAACTAACGTCGATTTATTTAACTCGACGAACTTAACTCGACTAACTTAACTTGACTCGACTAACTCGACTTACTTGGTTCGACCAATTCGATTCAATTAACTAGGCTCGACTAACTTGACTAACTTAACTCGACTTACTTGGTTCGACCAATTCGATTCAATTAACTAGGCTCGACTAACTTGACTAACTTAACTCGACTTACTTGGTTCGACCAATTCGATTCAATTAACTAGGCTCGACTAACTTGACTAACTTAACTCGACTTACTTGGTTCGACCGATTCGATTCGATTAACTGGGCTCGACTAACTTGGTCGAACCACCCGATCAACTCAACTTATTTAACTTAACTTATTTCTCAACTCGATCAACTCGATTAACTCCTATCGAATAACTAATATTCGATTTAACTCCATTCGCTTGACTCTAGATCGCAGCGATCACAATGGTTACGCCTGATTCCCTCAGGAAACATCCGACCGCCGTAGGTTATTTACAGCCCTGCGAATTACGCTAGCAGTCGTGCACAATGGCAACTTACCCTGAATACTATGTTTGACTAACTCTGTCTCAAATAACTATATTTGATTAACTCTAGTTCGTTTTAACTCTAATCGATTAACTCTAATCGATTAACTCTAACTAATTAACTCTAACTGATTAACTCTAACTGGTTAACTCTATTAGACCAACTCGACTTGACTAACCCCTTTCGAATAACATATTCGATTAACTAACTTTCGAATACCAACTAACTTCGAATACCATATTCGATTAACTAACTTCGAATACCAACTAACTTCGAATACCATATTCGATTAACTAACTTCGAATACCATATTCGATTAACTCCTTTCGAATGTCTATATTCGATTAACTAACTTCGAATACCATATTCGATTAACTCCTTTCGAATGTCTATATTCGATTAACTAACTTCGAATACCATATTCGATTTCCCTTTTCGAATACCATATTCGATTAACTAACTTCGAATACCATATTCGATTAACTAACTTCGAATACCATATTCGATTAACTCTTTTCGAATGTCTATATTCGATTAACTAACTTCGAATACCATATTCGATTTCCCCTTTCGAATACCATATTCGATTAACTAACTTTCACTTTATAAAGATTTCCTTTTTAACAACGTTTTATTTATTTGAAAAGATTTACTTTTAAATAACGGTTCTACACTTTAAAAAAAATGATTTCCTTTTTATAATGTTTCCCCTATAAACCCATTTCCTTTTTATTAACTCTATTTATTTTCTAAATATTCCCCTTTCAATTCTATTTGTAAATGGTTTACAAATATTTCTTTTCTCTATTTTATTCTATTTGCAAATGGTTTGAAAATATTTCATTTTCAAATTTATTCTTAAAAATATTCTAACTCCTTAACTTTCCGGGAAAATTCGCCATAACCTCCTTTGTAACGGGAGCATCGGGAAAATCCCCAAACCCGCAACACAGGCCTTTCCATTCAAAAAGAAATGTTTTAAATTTATTTCCTTTTCAAATATCTCCTATTTATAAATATTCCAATTTATAAACATTCCTTATTTATAAATATTTAAATTTATAAATATCTCTTATTTATAAATATTCCAATTTATAAATATTTTATTTTCAATATCACTTTGAAAATCCCCTTATCTACATTCCGGTATGTTATGGTATTCAATCATATCAAATCACGATGTTCAATATCGTCCAAGCACATACAATCGCCCACAGATTTTATATCACATCATATAACAATATATGAAAAACAATAAAATAACTGTTGAGGAATCCAGTCGGATTCCTCCAACCTGTTTCCCTGCATCACAGATGTTAGACAGTATAGATAACATCACTTCCAATTCCATATGATATATTCTGTTAAACAGAATCAATATAGAAATTTAACTAACTGACTAGCAGTTCAATCAAACAATCAATACACAGTCAAACAGACAATTTTAACAGTTCTAACAATACAACATGAAATTATAAACTGTTCAGAGTTAGTGAGATTTACTCACATTTGCAGTTCATCGTTAAAGAACGATAAACCGTTATTTGATTTGAATCAAACAATTAAATTCGCCATAATTTCAAACGAGCTCCAATCCACTTCCAGTCAGCTTCATTGTGAAGCTCTCGTCCATACGATCCCAACGCAACTTACGGTTCGTCAATCTGATAAAGTAAGAGCAACTTATGATTCTACGAAGTCTATATATCCAAATTAAATTTAAACCTAATTAAATTATCTAATTTGGGCTTACCCTCCTTCTAACCGGCCCAACACCCTTTAAAATCCCTCAGCCCATTCAAAACTCAACACACCCGCTACCCTTCTTCCCCATATTCAGATCTGCGAAAACCGTCTCCCCACATTCACGTTGACTTCACCTTTGACCGCAATCCTCCCTCACTCCGGTCACCAAACTCCGGCGCAACCACTACCACCCCATTCCTTGTCTAAATCCGTACCCCTCCCTGCCATTAGACTCCAACCCGCACGCACCAAGGAAGGCGCGACATCCAGCTTCCACGGTGACAACCTGCGACGTCCTTTATCACCGAAACCACCAATTTCAAACACACAGGTGCTACGTTACCTTCTGATCTTGAATACAACCACTGTTCCTTGAATCGATGCCAGGATTTGCCGATCCCCTTTTGCCCTAGCCCACGGTGAAGAAATATCGAGCACCACCAAATTCGTGCGCACCTTAATCGAACACTACAGGGATGAAGCTCATGGCTATGTGAGTCTAATGGATCTTACATCACTCGATTTCATCGAGTAAAACTCGAGATTTAATTGGTTGGGAGAATTAAAATGTGGCGGCCTATTTTTTCACAGAAGATGAAGATGTGTTCTAGGTCTTAAGGATGTAGATGGGGGTACTTATAGGATTACGGAATTAAGATATTTGGTAGATATTTTTTTATTTTGATTTTTATATTTATTTTATACTTTTCCCCTCGTCTTGCGTTCTTAAAAATCACTGCATCTACATGTGATATTCAAAAATCATGAAAACTGACTTGCTGCTAGAGTTCGACATCACGGTCCCAATGAAACTGGTTTCGTCGAATTCCGACTTCGTTTGCCCACACAGCGTATTTTTAACTGTCGAAATACTAACTGTTTTTCACTCTAAAAATCCGTATGGCCACACAGTGACTCTAAAAATCACGAAACTGCAAATCTAACAACTATTTGATATTGCGGATCCAACAAAACTGGTTTCGTCGAATTCTGACTTCGTTTGCAAAACCGGCTATTTTTAAAGCTCTGTATGACTCATTTAAATATATAAATATATTTAAATATTATTAAATTAAATATAAATAAATTTATATTATCGTATATCTCCACATATGATATCGTACAGCTCCAGAATATCATATCAGAATTTTACCGCTTGATATTTCAGATTCCAGATTATCCCGGTATTCAGTTTTATATCGAAAATCTCTTTTATAACGTATATAAAGCGTCGCAAATTATAAAGGAATTCCACAGCGACTTTTCTGAAATTTGATTTGGACATATCTCAAAATCTACCCGACGAAATCCTGATTTTTTTCTTCCACTAGAAAGATATACTCCACCAGCTCCACGCGTTTCTTGTTTCACAGAAATCCGGCTTAAAACGAATCCTGTACATTCAGTTGAAGTTCAAATCGCCAAATCGCGAACTGCAGCGCCATTTCAAGCTCGATTTTAAATTAAAAATATAATTATACGTTCAAACTGACGTTGATTGAATATATTCGTTATTCAAATTCATTTCTAAACTGAATAAAATCTTCGGGATGACCCAGTTCACAGAATATTGTGATTTCCAATATTTTTGATTATTTCTGAATTAAATATATTATTTAATTATTTATTTTAATTAAATATTCCTTATTATTTAATTAACGACCATTTAATTCCTTAAATCACCATTTATATAATTAAATAAATTAATTATATACCACGGGAAATGCGGGTCATTACATTCTTCCCCACTTAAAATAATTTCGTCCTCGAAATTGCTAAGTTAGAGGACGACCCTATATATTGGAACTCCTAAGATTTATTTACCCCTTATTTCTGATTCCAACTGAACCAACTAATATCGATTTCAATATTAATTTATTCCGTCTAACTAAAATTTTCAAAAATTCTGAAAATTTTCTAACACTTTAAATCTTCGGAAAATTTCGCCATAACCTCCTTTGTACAGCCCTATCGGTAAAACCACAACTCGCCTCTCTAGGCCATCTCCAACCCAAAAGAAAATCAAACAGCCAAGCGGCTTGCCAATTCGGCTCATAAATCTCATGCTTATATCAAATATAAACTTGTACCTTTTTGTCGGGTATATCAACTCTATCACTTCTATATGCTATCAACTCAGCACATACCAGTGTTATCTCAATCAAATTCCAATCAGTTCATATCCTCAAATCCAAATCGAATTCCATTCGAACCCGAATATCAAATTTCAAATTCTTAACTCATCAACCCAATTCCATAACAGATTATTCTCTAATCCAATTAAATTTTTATTTAACTTAGTTCCCGTTAAATTTCAATTTATTTTTACCATCTCATTTTATTTAACTTTATTAGTTAAATTTTAATTCCAGAACTTAAATTCCTGGGTTTCTTTCAAATCAAATTTGGAATCATAATACCAATTCAAAACCTTTGAATTTCTTGAACACCTTGTTTTCACAAAAACAATTTTAAAAACTAAATCCTTGGTAGTAATCCGTCACTTAGAACTCGAAAATCACACCGATGATACTGCGCAGTCATCATCGGAATTATTTTCCAGCGATCAAAGTGAGTTCAATACTATATTTTTCTTTCAAGACTCAAACTTAAACACTTCCATCTTGAGTCAGTTCAAAATATCCTTATTAAAACAAATTTAAAACCTCCCAGGATTTTAAAATTCACCTATATCTAATCCAGATTCAATTACAAACACTTATCTGAATTTCCGGTTTTTAATTTCAATTCTGACTTGCATTTCAGATTTAATTCACTTCGTAATACTTATACGAAATTTGGTTGGTTATTTTCATAACCGTTTCACTTTTATAATCTTACTCGATTATAATAACTACCAACACATTATAATATTTCCAATATACATACTTCGGGTAAAATTATTTCATTTACCCTCTTTTCAAAACATACCGTGTCGACCCATCGTATTCGAGTGTTTATTTACTCCTACCGATACAGTGGATCAAACTGATCGACCAGAACTCATAAACAACTCAGCCAATGAATCTCCACAATATAAAACCATTTTTATATCAAATACAAATACGCACTCGTATATATACACTCAAACTCAATCTAGGGTATTACTAACCCTATCTCTACCGAGTCACGCCACAGAGCCAAGGTAATTCTTAACTTAAGCTCTGATACCAACTGTAACGACCCGGATTTTCGGCGACTTTGGTTATCGACGTAAGCTCGACGTCGATAACCAAAACATCGAAAAATCCCGGTAATTAATGAAAGAAATTAGAAGGTGAGAATAGATAAGATAGAAACTTAGAATAGAAGAAGAAGAAGAACACAACATCAGAGTAACACGAACCTCACAGCGGAACGAATAACATATAATAGATAACATAACTTTGAAATATAACAGTTATGTCTACAATAACACTTATCAAAGTACAGCACTTACAACACGGCGGAAATAACTATAGCTATATGATCTTGAAGCCTCCTGCTCCACGCTCTTCCAGTATATCTGTAAAACCCGACTACTTGACTGCCCGTACAAATTTAGGCACCCAAGAGTTTAGGGAAAACAACAAAGTAAACTCCGGGTCAGTCATGGGACTGGTGTGAATAAACTCAAATCATTTAAACAGGTATATGATATCTCATAAGACCACGCCGTGAATACGGAACGGGTTTTTCCCTTATGAGAATCCAAACATCTTTGCAAAGCAATATCATTCTGATATTATAATAATGTCTAAGTACAAATAAATATCAGTCTAGTAGAAACGCTTGCATCTCACGTTCTACATATATAGTATACAATCAAAAATCGCAAGCACGTATTGGATGATTGGGTTTCCAACTATGACAAGGTATGGAATCACCTTCCGATCAGTGTACTCTAGGAACGATACACTGGAGTTCAACAAGAACATCTTGTAACTCAGCCACACATGACCGACCACTCATTTCGCTTGAGTGTATCGAATGTACATCACCAACGGTTGGGATCAGCAACCGTTCCCGTATATATATGGGACAGCATTGATAGATTTAAGAAACAAATGAATATTCACTAGATAGGTGATTATACACCCTACTTCGGTGCGACCGACTTAGCCATGCTGCCTGCCCGATTTCTGTCATTTACCGGTTGATGAGGCTAGAAGCTACGCTTTATCATCATAATAGATTCACTTCGAATGCCACATTGTCAGATCCATCGAAAATCACTAATTGACGTCTACAACAATACATTACGTGTCAGCTAAAAGAAGTTTCCTTCTCCGCTTCCACTCTTGGTACGGTTGAAGAAATCAATGTACGTGGCCCTTCTGGAAATACTATGTTAGACACCCATCTTCATTCACTTAGAAATGTCACATCGTCATACCCGCCAAATCACAAATTGACTTATCCAAAAATAACACTGGTATACAGCTAAGAGAAACGAATTCCTCCGCCACCAAACGTGAATACGTTTGAACAGATCAACTTACGCGATCCATTGGATATACTCCGTCAGACCTTCGTCCATACAAGTTGTCCTGGGACTGGACAAACCGAAGGCACTATTCTGTAAACAGGATAGCCCTTGCATTTTACTCCGTCTTCAATTATCTTTGGCATATATGATTCGCGACGCTTATGCCAATACAGAGTGGTTCTATGGATAATAATCCAACCGGTCTCTCCATATTAACAACGTTAAAATGGTCAAAACTTCGATAGTCGGTGAGTTAACTATCAAAGAAAAACAAGTGTGCAAACAACGATATTATTTCCAAATGGAAATTATATCGAACAAACATCATTTAACATAAATCCCTTTAGTTCATTTATTTACTTATCTCCTGTTTCCCTATATTCTAAATTCTTATTTTCTTTTATCAGAAAACATTTCTGATTCTCGTTTGGAAAACATTTCCAAAACTCCTTTACGATCAAACCTTACCATTTCTTAGTTAAGCAGGAAGTCACTCAAGTTGGGGTATAATTACCTCTCAGACCTTAACTGAACAACGTTATAACTTCGAAATGGTCAAAGTTTATCTTTTAATCTTTAACAACTTCTTTACGCCTTTCTCGGATTCAATTTTACTAGTCCACTTCTATATTTAAAACATTTGTTTATAACGATAACGTTATAATCCCTACTTTCGAATTATCTAATTTTAATTATAACTTCTATTCTTATTAGTGAATAATTAACCTAACACTTATTTATTTATAAATAAATAAATCTCTATTTAAACACTGGAAAGTATAAGTACTTTCCCGAATTCGATATAATCGAATTTGCCGATTAACTCTCTTCGAGAAATCTCTATTTGATTAACTCTTCTTCGAATAACCTATATTCGATTAACTTCTTCTCGAATAACCGATATTCGATAATCTCTCTCTTCGAATAACTAATATTCGATAACTCTTCCTTTTCAAATATCTCATATTTGAAAATCTCACTTCGATTAAACTATAATCGATAACTCCCTTCGATGAAACTAACGTCGATTTATTTAACTCGACGAACTTAACTCGACTAACTTAACTTGACTCGACTAACTCGACTTACTTGGTTCGACCAATTCGATTCAATTAACTAGGCTCGACTAACTTGACTAACTTAACTCGACTTACTTGGTTCGACCAATTCGATTCAATTAACTAGGCTCGACTAACTTGACTAACTTAACTCGACTTACTTGGTTCGACCAATTCGATTCAATTAACTAGGCTCGACTAACTTGACTAACTTAACTCGACTTACTTGGTTCGACCGATTCGATTCGATTAACTGGGCTCGACTAACTTGGTCGAACCACCCGATCAACTCAACTTATTTAACTTAACTTATTTCTCAACTCGATCAACTCGATTAACTCCTATCGAATAACTAATATTCGATTTAACTCCATTCGCTTGACTCTAGATCGCAGCGATCACAATGGTTACGCCTGATTCCCTCAGGAAACATCCGACCGCCGTAGGTTATTTACAGCCCTGCGAATTACGCTAGCAGTCGTGCACAATGACAACTTACCCTGAATACTATGTTTGACTAACTCTGTCTCAAATAACTATATTTGATTAACTCTAGTTCGTTTTAACTCTAATCGATTAACTCTAATCGATTAACTCTAACTAATTAACTCTAACTGATTAACTCTAACTGGTTAACTCTATTAGACCAACTCGACTTGACTAACCCCTTTCGAATAACATATTCGATTAACTAACTTTCGAATACCAACTAACTTCGAATACCATATTCGATTAACTAACTTCGAATACCAACTAACTTCGAATACCATATTCGATTAACTAACTTCGAATACCATATTCGATTAACTCCTTTCGAATGTCTATATTCGATTAACTAACTTCGAATACCATATTCGATTAACTCCTTTCGAATGTCTATATTCGATTAACTAACTTCGAATACCATATTCGATTTCCCTTTTCGAATACCATATTCGATTAACTAACTTCGAATACCATATTCGATTAACTAACTTCGAATACCATATTCGATTAACTCTTTTCGAATGTCTATATTCGATTAACTAACTTCGAATACCATATTCGATTTCCCCTTTCGAATACCATATTCGATTAACTAACTTTCACTTTATAAAGATTTCCTTTTTAACAACGTTTTATTTATTTGAAAAGATTTACTTTTAAATAACGGTTCTACACTTTAAAAAAAATGATTTCCTTTTTATAATGTTTCCCCTATAAACCCATTTCCTTTTTATTAACTCTATTTATTTTCTAAATATTCCCCTTTCAATTCTATTTGTAAATGGTTTACAAATATTTCTTTTCTCTATTTTATTCTATTTGCAAATGGTTTGCAAATATTTCATTTTCAAATTTATTCTTAAAAATATTCTAACTCCTTAACTTTCCGGGAAAATTCGCCATAACCTCCTTTGTAACGGGAGCATCGGGAAAATCCCCAAACCCGCAACACAGGCCTTTCCATTCAAAAAGAAATGTTTTAAATTTATTTCCTTTTCAAATATCTCCTATTTATAAATATTCCAATTTATAAACATTCCTTATTTATAAATATTTAAATTTATAAATATCTCTTATTTATAAATATTCCAATTTATAAATATTTTATTTTCAATATCACTTTGAAAATCCCCTTATCTACATTCCGGTATGTTATGGTATTCAATCTTATCAAATCACGATGTTCAATATCGTCCAAGCACATACAATCGCCCACAGATTTTATATCACATCATATAACAATATATGAAGAACAATAAAATAACTGTTGAGGAATCCAGTCGGATTCCTCCAACCTGTTTCCCTGCATCACAGATGTTAGACAGTATAGATAACATCACTTCCAATTCCATATGATATATTATGTTAAACAGAATCAATATAGAAATTTAACTAACTGACTAGCAGTTCAATCAAACAATCAATACACAGTCAAACAGACAATTTTAACAGTTCTAACAATACAACATGAAATTATAAACTGTTCAGAGTTAGTGAGATTTACTCACATTTGCAGTTCATCGTTAAAGAACGATAAACCGTTATTTGATTTGAATCAAACAATTAAATTCGCCATAATTTCAAACGAGCTCCAATCCACTTCCAGTCAGCTTCATTGTGAAGCTCTCGTCCATACGATCCCAACGCAACTTACGGTTCGTCAATCTGATAACGTAAGAGCAACTTATGATTCTACGAAGTCTATATATCCAAATTAAATTTAAACCTAATTAAATTATCTAATTTGGGCTTACCCTCCTTCTAACCGGCCCAACACCCTTTAAAATCCCTCAGCCCATTCAAAACTCAACACACCCGCTACCCTTCTTCCCCATATTCAGATCTGCGAAAACCATCTCCCCACATTCACGTTGACTTCACCTTTGACCGCAATCCTCCCTCACTCCGGTCACCAAACTCCGGCGCAACCACTACCACCCCATTCCTTGTCTAAATCCGTACCCCTCCCTGCCATTAGACTCCAACCCGCACGCACCAAGGAAGGCGCGACATCCAGCTTCCACGGTGACAACCTGCGACGTCCTTTATCACCGAAACCACCAATTTCAAACACACAGGTGCTACGTTACCTTCTGATCTTGAATACAACCACTGTTCCTTGAATCGATGCCAGGATTTGCCGATCCCCTTTTGCCCTAGCCCACGCTGAAGAAATATCGAGCACCACCAAATTCGTGCGCACCTTAATCGAACACTACAGGGATGAAGCTCATGGCTATGTGAGTCTAATGGATCTTACATCACTCGATTTCATCGAGTAAAACTCGAGATTTAATTGGTTGGGAGAATTAAAATGTGGCGGCCTATTTTTTCACAGAAGATGAAGATGTGTTCTAGGTCTTAAGGATGTAGATGGGGGTACTTATAGGATTACGGAATTAAGATATTTGGTAGATATTTTTTTATTTTGATTTTTATATTTATTTTATACTTTTCCCCTCGTCTTGCGTTCTTAAAATTCACTGCATCTACATGTGATATTCAAAAATCATGAAAACTGACTTGCTGCTAGAGTTCGAGATCACGGTCCCAATGAAACTGGTTTCGTCGAATTCCGACTTCGTTTGCCCACACAGCGTATTTTTAACTGTCGAAATACTAACTGTTTTTCACTCTAAAAATCCGTATGGCCACACAGTGACTCTAAAAATCACGAAACTGCAAATCTAACAACTATTTGATATTGCGGATCCAACAAAACTGGTTTCGTCGAATTCTGACTTCGTTTGCAAAACCGGCTATTTTTAAAGCTCTGTATGACTCATTTAAATATATAAATATATTTAAATATTATTAAATTAAATATAAATAAATTTATATTATCGTATATCTCCACATATGATATCGTATAGCTCCAGAATATCATATCAGAATTTTACCGCTTGATATTTCAGATTCCAGATTATCCCGGTATTCAGTTTTATATCGAAAATCTCTTTTATAACGTATATAAAGCGTCGCAAATTATAAAGGAATTCCACAGCGACTTTTCTGAAATTTGATTTGGACATATCTCAAAATCTACCCGACGAAATCCTGATTTTTTTCTTCCACTAGAAAGATATACTCCACCAGCTCCACGCGTTTCTTGTTTCACAGAAATCCGGCTTAAAACGAATCCTGTACATTCAGTTGAAGTTCAAATCGCCAAATCGCGAACTGCAGCGCCATTTCAAGCTCGATTTTAAATTAAAAATATAATTATACGTTCAAACTGACGTTGATTGAATATATTCGTTATTCAAATTCATTTCTAAACTGAATAAAATCTTCGGGATGACCCAGTTCACAGAATATTGTGATTTCCAATATTTTTGATTATTTCTGAATTAAATATATTATTTAATTATTTATTTTAATTAAATATTCCTTATTATTTAATTAACGACCATTTAATTCCTTAAATCACCATTTATATAATTAAATAAATTAATTATATACCCCGGGAAATGCAGGTCATTACAGAAACCCCTCCCCAAATCGACGCTCCAACCCCAAAATCCGACGCCTCAGCCTCCAGACACTCACCCCGCCTCGCCGTTGAGCCCCAGACCGCCGGAGATTGGCAACCATCGACTGACAGCCCTCCGAGCCTCCTCCTCCCTCTCCGAGGCTTGTAAGTGATACTTAATTTATTTTAATTAGGTTAAAATCTGAAATAAATATATATAAACTAGTATTAAGAAAAATCATTTTTTAATTTAAATATAACATTATTAAAAATCAGTTTTTTTTGTTATAGCATTGTTTTTTTGTGTTTAAAAATATGATAAAAGTACAAAGGTTGGATTTTTATTGATAACAAAGGTCGGATTATTTTTATATAAGGAATAAAGATTATATTTTTATTTGAGATTCAAAGGAATAAAGATTATATTTTTATTTGAGATTCATGTGAATCAAGATTAGATTTTTATAGTGTATTCATCGATTTAAAAATACGGTTTTTACGTATGGAGATTAGTAATAAAAAAATTCAATTTTTATATATTAGGAGTAGGGATAAAAATTCGATTTTTATATATGTAGTGAATACGGATGAAGAAAGGGACGAAAGAAGAAACGGAGGAGATTTTCTACATATGAAGAGTCGAGAAGTTTGGTTTAGCTAGTCGGTGAGAACTCCTCACTTTAAATTATATTCTCTAGTTATATAAATATATACTAGGATGCAGACGGTGTTTAGTAGCACCCGACACCCGTCGTCCACAGACCATGGACGGCTTGTATGCTTGTTTGTTTGATTTTGATGTGTAGTTGATTGTGTGGTGTGATGTAAAATGAAATAAAATATTTATATAGTTAAAAATATTTTATAGTTGAAAATAGAATTTTTAACGTGTATATAAAATAAATATTTATAAACAAATCGGAGATTTGTTTATATACACTGATTTGATTGATATTGATTGGGACGATAAATTTTACACATCGCCCAATTGCACAAATAAAATCCGTGTTTGATTGTTTGAAACCCCACACGGGTATTGGGATGATATATGACATACACTAATCCCAATGATTAGTTGTATGTCGATCGATTGACTGACAGGCTATTATAAGCATTAAATATTTATATTTGATGCTTATACAGTGTAGAACACACTCTGGATGATGGTTGATTATTTATCATTGTTATTTTGCACATGTGTTGTAGAAAATCCATATAATTAACATTATATGGTAATTGATTGGGCCTCATTCCAGTTTTGAAATAGAAATATTTGAAAAAGAAATATTTGAAATAGAATATTTGAAAATAGAAATATATGAAGCCGTGTTGATTAGATTGACGCCATTTTGACGTGAACGATATTTATATCGATTTTATTCAATTTTCAATTTATATTGAAAGTGTTTTCGAAATTTGAAATATATTGAAAGTGATTTCGAAATTTGAATTATATTGAAAATAATCGAAATTCGAATTATATTGAATAGAATAGAATTCGAATTGAAATTGAATAGAATTGAATTCGAACTGAAATTGAAAAGAATTGAATTCAAATTGAAATTGAAAAGAATTGAATTCAAATTGAATTCAAATTGAAATTGAATAGAATTGAAATTGAATTGAAATCGATTTGAAATAAATTTAAAACGAATTTATATTGGAATATTCAATCTTGATTTGAAATTGAATATGAAGTTGAAACCGTTTTGAAAATGAATTTAAAACGATTTATAAAGCAGGTTTTGAATTGAAATCGGCGAAGTATGTATTATATATATTATATATATAATATAATGGCCTGAATAGAACGCGCCGCGCCGCGGTAGTTCGTGAATTTCGACCATTGACTTCGAATGGATATTGCGGGAGATCCGACCGTCGGATTCTCCTAAAACCGGAACCGTTGTGTTCGTATCGAAAAGAGCTTTCTAACGAATATTGGAAATTTGAAATCTAACGGTTGAATTTGGAATTATGTCCAAATCAAATTTGGAAAAGGTCGCTGTAAGTGCAGTTCGATGGCCGTTGATGGAAATCGACTGTACGGGCCTTGATAAAATTATTAAAAATAGTGATAATTTGTGTAAAATCATAAGAAATGATTTGTGAAGAATTGGGATGAAAAACTCCTTATTTGAAAAGATAAAAATAGATTTTTATCGAAATGAACTAGTTTTGAATTAGAATTATAATTCTATTTATTTCTAAAATAAATAAAGAGGATTTGAAATGGTTTTGAAAAATAACCAGAATTTCCAACAATTGAATTGGAATGGATTTGAATCGAAATTGTCTTCGGAATATTTCGATGTTAGATTTCGTGATGATATAGATATTGTTATGGAAATTTGAAAGATATATATATCGTTATTTCCAATACGATATTTGTTGGTCGTAGAATTTGATATTGAATATAAGCCGATATATTTTCTATTCAGAGCCTTGTATTTAATATCAAATGTGATTTGGGTTTGTCGTGAATGGTGTCTTCATTAACACTGTTCTTAAACCCAGTTGAGAAAAAGATTAAATCTTTTTATTTAGATTTAATGAAGAGTACCAATTAAATGATATTTAATTGGAATTGAATTTGAATTGATTTTTGGGTTTATCGTGAACGGTGTTTTAAATAACACTTGTTCTTTAACCTAATAATGAATTGAATGTGATTTTGGGTTTATAGTGAACCGTGTTTCAAATGACATTGGTTCTTCAACCCAATTAAAGACAGGATATTGATTACTGTAAAGAGTAAAACTAAGTGGAGTTTTAATGAATCTTTAATTAGATTGAAATGATCGAGAATGGAGTATCACCAGTTTTGCTCCAGGCGATAATTAAATCTTTAATTAGATTAGAATGTGAAATGGTAATTGAATTTACCGATAACACCGTGGTGTTAGATATGAAGTATGACCAGTTTTACTTCATGGGATGAATAGGTGGGGATTGGGGAATAAAATAAATGATTACTCCGGTGTGGTTCGCTAATCCCGACTAGTTTGAATTGATATTCAAAGAAGATTAAAGAATAAATTTAAAGAATTTATCTTGGATAAAATTAATGGGAACCTTTCCCAAAATATTAGAATATCTGAATAAAAGAATATTCTGAATTGGAATGAGGCGTATGTTGTGTTTGTGTAACACTTGTTTATTATATACGCGGGTTATTCGGAAAGACTGGGTTTATCCCATTCTGAATAACTGATACGGCGATAAGTCAAAGATGAAGATGATGGTTGAGGACCGGAGGTCTTCACGTCGTTTGGATAATTACTGATGATCTTGATTGGGCTGTACATCCAAGAGGAGGGAATTAGTTAGTGATCGTCCAGACGTACTTGGAGATCGATGGATATCTGGGGTACTAGGTGCCTCCGGTTTCGTTCAGACCCAGAACCGACTTGTAAATGGACTGTGTGTTTGACATTGGATTTTAGTCTGTGTGATTGATTTCTATTAAATATATATCTGTTTGGCGGCGGAGAATTTATTCTCTTGCTTAACGCCCTTCTCTGAGATGTACGAGCTCAGAGGTTATATATTGATGGATATCAAATGCATGGAGTGAATTGCCTGTGTAGCATGCCTAAGTGGCAATTGATCAAAACTTCTGTTGAAAAGCAAAGTCTTGTGGTGATGATCAAAGCACAGCCTGTGTGGCACAACTTTGTGTAACGTGAATTCGCGAGCCTCACACCCCGGTTGTGAACCAGAAACGGGAGAGGACATCAGGGAGGGCATGCGTTTCTTTCTAGCTAGAAGTGGCGTCAGTGGTTTTACACGCCCTGACGAGTTTGACTTATGTGGTTGTTGCTGTTGCGAGGCGCCTCGGTTAGATCGGACGATCCGGTCCGATGGAGTCATTCATTGGCTCATTGACACCCCATAGGGTGGGAAAACATAATGTTCAGGCATTTTAATCCACATCAGTGGACCGGCCCTGACGATCCAAGGGCCCACCTGAGTCTGGGTCCTGAGGGGCGGGCTAGAGCGTCTCAAATCGGTGAGGACTGTCTTTTGCCTCGTTTCACAGATGGAAATCCAACTTCCAATATGTGCCATTTGCGGTTTTATTGTAGAGCCTAGTATTGGCGACATAGTAGCATGAGATGCTATGCCGCCTATGATTGATACTTATGATTTGAAGTTGTTTTATACACTATACACTTATTATAGTATCAAAAGATTTGTTTTAAACGTATCAAGCATTCTTGGCTATTATAAGGTAAAAACCCTATCCTCCGGCTTGCGTTGCATTGTGTGATAGGATCTGGGTCTTATAATAGCTTCATTTTTCTTTATTTAGCATTGCGTTGTTTGTTTTATGCACTGGTGTTCTTAGGAGAAAACCCGTTCTGAGTTATACGGCGTGGTCCCTTGATTTACCTAACTGTAAAACAAAGATTTATAACTGTTTTAGTTCTCACACCAGTCACATGACTGACCTGGAGTTTATTGTTTTAACCTAAACTCTGGGTGCCCATATTTTGACACGGGCAGCTAGTAGTTTTGGTTTTGCAGATTTATATTCACAGGAACCTGGTTTACAGCTGGAACGATGTCCGGAAAGCTTTGTATCCGTATATCTCCTTCAGTTGTGTATTGTATTATTTTCCGCTGCTATGTAATGTATTGTAATCTCTGATATTTATCGAATGTATTTTATTTATTCATACTCTGTATATTCTTGTATTCTGATGGAATTGTTGTAATTAACAATGAATTGTCCTTCCGTCTGCGTTCTAATTTGTCGTGTTCTAAAAACAATCAGGCGTTTCGTACGGTCTTGGTCGGTTTAGCGACTGATTCGGATCAAGCGAAATTCCTGGTCGTCACACGTGGTATCAGAGCTTTGGTTTACAAAGCTCAGAGAACAAGACACATTAGAACCATACGAAAGAATTCATTAGAGATTGGATTAGTAATATCCAATGGGAATGACTCGTTAGAGATAGGATCAGCAGTATCCTAGAACGAGTGTGAAGAGTAAATTTTTAAAATGAAAACAATTTTGTTTTAAAAATTTAAATCAACTATTCGTATTTGATTATTTATTTTGTATTGAATTTGGACAATCCAGTATATAAAGATTTTGCATATACGTCTGATCCGCGTGTATTCGAAGTTTTAATATACTGGGTAGATATAGAATCACACCCTAGTTGCCCGGAGATGGTTCTGATGATCGCGATAGTTCGAACATCATCAGAATTGGCATTCGATTTTCGTAGGTGTGATATCTATATATTTCCTATTGACTGGTGTGAGAACCAAAATTAGATAGGGCTTATTGTTGTGATTTGGCATCAAAAATCTAATTTTTTGACTATATATCAAAATTATGAATTTGAAAAGCCAATCAACTAATTGATTGCTGATTGTGTTGTTTGATTATTGTTTGATTAATTAAAGTGGAACCATTTAGCCAAATTTTATCAAATATTGAGTTGTATTGAAAATTTGTCGCATTTGCATGCATATACATGTACTTACACTGAACAGGTCATAGCGAGGAGGCTAGAGCAGAAGAATAAAATTGTTTGCCCGATAAATAGGTACATGTTTACCATAATCTACTGTTTTGTTTGGGTGATGATGATTTTGTGAGCCGATTGGCTAGCCCTTGGCTTTTCCTTTTTCTTTTTGATTGAAGAAGGCCATGGGAGGCTATATGAAATATCCCGAAGTCCCCGGTGCAGGGGAGGTTATGGCGAAAATTTTCGAAAATTTTGGGTGTTAGCCAAATTTTTGAGAAATTTGAAAAGTTCTTAGAAACTGAAAAGTTGAAGAACTTAAGCCGTAGTGAAAATACTGGAAGTTGAATTGGTTTGTTAAACAACTTTCGGCTTCGTTCCTTGTAACGTCCCAGATTTTTGAACGTTGATTTTGAATATTTAAATCTGTTTAAATATTGATTTGGCGATATTAATGAATTTTATATCGAATTTATTTATTTAAAAATGTGTTCGAATATATATATATATATATTTATTTATAATTTATTTAAAACGAGCTCGGAAATAGTGCGGTAGTTCGTAATTTATGATTCAAACTTTAATTGAATATACCAGATCCAATATAAGTCGGAATTCTGCAAAACAATAAACATTTGAACCGATTTGATTATATTTTTCTGATAAAAGAGAAAAATCGTGATTTCATCGTGTAGATGGTAAGATATGCCCAGATTAAAATTTCCAATAGTCGCTATAGAATCGTTCATCGACCATAACGGTTTATTTGATATAATTGCATACTGGATTCGAATCTGGACAAGATTCTTTTGAGACGTAGTTATAATTTATTTTTTAGAATTTTACAGTAATTTTTAATAAATTAAATATGCAGCTTTTTATTTGAAGTATTTTGCACCCTATATCAATATTTTGGGATTTTACAATGTGAGTTAACAAACCGATATTATGATATTTTCGGGACCGTGGCACCTCGCTGGACATAACTATATCTTTACTTCTGTCCGTAGTGGTTTATAAATAGAATTATACGGTATCATATAAACCTCGATAAATAAATATAAATAAAAATAAATACATATAAAAGATATATACTAAGGAATTATAGCCTATCCACTAAAATGGCCGAAACACATATGCTAACACCATGCTTCCATCGGTTCTCACTCAGCCGACAAGAAAAAATGGATGTGATATAAATTTAATTAAAAAGTGTGACACGCCGTTTCTTCCTTTCCTTTCCTTGCACGACAAACTTTTTAATTCCTTGGCTGCCAATCCTTTAATCCGTGAGGACCAAGTAACAAAATAAAAAAATGATTTCTCGTTGCCGTGCTCCCCACACCTCCTCCCCTATAAATAATAACACTTTCGCTCACTTTGTTCACAAACCAAAACTCTTTCAGCAATCTTTCCCACACCGATTTAGTTAAACCCGCAAACCATTGTTTGCTCGTCAACCAAAAACAACTCATCTTTATTTAAACTAAGCTTCTCCATCGCTATATGCAAATCAAAAACTCCGAACGCTTGAAGGAGAGGAAAAACATGGGATTGGCCAGCTGTTTCAGGGAAGGATCGACGAAGGGTTCGCTGGTGGTTGTTTGGCGTTGGGAGAAGCTGTTTGGATGGAGTCTGGTGGTCGGAAAGGCGGAGTCGGGCGCGGGGTGATACTGTTGGCTTTATGGTGTAAGCCATCCGAATTTGCAGGCATGTGAGAGTTTTGAAAGACGAGAATGTTCACTTTGTTTACACGAGGCGTTAGTATATTATGAAAAGGACAAAAAGAAGTAGATGGGAAAGAAAAAGGTGTAAAAATAGTGAAGTTTCTTGCATTGTTGAGTGGATGGCGTGGGTTCCTGTAAGGGAGTGGGAAGAAAATTATAAAGGAGGGAAGTCATGTATGCTTGAGTATGCATGAACAGTGGAGAGAACTGTGAAGTGGGAAGGAGTATTTAAGGTGATATGGAGGAGGTTCCATGCGTGAGTTGAGATGGAAGAGGGAGTGCTAAGTTAAAGTGACCGGAAAAAAAAAGAAACTTGCATGAGTGAAGATTTGGGAAAGTAGGGGAGAAGAGCGGGGACTGTAGCAACTAATGAGGAGGCATGCTTGTTTGAACCGCAAGTGGAAGTTGCGGTTCCCAGGGAAGAAAGGTAATGTACAGTAATTAGTGTGCCTAATTATAGTTAATGGTACCAAATCAAGTTTATCTAAGCTAACATAAAGATTTAAGTAATGATATATTATTAAGTATTGCTATATTTTTCTTTAGAGGTAAGTTGCAAACGTGGAAACAAAACCGGTAGGCTGCAAATTCATGTATCACCATGTTTTAGACTAGAAGTCTGGAAGAAATGGGGGAGTAGCGTCCAAGCAGTATGGGAACGTAACTGGTCCGCTGAAGCTACAAAGAATAATAGCGGTGAGTGGTGAGTTCGAACGTGCCTGTTATATTTGATTTTTGCCTAAGCTGCTTAATCCAGTATACATATAACGTAGGCGGTAATTAAGTTAGTTGTCAATAGTCATGCTATACAAGTTCAAAATGTCTAATCATGTTTTATAACGGCAAGTCATTCTTGACCGTGATTAATAAGGTTTGTTAAACATGAATTGAGATTAGGATAAAATATATTATTTGGATATTATTATTATATTAAATACCGTATACCGTATTAAAATATATAACTGTGTTATACAGTGATGGAAATGGATAAAAATAAGTGACGTCCAGTCCGCACTAACGAGCGTAACATTCGGGCTGGTTTGAACAGAGCTGAACACAGTTGGAAACAAGCCGTTTAACGACGAATGAAAAACTCAAGGTGAGTTTAACTCACTCAGTTACACGTTTATATTTTATATAAACCGGGTTTTTATTTTTATTTTGTGTGCAATGTTTGCTGATGGTTGGTGATTGAATGTTATAAATTGTTTGTTGACTGTTATTGGTTGAACTGTATGGTTGTGTTAAAATTAAAGTAACCCATTTGATGCAGGGAAGGACAGGTTGGCGGGATCCGCCCGGATTCCTCAAATACGGTGTTTACTTTCATATTTTATGAATTGTTAATCTTATTGACTGCTGATTGTTGAAGCCAAACTGAATACTTATGTGATATTAACCAATGAGTGATATTGGTCGAGAAATTATTGGCAGATGGCCGGTAAATGAACCGTTTTATAGGAATTGATTTACCGTTAAGTAAATCAATGGAAATGAAGTTAAAAAATTTGTTTTATAACTAAAGTTAGATTTGAAGTCTATTTTATATAGATTATTTTTAAATGAAGTTATTTAAGTAAATAAATAATTATATTTTTCTTGAAGCTTTAAACACGTATGTAAAGCGAGATTTGAAGGTTAACAGATTTTGCAAGCAAGTGATCATAAATTGACAAAATGGTTAAGAGTTGAATTAATTCTTTTCAATAAAGCAACTAAATGAGATTATTGAATTTAATTCGATTATTAATGAAATCAAATGGATTTGTTTAAATAAATTTTATTTATTAATTTAAGGTAAATAACCCAGTGGGAATGATTAACAAAGTACCCTTGTTCGAGATAAACAAGTCGACTACTTGAAGGAGATTTAAATATAAAAGTTATTGGATTGTTCATTTTTATTGGAGTTAATTATTATTTTAAAATAACCTTTTAAGAAAGATTAATTGATTTATTTATAATGGGTAATGGTGTAAACTATTTAATTTGAAGGATTTTAGGCTATTTACGAGAAGTTAACCTGTAAATGAGGTTTTTGAAATATAATATGAATGTGAATTTATAAAGTAACTCGATGTACAAGATTAGAACCGGTAATAGAGTTTCAAATGAGTTCAAGTTGTTATATACAAATTCCAGATTTCTATGAAAGAATGGTATTAACTTTAAAGTGAATAAATGTTTGAAAGTAAACATGTCGAGATGGGAATGGTGTTAAAGGAGATTAGGGAGAAAAACCTTGTTTTTAATTAAAAGGGTTTTAATAAGTTTACTCGTATTTATATGAGTTAAAGTTGGATTTATTCACTTAAAGGAAATATATAAAGGGAAAGTTTTAAACAAGATTATGTATGTTGAAATCGAACGGCTTAGTGAATTGAACTTGGTTTTAAAAGTAGAAATCAAACGGTAAAGATCTAGAGATGAATATTTTAAATGAGAAAGGAGTTGTTTGAACCAAACAAAGAAAAAGTGGTTATTTAAAAGCGATTCTAAAATACATAGAAGTGTTGATATATTATTTGAATGAGATTTCGTTTATAAACTTAGATATATTCCGAGGATAAGAGTGTTGACGACTCAAGGTCTGAGAGGTAAATAAAATACCCCAACTTGAATGACTTCACAATTATCCAGGGATGATATTAGTTTAAAAACGAAGTTGGTTGAGGAGATAAAATAATATTTTCAGGGAGAATATTATAAAACTATAATTCAAAGAATTATAAGTTGAATAAATGGATTTGTAAATAAGAATTGAGAAAGCGATATTTTAAATGTTGAAAGATTTAGAAATATGATTAACAACTGTTTAACCGAAAGGGCCAAGTGATGATGTATTCTTAACCAATGAACCCATTTGATTTTTATATGGATGATGGTTGTTTATTTTGATAGTTAAATAACCGACTATCAAAATCTGGCTAAATCGATTATTGGTTCGGGAAGACCGGGATCGAATTTATATTCGAAAACCATTCCGACCTATAAACACGTAAACGTTGAAGATATCAGAAGATGGTCGGGATGGAGCATTGAAGACCGTGGATCTTCATAAGCGGAAGGATTACTTGTCGAATATTCTTTGGCTAGCTACCAGAGGTATTCTGACGTGATTCGGTCGTGGTTGATATTTTGCGGATTGCAAGGACTTCTCACTACTGATCCTAGGATGCGGTAGGAGAGTGCCTTCGGTTCATCCTGTTCCTGGATGACTTATATGGACGAGTGTCTGACAGAGTATATCTAACAGATCGCGTAAGTAGATCTCTTCAAACGTATTCATGTTTGGTGACCGAGGAATTCGTTTCTCTTAGCCTTATACACATGATATTTTTGAGGAAATCAATTTGTGATCTGGCGGGTATGACGATGTGGCATTCAAAGTTGATGTGTTGATCTAAAGAGAGGTAATCGTAGCCTCAAGCCTCATCAACCGGGAAATGACAAAAATCGGGCAGGCAGCATGGCTATGTGGGTCGCTCCCATTAGGGTGTATGATCACCTATCTAGAGAAATTCCTTTTGTTTCTTAAATCTATCGATGTTGTCCCATTTCGGGAGGCGGTTGCTGATCCCAACCGTCGGTGATATACATTCGATACACTCAAGCGAAATGAGTGGTCGGTCATGTGTAGGCCGGGTTGCAAGACGTTCTTGTTGAACCCAGTGTATTCGTCTCTAGAGATACACTTTCGGCAGGTGGTACCTTACCTTGTCATAGTCGGAATCCAATCTCCAATAAGCTCTCGCGGTTTTTGATTGTATACTATATATGTGGAGCGTGAGATGCAAGCGTTCCGCTAGATTGTTATTTATTTGTATTTATACACTATTATAATATCAGAATAATATATGATTTCAAAACTGTTTTGGGTTATAGTAAGGTAAAAACCGTCCGTGTTTATGTGTGGGCTGGTCTTACTATTATCCTTTTCTTTCGAAAGGAATTTGAACTAAAAAATCAAGTTGGATGTTTCCCCTTAAACTGTGCGAGTTATTCTCACTCTGGTTTACCAGACTGACCTGGTATTTGTAATGCTCGGGTTAGCCCGGGTTGTACAGGTCTAGCTTATCAGATGCTGCGAAGTCTAGAGACATGTTGAAAGAGTTCAGACGTATGATTATATCTAGTATATTCCGCTATGTGATGTATATGAGGACAGGTTGTTATAACTGTTCAAGTGTATTGATGTACTCTGATGTTGTAAGTATATTTTCATGTTCTAAATAAAGAATATTTCTATATGATATTTTGTTTCCGCTGCGATGTGAGACTCTGATTTGTTTTGTGTTTTCTTCTATTCTAAAATTTCTTTCTTTCTTATCTCATCCTCTAAATTCTTTCTATTGGCATATGGGTTTCTAGTATCATTTGGGTTGGATTAGTGTTGTTTAATCAGCTCAAAAGGTACCAGGAATTTGGGTCGCCACATTTGGTATCAGAGCTATTGGTTAAGTAATAACCTTGGCTCTGTGGTGTAACTCAGTAGAGATAGGGTTAGTAACACCCTAGATTGAGTTGAGTGTGTATACGAGAGCGCGTACTTGTAATTGGTTATAAAATTATTTTTAAATTATTTGTAAAGAGGGTAAATGAAATATTTTTGTCCAAACAATATTCTTATTGAAAAAGGAAATAATTTTCTATAGTATAGTAATATTGGTTGTTTGGTTGTTTTGATTGATTTGGTTGGAATTTAAACTATAAAATGGAAATTGAATTAATTAGAACAAAATCAATTAATAAATTGAATTGGATATAGAAATGGAACTCAACCTGATTAAGTAGAATTGATTAATGAATTGGAATTGAATAAATTTGAATTTGGATTTGGAAATCGAATAGATAATAATGGAAATCAATCTGATATTGATAGATTGTTATTAATGTAAGTTAACCTAAAGTAAATACATACCAATAAATATCAGTGTTGAATATAATTTGAATGGTTTGGTTGTCTATTATTTGAATGTTGGGTAGGTCGGATAAAATGAATCAAATGGGTCAATGAAGAAGTTGAATGGAATAATGCTGGATTATTATTTGCATCATGAATGAGTTAAGTGCAGAATTCTGAAGGCTGTGGAGATGATTGAGTTAACTAGATTGGAAGTACAGATTGGAAAATGAAGAGCAATAGGTTGATTTGCTGCCGAATTAGAATTGAAATTGAGCTGTCGAAAAATAGGTAAACCTTAATATTATTGGAGTAATTGATTTTTATACCCCGAGTTGGGTAGCCATTTGGTTTTTGATTTTATTTCGGTGAAGTTGAGACCCAGAGTGGTATTTGTAGTTATTCTGATCGAGTCGTGCAGAGGAGGTGCTGGCAAAATTTTCGTAAATTTAAAGAGTTTGAATTTGTTTTCGTAATAATTATTTTAAAATAATCGTGTTCGGAATATTCTTCTTACCTTATAATTTCGGGGACGAAATTCTTTTAAGGGGGGAAGAATGTAACGTCCCAGATTTTTGAATGTTGATTTTGAATATTTAAATCTGTTTAAATATTGATTTGGCGATATTAATGAATTTTATATCGAATTTATTTATTTAAAAAGGAGTTCGAATATATATATATATATATGTATATATATATATATATAATTAATTTAAAACGAGCTCGGAAATAGTGCGGTAGTTCGTAATTTACGATTCAAACTTTAATTGAATATACCAGATCCGATATAAGTCGGAATTTTGCAAAACAATAAACATTTGAACCGATTTGATTATATTTTTTTTGATAAAAGAGAAAAATCATGATTTCATCGTGTAGATGGTAAGATATGCCCAGATTAAAATTTCCAATAGTCGCTATAGAATCGTTCATCGACCGTAACGGTTTATTTGATATAATTGCATACTGGATTCGAATCTGGACAAGATTCTTTTGAGACGTAGTTATAATTTAATTTTTAAAATTTTACAGTAATTTTTAATAAATTAAATATGCAGCTTTTTATTTGAAGTATTTTGCACACTATATCAATATTTTGGGATTTTACAATGTGAGTTAACCTACCGATATTATGATATTTTCGGGACCGTGGCACCTCGCTGGACATAACTATATCTTTACTTCTGTCTGTAGTGGTTTATAAATAGAATTATACGGTATCATATAAACCTCGGTAAATAAATAAAAATAAAAATAAATACATATAAAAGATATATACTAAGGAATTATAGCCTATCCACTAAAATGGCCGAAACACATATGCTAACACCATGTTTCCATCGGTTCTCACTCAGCCGACAAGAAAAAATGGATGTGATATAAATTTAATTAAAAAAGTGTGACATGTTGTTTCTTCCTTTCCTTGCACGACAAACTTTTTAATTCCTTGGCTGCCAATCCTTTAATCCGTGTGGACTAAGTAATAAAATAAAAAAATGATTTCTCGTTGCCGTGCTCCCCACACCTCCTCCCCTATAAATAATAACACTTTCGCTCACTCTGTTCACAAACCAAAACTCTTTCAGCAATCTTTCCCACACTGATTTAATTAAACCCGCAAACCACTGTTTGCTCGTCAACCAAAAACAACTCATCTTTATTTAAACTAAGCTTCTCCATCGCTATATGCAAATCAAAAACTCCGAACGCTTGAAGGAGAGGAAAAACATGGGATTGGCGGGCTGTTTCAGGGAAGGATCGACGAAGGGTTCGCTGGTGGTTGTTTGGCGTTGGGAGAAGCTGTTTGGATGGAGTCTGGTGGTCGGAAAGGCGGAGTCGGGCGCGGGGTGATACTGTTGGCTTTATGGTGTAAGCCATCCGAATTTGCAGGCATGTGAGAATTTTGAAAGAGGATAATGTTCACTTTGTTTACATGAGGCATTAGTATATTATGAAAAGGACAAAAAGAAGTGGATGGGAAAGATAAAGGTGTAAAAATAGTGAAGTTTCTTGCATGGTTGAGTGGATGGCGTGGGTTCCTGTAAGGGAGTGGGAAGAAAATTATAAAGGAGGGAAGTCATGTATGCTTGAGTATGCATGAACAGTGGAGAGAACTGTGAAGTGGGAAGGAGTATTTAAGGTGATATGGAGGAGGTTCCATGCGTGATTTGAGATGGAAGAGGGAGTGCTAAGTTAAAGTGACCGAAAAAAAGAAAGAAACTTGCATGAGGGGAGATTTGGGAAAGTAGGCGAGAAGAGCGGGGACTGTAGCAGCTAATGAGGGGGCGTGCTTGTTTGAACTGCAAATGGAAGTTGCGGTTCCCAGGGAAGAAAGGTAATCTACAGTAATTAGTGTGCCTAATTATAGTTAATGGTACCAAATCAAGTTTATCTAAGCTAACGTAAAGATTTAAGTAATGATGTATTATTAAGTATTGCTAAATTTTTCTTTAGAGGTAAGTTGCAAACGTGGAAACAAAACCGGTAGACTGCAAATTCATGTATCACCATGTTTTAGACTGGAAACCTGGAAGAAATGGGGGAGTAGCGTCCAAGCCGTATGGGAACGTAACTGGTCCGCTGAAGCTACAAAGAATAATAGCGGTGAGTGGTGAGTTCGAACGTGCCTGTTATATTTGATTTTTGCCTAAGCTGCTTAATCCAGTATACATATAACGTAGGCGGTAATTAAGTTAGTTGTCAATAGTCATGCTATACAAGTTCAAAATGTCTAATCATGTTTTATAACGGCAAGTCATTCTTGATCGTGATTAATAAAGGTTTGTTAAACATGAATTGAGATTAGGATAAAATATATTATTTGGATATTATTATTATATTAAATACCGTATACCATATTAAAATATATAACTGTGTTATACAGTGATGGAAATGGATAAAAATAAGTGACGTCCGGTCCGCACTAACGAGCGTAACATTTCGGGCTAGTTTGAACAGAGCTGAACACAGTTGGAAACAAGCCGTTTAACGACGAATGAAAAACTCAAGGTGAGTTTAACTCACTCAGTTACCCGTTTATATTTTATATAAACCGGGTTTTTATTTTTATTTTGTGTGCAATGTTTGCTGATGGTTGGTGATTGAATGTTATAAATTGTTTGTTGACTGTTATTGGTTGAACTGTATGGTTGTGTTAAAATTAAAGTAACCCATTTGATGCAGGGAAGGACAGGTTGGCGGGATCCGCCCGGATTCCTCAAATACGGTGTTTACTTTCATATTTTATGAATTGTTAATCTTATTGACTGCTGATTGTTGAATCCAAACTGAATACTTATGTGATATTAACCAATGAGTGATATTGGTCGAGAAATTATTGGCAGATGGCCGGTAAATGAACCGTTTTATAGGAATTGATTTACCGTTAAGTAAATCAATGGAAATGAAGTTATAAAATTTGTTTTATAACTAAAGTTAGATTTGAAGTCTATTTTATATAGATTATTTTTAAATGAAGTTATTTAAGTAAATAAATAATTATATTTTTCTTGAAGCTTTAAACACGTATGTAAAGCGAGATTTGAAGGTTAACAGATTTTGCAAGCAAGTGATCATAAATTGACAAAATGGTTAAGAGTTGAATTAATTCTTTTCAATAAAGCAACTAAATGAGATTATTGAATTTAATTCGATTATTAATGAAATCAAATGGAATTGTTTAAATAAATTTTATTTATTAATTTAAGGTAAATAACCCAGTGGGAATGATTAACAAAGTACCCTTGTTCGAGATAAACAAATCGACTACTTGAAGGAGATTTGATTATAATAGTTATTAGATTGTTCATTTTTATTGGAGTTAATTATTATTTTAAAATAACCTTTTAAGAAAGATTAATTGATTTATTTATAATGGGTAATGGTGTAAACTATTTGATTTGAAGGATGTTAGGCTATTTACAAGAAGTTAACCTGTAAATGAGGTTTTTGAAATATAATATGAATGTGAATTTATAAAGTAACTTGATGTACAAGATTAGAACCGGTAATAGAGTTTCAAATGAATTCAAGTTGTTATATACAAAGTCCAGATTTCTATAAAAGAATGGTATTAACTTTAAAGTAAATAAATGTTTGAAAGTAAACATGTCGAGATGGGAATGGTGTTAAAGGGGATTAGGGAGAAAACCTTGTTTTTAATTAAAAGGGTTTTAATAAGTTTACTCGTATTTATATGAGTTAAAGTTGGATTTATTCACTTAAAGGAAATATATAAAGGGAAAGTTTTAAACAAGATTATGTATGTTGAAATCGAACGGCTTAGTGAATTGAACTTGGTTTTAAAAGTAGAAATCAAACGGTAAAGATCTAGAGATGAATATTTTAAACGAGAAAGGAGTTGTTTGAACCAAACAAAGAAAAAGCGGTTATTTAAAAGCGATTCTAAAATACATAGAAGTCTTGATATATTATTTGAATGAGATTTCGTTTATAAACTTAGATATATTCCGAGGATAAGAGTGTTGACGACTCAAGGTCTGAGAGGTAAATAAAATACCCCAACTTGAATGACTTCACAATTATCCAGGGATGATATTAGTTTAAAAACGAAGTTGGTTGAGGAGATAAAATAATATTTTCAGGGAGAATATTATAAAACTATAATTCAAAGAATTATAAGTTGAATAAATGGATTTGTAAATAAGAATTGAGAAAGCGATATTCTAAATGTTGAAAGATTTAGAAATATGATTAACAACTGTTTAACCGAATGGGCCAAGTGATGATGTATTCTGAACCAATGAACCCATTTGATTTTTATATGGATGATGGTTGTTTATTTCGATAGTTAAATCACCGACTATCAAAATCTGGCCAAATTGATTATTGGTTCGGGAAGACTGGGATCGAATTTATATTCGAAAACCATTCCGACCAATAAATGCGTAAACGTTGAAGATATCAGAAGATGGTCGGGATGGAGCATTGAAGACCGTGGATCTTCATAAGCGGAAGGATTACTTGTCGAATATTCTCTAGCTAGCTACCAGAGGTATTCTGACGTGATTCGGTCATGGTTGAGATTTTGCGGATTGCAAGGACTTCTCGCTACTGATCCTAGGATGCGGTAGGAGAGTGCCTTCGGTTCATCCTGTTCTTGGATGACTTATATGGACGAGTGTCTGACAGAGTATATCTAACAGATCGCGTAAGTTGATCTCTTCAAACGTATTCATGTTTGGTGGCCGAGGAATTCGTTTCTCTTAGCCTTATACCCGTGATATTTTTGAGGAAATCAATTTGTGATCTGGCGGGTATGATGATGTGGCATTCAAAGTTGATGTGTTGATCTAAAGAGAGGTAATCGTAGCCTCAAGCCTCATCAACCGGGAAATGACAAAAATCGGGCAGGCAGCATGGCTATGTGGGTCGCTCCCATTAGGGTGTATGACCACCTATCTAGAGAAATTCCTTTTGTTTCTTAAATCTATCGATGTTGTCCCATTTCGGGAGGCGGTTGCTGATCCCAACCGTCGGTGATATACATTCGATACACTCAAGCGAAATGAGTGGTCGGTCATGTGTGGGCCGGGTTGCAAGATGTTCTTGCTGAACCCAGTGTATTCGTCTCTAGAGATACACTGTTGGCAGGTGGTCCAATACCTTGTCATAGTCGGAATCCAATCTCCAATAAGCTCTCGCGGTTTTTGATTGTATACTATATATGTGGAGCGTGAGATGCAAGTGTTCCGCTAGATTGTTATTTATTTGTATTTATACACTATTATAATATCAGAATAATATATGATTTCAAAACTGTTTTGGGTTGTAGTAAGGTAAAAACCGTCCGTGTTTATGTGTGGGCTGGTCTTACTATTATCCTTTTCTTTCGAAAGGAATTTGAACTAAAAAATCAAGTTGGATGTTTCCCCTTAAACTGTGCGAGTTATTCTCACTCTGGTTCACCAGACTTACCCGGTATTTGTAATGCTCGGGTTAGCCCGGGTTGTACAGGTCTAGCTTATCAGATGCTGCGAAGCCTAGAGACATGTTGAAAGAGTTCAGACGTATGATTATATCTAGTATATTCCGCTGTGTGATGTATATGAGGACAGGTTGTTATAACTGTTTAAGTGTGTTGATGTACTCTGATGTTGTAAGTATATTTTCATGATCTAAATAAAGAATATTTCTATATGATATTTTGTTTCCGCTGTGATGTGAGACTCTGATTTGTGTTGTGTTTTCTTCTTCCTATTTCTTCTATTCTAAAATTTCTTTCTTTCTTATCTCATCCTCTAAATTCTTTCTATTGGCATCTGGGTTTCTAGTATCATTTGGGTTGGATTAGTGTTGTTTAATCAGCTCAAAAGGTACCGGGAATTTGGGTCGCCACATTCCTTTTCGGGGATGAAAAGTTTTAAGTGGGGGAGATTGTAATAACCCGGAAATCCGAGCCAATTAAAATTTTTATTTTGGCAATTTTAATGAATTTTGATTATTTAAAATGAATTATTTTAAATAATAACGACGAGAAATTTATTTTGAATGGAATTCGAACAAATATATTTATATAGATCGTCGTTAGAATATAAATTATTATTTATAATTATAAAAGGAGTTGAAAATGGCGCGGTAATTCGATAATTCAATTTCGAACTTCAAATGAATGTACAGAATTCAAAATAATCCGGATTTTAGCGAAACCAAAAATATTAGAATCTAATTGATAATATCTTTCCAACGAATCCGAAAAATCAAAATTTCATAGCGGGGGTAAAAAGATATGTCCAGTTGAAAATTCAGAATAGTCGCTATGGAATTTCGGCCCTTAAAAATAGCCATTTTGCAAATGACCTCGCATTTCGACGAAACCACTTTTGTTGGATCCGCAGTGTCTAGTTATTGCTAGGTTTCAAGTTTCATAATTTTTCGAATCAATATGTGAGCATGGCAAAGGAAAACGCGTTTGACCAGTTTTAGTTGATTTTAATCGACTGGAAAATGACCATTTTTCAAACGGTCTCAGAATTTGACGAAACTAGTTTTGTTAGGACCGTATCATCAATACGAAGCTACAAAATATTTTTCGGGAATTTTTAGAGTCTGTATGTGACCCCAGTAAATTGAAATGCGCATTCAAATTCAATATATAGAGTTATATTTTGATTTTGACGGAAACTGATCGAATCAGCCTACGATACATATCCCATTGTGTTCGGAATGGGGGTTAAAACGCTAGGGAGGACAGTCGTTGGGTCTCGATTGGGGTTTGATAGAAAAGTCAACTCTTGGAATTTTAAAGTTGAAATTAAATATAATAAAATATATAACATGGGCCCCTCTTTTTCTCCCTATACCTGTCCATCTCTTCCCCCACGTTTTCTCAGTCAAAACCCAAACGAAGAAAAAAAAGGAAAAAAAAAACGGATCTCGAGCTCGCTCCATCGCGGTCCCCCCGTCGTTGCTCCGATCTCCGTACACCGCACCCCTCCCCCCAACGCACCCCGACGCCGCCTGAAGCCCCCTCTTTTTCCTCCCCTCTCGCATTCACCTCCTCGCGCCCTCTCTCCTTTGAAACCCCTCCCCAAATCGACGCTCCAACCCTAAAATCCGACGCCTCAGCCTCCAAACACTCACCCCGCCTCGCCGTTGAGCCCCAGACCGCCGGAGATTGGCAACCATCGACTAACAGCCCTCCGAGCCTCCTCCTCCCTCTCCAAGGCTTGTAAGTGATACTTAATTTATTTTAATTAGGTTAAAATCTGAAATAAATATATATAAACTAGTATTAATAAAAATCAGTTTTTAATATAAATATAACATTATTAAAAATTAGTTTTTTTTGTTATAGCGTTGTTTTTTGTGTTTAAAAATATGATAAAAGTACAAAGGTTGGATTTTTATTGATAACAAAGGTCGGATTATTTTTATATAAGGAATAAAGATTATATTTTTATTTGAGATTCAAAGGAATAAAGATTATATTTTTATTTGAGATTCATGTGAATCAAGATTAGATTTTTATAGTGTATTCATCGATTTAAAAATACGGTTTTTACGTATGGAGATTAGTAATAAAAAAAATTCAATTTTTATATATTAGGAGTAGGGATAAAAATTCGATTTTTATATATGTAGTGAATACGGATGAAGAAAGGGATGAAAGAAGAAACGGCGGAGATTTTCTACATATGAAGTGTCGAGAAGTTTGGTTTAGCTAGTCGGTGAGAACTCCCCACTTTAAATTATATTCTCTAGTAATATAAATATATACTAGGATGCAGACGGTGTTTAGTAGCACCCGGCACCCGTCGTCCACAGACCATGGACGGCTTGTATGCTTGTTTGTTTGATTTTGATGTGTAGTTGATTGTGTGGAGTGATGTAAAATAAAATAAAATATTTATATAGTTAAAAATATTTTATAGTTGAAAATAGAATTTTTAACGTGTATATAAAATAAATATTTATAAACAAATCGGAGATTTGTTTATATACACTGATTTGATTGATATTGATTGGGACGATAAATTTTACACATCACCCAACTGCACAAATAAAATCTGTGTTTGATTGTTTGAAACCCCACATGGGTATTGGGATGATATATGACATACACTAATCCTAATCATTAGTTGTATGTCGATCGATTGATTGACATGCTGTTATAAGCGTTAAATATTTATATTTGATGCTTATATAGTGTAGAACGCACTCTGGATGATGGTTGATTATTTATCGTTGTTATTTTGTACATGTGTGGTAGAAAATCCATATAATTAACATTATATGGTAATTGATTGGGCCTCATTCCAGTTTTGAAATAGAAATATGAAAAAGAAATATTTGAAATAGAATATTTGAAAATAGAAATATATGAAGCCGTGTTGATTAGATTGACGCCATTTTGACGTGAACGATATTTATATCGATTTTATTCAATTTTCAATTTATATTGAAAGTGTTTTCGAAATTTGAATTATATTGAAAGTGATTTCGAAAATTGAATTATATTGAAAATAATCGAAATTCGAATTATATTGAATAGAATTGAATTCGAATTGAAATTGAATAGAATTGAATTCGAATTGAAATTGAAAAGAATTGAATTCAAATTGAAATTGAAAAGAATTGAATTCAAATTGAAATTGAATAGAATTGAATTAAATTGAAATTGAATTGAAATAGAATTGAAATCGATTTGAAATAAATTTAAAACGAATTTATATTGGAATATTCAATCTTGATTTGAAATTGAATATGAAGTTGAAACCGTTTTGAAAATGAATTTAAAACGATTCATAAAGCACGTTTTGAATTGAATTTGGTGAAGTATAAATTATATATATAATATAATGGCCTGAATAGAACGCGCCGCGCCACGGCAGTTCGTCAATTTAGACCATTGACTTCGAATGGATATTGCGGGAGATCCGACAGTCGGATTCTCCTAAAACCGGAACCGTTGGGTTCGTATCGAAAAGAGCTTTCTAACGAATATGGGAAATTTGAAATCTAACGGTTGGATTTGGAATTATGTCCAAATCAAATTTGGAAAAGGTCGCTGTAAGTGCAGTTCGATGGCCGTTGATGGAAATCGACTGTACGGGCCTTGATAAAATTATTAAAAATAGTGATAATTTGTGTAAAATCATAAGAAATGATTTGTGAAGAATTGGGATGAAAAAATCCATATTTGAAAAGATAAAAATAGATTTTTATCAAAATGAAATAGTTTTGAACTAGAATTATAATTCTATTTATTTAAAAAATAAATAAAGCAGATTTGAAATGGTTTTGAAAATAACCAGAATTTCCAATAATTGAATTGGAATGGATTTGAATCGAAATTGTCTTCGAAATATTTCGATGTTGGATTTCGTGATGATACAGATATTGTTATGGGAATTTGAAAGAAATATATATATCGTTATTTCCAATATGATATTTGTTGGTCGTAAAATTTGATATTGAATATAAGCCTATATATTTTCTATTCAGAGCCTTGTATTTAATATCAAATGTGATTAGGGTTTGTCGTGAATGGTGTCTTCAATAACACTGTTCTTAAACCCAGTTGAGAAAAAGATTAAATCTTTTTATTTAGATTTAATGAAGTGTACCAATTAAATGATATTTAATTGAAATTGAATTTGAATTGATTTTTGGGTTTATCGTGAACGGTGTTTTAAATAACACTTGTTCTTTAACCCAATAATGAATTGAATGTAATTTTGGGTTTATAGTGAACCGTGTTTTAAATGACATTGGTTCTTCAACCCAGTTAAAGACAGGATATTGATTTCTGTAAAGATTGAAACTAAGCGGAGTTTTAATGAATCTTTAATTAGATTGAAATGATCGAGAATGGAGTATCACCAGTTTTGCTCTAGGCGATAGTTAAATCTTTAATTAGATTTGAACGTGAAATGGTAATTGAATTTACCGATAACACCGTGGTGTTAGATATGAAGTATGACTAGTTTTACTTCGTGGGATGAATAGGTGGGGATTGGGGAATAAAATAAATGATTACTCCGTTGTGGTTCGCTAATCCCGACTTGTTTGAATTGATATTCAAAGAAGATTAAAGAATAACTTTAAAGAATTTATCTTGGATAAAATTAATGGGAACATTTCCCAAAATATTAGAATATTTGAATAAAAGAATATTCTAAATTGGAATGAGGCGTATGTTGTGTTTGTGTAACACTTGTTTATTATATAATCGAGTTATTCGGAAAGACCGGGTTTATCCCATTCTGAATAACTGATACGACGATAAGTCGAAGATGAAGATGATGGTTGAAGACCGGAGGTCTTCACGTCGTTTGGATAATTACTGATGGTCTTGACTGGGCCGTACACCCAAGAGGAGGGAATCAGTTAGTGATCGTCCAGATGTACTTGGAGATCGATGGATATGCGGGGTACTAGGTTCCTCCGGTTTCGTTCAGACCCAGAACGGATTTGTAAATGGACTGTGTGTCTGACATTGGATTTTAGTCTGTGTGATTGATTTTTATTAAATATATATCTGTTTGGCGGCGGAGAATTTATTCTCTTGCTTAACGCCCTTCTCTGAGACATATGAGCTCAGAGGTTATATATTGATGGATATCAAACGCAGGGAGTAAATTGCCTGTGTGGCATGCCTAAGTGGCAATTGATCAAGACTTCTGTTGAAAAGCAAAGTCTTGTGGTGATGATCAAAGCACAGCCTGTGTGGCACAACTTTGTGTAACGTGAATTCGCGAGCCTCACACCCCGGTTGTGAACCAGAAATGGGAGAGGACATTAGGGAGGGCATGCGTTTCTTTCCAGCTAGAAGTGGCGTCAGTGGTTTTACACGCCCTGACAAGTTTGACTTATGTGGTTGTTGCTGTTGCGAGGCGCCTCGGTTAGATCGGACGATCCGGGTCCGATGGAGTCATTCGTTGGCTCATTGACACCCCATACGGTGGGGAAACGCAGTGTTCAGGAATTTTAATCCACATCGGTGGACCGGCCCTGACGATCCAAGGGCCCACCTGAGTCTGGGTCCTGAGGGGCAGGCCAGAGCGTCTCGAATCGGTGAGGACTATCTTTTGCCCCGGTTCACAGATGGAAATCCAACTTCCAATACGTGCCATTTGCGGTTTTATTTGTAGAGCCTAGTATTGGCGACATAGTAGCATGGGATGTTATGCCGCCTATGATTGATACTTATGATTTGATGTTGTTTTATACACTATACACTTATTATAGTATCAAAAGATTTGTTTTAAACGTATCAAGCATTCTTGGCTATTATAAGGTAAAAACCCTATCCCCCGGCTTGCGTTGCATTGTGTGATAGGATCTGGGCCTTATAATAGCTTCATTTTTCTTTATTTAGCATTGCGCTGTTTGTTTTATGCACTGGTGTTCTTGGGAGAAAAACCGTTCCGTGTTATACGGCGTGGTTCCTTGATTTACCTAACTGTAAAATAAAGATTAATAACTGTTTTAGTTCTCACACCAGTCACATGACTGACCTGGAGTTTATTGTTTTAACCTAAACTCTGGGTGCCCATATTTTGACACGGGCAGCTAGTAGTTTTGGTTTTGCAGATTTATATTCACAGGTACCTGGTTTACAGCTGGAACGATGTCCGGAAGGCTTTGTATCCGTATATCTCCTTCAGTTGTGTATTGTATTATTTTCTGCTGCTATGTAATGTATTGTAATCTCTGATATTTATCGAATGTATTTTATTTATTCATACTCTGTATATTCTTGTATTCTGATGGAATTGTTGTAATTAACAATGAAATGTCCTTCCGTCTGCGTTCTAATTTGTCGTGTTCCCAAAACAATCAGGCGTTTCGTACGGTCTTGGTCGGTTTAGCGACTGATTCAGATCGAGCGAAATTCCTGGTCGTCACACTGACTGTAAATTGGCAATAAAATAACTCCCTAAGTATCAACCCCGAAGACCAAAATCAACATTAGATTGACACTCAGAGAATTACTCAACTCAACCAATCCTTGTTGGTTCTAATATCTTTAACTTTATCTCGTCTTTCTAGGCCTTAATCCTTAAATACTCCATTTTTTTAAAACATGGTTTGGCCTTCTTTCTTTTTATTACGTTCTCCTTCCAAAAACTAAAAGTGGTAAAACTTTTATTTTTTTCTCAAAAACTTGCTTTTGCCAAACAATAAAAAAATGCATGTCACAAAATAAAATGCAAAACATTTTCTTCAAATCACGAAACTAGAGTAGACAAGGACAACTATCGAGGTTACATTGTTCCTATTTACAATTGTTAATTTAACTACTCGCTATAAGGTGCAGACATCTATTCTATTCCTACACTCTACCGCTTATTTTGTTCACCCAACAAAAATTTCTTTTTAAAACAATAATCAGATTTTATTGTTAACAGAATAGAATTTCTTTTACAAAATGCAACACTTTCTTTTCATATACTATTATATGAAAACTAGCGAGCTATATATGCTTTATATTATGCCCCTTTTAATGAGAGAATTCTTTTAAAACAAGAAATCGTTGTTTTACAAAATATACCCCGCTTTACTTTAAAAACCCGCATGCACTAAATAATTTCTCAAAAATCAAAAATACTTTTAAGATTAAAACTTGAAAAACACCACAAACTCTTTTACAGATTCAAGTTCTTAAAAGTTTTTTATTGGGTTAAACTCAAAGCGGGTCTTCAACTCACTAGGCTTTTCCTAGGCACTTTCGCGAATTCAGTTCTCTCGACTATATATATTCCTAATCCAATTTTCAACCTTTTCTAGTTTCTTAGGTTACACTTCTAAACCCACTACTCTGAAATACTAATATTCCAGTTTCCATCCTATGGGATATTTCTCTTTCTCTAGCTTCAAGTTATATTGTACACTTTCCCAACCACCTAATGGTTTCCAAATTCCTATGTTCATTCCTTGAGTGTACAAGCCAGATATCCCAACTCTTTTCATGTCTAGTGGGCTACTATATGGATTTAGGTTTATATATATAATATATTCATATTTTAGAAAATACAAATACATTCACTCATTATCTCCCTTTGATCACTAAACCGAAGCTCTGATACCAGATGTGACAACCCGGATTTCGACAGACCAAATTTTTTTTTTGAAAAATCCAATCTATCGAAACCCGAGTTGGGTGCTCTGGTATCCTGCAGAAAAAGACAAAGATAAAGAAACATGTCAGAACTCGTAAAGCATCTCACAGCGGAAGAAAATAAAGTATAGTATTCAAATATTGCTTTACCTTATTAACGATACTGCTAAACCAGTATCCAAAGCTATACCATCTCTGTCATGAACCTAACCTGGAAGTATGAAATGAGGAGTGGGTTAGAATATAAGTTCTGTGTGAGTGGACTTAGAATAAACTTCTGTATAATCCTACATATACTGTTCAGTTATCATTTTCTTGCTTATTAGGTTATTTGCGATATTAGCTCTCTAGGCTATACTTATGTCCCACTAGTAGGTTAACCTAATACAACGTATATGTAGATACCCCTAACTCGTCTAATCCTTTCCATATATATATATATACAGTCCCTTGCCGTATGTCGTACGGGCTTCATCATGTAAATCTATACTACTTTAGTGTAGTGCCACCATTCTCGAAATCGTTTGGACTGGAACTCTCCATCTTGCTAGATTCTGTGTATCATCTAGATCTAGTCTAAGGTTTACTATCGAGTTCTTCCTAGATTCAACTAGGGTTTACGCTACCCAGGGCCACTGAGGTTTATGCTACCTATTGAATGCTTCTCGGATTCAGGGTTTACGCGACCTAGGTACAACTAGGGATTATGCTACCTATCGAACGATGCCCCCTAGTCTAGGACACACTACCCAGAGCGATGTACGTTCCTAGACTTTCCTCACGTATGTGTCGTGAATCGTTATCGGTGTCTAGTTGCATATGTCCTCTATATGTGCAGCCCGAGTCCCGTGGCAGGGCTAATCAAGAAACACAGAACTTGGTCGGGAGCTTTAAGTTATCTGCTGATGCAGATGCTAAGGTCTGTTTTTATCTATGTGTGGCTATGGTTCCACTTGACCCCTCCCTCAACTAATGAAAGGCACCCAAGAAAATCAAGAATGAGAACTATTTGTAGGCCCCCTATGCCCTACAAACCTATTGGCCAAACCTCACCCATAACTAGATAGAAAATATATGGTCTGTTGGAGTTCTCCGCCTTTTCGCTTTACGTACTCGATTGACTTAAGATGGTAGGTAGACGACGACGTGCTATCACAGGGCTAAACAAGATATCGCCACCTCACGCTAACCCATCCTAGTCTTTAGGTTGCTTATATTGCAACTAAGGCATACCCTTGGCTCTTCTAACGCAGACCTTAACCTTTGTGAGCCCAAGAGGATCATCTGCAACCTCACAGAGGGATACCAAGAGTACCCTTACGTCCCCTCGAAGCCGCATGCTTCGTAACCCAGTTCGTTGGAGCCTTCTTCATGATCATATGGACGTTCGCTGCTCCTCATGTTCTACTTGGTTTTCTTGACTAAGGTTTACTACTTAGTTCTCTTAATTAAGGTTTACTACTTAGTTCTCTTAATCGTTCGTTTTCTTAACTAAGGTTTACAACTTATGTGACGGCCTGGAATTTCGCTCGATCCGAATCAGTCGTTAAACCGATCTAGATCGTTCGAAACCCCTGATCGTTTGAGAACAGGACAGAATAGAACGCAGACGGAAGAACATTTCATTGTTATTACAACAATTCCATCAGAATACAAGAATATACAGAGTATAAATGAATAAATTACATTCGATAAATATCAGAGATTACAATAAATTACATAGCAGCGGAAAATAATACAAAGCACAACTGAAGGTGATATACGGATACAGAGCTTTCCGAATATCATTCCAGCTGTAAACCAGGATCCTGTGGATATAAATCTGCAAAACCAAAACTACTAGCTGCCCGTGCGGAAAATAGGGGCACCCAGAGTTTAGGTTAAAACAATAAACTCCAGGTCAGTCATGTGACTGGTGTGAGAACTAAAACAGTTATTTATATTGGTTTTAAAGTAAGGTAAATCAAGGGACCACGCCATATAACACGGAACGGGTTTCCTCCTAAGGATACCAGTGCATAGAACAAACAGCGCAATGCTAAATAAAGAAAAATGAAGCTGTTATAAGACCCAGGTCCCATCACACAATGCAACGCAAGCCGGAGGATAGGGTTTTCCCTTATAACAGCCAAAGCATGCTTGATACGTTTAAAACACATTATTTGATACTATTATAGGTGTATAGTGTCAAAACAATTTCAATCATAAATATCAATCATAGGCGGCATAGCTACCATCTACTATGTCGCCATACTAGTTCTACAATTAAAACCGCAATATCACGTATTGGAAAATTGGATTCCGTCATGAGCCGAGGCAAAAGGCAAGATCCTCTCCGCTTCGAGACACTCTAGCAAATGCTCAGGACTACGCACTCTGGGCAGCCACTGGATCGGTTGGGCCGGTCCTCTCTTACGTTTGAGGATTAATTATGCCTGAACACATGTTCCTCGGTCCTTACAGACCTATAATCGAGGCGCCTCATTCCAACAACCACAAAGGTGAAAAGTATATAAATGTCAGGGCTGGTAAGTCACTGACACCACCAAAGCTAGAAAGAAACGTCGTGTTCTCCCAACGGTCCGTATCCCGTTTTTAACTCATACCGAGGTGTGAGGCTCGCGAATCCACGCTATACACAAAGCTGCCACGTAGGTCATGCTTTGATCATCAACCACAAGACTTTGCTTTTCAACAGAAGCCTTGATCCATGCAACTCAGCATGCCACACAGGCAGTTCATGCCATGCGATTGATATCTATCGATATATAACCTCTAAGCTCGTACGTCTCAAAGAAGGGCGTTAAGCAAGAGAATAAATTCTCCGCCGCCAAACAGATATATATTTAACAAAAATCAATCAACACAGAATAAAATCCAATGTCAGACACACAATCCATTTACAAGTTCGTTTTGGGTCTGAACGAAACCGGAGGCACTTTCCTCGCATATCCATCCATCTCCAAGTACGTCTGGACGACAACCAACTTATTCCCTCATCTTGGGTGTACAGCCCAATCAAGATCATCAGTAATCACCCAAACGATGTGAAGACTTCCGGTCTTCAACCACCGTCTTCATCTTCGACTTATCGTCGAATCGGTTATTCAGAATGGGTATAAACCCGGACTTTCCGAACAACCCGCGTATATTAAAAATATTACACAAACACAACATACGCCTCATTCCAATTCCACATTCTTAAGGAAAGGTTCCCATTAATTTTATCGAAGATAAATTCTTTAAAATTTATCCTTTAATCTTCCTTTGGATGTCGTTTCAAACTAGTCGAGATTAGCGAACCACACCGAAGTAATTATTTATTTTATTTTCCAATCCCAACCTATTCATCCCATGGAGCAAAACTGGTAATACTCCATATCTAACACCACAGTGTTATCGGTAAAATTAATTACCATTTCACGTTCAAATCTAATTAAAGATTTAACTATCGCTTTGGAGCAAAACTGGTAATACTCCATTCTCGCTCACTTTCTATATTTGATAATTTATATTATCAATTCACATTTCAATTCAATTGCAGATTCGTTAAAACTCCTTTTACTGGGTTAAAGAACTAATCTCATTTAAAACACAGTTCACGATATACCCAAATCACATTCTATTTACTATCGGGTTAAAGAACTAGTGTTATTTAAAACACAGTTCACGATAAACCCATGAATCAATTCTATTTAAACCCATTTCAAATCCAATTTATTTATTTAAAAATAAATGGGTTTTAATTTCAGTTCAAAACTAGTTCATTTCGATAAAAATCTATTTTTATCTTTTCAAATATGGAGTTTTTCATCCCAATTTTCCCCAAATCATTTCTTATGATTTTACACAAATTATTACTATTTTTAATAATTTTATCAAGGCCCGTACAGTCGATTTCCATCAACGGCCATCGAACTGCACTTACAGCGACCTTTTTCAAATTTGATTTGGACGTATCTCCAAATCCAACCGTTAGATTTCAAATTTCTAATATTCGTTAGAAATCTCTTTTCGATACGAACCCAACGGTTCCGGTTTTAGGAGAATCCGATGGCCGGATCTCCCGTAATGTCCGTTTGAAATAAATGGTCGAAATTCACGAACTACCGCGGCGTAGCGCGTTCTATTCAGGCCATTATATTATATATATAATATATATAATATATATTTCGTCGATTTCTATTTAAACGAATTTTATAAATAGTTTTAAATTCGTTGCTAAAGCAATTTCAACCTTTATTTCAAATTCAAATAAAAATTGAATTTTCTATTATAAATTCGTTTTAAAATTCATTTCTATTCAATTCAAATTTAAATTCATTTTCTATTCAATTCAATTCAAATTCGTTTTCTATTCAAATCAATTCAAATTCATTTTCTATTCAATTCAAATCAAATTCGTTTTCTGTTCAATTCAAATCAAATTCGTTTTCTATTCAATTCAAATCAAATTCGTTTTCTAATTAAATCAAATTCGTTTTCTAATTAAATCAAATTCAAATTCGTTTGTAATCGATATAAATATTGTGACGGCCGGGAATTTCGCTTGATCCGAATCAGTCGTTAAACCGATCTAAACCGCTCGAAACCCCTGATCGTTTTGAGAACAGGGAAAATCAGAGCACAAACAGAAGAACATTTCATTGTATATTACAACAATTCCTTCAGATACAAGAATATACAGAGTATGAATAAATATACATTCAATAAATATCAGAGATTACAATAAATTACATAGCAGCGGAAAATAATACAAAGCACAACTGAAGGTGATATACGGATACAGAGCTTTCCGGATATCATTCCAGCTGTAAACCAGGATCCTGTGAATATAAATCTGCAAAACCAAAACTACTAGCTGCCCGTGTCGAATATAGGGGCACCCAGAGTTTAGGTTAAAACAATAAACTCCAGGTCAGTCATGTGACTGGTGTGAGAACTAAAACAGTTATTTAAAACTTTACTTTAAAAGAGAGTAATTCAAGGGACCACGCCGTATAACACGGAACGGGTTTCCTCCCAAGAATACCAGTGCATAGAATAAACAGCGCAATGCTTTTTGGAAAAATGAAGCTATTATAAGACCCAGGTCCCATCACACAATGCAACGCAAGCCGGAGGATAGGGTTTTCCCTTATAATAGCCAAACATGCTTGGTACGTTTAAAACAAATCATTTGATACTATAATAAGTGTATAGTGTCAAAACAATTTCAATCATAAATATAAATCATAGGCGGCATGGGTACCATATATCATGTCGCCATACTAGTTCTACAATTAAAACCGCAATACACGTATTGGAAATTGGATTTCCGTCATGAGTCGAGGCAAGGGGCAAGATCCTCTCCGCGTTCGAGACACTCTAGCAAATGTCTCAGGACTACACACTCTGGGCAATCCTGGATCGGTTGGGCCGGTCCTCACTTACGTTAGAGGATTAATTATGCCTGAACACACGTTTCCCGGTCGTTACAGACCTATAATCGAGGCGCCTCATTCCAACAACCACAAAGGTGAAAAGTATATAAATGTCAGGGCTGGTAAGTCACTGACACCACCAAAGCTAGAAAGAAACGTCGTGTTCTCCCAACGGTCCGTATCCCGTTTTTAACTCATACCGAGGTGTGAGGCTCGCGAATTCACGTTATACACAAAGCTACGCCACATAGGTCGTGCTTTGATCATCAACCACAAGACTTTGCTTTTCAACAGAAACCTTGATCTATGCAACTCAGCATGCCACACAGGCAATTCATGCCATGCGATTGATATCTATCGATATATAACCTCTAAGCTCGTACGTCTCAGAGAAGGGCGTTAAGCAAGAGAATAAATTCTCCGCCGCCAACAGATATATATTTAACAGAAATCAATCGACACAGAATAAAATCCAATGTCAGACACACAATCCATTTACAAGTTCGTTCTGGGTCTGAACGAAACCGGAGGCACTTTCCTCGCATATCCATCGATCTCCAGGTACGTCTGGACGACCACCAACTGATTCCCTCATCTTGGGTGTACAGCCCAATCAAGATCATCAATAATCACCCAAACAATGTGAAGACTTCCGGTCTTCAACGACCGTCTTCATCTTCGACATATCGTCGAATCGGTTATTCAGAACGGGTATAAACCCGGACTTTCCGAACAACCCGCATATATTAAAAACAAATGTTACACAAACACAACATACGCCTCATTCCAATTCATATTCTGAGGGAAAGGTTCCCATTAATTTTATCCAAGATAAATTCTTTAAATTTATCCTTTAATCTTCCTTTGGATGTCATTTCAAACCAAATTATGGTTTTCCAAACTAGTCGAGATTAGCGAACCACACCGAAGTAATTATTTATTTTATTTCCCAATCCCAACCTATTCATCCCATGAAGCAAAACTGGTAATACTCAATATCTAACACCGTGGTGTTATTGGTAAAATTAATTACCATTTCACGTTCAAATCTAATTAAAGATTTAACTATCGCTTTGGAGCAAAACTGGTGATACTCCTTTCTCGCTTAGTTTCCAAATTTGATAATTTAAATTATCAATTCACATTTTAATCTAATTGCAGATTCATTAAAACTCCTTTTACTGGGTTGAAGAACTAATGTCATTTAAAACACAGTTCACGACAAACCCAAAAATCAATTCGATTAAAACTCGTTTCAGATCCAATTTATTTATTTAAAAATAAACGGGTTTAATTTTAGTTCAAAACTAGTTCATTTCGATAAAAATCTATTTTTATCTTTTCAAATATGGAGTTTTTCATCCCAATTTTTCCCAAATCATTTCTTATGATTTTACACAAATTATTACTATTTTTAATAATTTTATCAAGGCCCGTACAGTCGATTTCCATCAACGGCCATCGAACTGCACTTACAGCGACCTTTTTCAAATTTGATTTGGACGTATATCCAAATCCAACTGTTAGATTTAAAATTTCCAATATTTGTTAGAAAGCTCTTTTCGATACGAACCCAACGGTTCCGGTTTTAGGAGAATCCGACGGTCGGATCTCCCGTAATGTCCGTTTGAAGTTAATGGTCGAAATTCGCGAACTGCCGCAGCGCGGCGCGTTCTATTCAGGCCATTATATTATATATATAATATATATAATATATATTTCGTCGATTACTATTTAAAACGAATTTTATAAATAGTTTTGAATTCGTTTCAAAAACAATTTCAACTTTTATTTCAAATTCAAATCAAAAATGGAATTTTCTATTATAAATCCTTTTTTACTTTCATTTCTATTTGATTTCAATTCAAATCGATTTTAATTCGATTCGAATTCGTTTTCTTTTCAATTCAATTCGAATTCGTTTTCTATTCAATTCAAATCTAATTCGTTATATATTCAATTGAAATCAAATTCGTTATATATTCAATTCGAATTCAAATTCGTTATATATTCAATTGAAATCAAATCCGTTATATATTCAATTCGAATTCAATTCGTTTTCCATTCAAATCAAATTCATTTCGTTTTCTATTCAATTCGAATTCGTTATATATTCAATTGAAATCAAATTCGTTATATATTCAATTCGAATTCAATTCGTTTTCCATTCAAATCAAATTCATTTCGTTTTCTATTCAATTCGAATTCGTTATATATTCAATTGAAATCAAATTCGTTATATATTCAATTCGAATTCAATTCGTTTTCCATTCAAATCAAATTCATTTCGTTTTCTATTCAATTTAATTCAAATTTCATTTCAAAATATTCGATTTCGAAATCACTTTTCAATATTCATTTTAAAATGAATAAAATCGATATAAATATCGTTCACGTCAAAATGGCGTCAATCTAATCAACACGGCTTCATATATTTCTATTTTCAAATATTCTATTTCAAATATTTCTTTTTCAAATATTTCCTATTCAAATATTTCTATTTCAAAAATTTCTATTTTTAAAATATTTCGTTCAACACATGACTAATCTCAACAGATGAGTACTGTCAACGCATGAACCTTTATTTTATATTGATAAAGATGTAAATTTTATTATTAAAATAATTCGTTCAACACATGACTAATCTCAACGGATGAGTACGGTCAACACATGAACCTTTATTTTATATTGATAAAGATGTAAATTTTATTATTAAAATATTTCGTTCAACACATGACTAATCTCAACGGATGAGTACGGTCAACACATGAACCTTTATTTTATAATATTCTTTATTTTTTAAATTGGAATGAGGCCCAACCAATCACCATATAATATTAATTATATGGATTTTCATACATCACACGTATATAATAGCATTGAAAAATAATCAACCATCAACCAAAGTGCACTACACCGTATAAGCATCAAATATAGATATCTAACGCTTATAACAGCCTGTCAATCTATCGATCGACATATTTAATCAATCAGGATGGGTGAACTTCAAATTTCATCCCAACACCCGTGTGGGGTTTCAAACCATCAAACACAGATTTTTTTTTTGTGCAGTTGGGCGATGTGTGAAATTTATCGTCCCAATCAATGTCAGTCAAATCAGTGTACATAAACAAACCGTCCGGTTTGTAAATGAATATTTATTTATTCACATTCACTATATTCATATTCACGTTAAAAATTATATTTTTAACGATAAAACGTTTTATTTTAACATATGAATTTCTATTCAGATTATTCTTTAAATAAAATGATATTTTTATTTTTCTAACTTATTTTAGAAAATTTCGGCGGCATAACGGCACGATACTAGAAACGGGACAAGGCCTAGTGTAACACCCCACACCCGCTAAGGTCACTCACTAAGGGAATGCCTTAACTTCGGTGGAGCATTTTAAGTGAATATAGAACAGAAAAATTACACAAGACAGATATAAATACTTGAAAATCTAAAACATCATTTCATTGCAGCAGAAGGTAAACATGTTTAGTTACAATACCATAAAGAGTCAAGTACTAAATATCCATCCTGATAAAAAACATAAGTACATAATCCCACTACATAACAATAGCCATAAAAGAAAAGATAAGCTGGGCTTTACATCACGGTCCAAGCTCCAGAAGATAGATAAAGAAATCTGATCAAAGCCCACTAGTGCTAGGCCCAACCTGAGGACCTGAGGGGGAAAAAGATAAAAACAACGGGGTCAGACATAAGTCTGAGTGAGCCCTATAACTTTAACAACACAATCATTAAAGTAATTAGGGTATGATATAAACTTGGCACGGGATGACTGGGGATAAATGACTACACTAAGTAGCCAACTAGACATAAGGTGAACTAAGATAACGGTAAAGACGCATCTACCCACCCAAGGATAATTACTAACTGCACCACACCAGTCATTCCTACTTAAAGGTTGATCCCACCCAAGGACTTAGAGAATTTACCCAGTAGTTTCGTGTACCCCTAGCTGACTACATAGGTGCCGTCTGCCCCTATCTCCACTAGGTGTACCCACTACTCCCAAGCGATCGGCTCCCTACCGTAGATACCCGTGCTGGCCCCACAATGGGGTGTATCACTCCCCAAAGTGGCAACCCGATACAACAAATGGTGCACGACTTATATCTACACGATGCAACAACGTCTTACCTACCAGCCCGGGTCCACACACGCATATGAAACCCGTTGGACTCGCGTTGCCACCGCTACCCCGTTTTGGCCTCTTATAATCAAGCCCAGTACGCGTGTCCCGTCCTCGACATGGGTCGAGCCCAATAAGATACATATGGGTTACTGGTTGAAATGGGCCCCCACAAGCTACCACCTAAGCTTGTCAATTTATCTAGTGCATCCCACTTAACCCTTTAATCATGTTTAATTACATGTTTCCACTTGGTTAAGTCATCTAATCGTATTTTCTATTGCCACCCAAGGCAACCCACTAGATTTCCTCATGCCACCCAAGGCACTTACTTGATTTCCACATGCCACCCAAGGCACCCACTTAACCCCTCATGCCCACTACATGCTTATCTGGTTAAGTGTTTCTTAATTAATTAAAAACGTAACCGTTGTAAAGACCTCTCACATTAGACTATCTTTTATGGCAGCTGGATTTGCCGGTTGGGTCCGGGCAGCCTTACGCCATAACCGAGTCTAACCTCGTGTCTATACACTTGTCACGTATTTGGTTTGTGCCTAAGACCTCTCACATTGGGCCAATCATTTGTTGCCGCTGGATTTGCCGGTCGGTTCCGGGCAGTCTTACGCTACAAAAGGGTCCAACCTCGTGTCTTAGTCGATTAATTACACCTAATTAATCACCCCCGAATTAATATTCCCTAATTAATTCCAATTTTAACGATGTACATAATTGACTCAATTATGTCCATCCACTTTGTGGTATGCATAATCATATCAACTTCACACAATTTCATTAGCATGTTTATTAACCCCATCGTTCCCCACGTAATTCGCTAACATGACATAAAAGGGAAGATTCATCATAAATATAATGGGTTCAACTTGCATAGCATTAGCATCAACATGGGTTTAAAGGTGTCAACATGCATATAGCATCAACCCAACTAGCATAAATAATTAACCCAAACTTGCATGAATCACATATGTCATAAGGAGGTTAACTTGCATAAGTTATTTATGTCATACAAAGGGGTAAACTTGCATATGTATGTATGACATACAAAGGGGTTAACTTGCATATGTATGCATATCATTCTAAGGTGTAAACTTGCACATGTTACTTGCATATCATCAAACACCAAACTTGCATAACATGTCATATGTGAACTTGCATATAATCATACACCAAACTTGCATAACATATCATATATGAACTTGCATATAATCATACACCTAACTTGCATATCATGGTGTCATAATGGATCAATGTTTCTCATATGACTTGCATAACTTGCATAACATCACAAACACATAGCATATGACTTGCATAACTTGCATAACATCATGAACATGTAGCATATGACTTGCATAACTTGCATAACATCATGAACATGTAGCATATGACTTGCATAACTTGCATAGCATCATTAACACATAGCATATAACTTGCATAACATGCATAACATCATTAACACATAGCATATAACTTGCATAACATGCATAACATCATTAATACATAGCATATAACTTGCATAACATGCATTGATCCACATTCATAGCCATAACCTCATTATATCCTATCATAATCATTTCAATAATTGGTCATTAAGGCTATAGAAAACTCACAACTTGTTGATTAGCACTCCTAAGAAGAAGATTAAGTTGTTAGAGTTGATTAGTGATTGATTTGAGTTGCTATCTTCTTCTACAAATTGATGGAGGCTCCTTCAAGTTGCATTTTGACGGCATGACGACATTGTTTCTATTTTTAGTATGAATTAGGGTAGTCTTAGGGTGTATTTATAGAGTAGTTAGGTGTTTTAGGCCATTAGATTAACCCTAAATTAGATTAGAGCCGTCAGATCACGTCCTAGCCACTAAAACACAGCCCAAAAGACAAGCTGGTGCACCCAGGTTACCTGGGCTCGACCAGGGAGGTCGACTCCCAGGTCGACCCTAGGGTCGACTCCCCAGTCGACCTTGGGGGGAGGTCGACTCCCCAGTCGACCCCCAGGTCGACCCCTGGGTCTGGCGGGAATTTTCCCGCCACTTCTGAAAATTGAAAATTTTGTTTTAAATCTGAATTTAAATTTCTGAAAACTTCTTTGGGCCTTATCTGGGTCATACGGACTCCGATTTTCGAAAACTCGGACTCTATTTCGCGTATTTTTCCGAGACGAACGCAATGGCATAGACCGTTTCCGCTGATTCAGATTTTTAAATTTAATTCTGCCCTGTTTTATATTATAGCTAGTTATTCAACATACGGGGTGTTACATTCTCCCCTACTTAAAGGATTTCGTCCCCGAAATCTCTAAATCAAGAAGAACGTATCCTACCAACCAAACAACCATCTACTCAAACCATCAAACACTGGCATCCATTGTCCTTAGAGTTTCTAATGCTGTATGAACATATGCAAAGAGTGTGTGTATATGTTCCCTGTCTAATGCAAAATCAAGCGGTCTACTGATTCAGTTGACCTCCTTAATGCAAACCATGATAGTGCCATGCATCCAATATGTATGCAAAAGAACCTTATCGACACATACTATTTCTACATGAGTGCACAATCATTCACCAAAATGCATCATCCATATGATAGCACAACCATTATACATCCATTAATATAGCTACCTACACATAATTTTATGCAATATGCAATATGAAGTGATTGAGCCGATCTAGTGCCTAGAGTGTGTGTATATGCATCCACGAGCAACCACTAGCAAACACTTGCATCCACACGCATCCATCAAACATAACATGTCTCAAACACATGTTTCAACCATAGGTTTTACCCTATCTAAAGGTCAAAGGTACTAATGAGAGGACATACTAAAGATAAAATAAGTACTAGACAAACGATAAAGGAGAAGTTAAAAGACATACCCTCAAAAAGGAATGGGTATAGTGAACGCATCTTCGCTTCTGTCTCCCAAGTAGCATTGCTCTCATCCTTTCCCCATTGCACTTTGACTAGTCGCACCTCTCTGTTCCTCAACTTCCTAATCTCTGACCCAAGGATGCAGGTAGGAGCTCGTCGAATACTCGCATCACGCTCTACCTCCACTTCTTTAAGTAAGCTCGGCTCTACCACCTCTGCGGTCTCATGTAGGCACTTCCTCAAATGTGACACATGGAATACGTCATGTACCCCACAAAGTCTTTCAGGTAAATCCACTCTATATGTCATCCGTCCAATCCTTTCCTTAATAGGAAACGGCCCAACAAATCTTGGAGCTAACTTCCCAACGGACCCAAAGCGAACTACATTTCGTAATGGAGATACTTTGACAAAGACCCTGTCCCCAACCTCAAACTCTAGATCCGTCCTCCTCTTGTCCGCACAAGATTTTTGCCTATCCTGCGCTGCTTTCATCCTTCTTCGAATTAAATCAATCTTTTCCGAAGTCTCTCTAACCATATCAGGCCCAAGCAAGATCTTATCCGTAGATTCCCACCAACATGTAGGTGATCGACAAGGCCTTCCATAAAGAGCTTCGAAAGGAGCCATACCAATACTGGACTGAAAGCTGTTATTATACGCGAACTCCACCAATGGAAGATGCTCTTCCCATGTACCTCCAAAATCTAAGATACAAAGCCTCAAAAGGTCTTCCAGAACACGATTCACCCTCTCGGTCTGGCCGTCCGTCTGAGGATGATATGCGGTGCTCAGACACAATTGAGTCCCCACTGCTTCTTGCAAACTCTTCCAGAACTCGCTAGTGAAGATAGGATCTCGATCACTCATTATGCCAGAGGGTACCCCATGCAATCGAACTATCTCTCGAAGATATACTGAAGCTAGCCATGGAGCAGTCCTCTTGCTCTTCACAGGTATGAAATGGGCGCTTTTAGTAAGTCTGTCTACCACAACCCAAATTCCCGTATTACCCTTTCTCGATCTGGGTAACCCGTCAATAAAATCCATCGAGACGCTATCCCACTTCCATTGCGGAATTTCCAATGGGTGAAGCAACCCACCTGGTTTCTTTTGCTCCGCTTTCACCTGTTGGCACACCAAGCTTCTAGCGACATACTCGGCCACATCTTTCTTCATACCGGCCCAAAAGAAAACTCGCCTCATGTCTTGGTACATCTTGTCCCCACCGGGATGAATGGTCATCCTAGAACGGTGTGCATCATCAAGAATAGCCTTCCTCAAACCCTCATCTTGCGGTACACAAAGTCTACCGTCTCTACGCAAGCACCCCCTATCGTCTAGGGTGTACCTACTCAAATGGCTGGACGACTCCCCCCTTATGAGCCTCTCTACCAACTCAACCAACTGTGGGTCGTCCGTCTGTGCTTCTCCAATCCACCCCAAAAGAGTAGGTCTGACCTCCAAGGATGCTAGCAAACCGGGTACATAATCAACGAAAGGTCTGAAATCAAACATCGAGATAAACTCCAAGCTTCGTCGTTCCACGAACAATGGACTCAAGGACAACCTTTTTCTACTCAAGGTGTCCGCCACCACGTTACCCTTGCCAGGGGTATACGCTATCTCGAAATCATAGGATGCTAAGAACTCCATCCAGCTTTGCTGTCTCAAGTTCAAATCCTTCTGAGAACACAAGTACTTCAATGATTTGTGGTCAGTGAACAATTCGAATCTCTCTCCCAGAAGATAATGGCGCCAAATCTTAAGCGCAAAAACAATAGCGGCCAACTCTAAATCATGGGTAGGGTAATTTTTCTCATGCTTTCTCAACTGCCTTCCACCATAGGCTATTACCCTTCCCTCTTGCATTAAGACTGCGCCCAGTCCAGTCCCACAAGCGTCGGTATAGACAACAAATGGCTTACTCCCATTTGGCAACACTAAGACTGGAGCTGTGGTTAAAGCTCTCTTTAACCGTCGGAACGCATCATCACAATCTACGTCCCATGCGAAGACTAGATTCTTCTTCGTCAAGCGAGTTAATGGGGATGATATCTTCGCGAAGTCCTTGATAAACTTCCTATAGTAGCCAGCCAACCCCAAGAAACTCCTCACCTCGGTAGCATTCTTTTGAACCTTCCAATCTTGAATTGATACTACCTTCGCGGGATCCACAGCTATCCCTTCCTTGGAGACCACGTGCCCCAAGAACCGCACTTCCTTCCTCCAGAAGTGACATTTAGAGAATTTAGCCTTAAGGCTATGCGCTCGAAGAGTCTCCAACACTTCCCTAAGATGTAGGGCATGCTCTTCTTCACTCTTAGAAAATACTAAGATGTCATCCACAAAGACCACCACGAACTTATTAAGGAACTCCCTGAACACCCTACTCATCAAATCAACAAAATATGCAGGGGCGTTCGTCAACCCAAATGGCATCACCAGCCACTCATAGAAACCATCCGGAGTCCTAAAGGCAGTCTTGTTTATGCTATCCTCAGCCACCGTCAACTGATGAAACCCGGTGGCTAAGTCCAACTGAGAAAATACTGAAGCGCCAACCAACTGATCAAAGAGATCATCAATCCTCGGCAATGGGTGTCTATTCTTCTTTGTGAGATTGTTGAGTTCTCTATAGCCTACACAAAGTCTGAGGGACCCATCCGCCTTCGTAGCAAAAACTACTGGAGCACCCCACTCCGATATACTTCGTCTTATGAACCCCATCTCAAGCAACTCCCCTACTTGCTTATGGAGTTCCCTCCTCTCACGAGGAGCCATGTGGTGCACTGGTAAAGATACAGGCTTAGCATTATCCACCAGATATATTCGGAAGTCTATCTCCCGCCTCGGAGGTAAGCCCTTCACCTCCTCAAACACATCCGAGTATTCTCGGACCACTCTAACAGACCGCAAACTCTCGACCGAAGCGTCAAGCGATTCAAGATAACTTAGCATAACAGAATCCATGGGATTACAAGAAATCTCGAGAGTGTTACCCAAGCGGGTCATGAGCCTAACAACTCTCCTTTCGCAATCAAGAACGGCACCATTACTGGATAACCAGTCCATGCCCAAAATCAACCCATAGCCCGTGAAGCCCAAAACAAAAGCATCACATCTAAACTCAATGCTAAGTATAGAAATCTTCAAACCCAAACATATCATGGACAAATAAGTGGAGCCCCCAATTGGGTTTGAAACAACCAAGGGATCATCTACTAGACTGGTATCTAAGTGCAGTGACTCAACTAATGATGATGAGATAAACGAATGCGATGCGCCAGAATCAAACAATGTACGGACAGGATGATCAAATAGAAAAACCAGACTTTCAACGAAAATAGTTCTACCTCTCTCCTGAATCTGTGGAACCGCGAGAGCCTGAACTTGCCCCCTTGCCTGACCCGGTGCCACAAGAGCTTGCACCTGTCCTCCAGAGGTAGATCCCGTCCTTTGCCCCTTCTTAGGGCAATCCTTCACTAGATGCCCTGCTTCGCCACAGTGATAGCAGCCAGTCTTCTTCTTCTTCTTCTGACAGTCTTTACTTGTGTGGCCTGGTATCCCACAATTGAAGCACTTCTTCTTTCCCTTGCCACCGTTGCCTTTCCCACCTTTGTTTTGTTGCTGTTGAGGTCTCTTCTGATCTCCCTTCTTCTCGGGTGCCTTATTAGCATTGGGACCCTTCTCTTCCTCATGCATGAGTGCCATGTTAACTAGCTTCTCAAAGGTGGCCCCCATAGGGATGTGAGTCATAGCCAATCCATGCATCGGTTCATTCAAGCCCTTAACGAACCTCAAAGCCTTCTTCTCCGGTGTATTCACCATATCTATGCCAAACCTTGCCAATTGATTAAACTTGTTGACATATTCCTTCACCGAGAGATTTCCTTGCTTTAGAGTCAAGAACCTTTCCATATACAAGTTTTCCTCCGCCCTTGAGAGAAACTTTGCCACAAATCTTTGTCTGAAATCCGCCCAAGAATCAACGGGGCGTTCTCCATTAGTGACCTCCCACCAGAATGAGGCCTCTCCCTTCATTAACCAAGCAGCTAACTTGACTTTCTTTCCTTCTTCCATCTCAAAGATATCTATCAATTCTTCCACCTCCTTAAGCCAATCTCTAGCCTCCACAAAAGTTTCTGATCCTTGAAAAGGTTTCCCTCCCATAGCTTTAAATTCCTTGCAAGTCTTAGCAAAAGTATCCGTACGAGGAGGAGGAGGGGGAGGAGGAAGATCGGGTGCTACGGTTGGTGGAGGAACATTTGCTGGACCCGCAGTGGCGGCCCTAGCCTCCATCAATCTCCTATACCATACTGGTATCGTCACACCCTCCGGAAAGTTAAGATCTTCAGCCATGCTGAAACGAAAAAGGAAAGATTCAAAACGGAGAATTCGAAAGATAAAGATATGGCTATTGGGATTATGCTTTTCTTTCAAAAACTTTTCTCTTTAAAGACATGTTTTTGAAAATACTTCTTCCAAAATGTTTTTAAAAAAATAGTTTTTCTAAAAGTTTTATCTGTTCCGGTAACCTTCGCTCTGATACCACGTGTAACACCCCACACCCGCTAAGGTCACTCACTAAGGGAATGCCTTAACTTCGGTGGAGCATTTTAAGTGAATATAGAACAAAAAAATTACACAAGACAGATATAAATACTTGAAAATCTAAAACATCGTTTCATTGCAGCAGAAGGTAAACATGTTTAGTTACAATACCATAAAGAGTCAAGTACTAAATATCCATCCTGATAAAAAACATAAGTACATAATCCCACTACATAACAATAGCCATAAAAGAAAAGATAAGCTGGGCTTTACATCACGGTCCAAGCTCCAGAAGATAGATAAAGAAATCTGATCAAAGCCCACTAGTGCTAGGCCCAACCTGAGGACCCGAGGGGGAAAAAGATAAAAACAACGGGGTCAGACATAAGTCTGAGTGAGCCCTATAACTTTAACAACACAATCATTAAAGTAATTAGGGTATGATATAAACTTGGCACGGGATGACTGGGGATAAATGACTACACTAAGTAGCCAACTAGACATAAGGTGAACTAAGATAACGGTAAAGACGCATCTACCCACCCAAGGATAATTACTAACTGCACCACACCAGTCATTCCTACTTAAAGGTTGATCCCACCCAAGGACTTAGAGAATTTACCCAGTAGTTTCGTGTACCCGTTACCCAAGCGGGTCATGAGCCTAACAACTCTCCTTTCGCAATCAAGAACGGCACCATTACTGGATAACCAGTCCATGCCCAAAATCAACCCATAGCCCGTGAAGCCCAAAACAAAAGCATCACATCTAAACTCAATGCTAAGTATAGAAATCTTCAAACCCAAACATATCATGGACAAATAAGTGGAGCCCCCAATTGGGTTTGAAACAACCAAGGGATCATCTACTAGACTGGTATCTAAGTGCAGTGACTCAACTAATGATGATGAGATAAACGAATGCGATGCGCCAGAATCAAACAATGTACGGACAGGATGATCAAATAGAAAAACCAGACTTTCAACGAAAATAGTTCTACCTCTCTCCTGAATCTGTGGAACCGCGAGAGCCTGAACTTGCCCCCTTGCCTGACCCGGTGCCACAAGAGCTTGCACCTGTCCTCCAGAGGTAGATCCCGTCCTTTGCCCCTTCTTAGGGCAATCCTTCACTAGATGCCCTGCTTCGCCACAGTGATAGCAGCCAGTCTTCTTCTTCTTCTTCTGACAGTCTTTACTTGTGTGGCCTGGTATCCCACAATTGAAGCACTTCTTCTTTCCCTTGCCACCGTTGCCTTTCCCACCTTTGTTTTGTTGCTGTTGAGGTCTCTTCTGATCTCCCTTCTTCTCGGGTGCCTTATTAGCATTGGGACCCTTCTCTTCCTCATGCATGAGTGCCATGTTAACTAGCTTCTCAAAGGTGGCCCCCATAGGGATGTGAGTCATAGCCAATCCATGCATCGGTTCATTCAAGCCCTTAACGAACCTCAAAGCCTTCTTCTCCGGTGTATTCACCATATCTATGCCAAACCTTGCCAATTGATTAAACTTGTTGACATATTCCTTCACCGAGAGATTTCCTTGCTTTAGAGTCAAGAACCTTTCCATATACAAGTTTTCCTCCGCCCTTGAGAGAAACTTTGCCACAAATCTTTGTCTGAAATCCGCCCAAGAATCAACGGGGCGTTCTCCATTAGTGACCTCCCACCAGAATGAGGCCTCTCCCTTCATTAACCAAGCAGCTAACTTGACTTTCTTTCCTTCTTCCATCTCAAAGATATCTATCAATTCTTCCACCTCCTTAAGCCAATCTCTAGCCTCCACAAAAGTTTCTGATCCTTGAAAAGGTTTCCCTCCCATAGCTTTAAATTCCTTGCAAGTCTTAGCAAAAGTATCCGTACGAGGAGGAGGAGGGGGAGGAGGAAGATCGGGTGCTACGGTTGGTGGAGGAACATTTGCTGGACCCGCAGTGGCGGCCCTAGCCTCCATCAATCTCCTATACCATACTGGTATCGTCACACCCTCCGGAAAGTTAAGATCTTCAGCCATGCTGAAACGAAAAAGGAAAGATTCAAAACGGAGAATTCGAAAGATAAAGATATGGCTATTGGGATTATGCTTTTCTTTCAAAAACTTTTCTCTTTAAAGACATGTTTTTGAAAATACTTCTTCCAAAATGTTTTTAAAAAAATAGTTTTTCTAAAAGTTTTATCTGTTCCGGTAACCTTCGCTCTGATACCACGTGTAACACCCCACACCCGCTAAGGTCACTCACTAAGGGAATGCCTTAACTTCGGTGGAGCATTTTAAGTGAATATAGAACAAAAAAATTACACAAGACAGATATAAATACTTGAAAATCTAAAACATCGTTTCATTGCAGCAGAAGGTAAACATGTTTAGTTACAATACCATAAAGAGTCAAGTACTAAATATCCATCCTGATAAAAAACATAAGTACATAATCCCACTACATAACAATAGCCATAAAAGAAAAGATAAGCTGGGCTTTACATCACGGTCCAAGCTCCAGAAGATAGATAAAGAAATCTGATCAAAGCCCACTAGTGCTAGGCCCAACCTGAGGACCCGAGGGGGAAAAAGATAAAAACAACGGGGTCAGACATAAGTCTGAGTGAGCCCTATAACTTTAACAACACAATCATTAAAGTAATTAGGGTATGATATAAACTTGGCACGGGATGACTGGGGATAAATGACTACACTAAGTAGCCAACTAGACATAAGGTGAACTAAGATAACGGTAAAGACGCATCTACCCACCCAAGGATAATTACTAACTGCACCACACCAGTCATTCCTACTTAAAGGTTGATCCCACCCAAGGACTTAGAGAATTTACCCAGTAGTTTCGTGTACCCCTAGCTGACTACATAGGTGCCGTCTGCCCCTATCTCCACTAGGTGTACCCACTACTCCCAAGCGATCGGCTCCCTACCGTAGATACCCGTGCTGGCCCCACAATGGGGTGTATCACTCCCCAAAGTGGCAACCCGATACAACAAATGGTGCACGGCTTATATCTACACGATGCAACAACGTCTTACCTACCAGCCCGGGTCCACACACGCATATGAAACCCGTTGGACTCACGTTGCCACCGCTACACCGTTTTGGCCTCTTATAATCAAGCCCAGTACGCGTGTCCCGTCCTCGACATGGGTCGAGCCCAATAAGATACATATGGGTTACTGGTTGAAATGGGCCCCCACAAGCTACCACCTAAGCTTGTCAATTTATCTAGTGCATCCCACTTAACCCTTTAATCATGTTTAATTACATGTTTCCACTTGGTTAAGTCATCTAATCGTATTTTCTATTGCCACCCAAGGCAACCCACTAGATTTCCTCATGCCACCCAAGGCACTTACTTGATTTCCACATGCCACCCAAGGCACCCACTTAACCCCTCATGCCCACTACATGCTTATCTGGTTAAGTGTTTCTTAATTAATTAAAAATGTAACCGTTGTAAAGACCTCTCACATTAGACTATCTTTTATGGCAGCTGGATTTGCCGGTTGGGTCCGGGCAGCCTTACGCCATAACCGAGTCTAACCTCGTGTCTATACACTTGTCACGTATTTGGTTTGTGCCTAAGACCTCTCACATTGAGCCAATCATTTGTAGCCGCTGGATTTTCCGGTCAGTTCCGGGCAGTCTTACGCTACAAAAGGGTCCAACCTCGTGTCTTAGTCGATTAATTACACCTAATTAATCACCCCCGAATTAATTTTCCCTAATTAATTCCAATTTTAACGATGTACATAATTGACTCAATTATGTCCATCCACTTTGTGGTATGCATAATCATACCAACTTCACACAATTTCATTAGCATGTTTATTAACCCCATCGTTCCCCACGTAATTCGCTAACATGACATAAAAGGGAAGATTCATTATAAATATAATGGGTTCAACTTGCATAGCATTAGCATCAACATGGGTTTAAAGGTGTCAACATGCATATAGCATCAACCCAACTAGCATAAATAATTAACCCAAACTTGCATGAATCACATATGTCATAATGAGGTTAACTTGCATAAGTTATTTATGTCATACAAAGGGGTAAACTTGCATATGTATGTATGACATACAAAGGGGTTAACTTGCATATGTATGCATATCATTCTAAGGTGTAAACTTGCACATGTTACTTGCATATCATCAAACACCAAACTTGCATAACATGTCATATGTGAACTTGCATATAATCATACACCAAACTTGCATAACATATCATATATGAACTTGCATATAATCATACACCTAACTTGCATATCATGGTGTCATAATGGATCAATGTTTCTCATATGACTTGCATAACTTGCATAACATCACAAACACATAGCATATGACTTGCATAACTTGCATAACATCATGAACATGTAGCATATGACTTGCATAACTTGCATAACATCATGAACATGCAGCATATGACTTGCATAACTTGCATAGCATCATTAACACATAGCATATAACTTGCATAACATGCATAACATCATTAACACATAGCATATAACTTGCATAACATCATTAATACATAGCATATAACTTGCATAACATGCATTGATCCACATTCATAGCCATAACTTCATTATATCCTATCATAATCATTTCAATAATTGGTCATTAAGGCTATAGAAAACTCACAACTTGTTGATTAGCACTCCTAAGAAGAAGATTAAGTTGCTAGAGTTGATTAGTGATTGATTTGAGTTGCTATCTTCTTCTACAAATTGATGGAGGCTCCTTCAAGTTGCATTTTGACGGCATGACGGCATTGTTTCTATTTTTAGTATGAATTAGGGTAGTCTTAGGGTGTATTTATAGAGTAGTTAGGTGTTTTAGGCCATTAGATTAACCCTAAATTAGATTAGAGCCGTCAGATCACGTCCTAGCCACTAAAACACAGCCCAAAAGACAAGCTGGTGCACCCAGGTTACCTGGGCTCGACCAGGGAGGTCGACTCCCAGGTCGACCCTAGGGTCGACCTGGGGGGGAGGTCGACTCCCCAGTTGACCCCCAGGTCGACCCCCTGGGTCTGGCGGGAATTTTCCCGCCACTTCTGAAAATTGAAAATTTTGTTTTTAAATGCGAATTTAAATTTCTGAAAACTTCTTTGGGCCTTATCTAGGTCATACGGACTCCGATTTTCGAAAACTCGGACTCTATTTCGCGTATTTTTCCGAGACGAACGCAATGGCATAGCCCGTTTCCCCTGATTCAGATTTTCGAAAACTTTGGGCCCACACCATTCACACATCAATCAAATCCATTCCATTTCACCAAACAGTTCAATTCAAATTCTAATTATCTAACCAACTACCCAACCAAACAATTAAACAAACAAGACATCCATTGTCTGTGGATGATGGGTGTCGGGTGCTGCTAAGCACCGTCTGCATCCTAACATATATATATAACTAGAAAAAGAAATTGAAGAGTGAGAAGTTCTCACCGATAGCTATCCAATACCACGATTCTTCATTGATAGAAATCTTAAACGTTCTCGCCTTTTTATCACCTTCGTTGCCCGTATTCTCTACATATGTAAAAATCGAATTTTTACTTCGCTATTCAATATATAAAAATCGAATTTTTACTTTGTTATTCAATATATAAAAATCCTATTTTTACTTCGCTATTCAATATATAAAAATCCTATTTTTACTTCGCTATTCAATATATAAAAATCGAATTTTTACTTCGCTATTCAATATATAAAAATCGAATTTTTACTTCGCTATTCAATGTATAAAAAATCGAATTTTTACTTCCATGCTATATAGATAAGAATTCTATTTTTACATTGCTATTATCTATACAAATATTTCTTCTTTTCCTACTTTAAAAATGTCGTCTTTCACTACATAAAAATATCGTCTTTCTATATCCTACTATATAAAGATCACATTTTTATCATCTATTTAATATGAAAATTATATTTTCTACCTTTGCATACGATAAAAATTATATTTTTATTTAGCTACATATATATAAAAGTCATATATATTTTTGTTTTCGATATTTATAATTAAAAATCACATTTTTAATCCGTTACTCATATAAAAATTATATTTTTATTATAAAAATTCAATCTCTATTCGCTATTTAGATTTTTAAAAACCACTTCTTTTGCAAAGTAAAAATCACTTCTTTTCTATGATAAAAATCTAGTCTTTCCACTTATAAAAATCATAGCTTTCTTGTTTTAAAAAATCATATTTTTACTTGGCTATCTAGATGATAAAAATCGTAACTTTACTATTAAAAATCGAATCTTTTTATATTTAAAAATCAAGGCATTCTATATTAAAGATCATGTCTTTTCCATTGTTTTTAAAACCGAAAATTTACCTAATTACTAATTAAAAATCACTCCTTTTTCTTGCCAAAAATTTAACTTTTCTATTATATTAAAACCAGAACAAAACAATGTTATTCATATATAAATAAAAGGAAAAAATATTAAATAAATGAATAAGTAAAAAAAAGTACTGTGCTGGGGGGGGGGGGAGTTCAGCGTGTCGGCCTGGAGGAAGAGGGGGCGGTGAGGCTTGGTGGCGATGTCGCAACGGTCGGAGGAAGCTCTGGCGGTTAGGGGGCGCGCTAGGGTTTCTGGTCTCGATCTGAACGGGGAGGGGTCACGTCAGGAAGGTACAGCGGTGGAGTGGGGTGTGTGGTGGTCTCGATGGAGGAAGGGACTCGCGGTTGTTTGATTTGGCAGTGGAGGGCGAGCTGACACATGGAGGAGGGTGGGGCGGAGTTCACCGTCGATCGACGGAGGTGGCGGGGGTAGGGACGCGATTACAAGGGAGGCGGTAGAGGTTTTCTCCTAATTGGGCTGAACGGGTTTGAATGGGGGGGGGGGTTTAGGGCTTGGTAGATTATATAATAATTTATATATATTTTTAATTTAATTTTATCTCCAAAGAGCAACTTTAAATTTCGGACTCGAAATTGAACCCACCGACTGTCGTCCCTAGCTAATTACCCCCATTCCGAACACAATGGGATATGCTGCGTAAGCCAATTCGGCCGTTATGATCAGTTTCCATCAAATTCAAAATATAAATCTATGTATATTGAATTTTAAGGCACATTTCAATTTACCGGGGCCACATACTAACTCGAAAAATTCCAGAAAAATTGTTTCTAGCTTCGTATTGACGATACGGTCCTAACAAAACTAGTTTCGTCGAATTCTGAGACCGTTGGAAAAATGGCCATTTTCCAGTCGATTAAAATCAACTGAAACTGGTCAAACACGTTTTCCTTTGCCACGCTCACATATTGATTCGAAAAAATATGAAATTTAAAACCTAGCAATAATTTGACATCCCGGACCCAACAAAAGTGGTTTCGTCGAAATCTGAGGTCATTTGCAAAATTCCCATTTTTAAGAGCCTGAATTCCATAGCGGCTATTCAGAATTTTCAACTGGACATATCTTTTGATTCCCGCTATGAAATTTCGATTTTTCGGATTCGTTGGAAAGATATTCCCAATTAGATCCTAATGTTTTTGTTTTTACTAAAATCCGGATTGTTTTGCACCCGGTACATTCAATTGAAGTTTGAAATCGAATTATCGAACTACCGCGCCATTTTCAATTCTATTTATAATTATATATAATTATTTATATTCTAACGACGACGTATATAAATATATACGTTCGATTTCTATTCAAAATAAATTTTCGTCGATATTATTTAAAATAATTCTATTTTAAATCTTCAAAATTCGTCGAAGTTGCCAAAACAAAAATTTTAAACTGGCTCAGAATTTCCGGGTTATTACAATCTCCCCCACTTAAAACTTTTCGTCCCCGAAAAGGAACAAAGTCGAAAGTGGTTTGATTAATCAACTCTACGTTCGATCTGGCTTCCATTCTCCAACTTTTCAGTTTCTGAGAATTTTCAAATTCTTCAAAAATTTGGCTAACACCCTAAATTTTCGAAAAATTTCGCCATAACCTCCCCTGCACCGGGAGCCACGGGAAAATCCCGAAATTGCCATATAGGCCTTCTGATCTCAAAAAAGAAAAAGAAAAAGCCAATCGGCTCATAAAATCATCATTACCCAAACAAAACGGTAAATTATAGTAAACATGTACCTATTTGTCGGGCAAACAAATTTTATTCTCTGCTCTAGCCTCCTTGCTATGACCTGTTCAATGCAAGTACATGTATATGCAAGCAAATGCGACCAATTTTCAATACAGTTCAATATTTGATTAAATTAGCCATAATGGTTCAAAATTATCAAACAAATAAACAATCAACACAAACATCAATCGATTAGTGGATTAACATTTCAAACTCATAATTTGATATATATACAAAAAATCATGTTTTTGATGCCAATTCACAACAAATAAATCTATCTATATAAGTTTTGGTTCTCACACCAGTTTAATGGAAATATATAGATATCACACCTTCGAAACACGAACACAAATTCTGATGATGATATATCAATCATCAGAATCATCTCCGGGTGTCTAGAATGTGATCCCATATCTATCCAGTATATTAAAACTTCGAATATACGTTCATGACGCGTATATGCAAAACCTTTATATACTGGATTGTCCAAATTCAAAATAAATAAATATTTAAATACGTATAAAACGATTTAAATTTTCAAAACAAAATTGTTTTTATTCGAAAAATATACTCTTCACACCCGTTCTAGGATACTACTGATCCTATCTCTAACGAGTCATTCTAATTGGATATTACTAATCCAATATCTGATGAATTCTTTCGTATGGTTCTAATGTGCCTTGTTCTCGAGCTCTGTAAACCAAAGCTCTGATACCAAATGTGACGGCCGGCGAAATCCGGTAGGCTTTGCAACCATCCCTTCATCCCCTAAGCAGCAGGTAATACACACCGCGGCTCACACTGGTCCCCCAATTCCTTGTTTTACGGCGACCCTCTCGAGTCTCGCGCCTACTGGCGAACCAACGCTCTACGCAGCGACATGTAGGGGTAAGAGTCTCCCGTTCGCCACCAAACCGCGAAGCGAGAACCCCCTATCATGCGTACCCGGCCTACTCAGGGCCATTAACAAGAACTGGTGATACTCCTTTCTCGCTTATTTTCCAAATTTGATAATTTAAATTATCAATTCACATTTTAATCTAATTGCAGATTCATTAAAACTCCTTTTACAGGGTTAAAGAACTATTGTCATTTAAAACACAGTTCACGACAAACCCAAAAATCAATTCGATTAAAACTCGTTTCAGATCCAATTTATTTATTTAAAAATAAACGGGTTTAATTTTAGTTCAAAACTAGTTCATTTCGATAAAAATCTATTTTTATCTTTTCAAATATGGAGTTTTTCATCCCAATTTTTCCCAAATCATTTCTTATGATTTTACACAAATTATTACTATTTTTAATAATTTTATCAAGGCCCGTACAGTCGATTTCCATCAACGGCCATCGAACTGCACTTACAGCGACCTTTTTCAAATTTGATTTGGACGTATCTCCAAATCCAACCGTTAGATTTCAAATTTCCAATATTCGTTAGAAATCTCTTTTCGATACGAACCCAACGGTTCCAGTTTTAGGAGAATCCGACGGTCGGATCTCCCGTAATGTCCGTTTGAAGTTAATGGTCGAAATTTGGGAACTACCGCAGCGCGGCGCGTTCTATTCAGGCCATTATATTATATATATAATATATATAATATATATTTCATCGATTACTATTTAAAACGAATTTTATAAATAGTTTTGAATTCGTTTCAAAAACAATTTCAACCTTTATTTCAAATTCAAATCATAAATGGAATTTTCTATTATAAATCCTTTTTACTTTCATTTCTATTTGATTTCAATTCAAATCGATTTTAATTTGATTCGAATTCATTTTCTTTTCAATTCAATTCAATTCGAATTCGTTTTCTTTTCAATTCAATTAGAATTCGTTTTCTATTCAATTCAAATCAAATTCGTTATATATTCAATTGAAATCAAATTCGTTATATATTCAATTCGAATTCAAATTCGTTATATATTCAATTGAAATCAAATCCGTTATATATTCAATTCGAATTCAATTCGAATTCAATTCGTTTTCCATTCAAATCAAATTCATTTCGTTTTCTATTCAATTCAAATTCGTTATATATTCAATTGAAATCAAATTCGTTATATATTCAATTCGAATTCAATTCGTTTTCCATTCAAATCAAATTCATTTCGTTTTCTATTCAATTCGAATTCGTTGTATATTCAATTGAAATCAAATTCGTTATATATTCAATTCGAATTCAATTCGTTTTCCATTCAAATCAAATTCATTTCGTTTTCTATTCAATTTAATTCAAATTTCATTTCAAAATATTCAATTTCGAAATCACTTTTCAATATTCATTTTAAAATGAATAAAATCGATATAAATATCGTTCACGTCAAAATGGCGTCAGTCTAATCAACACGGCTTCATATATTTCTATTTTCAAATATTCTATTTCAAATATTTCTTTTTCAAATATTTCCTATTCAAATATTTCTATTTCAAATATTTCTATTTTTAAAATATTTCGTTCAACACATGACTAATCTCAATGGATGAGTATTGTCATAACATGAACCTTTATTTTATATTGATAAAGATGTAAATTTTATTATTAAAATATTTCGTTCAACACATGACTAATCTCAACGGATGAGTACGGTCAACACATGAACCTTTATTTTATATTGATAAAGATGCAAATTTTATTATTAAAATATTTCGTTCAACACATGACTAATCTCAACGGATGAGTACGGTTAACACATGAACCTTTATTTTATAATATTCTTTATTTTCTAAATTGGAATGAGGCCCAATTAATCACCATATAATATTAATTATATGGATTTTCATACATCACACGTATATAATAGCATTGAAAAATAATCAATCATCAACCAAAGTGCACTACACCGTATAAGCATCAAATATAGATATCTAACGCTTATAACAGCCTGTCAATCTATCGATCGACATATTTAATCAATCAGGATGAGTGAACTTCAAATTTCATCCCAACACCCGTGTGGGGTTTCAAACAATCAAACACAGATTTTTATTTGTGCAGTTGGGCAATGTGTGAAATTTATCGTCCCAATCAATGTCAGTCAAATCAGTGTACATAAACAAACCGTCCGGTTTGTAAATGAATATTTATTTATTCACATTCACTATATTCATATTCACGTTAAAAATTATATTTTTAACGATAAAACATTTTATTTTAACATATGAATTTCTATTCAGTTCATTCTTTAAATAAAATGATATTTTTATTTTTCTAACTTATTTTAGAAAATTTCGGCGGCATAACGACACGATTCTAGAAACGGGACAAGGACTAGCCTTATCCCCGGTCTAGTGAAGGCCCACGCCATTCACACATCAATCAAATCCATTCCATTTCACCAAACAATTCAATTCAAATTCTAATTATCTAACCAACTACCCAACCAAACAATTAAACAAACAAGCCATCCATGGTCTGTGGATGACGGGTGTCGGGTGCTGCTAAGCACCGTCTGAATCCTAGTATATATATAACTAGAAAAAGAAATTGAAGAGTGAGAAGTTCTCACCGATAGCTATCCAATACCACGACTCTTCATTGATAGAAATCTTCAACGTTCTCGCCTTTTTATCACCTTCGTTGCCCGTAATCTCTACATATGTAAAAATCGAATTTTTACTTCGCTATTCAATATATAAAAATCGAATATTTACTTTGCTATTCAATATATAAAAATCCTATTTTTACTTCGCTATTCAATATATAAAAATCCTATTTTTACTTCGTTATTCAATATATAAAAATCGATTTTTTACTTCGTTATTCAATATATAAAAATCGAATTTTTACTTCGCTATTCAATGTATAAAAAATCGAATTTTTACTTCCATGCTATATAGATAAGAATTCTATTTTTACATCGCTATTATCTATACAAATATTTCTTCTTTTCCTACTTTAAAAATGTCGTCTTTCACTACATAAAAATATCGTCTTTCTATATCCTACTATATAAAGATCACATTTTTATCATCTATTTAATATGAAAATTATATTTTCTACCTTTGCATACGATAAAAATTATATTTTTTATTTAGCTACATATATATAAAAGTCATATATATTTTTGTTTTCGATATTTATAATTAAAAATCACATTTTTAATCCGTTACTCATATAAAAATTATATTTTTATTATAAAAATTATATTTTTATTATAAAAATTCAGTCTCTATTCGCTATTTAGATTTTTAAAAACCACTTCTTTTGCAAAGTAAAAATCACTTCTTTTCTATGATAAAAATCTAGTCTTTCCACTTATAAAAATCATAGCTTTCTTGTTTTAAAAATCATATTTTTACTTGGCTATCTAGATGATAAAAATCGTAACTTTACTATTAAAAATCGAATCTTTCTATATTTAAAAATCAAGCCATTCTATATTAAAGATCATGTCTTTTCCATTGTTTTTAAAACCGAAAATTTACCTAATTACTAATCAAAAATCACTCCTTTTTCTTGCCAAAAAGTTAACTTTTCTATTATATTAAAACCAGAACAAAACAATGTTATTCATATATAAATAAAAGGAAAAAATAATAAATAAATGAATAAGTAAAAAAAAACGTACTGTGCTGAGGGGGGGGGGGAGTTCAGCGCGTCGGCCTGGTGGAAGAGGGGGCGGTGAGGCTTGGTGGCGACGTCGCAGCGGTCGGAGGAAGCTCTGGCGGTTAGGGGGCGCGCTAGGGTTTCTGGTCTCGATCTGAATGGGGAGGGGTCGCGTCAGGAAGGTACAGCGGTGGAGTGGTGTAACACCCCGCCTCCGCTAGGGTCACTCGCAAAGGAATGCACTAGCTTTAGAGGGGCATTATTGGTAAACATGCACAGAAATATCACAAGACAGAACATATAAAGTAGCGGAAGTAAAATCAAACTTTCATAACATGAATAAATAAGGTCTAAAGCCTTTTACATCAGAGTACATCAAAACCTGTCTTGCAATAGTAAAGAAGCATAAAGACATTTTCATAAATTATTCCCCAAGTAAAAACAGTAAAGTAGCCATTAGCCAAGAAAAGTCCAAGCCATCCATGATGACCTTCAAGCAGAAGAAGTCCGAACTAAACAACAGTATTTCGTCCCTGTAACCTGGGGGGGAAACGGAAGAAAAGAGGCGAAACAAAACGGGTCAGTCAAAAAGACTGAGTAAGCCCTATCTACTATTAGCATAAAAACTAGTAAAGTTAACTGACATGAGAAACTGAGATGAACATAAGCATGATAACAAGATAGACAAGCTAAATCAAAATAACAGGATGAACTACTGAACTCAGATAAACTAAGGTGTCATGATAAATTACGATGTCAAGATAAAACAAGGTATCACATCGTCAGGTTTCTATCAAGTATAATATCCCCAAGATATCTGTCACGTATAACGTCCCGTGATATCTATCCTGTATTTTAGCTCTGCACCTACCGTACTAGTATCCCCACCGTGTCATGTGTTAACCAAGAATGACCCTCACTCAAAAGTCGTGTAATGGTCCATGTCAACCTAATATATCGCATATATAGGTTACTCAACTTGTATGTTTTATTCCATGTAAATGTTCAGTCCCTTGCCGTAGACCATACGGGCTTTCCCATGAGATTCTATATTACTTTAACATAGTTCCATGATCCTTAAGATCGGTTTGGACTGTTACCCTAAACCTAGCTAGGGTCTTCCAACATGAATTATTGTTTGTACAACTAGGACTTATGCTACCTAGGGCTGCTAGGGATTATGCTTACCTATTGCACGTTTTCGTATCTCGGTTTGGGTTCAACCACCTAGGGCCACTAGGGATTACGCTAACCGCCAACCGCGCCCTTTTTCCCACGCATTCATCGTGAATCGCTTTTCCATGACTGTATGCACATGTATCACATCGTGCCATCCGAGTCCTGTCACAGGGCAAATCAAGAAATACAGGACTCGGTCGGGAGCTTTCGATTTATCTGCCGATGCAGATGCTAAGGTCTGTTTTTCTTATACGTGGCTATGGTCCCACGAGACCACTCCCTCAACTAGTGAAAGACAAGACAGGATAAATCCTGTATGAGAACACAACACTGGCCAACCCACATCCAAGCCTTACCGCAACCATAATTAGATAGCAATTATGGTCTTTTGGGTGTTCTCTGCCTTTCCGTACGTACACGCTTGACCAAAGATGGTAGGTAGCCTGACGAAATGCTATCTAGGGTACGACCGTGTATCGTCGACTATCCCCTATCCATCCCCGTCTTTAGGTCGCTCGTATAGCAACCAAGGCATACTCTTGGTTCTTCTAACGCAGACCTTAACCTCTCATGAGCCTAGTATAATCACCTGGCAGCTCATAGAGGGATACCAAGAATATCCTCACGTTCCCCCGAAGCCGCTGCTTCGTTACCCAGTTCGCTGGAGCCTTTATCTAAATCAGATACTTGCTCCTACTCGTATACTTAAACGATGACCTACCGTATCAGGTTACTCATCTATCTATGAACTGGTCTAAATTTCCTAGACTAAGAATCATTACTTAGTTATTCTTCAACTAAGGTTTACCACTTAGCATTGTTCCCGTTATCCTTGTTAACTACGGTTATCCACCTAATCCTCAGAACTAGGGTTTACATAATGGATTAAGTGTCACTTAAGTTCATGACTTAACCCGTCTACAAATCCTGTCAAAATTGGCTAAGTATCCAAGTTCAAGGCTTAACCCTACAAACCATGCTCAAGTTGGTTAAGTATATTAAGCAATTCACGACTTAACCTCGTCCAATTATCATTCTAGATTGGTTAAGTATATATTAACTTGACCCTATCAATTTACTTAGTCAAATCGGTCAAGTGTATTCAAGCGATTCGTGACTTAGCCTTATCATGTTTTCACGTTATATTGGTTAAGTATTGGTTAACTTAACCACAATAAATTAACGAGTTAGATTGGATAAGTATAGGTCACTTAACCACATCAATTCATCATGTTTAGATTAGTTAAGTGTTTAACTTAACCCCATTAAACTACCAAGTGGGATTAATTAAGTCTAGGCTAACTTAACCCCATCCGATTTCCATGTTTAGACTAGTTGAGTCTAATCTTAACCCCATTCGTTAACCGTATTTTTCGGTTAAGCGTCATTAAGAAAACTTACTTAACCTTACCAAGTTATCGCGTTGGATTGATTAAGTGTTGGTTAACTTAACCCCATCCACTAGTCATATAAAAATGGTTAAGTGTCATTAGGCAAATCAAGTTACTTAACCTACCCAACCTTGTCATGTTTTGTTAAGTATCATTAGCCTAATCAAATTACTTAACCCATTTGTCCATGTCATATTTGGTTAAGAGTCATTAATCAAATTAACTTAACCCTATCATGTGGCATTAATTACTTAATGCACCTTCACCTCTCACATTAGACTTTGTTGTGGTTACTAGTTAAGCCGGTCGGTTCCGGGTAGCTTTACACCACAACTTGGTCTAACCTCGGGTTCAAGCACAACATGACCAACTTCTCACATTGGGTCCTATTGTTTGCAACTACTAGTTAGGCCGGTCGGTTCCGGGTAGTTTTACGTTGCAAACTCAACCCAACCTCGAGTTGGCCACACTTATATTATCTAAGTGTCATGTCCATCATGTTTCCCAAAACATGTTACAAGTTTTCAAGCATTTGGGTAGACCTAACTTAATAGGTAAATTCCCAAAGGGTAGACCTAACTTAATAGGTAAATTCCCAAGCTTATGTTTTTATGCATACTTACATGTCAACTTCCATGTTATATTTCAAGTCATGTTTTCAAGTTGTATTTTCATGTCATTAGAAATTACCCATAACATAACCCAACGCTTTTAAACTCGCATATACGTTCGCGACAACGTAATGGATTAAAAGAAAAGACTTGGCAAAGGCATGACAAAAATGGATATTAAGCCACAAGTTAATCATGGTGGCAAATGAGGCACAAATGTGTTCATTAACTTGCATGTTACATTCTTAAGCCTCAAAACATGCATAAACCCAAACTTGGCACATAAGCGAATCATGGTGACAAAAGATATGGAATGATGACTAGTAACTCGCATATATCATCATATAAGGGTTATGACTTCATATGCAAGTTGACATAAAGGTTATGAGGGTTCTCATGTTGCCTAATGCAACATTTCAACATAAAGGTTGTAGCTTTTAGCTCACAAGATCAAGATAATGACTTCATAAACTTGCATGACATGATAGCATGTATCATATTCAATGATCAAACCCAAACTTGCAACATGAACATTTAACTTCATAGTTAATATCTAAGAGTAGGGAAAGGGCTTACATTGCTATGAAGGCACAAAAGATATGACAAAGCCCTTATGCAATCAAATAGACCCAAAATGCAAGCTCTAACATAAAAACCCTTGAGCCAAAATGATCAAAACCCTTGCTTTATGATGCAAAGATAGAAACTTGACTTGAATGCAAGCTAATGACACTCATACAAGCTTGAAAACACTTGTATGCATGGAAAATCTCTCATAGAAACCATTTAGAAATTTTATGAAGAGAGTGGAGGCCATGAGAGGTAAAATTTTGCCATAGTTTAGTTGCATGAATGAATAATAAGGATTTAGGATAGGTTAGGGTCTTATTTATAGATTAGGCAAGTGTTTTAGGCCATAGGATTAAACCTAGATTCAATCCAAGCCATCAAAGAATGTCTTGGGGAAGAAGTCAAGTGTAGGAACCATCTAGGGCCTTTAGATTAAAGATGAACCATGAGAACCATCCAAATGCAAAATCTGCATTTGAGCGAATCGGCCCACGGGTTGACAGCCAAACACCCTGGATTAACCCCTAGTCGACCCAGCGAGCTCGGGTCGACCTCAAAAATCGGCCGGTTCGGTTATTCCCCTCTCCCAATTCGCTGTTTTGAACATTTTTGCATATTTATTTATTTAATTTTCAATTATATATATATATATCAATATATATATATTTCTCTGCGCAACCCATTTCACTTAATTAAGTATACTTTAATTTGGGAATTTTTCGTGAAACTTCGCGAGGCCATATCTTGGTCATACGGACTCCGATTTTCGAAAACTCGGACTCTATTTCGCGTATTTTTCCGAGACGAACGCAATGGCATAGCCCGTTTCCCTTGATTCAGATTTTACAGTTTAATTCTGCCTCCATTTATGTTATAACAGGTTATTGAAAATACGGGTTGTTACATTCTCCCCACCTTTTAGGATTTCGTCCCCGAAATCTCCAAGTTAGGAAGAACATATCCTACCATCCATCATCCATCTACTCAAAACATCATCCACAAGCAACCATTGTCCTTAGATGATTTCTAATGCTGTATGAATATATGCAAAACGTGTGTGTACATGTTCCTTAGCTAATGCTAATGATCAGGCCTGAATAATCTTTCTAATGCAAAATATGTATAGTGCCATGAATCCAACATGTATGCAAATAGTCCTAGTCATATAGATACTATATGCGTGCACAATCATTCATTCATATGCAACAACCGCATGATAATACATTCGATTTCATCCATAAACAAGTATAAATACTCGTGCATATGCAATATGAAATGTGACCGAGTCGAGCTAGTATCTAATGTGTATTCGCGCATCCACGAGCAACCACTTGCAACCACTTGCAACCATATCAATCATAACATGTTTCAAATACATGTTTACATCCATAGGGTTCTACCTAGAATTCCCTGAAACAGGGTCGAGAAGATAAACAGGACAAACTCCTTACAGGGTTTGTAACGGAGAATAGGACCGAGAGGATGTCCACAAAAGATAGCCTACAAGTAAGCTCTACAGAAAACATGGATCAAGGATATACTCCCAAAAAGAGATATCATGCGCATATCTAGTCTTTGACCATCAAAGTCGTCTTTTAACTTCGCGATTTTGTAGCTTCTTATTCCTGTTTCCATAACATGAGCTGGAACTCATTTCTTCGTCGCCTCTCGTTCCACTTGCACTTATCCTTTTCCTAGAATACTTGACGCAAACATGACTGCGTACTCATGATCTCATGCAAGCTTTCCAAAATTCACTAGTGAATCTTGGATCTTGTTTATATACTATAAGGCATTCCATGTAGAAGAACTTTCTCTTGAAAGTAAACAGATGTCAATCAGGTTATCATGCGCACTTACTAGGGTGATCTCTATAACCCATGCATAAATGAAGTAAACCATCCGTCTTATTGGCGAACACCACTCGATTGGGCTTCAAATTTCCAATAAAGGCATCAAGGGATTCTAAGTAACTAGTCATGACAGAACCTCAAAAAGGTTACCCGATACTTCGAGGGCATTACCAAGGCTAGTCAAAAGGTCTAACTACCCTCCTATCAAAACCGAGAGTGGCACCCCCTACTGGATAACCACTTCATCCCTAGAATCCATCCATAGCTTATAAACATAAGCTTTATTTCCAAACTCAACACTTGGCATAGACATTCCCAAATCCAAACAAGTCATGTATAAATGGACTGATTCTCCAATAGGACTTTGAGACAAAAATGGGATTCTCTATTACGCTAGTACTTAAGGTGCAGAGACTCAACTATCGAAGCAGACTTAAATGATACGAACAACGAAGTCCTAACGGGATGATAGAGAAGAAAAGCTAAACCTTTAACAAGATCGTTACCCTCCTTCCGAGGTACTCTAGAAATGAGAGCATACTACTGCCCTCCCGATGATCTTGTCCTTGTCCCATAATACTTAACTATCCGCCCCGTTTTACCATGCCAAAGGTACTCTCTCGTCATGGGTTTCATTGTTCATCTTTCTCCCTCCTTTGAGGACTAAGCCATACCAACAAGTTGCTCATCCTTAAGCTCGTATCCTTTATCCTTCTTTCTCATGATCCTTTCTTATAACGCGGCCACTGGTCTCTCTCGAACCACCTCCATCGTATGGAAAGCACTTTCGTAGGTAGAAAAGACTAGTCGCAGTTAAAACTACTGTGACTACAGATGGAGGAAAGAAAGGAAAAGAGACTCAATTAAGGAAACAAGGATAGTGCTAATGGCCTTTGGGGAATAGCCTTTTTCTTTTAAAAGAAAATTTTCTTGAAAAATTCTTCTTTGTAAACGGTTTTTTTTTCAAATAGTTTTCAGAAGGTCTTTAAAAACTTTTGCCCAGTCTGGTAACCTTCTGCTCTGATACCACGTGTAACACCCCGCCTCCGCTAGGGTCACTCGCAAAGGAATGCACTAGCTTTAGAGGGGCATTATTGGTAAACATGCATAGAAATATCAAAAGACAGAACATATAAAATAGCGGAAGTAAAATCAAACTTTCATAACATGAATAAATAAGGTCTAAAGCCTTTTACATCAGAGTTCATCAAAACCTGTCTTGCAATAGTAAGGAAGCATAAAGACATTTTCATAAATTATTCCCCAAGTAAAAACAGTAAAGTAGCCATTAGCCAAGAAAAGTCCAAGCCATCCATGATGACCTTCAAGCAGAAGAAGTCCGAACTAAACAACAGTATTTCCTCCCTGTAACCTGGGGGGGGGGGGGGGAAACGGAAGAAAAGAGGCGAAACAAAACGGGTCAGTCAAAAAGACTGAGTAATCCCTATCTACTATTAGCATAAAAACTAGTAAAGTTAACTGACATGAGAAACTGAGATGAACATAAGCATGATAACAAGATAGACAAGCTAAATCAAAATAACAGGATGAACTACTGAACTCAGATAAACTAAGGTGTCATGATAAATTACGATGTCAAGATAAAACAAGGTATCACATCGTCAGGTTTCTATCAAGTATAATATCCCCAAGATATCTATCACGTATAACGCCCCGTGATATCTATCCTGTATTTTAGCTCTGCACCTACCGTACTAGTATCCCCACCGTGTCATGTGTTAACCAAGAATGACCCTCACTCAAAAGTCGTGTAATGGTCCATGTCAACCTAATATATCGCATATATAGGTTACTCAACTTGTATGTTTTATTCCATGTAAATGTTCAGTCCCTTGCCGTAGACCATACGGGCTTTCCCATGAGATTCTATATTACTTTAACATAGTTCCATGATCCTTAAGATCGGTTTGGACTGTTACCCTAAACCTAGCTAGGGTCTTCCAACATGAATTATTGTTTGTACAACTAGGACTTATGCTACCTAGGGCTGCTAGGGATTATGCTTACCTATTGCACGTTTTCGTATCTCGGTTTGGGTTCAACCACCTAGGGCCACTAGGGATTACGCTAACCGCCAACCGCGCCCTTTTTCCCACGCATTCATCGTGAATCGCTTTTCCATGACTGTATGCACATGTATCACATCGTGCCATCCGAGTCCTGTCACAGGGCAAATCAAGAAATACAGGACTCGGTCGGGAGCTTTCGATTTATCTGCCGATGCAGATGCTAAGGTCTGTTTTTCTTATACGTGGCTATGGTCCCACGAGACCACTCCCTCAACTAGTGAAAGACAAGACAGGATAAATCCTGTATGAGAACACAACACTGGCCAACCCACATCCAAGCCTTACCGCAACCATAATTAGATAGCAATTATAGTCTTTTGGGTGTTCTCTTCCTTTCCGTACGTACATGCTTGACCAAAGATGGTAGGTAGCCTGACGAAATGCTATCTAGGGTACGAACGTGTATCGTCGACTATCCCCTATCCATCCCCGTCTTTAGGTCGCTCATATAGCAACCAAGGCATACTCTTGGTTCTTCTAACGCATACCTTAACCTCTCATGAGCCTAGTATAATCACCTGGCAGCTCATAGAGGGATACCAAGAATATCCTCACGTTCCCCCGAAGCCGCTGCTTCGTTACCCAGTTCGCTGGAGCCTTTATCTAAATCAGATACTTGCTCCTACTCGTATACTTAAACGATGACCTACCGTATCAGGTTACTCATCTATCTATGAACTGGTCTAAATTTCCTTGACTAAGAATCATTACTTAGTTATTCTTCAACTAAGGTTTACCACTTAGCATTGTTCCCGTTATCCTTGTTAACTACGGTTATCCACCTAATCCTCAGAACTAGGGTTTACATAATGGATTAAGTGTCACTTAAGTTCATGACTTAACCCGTCTACAAATCCTGTCAAAATTGGCTAAGTATCCAAGTTCAAGGCTTAACCCTACAAACCATGCTCAAGTTGGTTAAGTATATTAAGCAATTCACGACTTAACCTCGTCCAATTATCATTCTAGATTGGTTAAGTATATATTAACTTGACCCTATCAATTTACTTAGTCAAATCGGTCAAGTGTATTCAAGCGATTCGTGACTTAGCCTTATCATGTTTTCACGTTATATTGGTTAAGTATTGGTTAACTTAACCACAATAAATTAACGAGTTAGATTGGATAAGTATAGGTCACTTAACCACATCAATTCATCATGTTTAGATTAGTTAAGTGTTTAACTTAACCCCATTAAACTACCAAGTGGGATTAATTAAGTCTAGGCTAACTTAACCCCATCCGATTTCCATGTTTAGACTGGTTGAGTCTAATCTTAACCCCATTCGTTAACCGTATTTTTCGGTTAAGCGTCATTAAGAAAACTTACTTAACCTTACCAAGTTATCGCGTTGGATTGATTAAGTGTTGGTTAACTTAACCCCATCCACTAGTCATATAAAAATGGTTAAGTGTCATTAGGCAAATCAAGTTACTTAACCTACCCAACCTTGTCATGTTTTGTTAAGTATCATTAGCCTAATCAAATTACTTAACCCATTTGTCCATGTCATATTTGGTTAAGAGTCATTAATCAAATTAACTTAACCCTATCATGTGGCATTAATTACTTAATGCACCTTCACCTCTCACATTAGACTTTGTTGTGGTTACTAGTTAAGCCGGTCGGTTCCGGGTAGCTTTACACCACAACTTGGTCTAACCTCGGGTTCAAGCACAACATGACCAACTTCTCACATTGGGTCCTATTGTTTGCAACTACTAGTTAGGCCGGTCGGTTCCGGGTAGTTTTACGTTGCAAACTCAACCCAACCTCGAGTTGGCCACACTTATATTAATTAAGTGCCATGTCCATCATGTTTCCCAAAACATGTTACAAGTTTTCAAGCATTTTGGTAGACCTAACTTAATAGGTAAATTCCCAAAGGGTAGACCTAACTTAATAGGTAAATTCCCAAGCTTATGTTTTTATGCATACTTACATGTCAACTTCCATGTTATATTTCAAGTCATGTTTTCAAGTTGTATTTTCATGTCATTAGAAATTACCCATAACATAACCCAACGCTTTTAAACTCGCATATACGTTCGCGACAACGTAATGGATTAAAAGAAGAGACTTGGCAAAGGCATGACAAAAATGGATATTAAGCCACAAGTTAATCATGGTGGCAAATGAGGCACAAATGTGTTCATTAACTTGCATGTTACATTCTTAAGCCTCAAAACATGCATAAACCCAAACTTGGCACATAAGCGAATCATGGTGACAAAAGATATGGAATGATGACTAGTAACTCGCATATATCATCATATATGGGTTATGACTTCATATGCAAGTTGACATAAAGGTTATGAGGGTTCTCATGTTGCCTAATGCAACATTTCAACATAAAGGTTGTAGCTTTTAGCTCAAAAGATCAAGATAATGACTTCATAAACTTGCATGACATGATAGCATGTATCATACTCAATGATCAAACCCAAACTTGCAACATGAACATTTAACTTCATAGTTAATATCTAAGAGTAGGGAAAGGGCTTACATTGCTATGAAGGCACAAAAGATATGACAAAGCCCTTATGCAATCAAATAGACCCAAAATGCAAGCTCTAACATAAAAACCCTTGAGCCAAAATGATCAAAACCCTTGCTTTATGATGCAAAGATAGAAACTTGACTTGAATGCAAGCTAATGACACTCATACAAGCTTGAAAACACTTGTATGCATGGAAAATCTCTCATAGAAACCATTTAGAAATTTTATGAAGAGAGTGGAGGCCATGAGAGGTAAAATTTTGCCACAGTTTAGTTGCATGAATGAATAATGAGGATTTAGGATAGGTTAGGGTCTTATTTATAGATTAGGCAAGTGTTTTAGGCCATAGGATTAAACCTAGATTCAATCCAAGCCATCAAAGCATGTCTTGGGGAAGAAGTCAAGTGTAGGAACCATCTAGGGCCTTTAGATTAAAGATGAACCATGAGAACCGTCCAAATGCAAAATCTGCATTTGAGCGAATCGGCCCACGGGTTGACAGCCAAACACCCTGGATTAACCCCTAGTCGACCCAGCGGGCTTGGGTCGACCTCAAAAATCGGCCGGTTCGGTTATTCCCCTCTCCCAATTCGCTGTTTTGAACATTTTTGCATATTTATTTATTTAATTTTCAATTATATATATATATATATCAATATATATATATTTCTCTGCGCAACCCATTTCACTTAATTAAGTATACTTTAATTTGGGAATTTTTCGTGAAACTTCGCGAGGCCATATCTTGGTCATACGGACTCCGATTTTCGAAAACTCGGACTCTATTTCGCGTATTTTTCCGAGACGAACGCAATGGCATAGCCCGTTTCCCTTGATTCAGATTTTACAGTTTAATTCTGCCTCCATTTATGTTATAACAGGTTATTGAAAATACGGGTTGTTACAAGTGGGGTGTGTGGTGGTCTCGATGGCGACGAGGATGGAGGGCTCGCTCGAGAAAAGGAAGGGACTCGCGGTTGTTTGATTTGGCAGTGGAGGGCGAGCTGACACATGAAGGAGGGTGGGGCGGAGTTCGTCGTCGATCGACGAAGGTTGCGGGGGTAGGAACGCGATTACAAGGGAGGCGGTGAAGTTTTTCTCCTAATCGGGCTGAACGGGTTTGAATGAGGGGGGGGGGGTTTAGGGCTTGGAAGATTATATAATAATTTATATATATTTTTAATTTAATTTTATCTCCAAAGAGCAACTTTAAATTTCGGACTCGAAATCGAACCCACTGACTGTCATCCCTAGCTAATTACCCCCATTCCGAACACAATGGGATATGCTGCGTAAGCCAATTCGGCCGTTACGATCAGTTTCCATCAAATTCAAAATATAAATCTATGTATATTGAATTTTAAGGCACATTTCAATTTACCGGGGCCACATACTAACTCGAAAAATTCTAGAAAAATTGTTTCTAGCTTCGTATTGACGATACGGTGCTAACAAAACTAGTTTCGTCGAATTCTGAGAACTATGGAAAAATGGCCATTTTCCAGTTGATTAAAATCAACTGAAACTGGTCAAACACGTTTTCCTTTGCCACGCTCACATATTGATTCGAAAAATTATGAAATTTAAAACCTAGCAATAATTTGACATCCCGGACCCAACTAAAGTGGTTTCGTCAAAATCCGAGGTCATTTGCAAAATTCCCATTTTTAAGGGCCTGAATTCCATAGCGACTATTCAGAATATTCAACTGGACATACCTTTTGATTCCCGCTATGAAATTTCGATTTTTCGGATTCGTTGGAAAGATATTCCCAATTAGATCCTAATGTTTTTGGTTTTACTAAAATCCGGATTGTTTTGCACCCGGTACATTCAATTGAAGTTTGAAATCGAATTATCGAACTACCGCGCCATTTTCAATTCTATTTATAATTATATATAATTATTTATATTCTAACGACGACGTATATAAATATATACGTTCGATTTCTATTCATAATAAATTTTCGTCGATATTATTTAAAATAATCTATTTTAAATCTTCAAAATTCTTCGAAGTTTCCAAAACAAAAATTTTAAACTGGCTTAGAATTTCCGGGTTATTACAAATATCGTTCGCGTCAAAATAGTGCATCTCTAATCAACACGGCTTTATATATTTCAATAAATTCGTTATTCTATTCAACAAATGAATATATATTTTATTCAGTATGTGAATCTATATTTTTGTCAACGCACGACTAATCTCAACGAATGAGTATTGTCCACGTGTGACCATTTTTGTTATTTAATATATATTATAAAAATTATGGTATCTATCGTTTGATTTAAAATCAGACTCCAACCGTAAACTAGTAAGAGAACGATTCCCTGAATATTTACCCCGAAGGCCGAAACCAACATCAGATCCATATTCAGGAGATCACTCGTCTTATTTATTTTCCAGTTAGTTTCTAATTTCAAATATGATAAAGATGTAAATTTTATTGTTAAAATATTTCTTTCAACACATGACTAATCTCAATGGATGAGTACGGTCAACACATGAACCTTTATTTTATAGAGATAAAGATGTAAATTTTATTATTATTAAAATACTTCGTTCAACACATGACCAATCTCAACGGATGAGTACAGTCAACACATGAACCTTTATTTTATAATTTATCAAATAAAATGATATCTTTATTTTTCTAAATTGGAATGAGGCCCAATCAATCACCATAAAGCGTTAACTATATGGATTCCATACAACACATGTATATAACAGCAACGATAAATAATCAACCATCATCCAAATTGCACTACACTGTATAAGCATCAAATATAGATATCTAGCGCTTATAACAGCCTGTCAATCAATCGATCGACAGACAACTAATTATTGGGATTAGTGTATGTCGTATTTTATCCCAATACCCGTGTGGGGTTTCAAACAATCAAACACAGATTTTATTTGTGCAGTTGGGCGATGTGTAAAATTTATCGACCCAATCAATATCAGTCAAATCAGTGTATATAAACAAATCGGCCGATTTGTTTATAAATATTTATTTATTCACTTTCACGCTAAAAATTATATTTTTAACGATAAAATATTTTATTTTAACACATGGATTTTTATTCAGTTCATTTACAAAATAAAAATGATATTTTTATTTTTCTAATTTATTTTAGAAAATTTCGGCGGCATAACGGCACGATACTAGAAACGGGACGAGGCTTAGCCTTATCCCCGGTCTAGTGAAGGCCCACGCCATTCACACATCAATCAAATCAATTCCATTTCACCAAACAATTCAATTCAAACCAAATAATCTAACCAACTACCCAACCAAACAATTAAACAAACAAGCCATCCATGGTCTGTGGATGACGGGTGTCGGGTGCTACTAAACACCGTCTGCATCCTAGTATATATATATAACTAGAAAAGAAATTGAAGAGTGAGAAATTCTCACCGAAAGCTATCCCAACTTCACGACACTTCATTTATAGAAATCTTCATCGTTCTCGCCTTTTTGTCATCTTCGTTGCCCGTATTCTCTACATATGTAAAAATCGAATTTTTACTTCGCTATTCAATATATAAATATCGAATTTTTACTTCGCTATTCAACATATAAAAATCGAATTTTTACTTCGTTATTCAATATATAAAAATCGAATTTTTACTTCGTTATTCAATATATAAAAATCGAATTTTTACTTCACTATTATATAGATAAAAATTCTATTTTTACACCGCTGCTATATAAAAAGATTTTGCCTTTTCAAATGTAAAGATTTCATCACTATAAAAATCACCTCTTTATTTCAACGTATATATAATAAAAATCAGATTTTTATTTCGCTACATATACAAAGATGATATTTTTTTATCTTCTCTATCCTATAATGATTATATTTTTATAGTTCCCACTATGTAAAAATCATATTTTTATCCTTCTACAATATGAAAGATTATATTTTTATTATCTATTTAATATGAAAATTATATTCTCTATCTTTACATACGATAAAATTATATTTTTAATTCTTTACATAAACAAAAATCATATTTTTACTATAAAAAAAACACTTCTTTTTCCTAGCTAATGAACGAATAAATATCTTTCCCTTACTTTGCAAATCAATGAATAAAAATCCTATCCTTTCCTATTTAAAAACCTAACTCTTATAGTTTAAAAAAATCACAACTTTATCATAAAAAAAAAGTCTAAGCTTTATCCTCAACAAAAATCTAAGCTGTTTGTTATGTTAATGTTCTCTCTTTTTATTTAATTTATAAAATCTGAAAAATAGATAAAAATAAAATAAATAAATAAAAACAAAATCACTGTGTTTTGCGCTAGACTGGTGGTGGGGGGGGGGGGGGGGAATAGCGCGTCGGAGGTCGTGGAGGGGCGGCAGGCCGTTCGGCGGTGGTGGCTTATTTGTGCGGCGCGGTTTTGGGGGTTTCAGCGTGGAGCTGGAGGATAAGAGGAAGGGAAGGAGTGGCTGAGGGGAGGGGAAACGCGACAGCAGGGGGGCTTCGATCGCGGTGGCGCGCCGCTTGGGGGGGGGGGGGTATCGCGGTAGTTTAGGTTTTTTTTCTCTTTTGCAAATGATTTCAATGGGGGGGGGGGGCTGGTTAAGGAGAAGGGAGGGAGGGAAGATATTTTATATTTTATTTTATTTCAAAAAGTTGACTTTCACATATGACCTCTAAACGAGGCCCACCGCCTGTCGTCTATAGCGTATTACCCCCATTCCGAACACAATGGGATATGTATCGCAAGCTGAATTGATCGTTTCGATCAGTTTTCGTCAAAATCAACATATAACTCTATATATTGAATTTGACCGCGCATTTCAATTTACCGGGGTCGCATACTAACTTAAAAAATTCCAGAAAAATATTTTCTAGTTTCGTATTGACGATACGGTCCTAACAAAACTAGTTTCGTCGAATTCTGAGACCGTTTGAAAAATGGCCAATTTCCAGTCGATTAAAATCAACTGAAACTGGTCAAACACGTTTTCTTTTGCCACGCTCGCATATTGATTCGAAAAATTATGAAATTTGAAACCTAGCAATAATTTGACATCACGGACCCAACAAAAGTGGTTTCGTCGAAATCCGAGGTCGTTTGCAAAATGTCTATTTTTAAGGGCCTGAATTCCATAGCGACTATTCAGAATTTTCAACTGGACATATCTTTTGATTCCCGCTATGAAATTTCAATTTTTCGGGTTCGTTGGAAGGATATTATCAAATAGGTTCCATTATTTTTGGTTTCACTAAAATCCAGATTGTTTTGCACCCGGTACATTCAATTGAAGTTTGAAATCGAATTATCGAACTACCGCGCCATTTTCAATTCCTTTTATAATTATATATAAATATTTATATTCTAACGACGACGCGTATAAATATATACGTTCGAATTATATTCAAATTAAATTTCTCGTCGATATTATTTAAAATAATCCATTTTAAATGTAGAAAATTCGTTATAATTGCCAAAATAAAAATTTTAAACTGGCTCAGATTTTCGGGTTATTACAATCTCCCCCACTTAAAACTTTTCGTCCCCGTAAAGGAACAAAGTCGAAAGTGGTTTGATTAATCAACTCTACGTTCGATCTGGCTTCCATTCTCCAACTTTTCAGTTTCTGAGAATTTTCAAATTCTCAAAAATTTGGCTAACACCCTAAATTTTCGAAAAATTTCGCCATAACCTCCCCTGCACCGGGAGTCATGGGAAAATCCCGAAATTGCCATACAGGCCTTCTGATCTCAAAAAGAAAAAGAAAAAGCCAAGCAGCTAACCAATAGGCTCATAAAATCATCATCACCCAAACAAAACAGTAAATTATAGTAAACATGTACCTATTTGTCGGGCAAACAAATTTTATTCTCTACTCTAGCCTCCTTGTTATGACCTGTTCAATAGATATACATGTATATGCATGCAAATGCGACCAATTTTCAATACAATTCAATATTTGATTCAATTAGGCATAATGGTTGAAAATTGTCAAACAACTAAACAAACAACACAAACATCAATCAATTAGTGGATTAACGTTTCAAATTCATAAATTTGATACATATACTGAAAATCTTGTTTTTGATGCCAATTCACAACAATAAATCTATCTATATAAGTTTTGGTTCTCACACCAGTCTAATGGAAGTATATAGAAATCACACCTTCGAGACATGAACATAAATATTGATGATGCCATGGTCATTATCAACATCATCTCCGGCCGACTAGAGTGTAATTCTATATCTATCCAGTATATTAAAACTTCGAATATACGTTCATGACGCGTATACGCGAAATCTTTATATACTCGATTGTCCATATTCAATATAAATAAATATTCAAATACGTATAAAATGATTTAAATTTTGAAAACAAAATTGTTTTCATTTGAAAAATATACTCTTCACACTCGTTCTAGGATACTACTGATCCTATCTCTAACGAGTCATTCTAATTGGATTTTACTAATCCAATATCTGATGAATTCTTTCATATAGTTCTAATGTGTCTTGTTCTCGAGCTCTGTAAACCAAAGCTCTGATACCAAATGTGATGGCTTGGAATTTCGCTCGATCCGAATTAGTCGTTAAATCGATCTAGATCGTTCGAAACCCCTAATCGTTTGAGAACTGGACAAAATAGAACGCAGACGGAAGAACATTTCATTGTTATTACAACAATTCCATCAGAATACAAGAATATACAGAGTATAAATGAATAAATTACAATCGATAAATATCAGAGATTACAATAAATTACATAGCAGCGGAAAATAATACAAAGCACAACTGAAGGTAATATACGGATACAGAGCTTTCCGGATATCATTCCAGCTGTAAACCAGGGTCCCGTGGATATAAATCTGCAAAACCAAAACTACTAGTTGCCCGTGTGGAAAATAGAGGCACCCAGAGTTTAGGTTAAAACAATAAACTCCAGGTCAGTCATGTGACTGGTGTGAGAACTAAAACAGTTATTTATATTGGTTTTAAAGTTAGGTAAATCAAGGGACCACGCCGTATAACATGGAACGGGTTTCCTCCTAAGGATACCAGTACATAGAACAAACAGCGCAATGCTAAATAAAGAAAAATGAAGTTGTTATAAGACCCAGGTCCCATCACACAATGCAACGCAAGCCGGAGGATAGGGTTTTCCCTTATAACAGCCAAAGCATGCTTGATACGTATAAAACACATTATTTGATACTATTATAGGTGTATAGTGTCAAAACAATTTCAATCATAAATTTCAATCATAGGCGGCATAGCTACCATCTACTATGTCGCCATACTAGTTCTATAATTAAAACCGCAATATCACGTATTGGAAATTGGATTCCGTCATGAGCCGAGGCAAGGGTCAAGATCCTCTCCGCTTCGAGACACTCTAGCAAATGCTCAGGACTACGCACTCTGGGCAGCCACTGGATCGGTTGGGCCGGTCCTCTCTTACGTTTGAGGATTAATTATGCCTGAACACACGTTCCCCGGTCCTTACAAACCTATAATCGAGGCGCCTCATTCCAACAACCATAAAGGTGAAAAGTATATAAATGCCAGGGCTGGTAAGTCACTGACACCACCAAATCTAGAAAGAAACGTCGTGTTCTCCCAATGGTCCGTATCCCGTTTTTAACTCATACCGAGGTGTGAGGCTCGCGAATCCACGCTATACACAAAGCTACCACGTAGGTCGTGCTTTGATCATCAATCACAAGACTTTGCTTTTCAACAGAAGCCTTGATCCATGCAACTCAGCATGCCACACAGGCAGTTCATGCCATGCGATTGATATCTATCGATATATAACCTCTAAGCTCGTACGTCTCAGAGAAGGGCGTTAAGCAAGAGAATAAATTCTCCGCCGCCAAACAGATATATATTTAACAAAAATCAATCAACATAGAATAAAATCCAGTGTCAGACACACAATCCATTTACAAGTTCGTTCTGGGTCTGAACGAAACCGGAGGCACTTTCCTCGCATATCCATCCATCTCCAAGTACGTCTGGACGACAACCAACTAATTCCCTCATCTTGGGTGTACAGCCCAATCAAGTTCGTCAGTAATCACCCAAACGATGTGAAGACTTCCGGTCTTCAACCACCGTCTTCATCTTCGACTTATCGTCGAATCGGTTATTCAGAATGGGTATAAACCCGGACTTTCCGAACAACCCGCGTATATTAAAAATATTACACAAACACAACATACGCCTCATTCCAATTCCACATTCTTAGGGAAAGGTTCCCATTAATTTTATCCAAGATAATTTCTTTAAAATTTATCCTTTAATCTTCCTTTGGATGTCGTTTCAAACTAGTCGAGATTAGCGAACCAGACCGAAGTAATTATTTATTTTATTTTCCAATCCCAACCTATTCATCCCATGGAGCAAAACTGGTAATACTCCATATCTAACACCACAGTGTTATCGGTAAAATTAATTACCATTTCACGTTCAAATCTAATTAAAGATTTAACTATCGCTTTGGAGCAAAACTGGTAATACTCCATTCTTGCTCACTTTCTATATTTGATAATTTATATTATCAATTCACATTTCAATTCAATTGCAGATTCGTTAAAACTCCTTTTACTGGGTTAAAGAACTAATGCCATTCAAAACACAATTCATGATAAACCCAAATCACATTCTATTTACTATCGGGTTAAAGAACTAGTGTTATTTAGAACACAGTTCACGATAAACCCATGAATCAATTCTATTTAAACCCATTTCAAATCCAATTTATTTATTTAAAAATAAATGGGTTTTAATTTCAGTTCAAAACTAGTTCATTTCGATAAAAATCTATTTTTATCTTTTCAAATATGGAGTTTTTCATCCCAATTTTTCCCAAATCATTTCTTATGATTTTACACAAATTATTACTATTTTTAATAATTTTATCAAGGCCCGTACAGTCGATTTCCATCAACGGCCATCGAACTGCACTTACAGCGACCTTTTTCAAATTTGATTTGGACATATCTCCAAATCCAACCGTTAGATTTCAAATTTCTAATATTCGTTAGAAAGCTCTTTTCGATACGAACCCAACGGTTCCGGTTTTAGGAGAATCCGACGGTCGGATCTCCCGTAATGTTCGTTTGAAATAAATGGTCGAAATTCACGAACTACCGCGGCGCAGCGCGTTCTATTCAGGCCATTATATTATATATATTATATATATAATATATATTTCGTCGATTTCTATTTAAACGAATTTTATAAATAGTTTTAAATTTTTTGCAAAAGCAATTTCAACCTTTATTTCAAATTCAAATCAAAATTGAATTTTCTATTATAAATTCGTTTTAAAATTCATTTCTATTCAATTCAAATTTAAATTCGTTTTCTATTCAATTCAATTCAAATTCGTTTTCTATTCAAATCAATTCAAATTAGTTTTCTATTCAATTCAAATCAAATTCATTTTCTATTCAGTTCAAATCAAATTCGTTTTCTATTCAATTCAAATCAAATTCGTTTTCTAATTAAATCAAATTCGTTTTCTAATTAAATCAAATTCAAATTCGTTTGTAACCGATATAAATATCGTTCGCGTCTAAATAGCTTATCTCTAATCAACACGGCTTTATATATTTCAATAAATTCGTTATTCTATTCAACAAATGAATATATATTTTATTCAGTATGTGAATCTATATTTTTGTCAACACACGACTAATCTCAACGAATGAGTAATGTCCACGTGTGACCATTTTTGTTATTTAATATATATTATAAAAATTATGGTATCTATCGTTTGATTTAAAATCAGACTCCAACCGTAAACTAGTAAGAGAACGAGTCCCTGAATATTAACCCTGAAGGCCGAAACAACATCAGATCCATATTCAGGAGATCACTCGTCTTATTTATTTTCCAGTTAGTTTCAAATTTCAAATATGATAAAGATGTAAATTTTAATGATAAAATATTTCGTTCAACACATGACTAATCTCAACGGATGAGTACGATCAACACATGAACCTTTATTTTATAGAGATAAAGATGTAAATTTTATTATTATTAAAATACTTCGTTCAACACATGACCAATCTCAACGGATGAGTACAGTCAACACATGAACCTTTATTTTATAATTTATCAAATAAAATGATATCTTTATTTTTCTAAATTGGAATGAGGCCCAATCAATCACCATATAGCGTTAACTATATGGATTCCATACAACACATGTATATAACAGCAACGATAAATAATCAACCATCATCCAAAGTGCACTACACTGTATAAGCATCAAATATAGATATCTAGCGCTTATAACAGCCTGTCAATCAATCGATCACAAACAACTAATTATTGGGATTAGTGTATGTCGTATTTTATCCCAATACCCATGTGGGGTTTCAAACAATCAAACACAGATTTTATTTGTGCAGTTGGGCAATGTGTAAAATTTATTGACCCAATCAATATCAGTCAAATCAGTGTATATAAACAAATCGGCCGATTTGTTTATAAATATTTATTTATTCACTTTCACGCTAAAAATTATGTTTTTAACGATAAAATATTTTATTTTAACACATGGATTTTTATTCAGTTCATTTACAAAATAAAAATGATATTTTTATTTTTCTAATTTATTTTAGAAAATTTCGGCGGCATAACGGCACGATACTAGAAACGGGACGAGGCCTAGCCTTATCCCCGGTCTAGTGAAGGCCCACGCCATTCACACATCAATCAAATCAATTCCATTTCACCAAACAATTCAATTCAAACCAAATAATCTAACCAACTACACAACCAAACAATTAAACAAACAAGCCATCCATGGTCTGTGGATGACGGGTGTCGGGTGCTACTAAACACCGTCTGCATCCTAGTATATATATATAACTAGAAAAGAAATTGAAGAGTGAGAAATTCTCACCGAAAGCTATCCCAACTTCACGACACTTAATTTATAGAAATATTCATCGTTCTCGCCTTTTTGTCATCTTCGTTGCCCGTATTCTCTACATATGTAAAAATCGAATTTTTACTTCGCTATTCAATATATAAAAATCGAATTTTTACTTCGCTATTCAACATATAAAAATCGAATTTTTACTTCGTTATTCAATATATAAAAATCGAATTTTTACTTCGTTATTCAACATATAAAAATCGAATTTTTACTTCACTATTATATAGATAAAAATTCTATTTTTACACCGCTGCTATATAAAAAGATTTCGCCTTTTCAAATGTAAAGATTTCATCACCATAAAAATCACCTCTTTATTTCAACGTATATATAATAAAAATCAGATTTTTATTTCGCTACATATACAAAGATGATATTTTTTTATCTTCTCTATCCTATAAAGATTATATTTTTATAGTTCGCACTATGTAAAAATCATATTTTTATCCTTCTACAGTATGAAAGATTATATTTTTATTATCTATTTAATATGAAAATTATATTCTCTATCTTTACATACGATAAAATTATATTTTTAATTCTCTACATAGACAAAAATCATATTTTTACTATAAAAAAACCACTTCTTTTTCCTAGCTAATGAACGAATAAAAATCTTTCCTTTACTTTGCAAATCAATGAATAAAAATCCTATCCTTTCCTATTTAAAAACCTAACTCTTATAGTTTTAAAAAATCACAACTTTATCATAAAAAAAAGTCTAAGCTTTATCCTCGACAAAAATCTAAGCTTTTCGTTATGTTAATGTTCTCTCTTTTTATTTAATTTATAAAATCTGAAAAATAGATAAAAATAAAATAAATAAATAAAAACATACTCACTGTGTTTTGCGCTGGACTGGTGGGGGGGGGAATAGCGCGTCGGAGGTCGTGGAGGGGCGGCAGGCCGTTCGGCGGTGGTGGCTTATTTGTGCGGCGCGGTTTTGGGGGTTTCAGCGTGGATCTGGAGGATAGGAGGAAGGGAAGGAGTGGCTGAGGGGAGGGGAAACGCGGCTGCAGGGGGGCTTCGATCGCGGTGGCGCGCCGCCTGGGGGGGGGGGTATCGCGGTAGTTTAGGTTTTTTTTTCTTTTTTTTCTCTTTTGCAAATGATTTCAACGGGGGGGGGGGGCCTGGTTAAGGAGAAGGGAGGGAGGGAAGATATTTTATATTTTATTTTATTTTATTTCAAAAAGTTGACTTTCACATATGACCTCTAAACGAGGCCCACCGCCTGTCGTCCATAGCGTATTACCCCTATTCCGAACACAATGGAAATGTATCGCAAGCTGATTTGATCGTTTCGATCAGTTTTCGTCAAAATCAACATATAACTCTATATATTGAATTTGAACGCGTATTTCAATTTACCGGGGTCGCATACTAACTTGAAAAATTCCAGAAAAATATTTTCTGGCTTCGTATTGACGATACGGTCCTAACAAAACTAGTTTCGTCGAATTCTGACACTGTTTGAAAAATGGCCAATTTCCAGTCGATTAAAATCAACTGAAACTGGTCAAACACGTTTTCTTTTGCCACACTCACATATTGATTCGAAAAATTATGAAATTTGAAACCTAGCAATAATTTGACATCACGGACCCAACAAAAGTTGTTTCGTCGAAATCCTAGGTTGTTTGCAAAATGTCTATTTTTAAGGGCCTGAATTCCATAGCGACTATTCAGAATTTTCAACTGGACATATCTTTTGATTCCCGCTATGAAATTTCAATTTTTCGGATTCGTTGGAAAGATATTATCAAATAGGTTCCATTATTTTTGGTTTCACTAAAATACGGATTGTTTTGCACCCGGTACATTCAATTGAAGTTTGAAATCGAATTATCGTACTACCGCACCATTTTCAATTCCTTTTATAATTATATATAAATATTTATATTCTAACGACGACGCGTATAAATATATACGTTCGAATTATATTCAAATTAAATTTCTCATCGATATTATTTAAAATAATCCATTTCAAATGTAGAAAATTCGCTATAATTGCCAAAATAAAAATTTTAAACTGGCTCAGATTTTCGGGTTATTACAACTTAGTCCTCTTAACTAAGGTTTATTACTTAGTTCTCTTTCTCGTTATTTACTTAGTTCTCTTAACTAAGGTTTATTACTTGGTTCTCTTAACCAAGGTTTGATACTTAGTTTCTGTTACTTAGTTCTCTTTAACTAGGGTTTGTTACTTAGTTCCTTTTAACTAAGGTTTACCAATGAACTCAAGCATGACTTAAGTTCTCTTTATAAAATGATAGCGTACGGGTGTTCTCCCACATTCCCAGCTTAGATTAACTTATCTCATGGTATAAGTCGTCCCACCCTTCGAGTCTTGTATTACATCTTAAGTCATATTCATTTCTTATCCCTAGGATAAGTTTATCTATTATTTAATCTTATCATTCCCCACTTTTCCTTGCTTTGATACTGTTATATTGGTTAAGTTTGCCCATGTGTCCAAGTTGACTTAACCCCCAGTCACGTATTCAATTCAACCCACGCGTCATGTTAAATTGGTTAAGTGTTATCTCATCTTCCTTATCATTTCCTATAACTTATCTTGTCCCATAAGTTATAATTTCCACCTATTATCCTTTCTTGCCTTATTCAAGTTTATTCATAATAGGTTATTTATCATTCCCCATTTCTTGTCATTAATTTTAGATTTGACTTAACCCTTCCATTTACTTAACCCGTTACTTAAACTTTACCCAATTCAATTAATTTATGATACCGTTACGGGTCCCATTTAGTTAAGCATATCTAAATTTTTGTTTCACATGTCACCCGTGTCCCACTTAACCCCCTTTATTATAGTTTCCATGTCTTACACATGTCTTTCTACGGTTAAGTCTACCTTAGTCATGTTTTGCATCACATGTCTTACAACAGTTAAGTCCACATTAGTCATGCTTTACATGTTATTTATATCACCCACTTAACCCTCTAACCATACCCATGTCACCCACGTGTCTTATTATGGTTAGTATTTCTTAATTTATTTATTATGCCTTAACGATGTATGGCCTCTCACATTAGAAGTTCGTTCGTGGTTGCTGGATTTGCCGGGCGGTTCCGGGCAATCTTACACCACAAACGCGCCTAACCTCGTGTCATAAACTGTTACACCCCTAGTTCTTGCAGTTGACCTCTCACATTAGACGTCCACTTGTGGTTGCTGGATTTGCCGGGCGGTTTCGGGCAGTCTTACACCACAAACGCGCCTAACCTCGTGTCATAGGCATTCATTAACAATCGTCTTTCACCCAAACACCAAATTCACGTAATGTGTTCTAAATTCAACTTAATTACAATTCATTTTTATGCCTATTTCCAATTTGTCATTAACTACACCAATTACATAATAGTTAGCCAAATTTCATATTACCCAAATTATCCAATTATAGCCAAATTAACCAATTACATGTTATTCATACCCAAACCTGCCAATTTCCAATATCCAATTATACCCAATTTCATATAATCAATATTTTCCCGATATATATATATATATATATATATGTCCCAACATTCCCACGTTCATGCATATAATCTAATTCACCCTCTAGGCTTATTTTCCAAGTCACAAATAAATTTCACCAACCCATGTTATCCAATTACATGTTGTTAATATTAAATTACACCAATTCCATATCCAATGACAATTATGTCAAACTTACATAAATTCAACACTACAGATTATATTCCTCAACTGCATAAAATAGATTATGCCCAATATATGCAATAACAACTGTTATGCCACAAACCCCAAAATTACAGATTATATTCCTCGATCGCATAAAATAGATTATGCCCAATATTCCCATATTCCAATCGTGCGTATTGTATAATAAGATTTCGTCTAGGTTCAAAATAACCTAGATCCAAAAATAAAAAGGGGAAGGAGAATAAAAGAGCAATTATTAATCATGAATCTTGCATTGAATTAATAACTGGGGAATGATGAACGATAATAATACTATTATACAACAAATTTATTATAATTCCACTCACCTTGACTGGATTGGGGAAAAATAAATGATTTGTTGATGTAGAACACTGATTTAATCTTCTTATTTGATTGTTTGTGAAGAGCTTGAATCGTTGATGAAGAATTTTGCTTCTTGATTTGATTAAACTCCAAAGTCGATAAAGAACTTGCAAATTTAGTTTAGGATTTTGGGGCGGTGACCATGTTTGGTTGAAGTTTGGCGGCGTGGAGGCGTCAGAAGGAATTGTTTATGAATTAGGTTAGGTCTAGGCACTATTTTATAGGTGTAGAGAGTGTTTCGGAGCCATTAGATCGCCCTAGAAGCCATCCGGTCCGTCCAGCACATCAAAAATCGTCACTGCCCAGATCTGGAAAAATCAGGGGGAAGGTCGACACTAAGGTCGACCCTTAGGTCGGCCTCCCGGGGTAGGTCGACCTCCCTGGGTAGGTCGACCCCCAGGTCGACCTGCATGGGTATTTTCCTATGTAAATTCTGAATTTTTGCTGAATCTTCCGAAGGCCATAACTCTTTTATACGGAGTCCGATTTTTGAAAACTTAGACTCTATTCCAAGCAGAATTCCGAGACGAATGCAATGGTGATGTCCGTTTTAGTTAATTACTGATATTTAAATTAAGTATCCTTATTTTATTGCCCTCTCTGTTATGTACACTGTTATCGAATTAATTTTTCCTTCACTTCCATATATTAATAAATTTTTCATTATACATCACCATTATTTACCTATCTATGCATATACACATATTTTTAATTATATTAAATATGCGGGGGGTTATAAACATCATCTATTTCATGAATTAAAGCTTCAATCTCATGATTTCTTTAACCCTAGGTTGTGGTATATTAAAAGTAACAAAAAATATGTTACGAACCTCTAGAAATTCACTCCATATAGAAGAGAATCACCCATAGGATCTCAAATGTAATTGTTTCATGATTTATAGAATTTTATTTGGATATATATTGATTTTCAAACTCTCAAATTTTACTGTTTGAACAATGTTGGTGGCAGCTATGAAACTTTTGACCAGGGAATGAAGTGGGTTAAGGTTAGAGGATGTGGGGATATTTATAGGGAAGCTGAATAATTTTTTTTGAAAATTGGAACACTTTTTTTGCTTATACCAATCTTATACTTCCTTTATATGCCTCATCAAAACCTTATACCCTTCTAACCTCAGTGGGTGCGATATAAGGAAAAAGAGTACATATAAATTCCATATATTAACTATACAATATAACAAGCCATTCACATTATCTTTCTTATCACCCATTACAACAGTAATTAACCACTAATCACAATTACAATACATAAAAAAGTTAACCAGTGTCGCACAAATCAATACCCCATTTCTTCAACTAGTCCACCTTCTCCCTCGATCTCACTGTTTTACTTCCATTATCCTTGACTAGAACATAAACTTCTTTCTCAATCATACATAACCGAATTTCTTTAGTAACAAATATGTTATTAAAAATCCTATAGTTCCTATCCAACCATATTTGATACACTGCAGTTGTATATACCCCGCAAGCAACATCCAACAATTGATACTTACATTTGAACTTATTCAAAATTTTCACTACTTCACTCCTCAATGTAACATCATCTCCAACTTCACAACTAAATTAGACAATGAATGACGAATATTCACACTTAAAAAACAAATGATCCACTGTTTCGTCTTTTGCATTACACAAAATGCAATAGTTCTCATTTATCAAACCAAAGTTCCTCATCCTGTCCTTGGTATACAGTCTGTTATTCACGGCCAAATATGCAATGAAATACATTCTCTTTGCATTTCTACTATGCCAAATGACTCTATATAATATTTCTCTTTCCCGCTTTACTCTGACAAACTCCCAGACTTTCTGAAATGTAAAATTACCCCCTTCGCACCACTCATAAAAGTCTTCCTGAGATCTTCTATTAGCCACTACCCCACTGACTTCATGAAATGTTTCTCTAGTTGCGGCATGAAAATTAGCATCAATTTTCCCATCCATAATGATATTAGAAACAACTTCATCCTGCCTCCCAATAGCTTGAAATCGAGACAAACCTATTAAATCCACCAAACACTTACAATTTACCCATGGTTCAAACTAAAGAAGTGTAGATGTACCCGAAGAAATCACCTTATTGAATAATTATTTCCCATCAGTTCTTAGCGTAACATAGGTTTCCACATACTCGAGGCATTATTATCTATCTTCAGTTACCAAAACTGCTTTCCCATACAATATTTCGATTACATCTGTCCACTCCACAATGAAGGTGTTGATAGAAACTTCCACAACAATTTGATGCACGCGACTTTCTTTAGATCTGATAAAGATTTAAAGCCAATCCCACCCTCACTTTTAAATGTACAAAGCTTTTTCCAAGTAACCTTGTGAACACTGCCTCCCAAATAAAAAAATATGCACACATAGTATTCAGCTTATCTAACACATGCTCTGGAAATTGGTAAACAAATATCCAATATAATATAGTAGGAGTGATAACAGACAGTATAAGATCGCCTCTTCTAGCAAAACCGAGAAATTTGGCATCCCAAGCATGAATTTTACATTGAATTTCGCTCAATAATGACTGACAGTCATTATATTGCACATAATTTGAAGGCAAAAAGCACTCCGAGGTATTTGACTGGCAAGTGTCCAATTTGACATCCCAAAATTGACGCAATCTCTATTGTATTATATGTAGAAGAACTAAAATATCTTTGTCTTCAAAGCACTAACAGTAAGACCGTTGTACCTCTCCAGTTTGTCGAATATAAATTTCAAAGTAGTTGCACATATCAAAGTTGAATATTTTTTAATTTGATTTTATATTCAGCTTTATTCAATTGCTATTTACGTTCGTTATTTAAAAATTTGTATGATCACATACGATATCCAATTTCGATGAAAATGGGCATACAACTATAGCTTGACATTATGGACCCAATAAAGCTTGTTCCGTCGAAATCCGAGTCCATTTGCATAACAACATTATTTTAAATTCAAATTATTGATCAATTCACATTGTAATTTCGCATGGTCACAAACAACTCCGATTGGCGCGAAATTTGAAATCTAGCAATAATTAGTCATTACAGATTCAATAAAATTCACTTAGTCGAAAACCAAGGTTATTTTAAAAATGCCTATTTTTAAGGCTTAAATAAAACCATTAAAATATTAATAAATACAAAAAATTCAATTTAATAATAATAAATCAATATTATCGTATATATCCAAATAGAATATCATATTGCTTCAAAATAAACAAGTTTGGATTTTAAACTAAACATTATTCAATATTCAATTTATTTAAAATACTTTTATTTTATTAAATAAATCGTTATGGTTTATAAACAATTCCATAACGAATTTCTGAAAATTTAATTTGGACATAACTCACAATCTACAAGACAAAATCTTGATTTTTTTTTTCACATTCATTAGGAAACTATAATTCAATAGATTTGAATGTTTCTTATTTCAAAGAATTTCGATTTATAACAAATCCTATACATTCATTTAATGTTCAAAACGTAAAATTACGAACTACCGAGACGTTACGAGCTCGTTTGAAATTTAATTATAAATTATACATTTAAGCTTCATTTTATAAATAAATTCATTATTATAACTCGAATCTAAACTCAATTAAATCTCTTAAATTACCTAATTCACACAATATTGCAAATTCAACTCATTTCCGATTATTTCGGAAATTAAATTTATTATTCCACTAGTTTTGTTAATTAAATATTCAAAATTATTTAATTTAAGTCATTTAAATTTCAAAATAAACTTTTAAATATTGAATAAATTAATTATTCGATCACAAAAAATCTGGGGCATTACATACAGTTTGACTAAGGTCCCTGTTAAGATTTAAAATACCCAAAAACTTCTTATCTTAAAACTTTGTAAATTAGGTCTTTGTTCTTTGAAAAACATGTAAAAAATAAAAACTAACATAATTACTAAACTTCAAAACTTAATTCAATACATTCATATTCATGTAAGAAAAGTACAAAACATGCTTTTAAATTCTGCAAATTTTGAAAAATTGTAGACATACCAATAATCATAATAAAATATTGCATGTTTTTATGCAGTTTTTGCTGATTAATTCAGACCTTCAAATTCAATGTCTAAACTTATTTAAACATCACATTATTGCAGAAATATTATTAAAAAAACAATGTACATTGCACACAAACGAAAACTAGATCACTTCTAGTAAAATTGCAGAAATAGGCACAACTGTATAGAAAATTTGCACACATGTCTACAATTTTTGATATGTCATCATTATATTGATTGATTGTTGCAAATATTTCTGCACTTATTCACAATAAATGCACACATTTTTGCATTTGTTTTTTCATTTTTTATTACCTACAATACACTATGTCAATAATTGCAGATATGTTTGCATTTATGCACAATAAGTGCAGACATTTCTACATTTGTTTTTTCATTATTATTTTTGCGCAAAGCAAACAGGTTTTCATATTGGTCAGTACATCTTTTTATTACTATAATGAAAAATAGTTGTTCTGTAAAAGCACAGAGCAACTATAACTGGATTTTAAGTGTCTAGGCCACCATACATGGATAACAGGAGTAAAGAAGAGTGCTTTAGCTACTAGATGTTGTGAGCTAATCACCCCTAGCTGAGGAAGAATGACTTTGAGTGGTAGGAGACCCAAGCCCAGTGTCATGCAAGGAGCTGGCAAAGTAAGCAAGGAGGTTTGGTACATACGTGTAACAACTTTTGTCATATATGTACTTTCTATCATGTGCAGTTAATTCCCCGCTATTGCCCCGTCATATCACCGCTATTGGGACGACCCCATTTCCCGTACAGACGGTGACAAGGGTAATCTTTGGAATATAACACAGAAACAGATAACAGCAGAACAGAAATAAATAAATACACCAGATAATGAACAATAGAATATATTGGATAAACGTAATCATCAGAGTTACACAGTATACAGGATCATACTTAGTACAAGTACAGTTCAGCTATACATAAATGTCTACAACGGAAAACAAGCATAATGTACAATAGGAGCTGAACAGCATAAAAAGAGACAAATGATAGAATCCATCTTCAGCTCCAGCTATCCGGATAAAGCCTGCTAAACCTGAATACAAGGCTTCCCGTGTAGAAAAAGGGGCACCCGAGTTTGAAAGTGAATCAAACTACGAGTCAGTCATGGGACTGGTATGAGAAATCTACTCAACACATTTAATATATGGCAAATCACAGGACCACGCCACTTTCGTGGAATGGGTTTTCTCCATTGGATTGCCAGTGCTTTAAAACAAATCATTCTTTTAAACATCGCAATGTTTTTCTAAAAATGAAGCCATTATAAGACTCAGTTCCCATCACACAACGCAACGCAAACCGGAGGATAGAGTTTTATCTTATAATGGCCAAAGTATGATTGATACGAATAAAACAAAAGCATTTGATATTATTACTAGTGTTTACATGTTTCAAAAACAATTTCAAATCATAACTATCAATCATAGACGGCATGGGTACCATATATCATGTCGCTATTTATATATACAATCAAAACCGCACGGTCACGTAATTGGAAAATGAATTTCCGTCATTAACCAAGGCAAAAGATAGTCCTTACCGAATTCGAGACTGCCTAGCCCGAGCCTCAGGATCAGAGCTCGAGTGACCCTTGGATCGTCAGGGCCGGTCCACCGATGTGGATTAAAATTCCTGAACAATGCGTTTCCCCGCCCTTTGGGGCGTAAGTGAGCCAACGAATGACTCCATCGGACCCGGATCGTCCGATCTAACCGAGGCGCCTCGCAACAGCAACAACCACATAAGTCAAACTCATCAGGGCGTGTAAAACCACTGACGCCACTTCTAGCTAGGAAGAAACGCATGTTCCCCCTGAGGTCCTCTCCCGTTTCTGGTTAATACCGGGATGTGAGGCTCACGATTTCACGTTATACACAAAGCTACGCCACACCGGCGGTGCTTTGATCATCACCACAAGACTTTGCTTTTCAATAGAAGCCCTGATCACTGCATCTTAGCATGCCACACAGGCAACTCACACCGTGCAACTGATGGCTATCAATCACACAGAATAAATTCCAATGTCAGACACACAGTCCATTTGCAAGTCCGTTCTGGGTCTGAACGAAACCGGAGGCACTATATACCTCGCAAACCCATCGATCACCACGTACGTCTGGACGATCACCACTCATTATCCATATTTCGGGATGCCTCCCAATCAGGACCTCGGTTACCATCCAAACGAGGTGAAGATCTCCGGTCTTCGACCACCGTCTTTATCTTCGATTTCTTATCGTCGATTCAGTTATTCAGAATGGGATAAACCCGGTCTTTCTGAGCAACTCGCGTATATGATAAACAAGTGCAAGACAAATATACATACGCATCATTTCAATTCATTAGTTACTAACCGTCAATCAGTAAGAGAACGATTTCCCAAATATTAACCCCGAAGGCCGAAACCAACATCAAATCAACACCCAAGAAACCATTCAACTTAGCCAACCTTCAGTTTATTTCAAAATTTCACATCCATATCGTTTATAATATTTTATAACGATTTATCACTATTTTTATTTATTTTAAAATAGCCAATTTATTCAAAATGACGCTTCGGGCCATAACGCGGCCGTGGCGCTGTTTTTCTTCAGATTTGATTTACACATATCTGAAAATCTAACTGTTGGATCTTCACAAAATTTACATCATTAGAAAGATCTTTTCAAAACGAATCCAACGGTTCCAGTTTCGGGAAAATCCGACGGTCGGATCTCCCGGTATAATCATTTGAAGTTTCGATTTCAAAATACGAACTCCAGCATCGTTATTCGATTATATATAATTATATTTATATATAAATATAAATATAATCGATTCTGGCGCTGTTTTTCTTTAGATTTGAATTAAACATTCCAGACAATCCAACCGTTGGATTTTTACAAAGTTGGTGTCGTTGGCAAGATATTTCCAAAGCGAACCCAACGGTTGCGATTTCAGGAAAATCCGATGGTCGGATCTCCCGGTATAATCGTTTGAAATCACGGTTTCAAAATACGAACTGCAGCGTCGTTATTCGATATATTTTAATTTTATTTATATAAATATATCGATTCTTCGATTTCAAAGCTATATTCTTTTCATACATTTGATAAAAATGATATTTTTATCTAACTGTCTTCTATTTCAACACTTCACTATATTTAGCAATTCATGTATATAATAAAAATGTGATTTTTATTGTAAAACAATTCATTTCAAAACACTATTATTTTATATAGTTTATATAGGTAATAAAAATAGGATTTTTATTATAAAACAATTTCTTTCAAAACAAGATTATTTTATATAGTTCATATAGATGATAAAAATGTGATTTTTATTATAAAACAATTCATTTCAAAACACTATTATTTTATATAGTTTATAAAGGTAACAAAAATAGGATTTTTATTATAAAACAATTTCTTTCAAAACAAGATTATTTTATATAGTTCATATAGATGATAAAAATGTGATTTTTATTATAAAATAATTTATTTCAAAACATGAATACCATTCAACACATGAATTTCTATCCAACGAATGAATATCGACTCAATAAATGAAGGCTTTCTATTCAACGAATAAATATAGTTTCAACAAATGAAAATAATTCAAACACATGAATATTATTCAAAATTTCGGCAGCATAACGGCAGGGTAGTTAAAACCGGGACCGTCCCTAGTACGACTCCTCGCTCTACCTTAAAACCTCGTGGTTTTTGACAATGGGGAATCATGCATCTAGTTCGCACGCAGGCGGCATGTATATATTTATTTCATTTCCACGAACTAATCCTATATGGTTTCAACCAAATATTTCTCAACCACAAACGGGTATTTTTCAACCACAATCAATCAATATCAACCACAAACAATCTCAATCAACCATTCGCTATCAATCAATTTTCACACCAATCACAACCAATAAATATCGTCCATGGTTTGTGGACGAGGGCCGTATATATATATATAGCAATTCACTTCTATTTCAACACATATATAATTTTTACAATGCATATATAACTTATACATCGAACGTACAACTTATACAACGCTTATACATGAGGTGTACAACGCTTATATAACCCATACATCGACTATATAATTTATACATCATCGTTTTCCATATCGTTTATAAATTAGAAATCTCACATTGGGTTCCACTCCACCAAAAATAGCAGAAGGCTCAGAAAAATATGCGGTCTCTTCTAGAATGTAGAAGGCGTCCACACGAGTCCACTGTCTCTTGTTTCACCGAATTTCGTTAATACACGAAAAGATATGATTTTTCAAAGTGCGCAACGGTTTAAAGGTGTTAAAACTGTTGAAAATTAATATGGCCATACCTCTCTGAAAATCTTCAAAACTAGGTCGCGATTTATCTTCCAATCCGTTGATTGTTGCTTCGATCGGCCAGCGCCACCTTGTCGGGCTAGGAGAGGCGCACGTGCGCCAGGAGGTGAGGCCAGTTCGGTGGTCCCAGGCGGCGGCGGCGAATTGAAGTCGTCGACTTCAGGGAGGTGGTTCTCTCAATTCAGGCAACGAAAAAATACCACCCTTGTATGAATTTGAAGCTCTCGCCGAGCTCTACAAAATTCCCAACTGGAGCAGGGTCTAATTTTGCGTGTATGAGGAGGAACGGAGGAGAGAAGGTGGCGCCTCTATTTCCGTCGTGCGCGATAATAGTTGGGAAGAGAGAAAGATTTTCTGACCAATGATATTTTTTTGTTTATTTATATATTTTAAAAATCCGAAAATACCCTCTTTCCCACACGAACACCAATTCAAACCCAACGACTGTCGTCCCTAGCGTTTTACCCCCATTCCGAACACAATGGGATATGTTTCGAAGGCCCATTCGAATGTTTCAGTCAGTTTTCCTTCAAATTAAAATATATAACATTCAATATTCGATTTGAACGTACATTTCAATTTGCCAGGGCCACAAACTGATTCGAAAAATTCCAGAAAAATAAATCTAGCTATGTTTTGACGATACGGTCCCAACAAAACTAGTTTCGTCGAATTCTGAGACCGTTTGCAAAAAGGCCCATTTCTGGTCGATCCAATTTAACTGTAATTGACCAAAACACGTTTTCCTTTGCCACGCTCACATACTAGCTTCAAAAATTATGAAATTTGAAACCTAGCAATAACTTCTCATCCCGGATCCAAAAAAAGTGGTTTCGTCGAATTCCGATGTCGTTTGCAAAAGGCCAATTTCACGGGCTATATAAATTCCATAGCGACCTTTCTGAAAATTCATTTGGCCATAACTTTTGCTTTTCGCTATGAAACTTCGATTTTTCAGATTCGTTAAAAAGGTATTCACTAACAGATTTAAATATTTTTGGTTTCACTCAAATCCGTTTTGTTTTGCACCCGGTACAGTCCGACAAAGTTCGAATTCAATTTTTGAAACTGCAGCGCCATTTCAGGCCTTGTTTATAATTAGAATTAATTATATTCGTTTTCAAACGTCGATTCTAACTCAGTTTTCATTGCAATTATTTAAAATATTTATTTAAAAATATTTAAAATCCATTATTTTAGCCAATTGGTTCAGATTTTCTGGGTCGTTACAGCTATATCGTGTAGCAGGTTTTACCGCTATGCTATTTCCATATAGTATTTCGGCTTTAAGCCCTGCGATATTTCGATATCCTATTATTTCAGCTATATTTTTTATAGAAGAAATGAATTAGAAATAACATTTAAACATTATAAAATTTATAAGATTAGTTTTTTAATAGAATTTCTGACCATTTTTTTCAAAATAGAAAATATTATAATACTATGTAAAATTTAATCAATCTAGAAAAAAGTTTACATTTATTAACATATGTTTGCATATGCTTTTATTTAAATTAAGAATGTACTGATTTAAATTAAACTGAATGTTAGTTCTACATTTATTTATCATTTATATATTTATACAAGCATTAAATACGAGTTTTATATGTTTTTTTAGACTCATCCGCTATATCCTGCTATTTCCTTGCGTTATCCTTGCTACAACGTTTATACCCTTGCCGCATTAGATCTACTTGGCGCTTTAACTACATAGTTTCTATCTCAACTTTCATCTTCTAGGACGGCCTTATTTATTATAAAATCAGGTCAGTCTGATTGTCAAAGTAATCTCTTAGACTCACCAGCATTCCCACTAACAAACATGAAAAAAATCCTTTACGAAAGGATCATAGCGCATGCTAGAATAGTCATAGATCCACGACTTCTCATGCGAACTCCACTCAATAATATGATTAACACCAGTAAATGGCTCCTCGAGGATAACATCAGCTTCGTTGAGATGGTGTGTCATGGGCAGATCAAGATCTATCTCCATCACCTTAGGCTTTGGGACCCAAATACGATTTGATACCCTTGGGAAGGGAATCTTTTCTGGGATGGGGTCATTAGAAGATAGTCTGCATGCGGTTGGAAAGTGGTTAAAAGAATGGCCAGTTGTGCACATGTCAGGTTTCCAAGCATATTTCACATCAACAAACAAGCTTGGTTGGTAGCAGGCCTTTCAGAGTAATCTCAGTCAACGCTTTAGAAAATACAAGATTTTTCCTTGCTTCTGTATTGACATCAAAACATTTGAATTTACCAACTCTGCAGGCAAGCCAACTATGGCCTAATAATGTCTAAAGAGCAGAGGGGATCCATGTGAAAATAGTCCATACTTAAATAGAGAGGACTCACTCTCTCGCACGACCTACCGCTGGACTCCAAGAAGTAATAATAAATGGCTAGCCACCTATTATTGTCTGTTCGAATTCAAGCACTCTTCTTCTTTTCTCTGCATTTGAGAATTCAAAATAGAACATTCCAATCACATAATTAACACATAATCCATCCTTCAGCTTCAAAGCGCTGCGATAGTGTTCGCAAACATCATAATATGATATGTTTGAATCTATAAAAGCAACCCACTGTGACTTCTTTCCAATAGTTTACTCCCTTTAGAGGATTACTATTTTTTTTTATTTTTCAGTACATGTAATACACTATGTGAATAATTGTAGATGTGCCTGCACTTGTTCACAATAGATGTAGACATTTCTATAGTTTTTTTTACCAATAATCCTCTACTAATATTTACATTTTTTTGAGTTTTTTTAGGTAGTAGTGCAAAAAAACACGAAAATGTGTTGCTACTATAAAACATGGACCCGCTTTACAATGAAACTAAGGGAGGGATCCACTTTGAATTAAGTTTGATTTTAAAGATGCCTCCCAATTTTCATGAAATATTAATTAGTTAAGTTTTTCATGTGATCAATATTTTAGATTATGTAATTAATTTAAATTTATGAGTTTGAATGCAAAATATTATAAGAGAACTGAGAAAAGATTTGTGAATAATCGTATTTTTTGAAAAGTAGGTATTTGAATGTAAAATAGTGGAAGAAGCTTAGTAGAATAATTATAAAGTGTTAAGTCATAAAAAATATGGAGAGAATTTAGAAGAGTGGGAAAACTCCCTGAATTAATAAAGTTAGATATCCTTCAACTTTAATGTTATGTAATTTAATAGATTTTGAAGTCAATCAGAATGCATGTTTGATATATCTCATAATCTCAAGATAATAAATTACAACACATATTTGATCAGCCAGATCATAATAAGATATATTATTTATGAACAAGTAATTAAGCAACTAAACAATATAGAGATTTCAGTAGCAACATAGTTATAATTTGGGTACATTAGAATAACATATAAAATTGTCCAAACACAAATTTAGGAACAAATTAATATTCAAATAAGTATTACCCTCTATCTTAATGAAATAAGCATTCTTAAATTCAAGTGTATTTATGTTAAATTTTGTCCATGTACTTAATATAAAAGAGGCAAACTTAAATTAATAAACTAAAGCAATTAGCAAGCATTAAAGTTCAAATACTATATAATCTAGTTACTTACTGGATTTGGGTGATTTCACTTTGCATAATATTTCATTGAAGTACAAATTTAGGATCTTCATAATCTACAAGAATACAAAAAAATTATTGAGAGATACAAGAATTAAGGGAAAACACTTTCTTAAGCAAGGGCACTCAGATATGTGACTGTTGGCTGATAGAAATCTTTGGCGATAATATGGCATATGCTTGCAGTGGCATGTGTTAAGTCAAAAATGGTTCCTTTATGAGGTGATGGAAACTCGGGCTCCACTAAGATAAACCAACACTTCTTGGCTCATGGCATTATGAGATTTTTGGATAGCTAGAACCATGCTTTCGGTAAAGTGAGTCTATACTTTCGATAACTCAATTTCATATTTCTGATGGCATGCAAATTCATGTTTCTAACAACATGACTTCATATCTTCGTATTTTCGATAACATGTAATAACCCGGAAATCCTAGCCAATTTAAATTTTTTATTTTGGCAATTTTAGCGAATTTTGATTATTTAAAACGAATTATTTTAAATAATGACGACGAGAAATTTATTTTGAATAGAATTAGAACGTATATATTTATATAGATCGTCGTTAGAATATAAATATTTTATTTTAAATATAAAAGGAATTGAAAATGGCGGGGTAGTTCGAAAATTCGATTTCAAAGTTCAAATGAATGTACAGGATGCAAAATAAACCGGATTTTAGTGAAACCAAAAATAATAGAATCTAATTGAGAATATATTTTCAACAAATCTAAAAAATCAAAATTTCATAGCGGGAATCAAAAAGTATGTCCAATTGAAAATTCAGAATAGTCGCTATGGAATTCTGTCCCTTAAAAATGGGAATTTTTCGAATCAATATGTGAGCGTGGCAAAGAAAAATGTGTTTGACCAGTTTTAGTTGATTTTAATCGACTGGAAAATGGACATTTTTCAAACGGTCTCAGAATTCGATGAAATTAGTTTTGTTAGGACCGTATCGTCAATACGAAGCTAGAAAATATTTTTTTGGGAATTTTTAGAGTCCGTATGTGGCCCTGGTAAATTGAAATGTACGTTTAAAATTGAATATACTGATTTATATTTTAAATTTAGCAAAAACAGATCATAATGGCCGAATTATCTTGCGAAACATATCCCATTGTGTTCGGAATGGGGGTAATTAGTTAGGAACGACAGTCGTTGGGTCTTGTTTTGAGTTCGAAATAAAAAGTTACTTTTTGGTGGAAAATAAAATAATTAAATATATATGAAATGGGCCAAGCCCTTTTACCCATTCACTCGGTCAACTCCCCTCCCCTTATTCCCTTCCCCGAAGATAAAAGAAAAACAAACCAACCCGTCGATGGCGCCACCACCCGCATCGAAGAACGCGCTACCGTCGACGAAGTCCCTCCCCCAGTCGCGCTTCGGCGCAGCCCTCGCTTCTCCTCCCTCTCCTCTTCAAATCCGATGTCCCACCGTGCCCTAGCCCCAAACCAGACCCGCCTCCGCCTGTACGGCCACAGCCACCAGCGAGCCGCGTCAGCAACCCCCCTGCGCACCTCCCCCGATCCCAACCATCACCAACGAGTAAAAAGGTGAGTTTTTTTTTATTTTTAATGTATATAAAAACTGATTTTATTTAGTGATAAAACTTGATTTTTCTCTACTTTATGAAATCTATATGAAGTTAGGATCTTTATCAGGTAAAGTTAAGATTTTTAGTTAAAAATATACAAAGCTTTAGAAGAAAAATGTAATCTTTTTATGAAAAGCTTTAAAAAGAAAAATATAATTTTTGCATGGAATGATTTAGGAGGAAAGTTTAGATTTTATTATAAAAAAAAAGAAATGATTTCTAATTATGAAAAGATATGATTTTCATTAGTAGAAAGATAAGATTTTTATATGTGTAAAAGATTAGATTTTTATCTATGTAGTAGCGTAGTAAAAATATGATTTTTATCTATAGGGTAGCAACTTAAAAATATGATCTTTATAGAGAAAACTAATTTATAAAAATGTGATTTTATAAATATAGTAGCGGCATAAAAATATGATTTTTATATAGAAAAAAGAGTTATAAAAAGGTGATTTTTAATTATATATATATATATAGCGATGTTAAAAATGTGATTTTTAACATATACTGCGTGAAATAGATCTCGTTGGAGACACGATGAAGACTTCCTACATACGAAGAGTCGCAATGAATTGGTTTAGCTAGTCGGTGAGAACTCCTCACTTTTATTTCTAGTTTGAAATATATACTAGGATGAAGACGGTGCTTAGTAGCACCCGACACCAGTCGTCCACAGACCATGGATGACTTGTTTGTGTGATTGTGTAACGACCCGCATTCTACGCATCATAGGATCGTAGAATATTTATTTCTTCCACATATGAAGTTGTATGGTCATGTAACTTTGGGAGACGACTATTGGGGTCATTTCCCATGTTCATGATTTTTCCCGATTTTTAAATGACCATTTTACCCCTAGTTGGTACTGTTTTGGCCATAACTCTTGACTGGAAAGGAATTTTGACCTGAAATCACTTCCATTGGTTCCGGATGATGGTTTACAATTCCGTAGAGTGGTCACATTAGCCAAACGGACTCACCGTTTGGGAGATATGGCTGAAACATGTTTCAGATAGTGAAAAACAGCTTAATTGGGCTTAACCGGGTGATTAACAGTTAGGCCCAATGGGGGATTTCGGGATTAGGGTTATGAGGAGGCTGAAATCAGTTAGAGAACGATCTTATCCTCATTTTCCAGCTGCCACTTTCATTCTTGAACCCTAACAATGGCTGCCAACATCTAGAAACATCCCCAAATCGCTTTCTAATTAAGTTTTGGCTTAATCTACATCAAATTAAGGAAAGAAAACACGAAAGCAAGATTAGAGCTGCTGTTAGACGTCAGTATTCACCCAAATCAGCGAGGTTTCAGTTTTGAGAATTTTATTTGTGGCCAAGGTGAGTGATTTGCATTGTTTTTCACTAATTACGGCTAATTATGGTAATTAGCGAAGATTAGCGAAATTATAACTCAGAAAAATCTAGAAAAATTGTTAAAATTCTATAACATCATTTTATGCCTCTGATATGAATTTGAGTTAATTTCGACTAATTTTGCTAATCCCGGAATTTAGGGGATTAAGGAGTGATAATTAGCGAAATTATGCATGTTAAAAATCTGGAAAAATATTTATAAATTGCAAAATATTATTTTAGGCCTCTGTTAGAAAATTTGGCTGATTTGGTTAAGTTTTGTTAATCCTATGCTTAGTTGTGCTTAAACATGATTAAGGGGAAAACATGGGTTTTGGGTACATTTGATCCATATTATTATGATTAAATTGTTGTTTTGGTGTTTATGGTTGATTATATATGTTGCTACTACTGTTTGGTATGACCTATGATTGCATTATAAAGTTAGAATGGTTGAAAACGCCGTCGAGAGGCAAAAATAGCTTGCTGAAATGGTGCAGGTTTTCTTTGGGTCGAGTTAGACCGACCAGGGGAAGGTTTTGACCGACCGACCCGAGCTCACAATCGACCCGAATAGAAGGAGGACATCACGACCGAACCTGTATGAAGTGTTCGACCGACTAGGGAGACCGACCAGGCTAGGCAAGACCGACCACTATGCGATGTTCGACCGACCCCATACGATGGTGAAGTACGACCGACCATGATTAGTGAAGTGTTCGACCGACCAGGAATGGTGAAGTGTTCGACCGACCGGGGGGGGGGCAATACCGACCGACCAGGGTAGAGATGATGAAAACCGACCAGAATGAAAGGCGCTTGACCGACCGACCCGAACAGGAGGAAACCAAAACCCGAGATGCAAAGGTAGTCCAAGTGGAAGTTAGAGCTCAGGATCCAGTTGGGAACCAATGAGTTCACTTCATGATTGGGCTCTGTTGCGGGACGTGTGCAAAGGGGTTGTCGGTATTCATAACTTTGGTTCACCATTGAGAGATGGACAGTGGGCTTGTAGTGATAGTTGTAGGGGATTGGATTCCGTCATGGCCCAAAGGACTAGGTGACCAAGGTAGTGGATACCGTATGCTTTACGTACTGAGTAAGAGATGTGAGGATGGTTGTTATGATTGATTGTTTGACATCACTATGACATGCACACCCCCACCCCTGTATTTCTTACACTATATGTTAGTGGCACCATAGAGTGTTGTACAGTATGTAGTGCTAACACTTTGGTTGCAGGTCCAGGTTCACGTATGATTGAATTATACCTGTTATTGTTTTGTTTGTTGTTCATCGCTCATACCAGACTTTTTGTCTGACCCAGAGTTTTATGTCTCTTCTTATTACTCTGGGTGCTCAAATGAGCAGACTAGAGACAGGTTAGCTGGGTATGCACGGGTAGCTGATCTGGAGACGAGCAGGAGGCTTCCACGTATGATATATATAGTATTCTCCCTGTGTCGTTGGTGGTCGCTACTTGGGCATTAGTAGTGTACCTCCTTTATCTTGCTTTTGCTTTTGAGACAGTTTGAAAAGTTGTAATAATGTTAGCTTTGGATCATAAGTTGTACTTGGATTTTCCGCTGCTATATTAGTTTTTTTCAGCTTATACACTGTCTCACCTGTTTTATGTCAAGTATGTTGTTATTATATTTTGTTCCATGCGCTGTGAGACATTTTACAGGTTCCTTGTTAGTTCATTTCCTTCTTTTCCTTTTCTTTTGACGACCGTCCCGTGCTAACTGGACATGTGTACAGCGCACTTTTGGAGTAGATGTCGGTTGGTGCGGGGCGGGCCGTCACATTTGGTATCAGAGCTCTAGGTTGCGTAGTTAACCTAGGGAAAGAAACTAGGGAGAGATAGTACGTATATGAGAGAGCGTATTTGTGGTTACTTTGGTTTTCAAAAGCTATATATGTATATACTATTAGTAGTATAAGAATGAAGTCGTACTGCACTAGCACCACTATGGGGTCGTTAATCGTTTCCTTTTTTAGATTGACGATGAGCCGATATGCTAGAGGTGCTGGTAGGGGAGCCAATAATGGGAATGCTTGAAACACCCCACCTCCGTTAGGGTCACTCTCAAAGGGAATGCCCTAATTTTGGTGGAGGTTTATAAGTACAAGTCACAGATATACAAGACAGATATAAGAACACATATTTGTAAACAGCGGAAGAACAACAAACTTTATTTCATAAAGTCAAATACGTGTTACAACAACATCCTTTCCAAAAACATAACATAACACTTTCATAATCTGTCTTGAGTACATTATTTTTAAAGAAGCATAAATAAAACATAGATAAACTGCAAAAGCCCCATAGTGGATTGTCCAAAGCCATAGTTCAAAACAGGAAAGTCCAAGCAATACATTTCTCTTCTTCAAGCTGGATGTTGAGGTTGGTCAAGCTGCTGTGTTCCCTCCCTGAGGACCTGGGGGGGGGGGGGGGGAAACGGAAGAAAGAAGACGAAATAAAAGTAGAGTCAGACATAAAGCCTGAGTAAGTCTAGTACTATTTTGTCTATGAATAAAGAACTGGGTATGATAAGTATAAACAAGAAGTGGGCAAGCACAATAAACTTGGTTAAGTTGTCTAGGGTCGAATATACTATCGTACCCCATGTTAATCTCTGAACCCATATAAACTAGTTTCCAATTTGCACCCCATAATCAGGGTGATGTGATCCATTCTATGATGATCGGCTCCTACTCGCAAAGTTACATGTGTCTTACGGCCCCCGATGTCTGTAGTTACCTATGCTGGTCCCACCATGGGGTGTATCAAGTCCCATAGTGGCAACCCGACACAACCTTAGAGTGCACAGGTATGCTACTGGTGTCCAGTGCCTTATTTTTCTGCGCCGAAGTGTGTGCACGCCCGCACTCCGTTAGAACCTACACTGCTACACCACCGCCGTCGCTTTGACCTCTTACAATCAGCCCAGTAATCGTGCCCCACCCTGCCTAGTTTCAGGGTATCCTGATACACCTTTTAGGGTTACTGCTGAAAAGGGTCCCCCGTTACTAGGTTTTCTATCTCTAGCCAACATGCTAAGTTGGTTAAGTGTTTCCTACCTAACCCCCACCAGTCCGTTTAGTTTAGCATGTTCCATTTTGATTAAGTCTTTAGTTCACTTAATCCTAACAATCCTGACTCAGCCTTAATTGTCTTATTAAGGCCCTGACCTCTCACATTAGACAGGTATTGTTGTGGCTGCCTGTTGCCGGTTGGTTCCGGGCAGTCTTACGCCACAACTCAGTCTAACCTCGGGTCCTTGCTGGGCTCTATGTTTAACCTCCCACATTGGATAGGTATTGTTGTGACTACTGGACAGCCGGGCGGTTCCGGGCAGGTTTACATCACAACTCAATCCAACCTCGGGTTAAACACATCGTATGTTCTACATTTACATATCTTGTCATTCCTCTTTATTTCTTATATGTAAATATTTGCGGCCCATTATTAAGTTAATGGTGTAAAGGTTACACCAATCACGGGCCCAACCCATACTTGAATTTGGGCCCTTCTATTATATATTTTCATTCATTAATTAATTTTAACCCAACGTTATTTTCCCCCGTTTTACACGTCCGTTTATATATATTGGGCTTAGCCTTTTAAAGCCCAATTTAGCCATGCGAAAAGGGGAGGCTTAAAGCGTGATTACATACACAAAGAGGGGAAGGTGAGCGCATGAACTTGCATATGACGTTGGAAATACATAATAGAAACTGGTGTACTTGCATAGTGGTAACATAGGTGACATGAATCAAAGCATGTGAACTTGCATAGGTTTAATTGCAACATGAACCTATATTCTTATTTATGCATAATGTCAAACATAAGCATGGCATAAATATTTCTAGCATAAGCATGGCATAATGTCAAACATAAGCATGGCATAAATATTCAAACATAAGCATGGCATAATGTCAAACATAAGCATGGCATAAACATAAACAAGTCATGTTCATAAGGTTTCTACATGTTTACAAAGGGGATACTTTGTTACTAACACAAAAGCATAGTTCAACATAATCATGATTTAAGTCTAATCACATAACGATGGTATAAATATACTTATGCATAATTATTCCTAATCATGGTATTTGCTTTAAACTTGCAAAAAAGGGTTTTTTGAGTCTAACCTAGCCATGTCTCACATATGTCATCATATAATTCTTTTAAACAAGATAGACTTAATCATAGGTTTTCAATTATGCCAAATATTATTCATAGCCTAGCCATATTCATAAGTTTGCAAAAGCATGACTTAATACATGGATTATGGTGTCAAAATTCCAACATAGTTTCATATGAACTATAATATCCAAACTTGTTTCAATTACTTGCAAAATGATTTATGCACAAAAATATACATCATGATGGCATAATAACAAAGCCCCAAACTTGCATGAATTTCAATCAACTACATACATGTAGCTTCAACATAGATTACATAATTTGCGCAATATTCCAAACGTATACTTGCATAGAACTACCGCATGTAGTTCTGAATAACATAATTTTGCACAAATATGAATTACTTTATTATCCCAATTCAAGCATACAAATCAATACAGTTGTTTATTCATACCAAAGTAATACTCTACTTACAATGGTTGCGGCGAATTCTCTAATTAATTCCTTTGTTGAATTGATTGGCTTTAGGTTGCTTGAATTGCTTTAGGCTTTAGAACTTTCTTCCTAATTCTCTCTCTAGTTGGCGGCTACTCTTAGTCGTTCCTCAGCAACATGGCGGCTATGTTCTTAATTTGAATGAATAGATTAGGGTTTAGTCTAGGGTTGTTTATATAGAGGTTAGGAACTGATTAGGACCCTTGATGTTGCTTGGACTGATCATAGCCATTCATTAGGAAGAGAGACCAATTAAAACTTGCCACCTAGCCCTAGTGACAAAGCAGACCACATAAATTCGACCAAACACAGACTTGGCCAGCCAGGTTGACTGGGCTCGACCAGGTCGACACCCCTGTCGACAGGGCTGTCGACAGCCCTGTCGACATGGGTAGCCCAGGTCGACAGCCCAATCGACCTGGGTGGCCTTGGCGGGTGTTTATCCGCCCTGGCCCATTGGGCCCCATTTTCGAATTTAAACCGGATTTTCTGTTTGAATTTAAACTTGATTCTCAAACTTCCGAAGGCCATATCTTCTTCATACGGACTCCGTTTTTCGAAAACTCAGACTCTATTTCGCGTATTTTTCCGAGACGAACGCAATGGCGTATCCCGTTTCCCTTGGTTCTTTGATTTCAAATTAATTATACTTTAATTTGTTAATTTCACAGTTATAGAATTTTCGGGGTGTTACATTCTCCCCCACTTAAAAGGATTTCGTCCCCGAAATCTTCAAGTTAGGAGGAATGTATATCCTAACATCCAATCATCCATCTACTCATCCATCAAACACGAGCATCCATTGTCCTTAAAAGACTTCTAATGCTTCATGATCATATGCGAAGTGTGTGTGTACATGAACTTATCTAATGCAAAATCAGGCGGTCTACTGATTCAGTTGACCTCCTTAATGCGAATTATGTAAGTGCCATGAATCCATTATGTATGCAAATTTTCCTATTCTTGATTCTACATGAGTGCACAATCATTCAATACAAATGCAACATCCATATGACAACACATTAAAGTTCAACCATATACGAATGCAAACATATATGCATATGCAATATGAAGTGACTGAGCCGATCTAAAACCTAGATTGTGTGTGTATATGCAACCACGAGCAACCACTAGCAATCACTTGCAACCACTTGCAACCATCATCTATAACATGTTTCAACTACATGTTTCCATCCAAAGGGTTTCTACCTAAAAGATACGGTCGAGGAAATATACCTAAAAAGATAGATAAAAGCGCAACTTAAGGAAAAATGAAAGATCAAGGATGTACCCTCGAACAGAAAAGGGTAGGCTGTACGGATTCTAGCTTCAGTTTCCCAAGTCGCGTCTTCCTCGGCGTCGCTCCATTGAACTTTGACGAGCTTGACTTCGCGGTTGCGTAGCTTCTTTACTTCCGTTCCTAAGATGCGGGTTGGAACTCTCCTTATGGTTGCTTCGCGTTCCACTTCGGCCTCTTCGAGTATATTTGGCTCTACCACTTCAGCAGACTCATGTAGACATTTTCGGAGATGTGAAACGTGAAAAACGTTGTGGACTCCGGCCAATTTTTCGGGTAGCCCTAATCTATAGGTCATTTTCCAAATTTTCTCAGTGATAGGAAATGGTCCTACCTAAAGGTATAGTCGAATGATAGAAACAAGTAAAAACTTTGTGCCCATTAGGCAATGTCAAAACTGGAAATCTATGCCACATATATATTGATTAGGAGAAGAACTCTCTAAGCATCAGCCCCGAAGACCGAAATCAACATCAGACTGACACCCAAAGAATTACTCAACCCAACCACCATATATGATTCTAGGAAATTAAGCATGATGGACTCCTTTTAGGTCACAAGGGAGTCCCTTCCTAAGACCAACCCGTATCCTATAAAACCCAAAAAGTTTGGTCAATCCAACGAACACCCTCAAGCCCCAACATGTGTTACTAACAGATGAGTCATACTCCCTATGGGGTTTGTGACAGAAATTGGATTGAGAATGGGACCGAGAGGATAAACACAAAAGATAGCATACAAGTAAGCTCTACAGGAAGAGAGGGACCAAGGATATACTCTTAAGGAGAGATATGATGCACGAATCTAGTCTTCGATCTTCTAAGTCGCATTTCCTTGAGCTTAACTCCATTATGCTTTGTCCGTCTTTAACTTCACAATTTCGTAGCTTCTTAATTCTTGTTTCCAAAATATGAGTTGGAACCTTTTCCACTGTTGCCTCTCGTTCCACTTTCACTTACTCTACTTCTAATATACTTGGCTCAATCCTAACTGCGTACTCATGGTTCCATGCAAGCTCTCCAAAATTCACTAGTGAATCTTGGATCTTGTTAACTTACTATAAGGTATTCCACATAGATGAATTATCTCTAGAAAATAAACAAATGTCAACTATGTTACCAAAAGTACTTACTAAGGTGATTCTCCACAACTCATTCATAAGCGAAATGAACTTTCTGCCTTAGTGGCGAATACTACTGGAGCGCCCTATTCTGAAATGCTCCTCCTAATGAACCCCCTTCTCTAGAAGCTCTTTAATCTGTTTACTGAGCTCTTTTCTTTCTCGTGGAGCCATGTGTCTAACGGGCAACGCAACGGCTTTGCATCATCTACAAGATATATGCGGAAGTCTATTTCCCGCTTCGGAGGCAAGCCCTTCACCTCTTCAAAGACATCCGGATATTCCCGGACCACTCTAACTGATTTCAAATTTTCAACAGAGGCATCTAGCGATTCAAGATAACTAAGCATAACCGCATATGAGGGATTACAAGAAATTTCCAAAGTATTACCGAGCTGGGTTAGGAGCCTAACAACCCTTTTCTCACAATCAAGGATTGGCCCCATTACTGGATAGCCAATCCATACCCAAAATCAAACCATACCCCGAAAAGCCCAAAACAAAGGCACTACATTGAAATTCAACACTTAGGATAGAAATTTTCAAATCCAGACAGATCATAGACAAATGAGCTGGGCCCCCAATTGGGTTTGAAACAATTAAGGGGTCCTCTACCATACTAGTTTCTAGGTGCAGAGATTCTACTAAAGCAGACGAGATAAAGGAGTGTGATGCGCCAGAATCAAATAAAGTGCGAACGGGGTGATCATAAAGATAAACTACACTTTCTACAGAAGTATTTATACCTCGCTGTTGCAAAGGTGGCGCTTCTAGCACATGAACCTGTGCCCCTGAGGTGGATCCAGCCCTCTGCCCCTGTCCTTGTTTCTTTGGGCAGTCCTTAGCCCTATGGCCTGTCTCACCGCAAGAAAAGCACCCACCATTCTCCTTGGCCTTCTTTTTCCGGCAGTCCTTTACTAAGTGCCCCACTTTGCCACAGAAATTGCACTTCCTTTTCTCTTTGTTGCCTTCCCCGCCTTTCTTAAAGTCTGTCTTCTTAGGCTGCAAACCCTCTTTCTTCCCTTGAGAGCTTTCTGCCTTTGTCTCCTTCTTGCCCTTATCCTCTTCATTCAGCAATGCCATTTGCACCAATCTTTCATACGTGGCTCCCATGGGTATATGGGTCATGGCCAAACTGTGTAATGGCTCATTCAACCCTTTGACGAAACGGAGAGCCTTCTTGTGCGGGGTGTTGACTAGGTCAAGCCCAAACCTAGCCAGCTCATCGAACTGATTCACATACTCTCTGACTGTCTTGTCCCCTTGCTTAAGAAATAAGAATTTTTCCAACTGCAAACTTCTTTCCGCATCTGAGAGAAATTTAGTCTCAAACCTTGCCCTAAAGTCCTCCCATGTCTCCACTGGTCTTTCAGCATTAGTGACTTCCCACCAGTAGGAAGCCTCGCCCTTCAATAGCCATACTGCCAATTGTACTTTTTGTCTATCTTCTACCTCAAAGATGATGAATAGGTCCTCTGTTTCCTTCAGCCAATTTCTAGCTGCCACGAAGGACTCAGTTCCATGGAAATCCCTTCCTCCCATAGCTTTAAAATCTTTACAAATCTTAGCGAAAGTGTTTCCCCGAGGAGGAGGTGGAGGAAAAGGTGCTGCTGCAGCTGGATGATTTCCTTCAGCTGGGGGAGGAGGAACGGTAGGACCTGGCTGAGTGGCCCTTGCTTCTAAGAACCGTCTAAACCAACCAGGTATTGGTACCCCTTCCGGCAAGTTAAGTTCTTGGGACATGCTGAAACAAAAAGGATAGATTCAAAACGAAGGATAAGAGAAAATACCTATGGCTTTGGGGAGTGGACTTTGCCTTTTTAAAATAAAATAATATTTTATCTTCTAAAAATGCTTCTTTAAATTTCCTTTTTGAAAATAAATTTTCAAAACTTTTTATCTTATCTGGTAAACCTATGCTCTGATACCAAGTGAAACACCCCACCTCCGTTAGGGTCACTCTCAAAGGGAATGCCCTAATTTTGGTGGAGGTTTATAAGTACAAGTCACAGATATACAAGACAGATATAAGAACACATATTTGTAAACAGCGGAAGAACAACAAACTTTATTTCATAAAGTCAAATACGTGTTACAACAACATCCTTTCCAAAAACATAACATAACACTTTCATAATCTGTCTTGAGTACATTATTTTTAAAGAAGCATAAATAAAACATAGATAAACTGCAAAAGCCCCATAGTGGATTGTCCAAAGCCATAGTTCAAAACAGGAAAGTCCAAGCAATACATTTCTCTTCTTCAAGCTGGATGTTGAGGTTGGTCAAGCTGCTGTGTTCCCTCCCTGAGGACCTGGGGGAGGGGGGGGGGGGAAACGGAAGAAAGAAGACGAAAGAAAAGTAGAGTCAGACATAAATCCTGAGTAAGTCTAGTACTATTTTGTCTATGAATAAAGAACTGGGTATGATAAGTATAAACAAGAAGTGGGCAAGCACAATAAACTTGGTTAAGTTGTCTAGGGTCGAATATACTATCGTACCCCATGTTAATCTCTGAACCCATATAAACTAGTTTCCAATTTGCACCCCATAATCAGGGTGATGTGATCCATTCTATGATGATCGGCTCCTACTCGCAAAGTTACATGTGTCTTACGGCCCCCGATGTCTGTAGTTACCTATGCTGGTCCCACCATGGGGTGTATCAAGTCCCATAGTGGCAACCCGACACAACCTTAGAGTGCACAGGTATGCTACTGGTGTCCAGTGCCTTATTTTTCTGCGCCGGAGTGTGTGCACGCCCGCACTCCGTTAGAACCTACACTGCTACACCACCGCCGTCGCTTTGACCTCTTACAATCAGCCCAGTAATCGTGCCCCACCCTGCCTAGTTTCAGGGTATCCTGATACACCTTTTAGGGTTACTGCTGAAAAGGGTCCCCCGTTACTAGGTTTTCTATCTCTAGCCAACATGCTAAGTTGGTTAAGTGTTTCCTACCTAACCCCCACCAGTCCGTTTAGTTTAGCATGTTCCATTTTGATTAAGTCTTTAGTTCACTTAATCCTAACAATCCTGACTCAGCCTTAATTGTCTTATTAAGGCCCTGACCTCTCACATTAGACAGGTATTGTTGTGGCTGCCTGTTGCCGGTTGGTTCCGGGCAGTCTTACGCCACAACTCAGTCTAACCTCGGGTCCTTGCTGGGCTCCATGTTTAACCTCCCACATTGGATAGGTATTGTTGTGACTACTGGACAGCCGGGCGGTTCCGGGCAGGTTTACATCACAACTCAATCCAACCTCGGGTTAAACACATCGTATGTTCTACATTTACATATCTTGTCATTCCTCTTTATTTCTTATATGTAAATATTTGCGGCCCATTATTAAGTTAATGGTGTAAAGGTTACACCAATCACGGGCCCAACCCATACTTGAATTTGGGCCCTTCTATTATATATTTTCATTCATTAATTAATTTTAACCCAACGTTATTTTCCCCCGTTTTACACGTCCGTTTATATATATTGGGCTTAGCCTTTTAAAGCCAAATTTAGCCATGCGAAAAGGGGAGGCTTAAAGCGTGATTACATACACAAAGAGGGGAAGGTGAGCGCATGAACTTGCATATGACGTTGGAAATACATAATAGAAACTGGTGTACTTGCATAGTGGTAACATAGGTGACATGAATCAAAGCATGTGAACTTGCATAGGTTTAATTGCAACATGAACCTATATTCTTATTTATGCATAATGTCAAACATAAGCATGGCATAAATATTTCTAGCATAAGCATGGCATAATGTCAAACATAAGCATGGCATAAATATTCAAACATAAGCATGGCATAATGTCAAACATAAGCATGGCATAAACATAAACAAGTCATGTTCATAAGGTTTCTACATGTTTACAAAGGGGATACTTTGTTACTAACACAAAAGCATAGTTCAACATAATCATGATTTAAGTCTAATCACATAACGATGATATAAATATACTTATGCATAATTATTCCTAATCATGGTATTTGCTTTAAACTTGCAAAAAGGGGTTTTTTGAGTCTAACCTAGCCATGTCTCACATATGTCATCATATAATTCTTTTAAACAAGATAGACTTAATCATAGGTTTTCAATTATGCCAAATATTATTCATAGCCTAGCCATATTCATAAGTTTGCAAAAGCATGACTTAATACATGGATTATGGTGTCAAAATTCCAACATAGTTTCATATGAACTATAATAACCAAACTTGTTTCAATTACTTGCAAAATGATTTATGCACAAAAATATACATCATGATGGCATAATAACAAAGCCCCAAACTTGCATGAATTTCAATCAACTACATACATGTAGCTTCAACATAGATTACATAATTTGCGCAATATTCCAAACGTATACTTGCATAGAACTACCGCATGTAGTTCTGAATAACATAATTTTGCACAAATATGAATTACTTTATTATCCCAATTCAAGCATACAAATCAATACAGTTGTTTATTCATACCAAAGTAATACTCTACTTACAATGGTTGCGGCGAATTCTCTAATTAATTCCTTTGTTGAATTGATTGGCTTTAGGTTGCTTGAATTGCTTTAGGCTTTAGAACTTTCTTCCTAATTCTCTCTCTAGTTGGCGGCTACTCTTAGTCGTTCCTCAGCAACATGGCGGCTATGTTCTTAATTTGAATGAATAGATTAGGGTTTAGTCTAGGGTTGTTTATATAGAGGTTAGGAACTGATTAGGACCCTTGATGTTGCTTGGATTGATCATAGCCATTCATTAGGAAGAGAGACCAATTAAAACTTGCCACCTAGCCCTAGTGACAAAGCAGACCACAGAAATTCGACCAAACACAGACCTGGCCAGCCAGGTTGACTGGGCTCGACCAGGTCGACACCCCTGTCGACAGGGCTGTCGACAGCCCTGTCGACATGGGTAGCCCAGGTCGACAGCCCAGTCGACCTGGGTGGCCTTGGCGGGTGTTTATCCGCCCTGGCCCATTGGGCCCCATTTTCGAATTTAAACCGGATTTTCTGTTTGAATTTAAACTTGATTCTCAAACTTCCGAAGGCCATATCTTCTTCATACGGACTCCGTTTTTCGAAAACTCAGACTCTATTTCGCGTATTTTTCCGAGACGAACGCAATGGCGTATCCCGTTTCCCTTGGTTCTTTGATTTCAAATTAATTATACTTTAATTTGTTAATTTCACAGTTATAGAATTTTCGGGGTGTTACAATGCTGCTGACGTGAGGGCGATGTTTACCGACCTCATGAGAGACATGCTTAGGGAGGTGTAAGGGGCAGCCCCCAATGGTGGTAATGGTGGTGGTCCAATGGTGCAGGCGCCTAGGGCCGATTTCGACAAGCTGAATAAGGATTATACTAGTCTCGGTGGGAAGCCGTTCCACGGAACGGAGTTGGCCACGGATGTTCAAGATTGGTTGGATAGTTGCGAACGTATCTTCGAGGATTTGGGTATCGAGGATGCGATGAAGAGAAAGCTAGCATCCCGTCAGCTACAAGGGCGGGCAATGAATTGGTGGAATGCTATAAAGGCAACTACTCCCGAGGATCAGATTACTTGGGAGCAGTTCAAGGTTCGCTTTAGCGAGAAGTTCATTCCGGCTGCTCAGAAGTCAGTGTTGTTTAAGAAATTCTTGGAGCTCAAGCAGAATGGCAGAGCTGTCTCGGAGTATATTGCTGAATTCGACAGTTTGTCGAAGTATGGGTTATCTCTTATTGATACTGCCGAGAAGAAGAATGAGAAATTCATAACAGGCTTGGATCAGTACTTGGGGGAAAAGCTTATTAACCACATCGATGAGACATTTGAATCGATTGTGAAGAAAGCATTGAGGTCAGAGAGTCTTTACCCTAAGCCAAAGACTGAGGTTGCTATTGCATCTGCAGGGGAGCCAAAGCCGCAAGCAGGCTGTAATGACCCGGATATTCCGTCGGTTAGATTTGAATATTTAATACGGTTTTAAATATTAATTTGATAAATTAAATGAATATTTATTTTTAAGTTATCAATTAAATAATCAGTTTGATTTAATATCAAATATATCAAGTTATCAAAATACGAAGTTGATTGAATTAAAATTTAATTTTTGAATTAAATACAGTTCAAATGATCAATACAAACTTCTGTTTGTAGTGGAATAATAATATTAATTTATTATCGCAGAATTTATTTTTTTCAAATTCGATTTATATCAATTTAAATAAATATCTTCCACAGACGATCGAACTGGACTTCGTGACTTATCCCAGTGTGTTCAGAACACGGGTATTACCCTAGAATTGACAGTTGTTGGGTTCAGTAAAGAGTTCAGAATCAATGCGATAATTTAAATTAAAGGATATCGGTTTAAATAAATTAAAATAAAAATAAAATATCAGGTTCTGTGGACAGAAACACAACAAGAAGGGGGCCTTGCTGTTCTTTTCAAAACCATAAGAGAAAATCAAACGTGGCCGCTCCATTTTCATATGTTGAAAATCGAAATTTCCTTTAATACTCCTATATTTTTCTCTCGTTCATTTCCTTCTGAACAACTGAAAATCCGAAGCCCCTTTTATCTAAAAATCAATTCGAAGGCCATCAGTTTCAAAAGCTCGAAGTCATTTTGGGGGCGCCGCGATGTCAGGATGAGGGAGCAAATCAGAACCCCCATGAAATGAATCGATTTCAACTTCGATGTTCTCATGTTCGCGAAAGCTTCACCCTCATACCATCGATACAGGGTTCGATCAAATCTTCTGAAGTTCGATTTGGGGGTAACTCGATTTGGGTTAGGGCATCGATGTGTACAGCGTGCTAGGGAAAAGGACGATCTCGTCCTGATGGCGTCGAAGGTGAATTTGAGGAAAATAATGAACTTCAACCGGAGTAGGAAGTCGCGATTCAGGTTGAGGTGTGAGGTGGTAATTCGAACACAGTAAGGAGGAGCGTTGACTGGCACTACTTTCAGGGGGTTCGAACTTTGTTGGAGGGGCGATATAGCTATTGTGGCTTCACTGCTACAAGTCGAGTCTTGCCAGGATTTATACGAACTTGGAGTCAGGGGATGGACGTGTAAAGGAGATGACAAGGAAGAAGAACAACAGGATTTTTGATGGCGAGGAAATGGATATGGGTTGATCTATAGCTCACAAGTTTGGATTCTGTCGGGATAGAAAGTTTGGGAAAATGGTGATTTACGTAACTAAGTTTATTTATTTAATTTTTAATTAATAAGTAAGAATTATTTAAATGGTTATGTAGGTTAAATTAAATGTCATATTTAATTTATACAAGGTTTTAATGAATGAAGTCGATCAAAAATGCATAAGCTGGGGATCTCATAAGCTGAAATTAAATTAGATTAAAATGGAGTGGATCGAAATAAAATACCACGGTGAGTAAACCTCACTCACCATTTATTTAGAAATTATTTTTATATAGTTAAAAATAATTGTCTGTGCTTGTTTGAATGTTGTCTGATTGTTTTGAAATATATATTAGTTATTTAGGATATATATATATATATATATTGGGTTGATGATTGGTTGGATTCCCGCAGTTTCATTAGCGGAAGCCCGCAGTTTCATAGCGGATGATTACCTTATACGCCCCACGCTATGATTAGTGGATGACCTTCATACCGCGATATCCTACCTCGAAGCAGGATGGGTATTACTATGTTGACTAACGTCTGTGGATGCAGGAAAACAGGTTGGAGGAATCCAACTGGATTCCTCAAAAATATATTATCTGTTTGTTGTTTGTTTGATTTCATATATATTCCTATATGATGTGTTAAAAATCAAATGATTGAAAATTGGTTGATTTGATTGTTGAAAATATCCCTGGGGCTTGAATATTGATTCATAAAAACATCAAAAAGGGTATTTGATATTTAAAAAGGGAATTCTATTTTTATGAATAGAATTTGAATTTTAAATGAACTATAGAAAATATTAACTTGTTTTGAAGATATATAAAACGAGTATTGAATTTATAAACTTTGTTTATAAATGAAAAGGTGGGTTTTGAATCGAATTTATAAACTCTGTTTATAAAGGAAAATATGGGATTTGAATCGAATTTATAAACTCTGTTTATAAAGGAAAATATGGGATTTGAATTAAATTTATAAACTTTGTTTATAAATATTTAATGGGGGATTTTAAGTAAAGTTATAAACGTTGTTTATAAATAAATGCAGAGAATTCAAATAGAATTTAAACTATAGATTTGAATATAGAAATTCAAATGGACTTTAAACTAAAGATTTGAATATAGAAATTCAAATGGACTTTAAACTATAGATTTGAATATAGAAATACAAATGTACTTTAAACGATTTGAATATAGGATTCAAATGGAATTTAAACAATAGAATTTGAATAGATTTGAATAATAGAATTCAAATGGAGTTTAACTATAGAATTTGAATATAGAATTCAAATGAAGTTTAAATATAGGGATGCAAATAGAATTCAAATGAAGTTTAAATAAAGAGAATTCAAATAGAATTTAATTGGAATTTGAATAGAGAAGTTGATAAGGAAACGAGAGTATGAGTATAATTAGAATTTGTTAATATGGAGGTGAAATAGACTGAAAAGTTAAGTAACAGATTTAATTAACAAATTGAGTTAAAACGATTGGTATAGTTAAAATAGATTGGACATGCATAAATATACAGGAGACAGGTATGGAATAAAGTGTAGAAGTGAAATAAAGTATAGAAGTGAAATAAATAGAATGCCCGACAAAAAGGTACGTATTTAATTCATATATGAGATTTTATGCGCCGTATCGGCAAGCCGCTTGGCTTTTTCTTTTTCTTTTTGAGATGAGAAGGACCGGGAAAGCTATTTGAAATTTCCCGATGCTCCTGGTACAAAGGAGGTTATGGCGAATTTTTCCGAGAATTTAAGGAGATAGAATATTTTTAAGATAATTTGAAAGTTAGAAATCAACGTATCGATATATATATAGAAGTCAATAAGGAAACGAACTTAGAAATAGAATACTATAATAAAAAAGGAAGACTAGAAATAAAATCTCGAAAGAATAGAAAGAGAAAGTATATATGTGTTTAAAAGTGAAGAAGTAGTTGTATGGTATTGATTTTTCGAGTAAGTAGTCATATCTGTTTTGACGTTATAAATGTTATTCAGTCAAGGTCTGAGAGGTAGTTATACCCCAACTTGATTTGATTTCATTATTCACAAATAAAAAGTAAGATTTCAGGCTCGAAGATCAATGTTGAATGAGAGTTAGTTGAATATAGTATTTGGGTTGTTGTACCGATGTTTTACACAACATCCGGTTTAACCCAAATAAATGTAAGCTTGGAAATAGAATAATAAATATTTCTAAAGTTAGAAAATAAAGAAGGCGATATTCGGAAATGTTTTCCAAATAACGTAAAAGGCCAATATGGTTATTGAAAATATTTGGTTAACAAATATTGATAAAGAAATAGAGAAGAGATTTAATTAATGGAATATTAATTAAAGGCTCACTGATTGTTGGATGTTTGGATGAACACTTGTTTTATTCGATAGTTAAATCATCGACTATCGAAACACTTGTTTTTATTCGATAGTTAAATCACAGACTGTCGGAGTTTTGACCATCATTGTAAATATGGAGAGACCGGTTGGATTATTATCCGAAGAACCACTCCGTATTGGCAGTAGCGTGCGAATCAGATTATATAAAGATAATCGAAGATGGAGTAGAGTGCAAGGACTTTTTCTATTAATAGAAATAGTCCCTTCAGTTCATCCTGTTCCTGGGTGACTTGTATGGATGAATGTCTGACAGAGTATTTCCAGAAAGGTCACGTACATTGATTTCTTCAACCGTACCAAGAGTGGAAGCGGAGAAGGAAACTTCTTTTAGCTAACACATAATGTACTGTTGAGGACGTTAATCGGTGATTTGATGGATTTGACGATGTGGCATTCGAAGTGAATCTGGTGTGATGATAAAGCGTAGCCTCTGGCCTCATCAACTGGTAAATGACAGAAATCGGGCAGGCAGCATGGCTATGTAGGTCGCACCTATTAGGGTGTATAATCACCTGATCTAGAGTTTCATTTACTTCTAAAAATCTATTGTCGATGCTGTCCCATTCGGGAAACGGTTGCTGATCCCAACCGTTGGTGATATACATTTGATACACTCAAGCGAAATGAGTGGTCGGTCATGTGTGGCTGAGTTGCTAGATGTTCTTGTTGAACTCGGTGTATTCTCCTCTAGAGATATACCAGCGGAAGGTGGTTCCATACCTTGTCATAGTTGGAAATCCATTACCCAATACGTGCTTGTGGTTTTGATTGTATATTATTTATGTGGAACGTGAGATGCAAACGTCCCACTAGATTGTATTTATTTGATTTAGACACTATTATAATATCAAAGGAGTTTTGATATAAAGCTATCGTTCTTTTCAAAGGGATTTTGAAAGTTAAATCAAGTGTTTGGATGTTCATAAGGGAAAAACCCGTTCCGTGTTATACGGCGTGGTCTTATGAGATATCATTTAGTTTCTGAAACTGTTTTAAACTGTTTACTAATACCAGTCCATGTTGCGTGCTTGGGGCATGTGTCGCATGATAGGGGGTTCTCGCTTTTCGTTAGGTGGCGAACGGGAGACTGTTACCCCTACATGTCCCGAAAATGAGGGTTGGTTGTGAAGTCGAAAGGCTGGCCGTTAAATGTGGTGCTGGGGTACCAATGTAAGTCACGGTGGGGTATTACCCTGCTATCTGGGGGGATGAAGGGATGGTTGCAAAGCCTACCGGAATTCGTCGGGTCATTACAGTTGGTATCAGAGCTTAGGTTGAGCGAATACCTAGGCTTGTTGGAATGTGCTCATTAGAGATAGGATCAGTAGTATCCTAGAATGAGTTGAGTGTATATATATACGAGAGAGCGTATTTGTTATTTGATATAAAAACTGTTTTATATTGTGTTGACTAGTCTGTTGAGTGGATTATAAATTTTGGTCGAATCGTGGGACGCCATGATGTCGATAGGAGTTTATAAACACTTGAACAGAAGATTGGACACAATATTGTTTTAAATAGTTGAGTTGATTGTTAGGATTATAATCAAATTATATTATAAAACAGAAATAGATATATAACCAATAGAAATTGTATATGAAATCAAATATACAAATGAGATAAATTGAAATTGAATTCAACCCAGAATTCAGAATTTAAAATCCTGGAAGTTTGGAAAATATTTTTCTAAAATGGAGTTTGAAAGAAATATAGTACTGAACTCATTCAGTAGCTAGGAAATAATTCTGATGATGGTCGCAACATCATCAGTGTTCATTTTCGAGTTTCTAAGTGATGAATTGCTGCCTTAGAAAAATTTTGATGGAAATTTGTTTGAAAAGAAACAAGTTGTTGGAAAATTCAAATGTTTTGAATTTGAGATAGATATAAATATATGGATATATTTATATAACTTCAAAGGAATTTTGAAATGAGAATTGGAATATAGATTTCAAATAGAAGTAAAATAAAGAAGTTTGAATAAAGAAAATTCAAATAAAAATTGTATAAGAAAAATTGAAATGGAATTTGAATATTGTAAATATATAGGATTTGAATATTAGAAGTGAAATAGATCGGGAATATTATGTGAAATGGATTGGATATATATTAAAAATATATCAGAATGGAGTTGAATTTATTATAAACAAAGTTAAAACGTTTATATTTAAAAATATAATTAAAACGAGCTCACTGTAGCGCGGTAGTTCGTAAAGTGGCGATTCGAACTTCAATTTAGTATACAGAACTCAATTGAAGTCGGAATTCTTTGAAACAAGAATCGTCGGGACCGGTTGAATTATAGTTTTCTAATGAAAGAGAAAAATCTAGATTTCGTCGTATAGATTTTGAGTTATGTCAAAATAAAATTTTTAGAAAAGCAGCGCTAGAACCATTATAAAACCATAACGGTTTAATTAAATAAATAAAAGGATTTTTAGGAAATAAAATCCGAATTGGCATTAGAAAAATCCGGACTGGAGATATAAAATAAATATGAACTCCAGTGAAGTAAGTGAAATGATTGTTAAGACAAAAATCATATTTTAAATGGTTAAATAGAATTAACTAAATTTGAGAATAATTAGTTAAGGGAAATTTGAGTCGAAATTGGGTTTTTGGATAAGTGAAAAAGATTGAGGATTTATATTCGAAATCGAATATATAACTCGAGTTGAAAATATAATTAGATTAGTCTACAATTAAGTTGACATATATTTGAACAAGTTATATTCAAATAAAAAGGGTGAAATAGGCAAAACGATTAATTAGCAACTAGTTAATGGGAATTTGAACGATTGAAATTAAATTTAACTTAAGTAAGTTAAATGTATCGAAATGAATAAATTGAGTAAAATCAATGTGAATATGAATTGGGAATGAATAAAGGAAATATATTTGTAAAACAAATACAAAGGAAGATATGTGCAAACAAATAGAAGGAGAAATATTTGTAAAAACATTTACAAATAGAATTTAAAAGGAGAAGTATTTGTAAGACATTTACAAATAGATTAAATGGAAGTATTTATTTATAGAAAATAAATAGAATGTTATAAATGAGATATTTATTTGTTAAATAAATAGAATTTAATCAAAGGGATATTTAGAAGATGAATAGAAAATGAAATCTGTTTTTAACGGATAAATAGAAAAGGTTAATTTATAAATAACAGTTTATAAATTAAATTAAGTATTTATCATTCGATAAATGGAATATATAAGTCTGAACTTATATAGAGAAGAGATATTGGTTTTTAACACCGATAGTTTTAAATAGAGGGGGTATACAACACTTGTATAAGTGAAGTAACGTTATTAAAGAGAACATTTATAAAGTGAAGAACCGTTACTAAAAGTAAATCTTTATAAATGAATAAACGCTATCCAATAGGAGTTATTCGAATAGGAGAAGTCGATTAGAGTAAGAAATAATCGATTAGAGTTAGAATAAATCGATTAGGATAAGAATTAACCAGTTAGAGTTAATCAGTTAGGGTTAATCCGTAGAGTTAATTGAATATTAGTTATTCAATTAGAATTTATCGAATATTTGTTATTCAAATTAAGAGTTAACCAGATAGAGTTAATTGAACATAGTTAATCGAATTAGGATTTAATTGAATGTTAGTTATTCAATTAAAGTTGATCGAATATAGTATTGAGATAGAATTAGTCAAACATAGTTACTCAGGATAAGTTGCCATTTCGTACGACTGCTAGCGTAATTCGCAGGGCTGCAGATAGCCTAGGGCGGTCGGATGTTTCCTGAGGGAATCAGGCGTAACCATTGTGACTGCTGCGATCTAGAGTCCAGCGAATGGAGTTAATCGAATATTAGTTATTCGAATAGAATTAAAGGAGTTATCGAATATAGCTTATTCGGAAGGAGTTAAGTGAAAAGAGCTAATCAAAAAGAGTAAATTGAATAGAGAAAATCGAATATAGTTTATTCGAAGAAAGATTTTCGAATCTAGTTATTCGATAGACAGATTATCGAATATAGTTATTCGAAGGGAGGAGTTATCGAATAGGGATTTATTCGAAAGAGAGTTACGTAAGGAAGTTTGAAATGTTGAGTATCAACATAAATAAGTTTTGGAAAGATAAATGGGTTTGTAGCACTTTTCCTACCTTAGCAATTACGAGGACGAAATTATTTTAAGTGGGGAAGAATGTAATGACCCAGATATTCCGTCGGTTAGATTTGAATATTTAATACGGTTTTAAATATTAATTTGATAAATTAAATGAATATTTATTTTTAAGTTATCAATTTAATAATCAGTTTGATTTAATATCGAATATATCAAGTTATCAAAACACGAAGTTGATTGAATTAAAATTTAATTTTTGAATTAAATACAGTTCAAATGATCAATACAAACTTCTGTTTGAAGTGGAATAATAATATTAATTTATTATCGCAGAATTTATTGTTTTCAAATTCGATTTATATCAATTTAAATAAATATCTTCCACAGACGATCGAACTGGACTTCGTGACTTATCCCAGTGTGTTCAGAACAGGGGTATTACCCTAGAATTGATAGTTGTTGGGTTCAGTAAAGAGTTCAGAATCAACGCGATAATTTAAATTAAAGGATATCGGTTTAAATAAATTAAAATAAAAATAAAATATCAGGTTCTGTGGACAGAAACACAACAAGAAGGGGGCCTCGCTGTTCTTTTCAAAACCATAAGAGAAAATCAAACGTGGCCGCTCCATTTTCATATGTTGAAAATCAAAATTTCCTTTAATACTCCTATATTTTTCTCTCGTTCATTTCCTTCTGAACAACTGAAAATCCGAAGCCCCTTTTATCTAAAAATCAATTCGAAGGCCATCAGTTTCAAAAGCTCGAAGTCATTTTGGGGGCGCCGCGATGTCAGGATGAGGGAGCAAATCAGAACCCCCATGAAATGAATCGATTTCAACTTCGATGTTCTCATGTTCACGAAAGCTTCACCCTCGTACCATCGATACAGGGTTCGATCAAATCTTCTGAAGTTCGATTTGGGGGTAACTCGATTTGGGTTAGGGCATCGATGTGTACAGCGTGCTAGGGCAAAGGACGATCTCGTCCTGATGGCGTCGAAGGTGAATTTGAGGAAAATAATGAACTTCAACCGGAGTAGGAAGTCGCGATTCAAGTTGAGGTGTGAGGTGGGAATTCGAACACAGTAAGGAGGAGCGTTGACTGGCACTACTTTCAGGGGGTTCGAACTTTGTTGGAGGGGCGATATAACTATATTGGCTTCACTGCTACAAGTCGAGTCTTGCCAGGATTTGTACGAACTTGGAGTCAGGGGATGGACGTGTAAAGGAGATGACAAGGAAGAAGAACAGCAGGATTTTTAATGGCGAGGAAATGGATATGGGTTGATCTATAGCTCACAAGTTTGGATTCTGTCGGGATAGAAGGTTTTGGAAAATGGTGATTTAGGTAACTAAGTTTATTTATTTAATTTTTAATTAATAAGTAAGAATTATTTAAATGGTTATGTAGGTTAAATTAAATGTCATATTTAATTTATACAAGGTTTTAACGAATGAAGTCGATCAAAAATGCATAAGCTGGGGATCTCATAAGCTGAAATTAAATTGGATTAAAATGGAGTGGATCGAAATAAAATACCACGGTGAGTAAACCTCACTCACCATTTATTTAGAAATTATTTTTATATAGTTAAAAATAATTGTCTGTGCTTGTTTGAATGCTGTCTGATTATTTTGAAATATATATTAGTTATTTAGGATATATATATACATTGGGTTGATGATTGGTTGGATTCCCGCAGTTTCGTTAGCGGATGCCCGCAGTTTCATAGCGGATGATTACCCTATACGCCCCACGCTATGATTAGTGGATGACCTTCATACCGCGATATCCTGCCTCGAAGTAGGATGGGTATTACTATGTTGACTAACGTCTGTGGATGCAGGAAAACAGGTTGGAGGAATCCAACTGGATTCCTCAAAAATATATTATATGTTTGTTGTTTGTTTGATTTCATATATATTCCTATATGATGTGTTAAAAATCAAATGATTGAAAATTGGTTGATTTGATTGTTGAAAATATCCCTGGGGCTTGAATATTGATTCATAAAAACATCAAAAAGGGTATTTGATATTTAAAAAGGCAATTCTATTTTTATGAATAGAATTTGAATTTTAAATGAACTATAGAAAATATTAACTTGTTTTGAAGATATATAAAACGAGTATTGAATTTATAAACTTTGTTTATAAATGAAAAGGTGGGTTTTGAATCGAATTTATAAACTCTGTTTATAAAGGAAAATATGGGATTTGAATCGAATTTATAAACTCTGTTTATAAAGGAAAATATGGGATTTGAATTAAATTTACAAACTTTGTTTATAAATATTTAATGGGGGATTTTAAGTAAAGTTATAAACATTGTTTATAAATAAATGCAGAGAATTCAAATAGAATTTAAACTATAGATTTGAATATAGAAATTCAAATGGACTTTAAACTATAGATTTGAATATAGAAATTCAAATGGACTTTAAACTATAGATTTGAATATAGAAATTCAAATGGACTTTAAATGATTTGAATATAGGATTCAAATGGAATTTAAACAATAGAATTTGAATAGATTTGAATAATAGAATTCAAATGGAGTTTAACTATAGAATTTGAATATAGAATTCAAATGAAGTTTAAATATAGGGATGCAAATAGAATTCAAATGAAGTTTAAATAAAGAGAATTCAAATAGAATTAAATTGGAATTTGAATAGAGAAGTCGATAAGGAAACGAGAGTATGAGTATAATTAGAATTTGTTAATATGAAGGTGAAATAGACTGAAAAGTTAAGTAACAGATTTAATTAACAAATTGAGTTAAAACGATTGGTATAGTTAAAATAGATTGGACAGGCATAAATATACAGGAGACAGGTATGGAATAAAGTATAGAAGTGAAATAAATAGAATGCCCGACAAAAAGGTACGTATTTAATTCATATATGAGATTTTATGCGCCGTATCGGCAAGCCGCTTGGCTTTTTCTTTTTCTTTTTGAGATGAGAAGGACCGGGAAAGCTATTTGAAATTTCCCGATGCTCCCGGTACAAAGGAGGTTATTGCGAATTTTTCCGGGAATTTAAGGAGATAGAATATTTTTAAGATAATTTGAAAGTTAGAAATCAACGTATCGATATATATAGAAGTCAATAAGGAAACGAACTTAGAAATAGAATAGTATAATAAAAAAGGAAGACTAGAAATAAAATCTCGAAAGAATAGAAAGAGAAAGTATATATGTGTTTAAAAGTGAAGAAGTAGTTGTATGGTATTGATTTTTCGAGTAAGTAGTCATATCTGTTTTGACATTATAAATGTTATTCAGTCAAGGTCTGAGAGGTAGTTATACCCCAACTTGATTTGATTTCATTATTCACAAATAAACAGTAAGATTTCAGGCTTGAAGATCAATGTTGAATGAGAGTTAGTTGAATATAGTATTTGGGTTGTTGTACCGATGTTTTACACAACATCCGGTTTAACCTAAATAAATGTAAGCTTGGAAATAGAATAATAAATATTTCTAAAGTTAGAAAATAAAGAAGGCGATATTCGGAAATGTTTTCCAAATAACGTAAAAGGCCAATATGGTTATTGAAAATATTTGGTTAACAAATATTGATAAAGAAATAGAGAAGAGATTTAATTAATGGAATATTAATTAAAGGCTCACTGATTGTTGGATGTTTGGATGAACACTTGTTTTATTCGATAGTTAAATCATCGACTATCGAAACACTTATTTTTATTCGATAGTTAAATCACAGACTATCGGTGTTTTGACCATCGTTGTCAATATGGAGAGACCGGTTGGATTATTATCCGAAGAACCACTCCGTATTGGCAGTAGCGTGCGAATCAGATTATATAAAGATAATCGAAGACGGAGTAGAGTGCAAGGACTTTTTCTATTAATAGAAATAGTGCCTTCAGTTCATCCTGTTCCTGGGTGACTTGTATGGATGAATGTCTGACAGAGTATTTCCAGAAAGGTCACGTACATTGATTTCTTCAACCGTACCAAGAGTGGAAGCGGAGAAGGAAACTTCTTTTAGCTAACACGTAATGTACTGTTGAGGACGTCAATCGGTGATTTGATGGATTTGACAATGTGGCATTCGAAGTGAATCTGGTGTGATGATAAAGCGTAGCCTCTGGCCTCATCAACCGGTAAATGACAGAAATCGGGCAGGCAGCATGGCTATGTAGGTCGCACCTATTAGGGTGTATAATCACCTGATCTAGAGTTTCATTTACTTCTAAAAATCTATTGTCGATGTTGTCCCATTCGGGAAACGGTTGCTGATCCCAACCGTTGGTGATATACATTCGATACACTCAAGCGAAATGAGTGGTCGGTCATGTATGGCTGAGTTGCAAGATGTTCTTGTTGAACTCGGTGTATTCTCCTCTAGAGATATACTAGCGGAAGGTGGTTCCAAACCTTGTCATAGTTGGAAATCCATTACCCAATACGTGCTTGCGGTTTTGATTGTATATTATTTATGTGGAACGTGAGATGCAAACGTCCCACTAGATTGTATTTACTTGATTTAGACGCTATTATAATATCAAAGGAGTTTTGATATAAAGCTATCGTTCCTTTCAAAGGGATTTTGAAAGTTAAATCAAGTGTTTGGATGTTCATAAGGGAAAAACCCATTCCGTGTTATACGGCGTGGTCTTATGAGATATCATTTAGTTTCTGAAACTGTTTTAAACTGTTTACTCATACCAGTCCCATGACTGACCCGGAGTTTATTTGTTTTGTTCTACCTAAACTCTTGGGTGCCTAAATTTGTACGGGCAGTCAAGTAGTTCAGGATTTTTCAGATATATCTAAAGGAGCTTGGAGCAGGAGGCTTCAGCGTTATCTAGTTATAGTGTTGCTCCGTTGTGTTGTAAGTGTTGTACTATGATAAGTGTATGTTATACAGTTGAGATTTTGTATTTCAAAAGTTATAATATATTATATTTTGTTCCGCTGCGATGTGAGATTTTGTGTTGTTATTTCTGTTCTTCTTCTATCTCTTTCTTCTATAAAAAATTGTTTCGTATTTTCGTGATATTTGGGTTGGACGTATGATGTATATAGTCAACTATGATGTTACGGATTTGCGGGTCATTACACAGGCGGTGGAGGCAAGAATAATTCCCAGGACAAGAGGAAACAAGACCAAAGCATGGATGGTCAAAATAAGAAAAATAAGAAAGATGGCGAGTGCTTTAGTTATGGCAAGAAGGCCACTATGCCAGAGATTGTCGAGAAAAGCCTGGGGAAAGGAAGTGCTTTAATTGCGGCCAAGCGGGACATCACAAGGATGATTGTCCACAACCTCCTAGGGAGAAGCAGATTGTGAAAGCGTATGCTATCAACGCTGTTCCTTCTTCGTCGAATGCCCCAACTGCGGCGCAGAAGGAAAAAGGTGTCATTATTCGAGGTATGCTTTCTATTTAAGATGTTTTGATCGGGTTTTGTTTGACAAAACCTGAGTTAGTCGATAGACCTTTAGTAGTGACGAACCCGATTGGTGGTTCGACTAGCCTCAGTATGATTTGTCGTAACGTGGTCTTATCGAGTTGTGGATGTATGTTTGTTTGTAATTACTTTGTTTTGGGCTTTACTGGGTTTAGCATTATTTTGGGGAGTCGATCTACTCTAAAGGAATAGGGTGGTAATAGGTACCTACCTAGTGATGGCGATAGTAACTGGAGTCAGGGAAGCCGAGAGGTTATCGTTGTAATAAGTTCTAGTTGTCTCTGAGAGGCAAATGAATGCTCCAGTGCTTAGTTGTTTTGCTAGTATCACTTCACGTGGATTTTCTGAATTCGGAGGAGATGTTCCTTAAGTGCTTGTCTAATATTGGTTTACGCCTTTGGGGCTTGTGCTTGGGGAATGTCGAGTTCGATTAGGATGGTTCGCGTAAGAGATAAATAGTTTTTGTGATTTTTCATTGGATGATATCTTGGTTTACTCGAGGAGTAATGGGCTGCTGTGACAGGATAAGACTATTCAGTGGTATGAACTGCCCGAGTTAGATTCGATAGGTTTATGAGATGACTCGAGTGGGACTCGAGAAAGATGCAAAGTAATGGATTGTTTAGGACCTTATGTTGATGTTCTTTTTGAAGAAATAGGATGTATTCGTCGATCATGGAAGATGCAACGAAGATTAGGACGATTCAAGTTGGACTTGAACTCGTAAAATAAAATGGGTATTCGTTGATCTTGGAGATGCAACGAATAGGGAGACGACTCACGTTGGACTAGGGTCTGTAGGTAATGGGTACTCAAGACTACGTCTGAGTTTATGGGTAATAGATTGACTCGAGTTGGACTCGAGAAGGCTGCAAGGAATTGGATTGACTCGAGTTGGACTCGAGAGGGGAGCAAGATAATGGATAGACTTGGGTGGGACTCAAGTGTTTCAGGCGGACTAAAAGCAGGGGTATCTGGGGACGCCCGTTACCTTGGATCCATTGGACGTGATCTAGTTATCCTTGGAGGATAAACGTATGTTGGACGTACGGTAGTCCGTCTGGAGGCTGGGCTTCCATTGGTTTTTGATGTTGGTTGGACCAGACATACAAGAATCGACATATTAGAATTGGTTAGACCAGTCATGTAGGTGTCGACGTATTCATGGCTTTAGCAGGTGATAGACAGGATTTGTTTGATGGATGCTATGGTTGTTGTGTTTGTTCTTACCTTTCTTCTCTTGAGTATCACCTGTAGGATCCTGTTGAATGGAAATAGATAAGTTCGTTGATCATGGTGATATGACAGGTGTAAGATACTCTACGTTAGACTTGAAGTATGTTGGGCATTGTGGAGCGTCCGTTGTCTTGGAGATTCAACGGATATAGGAGTCTCAGTTGGACTTGGACTTATAGGTAGAGTACCTAGATTCATTGGATGAGTTCAGTTCACCTTTGGAAGGTGAATGTACGTTGGATGTACAGTACGGATATAGGTAGAGTACCTAGATTCATTGGATGAGTCTAGTTCACCTTTTGAAGGTGAATGTACGTTGGACGTGCAGTATGAACATGGGTAGGGTACCTGGGTTCATTGGATGAATCTAGTTCACCTTTAGAAGGTGAATGTATGTTAGACGTATAGTGCAGATGTTGGTGTAGTGCCTAGGGTCATTGGATGCGTCTAGTCTGCCTCTAGGAAGTGAATGTACGTTGGACGTGCAATACGAATGTAAGAAGGACTCAAGTTGGACTTGAAACGACATTTGGAATGTAGCTGAAAATTGGGCATATAGGTTTGGAAAACTTAAGAAAATGACAGTATAGACGAATGCCATAGTATCGGACTGGGTGCGATAGCTGATGCATTGAGTAAGAGACGTGCCAATTTAGAGGCTATTTTTCTGGAATGGAAGCAACTAGAGTATATCACGGGATATGACTTCAGACCTAAGTGTGAATTGGATTCAGAAACGCTAGTAAGCTTGACGATTAGATCGATCTAGATTACGTGGATCGGTTCCAGTTAAAGGAACGATCCCAACCTATTAGAAGCTACCTCTAGGGTAGAGATGGGAATCGATGGCGAGAGAACGACTGTGCTTGGGAAGTAGAGAATGACATAAGAAAGTCGTATCCAAAGCTCTTTGCCTGGTAAGATTTTAGCGGCGATGATTCTTCCCCTGTTAGTAAACCGCATGTTAGGGCAGAATGGTTCTGTTTGTTTTGCATGTGTGATTGTTGTATATGGTTGGTAGGCATGCGGGATCCTTTGTATGTTTTGGGTTAAGGAATTTCGGGGACGAAATTTCTTAAGGGGGGGAGAATGTAACGACCCGCATTCTACGCATCATAGTATCGTAGAATATTTATTTCTTCCACATATGAAGTTGTATGGTCATGTAACTTTGGGAGACGACTATTGGGGTCATTTCCCATGTTCATGATTTTCCCGATTTTTAAATGACCATTTTACCCCTAGTTGGTACTGTTTTGGCCATAACTCTTGACTGGAAAGGAATTTTGACCTGAAACCACTTCCATTGGCTTCGGATGATGGTTTACAATTCCGTAAAGTGGTCACATTAGCCAAACGGACTCACCGTTTGGGAGATATGGCTGAAACATGTTTCAGATAGTGAAAAACAGCTTAATTGGGCTTAACCGGGTGATTAATAGCTAGGCCCGATGGGGGATTTCGGGATTAGGGTTATGAGGAGGCTGAAATCAGTTAGAGAATGATCTTATCCTCATTTTCTAGCCGCCACTTTCATTCTTGAACTCTAACAATGGCTGCCAACATCTAGAAACATCCCCAAATCGCTTTCTAATTAAGTTTTGGCTTAATCTACATCTAATTAAGGAAAGAAAACACGAAAGCAAGGTTAGAGCTGCTGTTAGACGTCAGTATTCACCCAAATCAGCGAGGTTTCAGTTCTGAGAATTTTATTTGTGGCCAAGGTGAGTGATTTGCATTGTTTTTCACTAATTACGGCTAATTATGGTAATTAGCGAAGATTAGCGAAATTATAACTCAGAAAAATCTAGAAAAATTCCTAAAATTCTAAAACATCATTGTATGCCTCTGATATGAATTTGAGTTAATTTCGACTAATTTTGCTAATTCCGGAATTTAGGGGATTAAGGAGTGATTAGTGATAATTAGCGAAATTATGCATGTTAAAAATCTGGAAAAATATTTATAAATTGCAAAATATTATTTTAGGCCTCTGTTAGAAAATTTGGCTGATTTGGTTAAGTTTTGTTAATCCTATGCTTAGTTGTGCTTAAACATGATTAAGGGGAAAACATGGATTTTGGGTACATTTGATCCATATTGTTATGATTAAATTGTTGTTTTGGTGTTTATGGTTGATTATATATGTTGCTACTACTGTTTGGTATGACCTATGATTGCATTATAAAGTTAGAATGGTTGAAAACGCCGTTGAGAGGCAAAAATAGCTTGCTGAAATGGTGCAGGTTTTCTTTGGGTCGAGTTAGATCGACCAGGGGAAGGTTTTGACCGACCGACCCGAGCTCACAATCGACCCGAATAGAAGGATAACATCTCGACCGACCCTGTATGAAGTGTTCGACCGACTAGGGAGACCAACCAGGCTGGGCAAGACTGACCACTATGCGATGTTCGACCGACCCCATACGATGGTGAAGTACGATCGACCAGGAATGGTGAAGTGTTCGACCGACCAGGAATGGTGAAGTGTTCGACCGACCGGGGGGGGGGGGGGGCAATACCGACCAGGGTAGAGATGATGAAAACCGACAAGAATGAAAGGTGCTTGACCGACCGACCTGAACAGGAGGAAACCAAAACCCGAGATGCAAAGGTAGTCCAAGTGGAATTTAGAGCTCAGGATCCAGTTGGGAACCAATGAGTTCACTTCATGATTGGTCTCTACTGCGGGACGTGTGCAAAGAGGTTGTCGGTATTCATAACTTTGGTTAACCACTGAGAGATGGACAGTGGGCTTGTAGTGATAGTTGTACGGGATTGGATTCCGTCATGGCCCAAAGGACTAGGTGACCAAGGTAGTGGATATCGTATGCTTTACGCACTGAGTGAGAGATGTGAGGATGGTTGTTATGATTGATTGTTTGACATCATTATGACATGCACACCCCCACCCCCGTATTTCTTACACTATATGTTAGTGGCACCATAGAGTGTTGTACAGTATGTAGTGCTAACTGTTTGGTTGCAGGTCCAGGTTCAGGTATGATTGGATTATACCTGTTATTGTTTGTTTGTTGCTCATCGCTCATACCAGACTTTTGTCTGACCCAGAGTTTTATGTCACTTCTTATTACTCTGGGTGCTCACACGAGCAGACTAGAGACAGGTTAGCTGGGTATGCACGGGTAGCTGATCTGGAGACGAGCAGGAGGCTTCCACGTATGATATATATAGTATTCTCCCTGTGTCGTTGGTGGTCGCTACTTGGGCATTAGTAGTGTACCTCCTTTATCTTGCTTTTGCTTTTGAGACAGTTTGAAAAGTTGTAACAATGTTAGCTTTGGATCGTAAGCTGTACTTGGATTTTCCGCTGCTATATTAGTTGTTTTCAGCTTATACACTGTCTCACCTGTTTTATGTCAAGTATGTTGTTATTATATTTTGTTCCATGCGCTGTGAGACATTTTACAGGTTCCTTGTTAGTTCATTTCCTTCTTTTCCTTTTCTTTTGGCGACTGTCCCGTGCTAACTGGACATGTATACAGCGCACTTTTGGAGTAGATGTCTGTTGGTGCGGGCCGTCACAGATTGTTTGTGTTGTGAAATTTGATTGTGTGATAGTGAATGAAATAAAATATTTTATAGTGGAAAATATCTTATAGTTAAAAATATAATATTTAACATGTATATAAAATAAATATTTATAAACAAATCGGACGATATGTTTATGTACACCGATTTGACTGATATTGATTGGGACGATAAATTTTACACATCGCCCAACTACACAAATAAAAATATGTGTTTGTTGATTTGAAACCCCACACGGGTGTTGGGATGATATTTAGCGTACACTAATCCCAATTGTTTAGTGATATGTCGATCGTTTGATTGACAGGTTGTTGTAAGCATTAAATATTTATATTTAATGCTTATGCAGTTGTGTGGTGCACTCTGGATGATGGTTGATTATTTATCGTTACTATTATATACATGTGCTGTAGAAAATCCATATAATTAACATTATATGGTAATTGATTGGGCCTCATTCCAATTTAGAAAATAAATTCATGTGTTGAATAGAAAATAAATTCATGTGTTGAATAGAAAATAAATTCATGTGTTGAATAGAAAATAAACTCATGTGTTGAATTGAAAATAAATTCATGTGTTGAATTGAAAATAAATTCATGTGTTGAATAGAAATAAATTCATGTGTTGAATTGAAAATAAATTCATGTGTTGAATTGAAAATAAATTCATGTGTTGAATAAAAGCCGTGTTGATTAGATTGACGCCATTTTGACGTGAACGATATTTATACTGATTTTATTCATTTTTATAATGAATATAGAAAAGAAAGTGATTTCAAAATTTAACGTTTTGAAAATATTATCATTTGTATATCGATGATGTGGAATATTAAATTTTGACTAGAAATTGAATATGAAGTTGAAATCGTTTTGAAAACGAATTTAAAACGATTTATAAAATACGCTTTAAAAGGAAATCGATGATATATATATATATATATATATATATTATATAATGGCCTGAATAGAACGCGCCGCGCCGCGGTAGTTCGCGAATTTCGACCATTGACTTCGAATGGATATTACGGAAGATCCGACCGTCGGATTCTCCTGAAACTGGAATCGTTGGGTTCGTATCGAAAAGGGCTTTCTAACGAATATTAGAGATTTGAAATCTAACGGTTGGATTTGGAATTATGTCCAAATCAAATTTGGAAAAGGTCGCTGTAAGAGCAGTTCGATGGCCGTTGATGGAAATCGACTGTACGGGCCTTGATAAAATTATTAAAAATTGTAATAATTTGTGTAAAATCATAAGAAATGATTTGTGAAGAATTGGGATGAAAAATTCCCAATTTGAAAAGATAAAAATTGATTTTTATCGAAATGAACTAGTTTTGAACTAGAATTATAATACTATTTATTTTTAAAATAAATAAATTGGATTTGAAATGGTTTTAAAAGTAACCAGAATTTCCAATAATTGAATTGGAATGGATTTTAAACGAAATTATCTTTGGAATATTTCGATGTTGGATTTTGTGATTATACAGATATTGTTATGGAAATTTGAAAGATATATTTATATCGTTATTTCCAATACGATGTTTGTTGGTCGTAGAATTTGATATTGAATATAAGCCGATATATTTTCTATTCAGAGCCTTGTATAAAATATCAAATGTGTTTTGGATTTATCGTGAACATTGTTTTAAATAACACTTGTTCTTTAACCCGATAATTAATGAATGTGATTTTGGGTTTTTTGTGAACCGTGTTTTAGATGACATTGGTTCTTTAACCCAGTTAAAGACAGGATATTGATTTATGTGAAGATTAAAACTAAGTGGGGTTTTAATGAATCTTTAATTAGATTGAAAAGGTCGAGAATGTAGTATCACCAGTTTTGCTCCAGGCGATAGTTTAATCTTTAATAAGATTTGAATGTGAAATGGTAATTGAATTTACCGATAACACAGTGGTGTTAGATATGAAGTATGACCAGTTTTACTTCATGGGATGAATAGGTTGGGATTGGGAAATAAAATAAATGATTACTTCGGTGTGGTTCGCTAATCCCGACTAGTTTGAATTGATATTCAAAAGAAGATTAAAGAATAAATTTAAAGAATTTATCTTTGATAAAATTAATGGGAACCTTTCTCGAAGTATAAGAATATTTGAATAAAAGAATATTCTGAATTGGAATGAGGCGTATGTTGTGTTTGTGTAACACTTGTTTATTATATACGCGAGTTATTCAAAAAGACCGGGTTTATCCCATTCTGAATAACTGATTCGACGTGGTGTCGAGGATGAAGACGGTGGTTGAAGACCGGAGGTCTTCACGTCGTTTGGGTGATTACTGATGATCTTGATTGGGTCGTACACCCAAGAGGAGGGAATCAGTTAGTGATCATCCAGACGTACTTGAAGATCGATGGATATGCGGGGTACTAGATGCCTCCGGTTTCGTTCAGACCCAGAACGAACTTGTAAATGGACTGTGTGTCTGACATTGGATTTTATTCTGTGTGGTTGATTTCTATTAAATATATATCTGTTTGGCGGTGGAGAATTTATTCTCTTGCTTAATGCCCTTCTCTGAGACGCACGAGCTCAGGGGTTATATATTGATGGATATCAAACGCATGAAGTGAATTGCCTGTGTGGCATGCCTAAGTGGCAAATGATCAAGGCTTCTGTTGAAAAGCAGAGTCTTGTGGTTGATGATCAAAGCACGGCATGTGTGGCATAGCTTTGTGTAGCGTTGATTCGCGAGCCTCACACCCCGGTTGTGAACCAGAAACGGGAGAAGGATCCAGGGAGGGCATGCGTTTCTTTCTAGCTAGTGGTGGTGTCAGTGCTTAAACTGGCTGACATTTATATGCTTTTCACCTGTGTGGTTGTTGCTGTTGCGAGGCGCCTCGGTTATATCGGTCAATCCGGGACCGATGGAGTCATTCGTTGGCCCATTTACGCCCCAAAGGGCGGGGAAACGCAGTGTTCAGGTATTTTAATCCACATCGGTGGACCGGCCCTATGGCTCCTAAGGGTCACTCGATGAAACACCCCACTACCGTTAGGGTCACTCTCAAAGGGAATGCCCTAATTTTGGTGGAGGTTTATAAGTATAAGTCACAGATATACAAGACAGATATAAGAACACATATTTTTGAACAGCGGAAAACAACAACAACTTTTATTTCATTAAAATACGTGTTACACAAACCATGCCACAATTGTCTTACAATCCTTCCAAAAACATAACATCTTCATAACTGTCTTGATTTCATTATTTAAAGAAGCATAAAGAAAACATAAATAAACTGCATAAGTCCCATAATTGCTATCCAAAGCCATAGTCCAAAACGAAAAAGATCCAAGCAATACATTCTTTCTCTTCAAGCTGGATGTGAAAGCTGGTCAAGCTGCGGTATTCCCTACCTGTGGACCTGGGGGGGGGGGGACGAAAGAAAAGAAGACGAAAGAAAAGTAGATTCAGACATAAAGCCTGAGTAAGTCTAGGACTATTCAGTCTATGAATAAAGAACTGGGTATGATAAGTATAAACTGGAAATGGGAAAGCACCACAAACTAAGTTAAGTTGTCTGGAGTCGAATATACTATCGTACCCCATATTAATCTCTGTACCCATATAAACTAGTTCCCAGCAGGCACCCCATAATCAGGGTGAAGTGATCCATTTCTGATGATCGGCTCCTACTCGCATAGTTACATGTGTCTTACGGCCCCCGTTGTTGTAGTTACCTATGCTGGTCCCACCATGGGGTGTATCAAGTCCCATGGTGGCGGCCCGACACAATTCTAGAATGCACAGGTATGCTACTGGTGCCCAATGCCTTATTTTTCTACGTCGGAGTGTGTGCGCGCCCGCACCCCATTAGAACCTACACTGCTGCACCACCGCCGTCGATTTGACCTCTTACAGTCAGCCCAGTAATCGTGCCCCACCCTGCCTAGTTCAGGGTATCCTGATACACCTTGTAGGGTTACTGCTGAAAAGGGTCCCCCGCTACTAGGTTTTCTATTTCTAGCCAACATGCTAAGTTGGTTAAGTGTTTTGTAAACCTAACCCCCAATCAGTCTGTATAGTTTAGCATGTTCCATTTTGATTAAGTATTAATTCAATTTACTTAATCCTATCAATCCTGACTCAGCCTTAATTGTCTTATTAAAGCCTTGACCTCTCACATTAGACAGGTATTGTTGTGGCTGCCTGTTGCCGGTTGGGTCCGGGCAGTCTTACGCCATAACTCAGTCTAACCTCGGGTCTTTATTGGGCTTCGTGTTTAACTACCCACATTGGATAGGTATTGTTGTGACTACTGGACAGCCGGGCGGTTTCGGGCAGGTTTACATCACAACTCAATCCAACCTCGGGTTAAACACATCGTATTTTCTACATTTACATATTTTGTCTCTTTCCTTTTTATATGTAAATATTTGCGGCCCATTATTCAAATTCATCTTTATTGGTTTAAAATTTATTTATGCCACTTAATAATTTTTCAAGGTTGTTGGCATGCGTCAAACATGCCACACATATGTTCTATGTTTTAACCCCGTCGTCATTACCCCCGTTTTTATACGTTCACTAAAATATAACATATGTTGGGTTTAACATTTAAACCCAACTTAGCCACATGAAAAAGGGGAGGCTTATAACATGGTGTTTATATATTCTAAGTGACATAAAAGGGGAGTGTGAACGCATGAACTTGCAACATAACGATCTAATTAACATGAATTAGGCATATGTGAACTTGCATGGTAACAACATATAATCATGGCATAAACATACTTAAACATGAATCATTCAATTCATATAATCATAGCATAAACATACCTAGACATGAATCATGGTTTTTAATCTATTCATGTAAACTTGCAATTGGAATGTAAATCTAACTTAATTTATGTGTTACCTATATCACCATATGATTTTTATAACAACATAGGCCTAAACAGGGTTTCAACTAGGCATAACACCAAACATAGTTTGATCATGTTCATAAAAATGCTTGCTTTTGTTTCTAATACAAAAGTATGATTTGACAATTCCAACATAGATTCATATAAACCATAGTACCTAATCGAGTCCAATTTCACACTAAAAGTGATCATAAAAGTATGTACATCATATTGGCATAATAGTGAATCATATACTCGCATGAATCCCAAATAAAATACCATAACATATGGTTGTTAACATGAATCATATACTTGTATGAATCCCAAATAAAATACCACAACATATGGTTGTTATCATATACTTGTATGAATCCCAAATAAAATACCATAACATATGGTTGTCAACATAAACCACATACTTGCAAATATCCAATCGTATACCATAACATTTCCAAATCGTTTTAGAATCAAAGCAACATACAAATATAGATTATTATCGCCACAATTCCATTTCTCACTTTACACAAATCAAAACACAATTAATTATTCACATCGGAATAGCACTCTACTTACAACGTATGATGAATCTTCAATTCAGGAATCTGAATTCTGAATTTGGAGATGCTATCCTTTGTTGTAGGCGTTGTTTTGATTTTAATTGACGTTGCTTTAAGCTTTCGAATTATCTCCTAATTGTCCCTCAATTTCTGATGGCTATCTCTAGTCTCTCCTCAGCAGCATGACGGTCTCATCTCCATTTTTGTTTGTGTGAATTAGGGTGAGTCTTAGGTCCTTTTTATAGAGTTTGTGAGTTGATTAAGACCGTCGATGGAGCTTGGTTTAATAATAGCCGTTCGTTTGAAGGAGAGACCAACCAGGGGCTGACACCTAGCCCTAGTGACAATGCAAGGCTCAGAAAATCGACCAAACACAGACCAGGCCAGCCAGGGGGGCTGGGTTCGACCTGGCTCAGTGGCCAGGTCGACATGCCAGTCGACACCGAGTCGACTTGGCAGTCGACACGGGTGACCCAGGTCGACTGCCCAGTCGACCTGGGTCCCAGGTCGACTGCCAAGTCGACCTGGGTGCCTTGGGCGGGAAAATTCCCGCCCTGGCCAATTGGGCCCGATTTTGAATTTTAAATTGGTTTTTCTGAGCTGTTTTGGTCTGTTTGAATTTTAAACTGAATTCTGAAACTTCCGGAGGCCATATCTTCTTCATACAGAGTCCGTTTTACGCAAACTCGGACTCTATCCCAAGCAGAATTCCGAGACGAACGCAATGGCGTATCTCGTTTTCCTTAATTCTTTGATTTGAAATTAGTTATACTTTAATTTGTGAATTTCACTGTTATAGAATACACGGGGTGTTACATTCTCCCCCACTTAAAAGGATTTCGTCCCCGAAATCTTCAAGTTCAGGAAGAATGTACATCCTAACATCCAATCATCCATCCACTCATCCATCAAACACGAGCTTCCATTGTCCTTAAAATACTTCTAATGCTTCATGATCATATGCGAAGTGTGTGTGTGTACATGTACTTATCTAATGCAAAATCAGTCGGTCTACTGATTCAGTTGACCTCCTTAATGTGAATTATGTAAGTGTCATGAATCCATTATGTATGCAAATTCTCATATTCATGATTCTACATGAGTGCTCAACCATTCATATAAATGCAACATCCATATGACAACACATTAAACTTCAACCACATACGAATATAAATACATTTATGCATATGCAATATGAAGTGACTGAGCCGATCTAAAACCTAGATTGTGTGTGTATATGCAACCACGAGCAACCACTAGCAATCACTTGCAACCACTTGCAACCATCATCCATAACATGTTTCAATTACATGTTTTCATCCAAAGGGTTTCTTCCTAAAAGATAAGGTCGATCAGATATACCTAAAAAGATAGATAAAAGCGTAACTTAAGGAAAAAGAAAGACCAAAGATGTACCCTCGAAAAGAAAAGTGTAGGCTGCGCGTATTCTAGCTTCGGTTTCCCAAGTTGCGTCTCCTTCGGCGTCGCTCCACTGTACTTTAACGAGCTTGACTTCGCGGTTGCGTAGCTTCTTCACTTCCGTTCCTAATATGCGGGTTGGAACTTTCCTCACGGTTGCTTCGCGTTCCACTTCAGCTTCTTCTAAGATATTTGGCTCTACCACCTCAGCAGATTCATGTAGACATTTTCGGAGATGTGAAACGTGAAAGACGTTGTGAACTCCAGCCAATTTTTCGGGTAGCTCTAATCTATAGGCCATTTTCCCAATTTTCTATATAATAGGAAATGGTCCTACGAACCTTGGTGCTAGCTTTCCTGTGGTTCCAAAACGAACAACGTTCCTTAGCGGAGATACCTTAAGAAAAACTCTGTCCCCAACCTCAAATTCAAGGTCGGTCCTCCTCTTGTCGGCGTAGGACTTTTGTCTGTTTTGGGCTGTCTTCATTCTTCTTCGTATTAAGTCTACTTTTTCTGAAGTCTCTCGGATCATATTTGGTCCAAGTATGAGCTTATCTGTAGACTCCCACCAACAAGTGGGTGGTCGGCACGGTCTTCCGTATAAAGCTTCGAAGGGCGCCATTCCGATGGTTGCTTGGTAGCTGTTGTTGTAGGCAAATTCCACCAAAGGAAGATGGTCTTCCCACGTCCCTCCGAAGTCAAGGACGCACAGTCTTAAAAGGTCCTCCAAAACTCTGTTCACTCTTTCTGTCTGGCCGTCGGTTTGGGGATGATAGGATGTGCTTAAGCATAACTGTGTGCCTACCGCTTCTTGCAGACTCCGCCAAAACTCACTTGTGAAGATAGGGTCTCGGTCACTAACAATGCTGGATGGTATTCCATGGAGTCGAACAATTTCCTTGAGGTAAAGAGATGCTAGGGATGAGGCAGTTCTTTTACTCTTGACAGGTAAGAAGTGGGCGCTTTTAGTAAGCCTATCCACTATTACCCAAATGCTAGTGTTGCCTCTCCTAGACCTAGGCAGCCCATCAATGAAGTCCATTGAGATGCTATCCCACTTCCACTGCGGGACCTCTAGAGGATGGAGCAGACCGCCAGGCTTTTTCTGTTCTGCCTTAACCTGTTGGCACACCATACACTTAGAAACGAAATCTGCCACATCCTTCTTCATGCCGTTCCAAAAGAAAGTCCTCTTTATGTCCTTGTACATTTTATCCCCGCCTGGGTATATCGTCATCTTGGAGTGATGTGCTTCCTCGAGAACCTTCTTTACTAAATCCCTTGTCTGTGGGACGCATAGTCTTCCGTCTCGCCTTAGCCAACCCTTATCGTCGATGGAGTATCTGTTGAGGTGACTTGAAGTCTCACCCATAATTAGCCTATCAATCGTCTCCACAAGCTGAGGGTCTTCGCGTTGTGCTGTCCCTATTGAGTCCACTAAAGTCGGGCGTACTTCGAGAGACGCTAGCAAGCCTGGTACAAAATCGGAGGAGGGCCTAAAGTCAAAACTGGCTATAAACTCTAGGCTTTGTCTTTCAACAAACAATAGGCTTAGGGTTAGTTTCTTTCGGCTCAACGCGTCTGCCACTACGTTGCCTTTGCTCGGAGTGTAGGAGATCTCGAAATCGTATGAGGCAAGAAACTCCATCCATCTCTGTTGCCTCAAGTTAAGATCTTTCTGCGAGAAAAGATATTTCAACGATTTATGGTCAGTGTAAAGTTTGAACTTCTCACCTAGGAGATAGTGTCGCCAAGACTTGAGTGCAAAGACGATGGCGGCTAACTCAAGATCGTGGGTCGGGTAGTTCTTTTCATGCACTTTCAATTGTCTCCCGCCATAAGCTACTACCCTTCCTTCTTGCATTAAGACGGCGCCTAGCCCTGTCCCACATGCATCTGTATAAACTGTGAACATCTTGCTTCCATCTGGCAACGTTAAAACTCGGGCTGTTGTAAGAGCCCTTTTCAGTCGTTGGAAAGCAAACTCGCAATCCAAGTCCCAATTGAACACTAGATTCTTCTTGGTCAACTTTGTGAGCGGGGCTGATATCTTTGCAAAGTCTCTGATGAATTTCCGATAGAAGTCTGCTAGCCCGAGAATGCTTCGGACCTCTGTTGCGTTCTTTGGTGTCTTCCAATCCCGCACCGCTACTATCTTAGCCGGGTCTACTACTAACCCTTCTTTGGATACTATGTGCCCAAGGAACCTCGCTTCCTCTCTCCAAAAGTGGCATTTGGAGAATTTGGCTTTTAGCTGATGGACTCGCAGAGTTTCCATGATTGCCCTTAAGTGCTGAGCATGTTCCTCTTCACTCTTTGAGAAGATAAGGATATCGTCTACGAAGACCACTACGAACTTGCTGAGGAATTCTCTGAACACCCTACTCATTAGGTCCACGAAGTAAGCAGGTGCGTTTGTCAAGCCGAAAGGCATGACAAGCCATTCAAAGAAGTCGTCTGGGGTTCTGAATGCTGTCTTATCGATACTATCTTCAGCTACCCTTAGCTGATGAAAACCGGTCGACAAATCGAGTTGGGAGAAAACAGACGCTCCTACAAGTTGATCAAACAGATCGTCGATTCTGGGGAGAGGGTGCCTATTCTTTTTCGTTAGCTTGTTGAGCTCCCTATAGTCAACACATAGACGGAGTGAACCATACGCCTTTGTAGCGAACACCACTGGAGCGCCCCATTCTGAAATGCTCTTTCTAATGAACCCCTTCTCTAGAAGCTCTTTAATCTGTTTACTGAGCTCCTTTCTTTCCCGTGGAGCCATGTGTCTAACGGGCAACGCAATGGGCTTTGCATTATCTACAAGATATATGCGGAAGTCTATCTCCCGCTTCGGAGGCAAGCCCTTCACCTCTTCGAAGACATCCGGATATTCCCGGACCACTCTAACCGATTGCAAACTCTCAACAGAAGCATCTAGCGATTCAAGATAACTAAGCATAACCGCATACGAGGGATTACAAGTAATTTCCAAAGTATTACCGAGTTGGGTCAGGAGCCTAACCACCCTTTTCTCACAATCAAGGACGACACCATTACTGGATAGCCAATCCATACCCAAAATCAAACCATATCCCGAGAAGCCCAAAACAAAGGCACTACATCTAAATTCTACGCTTAGAATAGAAATTTTCAATCCCACACAGATCATAGACAAATGAGCTGGGCCCCCAATTGGGTTTGAAACAATTAAGGCGTCCTCTACCATACTAGTTTCTAGGTGCAGAGATTCTACTAAAGCGGACGAGATAAAGGAGTGTGATGCGCCAGAATCAAATAAAGTGCGAACTGGGTGATCATAAAGATAAACTACACTTTCTACAGAAGTATTTATACCTCGCTGTTGCAGAGGTGGCGCTTCTAGCACATGAACCTGTGCCCCTGAGGTGGATCCAGCCCTTTGCCCCTGTCCTCGTTTCTTTGGGCAATCCTTAGCCATGTGGCCTGTCTCACCGCAAGAAAAGCACCTGCCATTCATCTTGGCCTTCTTTTTCCGGCAATCTTTCACTAAGTGCCCCACTTTGCCATAGAAATTACACTTCCTCTTCTCTTTGTTGTCTTTCCCGCCCTTCTTAAAGTCTGTCTTCTTAGGTTGCAAACCCTCTTTCTTCCCTTGAGAGTTTTCTGCCTTTGTCTCCTTCTTGCCCTTATCCTCTTCGTTCAGCAATGCCATCTGCACCAACCTTTCATACGTAGCCCCCATGGGTATATGGGTCATGGCCAAACTGTGTAATGTCTCATTCAACCCCTTGACAAAGCGAAGAGCCTTCTTGTGCGGGGTGTTGACTAGGTCCAGTCCGAACCTAGTCAGCTGATCAAACTGGTTAACATACTCTTTGACTGTCATATTCCCTTGCTTAAGAAATAAGAATTTTTCCAACTGAAGACTCCTTTCAGCTTCTGAGAGAAATTTAGCCTCGAACCTTGCCCTAAAGTCCTCCCATGTTTCCACTGGTCTTTCTGCATTAGTGACTTCCCACGAGTAGGAAGCCTCACCTTTTAGTAGCCACACTGCCAGTTGTACCTTCTGCCTATCTTCTACCTCAAAGATGACGAATAAGTCCTCGGTTTCTTTCAGCCAATTCCTGGCTACTACGAAAGACTCAGTTCCATGAAAGTCCTTTCCTCCCATAGCTTTAAAATATTTACATATCTTAGCAAAAGTATTTCCCCGCGGAGGAGGTGGAGGAAGAGGTGCTGCTGCAGCTGGATGATTTCCTGCAGCTGGGGGAGGAGGAACGGTAGGACCTGGCTGAGTGGCCCTTGCTTCTAAGAATCGTCAGAACCAACCAGGTATTGGTATACCCTCTGGCAAGTTAAGTTCTTCGGACATGCTAAAACAAAAAGGATAGATTCAAAACGAAGGATAAAAGATAGTACCTATGGCTTTGGGGGACTTTGCCTTTTTAAAATATAATATTTTATCTTTAAAAATGCTTCTTTAAATTTTCCTTTGAAAATAAATTTTCAAAACTTTTTATCTTATCTGGTAAACCTATGCTCTGATACCAAGTGAAACACCCCACCTCCGTTAGGGTCACTCTCAAAGGAAATGCCCTAATTTTGGTGGAGGTTTATAAGTATAAGTCACAAATATACAAGACAGATATAAGAACACATATTTTTGAATAGCGGAAAACAACAACAACTTTTATTTCGTTAAAATACGTGTTACACAAACCATGCCATAATTGTCTTACAATCCTTCCAAAAACATAACATCTTCATAACTGTCTTGATTTCATTATTTAAAGAAGCATAAAGAAAACATAAATAAACTGCATAAGTCCCATAATTGTTGTCCAAAGCCATAGTCCAAAATGAAAAAGATCCAAGCAATACATTCTTTCTCTTCAAGCTGGATGTGAAAGCTGGTCAAGCTGCGGTATTCCCTCCCTGTGGACCTGGGGGGGAGGGAACGAAAGAAAAGAAGACGAAAGAAAAGTAGAGTCAGACATAAAGCCTGAGTAAGTCTAGGACTATTCAGTCTATGAATAAAGAACTGGGTATGATAAGTATAAACTGGAAATGGGAAAGCACCACAAACTAAGTTAAGTTGTCTGGAGTCGAATATACTATCGTACCCCATATTAATCTCTGTACCCATATAAACTAGTTCCCAACAGGCACCCCATAATCAGGGTGAAGTGATCCATTTCTGATGATCGGCTCCTACTCACATAGTTACATGTGTCTTACGGCCCCCGTTGTTGTAGTTACCTATGCTGGTCCCACCATGGGGTGTATCAAGTCCCATGGTGGCGGCCTGACACAATTCTAGAATGCACAGGTATGCTACTGGTGCCCAGTGCCTTATTTTTCTACGTCGGAGTGTGTGCACGCCCGCACCCCGTTAGAACCTACACTGCTGCACCACCGCCGTCGATTTGACCTCTTACAGTCAGCCCAGTAATCGTGCCCCACCCTGCCTAGTTCAGGGTATCCTGATACACCTTGTAGGGTTACTGCTGAAAAGGGTCCCCCGCTACTAGGTTTTCTATTTCTAGCCAACATGCTAAGTTGGTTAAGTGTTTTGTAAACCTAACCCCCAATCAGTCTGTATAGTTTAGCATGTTCCATTTTGATTAAGTATTAATTCAATTTACTTAATCCTATCAATCCTGACTCAGCCTTAATTGTCTTATTAAAGCCTTGACCTCTCACATTAGACAGGTATTGTTGTGGCTGCCTGTTGCCGGTTGGGTCTGGGCAGTATTACGCCACAACTCAGTCTAACCTCGGGTCTTTATTGGGCTCCGTGTTTAACCACCCACATTGGATAGGTATTGTTGTGACTACTGGACAGCCGGGCGGTTCCGGGCAGGTTTACATCATAACTCAATCCAACCTCGGGTTAAACACATCGTATTTTCTACATTTACATATTTTGTCTCTTTCCTTTTCATATGTAAATATTTGCGGCCCATTATTCAAATTCATCTTTATTGGTTTAAAATTTATTTATGCCACTTAATTATTTTTCAAGGTTGTTGGCATGCGTCAAACATGCCACACATATGTTCTATGTTTTAACCCCGTCGTCATTACCCCCGTTTTTATACGTTCACTAAAATATAACATATGTTGGATTTAACATTTAAACTCAACTTAGCCACATGAAAAAGGGGAGGCTTATAACATGGTGTTTATATATTCTAAGTGACATAAAAGGGGAGTGTGAACGCATGAACTTGCAACATAACGATCTAATTAACATGAATTAGGCATATGTGAACTTGCATGGTAACAGCATATAATCATGGCATAAACATACTTAAACATGAATCATTCAATTCATATAATCATAGCATAAACATACCTAGACATGAATCATGGTTTTTAATCTATTCATGTAAACTTGCAATTGGAATGTAAATCTAACTTAATTTATGTGTTACCTATATCACCATATGATTTTTATAACAACATATGCCTAAACAGGGTTTCAACTAGGCATAACACCAAACATAGTTTGATCATGTTCATAAAAATGCTTACTTTTGTTTCTAATACAAAAGTATGATTTGCCAATTCCAACATAGATTCATATAAACCATAGTACCTAATCGAGTCCAATCTCACACTAAAAGTGATCATAAAAGTATGTACATCATATTGGCATAATAGTGGATCATATACTCGCATGAATCCCAAATAAAATACCATAACATATGGTTGTTAACATGAATCATATACTTGTATGAATCCCAAATAAAATACCACAACAAATGGTTGTCATCATATACTTGTATGAATCCCAAATAAAATACCATAACATATGGTTGTCAACATAAACCACATACTTGCAAATATCCAATCGTATACCATAACATTTCCAAATCGTTTTAGAATCAAAGCAACATACAAATATATATTATTATCGCCACAATTCCATTTCTCACTTTACACAAATCAAAACACAATTAATTACTCACATGGAATAGCACTCTACTTACAACGTATGATGAATCTTCAATTCAGGAATCTGAATTCTGAATTTGGAGATGCTATCCTTTGTTGTAGGCGTTGTTTTGATTTTAATTGACGTTGCTTTAAGCTTTCGAATTATCTCCTAATTGTCTCTCAATTTCTGACGGCTATCTCTAGTCTCTCCTCAGCAGCATGACGGTGTCATCTCCATTTTTGTTTGTGTGAATTAGGGTGAGTCTTAGGTCCTTTTTATAGAGTTTGTGAGTTGATTAAGACCGTCGATGGAGCTTGGTTTAATAATAGCCGTTCGTTTGAAGGAGAGAACAACCAGGAATAGACACCTAGCCCTAGTGACAAGGCAAGGCTCAGAAAATCGACCAAACACAGACCAGGCCAGCCAGGGGGGCTGGGTTCGACCTGGCTTAGTGGCCAGGTCGACATGCCAGTCGACACCGTGTCGACTTGGCAGTCGACACGGGTGACTGCCAAGTCGACCTGGGTGCCTTGGGCGGGAAAATTCCCGCCCTGGCCAATTGGGCCCAATTTTGAATTTTAAATTGGTTTTTCTGAGCTGTTTTGGTCTGTTTGAATTTTAAACTGAATTCTGAAACTTCTGGAGGCCATATCTTCTTCATACGGAGTCCATTTTACGCAAACTCGGACTTTATCCCAAGCAAAATTCCGAGACGAACGCAATGGCGTATCCCTTTTGCCTTAATTCTTTGATTTGAAATTAGTTATACTTTAATTTGTGAATTTCACTGTTATAGAATACACAGGGTGTTACACTCGAGCTCTGATCCTGAGACATGGTAGGCTAGATTGTCTCGAATCGGTAGAGGACGATCCCTGGCCTCGGTTCATAAATGGAAATCCAATTTCCAAATACGTGACTTTGCGGTTTTGATTGTAGAGCTCAGTATGGCGACATGATATATGGTACCTATGCCGTCTATGATTGATATTTATGATTGAAATTGTTTTGACACTATACACTTATAGTAATAATAAAACATGAAATTTAACGTATCAAGCATTCTTTGGCTATTATAAGGTAAAACCCTATCCTCCGGCTTGTGTTGCATTGTGTGATGGGACTTGGGTCTTATGATAGCTTCATTATTTCTTTACTTAGCATTGCGCTGTTGTTTTATGCACTGGTATTCTTGGGAGGAAACCCGTTCTGTGTTATACGGCATGGTCCCTTGATTTACCTAACTTTGAAATAAAGATTAATAACTGTTTTAGTTCTCACACCAGTCCCATGACTGACCTGGAGTTTATTGTTTTAACCTAAACTCTGGGTGCCCTAATTTTCGACACGGGCATCTAGTAGTTTTGGTTTTGCAGATTTATATTCACAGGAACCTGGTTTATAGCTGGAATGATATCCGGAAAGCTCTGTATCCGTATATCTCTTTCAATTGTGTATTGTATTATTTTTTCCGCTGCAGTAATGTATTTAAACCTATGATATTTCTCTGATGTATAATATTTATTCATACTCTGCATATTCTTGTATTCTGATGTAATTGTTGTAATATACAATGAAATGTTCTTCTGTTTGCGTTCTTTTGTGTGTTGTTCTCAAAGTATCTGCTCTTTCCTTCACGGGGAAGTTACGGGTCTTCACATAACACATTTCGTATCTTCACTAGCATTCCATATCTTTGATAGCTCTTCCACTTTTATACATTTGATACCTTTTTCTTTTACTTTTGATAGCTCTTTACTTTCATAATTTCGATAACTCACAAACCATACTTTAGATTGCTCTTTACCTTCATACTTTATATGGCTCATTCCATTTTCATACTTCTGATACATCTCCATATTCATATATTTATAGTTCATCCATTTTCAATAGCCTCACAAGGACCTTTTTCCAATTTGCATCTTCTATCTCAAGGAACTTTTATCGGTTTTTAGTTTTTCAGTTGTTTCTAACATAGGATTTAGAAATTTCAATACCTTTTTATTGATTGGAGTAGTAATCATCCGATCTTCTTAATCTAAAGGAATACTTCTGCAGTCGTTAGTGAAAGATATTTTCATATATGAGATTTTAAATCACGACCATTTTTCTCGAAATTCTTCAAAAAACCTTTACAATCTTTGAATATAAAAATACTTATGCTCGTGAGTTCTTATTCAAAGTTTTTTTTTGAAATTTCTAACTTGTATGTATATGCAAATGTCATTAGTTTCTATTAATGATGAGAATTTTAAATATTCAAGTTACTTTGGATACCAACAGTTAATAATCTCTAAATACTTTTGAAAACATGGAGATTAATGTAAACTTCTGGTATACTTGTTTAGAAAGGAAATATCAGGTTATATAATTTCTATAGTTCTTTCTTCAAATACTTTTGGTTGGAAAAAATTTCTTATAGTTTCACCAAAACGTTGTCCTCAGAAAATGGAAAACTTTTCCTAGTTCTATTTGAAAATTTTCAACATAAAGTGCTTCAATCTTTGATGTATTTAAGAATTTTGAAATACGGATGCACATTTGAAATCAAATTTAAAACTGAAAGCCCTATTGGATTCTTGGATAACAATTTTAATTTAAAGCACTTTCTTACTTCTTTAAATATTTTGAAATTGAAACCTCAATTTGGCTTCTTTAAAGACTTTTGGAACATGGAAAAAATCATTGCAATTTTTTAAATACTAAATCCCTTTTGACTTCTATAGAAATTTTGAAATCAAAAGCCTCTTTTGGCTTCTTTTAATTGAATTTTGTTTGAAATTGAAAGCCTATTTCGGTTTTTACTTTTATTTTTTTATATATTTTCAAACCAATCTTTCTCGTTATTCCAAAGTGTTAGTATTTCATTAGTATGAAGTGAAATTCATACAATGAGATTTGATAATACCATGTTGCTAGCATAATACTAAAACAAAAGAATCCTTTTAAGTGTTAGGTCGATGGCTCTGTGTACAAATTAACTTAAATTTACATAAATTTTTCTAAGAAGGGTGCTAGATAGCTAAAAATTTAAAATAGGTTATCAAGGGTAGAAAAAGAATCATTGGAGGAAACTATCAACACTATTTAAATTTTAAAATCGATTGTTTATCGTTAACAATACATATACCATATCCGTTGGATGTCTGCAATATAAGTGTGGTAACTACTGTTCAGTTCAAAATAGTATGTTTGAAACATGCATAAAAGTCAATATATAATGAATTTCCATCTCTACCTTTTATATATTAAAAGCTAGGCTAACATTCATTTTGAGCTAATTTATATTGTACATAGTAGATATGTACATACATACATACATATACATATATATATATATATATGCATACATTCATATATATATATATATGTTGTATGTTAGACAGACATTCCTTACGTACAATCTGTTACAAAAGTATATATTGAATTAACAAACATATTCTATTGTATGTATAATACAATTTTAAGCGGTAGAAATCCACGTATAGAGTTTCTCCAAATTACTCAACTGGATTACTTTTTGAAGATCACTTCATATATAATGCATAGTTTAAGTTTTAGAAAATTCTTGCTTTTTTACTTTCATATACGAACAAATAAATATACCTACAAAGTAGCATCTCCTATATGTAAAATGTTGTGGTTCATCCTTACAATCTAATATAAACTAACACTTGTCGAAACAAATAAGTACAAAAAATAAAGTAGTAAAAAAATCAACTAAAATTATTTAGATTGTTTGTGACAACGGTGAAATGAACCAAATAATTATAAGTGGAAGGAAAATACACCAAAATGTGAATACAGTTCTGCTATAAATAGGATAGTTACGTCCACTAATGGAAATGAATTTTATTGATGTTTAAGACAGAAAATTACACAGAATTATATGCTAATTTCTATTACAAAGGCTTCTTTATATAATGACATTGGATCATGGAGTTGAAACCTTCCCATGATATGGGAATATAATAAAGAATATTGTATCATATTACTTCAACAAACCACTTTGATAGAAATTAAATGTAACGACCCAACTTTCGAACACATCGGAAGTCGTGCCATTAATAAGAATAAGAATAGATAGAAGATAAAATCATAGAAAACATCAGAATCTCACAGCGGAATTTTTACAAAAGATGATACTTCATAATATTACACAGCGGAACATATTACATCAGAGCATCATATCTCTAGTGATACAAGCCATTCATAGTACATCTTTAATTATATATATATCATAGATGACCAAACTGACAGACTTAATTATACAGTAGATATGATAAGTGGACCAACACACAGAAAGTTCCCATCCAGCTTCTCAAGTTTTATCCAATCCTGATTCACTTGTCTATTCATAACAAGTGTTATGAATACCCAAGAGTTTAAGGGAAACACGGAAAAATAAACTCCGGGTCAGTCAGGGGACTGATATGAGCAAACAGTTTAAAATAGATAAAAATATCTCATAAGACCACGTCGTGAATACGGAACGGGTTTTTACCTTATGGGATCAAAACACTTTGTATAATTTAAATCAGATATTATCATAGTGTCTATAAGTTTTCACAAATAATTTAGAATCTAGAAGAATGCTTGCATCTCACATTCCCCTATATAGTATACAAATAAAAACCCGCTTGGCACTTATGGAAATTGGATTTCCGACTATGACAAGGTATGGGTCCACCTTTCGATGATGTATCTCTAGAGGCGAATACACCTAGGTTCAACAAGAACGTCTTGCAACCCAACCCACACATGACCAACCACCCATTTCTCTTGAGTGTATTAAATGTATATCACCAACGGTTGGGCTCAAACCACCGTTCCCCGAAAAGGGACAGCATCGAAATAGATTAAAGAAGTAAAAGGAATTTCTCTAGAGAGGTGATTATACACCCTAATGGGAGTGACCCACATAGCCAAGCTGCCTGCCCGATTTTTTGTCATTTCCCGGGTGTGAGGCTTGAGGCTAGACTTACCTTTTCATCATCATTGTTTAATTTCTTTGAATGCTACATCGTCAAATCCATCGGAGATCGCTAATTGATTTCCACAAAAACACTCTGGTTGTCAGGCTAAAGAAGTTTCCCTTCTGTGCCAGCAACTGGTACGTCTGAAGAAACAACATACGTGATTCCTTTGGAAATATTCTGTTAGACATTCATCCATACAAGTTGTCCTGGGACTGGACAAACCGAAGGCACTATTTAAGAATAGCCCTTGTATATCGTCGTCTTCAATTTAAAAATCTTTGACGCATGACGTATAATCAAATCAAAGTGAAATATTTATTTCGGTCTCTTTGAAATGATTAGCGAAACATTTTCTTTTTAAATCATTAATCTAACATGATAAAAATCTAATTACAGTCAAACTGCACAGTATATGATCATCTGGCCTATATCTGGTATTTTTATCATGTTTTACAAATGGACAGTTTTAGTGTGTGCATCGCACACGGTTTTTCTTTCCATTTTGGTCGTCACTTTAAAAATGAATGCTTACCTTATTTTTCTTTAGAAAAATAGTTCTCATCAATATTCCTTAATCTGATTATTCATAAATGGATAAAATTTATGATCTATAATTTACTTTACAACTTTTACACTTCGTATTGTCAAATTTTCCCTTTGATTTCTTATACTCGATTTTGTTCTTCTTCTATGTACTAGTAAAAATTTCTATTTTTATTTATCAATTCTAAATACGATTAAAATTTACAGTTCTTATTTCATAAAGTACAGATCTGTCCGTGACCGGCTGCTTGTATCCGAAAATTGAGATTTACAGTTTAAAACTGACAAACATGTATATGTGTTGCATACGGTTCCTTATTACTTTGTTTGTTTAAAATATAAATATTTCCTTAGTAAATACATTCTAATTTAAATTATAAATTAAATTTATAATTTAATAAAATTACAGCTTCTGTGCTGACTTCTCGACTTCTGTCAACACCATGTCTGATCTTTTTACACTTGATCGACTTTCTTTTGTTGACTTCACAGTTTGAATATTTCATTAGAAAATCATTTCTAATTATATTTATAAATTAAATTTATAATTTAATTTACAGTTTCTGTATTTAAATTTCAGTCCTTGTCAAAACAGCATTTTTATCCTGATTCACTTCCTGTCTTGTCTTGCTATTTTAAATAAAAATTCTATTTTTATTTAAATATTTATTTTCTCTTTTTATCTAAACCATTAATTAATTTAAAAACTAGTTTAAATTAAAAATATATTCAAAATCCTTGTTTAAAACTGAAAATAGCAAAGTACCATGTTTGGTTAAAGTACCGGGCCAAAAACCCCGGTGTGCGCTCAGGAAAATAGCCTCGGTTATCAGCGTTTTACAAAGTACCAGGTTGATTTTCCAAACACCACATGACTAAAGTACCACCTTCTTGGATCACACCATTTTCCTGCCTGATCACCCCCAACCCCCATGCGCCCGATCCCTACCCAAAGTACCACCTTGGTAGTACCAAGGTCAAAGTACCAGCCCCACAAAACACTGCCGATCACTCTAAAACTATGGTGTCCCACTTCCCTTTGATCTGCCCAGCCCTGTGCATGTGCACAGCCCATACGGCCACCACCCATCACCTTCGACTGTCCTCTCCGATCACCCTCCACCTGCTGACACACTGCCAACGATTGGATCACTATTTCACGGCCCCTGGTGGGTTTTCACCGTACAATGCCTTTTTCCAGTAAAACTATCATCCAAGAAAGTGACCGCCCCGCCTCGCCTCGTCCATGCGCTGCCGCCAGCTTCTCGCCACACCACCACCACCTCCAGACGCCACGAACCCCCTGGACTGCAACCCCCTAGGCCCACCATCGACGAGCAGTTCAGTGAATAAAAACCGAACCCAAAAACCCACTTCCAACCCTCTTTTCACCTCGTTCTTGAAATCCACCCATTAAAAAAATAAACTAGTATTTTTCCTAGCATCCTCGTCCCTAGGTGATGCTCCACCCCCAACCACGTGCCTTCCCTCGGCCTGGATGATCGGAATTTGACCAAAGTTCAAATTATGATGATCTCACAATTTCTCTTGATTTAATGAACTAAAAATCATGATTCTTCTTTTAAAAATCATCATTCCGATCCTTTATTACGTTTATGTAATCAAATCAAGTTTTTATTAGGTTTGAAAAACCACTTTGAATTTAAGGACCAGAGAGCTTACTGTTGTTTTCTCTTTAAGTAACAGTGAGGGTTTTGGAAAGGTTTGCTTCATATTTAACAATTTATATGACATTATGAAAGGTTTAAAATTAGTATGGCATCTTGTTCTTGATCCACTAACCATAGATTAACTGATCTATGTAGATTTGTAGGATTTTTAAAAAAATATAGTGTCATGTAACAGTATCAGGTAATACAATTTTCTTAACCTTTGATACACAAGATTTCTAAATACCAACCCATGATATCATACCAAACAAGTAATCAACACTTAATATAATACCTGAACAAACACACTGCAATTATCCAAGTTCAACTTATAGTTTTTAACAGCCAAAGATACAGGAATTTTCAAAAAAATAAAATTAAAATAGTTTTACTCACCTTAAAGCTTAAAACCCTTGGCTTTATTCTCCTTTACTGGTTAGTTCAAAAGCTTGTGTTGTGTGTGGAGAATGGTGCGTGCTCATGTCTATATATAGTGGTAGAAATCATTAAAATATTGGTGGCAAAATTAGTTTTCAGATTTGTTTTGTTGATAATTGATAGACAACTCAAAAATAAAAATCTTTTTCTCTTGCAAATTAAAAATACCACCACCATATCACATGGCTTACCTCAGCCATTCTTCACCTGCACATGACATTCCTTGTACACGATCGTTTCTCCTTCCTATTGGCCTCTATGAAATGTCAACACTAAATGCTAATGTACCATACATTTTCACAAATCTTTTTCTTGGTTTAACCCAATTGTAGCATCCCTTTTGTACCATGTATATTCAGTTTTTTTCATGGGGTTTCTCAACCAAGATCTCCTCATGAAATTTGATTTAACAGTAAAGATATACAAAATTTTACTTGCCTTGCAAGGTTAGGCAAAAATCTAAAAGTTCTTGTATTCTTTTGATCACGGCATGTGATGGAATTGACATGAAAATCTTGAAAAATCTATATGTTAAGTAAAGATCTAGTGTAGGCAATACCCTAGGTGTATATGCAAGATTTTGTGAATCTTTATGCACATGTTTCATGGCAAAACAAACATGGTTTTAAAAATACAAAAGAAAGTGACAATTTTCAGAAATTTTGAGAGGAAAGAGAAGGATTTGAAAACTGAAAATACATTGATATCAAATGATTTTGCCATGTGAACATATATCTTCCTAGATCCTCACTACTAGCTTCTTTCTAGTGTAGGTTGCATCCTTGAATATTGTTCATGAAATCATGTTTGCAAAAGAAATGGTGTTTTCATGTTTTGATAATGTAAATGTAAACTTAAACTTGCTTTTGAACTTGCATTGACAACAAAAAATGGGTTTTGACATATTTTAATTAAAATGTTAGGAATCTTTTTAAATCAAGGATTTGCAAAAACTAAATTCTAAAATCCTTTAAAAAAATGAACAAAACATATGTAATAAAAATGGCAATTTGAAACTTTCTATGTAAAAGTATTGTTATCCATACATGTAAAAAATCAATTTAAGCAAACGCTAACAAATACATGCTATCATACATAAATGTCAAAAAATGTATTTTAGTAAGTGTTGTGATATATGCATATGTACATGCTATTATACATGACTTAACATGTTTTGAAATTTCAAAGTCTAGATTTTAAATCGTATTTGTAAACACGTACTTACGATCAATTAATAGCTGTGTAAGGGTTAGGTGTAAAATACTGGGTCATTACATTAAACCTATGTAACAACCCTGAATTTTGGGGTAAATTTAAAAATTTATTTTAACTAATTTTAATGGGTTTTGATATTTAAAATAATTTATTTTAAATAATAATGATTAAAAATTTATTTAAATCGAAGTTAGAATGAATAATTTAATTTTAATTATAAAAGGAGTTAGAAATAGCACGGTAGTTTGAAAAGCCAAACTTGAACTTTGACTGACCGTACACGATGCAAAATTTAACGGATTTTAGTGAAACCAAAAATATTAGAATCTATTTAAAAATATCTTTCTAACGAATCCGGAAAATCAAAATTTTATAGCGGGAATCAAAAGTTATGCCTAGTTTAAATTTCAGAATAGTCGTTGTAGGATTTATATATTTTTTAATATTAAAAATAGCCATTTTTCAGACGACCTCTGTTTTCTACGAAACCACTTTTGTTGGATTCGGAATGTCAAAATATGGTTAAGTTTAATTTTTCATAAGTTTTAGAATTATTTTGTTACCGTGGCAAAAAGATTTAAGTTTGGTCAATTTCGGTCAATTTTGATCGACTTGAAAAAAGGCCATTTTTCAAATAGGCTCAGAATTGAACGAAATTAATTTTCCTAGGTCCGCAGTATCAAAACATAGCTAAATATATTTTTTGGAATTTTTCGAAGTTAATTTGTGGCCCCGGTGAATCTATTCGTACGGTTGAATTAAAAATAAAAGTAAATATTTTGAATTAAAGAAAACTGGGTCAAGACAGTCATTTGAGCCTGCGGGACATAGCTAGATGAGTCCGAAATAGGGGTTAATAGGTGAGAACGATAGTCGTTGGGCTGAAATCTGGCAAAGTTGCAAATCGGGCCTTAATTGGGTAATTAATTAATTAAATAATATAAATATTCACTAATCCCCAAACCCTAATCCCCTCCCTCTAGAAATCAGCCACCGCCCCTCTTTTATATGGCCAAGAACATCCGATTTTCATCCTCTAATCTCTCTCAATCCTTTCAATGAAATCGTATGATTCTTTAGACTTATTTGTAGAGATTCATGAGAGCTTCGATTTCATACGTTATGATCATATATAGTTGCACGAATCCCAAGGTAAACCACCTCAAACCCGCGCCATAAACAGCCCCGCCGCACCCCCATGGCCCCACCGCAACTCCCCACACCTAGGGAGCCGTGCTCCCCCTCCTCCCTCTTCGACGTGGTGCCACTTGATCGTTGTCTAACTTCAAAATTTAATCGAAAATGGGAGACCTAGTTTTGAACGAAATAGGTTCAAAGTACTCAAGTCACGGCCATGATATATTGGAGGAAGAAGGTCCTATTTTGCTTTTATTTAATTAATTTAATTCAAATTTTTTTCCAATCTAAATTTAACCATATCTCACTCGTACGAACTCGGATTCGAACGATTTCAGGTGCGCCACGATCGTGAGACCGAGGCCTTCGCGATGAAACTAACTAGTCCTGATTCTGAGCAAGTTGAAATTTGGCCAAATTTTGGATCTGAACGGCTAGGAAATTCAAAACGATGTGAGAAATCTTATCTATTTTTATAAATAATTATATTTTAATTATTGTTCTCGCCTCTGAATCGCTATATGTATATTATTCTGCGCTATGGTAATTTAGGATTTATTTGTTTATGTATTTCTGTTATGTTTGATATATTCGCTTGGGTTGATACGATTAAAATCTCATATTTATTGAGATTCAAATTTATGTTCTAAATTCACGATGAAATTTATTTTTAATTCCAGATCCATTATTTTAGATCTGATGTTGCGCTGCTATTTAATTTTTTATTTCAGTTCTATTATTTCAGTTTTGTCAATGCGATCAAAATCTCATTTTATTGAGATTTATATACATATATATACAAATGATTCCTTAGAATTTGTGTGTTTAAAATTTGCATTTTGTGTATGTTGGAAATAGTTAAACCAAATTCATCATATTTGTTTATTGAATTGTTGGAAAGATTTTTAATGTCTTTCTTTTTGTTCATATTAAAAAGATTATCTTTTTAACATTGTTTTGTTAATATTAAAAAATATTGTTTTGTTAAAAAGAAAAGATAATTTTCACCGTTATGTTGTTAAAAAGAAAAGATAATTTTCACCGTCATGTTAAATAGAAAAGATAATTTTCACCGTCATGTTTTGTTACAAAGAAAAGATAATTTTCACCGTCATGTTTTGTTACAAAGAAAAGATAATTTTCACCGTCATGTTTTGTTAAAAAGAAAAGATAATTTTCGCCGTCATGTATTTTTTTTAAAATAAAAGATTGGATTCAAAGATTTTATTTTTATTGACATTTTAAGTAGGTTTAAAGGTGACATTTTTATTCACATTTTAGTTGTAATAAAAAGAATAGAATTAGAAGATTTACATGAGACTTGACACCCAATTATACATTGTTATCCTATGTATTGACCTGAAAATTTTACACCAAAATTATATGTTGTTCTCATATGTAGTTGTTATGAAATTTACACCAAAATTATATGTTGTTCTCATATGTAGTTGTTATGAAATTTACACCAAAATTATATGTTGTTCTCATATGTAGTTGATATGAATGTTGACATCAAAAAAAAAAAAAATAGAATATTGTTACATGTAGTATTATGGAAATTTACACAATATGTGATTTCATTAAAAAAAAAAAAAGATATTTTTAGCATTATGTGTTAAGCTGGAAAATAAGAATATTTTTAGCGTTATATGTTAACATGAAAAATAAGGATATTTTTAGCGTTATATGTTAAGATGAAAAATAAGAATATTTTTAGCATTATGTGTTAACATGGAAATTAAACATATTTTTAGCGTCAAGTTAAAATATGAAATTAAACTTATTTTTAGCGTCTTGGTTGAAAACCTAAAAATTAGATTAAAGAGAAAAGTTACATTTTTAATGTAAATTAGATTAAAGAGTCAAGTTACATTTTATAATGTAAAGTAGATTAGAAAGGAAAAATTACATTTTTCATGTAATTAGGTTAATGGAGAAAAATTTTCATTTATCATGTAAATTAAGATAAAGGAAGAAAATTACATTTTTATGTAATTGAGTTAAAGTTTATATTTTCATGTAATTAAGATTTAAAGTAAGGAAATTACATTTTTATGTAATGAAAAGATTAAATTTTGACGTTGCTAAATTATTTAATGCAATGTAGATTATATAAAAAAAAGTCACACTTTTAATGTAGATTATATTAAAAATAAAAGTTTACATTTTTAATGTGAATAAAGACAATAGAAATGAAATGTATATTTTTATCGTCACTTTAGATGCGTAAGAGAATAGAATAAATATTATATATTTTTATCGTCATTCTAGAGGCGGTAAAAAGAAGTTACATTTTTCAATGTAAATAAAAGAAAAATAAGAAGTTACATTTTTATATGTAATTAGGGAAATATAGAAACTTACATTTTTCAATGTGAATAAGGATGAAATTTTATTTTATTTTATTTTTATATGTAAATAAAAGAAGTTACATTTTTTCAATGTAAACAAAAGAAATAAAAGAACGATTAGGAATTTACATTTTCCAATGTAAATAGAATATGACATAAAAGTTACATTTTCAATATAATAATATATTGAATTATAAGTTTACATTTCTCAATGTAAATAAAATAGGAATAGAAATTTACATTTTTTTTAATGTAAATAAAAGGATTTGAAATTTACATTTTAAGGAATGGGATTTCATTAAAAAGGATAATGAAACCAAATATACATTTGGTGTAAATTGAAAGATGAAAGAAGAAAAAATTACATTATTGGATATAGCAGGTGTATGTGAATTATAATAAAAATAAACATTATTGTGCGCCATGTTATACCTCGAAATTATGTACACAAATAGGGATATTCGATGTTAACAAAATATAGTGAAATGAAATGGATGATGGAATTATATATAAGTATATATATGTAAATTATAATTAAACAAATCACGCGCAGTAGTTCGCGATTCGACAATCGTAACTTTAAATAGTTTTACCGAAATATCCGACCATCAGATTTTCCCAAAACTGAAACTGTTAGGTTCGCCTTGGGAAGATCTTTCTAACGATATGAATTGTGTTAAAATCCAACGATTAGATTTAGAGAAATTTTGTAACACCCCGTAATTCTGTAACACTAGGATTCACAAATCAAGTCAGAATTAAATTCTAAAATCAAAATCATGGGAAACGGGTTGCGCCATTGCATTCGTCTCAAAATTCTGCTTGAAAATGAGTCCGAGTTTGCGTAAATCGGAGTCCGTATGAGGAAGATATGGCCTCCGGAAGTTTCAGCGAAGTTCAAATTTCAAAACAGACTCAGAAGCGGGCTAGGCGGGAGATTTCCCGCCCAGGTCCCAGGTCGACCAGGGGGTCGACCTGGGGGTCGACCTGGGTACCCAGGTCGACCAGGGTGTCGACCTCCCCTGCTTTTTCCAGATCTTCAGCCTGGTTCGCTTTTCTGTATCCGGACGCCATTCTGACCAGATTCGTTGACTTCTACACTATAAAAACACCCCTAGGCCTCATATTTTCTCCTCACAACTTCTCTTTTCATATACTCTACTCTAATTCTAATTAAAATAAAATAATACAAAAATCCAAGACAAGGTTATGCTGTTCAAGTTTGCCAAGAAGAGATTCGAATCAAGATTAAAGCTTCAAGATAAGAATCAAAGGCTAACTAAAACGGTTTCGAGCAACGTCGCACGAATCATAGCAACGCCATCTTTCTATTCTAAAAACCGATCAATGTAAGTCGGTTACTTTTTAGATTTGGACGTTTTCTCTATTCGTGACATGAAATTAAAGGAATAAAAGAATATGCCAAATCTTTATGTTCGAATCAGTGCTTATATCCTTGGACTTAATTAAGAAGTGTTATGATTCGATGACCAATGAGGCTGTGACTATGAAACTATGGACCTTAAAACCTTATGCCTCTTTGACTATGAACATTGCCTATGACTGTGACTGTGACTATGAGAATCATTTCCTTGACTATGAACATAAGCCTATGCCTTGGATTAGGAAACATAAACTATTGCCTATGACATAACAAGGACAACTGTGATTAAACACCTATGATTCATGACTAGGAAAGTGTTGCTTAAGTTTGGTGACAATGAAATTGGGTCTAAACCTGATTATCTATTCTGTCTATTCTTGGTTTTCTTTGGTTTTAGACCTTGGGAATTTACCTATTAAGTTAGGTCTACCCCTGTTCTTGAACCTACGTCGTTATTCAACCCTTTTTATGTCATAAGATTTTCAGACCTATAGGCTTTCGATGTTTTAGATCAATTTCAGTGTAATTCATTAGGTCTGTAATTAGTAAATTATCATTTTATGCTAGTTATTATGTCTATCTTTTTCATAGCATCTTTGGTTCATTCCCTATTTTCTACGAATCTAGATTTATCTATAATCTAGATTGAATCACGATTATACGAACGGTGGGAATACGATTTGGGCAAAATATGAAATTTACTAAAAACGTAGTTTTTAACTTGGGAATTGGCATAAATTGGGAACATGTATTATGGCATGTTCATAGAAATGTAAATTGGATAAATTTGACATTAATTATAGGATGTGTAATTTGAATCTAGCATTAACTTGTAAATCTAGCATTTACATGAATTGTGAACTAGAATAATAAGTCTAGTTTGACATGAACTGTAATTAGAATGTTAAAGAATTGGATTAGCTAATTTGGCATAATAAGTATATTGGCATAAATTTGAAATTGGCCATAATTGTGAGTAATTGTCATGTTGGGCAAAAATCATGGTTAGTGACACTTAATTTGGTATAGTTTACATACCAAAAAGCATAAAAATGATATAGAGGGGAAAATGGGCCATAAGAATAAATGTTGACAATTTACATTAAAAGAGTAATCAGGAAATAAGTAAATTAGGAATAATTTACTTATAGAATTTGTTCTAAATGAGAAAATGTAAATTTAGGCAAATTAAAGGTTTATTAACGACATCTCTTTTAATAATACACCAGAAAGTTCTAGGGTGACAGAGAGGATAGTGTCTAGGCTTGGGTTTGGAAAATACAAGTTTCCTGCTCTCCTTGGCTATCCCTAACTGATCCGACGGACGGGATGGTTACTTTCAAAACCTGATTTGAAAATTAATCAAAACCCTTTGAACTTAGAAAACACGAATATGCCTAACCCGAGGTTAGACTGAGTTGCGATGTAAACCTGCCCGGAACCAACCGGCACATCCAGTAATCGCAACAATACCTATCTAATGTGAGTGGTTGCGGCTTTAATTTATTTAGTTAAAGCTAGAACAAGGATGGTAGGGGTAAGTTAACTAAGATACTTAACCAATTCAACATGATAACCAGACCGGTGGGTGGGATTAAGTTCATATAGACACTTAACACAGTTAAGCTAGAATGGGAGGCTTAAGTCCACAGGAATACTTAACCAACTTAACACAGTTAAGCTAGAATGGGAAGGCTAAGTCCATAGGGACACTTAACCAACTTAACATGGTAACAAGACAAGGTTTGTAGGGGTTAAGTAACTAGGAAAACACTTAGCCAAATTAACATGTTAACTAGACTAGAAGATAGGGGTTAAGTAAAGTTAATACACTTAGCCAAATTAACATATTAACTAGACTAGAGGTTGGGGTTAAGTAAAATTTAATACACTTAGCCAATTTGATATGTTAGCTGGGCTAGACCGTAGGGTTAAGTAAACTTGAACACTTAACCATCAGATTGTGATAAAGGAATAAGGCTAAGTCTAAAACATGAAGGGATAATACTTAACCATTAATAACATGTTAGTTAAAACAGACGGGCAAGGTTAAGTTAAAAAGGAACACTTAACCAACACAGGGTGAATGGGTAGGGTTAAGTAATAAGAAATACTTAACCAATATAACTTGGTTTGTGGTAGGGTTAAGTCAACATGAATTACTGATAAAACTTAACCAGTTTAACAGGATAAATGAAGAGGGTTAAGTTAGCTTGAATTGACTAATGACACTTAACCAATCCAAATTGACGGGAAAGAGAACTAAGTAGTAAACCTTAGTTACAAGGAGCTAAGTTGTAAACGTTAGTTAAGAAAACAACGATTCTGGAAACTAAGTGGTAAACCTTAGTTAGTAAAACTAAGTAGTAATTCTTAGTATACCACGGGAAGGAGCAAATGTCCGTCTGAGTAAAACAAAGCCTCCAACGAATTAGGTTACGAAGCCCGAGGCTTCGAGGGGACGTGAGGGTACTCTTGGTATCCCTCTGTGAGGCTGCAGATGATCCTCCTAGGCTCACAGAGGTTAAGGTCTGCGTAGAAGAACCAAGGGTATGCCTTGGTTGCAAAATATGGCAACCTAAAGACTAGGATGGACCACCGTGATTCGGCGAGAAAACGGTAGCCCTGTGATAGCAACTCGTCTTCTACCATCCATCTTGAGTCAGTCGAGATACGTGAAGCGGAAAGGCGGAGAACTCCAAAAGACCATATACTTGCTATCTAGTTATGGGTGAGGATGGCCATAGGTTAGTGGGGCATAGGGGGACTGCGTATAGTTCTCATTTTTCAAGGTGTGCCTTTCATTAGTTGAGGGAGGGGTCGAGTGGGACCATAGCCACTGGAATAAAAACAGACCTTAGCATCTGCATCGGCAGATATCTGAAAGCTCCCGACCGAGTTCTGTGTTTCTTGATTTGCCCTGCCACAGGACTCGGGCCGCACATTACAGGACATGTGCATCTTGACAAGCGATAACGATTCGCGATACATGCGTGGGGAAGTATGGGAACATATACCACTCTAGGTAGTGTGACCTAGACTTGGGGGCATCGTTCGACAGGTAGCATAATCTCTAGTTGGACTAGGTGGCATAAACCCTTAATCCGAGAAGCGATCAGCAGATAGCGTAAACTCTGATAGCGTAAACTCTAGTTGAATCTAGAAAGCACTTGATAGAAAATCCTAGATTAGATCTAGGTAATAAATAATAAATGTATGCCTGAAGGCAATGGAAACTACAGGGATTGGGATCACGTTATCGTTACTAGTTAGGACACTAGTTAGGTGGTGCAGAGATATAGAAATCAGTATAACAAGGAAATAGCGAAGCGGCGGAAGTATTAGAGCATATCCAGTTTATCTTATCTTAACATATCTTGTGATTATCTTGTCTAATCTTGCTGACCCTATCGTCATGGTGTTATCTTGTATTCAATTAATTCATGTCGTTTTGATTTTCCATGTTCACATGCTAGAAGTTACTGAACTTACTCAGGCTTTATGTCTGACTCTGTTTTTCTTTCGTCTTCTTTTCTTCCGTTCCCCCCCAAGTAGTAAAGAAGGGAATAATATAACTCAGGTTAAGTTGGATTGTCACTCTTTCCCAGCTTGAAGATTTGTCGAAGTTTTGCTTGGATTCTCTTTTCAGATTCTATGGCTGGCTCTTGCTACATTGGGGAATATAAATGATGTTTTATGCTTCTTTATTTTGTAAGACAGATGATACTCTGATATTATAAAGAAATCGTTGTACAAACTATTTTATCAATAAAGCAAAGTTTTATTTTCCGCTGTTGTAATTTTTGTCTATTTTGTAATTTATCTGCATCTTTTACCCTAAATGCTCCACATAACTTAGTGCATTCCCTTTGTGAGTGACACTAACGGATGTTGGTTTTACACGTGGTATCAGAGCTGAAGGTTACTAGATCAGATAAAGGATTTGAAAAATTATTTTCAAAACGGTTTTAAAAGAAGCATTTTCAAGAGAAAAGATTTATTTTAAAGGCATATTCCCCAAAGCCATACGCACTATCTTCCTCTGTTTGAATTCTTGTCTCCTTCTTTCTTGAGTCTCTTGGGCTCCTGGCTTTCTGGGAGGTAACCTCATCGATGGGCGAAGACGTGCCTGGCTTCCATCCATAGCCGTAGTTGTTTCACCTATGGCCAGTTTTCTTTCAAGCTTATAGGGTTTTCTGTACGATGGAAGCAGCTTTCGAGAGATTTGTTAATATGACTACACACGGTAGAGGATGAGGAATTCATGGATGTAGATTTAGCTCACAAAGGAGGAAGGAATTATAAAACCTAAGACAAGAGGAAGTATCTTTACTATGGTGTAATAGGGCATATAATTAAGGACAAGGGAAAGAACGAGGAACAAGATTTTCAGAAGGGCAAGTGCATACTTTCGCCACCAAGCGTACCTAGGAGAAAGGTAGTAAAGTTCTGCTGGAAGAATCTAGTTTTGTTGTTCGTACTCTTTCCTTTGGTTTTAGCGCTTCGCATTTGTTCATATCCACTTCCATAGTTGAATCTCTGCACCATAGTACTTGTATAGTAGAAAGATCCCACTAGAGTCTCAAATCCAATTTGGTGGTCAGACCAGTTTATTTTTGGTCAGTAGGGATTTGAGAATAGCTATCGAGTTTGCTTATATCATCTCACGTAGATCGTCTAAATTCGGAGGAGATATTCCTTGGGTGCTTGTCTGATGTTGGTTTAGGCCTTTGGGGCTTGTACTTGAGGAATGTCGAGTTCGACTAGGATGGTTTGCGTGAGAGATGAATAGTTGTGACAGGCACTCTAAAAAGCACGTAGTGACCTTACGACCCTTATAGTTATGGCATGGTGGATAAGAGGGAGACCTCTAATCATCTTAGTACATACACTTGGTACCGTGATTGACATCTGTTTATTTTGGAAATGGAGATCAGAAACTTCACAATCGTGAAGTTAAATTAGTTAAGACACAATGGAGTAAAGCTTAAGAAGGCTAGATACTAGTATCATACCCTTTCCTTAAGGGTGCATCCTTGATTTCTTTTTTTGTAGGAGCTTTATGCATAGTTGTTTCTCTCTTTCCAAAGTATATCCTGTAGGACGTATCATCGATCCTTAGGTAGAAACTCTTTTGGATGTAAACATGTATTTGAAACATGTTATGGTTGATGGTTGCGAGTGGTTGCTAATGGTTGCTCGTGAATGCATATACATACGTATTAGGCACTAGATCAGTTCGGACGCTTTCATATTGCATTTACAGATATGTATTTGTTTGGAAGTTGAAATTGATATGTTATCATATGGATGTTGCATATGGATGAATGGCTATGCACACATGTAGTATTTACATAACTAGGGATGCTTGCATACATGATTGGACACATGGCACTGACATGATTCGCATTAAGGAGGTCAACTGAATCAGTAGACCGCCTGATTTTTCTTTAGATAAAGACATATACACACACTATGCATATGAACATGAAAGCATTAGAAATCTTTTAAGGAAAATGAATGCCTGTGATTGAATGGTTGAGTAGATGGGTGATTGGACGGTATGACACATTCTTCCTAACTTGAAGATTTCGGGGACGAAATCCTTTTAAGTGGGGGAGAATGTAACACCTCGTAATTCTGTAACACTAGGATTCACAAATCAAGACAGAATTAAATTCTAAAATCAAAATCAAGGGAAACGGGTTGCGCCATTGCGTTCGTCTCGAAATTCTGCTTGAAAACGAGTCCGAGTTTGCGTAAATCGGAGTACGTATGAGGAAGATATGGCCTCCGGAAGTTTCAGCGAAGTTCAAATTTCAAAACAGACTCAGAAGCGGGTTGGGCGGGAGATTTCCCACCCAGGACCTAGGTCGACCCCCTGGTCGACCTGGGGGTCGACCTGGGTACCCAGGTCGACCAGGGTGTCGATCTGGGGGTCGACCTCCACTGCTTTTTCCAGATCTGCAGCCTGGTTCGCTTTTCTGTATCCGGACGCCATTCTGACCAGATTCGTTGACTTCTACACCATAAAAATACCCCTAGGCCTCATATTTTCTCCTCACAACTTCTCTTTGCCTATACTCTGCTCTAATTCTAATTAAAATAAAATAATACAAAAATCCAAGACAAGGTTATGCTGTTCAAGTTTGTCAAGAAGAGATTCGAATCAAAATTAAAGCTTTAAGATAAGCATCAAAGGCTAACTCAAACGGTTTCGAGCAACGTCGCACGAATCATAGCAACGCCATCTTTCTATTCTAAAAACCGATCAATGTAAGTCGGTTACTTTTTAGATTTGAACGTTTTCTCTATTCGTGACATGAAATTAAAGGAATAAAAGAATATGCCAAATCTTTCTGTTCGAATCAGTGCTTATATCCTTGGACTTAATTAAGAACTGTTATGATTCGATGACCAATGAGACTGTGACTATGAAACTATGGACCTTAAAACCTTATGCCTCTTTGACTATGAACATTGCCTATGACTATGAACATTGCCTATGAGAATCATTTCCTTGACTATGAACATAAGCCTATGCCTTTGATTAGGAAACATAAACTATTGCCTATGACATAACAAGGACAACTGTGATTAAACACCTATGATTCATGACTAGGAAAGTGTTGCTTAAGTTTTGTGACTATGAAATTGGGTCTAAACCTGATTATCTATTCTGTCTATTCTTGGTTTTCTTTGGTTTTAGACCTTGGGAATTTACCTATTAAGTTAGGTCTACCCATGTTCTTGAACCTACGTCGTTATACAACCCTTTTTATGTCATATGATTTTCATACCTATAGGCTTTCGATGTTTTAGATCAATTTCAGTGTAATTCGTTAGGTCTGTAATTAGTAAATTATCATTTTATGCCAGTTATTATGACTATCTTTTTCATAGAATCTTTGGTTCATTCCCTATTTTCTACGAATCTAGATTTATCTATAATCTAGATTGAATCACGATTATACGAACGGTGGGAATACGATTTGGGCAAAATATGAAATTTACTAAAAACGTAGTTTTTAACTTGAGAATTGGCATAAATTGGGAACATGTATTATGGCATGTTCATAGAAATGTAAATTGGATAAATTTGACATGAATTATAGGATGTGTAATTTGAATCTAGCATTGACTTGTAAATCTAGCATTTACATGAATTGTGAACTAGAATAATAAGTCTAATTTGACATGAACTGTAATTAGAATGTTAAATCAGAATTGGATTAGCTAGTTTGGCATAATAAGTATATTGGCATAAATTTGAAATTGGCCATAATTGCGAGTAATTGTCATGTTGGGCAAAAATCATGGTTAGTGACACTTAATTTGGTATAGTTTACATACCAGAAAGCATAAACATGATATAGAGGGGAAAATGGGCCATAAGAATAAATGTTGACAATTTACATTAAAAGAGTAATTAGGAAATAAGTAAATTAGGAATAATTTACTTATAGAATTTGTCCTAAATGAGAAAAATGTAAATTTAGACAAATTAAAGGTTTATTAACGACATCTCTTTCAATAATACACCAGAAAGTTCTAGGGTGATAGAGAGGATAGTGTCCAGGCTTGGGTTTGGAAAATACAAGTTTCCTGCTCTCCCTGGCTATCCCTAACTGATCCGACGGACGGGATGGTTACTTTCAAAACCTGATCTGAAAATTAATCAAAACCCTTTGAACTTAGAAAACACGATTATGCCTAAACCGAGGTTAGACTGAGTTGCGATGTAAACCTGCCCGGAACCAACCGGCACATCCAGTAATCGCAACAATACCTGTCTAATGTGAGTGGTTGCGGCTTTAATTTATTTAGTTAAAGCTAGAACAAGGATGGTAGGGTTAAGTTAACTAAGATACTTAACCAATTCAACATGATAACCAGACCGGTGGGTGGGGTTAGGTTCATACAGACACTTAACACAGTTAAGCTAGAATGGGAGGCTTAAGTCCATAGGAACACTTAACCAACTTAACACAGTTAAGCTAGAATGGGAGGGCTAAGTCCATAGGGACACTTAACCAACTTAACATGGTAACAAGACAAGGTTTGTAGGGGTTAAGTAACTAAGAAAACACTTAGCCAAATTAACATGTTAACTAGACTAGAAGATAGGGGTTAAGTAAAATAAATACACTTAGCCAAATTAACATGTTAACTAGACTAGAGGTTGGGGTTAAGTAAAATTTAATACACTTAGCCAATTTGATATGTTAGCTGGGATAGACCGTAGGGTTAAGTAAACTTGAACACTTAACCATCAGATTGTGATAAAGGAATAAGGCTAAGTCTAAAACATGAAGGGATAATACTTAACCATTAATAACATGTTAGTTAAAACAGACGGGCAAGGTTAAGTTAAAAAGGAACACTTAACCAACACAGGGTGAATGGGTAGGGTTAAGTAATAAGAAATACTTAACCAATATAACTTGGTTTGTGGTAGGGTTAAGTCAACATGAATTACTGATAACACTTAACCAGTTTAACAGGATAAATGAAGAGGGTTAAGTTAGCTTGAATTGACTAATGACACTTAACCAATCCAAATTGACGGGAAAGAGAACTAAGTAGTAAACCTTAGTTAAAAGGAGCTAAGTAGTAAACCTTAGTTAAGAAAACAATGATTCTGGAAACTAAGTGGTAAACCTTAGTTAGTAAAACTAAGTAGTAATTCTTAGTATAACACGGGAAGGAGCAAATGTCCGTCTGAGTAAAACAAAGCCTCCAACGAATTAGGTTACGAAGCCCGAGGCTTCGAGGGGACGTGAGGGTACTCTTGGTATCCCTCTGTGAGGCTGCAGATGATCCTCCTAGGCTCACAGAGGTTAAGGTCTGCGTAGAAGAACCAAGGGTATGCCTTGGTTGCAAAATATGGCAACCTAAAGACTAGGATGGACCAGCGTGATTCGGCGAGAAAACGGTAGCCCTGTGATAGCAACTCGTCTTCTACCATCCATCTTGAGTCAGTCGAGATACGTGAAGCGGAAAGGCGGAGAACTCCAAAAGACCATATACTTGCTATCTAGTTATGGGTGAGGATGGCCATAGGTTAGTGGGGCATAGGGGGCCTGCGTATAGTTCTCATTTTTCAAGGTGTGCCTTTCATTAGTTGAGGGAGGGGTCGAGTGGGACCATAGCCACTGGAATAAAAACAGACCTTAGCATCTGCATCGGCAGATATCTGAAAGCTCCCGACCGAGTTCTGTGTTTCTTGATTTGCCCTGCCACAGGACTCGGGCCGCACATTACAGGACATGTGCATCTTGAAAAGCGATAACGATTCGCGATACATGCGTGGGGAAGTATGGGAACATATACCACTCTAGGTAGTGTGACATAGACTTGGGGGCATCGTTCGACAGGTAGCATAATCTCTAGTTGGACTAGGTGGCATAAACCCTTAATCCGAGAAGCGATCAGCAAATAGCGTAAACTCTGATAGCGTAAACTCTAGTTGAATCTAGAAAGCACTTGATAGAAAACCCTAGATTAGATCTAGGTAATAAATAATAAATGTATGCCTGAAGGCAATGGAAACTACAAGGATTGGGATCACGTTATCGTTACTAGTTAGGAAACTAGTTAGGTGGTGCAGAGATATAGAAATCAGTATAACAAAGAAATAGCGAAGCGGCGAAAGTATTAGAGCATATCCAGTTTATCTTATCTTAACATATCTTGTGATTATCTTGTCTAATCTTGCTGACCCTATCGCCATGGTGTTATCTTGTATTCAGTTAATTCATGTCGTTTTGATTTTCCATGTTCACATGCTAGAAGTTACTGAACTTACTCAGGCTTTATGTCTGACTCTGTTTTTCTTTCGTCTTCTTTTCTTCCGTTTCCCCCCAGGTAGTAAAGAAGGGAATAGTATAGCTCAGGTTAAGTTGGATTGTCACTCTTTCCCAGCTTGAAGATTTGTCGAAGTTTTGCTTGGATTCTCTTTTCAGATGCTATGGCTGGCTCTTGCTACATTGGGGAATATAAATGTTGTTTTATGCTTCTTTATTTTGTAAGACAGATGATACTCTGATATTTTAAAGAAATCATTGTACAAACTATTTTATCAATAAAGCAAAGTTTTATTTTCCGCTGTTGTAATTTTTGTCTGTCTTGTAATTTATCTGCATCTTTTACCCTAAATGCTCCACAGAACTTAGTGCATTCCCTTTGTGAGTGACACTAACGGATGTGGGGTGTTACAAATTTGTAAAACAAATTTGGTTGAAAACAGCGCCAAGGTCGTCTATTGACTTGAAGCGTCGTTAAATAAAATTCAACTATTTTTATATAAATAAAAACAGAGATTAATTGATATAAATTAATATTAACTATAAGAAATGATTTGAAATAATATATACGCGAGAATCATTTGAAAGGTCCGAGTTCAATCTCATTTCAAATGATTATTCGTCGATCTAAGTCGAAGAGTTGAAGACGGTGATTGAAGACCGACGATCTTCATGTCGAATGGATGAGTTACCATTGACGCCCATGATTGGAGTAGCTACCTTGAAGGGGCTACAATGGTGGTCGTCCAGACTACTTGTTGATTGTTCGGATATGCGAGGTATAAGGTGCCTCCGGTTTCGTTCAGACCCAGAACGGACTTGAAAATGGATTGTATGTCTGACATTGTATTCCTTTATATGGTATTCGTTGATCTCTGCTAAATATATATCTGTTTGGTGTTTAACACCCTTCACTAAGACGTACGAGCTTAGAGGTTATATATTGGTAGGAATCAATGGTACGGTATGGATTGACAATGTGGCATGCTAAGATGCAGATGATCAAGGCTTTTGTTGAAAAGCAGGCCTTGTGGTTGATGATCAAAGCACGGCCTGTTTAGGCGTAGCTTTGTGTATAGCGTGACTTCGCGAGCCTCACACCCCGGTTGAGTCTAAAACGGAGCAAGGGAATGCAGGGAGAGCAGCACGTTTCTTTCTAGCTAGAAGTGGTGTTTGGTTTTACACGGCCCGACATTTTACTTATGTGGATGATGGAATGAGGCGCCTCGGATGATAGGTCCTATAGGACCGGGAAACATGTGTTCAGGAATTGCCAATCTGCAAAATCGTATGTGTGGACCGGCCCTGCAGCTTTCCAAGGGTTCATTGCGGGGGATCCTGAGACATTAGCTAGAGTGTCTCGAATCGGTAAGGAGATCGTTCCTAGTCTTGACTCATGACGGAAACCCAATTCCCAATACGACCCTACGGACTTGATTGTATTACTAGTATGGAGGCATAGTATATGGTAGCTATGCTTTCTAGGATTGATACATTTACTTTGAAATGTTTTTGGAACATATATACACTAATAATAATATCATATTCGTTTTTATCGTACCAAGCATGTTTAATCATCATAAGGTAAAACTCTATACTCCAGTTTGCGTTGCATTGTGTGATGGGACTTGAGTCTTATGATGATTCCATTTTTCTAAAAAGCATTGCGTTGTTTAACGATTTACTTTAATTTATGCACCGGCAATCCATTGGAGTAAAACCCATTCCGCATTAGCGGCGTGGTCCTTGGATTTGCCTTATTGCTATTAGTTATATTAGTTAAGAATTCTCACACCAGTCCCATGACTGACTCGTAGTTTGTTTCACTTTGCAAACTCGGGTGCCCTCTTTTCCACACGGGCAGTCGAGTAGCTTTTTGTAGATATTTATCTCTTGAGCAGGATTCTGGATCGAAGCCTAAAGCTGTGTCCAGAGCATAGAAGTCTTCCGCTGTTTAGTGTATTTAATTTATTGAAATTTACCTTCCGCTGTAATTTTATTCAGTGTACTCTGATATGTTCTGTACTCTGATGTAACATTATTGTAATGTTTATAAAAGTCTACTGTTATTGTTCTGATGTTGTTTTATTCCCAGAGTTAACGTGTTCATGATTTGAACAGTCTTGGTCAATCTAGCGATCGATCGGTCCGGGCAAACCTGAGCCGTTACAGTTGGTATCGGAGCTCTGGTTAGCTCAAAATCTTTGGGGTACAACTCGTTAGAACTGAACAAAAGACTCAACAGAGATTGGATTAGTAATATCCAATAAGAATACTCATTAGAGATAGGATCAGTAGTATCCTAGAATGAGAAAACTCATTAGAGATGGGTTAGAAATGCCCTAGAATGAGTTGAGAGTGACAAGCTTATAATTAACGTATTTGTGATTATATATAATCCGATCTTTGGAAATATGATTTTTGAATATATAAAGTTATATATTTTAAAAGTTAATCAACAAATAAAATTATTTAAGATAGGATACTTAAACAACTTTTAGCTTCGTTCCTTTTCGAGAACGAAAAGTTTTAAGTGGGGGAGACTGTAACAACCATGAATTTTGGGGTAAATTTAAAAATTTATTTTAGCTAATTTTAATTAGTTTTGATATTTAAAATAATTTATTTTAAATAATAATGATAAATTTTTTATTTAAATCGAAGTTAGAATGAATAATTTAATTTTAATTATAAAAGGAGTTAGAAATAGCGCGGTAGTTTGAAAAGTCAAACTTGAACTTTGACTGACCGTACAGGATGCAAAATTTAACGGATTTAAGTGAAACCAAAAATATTAGAATCTATTTAAAAATTCTTTCCAACAAATCCGGAAAATCGAAATTTTATAGCGAGAATCAAAAGTTATGCCCAGTTTAAATTTCAGAATAGTCGTTGTAGGATTTATATATATTTTAATATTAAAAATAGCCATTTTTCAGACGACCTCTGTTTTCGACGAAACCACTTTTGTCGGATTCGGAATGTCAAAATATAGTTAAGTTTAATATTTCATAAGTTTTAGAATTAAGTTGTGACCGTGGCAAAAAGATTTCAGTTTGGTCAATTTCGGTGAATTTTGATCGACTTGAAAAAAGACCATTTTTCAAACAGGCTCAGAATTGAATGAAATTACTTTTCCTAGGTCCGCAGCGTCAAAACATAGCTAAAATATTTTTCGGAATTTTTCGAAGTTAATTTGTGGCCCCGGTGAATTTATTCGTACGGTTGAATTAAAAATAAAAGTAAATATGTTGAATTAAAGAAAACTGGGTCAAGACAGTCATTTGGGCCTACGGGATATAACTAGATGAGTCCGGAATAGGGGTTAATAGGTAAGAACGACAGTCGTTGGGCTGAAATCTGGCAAAGTTGCAAATCGGGCCTTAATTGGGTAATTAACTAATTAAGTAATATAAATATTCACTAATCCCCAAACCCTAATCCCCTCCCTCTAGAAATCAGCCACCGCCCCTCTTTTCTGTGGCCAAGAACATCCGATTTTAATCCTCTAATCTCTCTAAATACTTTCAATGAAATCGAATGATTCTTTAGATTTATTTGTATAGATTCATGAGAGCTTCGATTTCATGCGGTTATGATCATATATAGTTGCACGAATCCCAAGGTAAACTACCCGAAACCTGCACCATAAACAGCCCCGCCGCACCCCCATGGCCCCACCTCACCTCCCCTCACCTAGGGCGTCGTGCTCCCCCTCCTCCCTCTTCGACGTGGTGCCACTTGATCGTTGTCTAACTTCAAGATTTAATCGAAAATGGGAGACCTAGTTTTGAACGAAATGGGTTCAAAGAACTCAAGTCACGACCGTGACATATTGGAGGAAGAAGGTCCTATTTTTCTTTTATTTAATTAATTAATTTAATTCAAATCTTTTTTTCCAATCTAAAGTTAACCATATCTCACTCGTACGAACTCGGATTCGAACGATTTCAGGTGCGCCACGATCGTGAGACCGAGGCCTTCGCGATGAAACTAACTAGACCTGATTCTGAGCAAGTTGAAATTTGGCCAATTTTTGGATCTGAACGGCTCGGAAATTCAAAACGATGTGAGAAATTTTATCTATTTTTATAAATAATTATATTTTAATTATTGTTCTCGCCTCTTGTGACGATCCCAAAACCCCGTGACACGGTGTTAAGGATAATCATTGGAATATAACACATTAATCATCATTAGCAGATCACAGATAATAGCATAAACAGAAAAATAGAATAATTTACACACATATGACAGCGGAATCATATAGATAACATCACATCAGAGAAGCACAGTACAGGATACAACTTAGTACTTAATGATACATAATCAGTCACCATCGCCTGAGGCGGAATCATACATAAAGAGTACACAAAAGGAATATCAGTCTACATCGCCAGTGGCGGAATCATAATATAGATACAATAATGGCGGAGAAAATCCAAGTCAGCACGGTGTAGTCAAGCCTCGCCATGAGCCAAAAGGTGCGTCAGAAACCTGTAACTAGGCTGCCCGTGCGAAAATAAGGGCACCCGAGTTTGCAAGGTGAAACAAACTACGAGTCAGTCATGGGACTGGTATGAGAAATCTATTCAACTTATTAACAACAATAATAAGGCAAATCAAAGGACCACGCCACTTTCGCGGAACAGGTTTACTCCAATGAGTGCTAGTGCATGAAGTAAAGTAAATGATTAAATCAACGCAATGCTTTTTCTAAAATGAAGCCATTATAAGACTCAGGTCCCATCACACAATGCAACGCAAGCCGGAGGATAGAGTTTTCCCTTATAATGGCCAAAGATGCTTCATACGAATAAAACAAAGTGTTTGATATTATTACTAGTGCATATATGTTTCAAAAGCAAATTCAATCATAAATAACAATCCTAGACGGCATGGGTACCATATATCATGTCGCCATATTAGTAATACAATCACAACCGCACATATCGTATTGGAAATTGGATTCCTTCATGAGTCGAGGCAAGGGGCAAGCTCCTCTCCGTTTGAGACACTCTAGCAAATGTCCCGGGACCGCACACAGCAATCCCCTGGATCCTCCAAGGCCGGTCCTCTCTTACTTTTGAGGATTAGCAATTCCTGAACACACGTTTCCCGGTCCTTACAGACCTATAATCGAGGCGCCTCGCATTCCAACAACCACACAGGTGAAAAGTATATATAATGTCAGGGCTGGTAGGTCACTGACACCACCACAGCTAGAAAGAAACGTCGTGCACTCCTTGGGTCCTTCTCCCGTTTTTGACTCATACCGGGGTGTGAGGCTCACGAATTCACGTTATACACAAAGCTACGTCACACAGACTATGCTTTGATCATCAACCACAAGACTTTGCTTTGCAACAGAAGCCTTGATCATATGCCACTTAGGCGTGCCACACAGGCAATCCACTCCATGCGACTGATTTCTGTCAATACATAACCTCTAAGCTCGTACGTCTCAGAGAAGGGCGTTAAGCAAGAGAATAAATTCTCCGCCGCCAAACAGATATATATTTAACAGAGATCAATCAACACAGAACAAAATCCAATGTCAGACACACAGTCCATTTACAAGTCCGTTCTGGGTCTGAACGAAACCGGAGGCACCAATTCCTCGCATATCCGTACAATCAACACTATGTTTGGACGGCTACTACTTCAATTCCTTCATGGTAGCTACTCCAATCACGAGCATCAGTAGCGCCCATCCATCCAACGTAGAGATCGTCGGTCTTCAGTCTTCTTCGACTCTTCGACTTCTCAACGTCGATCGATTATTTGAAATGAGATAAACTCGGCCTTTTCAAATAACCCACGTATATTTAGATTTTCAAACCAATTAATCACAGGGTTGAACTATTCAACATTCACATTTCAGTTGTTTAGTTATAATTTTCACGTCAAATACATTCAACCATCACATATCAAGCAAACACAACAAAATTGGTTTATTTTCACTCTATATCGTCTATAGCACTTAATAACGATATATCGCCATTTTTATTTAATTTAAAAACGGCCATAATTAATTAAACGACGTTTCAGGTCGTGGCGATGCACTGGCGCTGCTTTCCACTAATTTTGTTTTACACATATAGGAAAATCTAACCGTTGGATCTTCACAAATTTTACATCATTAGGAAGGTCTTTTCAAAACGAACCCAACGGTTCCAGTTTTAGGAAAATCCGACGGTCGGATCTTCCACACTAACCATTTGAAGTTACGATTTCAATTTACGAACTGCAGCGTCGTTATTCGATTTAATTTAATTATATTTATATATATATATATAAATATAATCGTTTCTGGCGCTGTTTTTCACTGATTTTGAATTAAACATTCCAGACAATCCAACCGTCGGATCTTCACAAAGTTGGTGCCGTTGGAAAGATATTTCCAAGGCGAACCCAACGGTTGAGGTTTCGGGAAAATCCAATGGTCGGATCTTCCGCACTAGTCATTTGAAATCACGGTTTCAAAATATGAACTGCACGGCCACGTTTCGTTTTAATTATATTTATATTTATATATTTATATAAATATAGTCCATTCAACAATTCCTATATCGTTTTCACTTCAAATATTTTTCTAACACCTTAGAATTTTGGAAAATTTTGCCATAACCTCCCCTGTACCGGGGGCATCGGGAAATCGCAAATAGCGTTCCCGGTCCTTCTAATCTCAAAAAGAAAAAGAAAAAGCCAAGCGGCTAGCCAATAGGCTCATAAAATCATCACCCAAACAAATCTGTAAATGTGTACCTATTTGTCGGGCACAAAATTTTATTCCTCTTCTCTAGCCCCTTTTGCTTTAACCTGTTCAATAGATATGCATGCACATATATACAATTTCTAACATTTATCATTTTCTATTCAACTTCATATTTGACTTGCTTTGGTCTAAAAATACCATTCATTCTAATGTCGCATGCATAGGCTAAAATCATATCATTAGCTAGTTAATGTATATTTCAGCTCATGCACGTTTATTTGAACAAGTGGATATTTTTAACACTTCATATTTCAAAGATGATAATTTTGGCGAACTAAAATAGATTTCAACACATGACTATTTTATTTAGTTCCTATGCATGTTAAAAATAATATTTCTATCACAAATATTTATTTCAACGTCCGCATATCTTTAGCATATCACACATATGATAAAAATCATATTTTTATCATTTAAAATATTTATTCAACCAATGTATGGTTTCAACACTTCATAGTTTCAATAAAAATGTAATTTTTATCGTTCAATCTTTTTATTCAACACATGAATATTTCCACTACACACACTTCTCAACAAATGAGCATTTCCACACATGGACAATTTATTTATGTTGTTCATATTAGAAAAGATGAAATTTTGATTGTTGAAACTATTCATATAAAGCGAATATTTTTCTTTCTTCATATATATATAAAAATGTGATTTTTATTGTTTATACACTTCATTCATTCACAAATGAATTTTATTTTCACACAACACTTTTCAACACATGAATATTTCCACACATGGACATAGTTTCAATATATGACTTTAATTTCAATGCATGTAAAATAATTTCAACATATGAAAATAATTCTAACACACAAAGATTATTCAAAATTTCGGCAGCATAACGGCAGGGTAGTTAAACCGGCACCGTCCCTAGTACGGCTCCTCGCTCTACCTTAAAACCTCGCGGTTTTTGACAATGGGAATCATGCATCTAATTCGCACGCAGGCGGCATGTTTATATTTATTTCATTTCCACAAACTAATCCTATGTGGTTTCAACCAAATATTTTCCAATCACAAACGGGTATTTTTCAACCACGATCAATTCAATATCAATCACAAACAATCCCAAACAACAATTTGCCGTCAACCAATTTTCACAACAATTTCAACCAATAAATATCGTCCATGGTTTGTGGACGAGGGGGCGTATATATATATATATAAATATTTATATATAGCAATTCACTTTTATTTTCCACACATATGTATATAAATATAAATTGAAGAGTGAGAATTTCTCACCAGTAGCTATCCAATAACACAACTCTTCCTATATGGAAATCTTCGCCTATTTCGTCTTCTTGTCGCTTTCGTTTCCCGTATTCTCTACATAGATAAAAATCGAATTTTTACTATGTTATTCAATATATAAAGATTATATTTCAAAAACAAAGATTATATTTTTAATATTCCTACGATGTAAAAATTATATTTTTATTACTTTAAAAATACAAGAATCATATCCTACTTCTTCTACTTAACAAAAATTCCGTCTTTTCTCTTTTTTTTTTAAAAATATGATCTTTATTTTTTAAAAATATGATCTTTATTTTTGCAAGTTCGAATCTTCTTCTACTAAAAGATTAAATCTTTTTCTATTTCAAAAGATAAAACCTTTTCTTTTTATTTCAAACCTTTAAAATAAACTCAGTTTTTATTTCTTTTTAAAAATCAGTCTTTCTTTTAAATTTCTTTTCAAAACAGTTTTTGTTTTCTTTTCAAAACAGTTTTTGTTTTCTTTTCAAAACAGTTTTTGTTTTCTTTTCAAAACAGTTTTTGTTTTCTTTTCCAAACAGTTTTTCTTTTATTAAAATGCAGTTTTTAAAAATCCTTTTAAAAATGCAGTTTTTAAAATGTTTTAAAAACAGTTTTTGTTTTCTTAAAATGCAGTTTTTAAAAATCCTTTTAAAAATTTCTGTTTTACTTTCTTTTATAAAATTTCAGTTTATAAAAAAAACAGTTTATAAAACTAGAAGAAATCAGTTTTTAAATTTATTAAAAATACAGTTTATAACTCAGAAATAAAAATAAAAATAAATTAACTTAAAAAAAAAGCTCACCGTTTCGAAGTGGAGGAGGCGTCGGCAGCTGGGTTGGTGGTCGGTGTGGCGTCGCGACAGGGTGCGGAGGCTTCGGGTTGTCGAGGGCGAGGGTTGCGTCGCCTGGAGGGGCTCGATTGGATGTCGCGATGTCTGGTGGGAGGAGGAGGTTGGTCGGCGGCTCGAGCGTCAGGGGCTTCGGCGAAGGGTTCGGCGGCGCGATTTAGTTTCTAGGGTTTTTTTTTTTTTTCACTTTCTGATAAATGATCGGGGGGGGGGGCAAGCAGAAAGAAAAAGGGGAGAAGTTTATTTTTTTATTATTTTATTTTATTATTTAAATTATTTAAATTTGCACTAGGGTTGACTTTCATATCCGACCTCGAAACGAGGTCCACCGCCTGTCGCCCATAGCGTTTTACCCCCATTCCGAACACAACGGGACATGTATCGTAAGCTGGTTTGATCGTTACAATCAGTTTCCGTTGAAATTACATTTAAGTCCTTATATTGAATTTTAAACGTACATTTCAAATTACCGGGGTTACATACTAACTAGAAAAATTCCAGAAAAATATTTTCTAGTTTCGTATTGACGATACGGTCCTAACAAAACTAGTTTCGTCGAATTCTGAGACCGTTTGAAAAATGGCCAATTTCCTGTCGATTAAATTCAAAAGAAACTGGTCAAACGCGTTTTCTTTTGCCACGCTCACATATTGATTCGAAAAATTATGAAATTTGAAACCTAGCAATAGTTTGACATCCCGGACCCGACAAAAGTGGTTTCGTCGAATTCCGAGGCCATTTGCAAAATATCAATTTTCAAACTGACTTACTATTTCTAATTCACTAATTTATTGAAATATTCTATTTCAATGCTTCAAATTGCTTTGAAATAATCAATTTAAAAATTTTAAATTGGCTCGTATTTTCCGGGTTATTACAATCTCCCCTACTTAAAACTTTTCGTCCTCGAAAAGGAAACAACACTAAAGTAGGAAATAAAATGTAAATGCAAAGTATGGTGAAGGTACCTTGCACCGGAGTTAGTCAGAGATATCCACTCTGCATTTGGGGTAAGCTTGCTTAATGCTCTCCTCAGTTTCCCAAGTACAGTCTCTAGGATCACTGCCCCACTGCACTTTAACTAGATGAATCTTTTTCCTTCTGAGTTCTCTAGTTTCTTTGCCAACAATTTTTAATGGCTCTCGTCTGAGTGCTAATTCTGGAGTTATCTCCACATCCTGTTGTGCTGCTTCTTCTACAACAAGATCTGGATCATGCACATGTCTCCTAAGTTGAGATACGTGAAAAACATTGTGCACTCCAGGCAACCAATCTGGCAATTGAACCCTATAAGCAAGAGTTCCAATTCGTTCAAGTATAGGAAAGGGACCAATAAATCTCGGTGCCAACTTCCCAGTCTTGCCAAATCTGATTACTCCTCTCATCGGAGAAACTCTTAAATAAACATGATCACCAACAGCAAATGTCAAATCTCTCCTTCTAGAGTCTGCATAACTTTTCTGTCGGCTTTGGGCGGTTTTCAATCGCTTCTTGATGAAGTCCACTTTATCAGATGCTTCCCTAATCATATCGGGTCCTAGTACAAGTCTGTTGCCAGGTTCTACCCAACATGCTGGAGATCTGCAGGGTCTGCCATATAATGCTTCAAAAGGTGACATCTTCAAGCTTGCTTGATAGCTATTGTTATATGAGAATTCTGCCAAATGCAAATGATCTTCCCATGACCCACCAAAATCGATTATACAAGCCCGCAATAAGTCTTCTAGAATTCTATTCACCCGCTCAGTTTGGCCATCTGTTTGGGGGTGATAAGCGGTGCTCATATTCAGTTTTGTCCCCAATTCAGTCTGGAAAGCCTCCCAGAATTTGCTAGTAAATAGGGGATCTCTATCACTGACTATGCTGATGGGAATTCCATGCAGCCTAACAATTTCTTTGAAATATATCTGTGCTAGACTTTGGGCAGTTCGATTGGACCTGACAGGTATAAAATGGGCAGTCTTCGTGAAGCGATCTACGATTACCCAAATACTGTCATTACCTTTCTTGGTTCGCGGCAAACCATCTATGAAATCCATGGAAATCTGTTCCCATTTCCAGCCTGGGACTTCCAACGGTTGCAACAGTCCAGCTAGCTTTTGTTGGTCACTCTTGACCAATTGACAAGTAGGGCATCTACTGACATACAAAGAAATATCTCTTTTCATTGCCTTCCACCAGAAAGTGCGTTTGATATCGTTGTACATTTTACTCACCCCAGGATGGATGCAAAATTTGGATTTATGGCATTCATCTAGCACTTCTCTTCGAAGGCCTGGAATATTTGGGATGCAAATTCTGTTATTTAACCTGAGAACCCCCTTATTGTCAATACGGAAGCTCGTGGTTTCACCTTCCTGGATTCTCTTGCTGATTCTCTGAATGAATTCATCTTCTTTCTGAAGGGCTGAAATCCTATCAATCAATCCAGGTGTAATTATAAGATGGGCAACAATTGCGGTTTTTCTACTAAGTGCATCCGCTACTACGTTAGCTTTCCCCGGCGTATACAGGATATCAAGATCATACGCTGCAAGAAATTCTAGCCAACGCTGCTGTCTCAGATTCAGATCTTTTTGGGTATATAAATACTTCAATGATTGGTGATCTGTGTACAGTATAAATTTTTCGCCCAATAAGTAATGCCTCCAGATTTTCAAGGCAAATACGATGGCTAGCAACTCAAGATCATGAGTCACATAATTCTTCTCATGCGGTTTCAATTGGCGGCTTGCATAAGCGACTACTTGGCCTTTCTGCAATAACACTGCACCAAGACCTCTAATAGAAGCATCTGTCCAAACCGTTAAATCCTGATTGCCATCAATAATTGTTAACACTGGAGCGGTGGTCAGCTTCGATTTCAATTCCTGGAAAGCTTCTTCACAGTCGGAAGTCCACTTAAACTTCTCATGTTTCTTTGTGAGCTTCGTTAACGGACCGGATATCTTCGAAAAATCCTTAACGAACTTTCGATAATAACTAGCCAACCCCATAAAACTTCTAACTTCTGTGGGAGTAGTGGGTTGTTTCCAGTCTTGAATCGCTGTTATTTTGCTTGGGTCAACAGAAATTCCTTTCCCTGACACGACATGGCCAAGAAATTTAACTTCTTCTTGCCAGAAGACACATTTAGAGAATTTGGCTTTGAAGACGTTCTTCCTTAGAATCTCCAATACTTGTTCTAAGTGTTTTTCATGCTCGGGTTTTGATTTGGAGTAGATTAAAATATCATCGATGAATACGAGGACAAATTTATTCAGAACTCCCCTGAACACTCTATTCATTAGATCGACAAAGTATGCTGGAGCGTTGCAAAGGCCAAACGGCATTACTAACCATTCATAAAATATGTCTGGGCCTCTGAAAGCGGTCAAAGGAACACACTCTTCTGCTATTCTCAATTGGTGAAAACCTGTAGCTAGGTCCATTCGGGAAAATACTTTCGCCCCATTCAATTGGTCTAGCAAATCATCAATGCGGGGTAGTGGATATTTATTTTTGAGCGTCTGTTTGTTGAGGTCTCGGTAATCAACACATAATCTAAGAGTACCGTCTGACTTTGGGACAAACACGACAGCTGCACCCCAATTAGAAAAACTCGGTCTGATTAGACCTTTCCACAACAGTTGACGAGTTTGATCGCCTAATTCTTCTTTTTCTTTCGGAGTCATTCTACGGATTGGATGTACTACGGGTCTGGCATTAGGAATTAGATCGATTCGGAATTCTATTTCTCTTTGCGGAGGTAAGTTCTCAACTTCTTCAAACACATCCGCATAGTTGCTAACAATCGGAATCTTTTCTATGGAGGTGGGGATAAGTTCTAATGCTGACCAAAATTCTTCTCTATTCGGATTCGAACCATGACAGGGAATATATATATGTCCGAGCTCCGTGCGGATTTTAACAATTCTTTCCGCACACTTCACTTCAGCTTCAAATTTCGTTAACCAATCTAGCCCGAGAATAATATCGAATTCGGGAAAATCCATAACGATTAAATTGAAAGGAAATTTGTAGAAAGAATAGGAGATTGGCACTTTACAACAGGAATTGAGAGTAACAGGACCCCCTATCGGGTTATGAACTTCAACCGATTCTTTAAGCTTTCGCTGTTTTAACTTTAGTTTGTGCACTGTGTTTTTAGCAATAAAACTACGCGATGCACCTGTGTCAAATAATACAGAAACAGGAATATTTTTAATTGTAAGGGTACCTCCCAAAACATCGGGTTTACCTGCTCCTTCGGAAGCAGCTGGCGGGCTAGACCCGTCATAGACATGAGCTACAATAGCTTTCTTTAGCAAAGGACAGTCTTTGACTAGATGGCCGGTCTTGCGACAGTTGAAGCACGAGCGAGGGTTCTGAGAGCCTTGGCTCGAGCCTTGAGAGTTTGTTCTCTGCCTCTTCGGAGCTGTGCAGACGTTTGAGTAGTGCCCCGGCTTACCACAATTAAAGCAATTTCCTCGTGGCGGATTGCCAGTCTGAGGCTTTGAAGATGCTGCTTGGCTTGACTCGCCCTGATTTGCAGTAGGTTTGCGCTTGTTTCCTGCTTGACTTCTAGCGCGATCCTGATCCAGATGCCTTTGATCAAGGTCTTCATAGTTGCAGGTCATTTCCACTAGCTCGTTGAAATCCAGCTTGACATGGGCCATTGCTCTATCATGATATTGACGTTTCAGCCCAAAAATGAATCTCTTATTCTTGGATTTTGCGGTAGCAACAAGTTCGGGAGCATAGGGCGACAGCATTGTGAATTTGTTCAGATAATCTTGCACGGAAAGATCCCCTTGCTGGAGATTGGCGAAGTCATCGTGCATTCTTTCTAAAGCTTGTTCTGGGACGAATTTCTCCTTGAAGAGTTCTTTGAATCCATCCCATGTCCTTCCGGCTTCTCTATTCCCGGCGGTAAGAGAGTCCCACCATAATTCGGCTTGTTCCTGCATAAGCCAGGCGCCCATAGTAGCTTTGTCTTCGCCTCCTAGCCTTAGGCCTTCAAGAATTTTCTCGCATGTTTTGAGCCATGCAAGGGCCTCTATTACGGTGCCAGTCCCCGAGAAGGTCTTGCCTCCTAAGTTCTTATATCTCTTAGCTACTCGGTCGAGCTCGAAGTATTGAGCTGCCGGAGGTTGTATCAAAGGTCCTTCTTGAGCTGGGATTTCTCCCCTACCTCGGCCTCGGCCGGCACGGCCTCCTCTAGCAGCGGCTCCTCTGGTAGCCATTTGTCAAATTCTGTATAAGTAACGAAAAAGTCAGTTAACAGAAATGATAGTCTATTGCATAGTTAAGCAGAAATTCCTACGGAAAGATGACGATGGACTGATCAATTGTTTTTGCTATTCTGCTCAGCTCATTCTAGGACTTTACTAGTCCTATCTCTAATGAGCGACTCGCCTTAGAATACTACTGATTCTATCTTGACGAAGTGTTTAATGTGTTAGACTCCAGAACTAAGGTTAACCAAAGCTCTGATACCAGCTGTGACGATCCCAAAACCCCGTGACACGGTGTTAAGGATAATCATTGGAATATAACACATTAATCATCATTAGCAGATCACAGATAATAGCATAAACAGAAAAATAGAATAATTTACACACATATGACAGCGGAATCATATAGATAACATCACATCAGAGAAGCACAGTACAGGATACAACTTAGTACTTAATGATACATAATCAGTCACCATCGCCTGAGGCGGAATCATACATAAAGAGTACACAAAAGGAATATCAGTCTACATCGCCAGTGGCGGAATCATAATATAGATACAATAATGGCGGAGAAAATCCAAGTCAGCACGGTGTAGTCAAGCCTCGCCATGAGCCAAAAGGTGCGTCAGAAACCTGTAACTAGGCTGCCCGTGCGAAAATAAGGGCACCCGAGTTTGCAAGGTGAAACAAACTACGAGTCAGTCATGGGACTGGTATGAGAAATCTATTCAACTTATTAACAACAATAATAAGGCAAATCAAAGGACCACGCCACTTTCGCGGAACAGGTTTACACCAATGAGTGCTAGTGCATGAAGTAAAGTAAATGATTAAATCAACGCAATGCTTTTTCTAAAATGAAGCCATTATAAGACTCAGGTCCCATCACACAATGCAACGCAAGCCGGAGGATAGAGTTTTCCCTTATAATGGCCAAAGATGCTTCATACGAATAAAACAAAGTGTTTGATATTATTACTAGTGCATATATGTTTCAAAAGCAAATTCAATCATAAATAACAATCCTAGACGGCATGGGTACCATATATCATGTCGCCATACTAGTAATACAATCACAACCGCACATATCGTATTGGAAATTGGATTCCTTCATGAGTCGAGGCAAGGGGCAAGCTCCTCTCCGTTTGAGACACTCTAGCAAATGTCCCGGGACCGCACACAGCAATCCCCTGGATCCTCCAAGGCCGGTCCTCTCTTACTTTTGAGGATTAGCAATTCCTGAACACACGTTTCCCGGTCCTTACAGACCTATAATCGAGGCGCCTCGCATTCCAACAACCACACAGGTGAAAAGTATATATAATGTCAGGGCTGGTAGGTCACTGACACCACCACAGCTAGAAAGAAACGTCGTGCACTCCTTGTGTCCTTCTCCCGTTTTTGACTCATACCGGGGTGTGAGGCTCACGAATTCACGTTATACACAAAGCTACGTCACACAGACTATGCTTTGATCATCAACCACAAGACTTTGCTTTGCAACAGAAGCCTTGATCATATGCCACTTAGGCGTGCCACACAGGCAATCCACTCCATGCGACTGATTTCTGTCAATACATAACCTCTAAGCTCGTACGTCTCAGAGAAGGGCGTTAAGCAAGAGAATAAATTCTCCGCCGCCAAACAGATATATATTTAACAGAGATCAATCAACACAGAACAAAATCCAATGTCAGACACACAGTCCATTTACAAGTCCGTTCTGGGTCTGAACGAAACCAGAGGCACCAATTCCTCGCATATCCGTACAATCAACACTATGTTTGGACGGCTACTACTTCAATTCCTTCATGGTAGCTACTCCAATCACGAGCATCAGTAGCGCCCATCCATCCAACGTAGAGATCGTCGGTCTTCAGTCTTCTTCGACTCTTCGACTTCTCAACGTCGATCGATTATTTGAAATGAGATAAACTCGGCCTTTTCAAATAACCCACGTATATTTAGATTTTCAAACCAATTAATCACAGGGTTGAACTATTCAACATTCACATTTCAGTTGTTTAGTTATAATTTTCACGTCGAATACATTCAACCATCACATATCAAGCAAACACAACAAAATTGGTTTATTTTCACTCTATATCGTCTATAGCACTTAATAACGATATATCGCCATTTTTATTTAATTTAAAAACGGCCATAATTAATTAAACGACGTTTCAGGTCGTGGCGATGCACTGGCGCTGCTTTCCACTAATTTTGTTTTACACATATAGGAAAATCTAACCGTTGGATCTTCACAAATTTTACATCATTAGGAAGGTCTTTTCAAAACGAACCCAACGGTTCCAGTTTTAGGAAAATCCGACGGTCGGATCTTCCACACTAACCATTTGAAGTTACGATTTCAATTTACGAACTGCAGCGTCGTTATTCGATTTAATTTAATTATATTTATATATATATATAAATATAATCGTTTCTGGCGCTGTTTTTCACTGATTTTGAATTAAACATTCCAGACAATCCAACCGTCGGATCTTCACAAAGTTGGTGCCGTTGGAAAGATATTTCCAAGGCGAACCCAACGGTTGAGGTTTCGGGAAAATCCAATGGTCGGATCTTCCGCACTAGTCATTTGAAATCACGGTTTCAAAATATGAACTGCACGGCCACGTTTCGTTTTAATTATATTTATATTTATATATTTATATAAATATAGTCCATTCAACAATTCCTATATCGTTTTCACTTCAAATATTTTTCTAACACCTTAGAATTTTGGAAAATTTCGCCATAACCTCCCCTGTACCGGGGGCATCGGGAAATCGCAAATAGCGTTCCCGGTCCTTCTAATCTCAAAAAGAAAAAGAAAAAGCCAAGCGGCTAGCCAATAGGCTCATAAAATCATCACCCAAACAAATCTGTAAATGTGTACCTATTTGTCGGGCACAAAATTTTATTCCTCTTCTCTAGCCCCTTTTGCTTTAACCTGTTCAATAGATATGCATGCACATATATACAATTTCTAATATTTATCATTTTCTATTCAACTTCATATTTGACTTGCTTTGGTCTAAAAATACCATTCATTCTAATGTCGCATGCATAGGCTAAAATCATATCATTAGCTAGTTAATGTATATTTCAGCTCATGCACGTTTATTTGAACAAGTGGATATTTTTAACACTTCATATTTCAAAGATGATAATTTTGGCGAACTAAAATAGATTTCAACACATGACTATTTTATTTAGTTCCTATGCATGTTAAAAATAATATTTCTATCACAAATATTTATTTCAACGTCCGCATATCTTTAGCATATCACACATATGATAAAAATCATATTTTTATCATTTAAAATATTTATTCAACCAATGTATGGTTTCAACACTTCATAGTTTCAATAAAAATGTAATTTTTATCGTTCAATCTTTTTATTCAACACATGAATATTTCCACTACACACACTTCTCAACAAATGAGCATTTCCACACATGGACAATTTATTTATGTTGTTCATATTAGAAAAGATGAAATTTTGATTGTTGAAACTATTCATATAAAGCGAATATTTTTCTTTCTTCATATATATATAAAAATGTGATTTTTATTGTTTATACACTTCATTCATTCACAAATGAATTTTATTTTCACACAACACTTTTCAACACATGAATATTTCCACACATGGACATAGTTTCAATATATGACTTTAATTTCAATGCATGTAAAATAATTTCAACATATGAAAATAATTCTAACACACAAAGATTATTCAAAATTTCGGCAGCATAACGGCAGGGTAGTTAAACCGGCACCGTCCCTAGTACGGCTCCTCGCTCTACCTTAAAACCTCGCGGTTTTTGACAATGGGAATCATGCATCTAATTCGCACGCAGGCGGCATGTTTATATTTATTTCATTTCCACAAACTAATCCTATGTGGTTTCAACCAAATATTTTCCAATCACAAACGGGTATTTTTCAACCACGATCAATTCAATATCAATCACAAACAATCCCAAACAACAATTTGCCGTCAACCAATTTTCACAACAATTTCAACCAATAAATATCGTCCATGGTTTGTGGACGAGGGGGCGTATATATATATATATAAATATTTATATATAGCAATTCACTTTTATTTTCCACACATATGTATATAAATATAAATTGAAGAGTGAGAATTTCTCACCAGTAGCTATCCAATAACACAACTCTTCCTATATGGAAATCTTCGCCTATTTCGTCTTCTTGTCGCTTTCGTTTCCCGTATTCTCTACATAGATAAAAATCGAATTTTTACTATGTTATTCAATATATAAAGATTATATTTCAAAAACAAAGATTATATTTTTAATATTCCTACGATGTAAAAATTATATTTTTATTACTTTAAAAATACAAGAATCATATCCTACTTCTTCTACTTAACAAAAATTCCGTCTTTTCTCTTTTTTTTTTAAAAATATGATCTTTATTTTTTAAAAATATGATCTTTATTTTTGCAAGTTCGAATCTTCTTCTACTAAAAGATTAAATCTTTTTCTATTTCAAAAGATAAAACCTTTTCTTTTTATTTCAAACCTTTAAAATAAACTCAGTTTTTATTTCTTTTTAAAAATCAGTCTTTCTTTTAAATTTCTTTTCAAAACAGTTTTTGTTTTCTTTTCAAAACAGTTTTTGTTTTCTTTTCAAAACAGTTTTTGTTTTCTTTTCAAAACAGTTTTTGTTTTCTTTTCCAAACAGTTTTTCTTTTATTAAAATGCAGTTTTTAAAAATCCTTTTAAAAATGCAGTTTTTAAAATCTTTTAAAAACAGTTTTTGTTTTCTTAAAATGCAGTTTTTAAAAATCCTTTTAAAAATTTCTGTTTTACTTTCTTTTATAAAATTTCAGTTTATAAAAAAAACAGTTTATAAAACTAGAAGAAATCAGTTTTTAAATTTATTAAAAATACAGTTTTATAACTCAGAAATAAAGATAAAAATAAATTAACTTAAAAAAAAAAGCTCACCGTTTCGAAGTGGAGGAGGCGTCGGCAGCTGGGTTGGTGGTCGGTGTGGCGTCGCGATAGGGTGCGGAGGCTTCGGGTTGTCGAGGGCGAGGGTTGCGTCGCCTGGAGGGGCTCGATTGGATGTCGCGATGTCTGGTGGGAGGAGGAGGTTGGTCGGCGGCTCGAGCGTCAGGGGCTTCGGCGAAGGGTTCGGCGGCGCGATTTAGTTTCTAGGGTTTTTTTTTTTTCACTTTCTGATAAATGATCGGGGGGGGCCAAGCAGAAAGAAAAAGGGGAGAAGTTTATTTTTTTATTATTTTATTTTATTATTTAAATTATTTAAATTTGCACTAGGGTTGACTTTCATATCCGACCTCGAAACGAGGTCCACCGCCTGTCGCCCATAGCGTTTTACCCCCATTCCGAACACAACGGGACATGTATCGTAAGCTGGTTTGATCGTTACAATCAGTTTCCGTTGAAATTACATTTAAGTCCTTATATTGAATTTTAAACGTACATTTCAAATTACCGGGGTTACATACTAACTAGAAAAATTCCAGAAAAATATTTTCTAGTTTCGTATTGACGATACGGTCCTAACAAAACTAGTTTCGTCGAATTCTGAGACCGTTTGAAAAATGGCCAATTTCCTGTCGATTAAATTCAACAGAAACTGGTCAAACGCGTTTTCTTTTGCCACGCTCACATATTGATTCGAAAAATTATGAAATTTGAAACCTAGCAATAGTTTGACATCCCGGACCCGACAAAAGTGGTTTCGTCGAATTCCGAGGCCATTTGCAAAATATCAATTTTCAAACTGACTTACTATTTCTAATTCACTAATTTGTTGAAATATTCTATTTCAATGCTTCAAATTGCTTTGAAATAATCAATTTAAAAATTTTAAATTGGCTCGTATTTTCCGGGTTATTACACCTCTGAATCGTTATATGTATATTATTCTACGCTATGGCAATTTAGGATTTATTTGTTTATGTATTTCTGTTATGTTTGAAATATTCGCTTGGGTTGATACGATTAAAATCTCATATTTATTGAGATTCAAATTTATGTTCTAAATTCACTATGAAATTTATTATTAATTCCAGATCCATTATTTCAGATCTGATGTTGCGCTGCTATTTACTTCTTTATTTCAGTTCTATTATTTCAGTTTTGTCAATGCGATCAAAATCTCATTTTTATTGAGATTTATATACATATATATATATATACGAATGGTTCCTTAGAATTTGTGTGTTTAAAATTTGCATTTTGTGTATGTTGGAAATAGTTAAACCAAATTCATCATATTTTTTTATTGAATTGTTGGGAAGAATTTTAATGTCTTTCTTTTTGTTCATATTAAAAAGATTATCTTTTTAATATCGTTTTGTTCATATTAAAAAATATTGTTTTGTTAAAAAGAAAAGATAATTTTCACCGTCATGTTTTGTTAAAAAGAAAAGATAATTTTCACCATCATGTTTTGTTAAAAAGAAAAGATAATTTTCACCGTCATGTTAAAAAGAAAAGATAATTTTCACCATCATGTTTTGTTAAAAAGAAAAGATAATTTTCACCATCATGTATTTTAAAAAAAAAAAAAGATTGGATTCAAAGATTGCATTTTTATTGACATTTTAAGTAGGTTTAAAGGTGACATTTTTATTCACATTTTAGTTGTAATAAAAAGAATAGAATTAGAAGATTTACATGAGACTTGACACCCAATTATACATTGTTATCCTATGTATTGACATGAAAAATTTACACCAAAATTATATGTTGTTCTCATATGTAGTTGTTATGAAATTTACACCAAAAATATATGTTGTTCTCATATGTTGTTGTTATGGAATTTACACCAAAATTATATGTTGTTCTCATATGTAGTTGTTATGAAATTTACACCAAAATTATATGTTGTTCTCATATGTAGTTGATATGAATGTAGACAACAACAAAAAAAAAAATTAGAATATTGTTACATGTAGTATTATGGAAATTTACACAATATGTGATTTCATTAAAAAAAAGAGATATTTTTAGCGTTATGTGTTAAGCTGAAAAATAAGATTATTTTCAGCGTTATATGTTAACATGAAAAATAAGGATATTTTTAGCGTTATATGTTAAGATGAAAAATAAGAATATTTTTAGCGTTATGCGTTAACATGGAAATTATACATATTTTTAGCGTCAAGTTAAAATATGAAATTAAACTTATTTTTAGCATCTTGGTTGAAAACCTAAAAATTAGATTAAAGAGAAAAGTTACATTTTTAATGTAAATTAGATTAAAGAGTCAAGTTACATTTTATAATGTAAATTAAATTAGAAAGGAAAAATTACAATTTTCATGTAATTAGGTTAAAGGTGAAAATTTTTCATTTATCATGTAAATTAAGATAAAGGAAGAAAATTACATTTTTATGTAATTTAGTTAAATTTTATATTTTCATGTAATTAAGATTTAAAGTAAGAAAATTACATTTTTATGTAATGAAAAGATTAGATTTTGACATTGCAAAATTATTTAATGCAATGTAGATTATATAAAAAAAAGTCACATTTTTAATGTAGATTATATTAAAAAGAAAAGTTTACATTTTTAATGTGAATAAAAACAATAGAAATGAAATGTATATTTTTGTCGTCACTTTAGATGCGATAAGAGAATAGAATAAATATTATATATTTTTATCGTCATTCTAGAGGCGGTAAAAAGAAGTTACATTTTTCAATGTAAATAAAAGAAAAATAGGAAGTTACATTTTTATATGTAATTAGGGAAATATAGAAACTTACATTTTTCAATGTGAATAAGGATGAAATAGAAATTATATTTTATTTTTATATGTAAATAAAAGAAGTTACATTTTTTCAATGTAAACAAAAGAAATAAAAGAACGATTAGGAATTTACATTTTCCAATGTAAATAGAATATGACATAAAAGTTACATTTTCAATATAATATTATATTGAAATATAAGTTTATATTTCTTATTGTAAATAAAATAGGAATAGAAATTTACATTTTTTTTATGTAAATAAAAGGATTAGAAATTTACATTTTATGGAATGGGATTTCATTAAAAAGGGAAAATGAAACCAAATATACATTTGGTGTAAATTGAAAGATGAAAGAAGAAAAAATTACATTATTGGATATAGCAGGTGTATGTGAATTATAATAAAAATAAACATTATTGTGTGCCATGTTATACCTCGATATTATGTACACAAATAAGGATATTCAATGTTAACAAAATATAGTGAAATGAAATGGATGACAGAATTATATATAAGTATATATATGTAAATTATAATTAAAGAATTGCGCGCGGTAGTTCGCGATTCGACAATCGTAACTTTAAATAGTTATACCGAAATATCCGACCGTCGGATTTTACCAAATCTGAAACAGTTAGGTTCGCCTTGGGAAGATCTTTCCAACGATATGAATTGTGTTAAAATCCAACGGTTAGATTTAGAGAAATTTGTAAAACAAATTTGGGTGAAAACAGCGCCAAGGTCGCCTATTGACTTGAAGCGTCGTTAAATAAAATTCAACTATTTTTATATAAATAAAAATAGAAATTAATCGTTATAAATTAATATTAACGATAAGAAATGATTTGAAATGATATATACGCGAGAATCATTTGAAAGGTCCGAGTTTAATCTCATTTCAAATGATTATTCGTCGATCTAAGTCGAAGAGTTGAAGACGGTGATTGAAGACCGATGATCTTCACGTCAAATGGATGAGTTATCATTGACGTCCATGATTGGAGTAACTACCTTGAAGGGGCTACAATGGTGGCCGTCCAGACTACTTGTTGATTGTTCAGATATGCGAGGTGTAAGGTGCCTCCGGTTTCGTTCAGACCCAGAACGGACTTGAAAATGGATTGTATGTTTGACATTGTATTCCTTTATACGGTATTCGTTGATCTCTGCTAATATATATATGTTTGGTGTTTAACACCCTTCTCTAAGACGTACAAGCTTAGAGGTTATATATTGGTAGGAATCAATGGTACGATATGGATTAACAATGTGGCATGCTAAGATGCAGATGATCAAGGCTTTTGTTGAAAAGCAGGCCTTGTGGTTGATGATCAAAGCACAGCCTGTTTAGGCCTAGCTTTGTGTACAACGTGACTTCGCGAGCCTCACACCCCGGATGAGTCTAAAACGGAGCAAGGGAACGCAGGGAGAGCAACACATTTCTTTCTAGCTAGAAGTGGTGTTTGGGTTTTACACGGCCCGACTTTTTACTTATGTGGATGATGGAATGAGGCGCCTCGGATGATAGGTCCTATAAGACCGGGAAACGTGTGTTCAGGAATTTCCAATCCGCAAAATCGTATGTGTGGACCGGCCCTGCAGCTTTCAAAGGATTCACTGTGGGGGATCCTGAGACATTAGCTAGAATGTCTCGAATCGGTAAGGAGATCGTTCCTAGCCTTGACTCATGATGGAAACCCAATTCCCAATACGACCCTACGGACTTGATTGTATTACTAGTATGAAGGCATAGTATATGGTAGCTATGTTTCCTAGGATTGATACATTTACTTTGAAATGTTTTTGAAACATATATACACTAATAATAATATCAAATTCGTTTTTATCGTACCAAGCATGTTTAATCATCATAAGGTAAAACTCTATCCTCTGGTTTGCGTTGCATTGTGTGATGGGACTTGAGTCTTGTGATGATTCCATTTTTCTTAAAAGCATTGTGTTGTTTAACGATTTACTTTAATTTATGCACCGACAATCCATTGAAATAAAACCCGTTACGCGTTAGCGGCGTAGTCCTTGGATTTGCCTTATTGCTATTAGTTATATTGGTTAAGAATTCTCACACCAGTCCCATGACTGACTCGTAGTTTGTTTCACTTTGCAAACTCGGGTGCCCTCTTTTCCACACGGGCAGTCGAGTAGCTTTTTACATATATTTATCTCTTGAGCAGGATTCTGGATCGAAGCCTAAAGCTGTATCCAGAGCATAGAAGTTTTCCGCTGTTTAGTGTATTTAATTTATTGAAATTTACCTTCTGCTGTAATTTTATTCAATGTACTCTGATATGTTCTGTACTCTGATGTAACATTATTGTAATGTTTATAAAAGTTTGCTGTTATTGTTCTGATGTTGTTGTATTCCCAGAGTTAACATGTTCGGGATTTGAACAGTCTTGGTCGATCTAACGATCGATCGGTCCGGGCGAAACCCGAGCCGTTACAACCTATTTGTACACGTATTTGTAAACAAAGCGACGATGAAGAGGGTAACGGGTATGGATTTGAAGAGCTCGATGAGGGCTACAAAATACTTAACAGGATGGAGGTCTAATTTTGCGTGTGGAGGGAGTAATCGGAGGAGGAAGGAACGAAGAGGGTTCCGCCATCGAGCGCAGGTCGGGGAGATAGAAATTAGTTTTTTAGGAATTTATAAATAATGAATGGAATAATTTGATTGGCCGGTTTACATATTTATTTCAAAAATGGTTTTTCCTTATCTAAACTCCAAATCAAACCCAACGACTATCGCCCTTGTTAAATACCCCCATTCCGGGCACAACGGAATATGCTTCGTAGGCCCATTCGACAGCTCAGTCAGTTTTTCTTCAAATTAAAATATAAAACATTCAAATTAGGATTTGAACGTACATTTTAATTTGCCGGGGCCATATACTGATTCCAAAAATTCCAGAAAAATTATATCTAGCTATGTTATGACGATATAATCCAAACAAAACTGATTTCGTCGAATTTGGAGACCATTTGAAAAATGGCCATTTTCTGGTCAATCCAAATTGACTGAAATTAACCAAACACGTTTTCTTTTTCCACACTCACATATTAATTCCAAAAATTATAAAAATTGGAATTTAGCAATAATTTGACATTCCGGATCCAACAAAAGTGGTTTCGTCGAAAACGGAGGTCGTTTGCAAAATGTCTATTTTCAAGGGCTATATTAATTTCATAGCAACCATTCTTAATGTTCAACTGGCCATAACTTTTGATTCCCACTATGAAATTTCAATTTTTCGGATTTGTTAGAAAGATATTTTCAAATAGATTTAAATATTTTTGGTTTCACTAAAATCCGATTTATTTTGCATCCTGTACGTTCAGTCAAAGTTCAAAGTTGAATTTTCAAACTGCCGCGCTATTTCTAACTCCTTTTAAAATTAAAATAAATATTTATATTCTAACTTCGATTCAAATAAATATATACGTTCTAATTCTATTTAAAATAAATTTCTTGTCGTTATTATTTAAAATAAATCATTTTAAATATTCAACATTCATTAAATTTGCTAAAATAAAAAATTTAAATTGGTTCTAATTTTTCGGGTTGTTACACATATCCATACTGATTCTCTCACCATATGGAACCTATCACCTAGATAAGTAGACCAAGTAAAAGCAGTGCTCGAACTTTGTATTAGGTAAGGACTTTACAAACATGTTTGCTGCATTATCCGCGGTGTAAACCTTCTAAAGACGAACTGGCTTATTTTTATTCATTGAGACAAGAAATGATTATATCACCTCTATATGTTTCTTTCTTGAGTTAAAACCCAAAATTTTTGTTAAGTGAATTTGCACTTTGAATGTCACGGTTCACTTATACTACATCAGGCATAAAGTCCAAATCACACATTGCTTCTTTATCTGCCTCAGTAGTAGTTATAAGCTCTTCCTCTGTAGAAGAAAAAACAACATCAATCTACAATCTCGCTGTCTAAGTAATAATTTCCCCTTAAAGAGTGACTACATGACTTGAGTTTGACTTTCTTCGGTCTCTATCGCTGGCGTAGTTAGAATCGTAAAATCATTCCAAGCTGGAATATGTTTCTTTCCATTAAAAGAAACCTCATAGTCCAGAGTTCCTCTAAGATACCAGAAGATTACTTTATTACCTTTCAATGCGTCTTTACGGTATTTCTCATATGTCTACTAACCAAACCAATAGCCAATGCTATGACAAGCTTAGTGCAAGCCATATCATACATTAAACTATCAACTGCACTCGCATTGTGCACCTTCTCCATGTAAGATTTGTCATTCTTTGATATCAAAAGGCCTTTTTCAGAAAGTTGTGTGTGTAATAGCATGGGAATATTAATTTCTTTCCCTCCTTCCATGTTAAACTGAGCATGTACCTTTCTAAAATTCTCACTTTGAGAGGGTCACCAATGGTCTAGCTTTTGATCCCTTTAGATTTCCATGTCCAAAATCTTCCTTGCTTCTCCCAAGGTCTTTTATATCAAATTGTGCCCTTAACTTCATCTTCAAACAATTGATTTCATCTTTATCCTTGGAAGTAATCTCATCCACATGCAAGAGTAAATAAACCCAATTGTCACTGTTTAAAAGCATGAAGTACATACAATCATCTTTGATACCGCGATCAAAACTAAGTGAAAGAAAAATGGAGTCAAACCTTTTGTATCATTGTTTCGGAGACTGCTTAAGTCCATAAAGTGACTTCTTCAATGTGCCAACACAATTTTCTTTCCAACTTGTGGTTGATTCATATAAATGGTCTCTTCTAAGTCACCATATAAGAAGGAGGTCTTCAGACCAAATAGCTATGAACAACCCAAATGGTCACCCTTAAAGGGCATGACTACAAATGGTAACCTCAGACATCCTGGTTTGATATCCAACTTTTCAACTACTTAAGACACAACTTGCCTAGCCAGCCAATATTTTTGGAATACATAAAGACAAAATATTATCTATAGTTTAAATTGTGAGAATCTCCTATCATGATGCACAAAAATGCAACCAGGTCTGGTAAGTAAAGCACACCATATAAGTGTAGATGTAACGTCCCGCATATTTGGTAGTTAAATATTTAATTTATTATATTATAATAAATATTGATTTGGAATTATAAATGGATTTATAATATATAATACGTTTATATAACGAAGTTTGAATGTTAAATTTATATATAATTATAATTCGAACTCACAAACGTCGCGGTATTTCATAATTTACGATTTGAAATTCATGTATATCGGTACGAATATAAAACGCTCGACGACAATGGACAATGAAATTAAATAATCATACGAAATAGAGCATTTAAATCAATGCATTTCTTATCTTATGATGAGGCCCGTGCTTCGCATACGGGAATTTTTTGATATATTATATGGGCATTAGAAATGATTATTTTTCAAAACAACCTCCGTTTTCGACGAAAATAATTTCGTTGGGACCGCAACGTCAAGACGTAGCAGTGTATTTATTTTCGTGGAGTTTGAAGTCGGTGTTTGTCGGTGCGTATATTTAATGGTTATCGGTAAAGAACAGTTAGCAGTAGAAATTTAAATACCGTATCAAAATAAACTAAAAACCTACTTTCCGAGCTAAGAAAAACATATTTGCCTAAGTCTTCGTTTACAAGGTTGCCTCTACAAGATGAAGCTATTCTACGTACACCTAACCCACACATATAAAAATAGCCTACCATACATAATTAATTTGCCCACATGCCTAAGTTTCTGTCACCTTAGCATATAACTAACCTATACAATTCACCGGACTACCTTCCCTATTTGCAAACCTCCATTTCTTTTGCAATGCCTATATAGCACATGCTACTATTGTAACGCATAACTCTCCTCTCCTTTCAAATATACAACTCTATAATACCTATCTATTTCTCAGATTTGCACGGCTGTGTTTTCAAATTGAACTCCCATCACATGATAAGAAGACTCACGGCTGCTAGGTAGTCCTATTTCTTCATACCAAAGCAAGAACTAAAACAATACAATACTTTGTTGTTTTAGCTACGTACAGCTATACTTTTACTTCATGATGACCAGACAACGAAATGAAAACTGAAAATGAAAACACAACTGGACCATCCGCCTACACTACAAACCTATATGCCTCCTTACCTTGGGCACCAAGGAATTCTCCACTATAAATAAGCGTGCAAAGTTTATTGTTCGTCAACCAAAACCCAAGCTTCCATGGCAACAAATACATAGATATGTATAAAATAAAAAAAGGATAAAATTATTTCGATGGCTGAATGGCCTTGGAGAAAATGGCGTGTACCCAATGAAATACACTCCAGTTTGAAGCAAGTTGTCCACGATCTCAAATAGTAACGACAATGGGGTCAGAAGTAGTACAGAGGGGAGACCGGAGACTGGCAAAGTGGCGCGACACTATGGGAAGAAGTGGAGTTGGTGGTTCCACTTGAGTGCTAAGTAGTTTGAACAATTGTTTAGCGAAGCAAGGATGGACGTGTTGCAAGAAAAACTAAGGTGAAAAACAATGGCAAGTGGTTTTTGGTTCATGAGAAACGAGCATCAGAAGGAGTAAAAGAAGAATGAACATATCATGATGGGAGCAGCATATGTTGGAGTGCGTCCTTATGAAGAAAGTACGGTTGACATGGTGTAGATGGAGCGGTGGTATGGTGAAGTGGCCAGGGTGGAGCGCAGGCTGGCGCATCATGGGAGAGGACGGGTGGAAGCTCGAAGTGGGACTGTGTGTTGGCGAACGGTGATGGGTGGAGAGGGATGCATGTTTCGAATGCAACAGACAAGAACGAGAAAGGGAGATATACAGTAAGTTATATTGGTTGAGCCTAATCCTATTTCTAGTATGCCTAATCACTTTTAATGCCTAATTAATACTTAACAATGCCTAATCAAGTTTATATGGCACTAATTATACATATATATTCGGAACTGAGATGTTAATTTAAGGATGCCTAATGGTGTTTAAATTTTCTTAAGTGAAATAGAAATGCCTAACCACTCATTAATAAAGCCCAGTATATACTATGCCAGATCGAAATAGGTATTATGCCAAATATATTTATATCCTAACCGCTGTTAACAGTATACGTGGCCATTGAATGTACAACGTGACCCGAAATTTGTAACATGCCTCACTAGTTTTCAACGTGTCTTTCACAAATAATTTGTCTGCCTGTCATGATAGTGTTAGTAGTATATACCATGGCGCCAGTATATATTTTGTGACTAACCCAATCCATATTGAACGTGCAAAATGAAGAAGATTAACGTATATTTAGATTAGGAAATTAACTTATTATTTATTTATTAATAAATATTATATTAAATATAGGATATCGTATTTAAATTATAACATTGTCATAACGAAATGGAACAAACTGGACAACGTTGGGACCATAATCGACGGATGTAATGTAATGGTGCTGGTTTGGTCTGTGTGGGCAGCTATTGGAATTTTAACATCGGTTTAATTTAATAAAAACGAACTGTTTCAACGTAGGACAAATCAAGGTGAGTTTAACTCACTCAGTTTTCTCCCACTTATATTTTATATAAGTTGGGTTTAAATATTTGTGTGCTATGATTGTTAATTGGTTGATGGATGTTGGGATTGCTGTTATTGTGATGGATGAATATTATATCTGTTTATAAATGATATTGTTGAGATAACATATTTGGATGCAGGGAAGACAGTTGGAGGGATCCAACTGGATTCCTCAAATTTATTGTTTATTTTCAAATTATAATTATAATGAACCGTTTAACTGATATGAATGGATGATTGAATTAATCATTGATTGTTGAATTTAAATTCAACGGTTGTTTGTTTTAACCAATAGACAGTATTGGTCGAGTAATTGGTATCCGTTGGCCCAAAAATACATCGTGTTGATTTACCGTCGGTGAATCGGCAGTAATGAAGTTATAAATTTATTTTACAACTAGAAATGAATTTTGAAATCGATACATTTGAATAAAAGTTTAATAAAAGGAAATTATTACATTTTATTTGTTATTTAAATTTATAAAGTAATTATTAAATGATTTTATAAATCGATTCTGTTGGCTTATAAGATTTATAAGCCGACGAGGAGAAATTAACATAACGGTTAAAACTTAGATTAATTATTTCTCAAGTGAGGATTAAATGAGATTATTGAAATTAATTATATAATTATATTAAAAGGAACTAATTGGAGTTGAGTAATGGGATAACCATGGTTTGAGCGAATGAAGTCAACTCAATTGGAATCAGTTATTTGATTAATTTATTTTAATTAATCTAATAAAATATTTAACTTTAATAAAATTTTAAAAAGGAAATTTAATGTTTAATTTAGTTAAATAAGAAGTTAACTATTTCTACGATGGTTAATGATGATATAAAATATTATTTTAAAGAATAATGATTTAAGTGATCAGCCCAAGTTGATATTGAAATATAATTGGCTTTTTTGAAAGAGTTGATGAAAGGTTTTATATTAAAACCGAATTTTATAACTAAGTTATAAAAGATATTTTAAGCCAAGACGATAGCTTAGAGTAAGTGTTTGAATAAAAGGAAATTAAAACGAGTTTGAGAATATGAAATAATATTTCTATAGAAAAGGAAATAAAGTAGGTTTGTGGAAATATAACGATATCTTCAAAATAAGAAGATGAGACTTAGGTGGAGTTTATTCTAAAAAAATAAGTGACGAGCATAGTATCCAAATAAGAAACCCAAAGGAGAGGTCGTAATGATTGTTTTACAAATCACAAGTTGAATTAATGTTTTTAAATAATAGTAAAATAGAAATTGGATGTAGTTATTAAATATTTTCTAAATATTAGATTAAAAAGGATTTTAAGAAGATTAATATATTGAAATAAGTATTGAATACCATGTTTAAAAATATAGAATGTTTTAGAAGCTTTAAATTAACCATTCGCTAATTATTATTTTTAAAAGGGCTAAGTGAATGCTGAGTACTGAACCAATGAACTCATTATATTCACACAATTATTATTTGATACTTAAATCACCGACTATCAAACTTGACCAATACGATTGTTGGTACGGAAATACGGGATCGAATTTATATTCGAAAACCATTCCGTCCAGCAAATACAAAATATTGAAGATATCAGAAGATGATCGAGATGGAGCATTGAAGACCGTGAATCTTCATAAAAAGGAAGGATTACTTATAATCCCTGGCTTAACGGCTCGAGATACATTGTGATTCAGTCATGGTTGGAATCTACGGATTGCAAGGACTTCTCGCTACTGTTCCATGGGGTGATTCCTATATTGGATGCAGTAGGAGAGTGCCTTCAGTTCATCCTGTTCCTGGATGACTTGTATAGATGAATGTCTGACAGAATATTTCTTAAGAGTCACATAAATTGATTTTTACAAACGTACTTCTGTTGGTGGTAGCTAACACCCAGGGTATTTTTGTGAGCGTCAATTAGTGATTTGGTAGATCTGACGATGTGACATTCAAAGTGAATGGTGGCGTGCTACGTGGGAAATAAGAATTTAACCTCAAGCCTAATAGCCGGGAAATGACAAAAATCGGGCAGGCAACATGGCTATGTGGGTCGCACCCATTAGGGTGTATAATCACCTATCTAGAGAAATTCTTTTTGCTTCTTTAATCTATCGATTTTGTCCCTTTTCGGGAAACGGATGCTGATCCCAACAGTTGGTGATATACATTCGATACACTCAAGCAAAATGAGTGGTCGGTCATGTGTGGGCCAGGTTGCAAGACGTTCTTGTTGAACCCAGTGTATTCGCCTCTAGAGATACACTATCAGTAGGTGGTTCCATACCTTGTCATAGTCGGAATCCAATCTCCAATAAGAGCCTGCGGTTTTGATTGTCTACTATATATGTGGAGCGTGAGATGCAAGCGTTCTACTGGATTACTATTTATTTCTATTTAGACACTATTATAATATCAGACAAGATATTGATTTCAAAATGTTTTGGGTTATTGTAAGGTAAAAACCATCCGTATTCATGTGTGGATTTGGTCTTACGATTATCCTTTTCTTTCGGAAAGATTTTGATCTTTAAAATCAAGTTGGATGATTCCCCTTAAACTTTGCGAGTTGTTCTCACTCTGGTCCACAAGACTGACCCGGTATTTGAAATGCTCGGGTTAGACCGGGTTGTACAGGTCCAGGTTATCGGATGCTATGAAGTCCAGAGACGAGCTGGAGATATTCAGAAGTATGATTTCTAGTATTTATTCCGCTATGTGATTGTATATAAGGACAGATTATTATAACTGTCCAGATGAGTGATGTACTCTGATGATTGTAAGTATTAATTCATGCTCTCAATAAAGATTTATTTATATATTATATTTTGTTCCGCTGCGATGTGAGACTCTGATTCTATTGTGTTATTGTAATGACCCGGGATTTTTTTGACTTTGGTTATCGCCATAAACTCAATGATGACTAACCAAGGATCGAAAATACCAGTCATAAATGAAAGAAATTAGAGGGTGAGAATAGATAAGATAGAAACTTAGAATAAAAGAAGAAGAAGAACACAATATTAGAGTAACACGAATCTCACAGCGGAACGAAAAAATATATTTCATAACATAACTTTGAAATACAAATCTGTACTTGAATATGCATATCATTATCAAAGTACAACACTTACAACACAGCGGAAATAACTATAGCTATATGATCCTGAAGCCTCCTGCTCCAAGCTCTTCCAGTATACCTGTAAATCCCGACTACTTGACTGCCCGTACAAATTTAGGCACCCAAGAGTTTAGGGAAACAACAAAATAAACTCCGGGTCAGTCATGGGACTGGTGTGAGTAAAACAGTTTAAAACAGTTCAAGCAGGTAATCGATATCTCATAAGACCACGCTGTATAACGGAACGGGTTTTTCCCTTATGAGAATCCAAAATATCTTTATATCAAAAACCTTTATGATATTATAATAATGTCTATCAACACAATATAATAATCATCTAGCAGAAACACTTTCATCTCATGTTCTACATACATAGTATACAATCAAAACCGCAAGCACGCATTGGGTAATGGATTTCCAACTATGACAAGGTATGGAACCACCTTTCGCTAGTGTACCTCTAGAGAGGAGTACACTGGGTTCAACAAGGATATCTTGCAACCCGGCCACACATGACCGACCACTCATTTCGCTTGAGTGTATCGAATGTATATCACCAACGGTTGGGATCAGCAACCGTTTCCCGAATGGGACAGCATCAACAATAGATTTTTAGAAGTAAATGAAACTCTAGATCAGATGATTATACACCCTACTTCGGTGCGACCGACTTAGCCATGCTGCCTGCCCGATTTCTATCATTTACCGGTTGATGAGGCAAGAAACTACGCTTTATCATCACACCAGATTCACTTCGAATGCCACATCATCAAATCCATCAAATCATCAATTGACGTCCTCAACCATACATTATGTGTTAGCTAAAAGAAGTTTCCTTCTCCGCTTCCACTCTTGGTACGGTTGGAGAAATCAATATACGTGATCGTCTGGAAATACTCTGTCAGACATCCGTCCATATAAGTCATCCAGGAACAGGACGAACCGAAGGCACTATTCTGTAAACAGGATAGCCCTTGCATAACTCCGTCTTCAATTTCCTTTGGCATATATGATTCGCAACGCTTATGCCAATACAGAGTGGTTCTTTGGATAATAATCCAACCGGTCTCTCCATATTAACAACGTTAAAATGGTCAAAACTTCGATAGTCTGTGATTTAACTATCGAAGAAAAACAGGTGTGCAAACAACGATATTATTTCCAGGAGGAAAATTATATCGATCAATCATCATTCAACATTTATCTCTTTATATCATAAATTTACTTATCTCCTGTTTCCCTATATTCAATATTTCTTATTTTCTAAATTTGGAAAATATACGTTATTAACAATGGAAAACATTTCCATTTCTTTTTCTTTATTAGAAAACATTTCTGGTTTCTAATTTGGAAAACATTTCCAAAGCTTCTTCGTTGGACTTAGACAGATGTTTAAACAAACATCGCTATGCCAACTCAAACCATTTACTTTACTGCCGAACCTTAACTATTCCTTAGTTAAAAACGAAGCCAATCAAGTTGGGGTAGAACTACCTCTCAGACCTTAACTGAACAACATTTCTAACTTTGAAATAGGCAAAATTCACTTTATATTTCTTTAACTAACTTCCTTACTTTACTCTCGTTTGAATAAATCTCTATTCGATTTATTCTATTTAATTTACTCTATTTGATTTACTCTATTCACTTAACCCCTTTCGAATAAACTATATTCGATAACTCCTCTAACTTTATTCGAATAAACTATATTCTATTAACTCCTTTATTCTATTCGAACAAACTATATTCGATTAACTCCTTTATTCTATTTGAATAAAGTATACTCTATTAACTCCTCTAACACTATTCGAATAAACTATATTCGATAACTACTTTTAATTAACAAGATTTGATAACTCCTTTCAAATAACTAGATTCGATAACTCCTTCTCTTTAACTCTATTCGAATAAACTATATTCGATTACTCTATTTAAATAACTCTTGTTCGATTTAACTCTATTCAATAAATTCTAGTTCGATATAACACTATCGATTTACTTTAACTGATTAACACTAACTGTTTAACTCTAATGGTTTTACCCTAACTGGTTTAACCTAATTCGAATAACTAATATTAGATTAACTCTATTCATCTAACTCGACTCGACTAACCCCTTTCGAATAACTAATTCGATTTACTAACTTTCGAATACCATATTCGTTTTAACTCCTTTAACTCTATTTGAATAACCTATATCTGATAAACTCCTTTATTCTATTCGAATAACTAATTCGATTAACTCCTTTTTGAATAAACTATTCATTAATAAAGATTTACTTTTAGTAACGGTTCTTCACTTTACAAATGATTTCCTTTTATTCTACTTATCCTTTGATTTTTATAAATATTTCTTTTATAAAAATCCTTTTGCTTTTCTATATAAAATCCATCGATTTTATATAAATAATTCATTTTCAAAAAAAAACTTTGAAAATCCTCTTTCCCATATCCAGTATTTCTTATGGTATTTAACATACCATATAACAACGATAAATATCGTCCAAACACACACAATCAACAACAGATTATATATCACATCATATATCACAATATATGAATCACAGTAAAATAAATGTCGAGCAATCCAGTTGGATTTCTCCAACCTGTTTCCCTGCATCACATATGTTAAACAATATAGATAGCATCACTTTCAGTTCCATATGATATATTCTGCTAAACAGAATCAATATAGAAATTCAACAAACTGACTAGCAGTTCAATCAAACTGTCAACACACAGTCAATCAGCCAATATCTAACAGTTCTAAAAATACAACATGAAATTATAAACTGTTCAGAGTTAGTGAGATTTACTCACATTGGACGATCATCGTTAATAACGATAACCATCGCTTGATTTAGACGGACAATTTATTTTTCCATAAATTGTAACGAGCTCGGATTCACTCCCAGTCAGCTCCACGGTATAGCCATCGTCCATACGATCCCAACCAACTGACGGTTCTCGATTTCGACTTCATATGAGCTAGATACCGCGTAAACAAGTCAACACATTTTAATTTAAATTAGAAACTTGAATTTCTATTTCTTATTGGGCTTTACCCTTTCAACGGCCCATCCTCCTTCTTAAATCCATGGCCCATCTTCTTTCCTTCTTCCCCAAACACAAGACCGACGCCTGCTCCAAATACAACAGCCATTCCCAAATGTTCATCTCCAAACCGCACCTTCTCTCTCCACTTACAAATCAAACCAAAACTCCCAAAATTCCCGTCACGATTTCCTCTCCAACTTGATCCCAGGAGCACAAAACTCGGTGGCCCTTTCCCATTTGCGTCGAGAAGACCTACAGGGAAACCCGCGTCGACTTTTTGCATCGACCCCCCGCAAGTGACAACGCCTCCAGATCTTTCTTCTATTTTCAGTTGCAACGCGGGTTCCGGATTTAGTTGAACCCACCCATGCCGAACTGTGCGAGCTTCAATCCTCTTCAACTTCACCCGTAATACCACGCTCGAGCAAACACTCTGCCTCGTAAGCTTCTGTACCTTTAAAACATTTGCTCCGCTATCAACGTGTTGTATCGCAGGTTACCCATTTGGCATTGGAGTGGATAGTACTAGCTTTCGAAGCCATATAAATTTGTTTAGCAAACTTTCTATTGATATATGAACTTCTGTTATATTTTCTCTCATTTGTTGAAGAAAACGAAAAAAGGGAAAGAAACTTAGTTATTTATAGAAGAATGGAACTTAAGGGTTAGGTTAAGTTAGAGGTACAGGATAGCAATGATTTGTCACTTCATAGGCCGCACAGCGCATATGGTATATATTTATACACGTTTTGTTTTGAGTTGAGGAGAGGACATGGTCTTTGTTTTGAGTTGAGAAGAGGACGTGGTCTTGGTGTTACCATACACATTTTAGTCTGATAATGTTTTACGTTCTCTGATACATGAAATTTATATGATTGTACGGACTGCTATAGACGGAGTTGGACATACCGTTGTGATGAACAATGTACCACGACCCCAAAGATATAATAATACCGGTAGATCAACTCATATTGTGAAACCCCAAAATCGCTGATTAAGGGTGCAAAATACTCCAAATAAAAAGTTGCTTATTTAATTAATTAAAAATTACAGTAAAATTCTAAAAATTAAATTATCGTTATGCCTCAAAAGAACCTTGTCTAAATTCAAAACTGATATTCAAATATTTTTAAATAACTGTTATGATCACGAACGAATATACCGCTGTTTTTCTGAATATTTGATTTGGACATAAATCAAAATCTACACGACGAAATCCCGATTTTTCTCTTCCACTAGAAAGATATACTCCACCAGCTCCTAACGTTTCTTGTTTAACAGAAATCCGGCTTAAAACAAATCCTGTACATTCAGTTGAAGTTCAAATCGCTAATTTACGAACTACAGCGCCATTTCAAGCTCGTTTATAATTATATTATAAACTATACGTTCAACTATCGACGATTGAATATATTCATTACTATAATTCAACTTTAAACTGAAGTATATAATTCGAATCGCCCAATTCACACATATCGCCATTTCAGCCAATTCTGATTATTTCAGAATTAAATATATTATTTTAATTAAATATTCACCATTATTTAATGCCACGACCAGTTAATTCACTATATCACTATTAATATAATTAAATAAATTAATTATAATACCTCTGCCAATGCGGGTCATTACAATCTTCCCCACTAAAAATAATGTCCTCGAAATTGCTAAAAGGTAGAGGACGACCCTATCGGCTGGTTAGAACATATTTGTTCACTTCTTAACTTAAGTTTCAACTGAACCAATTTAATTTCAATTAAATTATTAATTAATTCTTATCAACGAAAATTTCCAAAAATCCTGAAAATTTTCTAACGCCTTAATCTTTGAAAAATTTCGCCAACACCTCCTTTGTACTGGTCAATACGTCAAACTCCAACTCGCCTCACTGGGCCATCTCCATCCCAAAAGAAAATCAAACAGCCCAGCGGCTTGCCAATTCGGCTCATCAAAATCTCATACCATATGAAATATAAACTTGTACCTTTTTGTCGGCATATCATTATATCCTTTCCAACTATTATCAATTCAGCGGATACAAGGATCATCCCAATCAAATTCCAATCTGCTTTTATCCACAACACAACCATTCGCTTATATCCGAGCCAAATATCATTTCAACTCGAGTTTCTTCTCGATTCCCAACACTTAACTTGATTATCACATTATACTTCAAATTCGAATCTCACAATCTAATTTGTCTTGATATCATTCTAATTCAATCTCAGTTACCACTTTACTGGCTTTACTTTAATTCAAATTTGCTTCCACAAATTTCTGTTAAATTTGTTTTTAATTCAAATAGTCTTTCGCTGGGAGTTTTCAACAGTTTACTCTTTTCAAAAATAAAATTTCCTTTTGAACATGTCACTGAGCCCTTAATTAATATTCCATTAGTCAAATCACTTCTCTATTTCTTTATCAATATTTGTTAACCAAATATTTTCAATAACCATATTGGCCTTTTATGTTATTTGGAAAACATTTCCGAATATCGCCTTCCTTTATTTTCTAAACTTTAGAAAATATATGCTATTTATAATTGGAAAATATTCCTATTATTTTTCTCTTTTCCGATCTCGTTTATTTCTATACTTAGGAAATATTCTTTATTATATTTCTAAGCTTACACTTATTTGGGTTAAAACAGATGTTGTGTAAAACATCGTTACGACAACCCAAATACTATATTCCACTGACTCTTATTCAACATTGATCTTCGAGCCTGAAATCTTACTATTTATTTGTTAATAATTAAATCAATCAAGTTGGGGTATAACTACCTCTCAGACCTTGACTGAATAACATTTATAACGTCAAAACAGATATGACTACTTACTCGAATAATCAATACCATACAACTACTTATTCACCTTTAAACACGTATACGCTTTCTCTTTCTATTCTTCCGAGATTTTATTCCTAGTCTTCCCTTTTGATTATACTTTTCTATTTCTAAGTTCGTTTCCTTATCGACTTCTATATATATATATATCGATACGTTGATTTCTAACTATCAAATTATCTTAAAAATATTCTAACTCCTTAAATTCCCGGAAAAATTCGCCATAACCTCCTTTGTACTAGGAGCATCGAGATATTTCAAATAGCCTCGCATGGCCCTCACCAATCCAAAAGAAAAAGAGAAAGAAAAAGCCAAGCGGCTAGCCGATACGGTGCATAAAATCTCATATATGAATTAAATACATACCTTTTCGTCGAGCATTCTATTTATATACCTTCATACCCTATCCATACCTATCTCATGTATATTTATACCTGCCCAATCTATTTTAACTATACCTGATCGGTCTAACTCAATTCGTTAAATAATTTGTTAATTCACTCTTTAGTCTATTTCACTTTTATATTTGAACATGACATGTTCAAATATTTTTTTAACTTGATTATTAACTAATTTGAATCCAAATTTCAAATTTAAGTTCTATATTTGATTTCGAATATCCATTTACAAATCCAATTCACCTTTCAAAGTTCAACTTCAAATTCAAAACTTGATTAACTAATTCTTCTTCGTCTTAGTTAATTCTATTCAATTTCTATTCAAACTTTATATCACTTCTATTATTCAAATCTATATATCAAATTCTATTATAATTCTATTCAAATTCTATATATTCAAATTCTATTATAATTCTATTCAAATTCTATATATTCAAATTATATTATTCAAATTCTATTATTTGAATTCCATTTGAATTCCATTTGAATTCTATATTCAAATTACATTTGAATTTCTATATTCAAACTCTATTTCAATTCTATTGAATTTCATATATTCAAACTCCCTTTGAATTTCTATATTCAATTCTATTTGAATTCTCTTTATTCAAATTCTATATTCAATTCTATATTATAAATCCCATTTTGAAATTCAACACAACTTGTCTTTCCCAAAACAAATTTAAAACAGTATCTCTGGTAGTAATTCGTCACTTACAACTCGAAAATGAATATTGACGATGCAGCTGTCATCATCAGAATCTATTTTCCAGCGCTCGAAGTGAGTTCAATACTATAAAACCATTTCTAAACATTTCCACTTTGAAATTCATTTCAAAATATAATTCACACTGCTTGTAAAACAATTTAAAACCTCCCAGGATCTTAAATTTTTCTTATTTTTAATCCAAATCCATTTACGAACACTTATCCAATTTTTTTCAGAATTTTAGTTCAATCTCTGGTTTAAATTTCAGATTTAACTCATCAGATTTCACGTATTTCACTTATATGAATTCTACTTGGTTATTTACATAACCATTTTACTTTATTTTCATGCTCAATTATAATAACAACCAATATATCCAATATATATACTTTTGATATATATATATATATATCTCCTCTATATCAAGATATACCTTGGGTAAACTTATTTTAATTTACCCCTTCTTTCAAAACATACCATAACGGTTCATCGTATTCAAGTGTTTAGTAACTCCTACCGATACAATGGATCAAACTGATCGACCAGAACTCATAAACAACTCAACCAATAAATCTCCACAATATAAAATAATTTTTATATCAAATACAAATATGTTCACTCGTATATATACACTCAACTCAATCTAGGGTATTACTAACCCTATCTCTACTGAGTCACGCCACAGAGCCAAGGTAATTCACTTAACTTAAGCTCTGATACCAACTGTAACGACCCGGGATTTTTTTGGACTTTGGTTATCGCCATAAACTCAATGATGACTAACCAAGGATCGAAAATACCGGTCATAAATGAAAGAAATTAGAGGGTGAGAATAGATAAGATAGAAACTTAGAATAGAAGAAGAAGAAGAAGAACACAATATCAGAGTAACACGAATCTCACAACGGAACGAAAAAATATATTTCATAACATAACTTTGAAATACAAATCTGTACTTGAATATGCATATCATTATCAAAGTACAACACTTACAACACAGCGGAAATAACTATAGCGATATGATCCTGAAGCCTCCTGCTCCAAGCTCTTCTAGTATATCTGTAAATCCCGACTACTTGACTGCCCGTACAAATTTTTGGCACCCAAGAGTTTAGGGAAACAAAAATAAACTCTGGGTCAGTCATGGGACTGGTGTGAGTAAAACAGTTTAAAATAGTTCAAGCAGGTAACCGATATCTCATAAGACCACGCCGTATAACGGAACGGGGTTTTCCCTTATGAGAATCCAAAATATCTATATATCAAAAACCTTTTTGATATTATAATAATGTCTATCAACACAATATAATAATCATCTAGCAGAAATGCTTTCATCTCACGTTCTATATACATAGTATACAATCAAAACCGCAAGCACGTATTGGGTAATGGATTTCCAACTATGACAAGGTATGGAACCACTTTTCGCTAGTGTACCTCTAGAGAGGAATACACTGGGTTCAACAAGAACATCTTGCAACCCGGCCACACATGACCGACCACTCATTTCGCTTGAGTGTATCGAATGTATATCACCAACGGTTGGGATCAGCAACCGTTTCCCGAAAAGGACAGCATCAACAATAGATTTTTAGAAGTAAATGAAACTCTAGATCAGGTGATTATACACCCTACTTCGGTGCGACCGACTTAGCCATGCTGCCTGCCCGAATTCTGTCATTTACCGGTTGATGAGGCTAGAAACTACGCTTTATCATCACACCAGATTCACTTCGAATGCCACATCATCAAATCCATCAAATCATCGATTGATGTCCTCAACCATACATTATGTGTTAGCTAAAAGAAGTTTCCTTCTCCGCTTCCACTCTTGGTACGGTTGGAGAAATCAATATACGTGATCGTATGGAAATACTCTGTCAGACATCCGTCCATACAAGTCATCCAGGAACAGGATGAACCGAAGGCACTATTCTGTAAACAGGATAGCCCATGCATAACTCCGTCTTCAATTTCCTTTGGCATATATGATTCGCAACGCTTATGCCAATACAGAGTGGTTCTTTGGATAATAATCCAACCGGTCTCTCCATATTAACAACGTTAAAATGGTCAAAACTTCGATAGTCTGTGATTTAACTATCGAAGAAAAACAGGTGTGCAAACAACGATATTATTTCCAGGAGGAAAATTATATCGATCAATCATCATTCAACATTTATCTCTTTATTTCATAAATTTACTTATCTCCTTTTTCCCTATATTCAATATTTCTTATTTTCTAAATTTGGAAAATATACGTTATTAACAATGGAAAACATTTCCATTTCTTTTTCTTTATTAGAAAACATTTTTGGTTTCTTATTTGGAAAACATTTCCAAAGCTTCTTCTTTGGACTTAGACAGATGTTTAAACAAACATCGCTATGCCAACTCTAACCATTTACTTTTTTGCCGAACCTTAACTATTCCTTAGTTAAAAACGAAGCCAATCAAGTTGGGATAGAACTACCTCTCAGACCTTAACTGAACAACATTTCTAACTTTGAAATAGGCAAAGTTCACTTTATATTTATTTAACTAACTTCCTTACTTTACTCTCTTTCGAATAAATCTCTATTCAATTTATTCTATTTTATTTACTCTTTTTGATTTACTCTATTCACTTAACCCATTTCGAATAAACTATATTCGATAACTCCTCTAACTTTATTCGAATAAACTATATTCTATTAACTCCTTTATTCTATTCAAATAAACTATATTCGATTAACTCCTTTATTCTATTTGAATAAAGTATACTCTATTAACTCCTCTAACACTATTCGAATAAACTATATTCGATAACTACTTTTAATTAACAAGATTTGATAACTCCTTTCGAATAACTAGATTCGATAACTCCTTCTCTTTAACTCTATTCGAATAAACTATATTCGATTACTCTATTTAAATAACTCTAGTTTGATTTAACTCTATTCAATAAATTCTATTTCGATATAACACTATCGATTTACTTTAACTGATTAACACTAACTATTTAACTCTAATGGTTTTACCCTAACTGGTTTAACCTAATTCGAATAACTAATATTCGATTTACTCTATTCAGCTAACTTGACTCGACTAACCCCTTTCGAATAACTAATTCGATTTACTAACTTTCGAATACCATATTTGTTTTAACTCCTTTAACTCTATTTGAATAAACTATATCTGATAAACTCCTTTATTCTATTCGAATAACTAATTCGATTAACTCCTTTTCGAATAAACTATTCATTTATAAAGATTTACTTTTAGTAACGGTTCTTCACTTTACAAATGATTTCCTTTTATTCTACTTATCCTTTAATTTTTATAAATATTTCTTTTATAAAAATCCTTTTCCTTTTCTATATAAAATCCATCGATTTTGTATAAATAATTCATTTTCAAAATACACTTTGAAAATCCTCTTTCCTATATCCAGTATTTCTTATGGTATTTAACATACCATATAACAACGATAAATATCGTCCAAACACACACAATCAACAACAGATTATATATCATATCATATATCACAATATATGAATCACAGTAAAATAAATGTTGAGGAATCCAGTTGGATTCCTCCAACCTGTTTCCCTGCATCACATATGTTAAACAATATAGATAACATCACTTTCAGTTCCATATGATATATTCTGTTAAACAGAATCAATATAGAAATTCAACTAACTGACTAGCAGTTCAATCAAACAGTCAACACACAGTCAATCAACCAATATGTAACAGTTCTAAAAATACAACATGAAATTATAAACTGTTCAGAGTTAGTGAGATTTACTCACATTGGACGATCATCATTAATAACGATAACCATCGCTTGATTTAGATGGACAATTTATTTTGCCATAAATTGTAACGAGCTCGGATTCACTCCCAGTCAGGTCCACGGTATAGCCATCGTCCATACGATCCCAACCAACTGACGGTTCTCGATTTCGACTCCATATGAGCTTGATACCGCGTAAACAAGTCAACACATTTTAATTTAAAATAAAAACTTGAATTTCTATTTCTTATTGGGCTTTACCCTTTCAACGGCCCATCTTCCTTCTTAAATCGATGGCCCATCTTCTTTCCTTCTTCCCCAAACACAAGACCGACGCCTGCTCCGAATACAATAGCCATTCCCAAATGTTCATCTCCAAACCGCACCTTCTCTCTCCACTTACAAATCAAACCAAAAATCCCAAAATTCCCGTCATGGTTTCCTCTCCAACTTGATCCCAGAAGCACAAAACTCGGTGGCCCTTTCCCATTTGCGTCGAGCAGACCTACAGGGAAACCCGCGTCTACTTTTTGCACCGACCCCCCGCAAGTGACAACGCCTCCAGATCTTTCTTCTATTTTCAGTTGCAATGCGGGTTCCGGATTTAGTTGAACCCACCCATGCCGAACTGTGTGAGCTTCAATCCTCTTCAACTTCACCCGTAATACCACGCTCGAGCAAACACTCTGCCTCGCAAGCTTCTGTACCTTTAAAACATTTGCTCCGCTATCAACGTGTTGTATCGCAGGTTACCCATTTGGCATTGGAGTGGATAGAACTAGCTTTCGAAGCCATATAAATTTGTTTAGGAAACTTTCTATTGATATATGAACTTCTGTTATATTTTCTCTCATTTGTTGAAGAAAACGAAAAAAGGGGAAAGAAACTTAGTTATTTATAGAAGAATGGAACTTAAGGGTTAGGTTAAGTTAGAGGTACAGGATAGCAATGATTTGTCACTTCATAGGCTGCACAGCGCATATGGTATATTTTTATACACGTTTTGTTTTGAGTTGAGGAGAGGATGTGGTCTTTGTTTTGAGTTGAGAAGAGGACGTGGTCTTGGTGTTACCATACACATTTTAGTCTGATAATGTTTTACGTTCTCTGATACACGAAATTTATATGATTGTACGGACTGCTATAGACAGAGTTGGACATACCGTTGTGATGAACAACGTACCATGACCCCAAAGATATAATAATACCGGTAGATCAACTCATATTGTGAAACCCCAAAATCGCTGATTAAGGGTGCAAAATACTCCAAATAAAAAGTTGCTTATTTAATTAATTAAAAATTACAGTAAAATTCTAAAAATTAAATTATCGTTATGTCTCAAAAGAACCTTGTCTAAATTCAAAACCGATATTCAAATATTTTTAAATAACTGTTATGGTCATGAACGAATATACCGCTGTTTTTCTGAATATTTGATTTGGGCATAAATCAAAATCTACACGACGAAATCCCGATTTTTCTCTTCCACTAGAAAGATATACTCCACCAGCTCCTAATGTTTCTTGTTTCACAGAAATCCGGCTTAAAACGAATCCTGTACGTTCAGTTGAAGTTCAAATCGCTAATTTACGAACTGTAGCGCCATTTCAAGCTCGTTTATAATTATATTATAAATTATACGTTCAACTATCGTCAATTGAATATATTCGTTACTATAATTCAACTTTAAACTGAATTATATAATTCGAATCGCCCAATTCACACATATCGCCATTTCAGCCAATTCTGATTATTTCAGAATTAAATATATTATTTTAATTAAATATTCACCATTATTTAATTCCATGACCAATTAATTCACTATATCACTATTAATATAATTAAATAAATTAATTATAATACCTCTGCCAATGCGGGTCATTACAGTTATCTTCTTCTTTTTTCTTCTATTCTAAAAAAATTCTTTCTTTCTTATCTCATCCTCTAAATTCTTTCTATTGGCATCTGGGTTTTCAGTACAATTTGGGTTGGACTGGTGTTGTTTGGTCAGCTCAAAGGGTACCGGAAATTCGGGTCGTCACACATGGTATCAGAGCAAGGTTTAGTGACAACCTTGGCTCTATGGCGTAACTCGACAGAGATGGGGTTAGTCATACCCTAGATTGAGTTTGAATGTGTATATATATATAAGAGCGTATTTGTAAATTCTATATAGAAATGTTTTGTATTGTGTTGTTTGATTGGTTCAAGTGTTGAGAAGCATTGGACTGGCAATGGGCACAATATTGTTTCATAAAGAGGGTAAATGAAATAGTTATACCCAAAATATATTTTTGTATAGAAAAGGAATAATTTCCTCAAATTATTGAGATATTGGTTGCCTTGATTAACTTGAATGAAATTCAAATTGGATTAAATTTTGAATGGTTTAATAGCCTGGAGATTTCATATATAGGATTTATGAAATTGAATGAATGAGAATTTAACTTGAATAAGTTAAATAAGAACAGAATGGATGATTTTTGATAAAATCAGAATTGGAATTTGAAATAGAGGTGAATAAATTAAAAAACTAAATAGTTAATTGAATTGGGATTTGGAACTTAACTTGGTTAGGTGGAGTTAAGAATGAATATTGGAGTTAAAAATGGATTTTGGAGCCAAAAGAAATCAATTTGGAATTTGGAAACTGAGTAAAATATAAATTGATTAAGTTGGGTGTATATTGATTATGATTGTTGATGATTTGTTAGATGGATCATATAGAATTCAAAAATGGTTTGATAATAGAAGTTAAATGAATTGAAAACTAAATTCTAGTACAATGAATCCGAATAAAATTCGATTAGGAAATAAAACCGAATAACTCTGCATTTATTCTGGTACTAGAAATGAGATGAGCACAGGTTGATTGAAGAAGGATGAGCTGTTAATGGCTATGCTTTAAGATTAGAGTTGGTTGCCCGACAAAAAGGTAAACCTTAATTATACGGTTTGGTGATTAATTTTATACCCCTGAGTTGGATAGCCGTTTGGTTTGAGTTTTCTTTGATAAGATGTGAGGCCCATAATGGCGTTTGTAGTTGGTCTGATCGAGCAGTGCGGTGGAGGTGCTGGCGAATTTTTCGTAAATTTATATAACTTAAAATTTCGATAATAATTATTTTGAAAATAACTGGGATTGGAGCATTGCTTTTACGTAGAAATTCCGAGGACGAAATTCTTTGTTAATAGTACTCATTGTTTTTTTGGTAGCACTCATTTCAAGTTATAGTAGATTGTAAGGGAGAGTGGTGCTAGGCCTGAAGTTAATATGTAAAGATAGTTTAACTCAATTATTTTATTCAAATTTCCAATTGGGTGCTTGAATCAATTAATACATTTAATCCATAATGGGATTTTTATTTATATATTTCAATGTTGTATGGTAGAATATTTGATTGCAATTTTAGCATCGTGTTTGCTTTGGATTTTCCATATTTTCTACAAGTTAAAATGGATATTTTGTTAATTTAAGCATCATTTGTTTATAAATATTTGGATAGTGATTAGGCAATTTGATTAAATAGCAATATCGCACAAAAATAATGAAGCATATTATGTGATCATTTGTTTTCATACATTCACAAAATAAAAACAAAGTGAGATAAAGAGGAGAAGCTTAGAAGAAGCCAAGAGAAATACAAGTCCAAGCTACAATTCTAAGGCGAGAAAAACTATTTAAGTGTAGGTATTTATTTCATACTTTGAAGAAAAGATGTAAATATTAAGAATGAATATTAAGGCTCAAACCACTAAAAACGACTTTCGGTAATTCAACCATAACTCCTTCAATTCTTAATGAAATTTAGATTTCTTTAATGTTATCGAAAGCTAACTCAAAGACCTAAAACTTTCATGTTGACCACTTTTTCAGACTCGATGTTTTGTATACCTAAAATTTTGATGCAAAGTCAGGTAAAAATCACATTTAGACATGTTAAAAATACCCCATGCCGTTGAATTTTATATCTTTAGTTGGTAAATAATTTTAACAATTCTTTTCATGGTAATTAAGTAGACTAAAAAATCTTCTTACTGTAGAAAATTTGGAGTCAAAAACTATATTTATCATGGGGAAATAGATCAAACATTTTGTTGAAAAACTGATCAAAATTCTAAATTTTTGAAATTTGAAACACTTTTGAAATTTGTGACGCTTTTAAAATGTTCCTAACACTCAAGTGTTCTATGAATTATTTATAAAGCACTCTAACAACCTCAAAACTTTTCAGAACGCACTAAAAAGGCTGCAATAGCTGTTTTGAGTTTAAAACCATTATAAACTACCACAAATCTTTTCATAACGCACCTGAAACTCTGCAATAGCTGTTTTGGGTCTAAAACCATTATAAATAACCATAGATCTTTTCGTAACGCTTTATAAATGCTGTAGTTTTTATTTTAACATTCTTATTGATGTTGAAGCTTTTTGTAGAACTTTTGAAATGCTATCTTTTATTTTTCTTTTGGATTAAAAAGCCATTATGAAGTAATTGTAAATGTAACCATCTACTTCAATAGTTTTGAGGTCCTTCTTAACATATATTGGAATATTTCTGCGGTGGCTTCGGGATTGTCTTAAACTTTAAAATATGAATTTGAAAAAAGTAATTTAAGATTACTCTTGGGAAACAATTTCATTATTATATTTTGTAACAACCCGGAAAATCTGAACCAATTTAAATTTTTTATTTTGACAATTTTAATGAATTTTGAATATTTAAAATGATTTATTTCCAATAATAACGACTAGAAATTTATTTTGAATAGAATTAGAATGAATAGATTTATTTAAATCAAAATTAGAAAATAAATATTAATTTTAATTATAAAAGGAATTGAAAATGGCGCGGTAGTTTGAAAATTCGATTTCAATTTTCAAATGAATGTACAGGATACAAAATAAATTGGATTTTAGTGAAACCAGAAATATTTTAATCTATTTGAAAATATCTTTCCAACGAATCTGAAAAATCCAAATTTCATAGCGGGAATAAAAAGTTATGTCCAGTTGAAAATTCAGAATAGTCGGTATGTAATTTAGCCCTTAAAAATAGCGATTTTGCAAATGACCTCCGTTTTCGACGAGACCACATTTGTTGGATCCGGAATGTCAAATTATTACTAGATTCCAATGTTCATAATTTTTGGAGTCAATATGTGAGCATGGCAAAAGAAAAGCGTTTTAATAGTTTTAGTCAATTTGGATCGACTAGAAAATGACTGTTTTTCAAACGGTCTCAAAATTCGATGAAATTAGTTTTGTTAGGACCGTATCGTCAAAACATAACTAGATTTATTTTTCGGGAATTTTAGGAGTCAGTTTGTGGCCCTGGTAAATTAAAATGTATGTTAGAATTCAAAATATATTGATTTATATTTTAATTTTGATAAAAACTGATTGTAACAACCGAATTGGGTTACGTGACATATCCCATTGTGTTTGGAATGAGGGTAATTAGCTAGGGGCGATGGTCGGTGGGTTCGATATGAAGATCAAATTTAAAGGTTACTTTTTGGGAGAAATTAAAAATAATAATAAAATAAAATATATATATATATATATATAAAGCCCCCTATCCATCCTCTCTTAGTCAACGCCCCAAATCGGTTTTACAGAAATATCAATAAAACACCACAGCCCCGTCGTTCGTCGACAATCGTAGTCCCCTCCCGCCACCGCGCGCGCCGCCCAGGGCAGTGCTGCCAGCCACCCTTCCTCTCCTTCCCCTTCTCTCTTCTCCAACACCTCTTCAAAGCCGACACCTATCCACCATGGACCACCTCCGACAATTGCAGGGCCTACAACGCCGCCCCCATGGCCACCTGAAGCCCTCCTCCGCTGCTCGACGTCCAATCGCAACCCCCTCCGTCGAAGAATCCTCCAGCGAGCTCTTTGGAGATCGAAACCCTAAAAACAATGTGAGTTTTCTGATTTTAATTACATAAAACTTGAGATCTTTAATTACACCAAGTTAGGATTTTTAAAATGATAAAAAGTTTAGATTTTTGTCAATATAAAGTTTAGATCTTTATCATATGAAGTACAGATTTTTAATTACATAAATGGTATGATTTTTAATCATAAAAATATGATTTTTATTGTCATGAAAGCGAAGTAAAAATATGATTTTTATTATCATGAAAGCGAAGTAAAAATATGATTTTTATTATGAGGTAACGATAAAAATATTAGCAGAATAAAAATATAATTTTTATATATGTAGCATTATAAAATTATAATTTTTATATATGTAGTAGTGAAATAAAAATGTGATTTTTATAGCGTTGAAATAAAAATGTGATTTTTATAGCATTGAAATAAAAATGTAGAACTAGTATGGCGACATGATAGATGGTACTCATTCCGCCTATGATTGATACATTTATATTTGAAGTTGTTTTATACACTATGCACTTATAATAGTATCAAATGATTTGTTTTAAACGTACCAAGCATGTTTGGCTATTGTAAGGTAAAACTCTATCCTCCGGCTTGTGTTGCATTGTTGATGGGACCTGGGTCTTATAATAGCTTCGTTGTTCTTTATTTAGCATTGCGTTGTTGGTTTCATGCACTGGTATTGTTGGGGGTATACCCGTTCCGTGTTATACGGCGTGGTCCCTTGATTTACCTAACTTTAAAATCAAATTAATAACTGTTTTAGTTCTCACACCAGTCACATGACTGACCTGGAGTTTATTGTTTTAACCTAAACTCTGGGTGCCCCTATTTTCCACACGGGCAGCTAGTAGTTTTGGTTTTGCAAATTTATATTCATAGGATCCTGGTTTACAGCTGGAACGATATTCGGAAAGCTCTGTATCCCTATATCTCTTTCAGTTGTGTTTTGTATTATTTTCCACTACATTGTAATTTGTAAATCTCTGATATATATCAAAAGTATATTATTTGTTCATACTCTGTATATTCTTGTACTCTGATGTAAATTGTTGTAATAAGCAATGAAATGTTCTTCTGTTTGTGTTCTGATTTGTCGTGTTCTCAAGACAATCCGGGCTTTCCTTTACGGGGATGTTCGGGTCGTCACATATTTCGTTGGGGTTGCGGTATAAGACAATAGATCTTGGATTGAGCAATATTACTTTGTGTTGGTATTGAGCCTAGAAGAGTACGTCCCTACTTAGTGACGGGATGATGACCGCAATAGGATAACATATCCCAAAACCTAAACTAAATTGAGGGTGTGGCTTAGATTGATAAACGTGTATCTTGAAAAAAAACATGGGTTTTGGTGGAATGATGTTTATTATGAACTTGCTTTACTTAATATCACGAAGTCTTCCTTGTTTCAAACTTTGGATTGATGTAACCTCTGAAGAAGAGAATCATACTAAAACTATAATACAACCCATTAAGATATGACTTGAAAACTACAACTTAAATAACTGTCTCGCAAGGTATATGTTGCTCATGATGCTACTCTTAACACATTTCAGGTTTGGATGGTTAGTTGGTTGCTTTGAAGTGAATACTTTTATCATGTATATTATCTCTTTATCTACTCATATGTATAATTATTTGAGATTAGACTCTTGGATTTTTGTAACCATGTTATATGATGGGATGATTGTATAAATAGCTCTTCCATTTGAAATCATGTACTTTGAGTGATTTTATATTCTGATCCACTTTTGTTAAGTTGTGATACTATTATATCAGCACTTTGGCTTATATATAGCATCACCACTTTTAAATATGTATACCAGAGCGGGGGTGTTACAGTAATTGGTATCAGAGCAAGGGTTTAAGGGGTGTTTTTTCGAAAACTATATAGTATCACAATTTAATTTGTCCAAAAAGGATGTTTATACAATTATTGATATCTTTATGACTATTTGCATTTATAGGTTATGGAAGCAACAAAACTTAGTGTACGGGGAATTCATAGGGTGGGGTTAAGTGCACCACTGTAACGACCGCATTTTACGCATCAGAGGATTGTAGAATATTTATTTCTTTTTCATATGAGGTCGTATAGTCATGTACCTTTGGGGAACGACTATTAGGGTCATTTCCCATGTTCACGATTTTTGCCGATTTTTAAATGACAGTTTTGCCCCTAACTGATCTTGTTTCGGGCATAACTTTTGATTGGTAAGGAGTTTTGACCTGAAACCACTTCCATTGGATTTGGATGATGGTTTACATTTCCGTAGAGTGGTCGCATTGGCCAAACGGACTCACCGTTTGGGAGATATGGCTGAAACAAGGTTTAGAAGGTGAAAAACTGCTTAAGTGGGCTGATTAGGGCAATTAGCAAATGGGCCCATAACCCATTTCAGGATTAGGGTTATGGGGAGGCTGAAAAGAGTTAGGATTTCATTCTATTTCAGTTTTCTAGCCGTTATTTACCTCTTAGAAACCCTAACAATGGCCTCCACCTTCTAATTTCATTCCAAATCACTTTCTAATTAAAGATTAAGCTAATTAACATCAAACCAAGTATAATCAACATCAAATTAGAGGCAAAGGTTACTATGTGCGTTGGAATTCGTGCCATTTAAAGTGTCACTTCAGATCTGAGTTTATATTTTAGCTAAGGTGAGTGATTTGCATTATTTTCAATAATTACGGTTAATCAGGGGTAATTAGTGATAATTAGCGAATTTATACATTATTAAATTCTGGAAAAATGTTTAGAAATTCTTAAATAATATTTTAAGCCTCTATTAGAAATTTTGGTTAATTTGGATATGTTTCGCTGATCCTATCATTAGTTATGGTTAAACATGATTAAGGGAGAAACCAAGGGTTTTGGGTATGTTTGATCTATTTTAACTTATTAGATTGTTGCTATTACTGTTTGGAATGCTTTATGATTGATTGGTGAAGTTAGATTGGTCGAAAACCCCGTCGTATGGCGTAAACACTTGCTGGAAAAAGTCATAGGAAACAGTGCAGGAAACCGAATTGGATCACTCTACCTCGACCCGTTTGTGACATGCACACCCTCTTCCCCACGAACCGCTCCTTCGAACTGCTGCACCATGAGCTTGTGCATCGACCCCGAACCGCTTGGAGATCCCGATCCGACCAAGAGCTCACGAACAGTTCACATCTGAAGCCCCCCCGAACCGAACCGGGGCACCCCTCGTGCCCGAACCGGTGATGAAGGCCCAACCCGAACAGGAGCTTCATCACGAACCGATCCGACCAGGGAGCCTTCGACGAGTCGACATGATGACCACGAGCTGGAGGAGAATCACGAACCGGACTATGAGGAGGTGCTACGAACCGAACCACCAGGAAAGGATAGTTACAACCGAACTGAACCAAAGATGAGAAGGAGGACCGAACCGATCCGGAGGAGACCAAAACTCGAGATGCAAAGGTAGTCCAAATAGGAGGTAGAACTCAGGATCCAGTTGGAAACCAACGAGTTAACTTCATGAGTTGGGCTTTGCCGCGGGACGTGCGCTAAGGGGTTATCGACATCCATAACTTTGATTCACCACCAAGATAGATGGTAGGCTACGGATCAGTGCAGTGGGGGTACTTATTACTCCATGGGGCAGAGTGATCGTAGCATGGCTATGAGCCAGTGCAGTGGAGTCGTCATGACTTTATGGGGCAGAGTGGACATAGCAAGGGATTAATAGCTATGGATCAGTGCAATGGAGCTATCATGACTCCATGGAGCAGAGTGATCATAGCAAAGGATTTGGGTGGTCAAAAGCAGTGGATATCGTATGCTTTACGCACAGAGTGAGAGATGTGAGGATGGTTGCTATGCTTGATTGTTTGACATCCCTATGACATGCACACCCCTCCCCTGTATCTTTACACCATATGTTAGTGTCACCTTAGAGTATTGTACATCCTGTTGTGCTAACTCTTTGGTTGCAGGTCCAGGTTCAGGTATGGTTATGTATACCTATTATTGTTATGTTTTGCTGCTTATCGCTCATACTCGACTTTTGTCTGACCCAGAGTTTTATGTCTCTTCTTATTACTCTTGGTGCTCTTAACTGGAAGACTTGAGACAGGTCATGTGATTATGCACGAGTAGCTGTACCGGTGATGAGTAGGAGGCTTCCACGTATGATATATATATATATATGTATATATATAATCTCCCTGTGTTGTTGCTGGTCACTACTTTGGGCATTAGTAGTGTACCACTTTCTTTTGCTTTAGAGACAGTATTTCAAAATTGTAATAATGTTGGTTTGGATGGTAAGCTGTATTTTGGATTTCCGTTGCTATGATGGTTTAGTTTTCAGCTTATGCACTGTATCGCCTGTTTTATGTCAAGTTTGTTATTATTATATTTTATTCCATTTGCTGTGAGACATTCTATAGGTTTCTTGTTAGTTCACCATTAAGTTTCCTTTCTTCTGACGACCGTCTTGTGCTATTTGGACGTCAGCACAACGCATTTATGGGAAATGTCAGCTGGTCCGGGGCGGGCCATCACACTTCGTATCAGAGATCTAGGTTGCGTAGTTAACCTAGGGAAAGACACCGGGGAGAGATTGTACGTATATGAGAGCGCATACTTGTGATATTTTGGTTTTCAAAAGCTATATATATATGTACTATTAGTATATCTAGGGATGAATTCGCACTGCACTGGCACCACTGAAGGGATGGTTATTCGTTTTCTCCTTACAGATTGAACGTTGAGACGACATATGAGGGGTACTGGTAGAGGAGCTAATAATGGGAATGCTCCTGATATGAGGACGATGTTCACTGACTTCATGAGAGAGATGCTTAGGGATGTTCAGAGGGCAGCTCCTAATGCTGCAAATGGTAGTGGTGCAGCGGTGCAGGCGCCTAGGGCCGATTTCGCCAAGCTCTGTAAGGACTACACTATTCTTGATGGGAAGCCGTTCCATGGAACGGAATCGGCTACAGAAGTTCAGGATTGGCTTGATTGTTGTGAGCGTATCTTTGAGCATCTAGGAATCGATGATGCGATGAAGAGGAAGCTAACATACCGTCAGCTGCACGGACGGGCTATGAATTGGTGGAATGTTATTAAGGCAGCTACCCCTGAGGATCAAGTTACTTAGGATCAATTCAAGGCCTAATTCAGTGATAAGTTTATCCCAACTGCCCAGAAATCAGAGTTGTTTTGGAAGTTCTTGGTGCTTAAGCAGAATGGAAGGGAAGTCTCGGAGTATATTGCTGAGTTTGATACTTTATCGAAGTATGGATTATCTCTTATCGACACTCCCGAGAAGAAGAATGAGAAGTTCATAACAGGCTTAGATCAGTAGTTGGGGGAAAGGCTTATAAACCATATTGATGAGACTTTTGAATCAATTGTTGGTAAAGCATTGAGATCAGAGAGCCTTTATCCTAAGCCCAAGACTGAAGTCGCTGCTGCATCTGCAGAGGGGCCAAAGCCGCAGGCAAGCGGTGGAGGCCAGAATAATTCTCAGAATAAAAGGAAGCAGAGTCAGACCAAGGATGGAAAGAAGAAGAGTAAGAAAGATGTTGAGTGCTTTAGCTGTAGCAAGAAGGGCCACTATGATAAGGAATGTCGAGCAAAGCCAGCGGACAGGAAGTGCTTCAACTGCGGCCGAGTGGGACATCACAAGGATAAACGTCCGCAAACCGCTAAAGAGAAGCAGACTGTGAAAGCATATGCTCTTAATGTTGTTCCTTCTTCGTCGAATGCCTCAACTGCGGCGGAGAAAGGAAAGAATGTCATCATTCATGGTATGCTTTCTGTTTATGATGTTCCTGTTCGATTATTGTTTGATACTGGGGCTTCCCGTTCCTTCATATCTAGTGACCTGGTAGATAGGTCAGGATTGGAACCCGAGATAGTCGATAGGCCTTTAGCGGTGACGAACCCGATTGGTGGTTCGACTAGCCTTAGTATGATTTGTCGAAATTTGTTCTTATCGAGTCATGTATGCATGTTTGCTTGTGATTGCTTTGTTTTGGGCTTTACTGGGTTTGGCATTATTTTGGGAGTCGATTGGCTCCAAAGATATGGGGTGGTGGTAGACTGTGAGGGATTTTCGGTGACAATTAGGGCAGATGATGGGTAGAGGGCAGTGTTTGGTGGCCTACCTAGTGATGAGGTGATGGATAGTTTTCTAAATTCCCTCGACATCCCGCAGGACGAGTTAGCAGGAATTCCCATTGTTGGCCAGTATCCGGATATCTTCGAGGAAGTGACCGGACTTCCACCACACTGAGAGATTGAGTTCTGTATTGATTTAGTGAAAGATGCCAGACCTATAGTGATGCCACTTCGTTGTATGGCATCAAGGGAGCAGAGAGAGCTCGGGGTGCAAGTAAGCGATCTTTTGAAGATGGGATTTATCCGAAGAAGTGTCTCCGAGTGGGGAGCACCAGTTGTATTTGCCACCAAGGCAGATGGTTCCCTTCGTTTATGTGTAGACTATCGCGAGTTGAATAAAGTGACTAGAAAGAATAAATATCCTCTTCCGCGGATAGATGATTTGTTTGATCAACCGTAGGGAGCAAGAGTGTTCTCCCAATTGGACCTTGCGACAGGATTCCATCAGCTCCGAGTAGCAGCTGAGAGTGTTCCTAAAACGACATTTTGGACGACCGTCTGGATTCTATGAGTGGTTGGTCATGCCATTTGGGTTGACCAATGCACCAACATATTTTGTGGATTTTATGAATAGGGTATTCAGGGATCAATTGAATAAGTTTGTTCTTGTGTTCGTGGACGATATACTTGTTTATTCAAGGACATAGGAAGAACACAAGGAACATTTGAGAGTAGTGATGGAGGTGCTGAGAAAACACCAATTGAAAGCGAAGTTTTCGAAGTGTCACTTCTGGAGGAGGGAAGTAAGATTCTTGGGCCATGTTGTTTCAGAGAACGGTATTGCCGTGGATCCTGCGAAGGTGGCTACGGTACAAGATTGGTATATGCCCAAGAATGCAACAGACGTAAGAAGTTTCTTGGGGTTAGCTGGATATTATCGTAAGTTTATCCAAGACTTCTCCAACATAGAAACACCGTTGACTCAGTTGACCAGGAAGAATCAAGCTTTCGTATGGGACGAAAAGTGCGAGAATGCATTCAAGAATCTATAGGAAAAGTTGACATGTGCACCAGTGTTAGTCATTCCTAAGGGGAATGAAGAGATGAAAGTATATACAGATGCATGTGGTACCAGACTAGGTGTTGTATTGATGCAAGGAGGTAGGGTTGTAGCTTATGCTAGTCGGCAACTGAAACCGCACGAGAAAAGATATCCTACCCATGATTTGGAATTGGCAGCGATCGTATTCGCATTGAAGATGTGGAGACGCTATCTCTTGGGAGAAAGATTCGAGTTGTTTACTAATTATAAATCGTTAAAGTATCTTTTCTCTCAGAAGGATTTAATTCTCCGTCAGCAGAGATGGTTAGAATTCTTGGCTTCCTATGATTTCGATATCGCATATACATCAAGAAAGGGCAATGCGATAGCTAATGCATTGAGCAGAAGACATGCTTGTTTAGGGGCTATGTTTCTTGAGTGGAAGCAACTAGAGTATATCGCAGGGCACGATTTCAGACCAAAGTGAGAATTGGATCCAGAAATGTTAGCAAGTTTGACGATCAGACCCACTTTGATTGAGCGGATTGGTTCCAGTCATAGGGACGATACTAACCTATTGGAAATCATTTCCAAGTTAGAGATGGATATCAACGAGGAGATAAACAAGTATGGGCTTGATCGAGATGGATGGCTTAGAAAGAATGGGAGACTAGTTGTGCCCAATGTCAATGGATTGAGAGATGAAGTGCTTAGAGAATGTCATCACTCAAAACTGACCATACATGCCGGTGGTAATAAAATGTATCGAGACATGAAGCAGACCTACTACTGGGAAGGGATGAAAAGAGACATTGGGAAGTTTATATCCAAATGCATGAATTGCCAGCTAGTCAAAACAGAGCAAAAGAAGCCTAATGGTTTGTTGCAACCATTAGAAATTCCAGAATGGAAATGGGAACAAGTCTCACTGGATTTCATTGATGGGTTATCAAGGACTAAATCGGGCCATGATAGTATTTGGGTCATTGTGGACCGATTGACCAAGAGTGCAAGGTTTATACCCGTCAAGTCGAATAGAACAACATCTAAGTTAGCATAACTGTATATGATGTGGGTAGTGAGATTTCATGGAGTACCCAAAGGCATTGTGAGTGACCGAGATCCATTGTTTACTTATAGATTTTGGAAGAGCTTACAAGAGGCTTTAGGATCAGAATTACATCTTAGTACCGCATACCATCCTCAAATTGACGGTTAGACAGAGAGGGTGAATCGAGTATTAGAAGATCTCTTGAGAGCTTGCATATTAGATTTTGGTGGATCATGGGATGAACATTTGCATCTAGTGGAGTTCGCATATAATAATAGTTATCTGTCCAGTATTGGTATGGCTCCATATGAAGCTTTGTATGGAAGACCGTGGAACTCACCATCATGTTGGTTAGAAACCTGTGAGAAATTTGTGCTTGGGCCAGATGTGATAAGAGAAACCTCAGATAAGATCAAGGTTATCCGACAACGAATGAAGACTGCCCGGGATAGGCAGAAGAGTTATGCTGATAAGAGGAGAAGAGATTTAAAATACTCCATTGGCGACTTGGTGTTTGTTAAGATTTCTCCGTTAAAGAGCGTGATACGATTTGGTAGGAGAGGCAAGTTAACACCAAGATTTGTTGGTCCATTCCCAGTTCTCGAACAAGTTGGGAATTTAGCATATAAAGTTGAGTTGTCGGACAAGATGGCGGGAGTTCATAACGTATTCCATGTTTCCCAGTTAAGGAAATTCGCGCGCGACCCCGATGTGGCTATTTGACCTGATCAGTTGGATGATATCGAAGTAGAACCTGAGGAGGTTGGGAACCGCAAGCCGATTCGTATTATCGAGCATGATACGAAGAAATTTCGAAGGAAAGCAGTGAATCTAGTCAAGGTTCAGTGGGGCGGGGACGAGAATGACTGTACTTGGGAGACAGAGGAGAGCATTAAGGAGACGTATCCAGAACTCTTTGCATGGTAAGGTTTTCATTTCGATTTAGTCTTTCCGCATGCTAGGATAGTTTTGTTGTGTTTGTTTTGTATGTTTGATTGCGAGATATGGCTGGTAGGCATGCGGGACCAATTGGTTGTCTTAGTTGAGGAATTTCGGGGGCGAAATTTCTTAAGGAAGGGAGGGGGGGGGGAGTGTAACGACCCACATTCAACGTATCGAAGGATCGTAGAATATTTATTTCTTTTTCATATGAGGTCGTATAGTTGTGTAGCTTTGGGGAACGACTATTGGGGTCATTTCCCATGTTCACGATTTTTGCCGATTTTTAAATGACCGTTTTGCCCCTAGCTAATCTTGTTTCGGTCATAACTTTTGATTGGTAAGGAGTTTTGATCTGAAACCACTTCCACTAGATTCCGATGATGGTTTACATTTCCGTAGAGTGGTCACATTAGCCAAACGGAGTCACCGTTTGGGAGATATGGCTGAAACAAGGTTTAGAAGGTGAAAAACTGCTTAAGTAGGCTGATTAGAGTAATTAGCAAATGGACCCATAACCCATTTCGGAATTAGGGTTATGGCGAGGCTAAAATGAGTTAGGTTTTCATTTTATTTCAGTTTTCTAGCCGCCATTTACCTCTTAGAAACCCTAACAATGGCCTCCACCTTCTAATTTCATTCCAAATCACTTTCTAATTGAAGATTAAGCTAATTAGCATCAAACCAAGTCTAATCAATAACAAATTAGAGGCAAAGGCTGCTGTGTGCATTGGAATTCGTGCCATTTAAAGAGTCACTTCAGATCTGAGTTTATATTTTGGTTAAGGTGAGTGATTTGCATTGTTTTCAATAATTACGGTTAATTAGGGGTAATTAGTGATAATTACCGAATTTATACATTATTAAATTCTAGAAAAATGTTTGGAAATTCTTAAATATTATTTGAAGCCTCTGTTAGAAATTTGGGTTAATTTGGATATGTTTCGCTAATCCTATCATTAGTTATGGTTAAACATGATTAAGGGAAAAACCATGGGTTTTGGGTATGTTTGATCTATTTTAACTTATTAGATTGTTGCTTTGATGTTTATGGTTGATTATACATGTTGCTATTACTGTTTGGAATGCTTTATGATTGATTGGTGAAGTTAGATTGGTCGAAAACCCCGTCGTATGGCATAAACACTTACTGGAAAAAGTCACCGGAAACAGTGCAGGAAACCGAATTGGATCACCCTACCCCGACCCGTTTGTGACATGCACACCGTCTTCCCCATGAACCGCTCCTCCAAACTGCTGCACCACGAGCTTGTGAATCGACCCCGAACCACTTGGAGATCCCGATCCGACCAGGAGCTCACGAACAGTTCACATCTGAAGCCCCCCCGACCCGAACCGGGGCACCCCACGTGCCCAAACCAGTGATGAAGGCCCAACCCGAACTGGAGCTTCATCACGAACCGATCCGACTAGGAAGCCTTCCACGAGTCGACATGATGACCACGAGCTGGAGGAGAATCACGAACCGGACTATGAGGAGGTGCTACGAACCAAACCACCAGGAAAGGATAGTTACGAACGAACTGAACCAAAGATGAGAAGGAGGACCAAACCGATCCGGAGGAGAACAAAACCCGAGATGCAAAGGTAGTCCAAATAGGAGGTAGAACTCAGGATCCAGTTGGGAACCAATGAGTTAACTTCATGAGTTGGGCTTTGCTGCGGGACGTGTGCTAATGGGTTATCGACGTCCATAACTTTGATTCACCACCAAGACAGATGTTAGGCTACAGATCAGTGCAGTGAGGTAGTTATTACTCCATGGGGCAGAGTGATCGTAGCATGGCTATGAGCCGGTGTAGCAGAGTCGTCACGACTTCATGGGGAAGAGTGGACATAGCAAGGGATTAATGGCTATGGATCAGTGCAGTGGAGCCATCATGACTCCATGGCGCAGAGTGCTCATAGCAAAGGATTTGGGTAGTCAAAGCAGTGGATATTGTATGCTTTACGCACTGAGTGAGAGATGTGAGGATGGTTGCTATGCTTGATTGTTTGACATCACTATGATATGCACACCCTTCCCCCGTATCTTTACACCATATGTTAGTGCCACCTTAGAGTATTGTACATCCTGTTGTGCTAACTCTTTGGTTGCAGGTCCATGTTCAGGTATGGTCATGTATACCTGTTATTGTTCTGTTTTGCTGCTTATCGCTCATACCAGACTTTTGTCCGAACCAGAGTTTTATGTCTCTTCTTATTACTCTGGGTGCTCTTAACGGGCAGACTAGAGACAGTTCAGGTGACTATGCATGAGTAGCTGTGCCGGAGACGAGCAGGAGGCTTCCACGTATGATATATATATATATATATATAATCTTCCTTTGTTGTTGCTGGTCACTACTTTGGGCATTAATAGTGTACGTCTTTCTTTTGCTTTAGAGACAGTATTTCAAAGTTATAATAATGTTGGTTTGGATGGTAACACTAGTACAAAACAGTGTATTTGCATCCAATATTTAGCATTATTTGTGTCTGCTCCAATGTGGATGCAAATGCAATGGACGCAAATGTTAATTTTTTTTTTGCTTCTGCTATTGGACAGACGCAAATTTGACATATTTGCATCTGTTATAGCGTACACTGGACGCAAATACCAATGCATTTGCGTCTGCCTCACTGTTACAGTAGACGCAAATTTGACATATTTGCGTCTGCTATAGCGTATATTAGACGCATATACCACTACATTCACGTCTGCCTTACAGTTACAACCGACGCAAATTGCTGTGTCTGGGTTTACCCTTCCGTACATTTGCGTCTGCTTTACTACTACACCAAATGCAAATTCATCGTTTTTTTTAAAAAAATTGACATTTTAAGCTTGCTATAAGAGGCGGATAATATTTCAAAATTTAATATAAGAGACAGACAATGATACCGAGATGAAACATAGTATTTTTTTATATAACAAATATTTGATAATTTTGATTGACCTAGGAAAAGACTATTTCAGTAATAAACAATTATTCAATTTAACTCCACTCAGAAATGACAAATTAAACCTGGAATGTTGCCTACTTGATCACCCGCAAGAGCCACTAGATCAACATGCTGAGAAGGTTTCAACGTCTAAAATCTTCTCAAAACTATCGAAGCAATTGCTGAGTCACTAAACTATGTGCGTGAAAATTAATAATACTAGTTGAGACAGGATGATAAACTTCAAAGTTATACAGCTCAAGAAGTTAGTTAAAGCATTTGAGTAATATGCAATTTTTATTTAGCATTGCAATTTCACATAATAACATATCCATGATTCCATAGTAATGATAAATGTTTAAGTACATCAATGCACCTATATGATAGTGGAGTCTTTGCATTCATTATTGGCATCAAGTTGTATGTTGTCTTCTTCAAAATAATGGGCACCAACCTGTTATTAATGTAGTACCACATGTTTCTCATCCAAAATTAGAGTAGCAGTAGTATGTTGTGGTTGTGTGAGTGCCGATTTCTTCAATATAGATATAAGATAGATTACCTGCAATTTTCCTTCTAATTCTATAGCTTGTGCATCATCTTTGAACTCGATGGTCCATACTGAATGCCAACCCCCATTGCTTATGAAATCATATATTTACCATGAGTGTAGGAAGGTTTGAAGTACATTGTTAAGCACAATAAATATAAAAAGTTGGCAGTCAACATAACAATCGCTACCTGATGCAGACTCGGAAGCATACTACATTTACTAGTATTTTACTGAACAAAACGGTACTGCACATGCTGGCAATATTCATTTTACCAGCAATATACTATTTCTAGTTTCTATATACGTGTGGATAAAAGTGTCAACTATAAAAAGGATTGTTTTCCGATATAAGGAAAAAAAATAACATCCAGTAACTTGGTTTAAAAGCATGTGCAGATAATATGATATTAGCTACAACAGAATACAACTAAAAGAAAAGTAAAAATAAAACTGGATGAAATTCAAGTTTATCCAGTATAAGGCCAACCTTCTCTACTACTGCAACAGAGTCCCTACCTCCAATTATGGTGGTCACACCTTTACCACTTAGATCAGCTAGCTTCTTTGCAATCGCCTGCATTTGATCATGTATTATGTTACAACTCTGCAACATTCATTTATCAAGTTCACTCATACTCATCTCGGTATTAGGAGAATGTATTATAATCTATTTCAGCTTTCTACTTGTGCCATTGAGGGAATGGTTCATGACTTGAACTTATGCGAACTCACGTAAGAGTTTGTGTCATAATCTTGGTGTTCTAGATTGCTGAAATAAAGACAAAAAATCATTCAAACAATCCTGCATGCGTATAGAAGTACTAGCCGCTCTAGCATTATCTCTAGTTGATTGATGAAATGTGAAACTGTTGTCACATGGTAATAGCGTATTTTGCATTTTCCAATATGCAATACGTGTGCTCCATAGTTATCCAAACATAACATTGGATTAATGATAATATTACGATTTGGCATAGTAATAGATATTACTTCTATTCCTGCTGCAAATTTTTCGAACTTAAAAACTCCCATAGGACCAATCCAAATGACGGTCTTGGTAGTGTCCAAAGACTCGCTAAATGTTTTGATCGAGTCTGGACCAATGTCAAGTACCATCCAACCATTTGGGATAGACGAAGCTGGAACCACCTATAAACACAAATAAACAAACATATTAACAAAATTTACTGAACTATTTTTCTTAAATAACCAAACCAGTTCTTGAATTTTATTTGCTTAATACTTTGATGTCGCACTATTAGCGCTTAGTTTTAGTAAAACATACCCTGCTGTTTGCATCAGGAATGAACTTGTCAGCAATGACGACATCCATGGGCAAAAGAAGCGACACACCTTTGGATTTGGCCATCTCAAGAAGGGCAGTAGCAAGGTTAAGCTTGTCCCCTTCCACAAGTGAAGAACTGTAACACCCCACCTCCGCTAGGTCACTCACAAAGGGAATGCACTAGTTTTGGAGAGGTATTATCGAGATAACATCACAGAATTATCACAAGACAGAACATAAATAAATAATTAAGTAAACAACGGAAGAATTTATGAGCAAAACAGAACTTCATTTCATTCCAAAATAAACCATGTCTTTTACAAACATTTCAAATAACTTCATTACAACTGTCTTGTAGTAATAGCCAAAGAAGCAATAACTTAAAAACAGGAAAACAGCTTATTCCCCAAGTGCAGTAAAATGAAGCAGCCATAGCAAACCGTACATGCTGAGCCAAAGCAAGTGATATCCAAGCTAAGAGCTAGTGTTTCCTCCCTGAGAACCTGGGGGGAAACGAAAGAAAAAGAGGCGAAAGGAAAAGGGTCAGTCATAAAGACTGAGTAAGTCCTAGTGACTTTCAGTGTAAAAACGGTTAAAACAACCTGTCATGTATGAACTGGAACTAAACTTAAGAATGGTGTCAAGGTGAACAAGATAGACTAAGGTGATCAGGATAAGTCAAGACAAGTCAAGTAAAGCATCACATGTTCGAGATTCGTTGCATCGACTGTACTAGTATACTAAGTCCATGTCACAAGTTAATCACGAAATAAATCCCACGGCCCAATATCGTGAAATGACCCTGAAACGGGGTTTGTCCCAAGTACGGAGTCCTACGGAGCGATTATCTAGTCGATCGGCTCCCTACAAGTTCTAGCTCGTCAAGTGTCCGTGTCATACGGCTAATCACGAATGTAGTCACCTGTGCTGGGTCCACCTTCGGGTGTATCAGCCCTAGGGTGTCAACCCCTAACACGATTCAAGATGCACAGATAAATCTACGGGTACCCAGTGTCTGCCCCGGAATACGTGCACGACCGTAGCCCACCGAACCTACACTGGCGTACCCCACTGCCGTCGTTCACCTCTTACAATCAGCCCAGTAATCGTGCCCCACCCGGCCTAGCCCCAGGGTACCTTGATACATCTAGAGGGTTACTGCTGAAAGGGGTCGTGTCTAGGGTTTCGCCTAACAGATTAGGTCATGTAATTCGTGACCTAACCCGCCTAACCGATTAAGTCATGTAATTCGTGACTTAATCCTTTTCCAGTCTAGTCATGTCAAGATGGTTAAGTATGTCATTTAAATTCTTGACTTAACCCGCTTACGTGTCATGTCAAGTTAGCTAAGTGTTGTCGTTTCAAGTTCATGACTTAGCCCTACAAATCGTGTTCAAGTTGGTTAAGCTGTCTTTTCATGTCCATGACTTAACCCTAATTGTCATTAACTGATTCGTTAATGCACTGAACCACTCACATTGGATCCTATTGTTCGTAGCCACTGGATTTGCCGGGCGGTTCCGGGCAGGTTTACGCTACGAACTCAACCCAACCTCGGGTTTCAAGCGCGATGTGACCAACTACCCACATTGGATCCTATTGTTTGTAGCAACTGGATTTGCCGGGCGGTTCCGGGCAGGTTTACACTACAAACTCAACCCAACCTCGAGTTGGCCACTTTCTTGTTTTCTAAAGTCATGCCCATGTTCTTATCAGATTCGTGCTATTTTCATAGCATGTTCATATGTCAATTTCGTGCCCAACTAAGGCATGTTTCAAGTCAAGTTATGGCATGTTCAAGTCGAGTTTTCGTGCCATATTTCATGTTCTACTTATGCCAAATTTCACGGTTTATGATTATAATCAATTCAAGTTTTGCCTATTCTACCCAATCGTATCCCCAACGTATATAAACGTACTTCGTTCACAAGCATAAACAATTCAAGAGATAAAGGGGAATAACACCAAACATGTGACAGGCATACGTGACAATTCCAACATCACTTGCATAATAAACAGGTTATAACATATCACATGATTTCAATACTAGCATGATGATAACTTGGCATAGTAATGTTTCCAACTTAGTTTAACATGATGATTCCAACTTTACATCATAGGCATAATAATCATTGCGCGCATAATAATAATTTTATTACAAACATGAAACATTAAAGGCATGGTAATAGGCATAGTGGATTCCAATTTAGCATTTCTAACATAATGATTCTCATCTAGCATTATAAACATAATGATTCCAACTTTTCATCATAACCTAGCAATTCCCAATTTAACATGATAGGTACATTAACATCACAGGCATAGTTTCATTAATATCATAGACATGGTTTAATTAGCATCATAGGCATGGTTTAATCAACATGAGGATTTCAATGAACATAATGATTCCATGGACATGTATTTGTTCAACTTGTAATAAAATTAAGCCCAAGTGATTCATAACAACATCAACATCATGATAAGTTTAACTTGCAACATTAACATAGCAATATTCCCAAATTTTGATTCAAAGTTAAACAATATAAACATGGATTAATAATAGTTCTTAAATCCGGTTTCAATTCATAGCATGTCCATGTTATTTTAGCGTTTTTGCCTAAAAAGTGACATAGAACTTACAATATGAAGCAAGCAATCCAAATCAAAACTTTAAATCAAATAGCCCCAAATCCGTTGTCTAAAGCGTCGTAGTTGTTGTAGCTTCTAGTTGTAGCCTTCAAGAATCATCCTTCGTCTTCTTTAATTTTGTTCTTTGTATTTTTAATTTAGAGTTCTAGGTTTAATGGTGGCTGCATGAGTGCTAAAATGAAATAGTATGATTTAGGCTAGGTCTTAGGGTCTTTTTATAGTTGTAGGAAATTGATTTCAGCCTTTAGATTAACCCTAGAATAGGTCTGAGCCATCCAAAATCGTCACAAGCCCCCAAAACAAGACCCAGGAGCCAAAACAGGTGCACCAGGCCGACCTGGCCGACCAGGGAGGTCGACCCCCAGGTCGACACCCAGGTCGACTCCCCAGTCGACCTGGGGGGGAGGTCGACACACAGGTTGACCCCCAGGTCGACTCTAGTGTCGACCTGGTTGGGGGGAGGTCGACCCTAGTGTCGACCCCCCTGTCGACCTGTCTGGGCGGGATTTTTCCCGCCTACCCTGAATTCTGAAAATTTGAATCTGTTTTTGAATTTGAATTTTTCGTGAAACTTTGCGAGGCCATATCTTGATCATACGGACTCCGATTTACGAAATTTCGGACTCTATTTCGCGTATTTTTCCGAGATGAACGCACTGGCGCAACCCGTTTTCCCTGATTCAGATTTTAACAATTAATTCTGCCTTGATTCTTGTCTTAACATGTTGTTAAAACTCGGGTTGTTACAAGAACCACACTTGACAAACCATTGGGCCGCTGCGGTAAATCTCATCTCCAGGTGGATGCTTCAATTCACATTTTTTCTGGACAAAGGGAAGACAATTTATTAATGGTCCCTGAATGGAAAAAAGCTAAGCAAAATTGGGAGAATAAATGTGATACTGACTCATTATACCAAAATAAAATATCCTTACATGAAATATATTAGGAACTAAACATGCAATTGGAAAAGCTCATAATAGTGCAAACTGAATGTTATAATAAGTTTGCAGTAAAGAACAAATTTAGGGAATAAATCATGCACTGAATCATGATAATTCATCAATCCAAAGCTTCATATATTAAACTATTTCATTGTTATGTTTTGTGCCAAATATTACAAATACAAGCCATGATTTCCACTGATAATTGATATAGCATTTTCCTTGTTGTGACATAAAATGGTTGTAGTTTGGACAGTCAAAAATCATTTAACTATTCAACTAGCATATTAAACCTTCAACATGAATTATTTAACTAGACAGCTAACCAGAAATCATTTTCCTATTAATTTATATTTCAACCATAATGAATTACTTAATAACATTTATAGTTAAATGATCTATTCATATATTTTTTTAAAAAAAAAAAGCTTACATGTTCACATAAAAAAGAAAAAAAAACTATCACATAATTGATAATCTGCACATGTTAATTTATACATAAGATTAACCTGCATTTGGAATGGCTTGACACAATGAGAGTTTAACTACATACCTCTCTGGAACTTAATTATCCCAACCTAACGTAATTGCATTGCCTCTCAGCCTCTGTAACTCTGTTGCGCTGTTACGGACCTCTTGAAACGCGGGTTAAGATATTAAAAATGGCTAATAAAGATGTTAACATTGGTTTATAGAAAACTGAGAGGATATCATTCAAGTGCAACAAGCAATTCAATTAGCAATGTTAGTTATTGGTTTTGTGTGGATGTGTAGTTTTTGGTCGAAAATCGTTTTCATCTATTTGAAAAGCAAACAACCACCAAGATTATGAACAAATCAAATGGATGGCCTCGGTTTAAGACGAATCAGAACAATATAGAATGAGGTATATTTGTACATATGTCCATGTTCATTTCATCTATAGATAGTTACTTGATCTCAAAGCATAAACTGACACAAAATAGTTCATAGAATATTGTCAGATTGTAGCTTTTCAGGCAACAATCTACTAGAATTAAGGAATTTGCCATACTTTCATTTTTGTATGTATGTACTTTTCATTCTAAATATAAGTAATCTAAGAAACTAACGAAACTGTTATCCGAATTAATTTTGAGGCTTTAAATTCAAACAAGTTTAATGGTGCAACTCCTTAAAAGTGAAGTAACTGCATGTAATGGAACCTCACAGTTACAAACAAGTTTAACGTGCAGTTAAGCATGTGAACAAACTACTTTGTTTGCTCGTCATTCTGCATATATCATAAATAAATATTAAGGAAAGCCTCAACTTTAGTAAAACAATAAATAGCCAATGCTAAATTTACTCATAAATTATCAAGATATGTATTATTGTCAGAACAACAAGTAATCTGCCTATTTAGGTGAATAGACGAGATATTTTGAAGAAAAAAAGAACTAACCGTTTTCTGGCCATATGGTGCATACAAATTTCTAGGTTGAAAATCCATACGATTCGAGCATGAGACTAGATCTCTAAAGGTTCAGAAGCAGGAAACAATGCTTGCAGATCGTATTTTTTAGCGATGACATCATTCAAAGCACCAGAAACAATGTTTGCAATGTGATAAGGAAGTCCAAGCTGTTTAGCATCAATAAAAATCAACCTTTCAAAATTTGGATGGCAACAACTCAATAAAAAATTAAATTGCATAAAACCACAGTATTTGATATTGGATATTTCAGGTCTGTTCTTATGTAGGTCAACAATATACAGGTTTAATTCCTTGCATGAACATGCAGTAAGGGCATAACATATGCCTGCAGTTTTATTCACATTCACTAAGTGGGTGTTTAAATAAAATTTAATTGGCATATACATTATAACACAGACATCCCGCGTATAATGCTAGTGCCATGCTAGAACTATTTAATTGACTCTGCACAAAATTACACACTAAACAAGAGTAAACTCAAAATCTTGGGAACCATGTTTAAGATAAAAATCTCTTAATTGGAAGCATAAGTTAGCTGTGTTAAAATAAGTGGGAATATTGCTCCATAAGCTATTACTTTTGCTGAATGGACTGATAGAAAATTCCCAGTGAAGAAATATTCAAGTTATCCAAAGTATACTACAACATGAATGGTAGCAATTTTGAGTAGGTAAAAATCTGAATGAACTGCAAGATATTAAGTGTTCAGACATGCGAAAGCATGGAAACTATACCCAAATAACAAAAGAAATGTCTATTCAAGTTTATTAGATTTTATGCACGGATAAAAATAGGTTTGATATATCTTACTGCAAACTGGTCGCTCTATTTGCTGCCAGTACCAAACCTTGTTTCATAATGTCATAGGTGATTAGGTGTGGTATTGGGTACATACATGAGTGATTATTTAATTATCAATCAAACATTAAATATCACATTACGTTTACTAAACATGAGTGATTATTTAATTAACAATCAAACATTAAATATGAGAAAATGGTTTACCTTGTGTCTTTTTGCTCAGAGATAAAATGCAACAGTAGTAAATACTAGTCTGTTGAATCAGCATTTGCTCTTCGCGAAGCTGGAAAGGAGGCAAGGAACCACTCCTTGTGGCTGGAAATTTGTACCATTCATATGGAGAAAATTAACACATGTATTACATATGTTTTTTCTATCAGATAATATCAGCCATAAAATGTGCAAGCTTTCCTTGAATATATTTTAAGCCCTTCTCGGCAAAAACATGAAGAATATCAAGTATAACATGTGAATATCATTATTTTCTTCTATTAGTAAGTGTTTTTGCATACAGAGAGAAACAGTGACCAGCACTAGCAAAATAAATTTGAAAGGAAATGCTACAATGAACACAAACTTCATGTAACAGTTTACTACAGTCAAGTCCAAAAAAGCCATACGTAATATGCACTAAAATACGACACGCACAAGAAAATTGAGTAGAAAAATAAGTAACTTACTATGCTAGCCCCTTTTGCACAAATGACACAAGTCTTACACAACCAAACTGAACTGCAAGCTCCCTAACATCAAGCTTCACTTTGTTTTAACAGAAAAATCAATTAGTATGTTTTATTCAATATGTTGATAATAGAAAAGATGAAACATGGAGAGAAAATAACACTCGCTTGTTATCAATTCCATTCTGCACTGCATTGAAGGATCTAATGTAAGCTTCATGAAAATATGAGATGTATATTACTCTTTTGATTAGCATACCTATTATTTTTCCAAGGGCAGACTTGGAATATAGACCAATATCTGTTGCAATGCTTTTTGCAGCAATAGGTTAAAGATTTTAATGGCCAATGTTATTTCAGAGGAGCAGAATTCTTTCATTAGGGGCAGGTATATGGTTGAAAATAATTTATTAGCATATGAAATGGTTAGAAATTTTACCAGAAAGGTGAAGATAGAATGTGTACAAAAGGCAGCAGCACTTTAGATGCATTATATGAAACTACACAATTTTCTCTTCATCTTTATATTTGATATTGTCAGGATTTAAAAGTTTCTACAAACAAATAAAACATGACGACTACAACGTATTCTTAGCATAAAAGAGTTGAGCATACAGAGAATTGATAAGGCATACATTGGAATGTAGGTGGGAGTGAACCAAAGGTTAGGATGTGAAGCTCAATGGAATCAATTTTATACTTAGACCAATTTTCAAAAATAATTGGCTTTGTAACTTCCTTAGCTGTATTGCAGATGGCCTTGAAAATTAATAATATTGTTGAACATAGAATTATACAAATAAACAACAAAAAAAACCTTCTCGATAAACCTTCACCTCTTATCCAAATAAGGCCACAATGTCTCAATGAACTTGTTTAGCCAATCTATCTGAAATGCAGAATAAGAAAAATAAATGTATCATTTAAGCATCTAAAGCCCAAAAAAATTAGAAGAATTACTGTTAAAGTACCCAATCAAAGTCTAGATTTTTCACCCAAAGAGGAATCTCCGGAAGCATTTACCCGTAAATAAGGTTATTTCATTGTTGCTGCAGCTACCTACGTGAGATGGCCAGCCTAGCTGTAACGAACTTCATCTCTGGTCTGATTACAGCGTGGTCTTGGATTTCTTTTCCAGCATTTGATAGCGATTGGTTCAGATCTTAATCAACCTTGCTTCTCATTAGATCTGTGTGTTGCCCCTCTTCTGTCTATCTGTTTGGTATGCATCTTTGGGTAGGTGTACTATTTCCGTTCCTTATTCTTTGGTTATGGTTCTGGTTGGAAGGGAATTTTCTACGTGATGCAGTAGTCGTATTAGTTTGTGTTTGTAATTTTGAATAAAGAGTGCTTACATAGGCCCACATCATCTCCACGGCGTTTGACATGACAGCGGTGGAGTTCGATAGCTATATGCTTGGGCGTCATGTTTATCTTGGTGCTCTCTGCTCAAGTGTGCGACACAACTTGCTGTTTTTCTCTACGTCACTCTTGGTTAAAGGCTCTGCATCATGGGTGTCAAATGTTCTAGCTAGGCTCTTCCTCGACGAAGTAATGGTGGTCTATTTCATGTAAATACGATGCAATTCCTCTACACCTTCGTCTTCCAGTTCCACCCATCTACAGCAATCCGAACATAGCCAAAACTGAACCAATCACCGCCTCTCCATACCATTCATCGATTACAAACATCCACCTCTAACTCCTTCATCCCCTCTGACCATACAACTCAACTATCAAAACTTGTAAAGCTCTGACTATACTCAACTGCTATGACTCTAATTCATTAGCATACATGAAACAAAAATTACTCAAACACTATTCTTTTACAAAATTATTCCCTATTATCATCTTTCATTTTATCTCCTCTTTTGAATTTGAACTTGCACAAAAATCCTATAAAATTAGAACCAAATCAAACTGAAATTCTAAATAATTCATAATTATTTTATTATTTTTTCTTCCAACTATCAACTCTGGTTTTCAAATAAGTGAATTAAATTATTGTGAAATTGAAGTGCTCAGTGGTGTGGTTACCTCACTGATATTCAAGGTTTCATCCTCAAAAAATTCATTGACATTGTTTCCATCAAAATGTATTGATTTGACCATGTTTCTTTGGTTTTTTCAATATATATTTGATGAGTTTATGAGATAGATGTCAGAAATGCAACTAAAAAGAACAGTAAATTAGTCATAGAATTGAAAAAAAAATGCAAGTTACCTACATCTTGATCATCAAATAAAATTTATCATACTATAAACAACATTTAAACCCCTCAATCTGTACAACTTCACCAGTCATATAGTTATAACTGTGTCATTTGTTCTTGTTCACACAGCTGAGGAAGAAAATATAAACATGAGCTTCACTACCTTAAAACACCCATATAGCTAGCATTCCCAAAATTACTTATTATTAAGAAAACGATGGATAAAATATTCATCCGAAATTATAATTTCATGCACCAACCAATATCAATGTAAGTCTGAATATTAACTCATATAAAAAGAAAGGGGGAAATGATACCTTCTACCACATCTTCACATCCTTCTTCAGCTTTGCAATAAGAGATAATCAAATCTTGATCACCAATGATGTAGATATTATTAGTATTGCAGTCCAGGTGCCACAGTAGGTGGTCTTCAAAGGAGGTGAAAAGATCACTATGGAAATTCCAAACTGCAATTAGAAACAGTTCATTATAACTTCTGTTCAATTTATACCCAAGCAGCTGAGGTATCCATATTGAAAGCTAGTAATTAATTAACAATATTCAAGCATTAACAACATTAGATGGACAGTTTTATACAAACAAGGGGATAAAGAGCAAGATGCTATTTTCTATTAAGAAGATTTATTTAATAGATAACATTATTTGTAAATATTCTAACCAAAAAATTTCATGTTTCTATAAAATATAAATACAGATGGTAGGGTATTTTTGCTACAGCTTATTATTACTATGTAAAACGAGAATTAAAAGATGAAATTTTTATTACATAATGAAAGGTCGTCTATGAAGTTTTTGCTACAGCTTATTACTATGTAAAATGAGAATTAAAAGGTGAAATTTTTATTACATAATGAAAGGCGATCTATGAACAAAAATGAAATAGCAACCAAAATTAAGAAATGAACCTGAGAGGAACATAATGCATATCCAATAAAAAGTACAGTTACACACACAATCATCCATAATAAGTGGTCAAGTCTACCCCTTGCCTGTTCAACAACTAATGATGATGAATGCCATGCTTAAAGAATGATCAAGTCTATCGGTAGGTCAGAAGCTCAATCAAGCATAGAAGGATGAGGCGAAGTTGATAGCATCAACTGTTCACATCGTTCCACCAGATCCTTCAGTGTATTCAAGATTATTTAGGCTGTACGCAATAGATGCACAACTGACCATCTCTGCCAAAGTGCAAGCTGTTGTTTCTACTGTCAATTAAGGAGGTGTAGAGAGAAACTGCATAAACGAGGGTAGCTATGGTTTGAGTCTATCAAATGTAGTCCGCTTTGTGGAAAGGGTTAGGTAATCCAATGTGGTGTGCCTACAATTTTGCCCCCATAAAAATTTCATTCCACCTGACTAATAATCTATCAAGTCACCTTTTTTCACATTTTGTCCATCAGGTAATGTATCATCTGAGAAGCAGCACTTCACATCCAGTAAAAAAAAAAGATGATGCACACAGTTTGGTTATGGAAAGCTAGCCAAATCATGATAGTTCAATATTTAGCTTATTTTTTGCGCCCGAAGTCAATGATGCTGATTAATAGCTCTTATTTTTACTGTGAACTATTTTTTCCAGGTTGTTTCAGGGCTTGAATTGAAAAAGACTATATAGTTCTGGATGTCTCAAATTAATACACACGTTATACAATACTGAAAATTTGAGCATTAAAATGAAACTTATCAGAGGGACAGTTGGATACAACCTTAAAGTCTCGGTCAAAGCTGCATGAAGATACTGTATTTTGTTTAGAGCATTTTCAGTTAGATGTGATGCAAAATCTGGCACGTAAATTTTTTCATTTCCGTTTACCGCTTCGATCACTTCTTGTGTGACTTTCTCTTATACATTAGGGTGCTTGCATATCATGAAGAAGAACCATGCAAGCTTGCATACTGATGTATCTCTGCCTGCTATAACAAATTCATTTTAAATCAATTTTATAGATCAATTACGTTGTTATTCAGTATTTTTTGGTTCCGAAGTTGATTGCATGTACATGCCCAAAGCATCAGGCCGTGATTCAAATACAATAAGAAGAAGCCCTAACGGGCTTGTTGTTCAAAAAGAAAAACGCCACTGTAAGAAAAGGAATGTTCAAAATACCAAAAGATCACTTAGTCAAGCCCAGTTTCAGACATTTGACCAGGCCAAGTCTTATTTAGTGGATTCTTTTTCCAGACGTGCTCGTTGTATCTACTCATTTAACTCTCTTCTCAGTTCACTGCAATGCCTGCCAAGTAATTTTTATAGGTATATCAGCCTCTTTGATTAGTTATCACAAAAGCAACGCTGAATTTTGGAACAGTGAACCAAAGAATAATTGTATAGTCTTAACCACTACATTGTCTCATTTTAATTGAATTGAATATTATCATTATGAGAACCAATTAACCAAATTAGAAATTACATAAATCATTTTACATGGATTCTAATATTGAACAACAAATTTGATATATAATGACAGTGAATTGGGAAGAATGCATTATCAAACATAAAATAAAAATGAAAATATTATAAGAAGAATATAATGCCCATGTTAGATATACTAGTACCGGACAAGGAATGTTGTGCCTGCTATGTGTAAAAGTAAATATCTGGAATAAAAATTGAAAGAAAAAAAAAACATGAAACCTTAGAGGTTCATTGATATGGAAATATGTGCATATAGCAAGTAAATGTAATAGTTTATAAATACCTAAACCCAAAAAAGTTACAATTATTATATATGATATGAAGATGCATATATTATAGAAGTATTACGATTTAATACTAACAGATAACTAATTAAAAATTACCTGATTTCTACATAAAAACCTAATACATACCTACGTTGTTTATGGTAAATGCACGAGTTCGATGAAAACGGAACAGACTTCAACAAAAAATCATAGAGAAAACTTCAGTCCATGGTTCGAAATTAATTTTTACTTTACAAGAGAGGTAATGATTGTGCATTGAGTCTCTGAATCTCGAGATGTAAAGCAGCCACGGTAGCATCCATTTTTTCACCTTTCCAACATTGAGGCGTACTTCCAGAAATATAAACTCCATCTAGGGTAATCGGTCCGTATGTCCCAATATTCCATGTGTACCTAAACATTTGTGCACAGAAAATATTTGTATTAAGTATTGAAAAACGATTGAATGAAAATTTAAGATGGTAAAAAAGAACACTTCTTGTATATGAGACAATCCATTGTCTAGGATTTTATTCCAATAACTGGAATCCTTATCACACAGCTCAAAGATGTCAACCTTGAGAGCAGCAACTTGGTCAGGATGATAAACATGGATCGATGTGAAATCTGGATTTTTCAAGCTCGATTATTTCAGCAGGTCCATCGTCACATAGGGCGAATGTGGCAGGCTGAAGATCATGGCCCCCAACAATGGTGTGCCCCATGTCTTTGTAGAAGGTAAGCAGGTTAGAAGAAGGGAAAATATTGTGAGTACAGGTATTACATATTGACAATAGGGGATTTGTTTTAGGATACACTAAGGACTGAGCTTTAGTTCAGGTCAATCAGCTGCAAAGCTCTTTCAAAAAAGGAGTTCTCCTGGCATTTCTATTGGTAAACAATCAATATTTTCCTTAATTACTCCATAAAATAATTAGTTCAGGTCAATTAGCCTGTAGAAGCATTTGAAATTTCATATTGTAACTACTCAGCTGAATGTTCTTTAAATTAGCATTTGATGGATGTGGTTGGTTTACCGTTTTCAATTAAGAATTATTGGAAGAACGATAGACAATTTATTATTCTATATTATAACTTTATTTAATTACTCCACAAAATGTAAAAGACTCTGATTGTGAAACTTTTATTTGAAAATCATTTTAGATCAAAACTTATTTTCTCTTTTCCAATATTATGTTTACCATTCGGTCTTTCCGGTTTGTAAATGAAGTACACCCAAAACTGATATTAGAGTAACATCATCTTGGCATGCATATATAGAAAATATGTCGATGTCCAAAAAGAACATAAATTGAAATCATTATGTAGATAAAAATGGAATAAATTTATTTTAAAACCGCAAACAGTAAAAGGTTTTTGCTATAAATATAAACTGTTAACAAAAATTAAATCTCAAATTGTTATACTGTATATATAACATTATGTAAAGCAGAAGATCTTATGACTATAAATTTAGTCAATTATAAATACACACATATATGTACATATAGGGCAATCAGTAAATCATATCTTCAGTTCAATATTATTTAAATTAGCAGTAATATGAGACTGCCAAAAAGGTCGTAAATATGCTTATGCACAGTGAAGAAAATGAATATATGAAAAAAGGGCTTTTGCCTTTGAATTCAATACAGAAAATTGGAAGGTACATGAAGTAGAACAGTCTAAAAACATCCATCAGTAATAGTTAAGAAGCACACAATACATATCAAATTATGTAAAAAAAAATGAATTATGAATAAAATTGCAATAAAAATATGGATCTTTTTCTTTATCAAGTAAAATGGGACAATAAGAGGTTTTTGAGTTAGACTGACATAAATATAAGATTGCCAAAAATGTCCAAACATATTTATGCACATTGGAAAAACGAATATGCACAGCAAACGGATGTTACTTTGAATTTAGTACAGAAATTTGGCAAGTAAATAAAGCACAACAGCATATATAAGTCCATCAGTAATAGCTACGGAGCACACATTGTATATCAAATTGAAAAAAGGCTGAGTAGCGAATAAAATCATAATAAAAATATTAATCTATTTTATTTTCATCCAATATGGGACACAAAGAGGCTTTCAAGTTTAAATTCTACCCATAAAACAATTTAAAGTTATTGAACCACCTTGTTAAATATTTTGAATACATATAAAAAGGAGGTTGTTTGACTCCTAACTGCGCTTGAATATGTTAAATAAGATGCTATTATATGCGTGAAACCTTTCAAAAGGAGGTATCCACATTAATATGAATTATGCAACTAATGATAATTATGAGCAATGGGTTTACTTTAATCAAATATTATGAAAAAAGTTTTGAGGCTATCCATATTGAATCTCAGTGTAAAATACTAAATCCGTTCATATGACATTTAAACTAATACATATTCTTACTGTGTTAAAAAGAAGTAGGCAAAAAACTTTATTTGTCCAAACTAACGTGCTTCCTCTAATGTACGTATGTATTTTGATGCCCATAACGTTGACAAGTTTTATTTGTCAAGGAATACAAATATAATTATAAATTTATTAACCATATCAAATGCATTAATCAAATATATCTGATTTATCATATAACTTGTACATTTTACAAATAAACTTGGAAATGAAATTACATATAATACAATTTACTGAAAATTATGAATTATAATATATCACTTTGCAATATAGTTGCAAAAAACCTTATATAACCTATTTGTATGTACAGTAGATAAATGTGATGAAAATTTAAAACTTTGTAAGAAATGTGGTTGAATATCATACCATAAAATCTAATTACTTGCAATCTAGGCTCAGAATCTCCCCCGTGATCTGAGTGGAGTTATGGATGCCCTTCTTTCCAGTTGCTTTAATTAGTTCGGTTCATCTAGCGCCTTCTAAATCGCCATTCCCAACTCTAGACTTTATCTTGGGTTCCTTCTCCATCAGTCCTGATTCTCATATCGATAGGTCTTCATTGCTCAATTAACGAAAATTTTGTGTTAAAACCCTAATACCGCACCTGCAAAATCAATCAGAACGATCTCTTGCTGGCTTTAGTGCGAGGACGAAGACGATTGAATATGGGTTTAAATTTTCCCTAATTTGCTTTAGAACAAAGCAGCAGGCTTACCATAGTGAAATTAGCGAAATTTTTTATTTTCCTTCCACGATTCGTGCATGGCTGTGATTTTTTTTTATTTTCCTCCCTCCATAATATTTATTGATGGATACTACGTCCGTTTGTAAACGATTAGACACAAATAATTTATTTTTATGCCTATTTGCGTCCAATTATACCAAGAACGGACGCAAATAGCAATAGTAAATTTTCTTTTCTGCCCTACCGCATCTGCTCATATACAACAACTGACGCAAAGGTTGGGATAATATTTACTTCTCCTTATTTGCGTCTAGTTTTGGTTACAACCAGATGCAAATTATACTATTTGCATCTATTGTTTATGCAGCAGATGCAAATGAGGAGACACAAAAGACAAGTTCTGTACTAGTGTAAGCTGTAACAACCCGAATTTTAATAACATGTTAAAACTAGAAATCAGGGTATAATTAATTTTTAAAATGAATTAAGGGAAATGGGTTACGCCTTTGCGTTCGTCTCGAAATTTTATATGAAATAGAGTCCGAGTTTTCGAAAATCGGAGTCCGGATGAAGAAGTTATGGCCTGTAGAAGATTCAGCAGATTTTAGGTAGCACAGGACCAGGTAGGTCGACCTGGGGGTCGACCTGGGGGCCAGGTCGACCATGTGGTCGACCTTAGGGTCGACCTACCCCCCAGGTCGACCATGTGGTCAACCTCCCTCCCTTACAGGTCGACTTGGTCAGCCTGTTTTGACCCAGAACTCATTTTTGAAGCCTGAGACGTGTTTTGATGGTCCGGATTGATTCTAGGGTTAATCTAAGGGCCTAAACTAGTTGCTACACCTATAAAAACACCCTTAGACCTAACCTAATTCATACCAAATCATTCTTACACCATTATGCTGCTAAAATACCTCTTGAACCATGGACGCCGTCTCCAAATCAAAGTACAAACATTCAAACTCAAATCAATTCAAAGAACAAGGCTTCTACAATGATTCAAGACAATAAATCAACAACGTCACTGCAACATTCTACAACAAATTCAGTTCTTAATTCATTAGCCATGCTCTTTAAGTTCTAGTTGTTTTTAGATTTAAACATTTAACTATAATATGGCCATGGAATAAAGTGGAATTGGATTTAAGTATGTTTATTGATTCAGATCTATTTCTGTTGCTTCTTGAATCTTGAGTTTTGGGACTTTTGTATGTTCGTTCTCATGTCAAGCTTATGATCTATTCAGCCTGTTGTAAATCAGTTTTTTTCTTGATTCATATTGATATTATTATCAAGATCTATCTTTTATGCCAGAGATGATGTTTTTATGCCAGTTTTCTCTCTATGCTGATTGTTATACAAATTCTACCTTCCCTTATTTATTTTCTTTTGATGAACCTAGGTCAATTTCGGACCTAGGCCTAAACCGCGATTTGTGTACAATTGAATACGGGGAAATATGGGAATGTTGTCTATATTGGATATACATGTTTGGTAAAATTGATGGCATAACATGAAATTGGAAATTTGGGGTATTGTCAATATAATTGAAATTGCAAGTTTGGCCATTGGCATAATTAAATTGGCATGAAGTGGGCATAATGAATTAGCATGTAAATCAAATCACGAGTTCGGACCTATGTAAATTAAATCAAAAGATTAGGTTTATGATTGGGCATAAGTAGAATTGGGACTTTGAACCCAAAAGCAATTGTAATCTTGATAATTGGCATAAATATGAATTTGGGTAACTAGCGTGTATTGAAATAAAAAGGATTATAGTTTGGGATAACTACATCATGAATCTTGATTTGGGTTTATTTGGACATGAAACTTGATACATGTAATCTTGGCTAGAACTTGATATGGGTAAAATGGCATAAACCTGGCATACATGTAAATAGGCAAGAATTGGACGTATGTAAACTGACTAGAATTGGGTATATATATATATATATATATATATATATATATATAAATTGGCATGTAATTTTGGAACTTGGGCATATGTTTATTAATATGTAAAGTTGGGAATTTGAAACATGAAAATGACTGTGTATTGGATAATTGACTTGAACACGAACATGAACATTTCTATATGTTAAACACATGAACTAATATTGGGGTTTTGGGGGGAATACGACCATTAATGAACCTTTGACATGAGGTTAGACTCAGTTTGTGGTGTAAATCTGCCCGGAACCACCCGGAAAATCCAGTAGCCACAAAGTGTCAGTCTAATGTGAGAGGTCAAAGGTCGAATTGTAGGCGTAACGATTTATGACACGAGGTTAGAATCAGTTTGTTGTGTAAATCTCCCCGTAACCGCCTGGCAAATCCAGTGGCCACAAAGTGCACGGTCTAATGTGAGAGGTCATGATTCGTTCGTCATAATGAATGAATTAAGGAATACTAACCATAATAAGACGTGGGTATGGTTAGATGGTTAGGTGGGATGACATGGAAATTTGACATGTAAATGTGGACCTAACCGGTATGAATTAAGAACATGTAAAACTTATAAATGTGGGCTTAACCAACATAACTGTTAATCAGACCAATGGGTGGGTTAAGTAATATGACTAGACTAATTACACTTAACCAATATAACATGACACGTGGCAGGTTTAAGTTAACTTGAACATATAGATAATACTTAACCAACTTAGCATGATACGTAGGCGGGTTAAGCCATGAATTACTTGAAATACTTAACCAATGCAATCTGACGAATGAGAGGTTTAATGTAACACCCCGTATGTTTAATAACTTGTAATAATATAAATCAGGGCAGAAATAAATTTTAAGATCTGAATCAGGGGAAATGGGCTATGCCATTGCGTTCGTCTTGGAAAAATACGCGAAATAGAGTCCGAGTTTTCGAAAATCGGAGTCCGTATGACCCAGTTAAGGCCCGAAGAAGTTTTCAGAAAATTCAAATTTCGAAAAACAGATTTCAAATGCAGAAATGGGGCTAGGCGGGAAAATTCCCGCCTGCACCAGGTCGACCCCCGTGTCGACTGGGGAGTCGACACACATGGGGGCGTGTCGACTGTAGTGTCGACACCCCTATCGACACAGGTGGCTCGGCCAGTTTGGCTGGGTGCACTGTTTTGGCTTTTGGGCTGTGTTTGGTGGCTTGTGACGAGATCTGATGGCTCTAAACTATCCTAGGGTTAATCCTATGGCCTAAAACACTTAACTAATCTATAAATACACCCTAAGACTACCCTAATCCATACTAAAAATAGATACAATGCCATCATGCCGTCAAAATGCAACTTGAAGGAGCCTCCATCAAATTAAAGAGGAAGATAGCTTCTCAAATCAACTCTAGCAACTTAATCTTCTTCACAGGAGTGCTAATCAAATAGTTGTGAGTTTCTATGCCTTTAGCAAGCAATTGCTAAACTAATTATGATAGGATATAATGAGGTTATGGTTATGTATGTGGACCAATGCAAGTTATGTTATCATATGCTATGTGTCCATGATGTTAGTTATGCAAGTTTTATGCTATATGTTCATGATGTTAGTTATGCAAGTTGTATGCTATATTTTCATGATGCAAGTTAAGCAAGTTTGATGCTATGTGCCCATGAAGCTAGTTATGCAAGTTGGGTGTAATTTATGCTATATGTTCATGATGCTAGTTATGCAAATCACTATGATAAACATTGATCCATTATGACACCATGTTATGCAAGTTTGGTGTTTGATTATATGCAAGTTAACATATGACATGTTATGCAAGTTTGGTGTTTGATTATATGCAAGTTAACATATGACATGTTATGCAAGTTTGGTGTTTGATTATATGCAAGTTCATATATGACATGTTATGCAAGTTTGGTGTTTGATTATATGCAAGTAACATGTGCAAGTTTACACCTTTGTATGACATGCATACATATGCAAGTTAACCCCTTTATATGTCATACATTCATATGCAAGTTTACCCCTTTGTATGACATAAGCAACTTATGCAAGTTACCCTCTTTATGACATATGTGATTCATGCAATTTTGGGTTGATTATTTATACTAGTTGGGTTTGATGCTATGGTCATATATGCATGTTGACACCTTTAAAACCCATGTTGATGCTAATGTTATGCAAGTTGAACCCATTGTGTTTGTGATGAATCTTCCCTTTTAAGTATGTCATGTCAACGTATTACGTGGGAAACGATGGGGTTAATATTCATGTTAATAAAATGGTGTGAAGTTGGTATGATTATGCATACCATAAAGTGGATGGACATAATTGAGTCAATTATGTACATCGTTAAATTTGTAATTAATTAGGGATAATTAATACAAATTATGGGGGTGATTAATTAGGTGTAATTAATCGACTAGGACACGAGGTTGGACCCTTTTGTAGCATAAGACTGCACGGAACCGCCCGGCAAATCCAGCGGCTTCAAATGATTGGCCCAATGTGAGAGGTCTTAGGCATAAACTAAATACGTGACAAGTGTAAAGACACGAGGTTAGACTCTGTTATGGCGTAAGGCTGCCCGGAACCGACCGGCAAATCCAGCTGCCATAAAAGACAGTCTAATGTGAGAGGTCTTTACAAAGGTTACGTTCTTAATCAATTAAGAAACACTTAACCAGACAAGCATGTTGTGGGGCATCAACTTTTTTATTATATATATGTGTGCTCTCTTTCTTTTGGAAGATCACACATCTTTTGCTCAAAAAAAAGCATGTAGTGGGGCATGAGGGGTTAAGTGGGTGCCTTGGGTGGCATGTGGAAATCTAGTGGGTTGCCTTGGGTGGCAATAGAAAATACGATTAGAATACTTAACCAAGTGGAAACATGTAATTAAACATGATTAAAGGGTTAAGTGGGATGCACTAGAAAAAGGGACAAGCTTAGGTGGGTAGCTTGTGGGGGCCCATTTCAACCAGTAACCCATATGTATCTTATTGGGCTCGACTCATGTCGAGGACGGGACACGCGTACTGGGCTTGACTATAAGAGGCCAAAACGGGTTAGCGGTGGCAACGCAAGTCCAACGGGTTTCATATGCGTGTGTGGACCCGGGATGGTAGGTAAGATGTTGTTGCATCGTGTAGGTATAAGCCGTGCACCGTTGATTGTATCGGGTTGCCACTTTGGGGAGTGATACACCCCACTGTGGGGCCAGCACGGGTATCTACGATAGGGAGCCGATCGCTTGGGGAGTAGTGGGTACACCTAGTGGAGATAGGGGCAGACGGCACCTATGTAGTCAGCTAGGGGTACACGAAACTACTAGTTAAATTTTCTAAGTCCTTGGGTGGGATCAACCTTTAAGTAGGAATGACTGGTGTGGTGCAGTGTAGTAATTACCCTTGGGTGGGTAGATGCGTCTTTACCATTATCTTAGTTCATCCTATGTTTAGTTGGCTGCTTAGTGTAGTCATTTATCCCCAGTCATCACCGTATCAAGTTTATATCATACCCTAATTTCTTTAATGATTGTATTGTTAAAGTTATAGGGCTCACTCAGACTTATGTCTGACCCCGTTGTTTTTATCTTTTTCCCAACCCTCAAGTTCTCAGAGTGGGCCTAGCACTAGTGGGCTTTGATCAGATTGCTTTATCTATCTTTTGGAGCTTGGACCGTTGATGTAAAGCTCAGCTTATCTTTTCTATTATGGCTATTAGTTATGTAGTGGGATTATGTACTTATGTTTTTATCAGGATGGGTATTTAGTACTTGACTCTTGTTTTAGTTGGTTTTGATATTGTAACCAAACATGTTTATCTTCTGCTGCAATGAAATGATGTTTTAGATTTTCAAGTATTATATATATCTGTCTTGTTGTAATTTTTCTGTTCTATATTCACTTAAAATACTCCACCGAAGTTAAGGCATTCCCTTAGTGAGTGTCCTTAGCGGGTGTGGGGCGTTACAGTTAAGTTAAATGGGTTGGTTTAACTTGAATGGGTTGATAACACCCAACCAATATAACCTGATGTGTGATAGGGTTAAGTCATGAACCGCTTGAATATACTTAACCAATTTGACATGATGATTTGATAGGGTTAAGTCATGAACCGCTTGAATATACTTAACCAATTTGACACGATGATTTGATAGGGTTAAGTCATGAACCGCTTGAATATATTTAACCAATTTGACACGATGATTTGATAGGGTTAAGTCATGAACCACTTGAATATACTTAACCAACTTGACAGATGATTCGTAGGGCTAAGTCATGAACTTGAACGAGAACACTTAGCCAATTTGACATGACACATAGGCGGGTTAAGTCACGAACCTGAATGACAACACTTAACCAACTTGACATGCTAGACTGATGGTGTTAAGTCTCGAATTTAAATGGCAACACTTAACCTATTGGACGGAAACCCTAGTTATGCGGTCCTTTTCAGCAGTAACCCACTAGATGTATCACGGTACCCTGGAACTAGGCAGGGTGGGGCACGATTACTGGGCTGATTGTAAGCGACCAGAACGACGGCTGAGTTGGTGCGCCATTGTAGGTTCAGGCAGACTATGGTCGTGCACGTAGTTCGGAGTAGAAAAAGCAGGCATTAGGCACCGGTAGGTTTACACTGTGTGTGCTTGATTCGTGTCGGTGGTTGGCACCCTAGGGCTTGATACACCCTAGGGTGGACCTAGCACAGGTAACTACATTCATGATAGGGCCGTATGACACAGACACATGAACGAGCTAGGACTTGTAGGGAGCTGATCGATTAATAGATCATTTCGTGGGACCAAGTAATGGGTCATTTCATGACATTGGGCAAGGGATCATTTTATAGTCAACACATCACACAGGTTGGGATCACCTTATTATATAACACGGGCTACTAGTTGGGACACTAGTAGGGGTAAGAATCCTTGTTACACAGGACACTAGTTGGAACACTAGTAGGAATACGAAACATTCCATGTAAGACACTTGTGAGATGCTAGTACGGGTGGTGCAGGGCAAATGGATATCACCGAAATATTTTAATGATGAAACTTAGAAATCTTGCGATGTTATACTTGATAGAAACATTGCGATGTGATACTTGGTAGGAACCTTGTGATGCTACTCTTGATAGGAATTATGGGATGTTATTCTTAGTTATCGTGCCTGTAGCTTATCTTGTCATCATGCTTATGTTTACTTTCAGTTTATTCATGCCATGTTATCTTTACCTGTTTTTGTGCTGGAAGTCACTAGGACTTACTTAGTCTTTGTGACTGACCCTTTTTGTTTCGCCTCCTTTTCTTCCGTTCTTCACACCCAGGTTCGCAGGGTGGGAATACAGCTTAGTTCGGATCTTACCAAGCTCCAAGGCTCTTTCACGAACGGCTTGGATTTCTCTTGGCTATGGCTTGCTTTACTGTTTTACTTGGGGAATGATTTATGACTATGGTTTTATGCTTCTTTACTATTGCAAGACAGATTTCGATGTAATGGATTTAATGGCATTTTGATGTAAAAGGCTTTAGACCTTTCTAGATTTTAAAGCAATGAAATTTGGTTCTTCTTCCGCTGTTTTATATGTTCTGTCTTGTAATATTTCTGTGTATGTTTACCTAGATAATGCTCCACCAAAGCTAGTGCATTCCCATTGTGAGTGACCCTAGCGGAGGTGGCGTGTTACATTTGGTATCAGAGCAGAAGGTTACCAGACTGGGCAAAATCTTTTAAAAACCTTCTGAAATTATTTGCAAAACGTTTACAAAGAAGCATTTTTCTAACAAAAGTTTTGTTTTACGAAAGGCATATTCCTCAAATCCATATGCACTATCTTTTGATTCTCTCGTTGAGTCTCTTCTCTCTTTCTTTTTCACCATAGTTTGTAGGCATCCAACGCATGTAGGAGGGAAAAGAAGTGCCCAACCTCCATCAAGAGCCGCAATAGTTCCATCTGCGACTAATCTTATTTCAAGCTTTGTAGGATTGCCATGCGATGGAGGTAGCTTTCGAGAAACTTGTCAACAAGCTATACAAGGATAGTAAGAACGAGGATAAAAGAACACAAGCCTAAGGATAAGAAACTTGTTGATAGGGCTTAATCCACGAAGGAGGAAAAGGTGAAAGGAAAGAGGCCAAAGTGAGAGAATAATAAAACCCATGACAAGAGAGAGTATCTTTAGTATGGTAAAAAGGGACATGTAGTTAAGTATTATAGGACAAGGACAAGGGCAAAGAACAAGATCGTCGAGAGGGAAATTGTATGCTCTCACTACTAGCATACCTAAGAGAGGTGGTAACGTTTCTGTCAAAGGTTTAGCTTTTCTTTTCCATCATCCCGTTAGAACTTTGTTTTTGCACATCGCATCCTTTTAATTCTGCTTCGATAGTTGGAGTCTCTACATCTTAGTACTAGCGTAGTAGAGGATCCCATTTTTGTCTCAAATCCTATGGGGAATCGGCTCATTTATTCATGACTTGTTTGGATTTGAGAATGTCTATGCTAAGTGTTGAGTTTAGAAATAATGCTTATGTTTTTGGGCTATGGGTTGTTCCTAGGGATGGAGTGGTTATCCAGAAATGATACCATTCTCGAGTATGAAAAGAGGGTAGTTAAACTCTTGACTTGCCTCGGTAATGCCCTCGAAGTCTAGTGTAACCCTTAGGGTTCTGCCATGCTTAGTTACCTAGAATCTCTTGACACATTTATTGGTCCGCTCGAGTAATGTTCGCCACTAAGGTGGATGGTTCATCTCGCTTATGCATGAGTTATATAAAATCACCTTAGTAAGTACACTTGGCAACATGGTTGCCATTTGTTGATTTTCAAGAGATAATTCATTTATGTGGAATACCTTCTAGTAAGTGAATGAGATCCCGGATTCACTAGTGAATTTTGGAGAGCTTGCATGAAACCATGAGTACGCAGTTATGTTTAAGCTGAGTATACTAGAAAAAGAATAAGTGAAAGTGGAACGAGAGGCGACAGTGAAATGAGTTCCAACTCATATTTTGGAAATAGGAATTAAGAAGCCACAAAATTGTGAAGCTAAAGACGATCAAATCACAATGGAGTTAAGCTCAAGGAAATGCGACTTAGAAGATTAAAGGCTAGACACGCGCATCATATCTCTTCTTAAGAGTATATCATTGATCCCTCTTTTCCTGTAGAGCTTACCTGTATGTTATCTTTTAAGTATAACCTCTCAGTCCTATTCTCAATCCTATTTCTGTTACAAAACCCCATAGGGATCGTCTGTTAGTAATACATGTTGGGCTTGAGGGTGTCCGTTGGGTTGAGTAATTCTTTGGGTGTCAGCCTGATGTTGATTTCGGTCTTCGGGCTGGTTCTTAGGGAGTTCTTCTCCTAATCAGTATATATGTGACATAGATTTCCAGTTTTGACATTGCTTAATGGGCACAAAATTTTTACTATCTTCTATCGTTCAACTATATATTTAGGTAGGAACAACTGGGTGTAAACATGTGTTTGAGACATGTTATGATTGATGGTTGCAAGTGGTTGCAAGCGGTTGCTAGTGGTTGCTCGTGGATGCATATACACGCACCTTAGACACTAGATCGGCTCCGTCACCTTTCATATTGCATATGCATGAGTATTTATACTTGTTTATGGATGAAATTAATTGTGTTATCATGTGGATGTTGCATATGGATGAATGGTTGTGCACACATATAGTGTTTATATGGCTAGGACTATTCGCATACATGTTGGACTCATGGTACTAAAACATAGTTTGCATTAAGAAGATCAATCATGCCTGATCATTTGCATTAGATAAGGAACATATACACACACTTTCAGCATATGTTCATACAGCATTAGAAATCTCTTAAGGACAATGGATGATTGGATGGTAGGACACATTCTTCTTAACTTGAAGATTTCGGGGACGAAATCCTTTAAGGAGGGGAGAATGTAACAACCCGAATTTTAATAACATGTTGAAACTAGAAATCAGGGTATAATTAATTTTTAATATAATAATTAAGGGAAACGGGTTACACCATTGCGTTCTTCTCGAAATTTTACATGAAATAGAGTCCGAATTTTCGAAAATCGGAGTACGGATGAAGAAGTTATGGCCTGTAGAAGATTCAGCAGATTTTAGGCAGCACAGGATCAGGCAGGTCGACCTGGGGGCCAGGTCGACCATGTGGTCGACCTTAGGATCGACCTACCCCCTAGGTCGACCATGTGGTCGACCTCCCCCCCCCCTTACAGGTCGACCTGCTCGGCTTGTTTTGACCTAGATCTCATTTTTGAAGCCTGAGACATGTTTTGATGGTCCAGATTGATTCTAGGGTTAATCTAAGGGTCTAAACTAGTTGCTACACCTATAAAGACACCCTTAGACCTAACCTAATTCATATCAAATCATTCTTACACCATTATGTTGCTAAAATACCTCTTGAACCATGGCCGCCGTCTCCAAATCAAAGTACAAACATTCAAACTCAAATCAATTCAAAGAACAAGGCTTCTACAATGATTCAAGACAATAAATCAACAACGTCACTGCAACATTGTACAACAAATTCAGTTCTTAATTCATTAGCCATGCTCTGTAAGTTCTAGTTGTTTTTAGATTTAAACATTTAATTATAATATGGCCATGGAATAAAGTGGAATTGGATTTAAGTATGTTTATTGATTTAGATCTATTTCTGTAGCTTCTTGAATCTTGAGTTTTGGGACTTTTGTATGTTCGTTCTCATGTCAAGCTTATGATCTATTCAACCTGTTGTAAATCAGATTTTTTCCTTGATTCATATTGATATTATTATCAAGATCTATCTTTTATGCCAGAGATGATGTTTTTATGCCAGTTTTCTCTCTATGCTGATTGTTATACAAATTCTACCTTCCCCTATTTATTTTCTTTCGATGAACCTAGGTCAATTTCGGACCTAGGCCTAAACCGCGATTTGCGTACGATTGAATACGGGGAAATATGGGAATGTTGTCTATATTGGATATACATGTTTGGTAAAATTGATGGCATAACATGAAATTGGAAATTTGGGGTATTGTCAATATAATTGAAATTGCAAGTTTGGCCATTGGCATAATTAAATTGGCATGAAGTGGGCATAATGAATTAGCATGTAAATCAAATCACGAGTTCGGGCCTATGTAAATTAAATCAAAAGATTAGGTTTATGATTGGGCATAAGTAGAATTGGGACTTTGAACCCAAAAGCAATTGTAAACTTGATAATTGGCATAAATATGAATTTGGGTAACTGGCATGTATTGAAATAAAAAGGATTATAGTTTGGGATAACTACATCAAGAATCTTGATTTGGGTTTATTTGGACATGAAACTTGATACATGTAATCTTGGCTAGAACTTGATATGGGTAAAATGGCATAAACCTGGCATACATGTAAATAGGCAAGAATTGGACGTATGTAAACTGACTAGAATTGGGTATATATATATATATATATATATATATATATATATATTGGCATGTAATTTTGGAACTTTGGCATATGTTTATTAATATGTAAAGTTGGGAATTTGAAACATGAAAATGACTGCGTATTGGATAATTGACTTGAACACGAACATGAACATTTCTACATGTTAAACACATGAACTGATATTGGGGTTTTGGGGGGAATACGACCATTAACGAACCTTTGACACGAGGTTAGACTCAGTTTGTGGTGTAAATCTGCCCGGAACCGCCCGACAAATCCAGTAGCCACAAAGTGTCAATCTAATGCGAGAGGTCAAAGGTCGAATTGTAGGCGTAACGATTTATGACACGAGGTTAGACTCAGTTTGTGGTGTAAATCTGCCTGGAACCGCCAGGCAAATCCAGTGGCCACAAAGTGCACGGTCTAATGTGAGAGGTCATGATTCGTTCATCATAATGAATGAATTAAGGAATACTAACCATAATAAGACGTGGGTATGGTTAGAGGGTTAGGTGGGATGACATGGAAATTTGACATGTAAATATGGACCTAACCGATATGAGTTAAGAACATGTAAAACTTATAAATGTGGGCTTAACCAACATAACTGTTAATCAGACCAATGGGTAGGTTAAGTAATATGACTAGACTAATGACACTTAACCAATATAACATAACACGTGGCAGGGTTAAGTCAACTTGTACATATAGATAATACCTAACCAACTTAGCATGATACGTGGGCGAGTTAAGCCATGAATTACTTGAAATACTTAACCAATCCAATCTGATGAATGAGTGGGTTAAGTTAAATGGGTTGGTTTAACTTGAATGGGTTGATAACACCCAACCAATATAACCTGATGTGTGATAGGGTTAAGTCATGAACTGCTTGAATATACTTAACCAATTTGACACGATGATTTGATATGGTAAGTCATGAACCGCTTGAATATACTTAACCAATTTGACACGATGATTTGATAGGGTTAAGTCATGAACCGCTTGAATATACTTCACCAATTTGACACGATGGTTTGATAGGGTTAATTCATGAACCGCTTGAATATACTTAACCAACTTGACAGATGATTTGTAGGGCTAAGTCATGAACTTGAACGAGAACACTTAGCCAATTTGACATGACACGTAGGCGGGTTAAGTCATGAACTTGAATGACAACACTTAACCAACTTGACATGCTAGACTGATGGGGTTAAGTCTCGAATTTAAATGACAACACTTAACCTACTGGACGGAAACCCTAGTTACGCGGTCCTTTTCAGCAGTAACCCACTAGATGTATCACGGTACCCTAGAACTAGGCAGAGTGGGGCACGATTACTAGGCTGATTGTAAGCGACCAGAACGACGGCTGAGTTAGTGCGCCATTGTAGGTTCAGGCGGACTACGGTCGTGCACGTAGTCCGGAGTTGAAAAAGCAGGCATTGGGCACTGGTAGGTTTACACTGTGCATGCTTGATTCGTGTCGGTGGTTGGCACCCTAGGGCTTGATACACCCTAGGGTGGACCTAGCACAAGTAACTACATTCGTGATAGGGCCGTATGACACAGACACATGAACGAGCTAGGACTTGTAGGGAGCCGATTGATTAATAGATCGTTTCGTGGGACCAAGTAATGGGTCATTTCATGACATTGGGCAAGGGATCATTTTATAGTCAACACATCACACGGGTTGGGATCACCTTATTATATAACACGGGCTACTAGTTGGGACACTAGTAGGGGGTAAGGATCCTTGTTACACAGGACACTAGTTGGAACACTAGTAGGAATATGAAACATTCCATGTAAGACACTTGTGAGATGCTAGTACGGGTGGTGCAGGGCAAATGGATATCACCGAAATATTTTAATGATGAAACTTAGAAATCTTGCGATGTTATACTTGATAGAAACCTTGCGATGTAATACTTGGTAGGAACCTTGTGATGCTACTCTTGATAGGAATTATGGGATGTTATTCTTAGTTATCGTTCCTGTAGCTTATCTTGTCATCATGCTTATGTTTACTTTCAGTTTATTCATGCCATGTTATCTTTACCTGTTTTTATGCTGGAAGTCACTAGGACTTACTTAGTCTTTGTGACTGACCCATTTTGTTTCGCCTCCTTTTCTTCCGTTCTCCCTCCCCCCCCCCCCCCCGGTTCGCAGGGTGGTAATACAGCTTAGTTCGGATCTTACCAAGCTCCAAGGCTCTTTCACGAATGGCTTGGATTTCTCTTGGCTATCGTTTGCTTTACTGTTTTACTTGGAGAATGATTTATGAATATGGTTTTATGCTTCTTTACTATTGCAAGACATATTTCGATGTAATGGATTTAATGGCATTTTGATGTAAAAGGCTTTAGACCTTTCTAGATTTTAAAGCAATGAAATTTGGTTCTTCTTCCGCTGTTTTATATGTTATGTCTTGTAATATTTCTGTGTATGTTTACCTAGATAATGCTCCACCAAAGCTAGTGCATTCCCTTTGTGAGTGACCCTAGCGAAGGTGGGGTGTTACATAAGCTGTATTTTGGATTTCTGCTGCTATGATGGTTTAGTTTTCAGCTTATGCGCTGTCTCGCCAGTTTTATGTCAAGTATGTTATTATTATATTTTATTCCATGTGCTGTGAGACATTCTACAGGTTTCTTGTTAGTTCACCATTAAGTTTCCTTTCTTCTGACGACCATCCCGTGCTAGTTGGACGTCAGCACAGCGCATTTCGAGGGAAATGTCAGCTGGTCCGGGGCGGGCCGTCACAACCACAATTTCGAAAGAGCGATTAGTTGCTGCAAGCCACACAACGGAAAAACATGTGTTAAGAGGAGAGCAAAGATGATTCTCCTTTATGAGATATATGAAGTTTATAATATAATCGATGACTATGGAGAAGGTTTAAAACAGGGCTTTATTCTCTACTACCTACGTCAGAAAATGAAACAATTTGATATGGCAATTAAAATAATGGAAAGGACCGACTATAGAGAAACTTTAGTATTTCTAAAGAAAAAGGGAGCACTACCACCACAAGAAGGGAATGTGAGATGTAAAAGATTTCCAAATAAGATAGTTGAATAGTACGATGATGAGGAATCTGAGTCAGTTGGCTCAAATGACTACTCTCAAGAAGTTACTAGACCTCCTCGAGCAGTGAATGACAAAAAGGGTCCTTCTCCATCAAATGAATAAATAGTGATAGATTAAAAGAAAATTAAACAGGAAGTTAAATATTAGTTAATGATAGACATAGAAATATGTTTATTTTATACACTTATATTTCATCTTTTTGTATATAGATAATATTGCATTAGGTATTATTTTGTCATTTTTACAGATTTTCCAATCAATCCTCATGCACTCCTAAAAGAAAAGATATTGCAAAAGTAGAAGATCAATTTTCCATATCAATGAAGTCTTGCAACTGAAGATTTCACTTTAAGTTGCTTTTGGAGTCTAATATGTGTTCATGTTTGTTTGGAAGAATAAATCATATGCAATCTTATCTCCAATCAATTAGCCAAATGCCATAAAAGGAAGATATGGGAAAATATTATCAAGATATTCACCATATATTCTTAGATATCCTCAAGATTATTTCCTAAAAACATTGTCAAGAAAAGGGCATGATATATGATAGAATAACGCTTGGGTAAAGAGGCACATATAGTCATAGATTTGATTAGGGTTAGGACTGGCCAATCTCACCTATAAATACATCTTATACCCATTGTAATCAAGGGACCTTTTTCTGTAACTTCTCCATTAATAAAGCTTTTTCTTTTTTTTCTGCAATTTTATTTTTAAGCAACTTGAGCCATTTATACAATTAGATGTGGTAGAGCACAAGTTATCATTGAAATTTTAATTTTCATTAGTGTGATTGACCGTTTGATTAATTCCAGCAGTAATCCTAATTTTACTTTATGTTTGTTATTTCTATTTTGCAATTTTAATTTCTGCATTTTATTCTACTTTCCTAGGTAGTATTGAATTTAATATAGACTTGATTAGATTCGAATCTTTAGTGAATTCAATAGTTGTTTACTTGTTCTTCCTGTTTCAATCAATAATTGTGATTTGGTCTTCGGTTAAATTAGATTTGGTCTGAACCAAATTGCAATTTCAATTTTTATTGTTATCAAATCAAAATCTCCAAATTCCATCTAACTCTCCCATGAGATTATATAAATATAAATTTTAATTTTCCTCCCTGTGTTCAACCTTCATACTACACACCTTTGCTCTTGCAATTATTATTACATAATTTGCGCTTTTCTATTCCATAGGAAAGTGTCAAACAAGTTTTTGGCATCATTGCCGAAGAGCCAGCAATTAAATTTTGTTATTTATTTAATTTCCGATTCGTGTTAGTTTTTATTTGTTTGTTTTTTCTTTCAAAAAAAAGAATCTTGATTAGTTGATTTTATATTACAAACTGATACTTAAATCTCTATAACAAGAGAACAAAAATCTTGTAAGTTTTAATTTATTATATTTCCAATATTACAACCTTTCCAATTTTCTTTTAAATTTATTTCCCCTTTAGCTTTGGATTTCTTTTCCTCCCGTTAGCCCTACTTTCGTCTTTTCAACTTTCTAGAAATCGTATACCATCAATTTGGAATCACCTTTCTACCATCATCACCAAACTCATCACTACCATCTCTCACCCTTACTACCAGTCCACAACAATATTTAGCAACCTTAACATCTCCCGTCATATTCCACCCACATTCGCACCGCTATCACCACTGCTATCAGCAACCATAACTACCTAGATCAACCTTGCTTCCGACCATCAAACCCCATTGCCAACTTTACACAACACACTCAGCCTATACCAGTACCACAGCTCGAATAGCCTCTTCCTATGCCTACTTCTTTCCTACTAACAATACCTGAACCAGTACTTAGAAACCATCTCACTGTTCCATCAACACATATCCTTCTCAACAATTACAATTCACGACAATCACTGCTAAAGTCCTGACCATCACAATCGGAACACTCATCTGCACACCCAATCCCAATTCGCAAATCACAACGCAAAACCTCCAATCGAAAACCAAACCCAGCCAACTCGACTACAGTTAACGACCTCATATTCACCAAATATGACTTCATCATCACGTATAACAAAACTTCATCGACCAACACCATTGAAAACCCCAAATCCTGATTCAAGCCAAATCTCGAAATCCAAATTCAATTCGAACTCTTTTGGCCTGAATACCCAATAACCTGAACCATAAACTCAATCGAGACCATAGGTCCTAATCAAATCGATTGTGAACTTGCATAGATTTCATAGAAGAAGAAAAAGAGAGCAAGAAAGGGTATTTTCAAACTTGCGTTCATTGTTTTCTTTTTCTAGGATTTGGTGTGAAAATATATAATAACGTTTTAAGGGGTAAGTTGTTTGGTACATTTGTTTTCAATTAGGTCAGGAGCGTCTGTTTATTTGCATGTCTTTGGTTTTTTTGTGGCTTTTGAGTGCGTTGATTTTGACTTGGTGTAGTATGGGTTAAGTCTAGTTCTTAATTTTGAGTGCACTAGCCTATTTTGTTTGAGTCGGTTCTGTTGAGTCCAGTTTTTTATTTTACTTTTTTTTGTTTTTTTTTGTTTATCTTAGTTCTTTCCTTTCTTTGAGTCTTAGTTTAGTTGTTAAGATTAGTGTTTTTGGTTTTGTTGAGTCGAGTTTTCTTAGTCCTTTGAGTTTAGTTTTTCTTTAATTGAGTAGTTTTGCTTGTTTTTTTAGTCAAGTCAGTTTGTTTGTTTTTTTAAAGGATTTTTCTCTCTTCCGATTGTTTTTACTTTTATTTATTTTCTTTTATTTTCTTCAAAAAAGAAAGAAAAAAGGTCAAATCAATCAAAGGCCATAGAAAAGAAAGGGTTCAGCCTACTCAATTACATTGGACAACTATACCCCACTGTAAAATCTTTTAAACTCTACAGATGTTGGTACTGGAAAAAAATACATTTCTTGTAAAAAAAATTGCAGGGGCAGCGACTTGCTTGTAAACTTTTTTATTTCTGCAATTATTATTGGTTGATTATTGTGTTGGCTGAAATTTCTGAATCAGTTTAGTTAGGAGCAAATTTCCATAACCGATATTGTTATTCTAACATTTGATTAGACGTTAAAAAATATTTAACTACAAGAGTGCATTTTATGAAATTGATTCTCTCAAGGGTTTGACTGTGGATATATATTAGATTAATTTATTGAACTTTTAGCAAAAGAGGTTGCATACTACCCGTAAAACATTGGTCATATCTCTTAGTATTTATACTATACGTGAATGACTATAAGACCCACTTCTCCCTTCAAATCAGGATTATCAATTAATATAATATCCTTGAGTACGTTATTTATTTTGAATAGAAGCTAATTGTTACAACTTGAAGTCTAGGATTTTCTTTGTTTACATTAGACAATGATGAGTGAAAAAAGTGTTAGCCACCATAATTCTCCTAGGGGTTCTCAGATGTATCAAAACTTTTATAATGAGATGGATAAAAATCAAATTAATCACAATTTTCAAAATATCAATGTCGGAATGGATAGACCCTTATCTCTTCGAGATCAGTGTTACTCAACTAAGATTTTTCAACCTTCTGTCATAGATTTCTTGAAGGAAATTTTGAGCTTAAACATTCTTTCATTGAAGGGGTACCAAAATTTACTGGTTCTGAAAATACTTATGAATTTCCAAGTGAATTTGAATTATATGCATCCATAACTAAAATGCAACAATTATCTAATGAATCAATCAAGTTAAGACTAATTCCATTTGCACTACTTGAAAGCACTAAAATATGGATAAATTCTCTTCTAAAACATTCAATAAGAAGTTGGGATGAATTTGTCACTATATTCTTAAGAAAGTTTTTCCCATTTAATTATACTCTAAAAATTAGAACTGAGATAAATCAGTTCTCTCAAAATGAGGGGGAAACTTTTTTAAAACACTTTGAGAGATTCAACCAATTATTATATAGTTGCCCTCATCATGTAATCCCAAAACATCACTTGTGTCAAATTTCAATTGAAGGGCTAAACTATCAGACTAGAACACAAATAAAATCAATGTATGGAGGAGAATTTATGTCTAAAACAACTGATGAAGTGTGGGAATTCTTAGAAGATTATTCTGAAAAGGACATGCAATGGGAGTCAATTCGTGTTCCCATTCGTACTTCTACTAGAGGAGTGCATGTCGTGGATCCTATTCACTTTGCCTTAGAAACTCAAACTCCTCAAATCAAAGAAGGACAACCCCATTATTACCTTCGAAACCAAGTTAATATCATAGCTTAAAATAGTCCTTATTCATCCACGTATAACTCTAGTTGGAGAAATCATCCCAATTTCTCGTGATCTAATCCCAATAATGTTTTGAATCCATCTCACATGACACCGAATTCGAATTACCAAACTCCATTTTCTTCTAGTCCTCAAACTTTTCAAATTCCACATCAATCAAAGACTTTAAGTCAACCATTTAAGCATTCTAACTTTCAATCATCAACTCAGTCTCCTCAAATTTCTAAAGAAATTGTTCGATTAGAGAAACAAATAAACCATCAAGATGCTAAACTTGAACAAATGATGAATATGATGAAGGAACTAATGAAAAGTAATGAGAAAGGAAAATTTCCTAGTCAACCCATGGTAATACAAAAATAAAATTCTTGTACTGTGAGCTCTTGTGAGGACGAAAACCATTATTCAGTCAACTCAGTCACCACCCTTAAATTCAGAAAAACGATTGAAAACCATAATTTTTATGAACCTTCCAAATCTCCATCTTCTTCGAATGTCACCAACTCCAACAATATCTCTTCTTCTTATGTTGGGAATCCCAACAATTCATCTTTTATACCTTTACCTCCCATGTCGAAACCTTCTTCTTCTAACGATCAAAATTCCGAAAGAGTCTATAAACCAGTAGCTCCATCTCCTCATATACTTAATAATAAGAAGAAGGATGCGAATTTTGAAAAAAAATTCCTGAAATCTTCGAACAAGTTAGTGTCAATATTCCACTCGTAGACACCAGTGAACGAATACCTCAATATTCCAAGTTTCTCAAAGAGCTATGCACCAAAAAACGAGCCACTAATGTTCCTAAAGTTGCCTTCTTGACAGCGAATACTAGCTCTATTTTCTCGGATCCTTCACCAATCAAGTATAAGGACCCTGTTTCCCTACAATCGGTTGTAAAATAGAAAATAATCACATTAGTCATGCCTTACTTGATCTTGGAGCAAGTGTCAATCTTCTTCCCTACACTATTTATCGTCAATTAGGACAAGGGTAATTGAAACCCACGAACATCACGATTCAACTGGCTGATCGATCTGTTAAAATTCCATTGGGTATAATTGAAGATGTTTTGATTTAAATTGAACATTCTATTTTCCCGTGGATTTCATAATCCTAGAAACCTATCCTATTTTGAATCCTGATTGTCAAATTCCTTGATTTCGGGTTGTCCCTTCTTAGCTACCTCGAATGCTATCATAAATTGTTGTAGCGGCCAAAATCGACTATTGTTTGAACACTTAACCATTGAACTGAATATTTTTCATCAACCCAAAGAGTCTTAAGTAGCAGAAGTTAACATGATAGAAATAACTATAGATGAAACATCTGATTTATCTCCTCAGAAAGCTTCACTTTCCTCAATAGACATGTCCACTATGTCTTTTGAAGAACTATTTGAAGATGAGCTTAAATTTTTAAATGATGAGAATGAATCTAGGGAGCGTCTCGAAGACAATCTTAGTTCCATATCAGCAAAAGGAATTGTGGTTAAACGCTCAAGTTTATGGGATTGTAGTAATCTTCAACTGAATGGCATAAATCAACAGCACGACAAAATTTTCATAGGAAAGATTTTGATTTCAGAATTCATTAACATGCCTATTGCACCTCACAAATCTGATAAGAAATCACCTTGCATCATTTTCGATAGGGGCAAGTTTGGGTGAAAAAAGGAAACACCATTTTTCATAAAACATTCATCATCAATGTAACAACCCGGAAATGTGAGCCAGTTTAAATTTTTTATTTTGGCAATTTTAATGAATTTTGAATATTTAAAATAGATTATTTTAAATAATATCAACGAGAAATTTATTTTGAATAGAATTCAAACGTATATATTATATACGTCGTCGTTAGAATATAAATAATTATATATAAATATAAATAGAATTGAAAATGGCACGGTAGTTCGATAATTCGATTTCAAACTTCAATTGAACATACCGGGTGTAAAACAAACCGGATTTTAGTGAAACCAAAAATGATAGGATCTAATTGATGATATCTTTCCAACGAATCTAAAAAATTGAGATTTCATAGCGGGAATCAAAAGATATGTCCAGTTGAAAATTCTGAATAGTCGCTATGGAATTCAGGCCCTTAAAAATGGGAATTTTGCAAACCACCTCGGATTTTGACAAAACCACTTTTGTTGGATCCGTGATGTCAAATTATTGCTAGCTTTCAAATTTCGTAATTTTTCGAATCAACATGTGACCGTGGCGAAGGAAAACGTTTTTGACCAGTTTCAGTTGATTTTAATCGACTGGAAAATGGCCATTTTTCCAGTGGTCTCAGAATTCGATGAAACTAGTTTTGTTAGGACCGTATCGTCAATACGAAGCTAGAAAATATTTTTCTGGAATTTTTCTAGTTAGTATGTGGCCCCGGTAAATTGAAATATGCGTTCAAATTGAATATATAGAGTTATATTTTAAATTCGACGGAAGTAGATCGAAACGATCGAATCAGCTTACGATACATATCCCATTGTGTTCGAAATAGGTGTAATTAGCTATGGACGACAGGCGGTGGGCCTCGTTTTGAGGTCGAAAATAAAAGTTGCTTTTTGAAATTAATTAAATAAATAAATTAATCCACCCTCTCTCTCTTCCTTTTAACTCCTCTGCCCCCCCCCCCCCCCCGTTCTTCATTCGATCCAGACAAAAAGAAGAAAAGAAATAAAAGAAATCCATCGCGCCCTCGCGCGATTGCCGCCACCGCCGCGTCAGGGAGGCGCGCGCCTCCTCCCACCAAACCGCAGCACCCCCGCCTTCCCCTTCTCTTCCTCCTCCCACCAGACCGCAACACCCCCGCCTTCCCCTTCTCTTCTTCCTCCAACCTCCCACCTCGAGCCTGAAGTCCCCTGAGACCCCCACGCGCCTCGACCTCCACGCTACCCCCAGCGCGCCCCCCTTCGACCCTCCACAGCTCCGACGCGAGCTCCGTCAGCTCGAGACCCCCCTCCTCTAGACGTTGTAAGTTTTTTTATTTTATTTTATCTTATTTTGTTTTTATTTTAATTTACTTTAAATATTCGGTTTAGGATAATTAAAATGGCTTTGTTTATTTTTTGATTTTTGTTTTTGAAATATAAATCAATTTTATATATTCTACCAAATTGAAAGGAAGAGATTTTTGCAACAAAAAGATTTGATTTTTAATTCTATAAAGATTTGGTTCTTAGTGAAGTAAGGACGATGTTGTTATAAGTAGAAAGGAGAAATTTCTATAAGATGTAGATAATAAAAATATAATCTTTTATATTGTAGAAGTAACAAAATATAATCTTTTATATTGTAGAAGTATAAAAATATAATCTTTTATATTGTAGGAGTATAAAAATATAATTTTTATATAGGTAAGATAGTAAAAATATCATCTTTATATATGTAACGAAATAAAAATCTGATTTTTGTTGTATATATATAATGAAGGAAAAAATATGATTTTTATAGTGATAAAATGAAAAGGCGAAATCTTAATGTAGAGAATAGCGATGTAAAAATAGAATTTTTATCTATATAGTAGCGATGTAAAAATAAAATTTTTATCTATATAGTAGCGGTGTAAAAATAGAATTTTTATCTATACAGTAGCGGTGTAAAAATAGAATTTTTATCCGTATGGAGTGATTATAAAAATATGATTTTTATATACATAGCAACAATATAAAAATGTGATTTTTATATATGTAGTGGCTACGGGCAACGAAAGTGACAAAAAGGCGAGAACAGTGATGATTTCCTACATTAGAAGTGTCGTGGAGTTGGATTAGCTTTGGTGAGAACTTCTCACTTTAAATTTCTTTTTTTAGTTATATATATATATATATACTAGGATGCAGACGGTGCTTAGCAGCACCCGACACCCGTCATCCACAGACCATGGATGGCTTGTTTGTTTGATTGATGTGTTGTGAAAATTTGTTTGTGATATGGATGTGAAATCGATAATAAATTGTAGATGGTTGAAATAAATTAATTATCGTTAAAAATATAATTTTTAATGTGAAAATGAATAAATAAATATTTATAAACAAATCGGTCGATTTTTTTATATACACTGGTTTGACTGATATTGATTGGGTCGATAAATTTTACACATCGCCCAACTGCACGAATAAAAATTTGTGTTTGTTGGTTTGAAACCCCACACGGGTGTTGGGATGATATTTGGCGTACACTAATCCCAATTATTTAATTGTATGTCGATCGATTGGTCGACAGACTGTGTGAGCGTTAATTATCTATATTTGATGCTTATACAGTGTGGTGCACTTTGGATGATGATTGATTATTTATTGTTGTGATTATATACATGTGTTGTATGGAAACCATATAATTAACATTATATGGTAATTGATTGGGCCTCATTCCAATTGGGAAAATAAAGAATAGAATAAATAATCATGTGTTGATAATTATCATGTGTTGATAATTATCATGTGTTGAATAGAATAAATAGTCATGTGTTGACGATGTGCATGTGTTGAAACAATTGATGTGTTGAGTGAAATATTTTAATAATAAAATTTACATCTTTATCATATTTAAAATTAGAATATACTTCACGGTGGAGTCTAATTAAAAATCAAACGATAGATACCATAATTTTATAAAATATTTTACATAACAAAAATAGTTGTGTGTTGACAGTACTCATGTGTTGAGATTGGTCGTGTGTTGAAAGAAATATAGATTCATGTGTTGAATAGAATAAATATTCATTTCTTGAATAGAATAACGAATTTATTGAAATATATAAAGCCGTGTTGATTAGAGTTGCGCTATTTTGACGTGAACGATATTTATATCGATTATATTCGTTTTTATAATGAATATAGAAAAGAAGTGATTTCAAAATATAACGTTTTGAAAATATTATCAATTATATAGTAATGATAGGGAATATTCAATTTTGATGAGAAATTGAATATAGAGTTGAAATGGTTTTGAAAACGAATTTAAAACGATTTATAAAATACGTTTTAAAAAGGAAATCGACGAAATATATATATAATATATATATATGATATATTTATAATGGCCTGAATAGAACGCGCCGCGGTAGTTCGTGAATTTCGACCATTGACTTCGAATTGACGTTGCGGGAGATCCGACCGTCGAATTCTCCTAAAACTGGAACCGTTGGGTTCGTATCGAAAAGAGCTTTCCAATGAATATTAGAAATTTGAAATCTAACGGTTGGATTTGGAATTATGTCCAAATCAAATTTGGAAAATGTCGCTGTAAGTGCAGTTCGATGGCCGTTGATGGAAATCGACTGTACGGGCCTTGATAAAATTATTAAAAATATTAATAATTTGTGTAAAATCATAATATGTGAATTGGAAAAAACTGGGATGAAAAACTCCATATTTGAAAGGATAAAAATAGATTTTTATCGAAATGAACTGGCTTTGAACTAGAACTAAAACCAATTTATTTTTGAAATGAATAAATTTAATTTAAATCGGTTGTGAAAATAACCAGAATTTCCAATATATATAAAGTGGAAGTGGATCTGAATCGAAATTGTCTTTGGAATATTTCGATATTGGATTTCGAGACTATACAGATATTGTTATGGGAATTTGAAAGATATATTTTATATCGTTATTTCCAATACGATATTTGTTGGTTTCAGAATTTGATATTGAATATAAGCCGGTATATTTTCTATTAAGAGCCTTGTATTTAATATCAAATGTGATTTGGGTTTATCGTGAATCGTGTTTTATATGACATTGGTTCTTTAACCCAGTTAAAGGCAGGATGTTGATTTTTGAGAAGATTAAAACTAAGTGGAATTTCAATGAATCTTTAATTAGATTGAAATGTGAATTGATAATTTAAATTATCAAATCTGAAAGGTGATCGAGAATGGAGTACCACCAGTTTTGCTCCAAAGCGATAGTTAAATCTTTAATTAGATTTGAACGTGAAATGGTGATTAATTTTAACGATAATACTGTGGTGTTAGATATGGAGTATTACCAGTTTTGCTCCAGGGGATGAATAGGTTGGGATTGGGAAATAAAATAAATAATTACTTCTGTGTGGCTCGCTAATCCCGACTAGTTTGAAATGATATCCAAAGGAAGATTATAGAATAAATTTAGAAGAATTTATCTTGGATAAAATTAATGGGAACCTTTCCCTAAGAATGTGATTTTGTGAATAAAAGAATATTCTGAATTGGAATGAGGCGTTTGTTGTGTTTGTGTAACATTTGTTTATTATATACGTGGGTTATTCAGAAAGGCCGGGTTCCTACCCATTCTGAATAACCGATTCGACGAGATGTCGAAGATGAAGACGGTGATTGAAGACCGGAAGTCTTCACATCGTTTGGGTGATTACTGATGATCTCGATTGGGCTGTACACCCAAGATGAGGGAAACAGTTGGTGATCGTCCAGACGTACTTGGAGAAGGATGGATATGCGAGGAAAGTGCCTCCGGTTTCGTTCAAACCCAGAACGAACTTGTAAATGGATTGTGTGTCTGACATTGGATTTATTCTATGTGGATTGATCTCTATTAAATATACATCTGTTTGGCGGCAGAGAATTTATTCTCTTGCTTAACGCCCTTCTCTGAGATGTACGAGCTCAGAGGTTGTATATCGATGGACATCAGTCGCATGGAGTGAATTGCCAGTGTGGCACGCATAAGTGGCAATTGATCAAGGCTTCTGCTGAAAAGCAAAGTCTTGTGGTTGATGATCAAAGCGCGGCCTGTGTGGCGTAGCTTTGTGTATAACGTGAATTCGCGAGCCTCACACCTCGGTATGAGTCAAAAACGGGAGACGGACCGCTGGGAGAGCACGACGTTTCTTTCTAGCTAGGGTGGTGTCAGTGACCTACCAGCCCTGACATTTATATACTTTTCACCTGTGTGGATGTTGGAATGCGAGGCGCCTCGGATATAGGTCTGTAAGGACCGGGAAACGTGTGTTCAGGAATTGCCATTCCTCAAAAGTAAGAGAGGACCGGCCCAGTCGATTCCAAGGATCAAAGTGGGGTCCTGAGACATTTGCTAAAGTGTCTCGAAAGGAGAGGAGCTTGCCCCTTGCCTCGACTCATGACGAAAATCCAATTTCCAATACGTGATATTGCGGTTTTAATTGTAGAACTAGTATGGCGACATGATATATGGTACCCATGCCGTCTATGATTGATATTTATGATTGAAATTGTTTTGACACTATACACTTATAATAGTATCAAATGATTTGTTTTAAACGTACCAAGCATGTTTGGCTATTATAAGGGAAAACCCTATCCTCCGGCTTGCGTTGCATTGTGTGATGGGACCTGGGTCTTATAATAGCTTCATTTTTCCAAAGAGCATTGCGCTGTTTTGTTATATGCACTAGTATTCTTGGAAGGAAACCCGTTCCGTGTTATACGGCGTGGTCCCTTGAATTACTCTCTTTTAAAGTAAAGTTTTAATAACTGTTTTAGTTCTCACACCAGTCACATGACTGACCTGGAGTTTATTGTTTTAACCTAAACTCTGCGTGCCCCTATTTTCTACACGGGCAGCTAGTAGTTTTGGTTTTGCAGATGTATATTCACAGGATCCTGATTTACAGCTCGAACGATGCTCGGAAAGCTCTGTATCCGTGTATCACTTTCAGTTGTGTTTTGTATATTTTTCCGCTGCTATGTAATTTATTGTAATCTCCGATATTATTCGAATGTGTTTTATTCATTTATACTCTGTATATTCTTGTATCTGATGGAATTGTTGTAATAACAATGAAATGTTCTTCCGTCTGCGTCCTTTTGTGTGTTGTTCTCAAAGTATCCGCTCTTTCCTTCACGGGGAAGTTACGGGTTCTTACAATCATCATAAATTTCGTTTTGCATATGATTTGCATTTACATATAGTTGTCAAACTGTACTTCATTTTACAAATCATTTCGCATCTAATACATCTTTGGGTTCTATCTTTCACATTTAGGAAACATGCGTACAGTGTGGAAACTATTTTGATCAAGTGAAGGGGGAGTCTGCATTGCATTCTTTTTATTTTCCTTAGTTTTTTCTCTTTTCAAAATCATGCATTTTAGGTCATAGTAACATGCCATTTTTTTTTGAAACATGACTCATTTTAGATTGGTACAATAAAGAAAATTAACAATTTTTTATTAATTGATGATAAATTTTTTCTCAACTAAGATCGAATAAAATATAATGAAAAGTTGAATTACGAGCCATAATAGTGTAACCAGTATATGGGGATATTCTTAAGTGATGGCCATGAAGTATATTCTAAATTGTAGTCCTTGTTTAATGAGTGGAGGACTTAAAGTACATCTATTGGCTTTTCGAATCTTTAAAACTAAGTATTGTTAAGCTGAATTCGCGTAACTCTCTCTTCTTATTATGTTCAATAATAATATTAATCCATGAGTATCCAACATTGTTAGTAAATCTAGCGGTGGTGTTTAAATCCGCCAAGCTCTTTCCCAACTCTCAAGTCAGCCCATAATGCAGTGCATTGGTGGAATACCTTGGTTGAACACTTAAGGATTGCCGACATCTTGTTGACAAAGTCAGTGTTGGTCTGAACAATCTGCCAGGCTTTATCTTGTACTCTCACGTAAACCCGCGAGGCAGTGCATAAATGGTAACCTTGGTCTTTTCAGTTAGGCGTGATTAATTAGTTATATTTTTTTATAGAGATAGAGAATAAGCGAGGATGCCAAGCACTTCTTGACCTTATTGATTTGATTAGCCATACATAAAGAAATAAAAATACTACTTTGCAAACTTTGACAAGCAAACTAAGAATTTATTTGATGATTGCACTATGTTATTAACCGAGCCAATTGGCCAAACTAGAAATTAACGTATGAAAACTTGAATTATGTTGAAAATTTGTGATGAGTTGAGGAACCAAAAATTTCTATAGATTGATTTCGAATTGTATACTGCTATGTTAAACATTTTCTGAAACAAGTTATGTTTCTATTTTTATTTTCATTTGCACATGTCTGTTGCATCATGTAGTTGAACTAGAACCATAACATACTGTATTTGGATTTTTGTGGGTAGTATCTGCTGAAAACCCTCACGAGATACACTCATCCTACTGGGGACACTTAGAGGTTTAACGGATTGTTGCATACGCTCAATGAAATCGTGTTTTGTATGAAAGTGTGACCTACCTAGTTTAGTTTTTCATTTTTGTTTTACTTAAGGATGAGTATAATATAAGTGTTGGGGTATTGATAAACATAGAAATATGTTTATTTTATACACTCAATTTCATCTTTTTGTACATAAATAATATTGCATTGGGTATTATTTTTTCATTTTTACACATTTGCTAATCAATCCTCATGCACTCCTAAACACAAAGATATTACAAAAGTAGAAGGTCAATTTTCCATGTTTATGAAGACTTGCAAATAAAGATTCAATTTTAAGTTGCTTTTGGAGTCTAATATGTGTTCGTGTTTGTTTGGAAGAATAAATCATATGCAATCTTATCTCCAGTCAATTAGCCACATTCCAGAAAAGGAAGATAAGGGAAAATATTCTCAAGATATTTACTAGATATTCCCATATATCCTCAAGATTGTTTCCTAAAAAAATAGTCAAGAAATGGGCATGAGATATGATAGAATAAATCTTAGGTAAAGAGGCACACATATTCATAGATTTGATTAGGGTTAGGGTTAGCTAATCTCACTTATAAATACATGTTATACCCATTGAATCAAGGGAACTTTTACTGTAACTTCTTTTCCATTAATAAAGCTTTTTCGTTTCTTTTCTTTTCTACAATTTTATTTTTAAGCAACTTATGTTGTCTATACAATTAGATTTGGTAGAGCACAAGTTGTCTTTGCAATTTAAATTTTTATTAGTGATTGATCGTTTGATTAGTTTCAGCCTTAAACCTAATTTTACTTTCTGTTTGTTATTTCTATTCTACAATTTTAATTTCTGCATTTAATTCTGCTTTCCTATGTAGTATTGAATTTAATATAGATTTGATTAGATTCGAATTTGTAGTGAATTCAATAGTTGTTTACTTGCTCTTCTTGTTTCAACTAATCATTCTGATTTGGTCGTCGGTTCAATTAGAATTGTTCTAAACCAAATTGCAATTTCAATTTTTATTATTTTCAAATCAAAATCTCCAAATTCCGTCTAACTCGCCCACGATATTATGTAAATAATAAAATTTATTTTTCCTCCCGGTGTTCGACTTGCATTTTACACACCTCTGTGCTTGCGGTTATTATTATATAATTTGCGATTTTCTATTCCACAGGAAAGTATTAAACAGTTAACATATTAAGTAGTATGTGTGACTATCTGTATTTTGGGGAAGTTGTAAATGAACACCCAAATTTTGTTTGTAAATAAGAGTTATAAGTAAAATAGCATGTTTGTGTGTTCATAGCTTGAGTATGTCATTAGATATTCTTTATAATTGAAGATGTATTTCATCGTGACCATAACTAGATTTATTTTTTTATTGAAAGTCATGGCAAATTAAAGTAACTCAACAACTCAAGGTCAAGAGTCTCAGTCCTCCATACCAACAAATGCTATGTAATTGTTTGCATCTTTTATAAAGTAGATGGAGCGTGTTTCTTCAACATCCTCAACAAACAGCTTTTAAGCCGTTTTAAAAGTTTGAAACCAGAGAAATTTGTTGGAGATGCTGATCCAGTTAAGGCAGAGTAATGGATTCAACATCTGGAGGATATATTCGAAGTTTTATAATGTAGTGAAGTCGACAAGACGAAGTTGGCTGTCTTTCAATTATCAGAGGAATTTCGAAATTGGTAGGAGCTAGTTCGAGTAACAACTAGTACACACGAGATAGAGCAGATGACATGGAAAGAATTTAAGGAAAAGTTCTTGGATAAGTATTTCCTATAGAATGAGAGAGAGAAGATGGGAACAAAAATTTCAAAATCTTACCCAAGAAGGTATGTCAGTAGCCCAATATCAAAATAAGTTTGAAGCACTATCCCGATTCGGGAATCAGTTAATTGATACACCTGAGAAGCATGCTAGATGATTTGCGAAGGGATTAATTTGTCCAATAAGATGACATGTTATTGGTGATAGACGTAAAACTTATGAGATGATAGTAGCCGAAGCTTTAAATCTGGAAAAAGATTATCTAGAGTTCCAACAAGAAAGGAAGGCTTCAAATAAAAGGAAACCAAATAAATTTTCCGACAATCAAAAGAAACCACATGAGAAAAGGATGAAACAAAACGGAGAAAGTAAAGGGCCGACAGGACGAGAAAAGGAGCCTGACAAAGTAAGGATATGCTACCAGTGCAATGAAACATGATGCATTTCTCCAAACCGTACAAAGAAAATCGTATGTTACAATTGCAATGAATCTTGGCACATTAGTTGGAATTGCAAGAAGCCAAGGAAGGACAACAGGGGGCAACAAGGACGAGTATATGCAGTTGTTTCTGAATAGGATCAAGTAGCATGTTTCGTTTTGACTTTTTAGCTAAAATTTTATTCGATATTGTTGCCACACATTCTCTTATATCTGAAATATTTGCTACTAAGATAGGATTACCTATTGAGCTACTATTGAACCCTTTGATAGTAAAAAGTTTAATAGTAGGAGGACTAAACTTTAGAGTATGTGCAAGAACTATGTCCTTAACTTTGAAGGTAAGGATATGGTGGTTAATTTAATTATCTTCTCAATGGAATGTTTTGATAACATCCTAGTGATGGATTGGCTTTCAAAATATCAAGCCATATTGAATTGTCACAATAAGACCATAAGTTTGGCAATTCGAGAATATGAAAGCTTTGTTTACTCATTTGATAAAGTTGAAGATGCTTTTATATATGGATATATTGCTCATATCAATATTGAGGATAAGGGTCAAATGGTGGACCAAATCCCGATAGTAAAAGAATTTAAAGAAGTATTTTAGGATTTAGCAGGATTACCACTAAAAAGAGAAATTGATTTTAGTATTGACTTAATCCCAGGGACCCTTCCTACTGCTGAAGCAAATTATCATATCCCACCTATAGAAAATCAAGAATTAAAGAAAGAAATTAAGAAGATGGAGGATCAAGGATTTATTGGACCTAGCAAATCTCCTTGGGGAGCACTAGTATTGTTTATAAAGATGCATAGTAGAACGTTTTGCTTGTGTGTAGACTACCTAGAGCTCAATAAGGTAACAATTAAGAAAAAACACCCACTACCTCGGATCAGTGATTTATTTGATCAACTCTAAGGAGCTACAACATTTTCAAAATTAACTTAAGATTCGGGTATCATTAATTTAGAATAAAAGAAGTAAACATTCCAAAGACATCTTTCCAAACACGGTACAGACATTGCAAATTCTTGGTGATGCCTTCTGGCCTTACCAACGCTCCTGCAGAATTCATAGATTTAATGAATCGTGTGTTTCGTCCATATCTTGATCATTTTGTTATTGTGTTTATTGATGATATCCTTATCTACTCTAAGACAAAGGAGAGACATGAATGCCATTTATGTTTAAGTCTTCAAACACTAAAAGTACACCAATTATATGCAAAATTAAGTAAATGCGAATTCTGGTTGGAGGAAGTGAAATTTCTTGGACATGTTGTCTTAAAGAATTGAATTGGAGTAGTCCCATCAAAGGTTGAAGCGGTGTTGAAATGGAACCTGTAACGACCCAGAAAATCTGAACCAATTTAAAATTTTTAAATTGGCTAAAATAATGGATTTTAAATATTTAAAATAAATATTTTAAATAATGGCGATGAAAACTGAGTTTGAATCGACAATTGAAAACGAATATAATTAATTATAATTATATATAGAATTGAAAATGGCGCGGTAGTTCGATAATTCGATTTCAAACTTCATTTGGACAGTACCGGGTGCAAAACAATCCGGATTTTAGTGAAACCAAAAATAATAGGATCTACTTGATGGTATCTTTCTAACGAATCCGACCAATCGAAATTTGATAGCGGGAATCAAAAGATATGTCCAGTTGAAAATTCTGAATAGTCGCTATGGAATTCAGGCCCTTAAAAATGGACATTTTGCATACGACCTCTGATTTCGACGAAACCACTTTTGTTGGATCCGTGATGTCAAATTATTGCTAGGTTTCTAATTTCATAATTTTACGAATCAATATGTGGGCGTGGCAAAGGAAAATGCGTTTGACCGGTTTCAGTTGATTTTAATCGACCGGAAATTGGCCATTTTTCAAACGGTCTCAGAATTCGACGAAACTAGTTTTAATAGGACCGTATCATCAATACGAAGCTAGAAAATATTTTTCTGGAATTTTTCAAGTTAGTATGTGACCCCGGTAATTTGAAATGTACGTTTAAAATTCAATATAGTGATTTAAATGAAAATTCAACGGAAACTGATTGTAACGATCAAATCAGCTTGCGATACATATCCCATTGTGTTCGGAATGGGGGTTAAACGCTATGGACGGCAGGCGGTGGGCCTCGTTTAGAGGTCGTATGTAAAAGTCAACTTTTTGCAAAATTAAATAATTAAATAATAAAAAAAAAATTAATTCCCTCCCTTTATCTTTCTTTCTGCCCCCCCCCCCCCCCGATTTCATTAAACAGAAAAAGAAAAAAAACAAAACCCTAAAACTATCGACGGCGACGCCACCACCGAAGACCACCCACGACCGCCGTGCCCCGCTCCACCCTCCGATCCCGATCCTCTCCACCTCGACGCAACCAAACCCTCCCTGCCCAATTCGCGAGCCCCCCCAGAAGCATCGCGACGCCACCACCAAAGACCGCCGTGCCCCTCCGCTTCGCCTGCTCCGCCTCCTGCCGCCGACGTCTTCTTTTCTCCCCCCTTCGCAGATTACGGTGAGTATTTTATTTTATTTTTATTTTTATTTTAATTCTGAAATACTGATTTTTTTTTTAAAAAGGTTAAAACTGATTTTTTTTAAAGGGTTAATACTGATTTTAAAAGGGTTAAAACTGATTTTTTTTAAAGGGTTAAAACTGATTTTTTTAAAAAAAAAGGTTAAAACTGATTTTTTTTAAAAGGTTAAAACTGATTTTTTTTTAAAGGTTAAAACTGATTTTAAAAGGGTTAATACTGATTTTTTTTAACGGGTTAAAACTGATTTTTTTTAAAAGGTTAAAACTGATTTTAAAAGGGTTAAATTCTGATTTTTAGAAAAGTTTAAAACTGATTTTGAAATGATTTAATTTTGAAAAAGAAAAAGATTTGAATTTTAAAAAAAGAAAAGATTTAAACTTTAAATAGGAAAAGATTTAAACTTTAAATAGGAAAAGATTTAAACTTTAAATAGAAAAAGAGTTGAACTTTAAATAGAAAAAGATTAGAACTTTAAAAAGAAAAAGATCAGATTTTTTTTTAGAAAAAAATAAAGATCATATTTTTAAAATAGAAAAGACGGAATTTTTATTAAGTAGAAGAAGTAAGATATGATTTTTGTATTTTTAAAGTAATAAAAATATAATTTTTACATCATAGGAATATTAAAAATATAATCTTTATTTTTGAAAAGGCGGAATCTATATTTTTGAAATGCAATTTTTATATATTGAATAACATAGTAAAAATTCGATTTTTACATATGTAGAGAATACGGGCAACGAAAGCGACGAAAGGCGAGATTGGCGAAGATTTCTAAAGGAAGAGTCGTAGTTGGATAGCTATTGGTGAGAATTTCTCACTCTTCAATTTCTTTTCTACAATTATATATGTGTTGAAATTAAAGTGAATTGCTATATATATAATATATATATATATATATATATATATATCTACGCCCCTCGTCCACAAACCATGGACGATATTTATTGGTTGAAATTGTTGTGAAAATTGATTGATAGCGAATGGTTATTTGGGATTGTTTGTGGTTGATATTGATTTGATTGTGGTTGAAAAATACCCGTTTGTGATTGGAAAATATTTGGTTGAAACCACATAGGATTAGTTTGTGGAAATGAAATAAATATATACATGCCGCCTGCGTGCGAACTAGATGCATGATCCCCATTGTCGAAAACCGCGAGGTTTTAAGGTAGAGCGAGGAGCCGTACTAGGGACGGTCCCGGTTTTAACTACCCTGCCGTTATGCTGCCGAAATTTTGAATAATATTCGTGTGTTTGAATTATTTTCATATGCTTAAACTATATTTATTCATTGTATAGAAAACATTCATGTGTTGAATTGATATTCATTCGTTGATTAGAAATTCATGTGTTGAATGGTATTCATATTTTGAAATAAATTGTTTGATAATAAAAATCACATTTTTATCTATATATAGAAACTATAGAAAACATTCATGTGTTGAATTGATATTCATTCGTTGATTAGAAATTCATGTGTTGAATGGTATTCATATTTTGAAATAAATTGTTTGATAATAAAAATCACATTTTTATCTATATATAGAAACTATAGAAAACATTCATGTGTTGAATCGATATTCATTCGTTGATTAGAAATTCATGTGTTGAATGGTATTCATATTTTGAAATAAATTGTTTGATAATAAAAATCACATTTTTATCTATATATAGAAACTATAGAAAACATTCATGTGTTGAATTGATATTCATTCGTTGATTAGAAATTCATGTGTTGAATGGTATTCATATTTTGAAATAAATTGTTTGATAATAAAAATCACATTTTTATCTATATATAGAAACTATAGAAAACATTCATGTGTTGAATTGATATTCATTCGTTGATTAGAAATTCATGTGTTGAATGGTATTCATATTTTGAAATAAATTGTTTGATAATAAAAATCACATTTTTATCTATATATAGAAACTATAGAAAACATTCATGTGTTGAATTGATATTCATTCGTTGATTAGAAATTCATGTGTTGAATGGTATTCATATTTTGAAATAAATTGTTTGATAATAAAAATCACCTTTTATCGACTATATGAACTGTGTAAAATAATCTCGTTTTTAAAAGAAATTGTTTTATGATAAAAATCCTATTTTTATCACCTATAAGAACTATATAGAAAAATAGTGTTTTGAAATGAATTGCTTTACAATAAAAATCACATTTTTATTGTATGCATAAATCGTTGAAATGTGAAGTGTTAAAAATAGCCACTTGTTCAAAATAAACATATATGAGTTGAAATATTCATTAATTAGCTAATGAAATGATTCGCACCTATTTATGTAACATTAGAATGAATGGTGTTTTTAAACCAGATAGAAATCAAATATGAAGTTGAATAGAAAATGATAAATGATAAGAACTGTATATATATATGTACATGCATATTCATTGAACAGGTTATAGCAAAGGGGCTAGAGAAGAGGAATAAAATTTTGTGCCCGACAAATAGGTACACATTTACTGCTTTGTTTGGGTGATGATTTTATGAGCCGCTTGGCTTTTTCTTTTTCTTTTTGAGATTAGAAGGACCGGGAAAGCTATTTGCGATTTCCCGATGCTCCCGGTGCAGGGGAGGTTATGGCGAAATTTTCCAAAAATTTAAGGCGTTAGTAAAATATTTGAAGTGAAAACGATATTGAAATCATTGAATGAACTATATTTATATAATGATTTCAAACAACTAGTACGGGGAATCCGACCATTGGATTTTCCCGAAACCTCAACCGTCGGGTTCGCCTTGGAATAATCTTTCCAACGGCACCAACCTTGTAAAAATCCAACGGTTGGATTGTCTGGAATGTTTAAATCAAATCTGATGAAAAACAGCGCCAGAAGCGATTATATTTATATATATATAAATATAATTATATATTTAATCGAATAACGACGCTGCAGTTCGTATTTTGAAATCGAAAATTCAAACGATTGTACCGGGAGATCCGACCGTCGGATTTTCCCGAAACTGGAACCCTTGGATTCGTTTTGAAAAGACCTTTCTAATGATGTAAATTTTGTGAAGATCCAACGGTTATATTTTTAGATATGTGTAAATCAAATCTGAAGAAAAACAGCGCCACGGCCGCTTTATGGCCCGAAGCGTCGTTTTGAATAAATTGGCTATTTTAAAATAAATAAAAATAGCGATAAATTATTATAGAGTACCATAAACATTATGGAATGGAAATAAACTGAATTTGCTTGATTTATGTGGCTTTTGATGGTTGAATGTGTTTGGTGTGAAAATTACATTAAAGAACACAATTGGTGTTGTCGAATAATTTAACCATTAAAATAAATTGATTTGAAATTCTAAATATACGTGAATCATTTGAAAAGGCCGAGTTAATTCTCATTTCAAATAATTGACCGACGATTGAAATTCGAAGATGAAGACGACGGTCGAAGACCGGAGATCTTCACCTCGTTTGGATGGTAACCGAGGTCCTGATTAGGAGGCATCCCGAAATATGGATAATGAGTGGTGATCGTCCAGACGTACGTGGTGATCGATGGGTTTGCGAGGTATTTAGTGCCTCCGGTTTCGTTCAGACCCAGAACGGACTTGTAAATGGACTGTGTGTCTGACATAGGATTTATTCTGTGTGGCATGCTAAGATGCAGTGATCAGGGCTTCTGTTGAAAAGCAAAGTCTTGTGGTGATGATCAAAGCACCGCCTGGGTGGCGTAGCTTTGTGTATAACGTGAATTCGCGAGCCTCACACCCTGGTATGAACCTAAAACGGGAGAAGGACCTCAGGGAGGGCATGCGTTTCTTTCTAGCTAGGGTGGTGTCAGTGACCTACCAGCCCTGACATTTATATACTTTTCACCTATGTGGTTGTTGCTGTTGCGAGGCGCCTCGGTTTGATCGGACGATCCGGGTCCGATGGAGTCATTCGTTGGCTCGTTGACGCCCTAAAGGGCGGGGAAACGTATTGTTCATGCATTTTAATCCACATCGATGGACCGGCCCTGACGATCCAAAGGCTTGACTGAGTAGTTGCCTGGGACACGGGCTAGAGCGTCTCGAATTCGGTAAGGACTATCTTTTGCCTTGGTTCATGACGGAGATCCAATTTCCAAATACGACATCGTGCGGTTTTGATTGTATATATATATGGCGACATGATATATGGTACCCATGCCATCTATGATTGATAGTTATGATTTGAAATTGTTTTCAAAACATATAGACACTAACAATAATATCAAATGCCTTTGTTTTGTTCGTATCAAGCATATTTTGACCATTATAAGGTAAAACTCTATCCTCCGGTTTGCGTTGCATTGTGTGATGGGAACTGAGTCTTATAACGGTTTCATTTTTATAAAAAGCATAGCGATGTTTAAAAGAAAGATTTTTTTTAAAGCACTGGCAATCCAATGGAGTACACCCGTTCCACGAAAGTGGCGTGGTCCTATGATTTGCCAAATTATATATGTGTTGAGTAGATTTCTCATACCAGTCCCATGACTGACTCGTAGTTTGTTTCACTCTCAAACTCGGGTGCCCCTTTTTTCCACACGGGCAGCCTTGTATTCAGGTTTAGCTGGTTCTTTCTGGATAGCTGGAGCTGAAGATGGATTCTATCATTTATTTCTTTTTATGCTGTTCAGCTCCTATTGTACATATTTTGTTTATTTCCGCTGTAGACATTTATGTATAGCTGAACTGTATTTGTACTAAGTAAGATCCTGTATACTGTGTAACTCTGATGATTACTTTTATCCAGTATATTCTATTGTTCATTATCTGGTGTATTTATTTAATTCTGTTCTGCTATTATCTGTTTCTGTGTTATATTCCAAAGATAACCCTTGTTTCCGTGAGAACGGGATTTCGGGTCGTCTCAGAACCCTCCGACAACACCAACTGAAGTTCGAAGTTTTCTGGGATTAGCTGATTACTACCGAAGATTTATTCAAGATTTCTCAAAGATAGCATCTCCATTAACAAAATTAACTTGTAATGAAACCAAGTTTATTAGGAATGAAAAATGCAAGGCAACATTTGAAACCTTAAAGAAAAGATTGACCGAGACACCAATTATGTCCTTGCCAACGAGTGAAGAACCACACAAAGTATATTTCGATGCATGCAGACAAGGACTAGCATGTGTACTAATGCAGGATGATAAATTATTTCTTATGGTTCTCGTCAATTAAAGCCATATGAAGCCAATTATCCAACTCATAACTTAGAATTGGCTGTAATTGTATTTGCTTTAAAAATCTTGAGGCATTAGCTTTATGGAAATTCCATGTTTACTCACAACGTAAGAGTTTAAAATATTCATTTTCTCAAAAAGAATTAAATACGGGACAAAAAATATGGATGGAAATTTTAAAGATTATGATTTTACATTGCATTATCATCCAAGAAAGGCAAATATATTTGCGGATGCATTAAGTGGAAAAACCTATGGCACAGTAGCCCATTTATTGATAAGAGAATGGAGGGCTCTAAAGACTCTTGCTGATATGAACGCTTGTACAAGGATAATTAATGGAGCCATGGTTAACAAAGTAGCACTTTTATGTAATCTTATTATTTAGCCAACTCTAGTAAGTAGAATATTGAAAGCCTAAGAATAGAAGAAGATAAGGAATTAGATGAGTTATTTACGAATATGAAGGATAAGGAACCAACAGATTGGAACATTGGTAAAGGTGGAGGTTATAGATTCAGAAATTGACTTTGTGTTTCAAATCAAACTGAACCGAAAGATGAAATTCTTAGTGAAGCACATCGCTCAAGGCTTACGGTGCATCCAAGAAGCACAATAATGTTTAAGCATCTTAAATGTCAGTTTTAGTGGAATGGAATGAAGAAGGATGTCGCTGAATTTGTGGCAAAATGTTTCATATGCCAACAAATTAAAGATGAGAAACAACGACCGACATGACTTCTGCAACCACTTCTTATTACTGAATGGAAATAGGAGCATATAACAATGGATTTTATCACTGTATTACCAATGAGAAAACAGGTCCACGACGCAATACAGGTAGTAGTGGATCACTTGATAAAGTCAGCACATTTCATACCTTACAACATGACCTACTCAATGGAGAAATTGAGCAAACTCTATTTGAAAGAAATTGTTCGCCTACATGGTATACTAGTTACCGTTGTTTTAGATAGAGACTCATGGTTCACTTTAAGATTATGGAAAAGTCTCCAAAAAGCACTAGGTACATCCTAAACCTAAGTATATCCTTTCATCCTCAATCAGATGGACAAACTGAAAGGGTGAACCGAATCATTGAAGATATGTTAAGGCCTTATATAATAGAATTTGAAATCATATGGGAAACTCACATACCATTAATCGAATTTTCTTATAACAATAGTTATCATGCATGTATTGATATGGCCCTATACGAAGCTTTATATGGAAGACCTTGTCGTTTGCAATTATGTTGGGAAGAAGTTGGAGATCGTGAGCTTCTTGGTCCAGACCAAGTAAAGGAAACAACAAAGAATATTTCTATTATAAGGGAAATATTACAAGAAACTCAATGTAGGCAAATGAATTATGCAGATCATAAAAGAAAGGATTTGGAATTCAAAGTAGAGGACAAACCGAAGGCTTCTCCAGTACGAGGGGTAATGCGATTTGGAAAGAAGAAGGCAAAATTATAGGGGAGGTGTATTGGACCATTTAGTATTCCAAAGAAAATTGGAACAGTCGCATACGAACTCAACTTACTTAAGAAATTATCTAATATTCATAATGTATTTCACATATCAATGCTACGAAAGTATATTTCTGACCTATCTCATGTGATTGATTTAAGAGGCATCAAAGTTAAAAAGGGAAGTAAGTACATTGAAAGACCTGTTCGAATCCTTGCTAGAAAAAGTTAAGAAACTAAAAATGAAAGAAATTCCCTTAGTGAAAGTTCAATGTAACCATCACAATGAAGACGAATCTTCATTAGAGGTTGAGTCAGAAATCCATAGAGATTACCCAGAATTTTTTGAAAATTAGATTTCGAGGATGAAATATTTTTCTAAGGGTGATGGAGTGTAATATCCTAACTCAAAAATCGGGTATGAAAAAGTTTCTAGAAATTTTGAATATACTAATTTAATCTGGTACAAACATTTAAAAATAATGAATACACACACACACACACACACATATATATATATATAAACATATATAACACATAGCTAATAACTAAAAAATGCTTATGTACATATACATTTCAAAAATAAGATAGGTGGCACGAAATGATGAGGATACGTGACATAAAATGAACCATACACATGTCATTGGATTAAATGAAATAAAGACATATAAAAACATTAGGTGTCCATGTGTAGAAACATCCTAAGACATCTAAGGGAGGCATGTGTATACATCCTAAATCTTGCATAAAGATAAGGTGGACAAGTATCCAAAACCATATTACCAAACTAGCCCTAAGGAATGCTATAAAAAGGTTGGAAATGTTCATTTGTTTTCATACATTCATAAAACAAAAACAAAGATAAAGAGGAGAAGCTTAAAAGAAGCCAATGGAATAAAATACAAGTCCAAGCTACAATTCTAAGGTGAGAAAAACTATTTAAGTGTGGTGCACTATTACTTTATGTTGGTATGAGCCGAGTAGAGTATGTCCCTACTTAGTGACGAGATGCCGACCGTAATAAGATAACATATCCTAAAATATAAACTAAATTGAGGGTGTGCTTTAGATTCACAAATGTGTATTTTGAAAAAAAATACATGGGTTTTGAATGAATGGAGATTATTATGAACTTGCTTCATTTAATATCTCGAAGTCTTCCATGTTTCAAACATTTGATTCAAGCAACCTATGAAGAAGAGAATCATACCGAAACTATAATACAACCCATTAAGTTATGACTTGAAAACTATAACTTAGATAGTTATCTCACTGGGTCTGTGTTGCTTATGATGCTACGCTTAAAACATTTCAAGTTTAGATGATTAGTTGGTTGTTTGAAGTAAATTTATTATGTATATTATCTCTTTAAGTACTCATATGTATAATTATTTGAGGTAGACTCTCGGATCTTTGTAACCATGTTATATGGTGGGATGATTGTATAATAGCTCTTCTGTTTAAAATCGTGTACTTTGAATGATTTTATATTCCGATACACTTTTGTTAAGTTATGATACTATTCTATTAGGACCATGGCTTATATGTAGCATCACCTCTTCTGGATATATGTACCAGAGCTGGGGTGTTACAGCGGTTCCATGTGATAATGTTAAAAGAATTATTTACTTTTTAACAATTATTAAAAAAAATATTATATGTTAAGACAGATTAAAATTAAAACGACATCCGATGATCAAATGTATGGTAAAAGTTTCAACCACAGTAATGCTTTAACTCTCTCTTACACACACGTAAAATGCGTTATCATTGTATATGTAAATACTTTATGATATGCAACATTTTTTTTAAATATGAATGAAAAAGCAACTTCGCCACTTATTTAAATACAAAGTTTTAATGGATAATGAATTGTTTTTTTAAGGATTTATAAATGAATTAATGATATTACATAATTGAATTTATTTGCATAATTTATGATGAGTTGAGTGTAAAAAATGTAGGAAAGAAATGAAAAGAGATTTGCACATAAATGTTGTTGAGAAGAATATCTTATTGCTAGCTTATGTTAACCATTATCTGTTATTGGTATTTCAATTAGTAAACCACTTTAGCTTCGTAACTAACCATGAATTCTATGTCGTAAGAGAGTTATATTTATAATTTTGATAATTTTTTACAATATTTAGTTGAGTTATAGATTTAGTAAGTTTAAATATCACGTTGAAAATGAGATTCCATACAACCAAATTTTTGTTGGTGTAATCCGTACATTTACATTACAATGTTTTAAAATAAAAATGGACAAATTTTCGAAGCGTACTAGTTTTGAAATAATTTCACGATTGATGTTGATTTTGAAACTTATAACCAAACAAGGCTAGTTTTCGCCAAGTCAGTAACACAGTCATCAGTTTTGTAACTACCTATGTATGAGCGCAACTATGACTTGCAGCCATTTTTTCAAATCTAGAAAGGTGCAACTTATAATTGAACCACTTTTTTTTTATAGGGCGCAACTGTAACGACCCACTATTTCATACCATTCAAATCGAGAATAAACCACACATGTCTAACTTGAATTACACAAAACAGTGAATTGTTATTTTAACTTTTGTGGTAAATACAAATCAGAACACAGAAATGCAGACATCGGTAGGATAACTCGCAACGGAAACATAATAGTACATAGGTTCTTACATGATACCTAATAGTACATAATGAGTCACAAGCTCATACAATAGATAGGGTACATATAAATAACTGATGATAAAACTGGACGATAGATATTGCTAGGTAGCTGATAACTGGAGGTGGTCCAAATGATATGCCAATCTCCAAAGTGTTTCACGAATGGATGTGGTGCTCAAGCTGACCCAAACATATAGTCAAAGAAACAAAATACTTGATCAGGACTAACAGTCTCATATAAGTGAAATAACCCAAATGAAGTGTTCACTCAAATGTACAATTACTTAAAGGATGTTTAGGATTTCCATCCTCTAAGGATCCGCTAAACTAATACATACATAAAAGTACTATTATAATAATGTCTATTCATTAACATAAATATAATGAAAATAGTGTAAATGGGATTACCATATTACCCTTACGCCATTTATAGGCATCACAGTCTGTACAGTACCGTAAACTCACTGTATTGGTGTTATCAGAGGGCACTCCATAGAAAGCAACACTAAATGAAAATCGTATGGGGCTCGTTTAGGATAATATGACAAGGCACTCGAGGTAATACCAAGGGTAGGATTCTACCAGTTGCACTCCCGGACCGGCGGTAACGCATAGTAGCAAGTACCGCCCACCTCGGAACTCACTCCCATAATCAAAGGGGCCCCCAAATCACTCACATAGTAATAGATATAGTATCGAAGAAGTGTGTCCAATCAGAGGTGCAACCTCAATTAGTCACGGTATAGCTTCTGTTTTAGTCATTTTAATTAGGACCGAAGGTCAAGGCCATTTTGTCATCGTTCGCCTTCTTCAATCCAGAAATCGCCTCCAAGTCATCCTGATTCGTTCTAGGTACTCCACCACATACACAGTTGTTAAAGTGGTATCGGCACTGGCAGAGAGTATGCTACTTACTAACTCCGGTCACTTTAACAATCAAGCGCTTACATTTTCCACACCCTGGTCATTAGATTTGAAATCATATTTCAAGTATCGCAAATTGATTTATCTCAAATATTGCCCAAAATTGATTGCTTAAATAATTTACCATTGATTCGATTAAGATTACAAACCTAACATTCACCATTATCCTTTGTCAACCATTTGGTTTTAAAGTTTCAACTTCCATGAAATACCATTATTGCTTAAAATCCTTTATTTCACCCTTCAGTTTCACTAGACTGGATTGGACACAAATCTTATTTGAGTTGATAAAATATATTTTAAAATAGTTAAGTTTGAAAATAGTATATATAGTCTAGAACAGTTATAAATTTTATAAGGAAAGTTTACAAAGTTGAGTAGTGCGGAAAAGTTTCCTTTATGAAAATATAGTTCAAACAACATTGATCCAATCCAATCTAAATCTGTGTTTCATAATTTGCCATTTTTATCCATTTAGATTTCATCTTCGAACAAAATTCCACATTTCTTGTTCAACTCAAATTCTTTCGTGGTTAAAATGATTCGAGACCATTATTTACCTCGGGTTTCACCTATCCATTTCATATAATAATTCCCAAACAACTTTCAACGTTAGTTGGTAACAAAATTGATGATTTGTTAAATTCCAACTTGTTACTAAAACTCGTATTCATTATGACTTAGGTATGCATGTTCTTTTTACTCTTGAAATTTATCAAATTACATTTTGATTGAAAATCCTTCTTACATAAAAAATGGTGAGAATCATTTGACAAATCATATATCAAGATAAGTTCCAAAACGTTTAACAATTTTTTGCACTCTTTTACATTGAATCACCGAAATTTAGTTTTTCATGTTATTAAATGAACACAAAGTTTAAGTATATTTTATTTAAAACAATTTAAATTTAAGTGTTAACTCGTATAATCACTTTTAAAACTTATTTACATACAAATTGGATTTCTTATCAAAATTCAATTTAAAATTGGATAAAATTCCTTTAAACATTTCTTTACGCTACATGGAAATTTTCATAAAATTTCTATTTACAAAATCAATATAATATTTTAAAATATTTTTATTTTATTGCCTACGGTGTCCGTATATAATTTTCTATCCTATAGTCAAGTGATAAGGATATATATCATTTCAATCCGTTCTTTCAAATATTTGAATCTTTGGTATGTCTCATTTCAACCCGCATCCCAAATCGATTTGAATATACGGTTCTTTGGGTATTTATCATTTCAACCCGCAATTGTTTTCTAATATAAGGTAACTTGCATGGTGAGAACAATAATCATAGCATATCACACATAACATTCATATTGTGTCATGCAAGGAAACGGGGTGTGTGTCGTATGTGCACAATCACAGAGCAAACAAATTTAGAGCACCCTAACATTTCATTCAACATCTCAAGTTTCTAATTCACTTAATAATCAATTAGTCGTGAGTGAGAACAACTCACCTTTCACGACAAAAAGAGAAGACACTATATGAGTAGAACAACGCTAACGGCTACAAGGAGAAATTCGCTACCTAGAACAAAGGCACGATTTTTTATTTAGAACATCGAGCCAAATTACATGCGAAAATTTAAGCAAAAGATTTTAGTCAAAAATTTAGCCCATTATGCGTTACAGCCAGGCTTGAACTTGTGACCTCTCAATTACCAACCACACATCAAACCACTCAACTAGCATGCTTTTTTATTAAAAAAATAGAAAGGAGCGATCTTACATGTACTAGCAGAATGGTTGAGAGGAAACATAAAACCATTTGTCGAGACCTGCATGTGTAATTCATTGCTACCGCGATGTACAAAGTCATGCCTCAACGGACAGTGTGTGTATAAAGGAAACAGGGCTATATTTACATGCGTTCACATACCCATGATCGAATAAACAGGATAAAAGCAACCCATTATCTAAGCTAACTGTATAAAAGCCTCATGAAGTGGCATCATAAGGTTTTCACGCAAGAAGTATCACATAACTTAACACACACACACACACACACACACACAATGACGTACGCAGCTTAGGCCCAGTAGGGTCGGCCGACCCCACTGGATTTCAGAGAAAAAAAAGAGGGACGCAATTCAGCTACTCCCTTTCCACTTTGCAATGACCAAAATTAGGCCTTGTTCTTTGCACATAACGGAAGAAGAAATTCTTTGACACGTCCGACGCATTGGACGCGTCGGACGCGTCAAAGCGGATACAGGCCCAAAAAGGACCGTTTGCTCAACGCAAGAAATGTGAGTTGTTAGCTCATAACGGATCCGTTTGGTTAATTATGGGTAGTTAATCAAGTTTTAGTGTTAAATTTAGTGTTTTATAGATTTTAAAATTTAATAACTTGTGCATATGAGATCCGTTTGAGACGCGGTTTTTTGCGTTGCGATCGTGTCGAAGTGCTCTACGTATTGGAGTTGGTTTGAATTGAATTGGGGGAATTTATAATTTTTCTATTCTACTAAACACCCCTTTAACATTATCCGTTCAAATGGTCCGCTTAACGCGCCAAACGCATTCTCCGCTAACTCCCATTCTCCGCTGAAATACTCCGCTGAATTACTCCGCTTCCGTTTGCAAAGAACACACCCTTAGTCTCTTGCTTCACCTATTTCTCCGTCTTCTTCAACTCAAATATTTCTCCAATTCCCTTTTCAAATTAAACAGTCTTTGATTAGAAAGTCAAACTTTCAAGTGGATTGCAATTGATTTGTTCGTCTTATTTCTTGGCATTCCCTCGCAAGGTATAATTATTTTGATTTGTTCTTCTTGTTTCCATGGCTTTGATTTGTAGACAGTAGTTGAAGTCTCGCTTGGATATGGCTTATAAAGTATAAACTGAATGCTCGTCATCATAGCAGGATGACAATATCAACTATTATGTTATATTTTAAAACTGGCAATTTGTTGATTTTACAGGCTTGCTTTATGGAAAACATATCAGTTTTACTTAGACGCTGATGAGCTACTGCCAAGGTGTGCCCAAATTAGCATGCCATGTTACCCGAAGTTTCCCGAGAATATTTCTATCAATCTTTGTTTTTTCAGATTCTTGAGGTTGGTTAATCTAATACAAAATGATTATATATTCCACCTCCAGCTCTGATCAATGCGAGTGGTCTGATTAATTCTCTAGTTAACTTAAAGGTAGTAGAAATTAAAAAAAGAGTACATTATTTTGACTTTCAGATTGCGAGAAATTGGCCATCAAACTAAACTTTTGCGGTATCTAAATATAAAAATTCAACCTTTCTTTGGAAACGTTTTTAGATTCAAGTTCATTGGCTTTTAGTAATATTGCACTCCAATTTTGTGCTGGTTCAAACTCAACTTGGTCCACGTAAAGGTTAGATTTCATGTGGTTTCCTATGCCTAGTTTCAGAAAATGTAGTATCCTATTTTCGAAGATCAAACATGTATAATTTGCAGAAATATAAATGTGCTGCAGATTTAAATTCATCTGGTTTTAATATATAATACGATACGCCAAATTAAGAAAAATGAAAAATCCGCCCCCACTATATAGAATTTCTGCGTACGTCCCTGCACACACACACACACACACACACACATATATATATATATATATATTGAGTTTATATATGCATGCCTGGTCAACAATAAAACAAAGGAAAGGTAAGGGAGAAACTCACGGTTGGTAGGCACAACTTGCGGTTTGGGACCAAAGTACTTCGTTGGGTTTTTTTCAGCTGACGCAAGGTAGAAAAAAATGGTTGGAGCAAGGAGGACTTGGTCGGAGCTGGTGAACGGCGACTGGGTGGTGTCTTGTGATGGCCCGACCGGCTCAATTGGCGGAGGTGAGAGGACCGATGTGGTTTTGGTTGTAGAAAATACTTCACGTGAAGAGGGAACTTCAGCTTCCCTTATGTGGAGAAGAGGCCAAGTTTGGTGATGCTTCCAGGCATTCGAATTAGTGCCCACTTTCGTTTTATTTTATATAAGTTGGGTACTGAAGAATTTTGGGTAGAGCGAAAAATGGGGTAAGGGAAGAAGTGAGCTTCGAGAGAAAGGCCAGAGCCCTTTTTATTTCTGTTGTTGGAAATTGTTTATTGAGTATGGCATTGGATTCCCTGTACACTAAGATTTCAAAATCTTGTACAATGTTTTTGAAATCTTAGTCTGCTGTTCAAAATTTTGTGTTACTGACAGAGCAAGATTTGAGCTACTGCCATATTTTTAGGAAGAAGTGAAATTTCAAATTAGAGAAGAAACGCGGAGAAATATTTCAGAGGTAGAGGGACACTTGTTAGTAGAGATAAGTGTCAAAGTTGGCTGATTTTTTTTTACATGTGTATCAAAGCTTTGAAATTCAAATTTATGCCCACACCGATTATTTTCTTTCTTTTTTTGTTAACGTATTTGGTAGATTATATTTATTTATAAGGACATGAATGGATAACGCAGCGAACGCGCTAATGAATGCTAAACTTTTTTACACACATTTTTCGTATATTTTAGTGAACGCGCACTATGTCTAAACAACACTGAATGTAACACCCCACGCCCGCTATGGTCACTCTCTAAGGGAATGCCATAGCATCGGTGGAGTATTTTAGTGAATATAGAACAGAAAAATTACAACAAGACAGATATAAATAGTACTTGAAATTTATAACATCATCTCATAACAGCGGAAGTAAACATGTCTGGTTACATCATAAAACCACAATAAAAGTCAAGTACAATACCCATCAAAATAAAGAAATACATAATCCCAATCTCTCATACAATAGCCAAGACAAAAGAAAAGATAACTGGGTAACTGGAGCTTTACATCTATCCAAGCTCCTAAAGACTGGAACAGCAATCCGATCAAGCTCCAGTACTGCTAGGATCCACCGTAGGACCTGAGGGTTGGGAAAAAGATAAAAACAACGGGGTCAGACATAAGTCTGAGCGAGTCCTATAACTTTAACAATACAATCATTAAAGTAACCAGAGAAGACATAAACTTGACCTACGGTAATGTCTGGGGATGAATGGCTACACTAAGCAGCTTGGTAGACTTAGGATAAACTAAGATAACTGTAAAGACGTATCTACCCACCCAAGGATAATTACTAACTGCACCACACCAGTCATTTCTACTTAAAGGTTGATCCCTCCCAAGGACTTAGAAAATTTAGTAGTTTCGTGTACCCCTACATAGGTGCCGTCTGCCCCTATCTTTATTAGGTGTACCCACTACTACCCAGCGATCGGCTCCCTACCGTAGATACCCGTGCTGGTCCCACAATGGGGTGTATCATTCCCCAAAGTGGCCACCTGATAATATCAACGGTGCACGGCTTTATATCTACACGATGCAACAACGACTTACCAACCAGCCCGGGTCCACACACGCATATGAAACCCGTTGATCCTGCGTTGCCACCGCTAACCCGTTTGGCCACTTATAGTCAAGCCCAATATGCGTGTCCCGTCACCCGACTAGAGTCGAGCCCACAAAGATACGTTTGGGATATTGGTTGAAATGGGCCCCCAACAAGCTACCCTCCTAAGCTTGTCACTTATCTAGTGTATCCCACTTAACCCTTTAATCATGTTTAATTACATGTTTCCACTTGGTTAAGTATTCTAATCGTATTTTCTATTGCCACCCAAGGCAACCCACTAGATTTCCACATGCCACCCAAGGCACCCACTTAACCCCTCATGTCCCTCTACATGCTAATATGGTTAAGTGTTTCTTAATTAATTAATTAAGATCATGACCTCATAAAGACCTGTCACATTAGACCATCTTTTATGACTGCTGGATATGCCGGTTGGTTCCGGGCAGACTTCTGTCATACAAAGGGTCTAACCTCGTGTCTTTACTTTAATCATGTATTTAATTTTGTGACTAAGACCTCTCACATTGGGCCAATCATTTGTAGCCGCTGGATGGCCGGTCGGTTCCGGGCAGACTTCCGCTACAAAAGGGTCCAACCTCGTGTCTTAGTTGATTAATTACACCTAATTAATCACCCCCATATTAATTATCCCTAATTAATATCAAGTTTTTCATAACATGGGTAGACCTAACTCAATAGGTAAATTCCCATGGGGTAGACCTAACTCAATAGGTAAATTCCCACTGATGTTAATTTATTTTTATGGTATGCTTAATCATACCCAATCATACTTTTATTAACATATTTATTAACCCCATCGTTCCCCACGTAAATCGTTCTCATTTCATGACATAATAAAGGGAAGATCCATCACAAATACCATGGGTTTAACCACATCTTAGCATATAACTTTATCATGGGTTAAGAGGATGTCAACTTGCATATATGAGCATATATTAACCCAACTACATTTAACCCAAACTTGCATATTATCATACACATGACTTGCATATCATGTTGCATATGAGCTTGCATATTATCCTACACATATCTTGCATAACATGTTGAACTTGCATATAAGCATTCTCATAACTTGCATAACATGTTAAACATGCATTTAAGCATATACATAACTTGCATAAGCATTCACATTCTTGCATAAGCATTCACATACTTGCATAAGCATTCACATACTTGCATAAGCATGCATAACTTGCATATCATGTTAAACTTGCATTTAAGCATATACATAACTTGCATAAACATTCACATACTTGCATAAGCATGCATAACTTGCATATCATGTTAAACTTGCATTTACCTACTTGTTAAACATGCATAAACCAACTTATTAAGCATGCAAAAACCCACTTATTAAATATGCATAAACCCACTTGTTAAACATGCATAAACCAACTTATTAAGCATGCATAAACCCACTTATTAAATATGCATAAACATAGGGAAAACATAGAGTAGCATATCATTATAAATGATTCAAACTCACTAATCCGCATTTAAGACCATAAGTCTCATTACACCCAATCTACTTACTTTAGCAATTGATGTTAAAGTGATAGAAACTCACCAAACCCAAGATTAGCAAACTTATGAAGTGGAATTAGTTGCTAAATATGAAGATGGTGATGATTAGAGATTGATTAGAGAGTGATTAGCTTGCAACTTCCTTCATAAACTAGTGGAGGCTCCTCTCAAGTTTTAATTTGGCGGCATGAGGCCATCATTTCTATTTTTAGTAAGGATTAGGGGGGGTTTAGGGTGTATTTATAGATTAGGTGAGTGTTTTAGGCCCTTAGATTAACCCTAGGTTAGATTAGGTCCGTTAGATTTAGGAAATCTCTAGAACCCAGCCCTCCAAGCCAGCCTAAAACCCAACCTGGTGCACCCAGGTTCTCTGGACGCCGCGCCCATGTCGATTGGCAAGTCGATAGGCAAGTCGACACCCCTGTCGACAGGCCTGTCGACAGCCCTGTCGACATGGTTAGGGCGGGAACTTTCCCGCCTGACCCCGCTTGTTCCATTCCAAAATCTGATGTTTAATTTTTAAATCTGTTTTTTAACTTTAAATTTTCTGCAAACTTCTTTGGGCCATAACCGGGCCATACGGACTCCGATTCTCGAAAACTCGGACTCTATTTCGCGTATTTTTCCGAGACGAACGCAATGACGCAGCCCGTTACCCCCAATTCCCACATCTGAGATTATTTACCCTGTAATTAGTGAATTTTAGTATTAACTAAAATTCGGGGTGTTACATTCTCCCCTCCTTAAAGGATTTCGTCCCCGAAATCTCTAAGCTAAGGAGAATGCATATCCTACCATCCAAACAACCATCTACTCAATCCATCAAACACGGGCATCCATTGTCCTTAAAACAATTTCTAATGATGTATGAGCATATGCAAAGAGTGTGTGTATATGTTCCCTATCTAATGTATGAACATATGCAAACCATGATAGTGCCATGCATCCATTATGTATGCGAGAGAGCCCTATCGACACATACAATATCTACATGAGTGCACAATCATTCACCAAAATGCATCATCCATATGATAACACAATCATTATACATCCATAAATATAGCTTCCTACACACAATTTTATGCAATATGCAATATGAAGTGATTGAGCCGATCTAGTGCCTAGAGTGTGTGTATATGCATCCACGAGCAACCACTAGCAAACACTTGCATCCACTTGCATCCATCAACCATAACATGTCTCAAACACATGTTTCAACCATAGGTTTACCCTATCTAAAGGTCAAACAGTACTAACGAGAGGACATACTAAAGATAAGATAAGTACTAGACAAACGATAAAGGAGAAGTTAAAAGACATACCCTCAAAAAGGAACGGGTACAATGAACGCATCTTCGCTTCCGTTTCCCAAGTTGCGTTGCTCTCGTCTTCTCCCCATTGTACTTTGACTAGTTGAACCTCTCGATTCCTCAATTTCCTAGTCTCTGATCCAAGGATGCGAGTAGGAGCTCGTCGAATAGTCGCATCACGCTCTACTTCCACTTCTTTAAGCAAGCTCGGCTCTACCACCTCTGCGGTCTCATGTAAGCACTTCCTCAAATGGGACACATGGAATACATCATGTACACCACTAAGTCTGTCGGGCAACTCCACTCTATATGCCATCCGTCCAATTCTTTCCTTAATGGGAAATGGCCCTACGAACCTTGGTGCTAACTTCCCAACAGATCCAAAGCGAACCACATTTCGTAACGGAGACACTTTGACAAAGACCATGTCCCCAACTTCAAACTCAAGATCCGTCCTTCTCTTGTCCGCATAAGATTTTTGCCTATCCTGCGCTGCTTTCATCCTTCTTCGAATCAAGTCAATCTTCTCAGAAGTCTCCCTAATCATATCAGGCCCAAGCAAGATCTTGTCCGTAGATTCCCACCAACATGTAGGTGATCGACAAGGCCTTCCATAAAGAGCTTCGAAAGGAGCCATACCAATACTGGACTGAAAGCTGTTATTATATGCGAACTCCACCAATGGAAGATGCTCTTCCCATGTACCTCCAAAATCTAAGATACAAAGCCTCAAAAGGTCTTCTAGAACACGATTCACCCTCTCAGTCTGGCCGTCCGTCTGAGGATGATATGCGGTGCTCAGACACAATTGAGTCCCCACTGCTTCTTGCAAACTTCTCCAGAACTCGCTAGTGAAAATAGGATCTCGATCACTCACTATGCTAGAGGGTACCCCATGCAATCGAACTATCTCTCGAAGATATACAGAAGCTAGCCATGGAGCAGTCCTCTTGCTCTTCACAGGTATGAAATGGGCGCTTTTAGTAAGTCTGTCTACCACAACCCAAATTCCCGTATTACCCTTTCTCGATCTGGGTAATCCGTCAATAAAATCCATCGAGACGCTATCCCACTTCCATTGCGGAACTTCCAATGGGTGAAGCAACCCACCAGGTTTCTTTTGCTCCGCCTTCACTTGTTGGCACACCAAGCATCGTGCGACATACTCGGCCACATCTTTCTTCATACCGGCCCAGAAGAAAACCCTCTTCATGTCTTGGTACATCTTGTCCCCACCGGGATGAATGGTCATCCTAGAACGGTGTGCATCATCAAGAATAACCTTCCTCAAACCCTCGTCTTGCGGTACACAAAGTCTACCGTCTCTACGCAAGCACCCCCTATCGTCTAGGGTGTACCTACTCAAATGGCTGGACGACTCCCCCCTTATGAGCTTCTCCACCAACTCAACCAACTGTGGGTCGTCCCTCTGTGCTTCTCCAATCCGCCCCAAAAGAGTAGGTCTAACCTCCAAGGAAGCTAGCAAACCGGGTACATAATCAATGGAAGGTCTGAAATCAAACATCGAGATAAATTCCAAGCTTCGTTGTTCCACGAACAATGGACTCAAGGACAACCTCCTTCTGCTCAAGGCGTCCGCCACCACGTTACCCTTGCCAGGGGTATACGCTATCTCGAAATCATAGGATGCTAAGAACTCCATCCACCTTTGCTGTCTCAAATTCAAATCCTTCTGAGAAAACAAGTATTTCAATGATTTGTGGTCAGTGAACAATTCGAATCTCTCACCAAGAAGATAATGGCGCCAAATCTTAAGCGCAAAAACAATAGCGGCCAACTCTAAATCATGGGTAGGGTAATTTTTCTCATGCACTCTCAACTGCCTTCCACCATAGGCTATCACCCTTCCCTCTTGCATTAAGACCGCGCCAAGTCCTGTCCCACAAGCATCGGTATAAACAACAAATGGCTTGCTCCCATCTGGTAATACTAAAACTGGAGCAGTGGTTAAAGCTCTCTTTAACCGTCGGAACACATCATCACAATCTACGTCCCATGTGAAAACAAGATTCTTCTTCGTTAAGCGGGTTAATGGGGCTGATATCTTCGCGAAGTCTTTGATAAACTTCCTATAGTAACCCGCCAACCCCAAGAAACTTCTTACTTCGGTAGCATTCTTCGGAACCTTCCAATCCTGAATTGATACTACCTTCGCGGGATCCACAGCTATCCCTTCCTTGGAGACCACGTGCCCCAAGAACCGCACCTCCTTCCTCCAGAAGTGACATTTAGAGAATTTAGCCTTAAGGCTATGTGCTCGAAGAGTCTTCAATACCTCCCCAAGATGTAGGGCATGCTCTTCTTCACTCTTAGAAAATACTAAGATATCATCCACAAAGACCACCACGAATTTATTAAGGAACTCTCTGAACACCCTACTCATCAAATCAACAAAGTATGCAGGGGCGTTCGTCAACCCAAATGGCATCACCAGCCACTCATAGAAACCATCCGGAGTCCTAAAGGTAGTCTTGTCTATGCTATCCTCAGCCACTCTCAACTGATGAAACCCCGTGGCTAAGTCCAACTGAGAAAATACTGAAGCGCCAACCAACTGATCGAAAAGATCATCAATCCTCGGCAATGGGTGTCTATTCTTCTTTGTGAGCTTGTTGAGTTCTCTATAGTCTACACAAAGTCTGAGGGACCCATCCGCCTTCGTAGCAAATACTACTGGAGCACCCCACTCCGATATACTTCGTCTTATGAACCCCTTCTCAAGCAACTCCCCTACTTGCTTATGGAGTTCCCTCCTCTCACGAGGAGCCATGTGGCGCACGGGTAAAGATACAGGTTTAGCATTATCCACCAGATATATTCGGAAGTCAATCTCCCGCTTCGGAGGTAAGCCCTTCACCTCCTCAAACACATCCGGATATTCCCGGACCACTCTAACAGATTGTAAACTCTCGACCGAAGCGTCAAGCGATTCAAGATAACTTAGCATAACAGAATCCATGGGATTACAAGAAATCTCGAGAGTGTTACCCAAGCGGGTCATGAGCCTAACAACTCTCCTTTCGCAATCAAGAACGGCACCATTACTGGATAACCAGTCCATGCCCAAAATCAACCCATAGCCCGTGAAGCCCAACACAAAAGCATCACATCTAAACTCAATGCTAAGTATAGAAATCTTCAAACCCAAACATATCATGGACAAATAAGTGGAGCCCCCAATTGGGTTTGAAACAACCAAGGGATCATCTACCAGACTGGTGTCTAAGTGCAGTGACTTAACTAATGATGATGAGATAAACGAATGCGATGCGCCTGAATCAAACAATGTACGGACAGGATGATCAAATAGAAAAACCAGACTTTCAACGGAAATAGTTCTACCTCTCTCCTGAATCGGTGGAACCGCGAGAGCCTGTACTTGCCCCCTAGCCTGACCCGGTGCCATAAGAGCTTGCACCTGTCCTCCTGAGGTAGACCCCGTCCTTTGCCTTTTCTTAGGACAGTCTTTCACTAGATGCCCTGCTTCGCCACAGTGGAAGCAGCCAGTCTTCTTCTTCTTGCGACAATCCTTGCTTAGGTGGCCAGGTGTCCCACAATTGAAACACTTCTTCTTCTTGCCCTTGCCACCGTTGCCTTTCCCACCTTTGTTTTGTTGTTGTTGCTGAGGTCTCTTTTGATCTCCCTTCTTCTCGGGTGCCTTATTAGCATTGGGACCCTTCTCTTCTTCATGCATGAGTGCCATGTCAACTAGCTTCTCAAAGGTGGCCCCCATAGGGATATGAGTCATAGCTAACCCATGCATTGGTTCATTTAAGCCTTTCACGAACCTCAAAGCCTTCTTCTCCGGTGTATTCACCATGTCTAGGCCAAACCTTGCCAATTGATTAAACTTGTTGACATATTCCTTCACCGAGAGATTTCCTTGCTTTAGAGTCAAGAATCTTTCCATATACAAGTTTTCCTCCGCCCTTGAGGGAAACTTTGCCACAAATCTTTGCCTAAAATCCGCCCAAGAGTCAACTGGGCGTTCTCCATTAGTAACCTCCCACCAGAATGAGGCCTCTCCTTTCATTAACCAAGCAGCTAACTTGACTTTCTTTCCTTCTTCCATCTCAAAGATATCTATCAATTCTTCCACCTCTTTAAGCCAATCCCTAGCCTCCACAAAAGTATCAGATCCTTGAAAAGGTTTCCCTCCCATAGCTTTAAATTCCTTGCAAGTCTTAGCAAAAGTATCCGTGCGAGGAGGAGGGGGAGGAGGAAGATCGGGTGCTACGGTTGGTGGAGGAACATTTGTTGGACCCGCAGTGGTGGCCCTAGCCTCCATCAATCTCCTATACCATACTGGTATCGTCACACCCTCCGGAAAGTTAAGATTCTCAGCCATGCTGAAACGAAAAAGGAAAGATTCAAAACGGAGAATTCAAAAGATAAAGATATGGCTATTGGGGATTATGCTTTTCTTTCAAAAACTTTTCTCTTTAAAGACATGTTTTTGAAAATATCTCTTCCAAAAATGTTTTTATAAAAATAGTTTTCTAAAAATTTTATCTGTTCCGGTAACCTTTGCTCTGATACCACGTGTAACACCCCACGCCCGCTATGGTCACTCTCTAAGGGAATGCCATAGCATCGGTGGAGTATTTTAGTGAATATAGAACAGAAAAATTACAACAAGACAGATATAAATAGAACTTGAAATTTATAACATCATCTCATAACAGCGGAAGTAAACATGTCTGGTTACATCATAAAACCACAATAAAAGTCAAGTACAATACCCATCAAAATAAAGAAATACATAATCCCAATCTCTCATACAATAGCCAAGACAAAAGAAAAGATAACTGGGTAACTGGAGCTTTACATCTATCCAAGCTCCTAAAGACTGGAACAGCAATCCGATCAAGCTCCACTACTGCTAGGATCCACCGTAGGACCTGAGGGTTGGGAAAAGGATAAAAACAACGGGGTCAGACATAAGTCTGAGCGAGTCCTATAACTTTAACAATACAATCATTAAAGTAACCAGAGAAGACATAAACTTGACCTACGGTAATGTCTGGGGATGAATGGCTACACTAAGCAGCTTGGTAGACTTAGGATAAACTAAGATAACTGTAAAGACGTATCTACCCACCCAAGGATAATTACTAACTGCACCACACCAGTCATTTCTACTTAAAGGTTGATCCCTCCCAAGGACTTAGAAAATTTAGTAGTTTCGTGTACCCCTACATAGGTGCCGTCTGCCCCTATCTTTATTAGGTGTACCCACTACTCCCCAGCGATCGGCTCCCTACCGTAGATACCCGTGCTGGTCCCACAATGGGGTGTATCATTCCCCAAAGTGGCCACCTGATAATATCAACGGTGCACGGCTTTATATCTACACGATGCAACAACGACTTACCAACCAGCCCGGGTCCACACACGCATATGAAACCCGTTGATCCTGCGTTGCCACCGCTAACCCGTTTGGCCACTTATAGTCAAGCCCAATATGCGTGTCCCGTCACCCGACTAGAGTCGAGCCCACAAAGATACGTTTGGGATATTGGCTGAAATGGGCCCCCAACAAGCTACCCTCCTAAGCTTGTCACTTATCTAGTGTATCCCACTTAACCCTTTAATCATGTTTAATTACATGTTTCCACTTGGTTAAGTATTCTAATCGTATTTTCTATTGCCACCCAAGGCAACCCACTAGATTTCCACATGCCACCCAAGGCACCCACTTAACCCCTCATGTCCCTCTACATGCTAATATGGTTAAGTGTTTCTTAATTAATTAATTAAGATCATGACCTCATAAAGACCTCTCACATTAGACCATCTTTTATGACTGTTGGATATGCCGGTTGGTTCCGGGCAGACTTCTGTCATACAAAGGGTCTAACCTCGTGTCTTTACTTTAATCATGTATTTAATTTTGTGACTAAGACCTCTCACATTGGGCCAATCATTTGTAGCCGCTGGATGGCCGGTCGGTTCCGGGCAGACTTCCGCTACAAAAGGGTCCAACCTCGTGTCTTAGTTGATTAATTACACCTAATTAATCACCCCCATATTAATTATCCCTAATTAATATCAAGTTTTTCATAACATGGGTAGACCTAACTCAATAGGTAAATTCCCATGGGGTAGACCTAACTCAATAGGTAAATTCCCACTGATGTTAATTTATTTTTATGGTATGCTTAATCATACCCAATCATACTTTTATTAACATATTTATTAACCCCATCGTTCCCCACGTAAATCGTTCTCATTTCATGACATAATAAAGGGAAGATCCATCACAAATACCATGGGTTTAACCACATCTTAGCATATAACTTTATCATGGGTTAAGAGGATGTCAACTTGCATATATGAGCATATATTAACCCAACTACATTTAACCCAAACTTGCATATTATCATACACATGACTTGCATATCATGTTGCATATGAGCTTGCATATTATCCTACACATATCTTGCATAACATGTTGAACTTGCATATAAGCATTCTCATAACTTGCATAACATGTTAAACATGCATTTAAGCATATACATAACTTGCATAAGCATTCACATTCTTGCATAAGCATTCACATACTTGCATAAGCATTCACATACTTGCATAAGCATTCACATACTTGCATAAGCATGCATAACTTGCATATCATGTTAAACTTGCATTTAAGCATGTACATAACTTGCATAAACATTCACATACTTGCATAAGCATGCATAACTTGCATATCATGTTAAACTTGCATTTACCTACTTGTTAAACATGCATAAACCAACTTATTAAGCATGCATAAACCCACTTATTAAATATGCATAAACCCACTTGTTAAACATGCATAAACCAACTTATTAAGCATGCATAAACCCACTTATTAAATATGCATAAACATAGGGAAAACATAGAGTAGCATATCATTATAAATGATTCAAACTCACTAATCCGCATTTAAGACCATAAGTCTCATTACACCCAATCTACTTACTTTAGCAATTGATGTTAAAGTGATAGAAACTCACCAAACCCAAGATTAGCAAACTTATGAAGTGGAATTAGTTGCTAAATATGAAGATGGTGATGATTAGAGATTGATTAGAGAGTGATTAGCTTGCAACTTCCTTCATAAACTAGTGGAGGCTCCTCTCAAGTTTTAATTTGGCGGCATGAGGCCATCATTTCTATTTTTAGTAAGGATTAGGGGGGGTTTAGGGTGTATTTATAGATTAGGTGAGTGTTTTAGGCCCTTAGATTAACCCTAGGTTAGATTAGGTCCGTTAGATTTAGGAAATCTCTAGAACCCAGCCCTCCAAGCCAGCCTAAAACCCAACCTGGTGCACCCAGGTTCTCTGGACGCCGCGCCCATGTCGACTGGCAAGTCGACAGGCAAGTCGACACCCCTGTCGACAGGCCTGTCGACATGGTTAGGGCGGGAACTTTCCCGCCTGACCCCGCTTGTTCCATTCCAAAATCTGATGTTTAATTTTTAAATCTGTTTTTTAACTTTAAATTTTCTGCAAACTTCTTTGGGCCATAACCGGGCCATACGGACTCCGATTCTCGAAAACTCGGACTCTATTTCGCGTATTTTTCCGAGACGAACGCAATGACGCAGCCCGTTACCCCCAATTCCCACATCTGAGATTATTTACCCTGTAATTAGTGAATTTTAGTATTAACTAAAATTCGGGGTGTTACACTGAATGAGAAACGTTGAATTCCTCGATGTTAAATTTTAGAAATTTAATAAAAGTAAAATTTTGTTTTCAATATTAAAACTATTAATTCCCTTTTTCTTTTCTTTTTTTCATCTCCTTTAGAGTTTTTAATTATTAATTCATTCTTTTATTCTTTAAAATTTTCGAGATCGTTACAGCAACTCATGGTAGCACCCCTTTTTTATTATAAAAGGTGCAATTCATTGTCAAGCTTATTTCTACTGCTACTATATAAATAGTAGCAGCCTCATTTCTCTTTTCCACCTCCACTTTACCAACCATTATTTCATTCTACTTTGTAACAACCTGCTTTATTGAGACGGTTCAGGTTAACAATAAACCATACATGTCTAATCAATCTATTTCAAAATAATGAATTATTAATGGGAAATGCAAGAAGAGGAAATAAGAAGGAAAGAAACTAACCAATACATAGAATCTCATAACGAAATGATAAAATATAATAATCATATAAACAGTTCATGAACTATTAAATAATATACATTTGATTTCAGTTTACAATATAAGAGTTATACATTTTGACAGATTATACTAATAATGTAGCGGAAATAAATTGGTAATAAATACGGTCTTCTACTCCGTTTTTATGTTCATAATAAAGGTCTTTAAATACTGATATACTCGATCTGACTTTAGCGTAAAGTAAAACAAAGTACTCGATCTACAACTAACAATCTTGTACAGTTAAATTAACTTAAGCGAAATTTAAAAGTAACTCAATAAATAAAAATCTGTATAAAAATCGTATTAATTATTATCAGAACTTCAAATTTGATTTTTGATTTCCAAATCATAAAATATCTCAATGGAATTTTTATATTCAAGCAATTTGAGCTTATACGATTCAGGTTGAAATATGAATTTTATAAAAACTAATTATATGCATATAGCAATTAACCTTAATATATAATATAACAGTTTAGCAAAATTGCTATAAAATAGAAATAGTTAAATTCAAATGACATAGTTAATTTAAAATAGTTATAAAATATAAATATTTAATTTTTAAAAAAGTAGTTTTAGTAAATAGTAATACGCATAATAGTCTGGAAATAATAGTTAAAGTGAATTTATTTTAAGTACAATAGTTAATATGAAACCGAGGTATTTAGTTTTAAAGGCACATTTCAGAAAAAATCAGATCACAAGACAACTAATTCTGATAATTAAATGGTGGATAAAGATCAAATTGCATTATATCAACATGAAGTTCACTATAATTTATGATCATTACTAACTTAATTAAAAAATAAAATATATCCCTCAAAGTGATTTTAAAATTATTTTAGTCAATCGATGTTGTTATATTGTGTCAGCTCCGAAAGCTAAAGGATATAGCTTTATAACTAAAATATAGCTTTATATTGTATCACATAAAGACAAAACCAAGTCATTTCAAAGCAAATTTCATTTACACCCGAAAAACGTTATGTGTAAAAAACAAAGCTATGTGCATTTAGCTTTCCATCATGAATTTTCTTATATTCTTTTTTTCCATATTATAAAACAAAATTATAAATTTTTATTAACTTTTAAAATTATAATCACAAAAAAAAACAATTTTGTATCAATTTTTATTACTTGTGAAATATCATTGTGTCTCCTTAGTTTAAAATAGTTGGACTTTTTTCAATTAAAATATGAAAGTTGTCCTTAATTTAGGTCACAAAAGTTTCTTGTCCTTAGATCTATTTTTTTTTTACAAAATGTGTCCTTGAAACAAATATCCACTATAAAATACTACTATTTTTCTTGAAATAATTTGATTTAATAATTTTGAAAAAGGGTTTATTTTCTATTATCATTTGAGTTCAATTTCGGGTTTTAAGTTCCTATTCCAATCCAAACCAAGTGTCAAACATTTTATAAATTTTAGATTAAAATTAATTCAAATTTCAAATCAACTTAAAGCTTAATGGTTTTCTAGTTTAAAAATAGTGTTCAAATGTTGGGAACTTACAGTGGGTTAACAGGAACGATGTCAAAGAAAAATCTAAATAGATAAACATACAAAAAAGTAACCATCATGAAATTCACAATGCATGAATCGATTACTATTATTTTATGTGATTATTAATCTATCAAGCATATCAGCAACCAATTAACTAACATTCAATCAACTCGGTGCAGTGTCGGATGACAATTGTGTCAATGTAAAATTTAAATTCTCCAATCAACAATTCAATAAATTAACTAGCATAGAAAACTACTTATCTTGAATTTGATAATTCACTTTTCATAATAATTTAAATCATGAATCATAACACTAAACATTAGTGGTTTGAGAAAGTGACATTAGTGATGACAAAAATGGCTTGGATACACGTAAACTTGGGAATTGACACAAGCAATTGTTGGACAAGGCAGAAAACACTAGTTGAACTTCCTGTTTTTTTCATAAAATGAAAAGGAGAGGGAGGAGAGGAGATACAGGTTTGATTTGGTTTTGACCTAGGGGTTTTAGGTGGGAGGAAGGTATGGCATGGGAAGAGGAGACAGGTGTCACGAGTGGGTCTGGGCATGACAGCGGAGGACGTGGCTTACAGCTAGGGTTTTCCTATGGATCACGATGGCGCGATTAATGAAGGAGGGGCATAGGTTGATCGAAAGTTGGGGAAGCGGGATCTCGGCAATAAAGGTGCACACGAGGGTAGCATTTATGCTTAGTAACGGATCTGAGGAGGGGAGGAAGAAACATGGATTATGGGTTTTAGGAAAATGTGAAATTTAGAGGATGAAGGCGTGTATTTGTTTTAATTTGGGGTGGACATGAATTTCATTAAAAATGAAAGAGAAGAGAAGATAAAGGAGAAGTTTTGTAAGATCCAGTAACTTCCCCGATGAGGAAAGCCCGGATGCTTCGAGAACAAGACGAATCAGAACGCAGACGGAAGAACATTTCATTGTATATTACAACAATTCCATCAGAATACAAGAATATACAGAGTATGAATAAATATTACACATTCGATAAATATCAGAGATTACAATAAATTACATAGCAGCGGAAAAATAATACAAAATACAACTGAAGAAGATACACGGATACAAAGCTTTCCGGATATCGTTCCAGCTGTAAACCAGGTTCCTGTGAATATAAATCTGCCAAACCTAAAACTACTAGCTGCCCGTGTCAAAAATAAGGGCACCCAGAGTTTAGGTTAAAACAATAAACTCCAGGTCAGTCATGGGACAAGTGTGAGAACTAAAACAGTTATTTATCTTTATTTTAAAGTTCGGTAAATCAAGGGACCACGCCGTATAACACGGAACGGGTTTCCTCCCAAGAATACCAGTGCATAAAACAAACAGCGCAATGCTAAATAAAGAAAAATGAAGCTATTATAAGACCCAGGTCCCATCACACAATGCAACACAAGCCGGAGGATAGAGTTTTACCTTATAATAACCAAAGCATGCTTGATACGCTAAATTTCATCTTTTATTACTATATGTGCATAGTGTCAAAACAATTTCAATCATAAATATTAATCATAGACGGCATGAGTGCCCCATCCCACTATGTCGCCATACTAGGCTCTACAATCAAAACCGCAAAGTCACGTATTGGAGGTTGGGTTTCCATCTGTGAACCGAGGCAAGGGATCGTCCTCCACCGAATTCGAGACGCTCTAGCCCGTGTCTCAGGCAAGCGCGCAGGCAAGCTTTTAGATCGTCAGGGCCGGTCCACCGATGTGGATTAAAATGCCTGAACACTGTGTTTCCCCACCCTATGGGGTGTCAATGAGCCAAAAAATGACTCCATCGGTCCCGGATCGACCGATATAACCGAGGCGCCTCGCAACAGCAACAACCACATAAGTCAAACTCGTCAGGGCGTGTAAAACCACTGACGCCACTTCTAGCTAGAAGGAAACGCATGCCCTCCCTGATGTCCTCTCCCGTTTCTGGTTCACAACCGGGGTGTGAGGCTCGCGAATCAACGCTACACAAAGCTTTGCCACACAGATTGTGCTTTGATCATCAACCACAAGACTTTGCTTTTCAATAGAAGCCTTGATCATATTGCCACTTAGGCATGCAACACAGGCAATTCACTCTATGCGTTTGATATCCATCAATATATAACCTCTGAGCTTGAACGTCTCAAAGAAGGGCGTTAAGCAAGAGAATAAATTCTCCTCCGCCAAACAGATATATATTTAATAGAAAACAACCACACAGAATAAAATCCAATGTCAGACACACAGTCCATTTACAAGTTCGTTCTGGGTCTGAACGAAACCGGAGGCACCTAGTACCCCGCATATCCATCGATCTCCAAGTACGTCTGGATGACCACTAACTGATTCCCTCCTCTTGGGTGTACGACCCAATCAAGATCATCAGTAATCACCCAAACGACGTGAAGACCTCCGGTCTTCAACCACCGTCTTCATCTTCGACACCACGTCGAATCAGTTATTCAGAATGGGATAAACCCGGTCTTTCTGAACAACTCGCGTATATAATAAACACGTGTGACACAAACACAACATACGCCTCAATCCAATTCAGAATATTCTTTTATTCAAATATTCTTATACTTTGGGAAAGGTTCCCATTAATTTTATCAAAGATAAATTCTTTAAATTTATTCTTTAATCTTCTTTTAATATCAATTCAAACTAGTCGGGATTAGCGAACCACACCGAAGTAATCATTTATTTTATTTCCCAATCCCAACCTATTCATCCCATGAAGTAAAACTGGTCATACTTCATATCTAACACCACGGTGTTATAGGTAAATTCAATTATCATTTCACGTTCAAATCTAATTAAAGATTTAACTATCGCCAGGAGCAAAACTGGTGATACTCCCTTTTCGATCTTTTCAATCTAATTAAAGATTCATTAAAACTCCACTTAGTTTTAATCTTTAACTGGGTTAAGGAATCAGTGTCATTTAAAACATTGTTCACGATAAACCCAAAAATCAATACCAATTCAATTCCAATTACATATTATTTAATTGGTACACTTCATTAAATCTAAATAAAAAGATTTAATCTTTTTCTCCACTGGGCTTAAGAACAGTGTTAATGAAGACACCATTCACGACAAACCCAAATCACATTTGATATTAAATACAAGGCTCTGAATAGAAAATATATCGGCTTATATTCGATATCAAATTCTACGACCAACAAATATCGTATTGGAAATAAAGATATTAATATATCTTTCAAATTCCCATAACAATATCTGTATCATCACGAAATCCAACATCGAAATATTCCGAAGACAATTTCGATTCAAATCCATTCCAATTCATTTATTGGAAATCCTGGTTATATTTCAAAATCATTTCAAATCCAATTTATTTATTTATTTTTAAAAATAAATAAATTATTACTCTAGTTCAAAACTAGTTCATTTCGATAAAAATCTACTTTTATCTTTTCAAATATGGAGTTTTTCATCCCAATTCTTCACAAATCATTTCTTATGATTTTACACAAATTATTCATATTTTTAATAATTTTATTAAGGCCCGTACAGTCGATTTCCATTAACGGCCATCGAACTGCACTTACAGCGACCTTTTCCAAATTTGATTTGGACATAATTCCAAATCCAACCGTTAGATTTCTAATTTCTAATTACTAATATTTGTTAGAAAGCTTTTTTCGATATGAACCCAACGGTTCCGGTTTTAGGAGAATCCGATGGTCGGATCTCCCGCAATATCCATTCGAAGTCAATGGTCGAAATTCACGAACTACCGCGGCGCGGCGCGTTCTATTCAGGCCATTATATACATAATATATATATATATATATATATATATATATTATATATTTCGTCGATTTCCTTTCAAAACGTATTTTATAAATCGTTTTAAATTTGTTTTCGAAACGATTTCAACTTCTATTTCAAATTCAAATCAAAATTGAATTTTTCCTTATAAATTCGTTTTAAAATTCATTTCAAATTGATTTCAATTCAAATCGATTTTTAATTCAATTTCAGTTCGTTTTCAATTCAATTCAATTTCAATTCGAATTCATTTCTATTCAATTTCAATACGAATTCATTTCTATTCAATTTCAATTCGAATTCAATTCTATTCAATTTCAATTTAAATTCAATTCAAATTCAATTTCAATTCAATTCGAATTTCAATTCATTTCAAAATATCAGATTTTGAAATCACTTTCGATATTCATTGTAAAATGAATAAAATCGATATAAATATCGTTCACGTCAAAATGGCGTCAATCTAATCAACACGACTTCATAAATTTCTATTTTCAAATATTCTATTTCAAATATTTCTTTTTCAAATATTTCTATTCAAATATTTCTTTTCAAATATTTCTTATTTCAAATATTTCTATTCAAATATTGGAATGAGGCCCAATCAATTACCATAGATTTTATTTCTATGGATTTCCATACAACGCATGTATATATCAACAATGACAAATAATCAACTATCATCCAAAGTGCATTCTACACTGTATAAGCATCAAATATAAATATTTAACGCTTATAATAGTCTGTCAATCAATCAATCGACATACAACTAATTATTGGGATTAGTGTATGTCATATATCATCCCAATACCCGTGTGGGGTTTCAAACAATCAAACACAAATTTTATTTGTGCAGTTGGGCGATGTGTAAAATTTATCGTCCCAATCAATATCAATCAAATCAGTGTATATAAACAAATCTCTGATTTGTTTATAAATATTTATTCACATTCATGTTCAAAATTATATTTTCAACTATAAAATATTTTTAACTACATAAATATTTTATTTCATTTCACATCACATCACACAATCAACTACACATCAAAATCAAACAAACAAGCATACAAGCCGTCCATAGTCTATGGACGACGGGTGTCGGGTGCTACTAAACACCGTCTGCATCCTAGTATATATTATTAAATAGAAAACCAAATTAAAAGGTGAGAAGTTCTCACCGACTAGCTAAACCAACAGCCACGACTCTTTGTATGTGGAAGTCTTCGCTGTTCTCGCCTTTTGTCACTTTCGTTGCCCGTAGCCACTACGTATATAAAAATTGCATTTTTATATTGTTGCTATGTTTATAAAAATCATATTTTTACACTGCTACTATACAGATAAAAATTCTATTTTTATCCTTATCACTATATAAAAATTATATTTTTATATATCTACTTCTAATATAAAGATCGAATTTTTATATCATCGCTATAAAAATCACATTTTTATTTCAACGTATATATAATAAAAATTTAATCTTTTTATTTCTAAAAATCGAATCTTTATATTTTATACTTCATAATAAAAATGTTTTTCTTATCACAAAAATCATACTTTTCTTCATGAACTAAAGATTATATTTTTAACAACATAAAAATCATATCTTTATTCACATGTTATATAAAAATCGCATTTTTATTATTTCTACTATATAAAAATCACATCTTTATTATTTCTACTATATAAAAATCACATCTTTATTATAATGTCATATATATATATACATTAAAGATCAGATTATGTAATGATATTTAAGTTTAAAACTGAAAACAAAATTAAAATCATATCCTTTATATCAAAGCTATTTTATTTTTTATAAACTGAAAATAAAATTCCATCGTATTTATTTTAACATCTGCAAATAAATACACTGCTTATTTTAATTAAAAGCTAAAATATAAATATCAGTTAACCATCTTCTACCATATTAAAAATTCTATTTTCATTCTATGCTATTTATCCTTTCCCTTTTTAGATATTCAGAACAACATTTATAAACAAAGTTTTTTCCCCTCTATGTTATATATAAAAACTCCATTCTTATTATATGTTATTTGTATAAAAAAAAATCCGATTTTTATTCTATGTTATCTATATATAAAAAAAATTTGGAAATAAAATAATGCCATTTACCTTAGTCACTTTCTCTTCTAGGTTAGGCAAAATCACAAAACCCATAACCCTCCCTTTCTCGTTTGAAAACCCATCGCGATCTTCATTTGGAAAAGCCCGCCACAGATGAAGCCTCCGACCAAGATCTGACGTCTCCTTTTCGATCGCCAGAACCTCCTCTACCAACGCCTCGAATATAGAGCAACTCGATGGTCTTCTCCACCGGTATTCTGACCTCGAACGGCGAGGCTTCCAAGGGAGGGGCAGGCCACAATGACCATCGATACTCCATCTTCGTCGCACAGATTGGAGAGCACGAGGTGCTTAACATTTTTGTAGTTTGGAGTGAGGCCATTGACATGAGGATTAGGCATTAAAATAGGAAAAGGGATTGAATCATGCTAATCGTTCGTTCTTGCCTAGTGGAGGCGGAAATTGGTGAAAGTTTGACCACGAAATGTTTTGACCAAGGGTTTGGCAAAGGAAGAATATATATATTTATATATTTAATAATATTTTATCCATATATTACTCGTTTAGTCTTCGAACCTCAAACGAAACCCAACAACTGTCGCCTCTAGCTAAATACCCCCATTCCGAACACAATGGGATATGTTTTGCAAGTCAGTTCGGCTGTTATGCTAAGTTTCCATCAAATTTTAAATATAAATCAATGTATATTCTATTCGAACGTACATTTCAAATTACCGAGGCCATATACGGACCCAAAAAATTCCAGAAAAATATTTTCTAGCTTCGTATTGACAATACGGTCCTAACAAAACTAATTTCGTCAAATTCTGAGACCGTTTGAAAAATGGCCATTTTCTGGTTGATCCAATTTAACTTAAATCAACCAAACACATTTTCCTTCGCCACGCTCACATATTAACTTCAAAAATTATGGAATTTGAAACATAGCAATAATTTGACATCCCGGATCCAATAAAAGTGGTTTCGTCGAATTCTGAGGTCGTTTGCAAAATGTCTGTTTTCAAGGGCGATATATTCTCTATAGCGACCTTTCTGAAAATTCAATTGGCCATAACTTTTGATTCCCGCTATGAAATTTCGATTTTTCAGATTCATTAGAAAGATATTCATAAACAAATTTAAATATATTCGCGCTTGCCTGAGACACGGCCATTATATACATAATTAATATATATGTATATATATATATATATATATATTTCGTCGATTTCCTTGCAAAACGTATTTTATAAATCGTTTTAAATTCGTTTTCGAAATGATTTCAACTTCTATTTCAAATTCTAATCAAAATTGAATTTTTCCTTATAAATTCGTTTTAAAATTCATTTCAAATTGATTTCAATTCAAATCGATTTTTAATTCAATTTCAGTTCGTTTTCAATTCAATTCAATTTCAATTCGAATTCATTTCTATTCAATTTCAATACGAATTCATTTCTATTCAATTTCAATTCGAATTCAATTCTATTCAATTTCAATTTAAATTCAATTCAAATTCAATTTCAATTCAATTCGAATTTCAATTCATTTCAAAATATCAGATTTTGAAATCACTTTCGATATTCATTGTAAAATGAATAAAATCGATATAAATATCGTTCACGTCAAAATGGCGTCAATCTAATCAACACGACTTCGTATATTTCTATTTTCAAATATTATATTTCAATTATTTCTTTTTCAAATATTTCTATTCAAATATTTCTTTTCAAATATTTCTTATTTCAAACATTTCTATTCAAATATTGGAATGAGGCCCAATCAATTACCATAGATTTTATTTCTATGGATTTCCATACAACGCATGTATATATCAACAATGACAAATAATCAACTATCATCCAAAGTGCATTCTACACTGTATAAGCATCAAATATAAATATTTAACGCTTATAACAGTCTGTCAATCAATCGATCGACATACAACTAATTATTGGGATTAGTGTATGTCATATATCATCCCAATACCCGTGTGGGGTTTCAAACAATCAAACACAAATTTTATTTGTGCAGTTGGGCGATGTGTAAAATTTATCGTCCCAATCAATATCAATCAAATCAGTGTATATAAACAAATCTCCGATTTGTTTATAAATATTTATTCACATTCATGTTAAAAATTATATTTTCAACAATAAAATATTTTATTTCATTTCACATCACACAATCAACTACACATCAAAATCAAACAAACAAGTATACAAGCCGTCCATGGTCTGTGGACGACGGGTGTCGGGTGCTACTAAACACCGTCTGCATCCTAGTATATATTATTAACTAGAAAACAAAATTAAAAGGTGAGAAGTTCTCACCGACTAGCTAAACCAACAGCCACGACTCTTCATATGTAGAAGTCTTCGCCGTTCTCGCCTTTTGTCACTTTCGTTGCCTGTAGCCACTACATATATAAAAATCGCATTTTTATATTGTTGCTATGTATGTAGAAATCATATTTTTACACTGCTACTACATAGATAAAAATTCTATTTTTATCCTTATCACTATATAAAAATTATATTTTTATATATCTACTTCTAATATAAAGATCGAATTTTTATATCATCGCTATAAAAATCACATTTTTATTTCAATGTATATATAATAAAATTTTAATCTTTTTATTTCTAAAAATCGAATCTTTATATTTTATACTTCATAATAAAAACGTTTTTCTTATCACAAAAATCATACTTTTCTTCATGAACTAATGATTACATTTTTAACAACATAAAAATCATATCTTTATTCACATGTTATATGAAAATCGCATTTTTATTATTTCTACTATATAAAAGTCACATCTTTATTATTTCTACTGTATAAAAATCACATCTTTATTATAATGTCATATATATATATTAATACATTAAAGATCAGATTATGTAATGATATTTATGTTTAAAACTGAAAAAAAAAATTAAAATCATATCCGTTATATCAAAGCTATTTTATTTTTTATAAACTAATAATAAAATTACATCGTATTTATTTTAACATCTGCAAATAAATACACAGCTTATTTAAATTAAAAGCTAAAATATAAATATCAGTTAACCATCTTCTACCATATTAAACATTCTATTTTCATTCTATGCTATTTATCCTTTCCCTTTCTAGATATTCAGAACAACATTTATAAACAAAGTTTTTTTCCCCTCTATGTTATATATATAAAAACTCCATTCTTATTCTATGTTATTTGTATATAAAAAAAAAATCTGATTTTTATTCTATGTTATCTATATAAAAAAAATCTGGAAATAAAATAATGCCATTTACCTTAGTCACTTTCTCTTCTAGGTTAGGCAAAATCGCAAAACCCATAACCCTCCCTTTCTCATTTGAAAACCCATCGCCATCTTCATTTGGAAAAGCCCGCCGCAGATGAAGCCTCCGACCAAGATCTGACGTCTCCTTTTCGATCGCCAGAACCTCCTCTTCCAACGCCTCAAATATAGAGCAACTCGGTGGTCTTCTCCACCGGTATTCTGACCTCGAACGGCGAGGATTCCAAGGAAGGGGCAGGCCACAACGACCATCGGCACTCCATCTTCGTCGCATAGATTGGAGAGCACGAGGTGATTAACATTTTTATAGTTTGGAGTGAGGCCATTGACACGAGGATTAGGCGTTAAAATAGGAAAAGGGATTGAATCATGCTGATCGTTCGTTCTTGCATGGTGGAGGCAGAAATTGGTGAAAGTTTGACCACGAAATGTTTTGACCAAGGGTTTGGCAAAGGAAGAATATATATATTTATATATTTAATAATATTTTATCCATATATTACTCATTTAGTCTTCGAACCCCAAACGAAACCCAACGACTGTCGCCCCTAGCTAAATACCCCCATTCCGAACACAATGGGATATGTTTCGCAAGCCAGTTCGGCTGTTACGCTAAGTTTCCATCAAATTTAAAATATAAATCAATATATATTCTATTCGAACGTACATTTCAAATTATCGGGGCCTTATACAGACCCGAAAAATTCCAGAAAAATATTTTCTAGCTTCGTATTGACGATACGGTCCTAACAAAACTAATTTCGTCAAATTCTGAGACCGTTTGAAAAATGTCCATTTTCTGGTCGATCCAATTTAATTGAAATCAACTAAACATATTTTCCTTCGCCACGCTCACATATTAACTTCAAAAATTATGGAATTTGAAACCTAGCAATAATTTGACATCCCGGATCCAACAAAAGTGGTTTCATCGAATTTTGAGGTCGTTTGAAAAATGTCTATTTTCAAGGGCGATATATTCTCTATAGCGACCTTTCTGAAAATTCATTTGGCCATAACTTTTGATTCCCGTTTTGAAATTTTGACTTTTCAGATTCCTTAGAAAGATATTCATAAACAGATTTAAATATTTTTGGTTTCACTAAAATCCGGTTTATTTTGAATCCTGTACATTCATTTGAACTTTGAAATTGAATTTTCGAACTACCGCGCCATTTTCAATTCCTTTTTATAATTTAAAATAAATATTTATATTCTAACGATGATCTATATAAATATATACATTCTAATTCTATTTGAAATAAATTTCTCGCCGCTATTATTCAAAATAATTCATTTTAAATATTCAAAATTCAATATAATTGCCAAAATAAAAATTTTAAATTGGCCCAGATTTCCGGGTTATTACAAGTTTTGAGGATATTTTTATAGATCCCGATAAAGAATCAGAGAATGAACAAGTACACATACAAAATACTAAGATTGTGTTTGCGCATTTTTGCAGACAAAATCGTAGATTCAAAGTAGTAAACATTCGAGTTTCATGAAATGAAAAACAATATCTATCTAAGAAAATGATATAGTATTAAAGAAAAGGCCTAAATTTCAAAAATATTTTATTTCAACAATTTTCAATCTTTAGTTAACTTTCACGAACAGAATGAAACTTACGTACTTTACATTATTATTTAATTCTTAGTTATATTTACTTAAACGTATTCCAAATCTCAAATTTCATTATTCAATCTAAACTTTAAATTGCATTGTTAAATTTCAATTAAAAATATTCTTAAAATTGTTGAAATTTATTAGTCGTTGCGTGCTTTCTCAATTACGAACCCATAACACCTCAATCATACAAATTTGAATTTTTCATCATATAAACTCTATTTCATCTTATTTCTACATTATTACACACGTGCAACAAGCATATAACAATCTTTGGAAGGTAATTGAGTAAAATCCTATATAGACTATTTTTTTGATTTCCTTTATATTTTGTTTTGATCTCTAACTTTATATATTATAAATCATGCTAATCGAATGAATATGGATAATTAGGAAACCGACTGAATTTTTGTTGTTGAAATATTATGAAATGGGAACTGGAAATGAATTTGTTTTAGAACCTCAGTTAGATCCAATTCTTCTGATTACTATTCCTGAACCTCAGTTAGATCCACTTTCTCATAATACTATTCCTACTATTGAAAATAGGTTAGAGAATAATATTCGCTCATGTTTGTCAAATCATAGATAGGGAAAGAAATTGTAAGGAACAACGAACTTGGACAATCGTCTAGATCATATTGTCAATACAGAGCTATTTGTGCAAATTTTGTGTGTTTTAATAGGAAAAATACAGGACATCGTTATTATGGATGTTTCCGGTACCAAGGTGAAAAATACAATAATGGCAGTCTTTCTTACTGTGAATTCTACCAATGGATAGATCCTGAGTTGTGTCCTAGGATGGTTCAGTGTTCCTGAGAGATGCAAGATGAAAACCATCATTTGGAATGGGAAAATAGAAGGCTTCACTGTTATAGTCCATCAATCCAAGTAGAAGAATATTATGAAGAAATAGTGAAGGAAAACTACTATGTATTTGTTATATATTAGGCTAATTTGGTATTGAATAATCTTAATATTTGATATATATATATACACTATTTTTGTTTTCCGTTTCTTGGTCATTTTAGTGACTATGTAGTGGATGATGAATTATTATCGTGTTGTTCAACTATGTTTATAAGAAAACGCATATATAGATTAAATTACATTCATAAAACATAGCAAAAGACATAAAATTTTGAGAAAACGTCATCATTAAATACTAATATCGCATACAAATTAAAAGTAGAAGTTTTACAGTGCAGAAATGACGGAAGTAGTAAAAATAATAATCAAACTACTATTTTTGGCACGATCTTCTCTTATTACCATGATTACTACATTGACCTTATATACCTTGTATTCTATCCCTTATTTCATACATCACCCTTTAATTCTAATTAAACTTAGTCTTCTCATATTCCAACGCGTATTTGATGACTTTATAATCGGACCTCATGTGCATCCCCATGTATATCATTGAGAATTGGATGAAAAACACGGAAATAACCTTATCTGTAGGTATTAACTCTAAACTATGGTGAAATAAGATCATAAGAAGCTCTATTAGCTCCTCTACATTGTATGCATGTAGCTAAAACATGAGAGAATGGAAAATAGGCAAGAATATGAATATTGCACAAACAACTACACTTTTCATTGACAATATTTTCCATGAAGTTATATGCATTTGTGTCAGTTACTTGCCACTCTGTCGTGCTGAATCTATTACTGCCCATAATTCGTGCTTCTACTACAACCTTTTCCACCATTTTTTCATATGATTGTGTAAGTGCAGATGTATACACCAATCCATCGTTTTTTCATTTTATCATACGAATGCTGGACACTGATTCGACATCCTTGTCATCACTGACCTCAATAGCAATCGGACCATAATCGGTGACGCATTCACTAACTAAAGTGATATTGAAATCAGATGCATTAATCTTTTTAGCTTTGTAAACCGCCGCTATCAGTTCATCATAATTACATCTAGATCCCACTTTAGATCCTTTTGTAGGTTGGCTTGTTATTGTCGTTAATGATAATATCAACATCGTAATGACAAAAAATTGGTGCAGTAGCCATAGATCTAGCATAATACAACACAATACCTTTCAGATTTAGATCAGCAAAACCGAGATAGCAGGATTTCAAACCATTACCTAAGTTAGAGATGGAAGTGAGATCTTGCATTTAGTTTTGTCTATTGGATAGGATTTGGGTGAATTTGTCAAGTTCTTATTCTTGTTGAAGTGATTTGGGGATTTTAGTGAATGGATTTAGGTTCTAAAATGTTTTGGGGATGAAGAGTTTTTAAGAGCGAAATGGGTTTTGGGGATTTAAATGGATATGCTTGGGCTGCTGTCCAGCAGGTGAATAAACTCTGTGAGGAGGCGCAACTCATAATTGCTTCCCAATGCAAATAATGGGTGCAACTGATAATTGCGCCCATGGTAATTTAATTTGCCTTAACTTACAGTTGCACCTAACGTGCTGCTACCAAATGGTAGCACCACTACAGATTGGAACGATCAAGTGAATACATATAAATTGCAGATATTGAAGCATGTATTAAAACGCAAATGAATTGCAAAGAAGCACATAATACTACAAAACATAAAATTAGCGTTCTAACATCATTCAAGTTCAAATTCCAATATAAGAACGAAACAACAAAAAACACTAGCATTCTAACGCCTATAGTTGAGTTGGTGGCATTGAGATTGTCAAGCTTCAACTATGTCTTGCCTCGATTATCTAGTATCTACGCCTCTTCTATAACATCATTCGTACATAATACCAATTGCTTGATGCTGATGCAGCATATATGGTGGTGGTATTTCTATCTTATGTCTTATAAAAACCGAGTTTATGATTTATTTGATGCTTAGACACTTGCTTTTAACTCACTCTTCAACTTCAGGACCGGCAAGCATATCATCGACCTCGTTTGAATCATACACCTCAAACCCAAAACAACAAAACTTCGATAAATAAGAGAGTAACGATATATGAACAAATTCAAATTTAAAATCTGAAGTATGCATGCCAAGTCATGTTCTATGGATTCTCAGGGAGCATATCGAGACAACCGAGAAGGAGATTCCTTAAGAATAAAATGTCGGATGATATGCCAGTTCAAAAATGTAATAGTCTACAATGGGGATTCCAGGTAGGTGCTATAATTGTACATAACCGATCCTATTATCCTATCTGTGCACGTATGCATTGTACAAGTTTTTGTTCCAACTACGTGGGAACACTTTCTCAGCTAAAACCAGTATATGCTAATTAAAACCAAACTGCCTCATAGCTCGATTTGAGTAGCTCATTGCAACACTTTGCAAGCAAATGATGGGAGTTGGTGCATACCAAATTAGCTAACCATCAAAGCATATAGGTGACAATTGACAAAGAACCTCTAGGGTATATGGCATCCACTGAACCTGATGTTGCTCCATTATATCGAGCACATTGTGGTAGTGTTACATGACGGGATGGATTATCCCTCGAACGTACACTTAATAATTTTCCTTGCACACTAAAATTGTGCTATACCTAGCATTGTAAGGTAATCCAATAGTGTCGACGGCATGGACATTTTGAAGAGTAATGTTCATTTTGAAGAATAATATCAGCTACATCGACATTGCTAGAATAGCTTACGACGACGCCCTTTATAGGTATACCGACCAAGTAGAATAACAACATTATGAAGAGTGATGGTCTTTTCTCCAATGGAGAAATAAAATGTGCTGGTCACTGGTCGTTATCTATCGCATAATGCACTAAGCAAAGCTCTATCGAATCTGATGTACTTAATCTATATGAAATGATAGAAACTGGCTTGACGAAGCAAATGTTGAACGCATACATTGTCAATACTCACCATCAAGTCTTCAAAACTTTGTGAATGATCAAGGCAATCAATTAGTTTTACACTCTACAAAACACATTATTATAACAAGTTATTTAAAAATTTTGAACTTATCAGCTATTCACTAAATTTAGAAAATACAAGATTTACCCTCACTAAATCTTCAAAATTTATTCGTTGCTCCGCCTGTAAATTCAAAGCACTGCCATCATTGTGACTGTTCTCTAGTTTTTCGAGTTCGTGAAAAAATATAATATGTTAATTACACCGTTTGTGTTAGGGGCTGAGATAATGGTGATGATGGTTTTGATGACAACAACCTTTTTTTAACTATAGTTATTATAAAATATGTACTAACACTTTTATATATATGTGTGTGTGTGTGTGTGTGCGCGTGTGCGTGTGCTTGTGCGTGTGTGTGTATGTGTGTGTGGTATGTATGTATATACATGAATTATGTATAGGTATTGATGATTGAAGATTGTATAGTTTAGAGATTCAATGATTACAAAGAAGAAGAAGAGTTCAAAATTGAAGAATCATGAGTAACAAGAGTCAAGAGTACAAGAAAATAGGAAAATTTATAGAGTCTAGAATTTTTGTTTAAACTCCATAATAGCAATAAATCTCTATTTCAAATCTCCTATCATTTTTTCCTTATTTCAAATCTTCTTATTTATCAATTAATTTAAAAAATACTTCATATTTAGTGTGTGTGTGTGTGTGTATATATATATATATATATATATATATCTTTTTATAGAATTTTAAATATAACTCCTAATTGGAATATTTTAGAATTTATTACTTTTATTTTAGTTCTTAACTAATTCGAATATTTACTTATATTTTAAGTTTTAGATTTTCTTATTTTCATTATTATAATTTTATATATCTTTAGTTTTAAAACATTTAATATTTATTTTTATAGATTTATATAAGTTTTAAATAATCATTTTATATATTATAAATATATGTTTTGAAATTGTATTTATACTCTATTATACTTTTTTATTATAAAGAACAATAATATGTTTAAACTCTAAAATTACCTTGATTTATTTCAACATCATTTACATTGTTTTCAAAAAATTCAAATTTCAAATTTTTCATAAGGCACGTCAACATGTACTATCCCCCATGTCGACATAGTGACCTTTAATTCTAAATTTAAAATTCAAAAGTTGCGTCTATTTGTTTAAATCCTTCCTGAAAGGATATAACCGTTAAACCACTATAAATAGGCTTCTAAATTTGAAATTTCATAGCTAACTTCATTTATCTTCTTCTCTCTTTTCTCTTGTCCACTTTTATGCTTAAAATTTTAAGTTTCTATGATCAAACCCTGCTGAATTTCAAAGAGAATTAAATTGATTCTATTCTAGTTTGATTTGCTATCATCATCTCTCAAAGATTCAAGTGATATTCAGAGTTATAGGGGTTTCTATAATCAAAGATTGCAAGATAAAAGTTCTATTGAATCTTCCCTCCAAAACTAATGCTGAATAGGTGTGGTTGTAGCCCATACAAATCAACTGGGTGTGAATGTAGCTAGGGCTGTCAATGGGTCGTGTCGGGTCAAGTCGGGTTCGGGTTGATTTATAAATAGGCCAGGCCAACCTGTTTATTAAATGAGTCATTTTTCCCAACCCTGACCCGACCCATTTATAAATAGGTTGACCCGACCCAACACGTGTAACTCGTTTAACTAAACAGGTTATGTCAGGTCGGGTTTACCCGTTTGACTCATTGGCAAATATTACCCACTAATATAAATAGCAAAATAACCAAATCACTAGTAGACAACACTATTATATAATCAGCAGCAAGTTACAAAATCACCAACATACAACATGTTACAAAATCACCAATAAGCAGCACATATATAAAGCATGAAATCACAATATACCAAAATCATTCTCCATACATAAGAATATATGAGCATACTGATTACTGCATACATAAAAGACTAACAGTAATAACAGATATAAAATACTAACAGTATGGAAGACATACAACATATAATCGGGTTTGGCGGGTCAAAATCGGGTTAGTAGGTCAACACTAAACCTACCCGTTTATAAATGGGTCAAATTTGGGTTGACCCGGAAATGACCCGCCAACTAAATGGGTTGGGTTAACCTAATAATTTCCATGCAGGTTTCGGATCAGGTTTTGGGTCATGTAGAAAATTGACAGCCCTAATTGTAGCCTATAAATCAATCGAGTCTTGTTGTACTTCAGAAACGGGTCGGTGTACCTAATAGCATGTGAAATCGAGGATTGTAATTTAAAGATTACATTGAAAAGAAATCCGCATCAACCTTGAGTTGTGTGGAACTATATAAAGGGTAACTCTGAACCAGTATAAAAATCCTAGTGTGTTCTTTCTTTGCAGCTTTTACTTTTTTATTCTGCATCTGTGTTTGATTCTGTGATTGTTACATATCTTTGATTTGCATCTATTTCTGATTAATTCAAAAAGATTTCATAAAAACCGTATAATTCCACTAAACGCTATTCATCCTCTCCCCTTCTAGTGTTAAGTTCTCCTTAAGATCCTTAACTTGCATTTTCCAACAATTGGTATCAGAGCATTGGTTTCAAAGTTTTCATAATCTGATTTTTGAAAAGTTTAAATGGCAATTTTTAGAAATTATTTTAACACTAGTTCAATAATATTCAATTCATCATATTTTCATGAGTCTTCATTTAATTATTTTTAAAAATTAATTTATTTACTAAATTAGTTTGTTGTGCAGGAACAAATGTGTTATATGGCTCTTGACGATTCAACACTTAATGGACAAATGGTGCAAATCTATAACATCCCATATATTTCAACCATTTAAGTTATCGAATTTAATATAATTATTAAATGTAAAAATGGTTTTTAAATAAAGTTTTTTTATTAATGAAATTTATTAATTTCTGCTGAATGTTTGATTGAAAATAGTATGTGGCTTGTAGATGAAATAAATTCTAACAATATATATATATATCTTTGGCCATTGTCTTTAATTATTTCCTTGTCTTTTCAAAATATAACGTGTAGAAATTTGAAATGGGGATTACATGTTCAAACCTTCATTAATTAATTTGTTAAATTGTGATTTATAATGATGAAAATTATCAATTTGTATGTGCATTTGGAATAACCAACTTTAAGTTATTATTGATAAAATTTAATAGTTGAATCCTTGATTTAATTTAAAGGTTCAATATACGAATTAATGTGATAATTGAAAATAAATTTGTGATTGTTTCTAGTTTAATCCTGTATAGGAAGAATTATAACAAAACAGAGTGTCAACGATATATAATGTACGTTTTAACTATCGTAATTAATGAAAATTAATGTTAACATTTATAATAATAAATAAATATAAAAGAAAACAAACAAAAAATAAAACATATTTATTGTCCAACCTTTCCATGTATCTCTAATGTATTGGTGTATTTATTTTAGTATTGAAGTCAAAAAGGGTTATTTAGTCTGTAGGCCCTTCATTATGTATAACAATGCATTGCCTACCCTTTTTAAATGCATGCATGCACTATAAATTTTGAACTGCCACAATTTGTTATATTTTCAACATATGCATTTTTTTCTAAATGGACAACGTTTCATATAGTAATATACATGCGGTGGTCATTCATTTTCAAGTTGTCTTTATTTCAAGTTCCCTTTTTAACTTTAAACCATACATGCATTCATTTATTTAGTACCATAAATTACCCATGTCTATATTAATACATTTCCAAAACCTTCATCTCTTCAAATTCGTTACTTCATTTTTCTCCCTACCACTTCTCCTTAAATTTGAATCATTCCAATAAAAAAAAGAATTAACCTTTCGCATGCATATATATGTTCACGTTTGTCATCACTTGTCTCATAAAGCATGCATGGCGTTAATTGTCTTTTGAGTTCTACCATTTCAAATATGTTTTATTTTCCTCTTCTTCTTATTTCTTGTTAAACTAAGGGCGCTCTTTCTTTAAGTATCCACACATTTAAACAAAGGCCATTTTTATGTTGTATGTTTTGATATTTAATTTGAAACTGTAGAAAAGGTTGGATTTTATTTTCTGGTAAACCCAACTATTTGGCCCTACCATATTTAAGCAAATATGTGACCATAAATAGTAAATGAATAAAAATCTGCATCGCCCATATTTGGAACCGTTCTCTTGGAATTAATGGAATGCATGCATCATGAATGAGACGTTCAATTTAAAATTCAAATTCTTTTATAACTGTCGTCATTTACTCCTTGTAATTCGCTTTCTTTTAATTGTTTCACTCTCTCCTACCTATTCTTTTGGTCACTAACCTGATGCTTATCCGCATATATATATATATATATATATATATATATATATATATATAAAAGCAACTCCAACCTCTCCTCATTTTTCATTTTCAACCGACAAATAAATTTTTCTCCAAAAAAAAAAAAAAAAAAAGAATCTCAAAATCCCAAAATCGGAAGTATGGCCTATTCCAAGGTTCCGCCTTCGCCTAATTTCAGCGCACTACTCCCCTAGCCTTTCGCTCCTTAAGCCAAGCCTTCACCTCCGCCAAGTCCAAACCGCAAAGACTGAATTTGCTCCACTCTCGTTTCACCTGAAACCCGCGTCACAGTAGTAACCGCTGCGGAGGTCCGCTTATCCCTTTTGCCTTCAAAAAAAAAAAACCTCTGCCTCTTTCCCAAACACGCAAGTTGTCCACCTGCAGCTGGATCCATTCGCCCGCATCAATGAAGTTGTCATTAAATCGCAGTCCGATAGCCGCACTGCCTCAAAATCGAACCCGCAACCGTCGCCTATGCCATGACCGATAGTAAGTTTTTCTTATGATTAATCTTTTTGCAAGTTCGCGACTTCAGATTCCTCCGAGTATAATTGGTTAAGGCCCTTTGTTCCTTGCTTTCCCGCTTGACAATATTTTTAAATATAAAGTGCAACTATCCTTGCTATGTGATTTTCCCAATGGGTATAAGGAATTTGTTTATGTCTTGATTTTCGTATACCAATTTGATATCAAAATTTTGTTCATTGGTTGCATGTCCTATATCAGTGTGACCTGAAATAAAAAAAACAATCTTGTTTTGAATAAAAGAACCATTTCTTATTTTCCTTGAATGAACTAATGCATGCAGAAAAATGGTGCAAATCAAGAAAGACAAATAGATACTTCATAGTGGTTGTTCAAGGCATATGACTGGAAATCGAGATATACTGAATGATATAGTTTATGAAGATGGGGGAATGGTTAATTTTGGTGATAAGTCGAAAGGATATGTGATTGGCATCGGTAATGTTGGTAATTCTAAAACTCCTACTATTTTCTAATGTTTTATTAGTTAGAAAATTAAAACACGACTTACTTAGTATAAGTCAACTATGTGATAAAGGTTATAAAATTAAATTTGAAAAAGATAAGTGTTACATCAAAGATAATAATACAAATATAATTTTTGAAGGAAATAGAAAGAAAAATATCTACGCTCTAAGTAAAAAAATTCAAACGACAACTTATATCTTTTGGCTCATGCAAGTGATCCTTGGATTTGGCATAAATTTTTTGGATACTTGAATTTTAAACATCTTTGTAAAATTGCCAAACTAGATTTAGTAAGAGGTCTCTCGAAAATGAATTTTAAATAAGATGGTATATGTGATGCCTGTCAATTAAGTAAATTAATAAAAAGTTTGTTTAAAACAAAAGGTGAGATTTCCACGACAAAAACTTTAGAATTACTCTATATGGATTTACTTGATCCATCTCAAATTATGTCAATAAATCATAGTAAATACTTTTTTGTTATTGTCATTGATTACTCTAGATACACCTGGACTTTATTTCTTAAACATAAAGGTGATGCTTTTGAATTATTTAAAACTTTTCCAAAAATAATTCGAAATTTATTTTCTTCAAAAATCAAAACTGTACGTAGTGACCACTGTGGAGAATTTGAAAATGAAAATTTTGATAAATTCTGTAATAGACAGGGAATTACTCATAATTTCTCCTTTCTAAGTACTCCAAAACAAAATGGAGTAGTTGTACATATGTAATGACCTAGCATTTTTCCCGTTCCAAGTCGGTAATTAAACCAACTCGAAACATTCAAAACGTCAAATTGTTATTGGCTTACACGGCTTAAACAAAATCAATACAGAATCACACAGTACAAAAGTTGCAGCGGAATAAAATTTCATAAATATCAGAGTTGTATACAGTATTTGCATAGCGGATAAAATATATAAGGCATATACATAAAATTTGGAATAAATAAAATTTTATACTTTGTTGCCGAGCTTAGCGCGCGCGAGCGTCTCTATGTTTGCACATCCTCTCCAGTTTGCGAGCTGATATCTATAACTGGAACACTTGGAGCCGGACCCGAGCGTCCCATGCAAAATACACAAAACACCCGAGACAGGATTAAACTTATTTCAAGTCAGTAAACTTCGATAAACACGAAATATAATATTTGAATCCCAATAATTATTAAATTTTTCGAGTATAATATCCATGTACCGTCGATGACTAAATTTGTACCTTGCGGACAAAACATAGAAGCAAAACAAGACAATAAGATCATATATAATACATGGCATAAAGAGCAGCACCCGTGAGAATCATGTATCCAAGAATGTACTGTTAAGACAAGGAGTGCATGCATGAAAATGCTACTGTGTTTGAATGGCCACTGGATTGAAAGTCAACTCATAAGTGGCGAACCTATGGAATGGCTTGCACGGTACATGGGTACCAGTTTTCCATGAGCAAAGGACATATTGTAACAGGGACATATTTAAGGAATGCCAAAATAAGTAAATGTAAAACCATCAAAGGGTGCAACGACCACTATTAATAAGGAATTTGGGCAAGGCAACGTGCCAATAAAATATGAGTCACATGTGGAGTTATTGGTATGTATGCATAGTAGGGTCCTAAATCATTTACAAGTAGCAGCAGGTTTAAGGGAGGCAAACACCAAAATAATGATCCATTTAAATTCCACAGAATCACACATGTTACTATGAAGCACGTCACTAAGGGAACTCCAATCTATTCCGAAATCATTAAGTAGCCCAGGTATGTACGGATCCAAAGTAGTATCACAAAATATGCAAAGTTATTTTGCTAATATCAAAAGTATCATGAGCAGGTGTAAACCATATATGGCTGAAACTTGTTATATTCCAACATGCATGCAAAGCCAATTTTCCTTCAATATTTCATTCATTTATATTACCATGCAATTTCATTACATGGGATAGTTGAGATCTGAAGATCAAGGAGTGCTACGGCCACAAAATAACAAGATGCCGGTACATCATGCCTAATCATAAGGACACATATGTATGTTTAAAAATGCTAACGTGTAAGCCCAGGAGGAAAATAACGCAACTATATCTAACAGGGCAATAGAAGTATTTTCAGTTTGGTAGAGTACATAACTTATCAAAACGATTCTTCTGCAATAGTCAGATATAACCTGAGTTCCGGCTAGCGGCTTATGGGGGTATGCCGGGAATCCGTATATATAAAAATAAGGTGTATGGCAATCTCAAGGAAAATTATACTATCATAATGTAGTGAACACTATGATGGAGACACTTTACTCTAACCATAATGTTATGTAGACTGACAGTAAAGTGTGATGAATACCGTGAACACCGTGAATACTACGAACATTATGTTGATGAATTGTAGGATCTATCTTAGTTTTAACAGGGAAGGTGGCTATGTACTGCCGGTGACAGGGATGTCGATAAACAAGATCAAGTTGGCATGGACAAGGAACAAGTCATACTGGATATAAATTCGGAACATGGAGGTTCCTGTAATTTCGTCAAAACGAGAAGATATGTATGGACAAGTAGAAAACAACCATGCAATTTGACATTTTCTCAGACAAACCCGGTAGCAAATCATATTAAGTGCATGCAGCAAAAATGGTCACAAACTCGAGGGTGCAAACAAGCGGAATTGAACAAGCAACAAAAATGGCCAAAATGGCTGAACTCAGTGAATGACGAAGTAACTCTCTTGAAATAAATTTAATCGTAATAAGACTTACATATAGTCGCGGTAATAGCGTTGTGCCAAGTTGAATGAAGACGGGGAAGCAGCACCAGGACTTGGCAACTCGATTGGCTTACTAGAACGAGAGGCTCCCGGGTTAAGGTTGCGTTAGCGGACTGCGGAGGAAGAGAAGCTGACTGTGCTAACAGCAACACCAGGTTTGGCACGTCGTCGCAGCTACAACACGACATGGGGATATTGATTGCGACCAAAATGACTCGCAGGAAAAGCAGGTGAGGTTGCACATCAAAACGAGGAGGGGAGCAGATGTCAAAGTTGCAGAGCTGCTGCGTCGACGAAGGGCAACAGCGGCTCGGAGGGTAGCGGGTTGGCTCAGTTCACGGAAGTGGATGCCTTGACGATGGTGGAGGAGGTTGGATGCGATGGAGATTCTATTTGTAGTGGAGGAGCGGTGGTCGGTGGCAGGTACGAGACCGCCTGGTAGTGGCGATGGCAGATTTGATTTTCGGTGGCCCTTATTTGCTTGATTTTGGGGAAAGAAATCAATTTGATTTTAGATAGGAAAGCCAAACTGATGGCAGGCAATAACAAGAGGGAAGAGGATTGTTTTTGTGTGAATGGACAGAAGAGCGTACGTACTAATTTATAATCTAACGAAGGGAACACAAACAACAGGAAGAACAACACGTGGTAGGTTCAATAGAGAGGCAAAGACAAGTGTACAAAGCTTCCACTGCCTAAATATTCCACCAGATATGGTTTTGAATTAAACAGTGGGCTAAACGGTGAAGAATTGTTTTGAACGTTGTATTTACGGACGCAGTTACATGGTTTGAACGGACATTACAAGTGAACGGTGCACAGCTGAGATGAACGATGATGTTTTCTTGCTTTAACGCATTATAAATTCAACCATTACTATTCTTAAATAAATTTAACGTTAGCGCAATAATATGCGATATTTATTTCATAATTCATTACTGTATGTTTTCCATATATTCAGCTATTACCACTAAAGTAAATTTTCACTTAACGGTTTACAAAACAAATTCAATTTACTGTTCAAATAAATATTCAACTTTTTTAAAATAAACTTATTTCAGCTCTCAAATTTACAACGGTTTATTTTTATTACAAGTTGTGTTTACTTTAAAGTATGAACGTTATTAACATAATTCAACTAATTTGAATTTTTTGGTGTATTCAAAATTTAACGTTGAATTTTAAAGTTTTAATTTAAATAAGTTAAAATTGATCGTCGGCAAATTAGATTTTAACATATTCAAAAAGCATTAATTTTGGCGAACGTTACATTGAGATTATATTTACAAAGCATCTTCATTGTAAAAGTAAATACTATGTTTAAAAGAAGAAAAATCCAATTTCAAAGTAGAAAACCAAATATAAATATTTATTAAATCTTAATTTAATTTATATTTTCTAACGTCAAAATTCCTGGTTCGTTACAGCCTCCCCCACTTAAATTTTTTCGTCCTCGAAAAAGAGAGTTATAGAATTTTTACTTAAGTAGAACAAATCATACTTATAGAATTTATTAAAACTGAATATAAAAAGTTATCAAATCCAAAATATTTACAATTTCTAATAAGCTTGAAATTTATAGAAAGCTTCTTAATAGATTAAGAGAATTTTATCATTAAACTAAATTGGAATACTTCTTATATCAACTATTATTTAAACCAAAACTTAAACCATTATATAAACCAAATAAGTAAATTTGCTATATAATGTAGAAGAAGCCTATGTTCAAAGTATAAGACAATTTAAGGGAAAGTAGTTTAAAATGGTAAAGTTATAAAAGTATATTTAATAAAATCCCGAGAGTTTAATATAAGATAGCTTTCAAAGTTACAAACAAATGGTTAAATATGAATGACAATAATAATAAAACTTGATGGAAAATGGATAATAAAACAAGATAGTAAAACAACATAGGTAGAGAACTTGAAAAGGATCAATTGTAAGTACAAACGCGAATTATAACAGTTCAGTGAGATGATAAGCTAAATGAAAGGAATAAATTAGATAAATTAAATCAAAATGCTATTACTATATCTTGAAGTCGTAAATTTCAAATCATTTGAAGGCTTTAAAATAATTTTTCCGAACTTAGAATCCCATTTTCATTTCAAACCATTGTAGTACTATACATTTCTTCATATAGAATCATACTTCACTTCGAAATTTCAAAACCAAAATTGCTTTTCAAAACTTAAAACATATTATAATGAATTCGAATCATCTAAATATTAGTCCGAGAAGCTTTCTCACATGACGAGCTACAGAGTACCACCCATCGCACGTAATCCAATCACAGCTTAATTTTGTCACGGGTTACTCGAACAAACTAAATCATCTCATATCCCGAAGTTGTAAATTATTTCGCAATCAGAATTTACAAATACTTGATTTCTAAACATTTCAAAATATTGGGATTCTAGTCATCGAAATTTTCCTAGTTCATAAATTAATTTATAACTATTCATTATATCAAAAATAATTTAGTTCAATATCTGAAAATCAATTCAATCAATTGGAAGTGCAATTTTCAACTAGTCAAACCTTGTTCATAAAGGTTACATTATTCTTGAAACATTTCTTATTCAAAAATACCACCACGCTTCTGCTACGCCACTCTAATTATGCGTACATTCAAACTAGTACTGATAAAACTTTTCAAAATTTCCGAAACTAAATTTTCAAAATATCCAATTTTCTTGCATAAGTTGGATTATATTTCAAACTCTTCCAATTATTTTGAAAGACTCATTTGTTAAAGGTTCCGTTAACATAATATCTTGGACAATCAAAGTTATCTAGTTTGAATTCACACTTGGTTCCGTTCGACAAGTGGTACAAACGGAAATACATTCATGGACCAAGTCAAGTTTCATGTGCTCAAGACAAAGATTCGATGTCAAAAGGTATAATGATTCGAAAATACTTGACCGAATTCATAAGATACGAGAAAATGAATGGCATTAACAAGGATAACGACTCGAATCTAAATGATATAACTATCCTAGGCCAAGATAGTAAAGTCACAGATACAAATATCGGCAGTTCAGTCATATAATACTGGAATAAAATTTTAATCCAAATTTATTTTTAATGCACTATAACTGATTATACATTCAGAAATTCTTATTCGATTCATGCTATTTCAAGTGGCGAAAATCAGCATTCTCCTCACTTGAACATTTGTTATAATTCAAATTACCTTCTATATAGTTTCTTAACTTAAGTTAGTATCTTCTAATTCCTTAAGTAACTTTGACTTCTTCTTTTTTTCCAAATTTATTTAACACTCATCGACGGGTTTGGGTATAGTATCTTCCTTGGTTAGATTACAAAATTTATATACAACTTGAATAATTTCAAAACTTTGATTTTCAGAATTTCAAATTTAGGCATAGTAAAGCGAGAAAATTTGTATATAATTTCAAAGCTGTGGACTTGGAAACCATTAAAAATTCCCTTTCTTAATTCATTAAGTTGAGGTTGTACAAGTTCCAATTTCGAGTTGTTGATTTGTTATTTAGGGTTTGAAAATACTTGATAACTCGAAGTCCAACAAGTCTACCTCTGTTCTTAAAGAAATTTAACCATACGTGGTATCGACGCATGTCTAACAATCCTCAAGTACTAAATATATACTTGTTTCAACTCCCAGTGAAAATACCTAAAATTCTTAAAAATAGATATTGGAAGTTCCAACCGATGCCAATTGTCAAAACTGCTCACAAATCGCAGATACACAATGGTTACGCCTGGGTCCCCCAGGAAACATCCGCACCCATAGGAAGTCACTTCCCTGCAAATTTCGTCATGAGCAAATCAACAGAAGACATCTATAAAAAAACAAAACCTGAGATACCGAAAGAACGCAGCTAGGTTAGGCAATCACTGCCACCTTACGCCCTATATCTCAAGTTGGACCGCATATACACAATGGTTGCGCCTGGATCCCCCAGGAAACATCCGCACCCATAGGCACTCCCAGCCCTACGGATTACGCCATCACAAATGAACCATAAATCGCAGCAGACATAATGGTTTCGCCTGGATCCCCCAGGAAACATCTATCGCCGTAGGCGCTCCCAGCCCTGCGAATTACGTTATGCAGACGAAGGGAACACATAAATTTTACGTCCGGACAACCCAATCATCACATGAAATACCTAAATAGATTCATTATTTTCAAGAATGTACTTCCCGTATCTTAATTTGAAAACATAGGATACTATATACATAGTACTTTATTTCACGTTGTGATATATCGCACTTACATAAGTGTCCCTTTTTCATAAGATCATGTTTTCAAACTCATCATTCTTGTATACCTTCCTTTTTGTAAAAAAATCTTTTTTAATCAATTACCTTCTAATAGTAGTTTCCAAACAAATCGCTTCCTTATATTTCATATAAGTTCCAAAAACTTCAATATCTTGGAAATTTTCATTTAGTTCAAAATCATTTCTGATTCCTATATCGATTCGATGTCGAATATCATTTCAAATCCAAATCCATGGTCTCAAGTCAAATTTGTCATCAAAACCTCATATTTGATTCGGATTTACATGTCATGTATTTCATTAGACGATCGAGTCTTCGTACTCAATTTATACACCAAAATTTTCTCGGATCGAAATTTATATATTTTCAAAATAAGTTTGGTTAAATAGTTCCAAGTAAAAGATAGATAAGACCTCACATATTGCAAACCAAATAGAATAATTAAGAAAAAATGTAGGTAAAACAGTAAAGTAATAAAATTTTAAAATAACATAAGTTGGAATGAGCAAGTCGAGTAAAATAAAGTAGAATTCCGCAAATTAAAATACAAATAAAATAGTCAAGTACGAGGTAATTTCTGAAAAGTAGTTTAAATAAAACAGTCAATTTAATTGTACAAAATACAATAGTTCACAAAGAAATAAATTTGAATAAAAAAATAGGTTAAATAAGGTTGAACACTATAAATACAAGTAATTAAATCAAATTTGGAATGTTAGGGTGATTACAAAGAATATAATATATGTAAAATAAGTACAAATAATTTTAGTAAAATAGTGAGTTAAAATAAAATGATAAATAACTTAGAAAGTGGAAAGATTGGTAAAATAGATAGTAGCTAAATACAATTAAAATGGTTAGGACAAGGTCTAAAATACTATATATAGATAAAAGTAGAAAGCTTGGTACAAAACACAAGTTTAAGAAACTATGAATAGAATAGCAAAGTACAAAATAGTAGTGTTTGAAATAGTTGGCAAGGCAAAATCACATTTAGATAAAATGGTTTAAATGAAGATAGAACATATAAATACCAAATCTGAGTTCGATCCGAGTCAATTCCAGTCTCGTTTCAGCTCTCGTTTCATCAACCGTTTGAGTATCGTCAAGTTTCTCCTTCCACCAAGTTTTTAATGTACCTTTCGAAACACATATTTCAGTACTTGTCTTGATTTCCCTTTGGCTAAACCTCTTTCAAATAACAGTTCTCGAATTAATCGCCGTTCATAGATACATCATTCACATATATGTTCCGAAAACTCTTATTACGAAATTTTCATTTTAGTCTTGAAATCTCTTTTCTTTCTCTTCTCTTCAAAATAATGTATTAGGAGATTTCAAAACACTTGGAAAATCGGTTCATCTTTCACTTTTATTTTCTTTGAAAATTTCGAACACTCGACAATCGCAACAGCTGCAAAGGCCTTTATTTCCGAAAATATCGTTTCGAAATTTTATTTCAAAATCCCTTCCAAAATAGTTTATTTTTTGAATTCCGCTGATTCTAGCATCAATTCTTCTCATTCTAAGGTATCTCTACCTTACCTCTAATGAGTTTTTAAACCGAATAAGCCAAGCTTTGTATAAACCAAAGCTTTGATACCAGATGTAACGACCTGGCATTTTGCCCGTCCCAAGTCGGTAATTAAACCAACTCGAAACATTCAAAACGTCAGATTGTTATTGGCTTACACGGTTTAAACAGAATCAATACAGAATCACATAGTACAAAAGTTGCCATGGAATAAAATTTCATAAATTATCAGAGTTGTATACAGTATTTGCACAGCGGAAAAAATATATGGTGTATACATGAAATTTTGACTAAATAAAATTTTATACTTTGTTGCCAAGTTTAGTGCGCGCGAGCGTCTCTACGTTTGCACGTCCTCTCCAGTTTGCGAGCTGATATCTATAACCTGGAACACTTGAAGCCTGACCCGAGTGTCCCATGCAAAATATACAAAACACCCGAGTCATGATTAAACTTATTTTAAGTCAGTAAACTTCGATAAACATGAAATATAATTTGTTAATCACAATAATTATTAAAATTTTCAAGTATAATACCCATGTAACGCCGACGACAAAATTTGTACCTTGCAGACAAAACATAGAAGCAAAACAAGACAATAAGATCATGTATAATACATGGCATAAAGAGCAGCTCCCGTGAGAATCATGTATCCAAGAATGTACTGTTAAGACAAGGAGTATGCATGAAAATGCTACTGTGTTTGAATGGCCACTGGATTAGAAGTCAACTCATAAGTGGCGAACCTATGTTATGGCATGCACGGTACATGGGTGCCAATTTTCCATGAGCAAAGGACATATTGTAGAAGGGACATATTTAAGGAATGCCAAAATAAGTCAAACCATCAAAGGGTGCAATGACCACTATTAATAAGGAATTTAGGCAAGGCAACATTCCAATAAAATATGAGTCACATGTGGAGTTATTGGTATGTATGCATAGTAGGGTCCTAAATCATTTACAAGTAGCAGCAGGTTTAAGGGAGGCAAACACCAAAATAATGATCCATTTAAATTCCACAGAATCACACATGTTACTATGAAGCGTGTCACTAAGGGAACTCCAATCTATGCCGAAATCATTAAGTAGCCCAGGTATGTACGGATCCAAAGCAGTATCACAAAATATGCAAAGTTATTTTACTAATATCAAAAGTATCATGGGCAGGTGTAAACCATATATGGATGAAACTTGGTATATTCCAACATGCATGCAAAGCCAATTTTCCTTCAATATTTCATACATTTAAATTACCATGCAATTTCATAACATGGGATAGTTGAGATCTGAAGATCAAGGAGTGCTACAGCCACAAAATAACAAGATGTCGGTGCATCATGCCTAATCATAAGGACACATATGTATGTTTAAAAATGCTGACGACTAAGCCCAGGAGGAAAATAACGCAACTATATCTAACATGGCAATTGAAGTATTTTCAGTTTGGTAGAGTACATAACTTATCAAAACGATTCTTCTGCAATAGTCAAGTATAACCGGAGTTCCGGCTAGCGGCTTATGGGTGTATGCCGGGAATCCGTATATATATATATAAGGTGTATGGTAATCTCAAGGCAAATTATACTTTCATAATATAGTGAACACTACGATGTAGACACTTTACTCTAACCATAATGTTGTGCAGACTGACTGTAAAGTGTGATGAATACTGTGAAACCGTGAATACTACCAACATTATGTTGATGAATTGTAGGATCTATCTTAGTTTTAACAGGGAAGGTGGCTATGTACTGCCGGTGACAGGGATGTCGATAAACAAGATCAAGTTGACACCAACAAGGAATAAGTCATACTGGATATAAATTCGGAACATGCAGGTTCCTGTAATTTCGTCAAAACGAGCAGATATGTATGGACAGGTAGAAAACAACCATGCAATTTGACATTTTGTCAGACAAACCCAGTAGCAAATCATATTCAGTGCATGCAGCAGAAATGGTCACAAACTCGAAGGTGCAAACAAGCGGAATTGAACAAACAACAAAAATGGCCAAAATGGCTGAACTCAGTGAACGACGAAGTAACTCTCTTGAAATAATTTAATCGTAATAAGACTTACATATAGTCGCGGTAACAGCGCTGTGCCAAGTTGAATGAAGACAGCGAAGCAGCACCGAAACTTGGCAACTCAATTGGCTTACTGGAACGAGAGGCTCACAGGTTAAGGTTGCGTTAGCGGACTGCGGAGGAAGAGAAGCTGACTGTGCTAATAGCAGCACCGGATTTGGCGCGTCGTCGGAGCTACAGCATGGCATGGAGATATTGATTGCGACCAAAATGACTCGTAGGAAAAGCAGGTGAGGCTACGCATTAAAACGAGGAGGGGAGCAGACGTCAAAGTTGCAGAGCTGCTGCGTCGACGAAGGGCAACAGCAGCTCGGAGGGTAGCGGGTTGTCTCGGTTCACGGCAGTGGATGCCTTGACGATGGTGGAGGAGGTTGGATGCGATGAAGATTATATTTGTAGTGGAGGAGCGGTGGTTGGTGGCAGGTACGAGACCGCCTGGTAGTGGCGATGGCAGATTTGATTTTCGGTGGCCATTATTTACTCCATTTTGGGGAAAGAAATTAATTTGATTTTAGATAGGAAAGCCAAACTGATGGCAGGCAATAACAAGAGAGAAGAGGAATGTTTTTGTGTGAACGGACAGAAGAGCGTACGTACTAATTTATAATCTAACGAAGGGAACACAAACAGCAGGAAGAACAACACGTGATAGGTACAGCAGAGCGGCAAAGACAAGTGTACAAAGCTTCCACCGCCCAAATATTCCACCAGATATGGCTTTGAATTAAATAGTGGGCTAAACGGTGAAGAATTGTTTTGAACGTTGTATTTACGGACATGGTTACATGGTTTGAACGGACATTACAAGTGGACGGTGCACAGCTGAGATGAATCATTACTGTATGTTTTCCATATATTCAGCTATTATCACTAAAGTAAATTTTCACTTAACTGTTTACAAAACAATTTCAGTTTACTGTTCAAATTAAATATTCAACTTGTTTAAAATAAACTTATTTTAGCTCTTAAATTTACAACGATTTATTTTTATTACAAGTTGTGTTTACTTTAAAGTATGAACGTTATTAACATAATTCAGCTAATTTGAATTTATTGGTGTATTCAAAATTTAACATTGAATTTTAAAGCTATAATTTAAATAAGATAAAATTGATCGTCGGCAAATTAGATTTTAACATATTCAAAAAGCATTAATTTTGGCGAACGTTACATTGAGATTGTACTTACAAAGCATCTTCATTGTAAAAGTAAATACTATGTTTAAAACAAGAAAAATCCAATTTCAAAGTTGAAAACCAAATATAAATATTTATTAACGCATTAATTTTAGTGTTTTTTAAAGTAAATATTTTATTTTAAATACTAATGAAAATTTAGATAAATTTGATTCCAAAGCAGATAAAGAAACTTTTATTGGTTACTCAAACAGAAGTAAAGCCTATAGTGTTTTTATTAAAAACCAACTCTATTGAAAAAATAATGAATGTATCTTTTAATGAATATTTTAAAAAACATACTGAAGGTGAATTTGATATTGAAAATAATGAATCAAATGAAGTAAATAATGAAGTCAATCAACCAATAAAAGAATTAGACTTTGAAGAGATCGTCATATAGAAAATATACTAAGAGATATTGAGTCTGTAGATAAACTAGGAAACAATTAAGTAATATGAGTATTGTAGCTTTTATATCAATTATCGACCCTAAAAATCCAAAGGAAGCTTCATCTGATGATTCATGGATGCTTTTTATGTAAGAAGAATTGAATAAATTTACCAGAAATGAAGTATGGGAACTTGTTCCTAGACCTGTGGTTAAAACTATAATAGGAACTAAATGTGTTTATAAGAATAAAATAAACGAACTTGGTGAAATTATTAGAAATAAAGCTAGATTAGACGCATAGGGATATTGTTAACAAGAAGGGATAGATTACAATGAAACCTTTGCCCCCACAGCAAGATTAGAAGCTATAAGAATTCTACCTACTTTCGTTATAATAATTTCAAATTATTTCAAATAAATGTTTTTATTAAAGAATATGTTTATGTTGAACAACCCCCATTATTTGAAGTTGAAATTTTTCCAAAAAATGTTTATAAATTAAAGAAAACCCGATATGGTTTAAAACTGTAATGACCCGATAGGAGATCGACGCCCGAATTCCAACAATAATACATAAAACCGTATTACTTGCCAAAACCCAAGTATCGAAAACACTAGATAGTTAATAAGAAGAAATTAGAGGGTGAGATAAGAAAGAAAGAAATATAAGAATAGAAGAAACATAACGGAATCAGAGTCTCACATTGCAGCGGAACAAAATATAATATATAAATAAACTTTTATTGAGAGCTTGAAATAATACTTATAACATCATAGTACATCAACACATCTGGACAGTTATAAAGATCTATCTTTATATAAAAAACACAGCGGAATAATACTAGATACTATCATACGTCTGGACTCCTCCTGCTCATCTCTCAACTTCACATCTTTCGTTAACTTGAACTTGTAAAACTCGGTCTGAAACGAGCATTGCAAACGCCAGGATCAGTCTGGTGAACCAGCGTGAGAAAACTCACTAAGTAAGGGAATCATCCAACTTGATTTTAAAGTTAAAATCTTTTTGAAAGAAAAAGATAATTGTAATGCCAAATCCACACATAAATAGGGATGGTTTTAACCTTACGATAAGCCTTTTTTTTTGAAATCATATCTTTTCTGATATTATGACAATCTAGCAGGACGCTTGCATCTCACGCTCTACATACATAGTATACAAATCAAAAACTGGGGGCACTTATTGGAGAATAGATTTCCAACTATGGCAAGGCATGGGACCACCATACGATTGTGTACCACTAGAGAAAATACACTAGGGTTCAACAAGAACATCTTGCAACCTTATCTAAACATGATTGACCACTCATTTTGCTTGAGTGTACCGAATATATTGTCACCTTATGGTTGGTACCAACATAACTGTTCCTGAGAGATACAGAAGAGAAAGAAGAACAAACAGAAATTTCTATAGATGGTGACAATACACCTTAATTGGGAGCGACCCACTTAGCCATGCGACCTACCCGATTTTATACCATTTCCCGAATGAAGAGGCTTGAGGTCATAATTATCTTTTTAAGAACATATGACCACCATTCACTTTGAATGCCCCATCGTCAAATCCTCCAAAAAATCACTAATTGACGTCCACAAAAATGCTCTAGTTGTTAAGCTAAGAGAAGTGCCCTTCTCCGCTACTAACTATAGTACATTTGAAGAAATCAATGTATGTGACTCCTTTGAAAATACACTGTCAGACATCCGTCCATACAAGTTGTCGTGGGACTGGACAAACCGAAGGCACCCTCCTACCACATCCTAGGAACCACCCTATATATTAGTAGCGAGTATTCTTTGCAATCCCCAGATTTCCACCACGATAGAATCACAGTATATCTCTGATCGCAAGTCTGGGATTTTAATTAATTCTTCCATTCTATGAAGATCTACGGTCTTCAAGTGCTCCATCTCAATCATCATCTGATATCTTCCACATTCACGTATTCATTTGTTAGAATGGTTTTGGAACATAAATTTGATCTCTTTCTTTCCGTACCAACAATTGTATAGGTCAGATTTTGATAGTCGGTTATTTAACTATTAAAATAAACAGCCATAAAAATCAAATATATCCACTGGTTTATTACACAGCGTCACTTACCAATTTTAAAATTTTCATTTCATTAATCAAAACCTTTAAATCTCCTAAAATTTGAGGACACATCTTTTTACTTCTTATTAAGAAATAAGATTATACTCAAACCCTTTTATACAACTTATAAAACTTTATATATCAATTTAATCTGTTTTTCAAAATATTATACACATGCCCTGATTCTATTGCAAATAGAATCCTTAATAAATCTTCTTATAAATTTATTCATATCAGTTTTAGTTATATCCCATTAAAAATCTCATCTCTTTCTCAAAATATTCACATTTATATCGAATCTTTATAACTCAATATACCTAACCCCTTTATCCAATTTTGGTTTTCTATTTCGATTCCCATTTCATATCTTCATTAGTCCCTAACCGTAAATCAATAAGAAAATAATTCCCTAAATATAGACATCAAAGGACGAAACCAACATCAGATCAATATTCAGAAAATCATTTAGCTCAATCTGAGACGACCCGAACTTCCCCGGTAAGGAAAGCCCGGATTGAATAGAGGACAAGCCACATCGGGATGCAAACAGAAGAACAGTTCATTGTTTATTACAACAATTCCATCAGATTACAAGAATATACAGAGTATGAATGAATAAAATACAACAGAAAATATCAGAGATTACAATACATTACATAGCAGCGGAAAAATAATAAAAAACACAACTGAAGGAGATATACGGATACAGAGCTTTCCGGATATCGTTCCAGCTGTAAATCAGGATCCTGTGAATATAAATCTACAAAACCAAAACTACTAGCTGCCCATGTCAAAATAAGGGCACCCAGAATTTAGGTTAAAACAATAAACTCCAGGTCAGTCATGTGACTGGTGTGAGAAGTAAAATAGTTATTTAAAACTTTACTTTAAATCAGATATATCAAGGGACCACGCCGTATAACACGGAACGGGTTTCCTCCTAAAATACCAGTGCACATAACAAAACAGCGCAATACTTTTTGGAAAAATGAAGCTATTATAAGACCCAGGTCCCATCACACAATGCAACACAAGCCGGAGGATAGGGTTTTCCCTTATAATAGCCAAACAAGCTTGGTACGTTAAAAACAAATCATTTGATACTATTATAAGTGTATAGTGTCAAAACAATTTCAATCATAGACGGCATGGGTACCATATATCATGTCGCCATACTAGGCTCTACAATCAAAACCGCAAAGTCACGTATTTGGAAATTGGATTTCCATCTATGAACCGAGGCAAGTGTAACGACCCAGAAAATCTGAACAAATTTAAAAATTTTAAATTGGCTAAAATAGTGGATTTTAAATATTTAAAATAATTATTTTAAATAAGAAAGATGAAAACTGAGTTTGAATCGACAATTGAAAAGGAATATAATTAACTCTAATTATAAACAAGGCTTGAAATGGCGCGGTAGTTCCAAAATTTGAATTCAAACTTTGACTGACTGTACCGGGTGCAAAACAAAACGGATTTGAGTGAAACCAAAAATATTTAAATCTGTTATTGAATACCTTTCTAACGAATCTGAAAAATCGAAGTTTCATAGCGGGATGCAAAAGTTATGGCCAAATGAATTTTCAGAAAGGTCGCTATGGAATTTATATAGCCCGTGAAAATGGCCATTTTGCATACGACCTCAAAATTCGACGAAACCACTTTTGTTGGATCCGGGATGTAAAGTTATTGCTAGGTTTCAAATTTCATAATTTTTGAAGCTAGTATGTGAGCGTGGCAAAGGAAAACGTGTTTTGGTCAATTACAATTAAATTGGATCGACCAGAAATGGGCCTTTTTGCAAACGGTCTCGGAATTCGACGAAACTAGTTTTGTTGGGACTGTATCGTCAAAACATAGCTAGATTTATTTTTCTGGAATATTTCGAATCAGTTTGTGGCTCTGGCAAATTGAAATGTTCGTACAAATTAAATATTGAATGTCTTATATTTTAAATTGAAGGAAAACTGACTGAAACAGTCAAATGGGCCTACGAAACATATCCCATTGTGTTCGGAATGGGGGTATTTAGCTAGGAACGATAGTCGTTGGGTTTGGATTGGAGTTCGTGTGGGAAAGGGGGTATTTTTGAAATTATAAAACCACCGGCCAATCATATTTTTTATAAAAAAAACCCTTTCTCTCTCCCGATCTGAATGGCGGCTGATCTTCGAAGCTTCCCTCCCCGTTTCCGATCGCCACAGCCACTATCAGCCCCACCTCCAGTTGAACTTTTTGAAGCCCTCCTCCTCCTCTTCAAATCCATACATGTTGCTCCTCCTATCATCGCTCCATCACCGAGAACCACCGCCCTGAAGTTCTACCGTTCGCCGTCCGCTTGCCACCCCCAAGGCCGACGAGTTTGACGAGGCTGCTACCCCCCGAAGCGCCGTTCGGAGCTCCTCAACATGGCGCAACTCGATCGGCTTCAAGCTACGCGGTTTGATCGAGAAATCCATCCCTAATTTCGAAGAACAGCAGAAGGTAACGACTGATATAATCAAAATAGTTTTTAATAGTTTAAAAGTGTCGCAATATTTGCAAAACAAATAAAAATCATATCTTTTTCATGTGTGATCGAAATTCAGTGAAACAAGAGACAGTGGACTCGTGTGGACGTCTTCTACATTCTAGAAGAGACCGCATATTTTTCTGAGCCTTTTGCTATTTTTGGTGGAGTGGAACCCAAAGTGAGATTTCTAATTTATAAACGATATGGAAAACGACGATGTATAAATTATATAGTCGATGTATGAGTTATATAAGCGTTGTACACCTCATGTATAAGCGTTGTATAAGTTGTACATTCGATGTATAAGTTATATATGCGTTGTAAAAATTATATATGTGTTGAAATAGAAGTGAAATGCTATATATATATATATATATATATTATATATTATATATATATATATATATATATACGCCCCTCATCCACAAACCATGGACGATATTTATTGGTTGTGATTGGTGTGAAAATTGATTGATAGCGAATGGTTGCTTGGAATTGTTTGTGGTTGAAATTGACTGATTGTGGTTGAAAAATACTCGTTTGTGGTTGAGAAATATTTGGTTGAAACCACATAGGATTAGTTTGTGGAAATGAAAAAAATATACATGCCGCTTGCGTGCGAAATAGATGCATGAATCCCCATTGTCAAAAACCGCGAGGTTTTAAGGTAGAGCGAGGAGCCGTACTAGGGACGGTCCCGGTTTTAACTACCCTGCCGTTATGCTGCCAAAATTTTGAATAATATTCATGTGTTAGAATTATTTTCCTGTGTTGAAATTATATTCGTCGGTTGAATAGAAAACCTTCATGTGTTGAATCGATATTCATTCGTTGAATTGAAATTCATGTGTTGAATGGTATTCATGTTTTAAATATAAAAATCACATTTTTATCTATATATATAAACTATAGAAAACCTTCATGTGCAGAATCGATATTCATTCGTTGAATTGAAATTCATGTGTTGAATGGTATTCGTTTTTTAAATATAAAAATCACATTTTTATCTATATATATAAACTATAGAAAACCTTCATGTGTTGAATCGATATTCATTCGTTGAATTGAAATTCATGTGTTGAATGGTATTCGTGTTTTAAATATAAAAATCACATTTTTATCTATATATATAAACTATAGAAAACCTTCATGTGTTGAATCGATGTTCATTCGTTGAATTGAAATTCATTTGTTGAATGGTATTCGTGTTTTAAATATAAAAATCACATTTTTATCTATATATATAAACTATAGAAAACCTTCATGTGTTGAATCGATATTCATTCGTTGAATTGAAATTCATGTGTTGAATGGTATTCGTGTTTCAAATATAAAAATCACATTTTTATCTATTTATATAAACTATAGAAAACCTTCATGTGTTGAATCGAAATTCATTCGTTGAATTGAAATTCATGTGTTGAATGGTATTCATATTTTGAAAGGAATTGTTTGATAATAAAAATCCTATTTTTATCATCAATATTAACTATATAAAGTAATCTTGTTTTGAAATAAATTGTTTTATAATTAAAATCCTATTTTTATCATCTATATTAACTATATAAAATAATCGTGTTTTGAAATGAATTGTTTTACAATAAAAATCCCATTTTTATTATACAAATGAATTGTTAAAAATAGTGCAGTGTTGAAATAGAAGACAGTTAGATAAAAATATCATTTTTATCATATGTATGAAAACCATATAGTTTTGAAATCGAAGAAACGATATATATATAAAAATAGAATTGAAATATATCGAATAATGAAGCTGCAGTTCGTATTTTGAAACCGTGATTTCAAACGATTATACCGGGAGATCCAACCATCGGATTTTCCCGAAACTGCAACCGTTGGGTTCGCTTTGGAAATATCTTTCCAACGGCACCAACTTTGTAAAAATCCAACGGTTGGATTGTCTGGAATGTTTAATTAAAATCTGAAGAAAAACAGCGCCAGAATCAATTATATATATATATATATAATTATATATAATCGAATAACGACGCTGCAGTTCGTATTTTGAAACCGAAACTTCAAACAATTATACCGGGAGATCCGACCGTCGAAATTTCCCGAAACTGGAACCGTTGGATTCGTTTTGAAAAGATTTTTCTAATGATGTAAATTTTATGAAGATCCAACGGTTAGATTTTCAGATATGTGTGAATCAAATCAGAAGAAAAATAGCGCCACAACCGCGTTATGGCCCGAAGCGTCGTTTTGAATAAATTGGCTATTTTAAAATAAATAAAAATAGCGATAAATCGTTATAAAATATTATAAACGATATGGATGTGAAATTTAGAAATTAACTGAAGGTTGGCTAAGTCGAATGGTTTCCTGGGTGTTGATCTGATGTTGGTTTCGGCCTTTGGGGTTAATATTTGGGAAATCGTTCCCTTACTGATTGACGGTTAGTGACTAATGAATTGAAATGATGCGTATGTATGTTAGTGTTGCACTTGTTTATTATATACGCGAGTTGCTCAGAAAGACCGGGTTTATCCCATTCTGAATAACTGAATCGACGATAAGAAGTCGAAGATGAAAACGGTGGTTGAAGACCGGAAATCGGTGGACCGGCCCTGACGATCCAGGGGGCAGTTGCGGCTGTTCCAGAGACATGGGCTAGATTGTCTCGAATTCGGTAAGGACTATCTTTTGCCTTGGTTCATGACGGAAATCCAATTTCAAAATATGACATTGTGCGGTTTTGATTGTATATATATATATGGCGACATGATATATGGTACCCATGCCGTCTATGATTGATAGTTATGATTCGAAATTGTTTTTGAAATATGCAAACACTAGTAATAATATCAATTGCTTTTGTTTTATTCGTATCAACCATAGTTTGGCCATTATAAGGTAAAACTCTATACTCCGGTTTGCGTTGCATTGTGTGATGGGAACTGAGTCTTATAATGGCTTCATTTTTATAAAAAGCATTACGATGTTTAAAAGAAAGATTTGTTTTTAAAGCACTGGCAATCCAATGGAGTAAACCCGTTCCACGAAAGTGGCGTGGTCCTGTGATTTGCCATATTATAAATGTGTTGAATGGATTTCTCATACCAGTCCCATGACTGACTCGTAGTTTGTTTCACTTTCAAACTCGGGTGCCCTTTTTCTACACGGCCAGCCTTGTATTCAGGTTTAGCTGGTTCTTTCTGGATAGCAGGAGCTGAAGATGGATTCTATTATTTATCTCGTTTTATGCTGTTCAGCTCCTATTGTACATATTATGTTTATTTCCGCTGTAGACCTTTATGTATAGCTGAACTGTATTTGTACTAAGTATGATCCTGTATACTATGTAACTCTGATGTTTATGTTTATCCAGTGTATTATTTGATCATTATCTGGTGTATTTATTTTATTATGTTCTGCTGTTATCTGTTTATGTGTTATATTCCAAGGATTACCCTTGCCACCGTCAGTACGGGGTTTGGGGTCGTCTCAGCAAGGGATCGTCCTCTACCGAATTCGAGACAATCTAGCCCATGTCTCAGGCAAGTACTCACTCAAGCCTTTGGAGCGACAGGGCCGGTCCACAGATGTGGATTAAAATGCCTGAACACTGCGTTTCCCAGCCCTTTGGGGCGTAAATGAGCCCAATGGCTCCATCGGCTCCACATAGTCACTGATATATCTGAGGCGCCTCGCAACAGCAATAACAAAACAGGTGAAAATAATATAATTGTCAGGGCTGGTAGGTCACTGAAACCACCATAGCTAGAAGGAAACGCATGCCCTCCCTGAGGTCCTCTCCCGTTTCTGGTTCACAACCGGAGGGTGAGGCTCGCGAATCAACGTTACACAAAGCTATGCCACACAGGCCGTGCATTGATCATCAACCACAAGACTCTGCTTTTCAACAAAAGCCTTGATCATTTGCCACTTAGGCATGCCACACAGGCAATTCACTCCATGCGATTGATATCCATCAATATATAACCCCTGAGCTCGTACATCTCAGAGAAGGGCGTTAAGCAAGAGAATAAATTCTCCGCCGCCAAACAAATATATATTTAATAGAAATCAATCACACAGAATAAAATCCAATGTCTGACACACAGTCCATTTACAAGTTCGTTCTGCGTCTGAACGAAACCTGAGGCACCTTGTACCTCGCATATCCATCGATCCCCAAGTACGTCTGGACAATCACCAACTGATTCCCTCTTCTTGGGTGTACAGCCCAATCAAGATCATCAGTAATCACCCAAACGATGTGAAGACCTCCGGTCTTCGACCACCGTCTTCATCCTCGACACCACGTCGAATCAGTTATTCAGAATGGTATAAACTCGGTCTTTCCGAATAAATCGCGTATATAATAAACAAATGTTACCCAAACACAACATACGCCTCATTCCAATTCAGAATATTCTTTTATTCAAATATTCTTATACTTTGGGAAAGGTTCCCATTAATTTTATCAAAGATAAATTCATTACATTTATTCTTTAATCTTCCTTTGAATATCAATTCAAACTAGTCGGGATTAGCGAACCACACCGGAATAATCATTTATTTTATTTCCCAATCCCAACCTATTCATCCCATGAAGTAAAACTGGTCATACTTCATATCTAACAACACGGTGTTATCGGTGAATTCAATTACCATTTCACGTTCAAATCTAATTAAAGATTTAACTATCGTCTGGAGCAAAACTGGTGACACTACATTCTCGATCATTTCAATCTAATTAAAGATTCATTAAAACTCCACTTAGTTTTAATCTTCCCAAAAATCAATATTAATGATTGTTTAACTTGGGAAATCTCATCCTGTCTTTAACTGGGTTAAAGAACCAATGTTATTTAAAACACGGTTCATTATAAACCCAAAATACATTCTAATTCAATTCCAATTAAATCCCATTTAATTGGTACACTTCATTAAATCTAAATAAAAGGATCTAATCTTTTTCTCAACTGGGTTTAAGAAAAGTGTTAATGAAGACACCATTCACGACAAACCCCAAATCACATTTGATATTAAATACAAGGCTCTGAATAGAAAATATATCGGCTTATATTCAATATCAAATTCTACGACCAACAAATATCGTATTGGAAATAACGATATAAATATATCTTTCAAATTTCCATAACACTATCTGTATAATCACGAAATCCAACATCGAAATATTCGAAAGACAATTTCGATTCAAATCCATTTCCACTTTATATATTGGAAATTCTGGTTATTTTCAAAACCATTTCAAATCCACTTTATTTATTTTAAAAATAAATGGGATTATAATTCTAGTTCAAAACTAGTTCATTTCGATAAAAATCTATTTTTATCTTTTCAAATATGTAGTTTTTCATCCCAATTCTTTCCAAATCATTTCTTATGATTTTACACAAATTATTACTATTTTTAATAATTTTATCAAGGCCTGTACAGTCGATTTCCATCAACGGCCATCGAACTGCACTTACAATGACCTTTTCCAAATTTGATTTGGACATAATTCCAAATCCAACCGTTAGATTTCTAATTTCTAATATTCATTAGAAAGCTCTTTTCGATACGAACCCAACGGTTCCGGTTTTAGGAGAATCTGACGGTCGGATCTCCCATATTATCCATTCGAAGTCAATGGTCAAAATTCGCGAACTGCCGTGGCGCGGTGCGTTCTATTCAGGCTATTCTATATATATAATATATATATTATATATATTTCGTCGATTTTCTTTTAAAACGTATTTTATAAATCGTTTTAAATTCGTTTTCAAAACGATTTCAACTTCATATTCAATTTCTAATCAAAATTGAATATTCCATATCATTAATCTATAAATGATGATATTTTCAAAACGTTATATTTTGAAATCACTTCCTTTTATATATTCATTATAAAAATGAATAAAATCGATATAAATATCATTCACGTCAAAATGGCGTCAATCTAACCAACATGGCTTTATATATTTCAATAACTTCGTTATTCTATTCAACAAATGAATATTTCATTCAACACATGAATATATATTTTTATTCAACACATGAATATTTATTTTATTCAACACATGAATATTTATTTTTATTCAACACATGAATATATATTTTACTCAACACATGAAATTTTATTCTATTCAACACATGAATTTTCTTTCTTTTCAACACATGAATTTTCTTTCTATTCAACACTTGAATTTTCTTTCTATTCAACACATGAATTTTCTTTTATATTATTCCTTATTTTCCAAATTGGAATGAGGCCCAATCAATTACCATATAATGTTAATTATATTGGTTTTCTACAACACATGTATATAATAACAACGATAAATCATCAACCATCATCCAGAATGCACCACACAACTGCAAAAGCATTAAATATAAATAATTAATGCTTACACAGTCTGTCAACCCATCGATTGACATAAAACTAAACAATCGGGATTAGTGTACATCAAATATCATCCCAATACCCGTGTGGGGTTTCAAATCAACAAACACAGATTTTTATTTGTGCAGTTGGGCGATGTGTAAAATTTATCGTCCTAATCAATATCAGTCAAACCAGTGTATATAAACAAATCGTCCGATTTGTTTATTACTATTTATTTTATATATACGTTAAAAAAATTATATTTTTAACTATAAAATATTTTTCTACTATAAAATATTTTATTCCACATTACACAATAAAATTTCACAACACAGCAATCAAACAAACAAGTCATCCATGGTCTGTGGACAAAGGGTTTCGGGTGCTACTAAGCACCGTCTGCATCCTAGTATATATTTCAACTAGAAAATAAAATAAAAGTGAGAAGTTCTCACCTAGAGCTAAACCAAGTACCACGACTCTTCACATGGAGGAAATCTTCATCGTGCTTCCAACGCAGTCTGTTTCACGAAGTTTACATTAAAAATCACATTTTTATAACTTCGCTATACATATAAAAATCACAATTTTCTACCGCTAATATATAGATAAAAATTCTATTTTTATACCGCTACTATATGGATAAAAATCATATTTTTATATTGCTATTATATAGATAAAAATTCTATTTTTATACCGCTACTATATAGATAAAGATTCTATTTTTATATTGCTATTTCTCTTTATAGAAATCAAATCTTTTCTTATTCAAAAATACAATCTTTTTATATGCTAAATACGTATGAAAAATCTCATCTTTTCTCTCGATACCGTTCATATAAAAAAATCACTTCTTCGTATGGTGTAAACATCAATTCTTTTTATCGTTAATCTTTCAATGTTCACACAATAAAATCAAAGCTTCATATTCATAAAAACCGTACCTTCACTAACATAAAAATCGTATCTTTCTTTGAATAAAGATCATATTTTTATATTTTCAAGGATCATATATCTTCATACTTTCAAAATCTTGCCTTTTCTAATTAAAAAAACTATTCTTTATATTTAAAAAAAAGTTGTGTCTTTAATTTACTATATAAAAAACTGATTTTTCTTTTTCTTTTCAAAACTAATCATATAGAAATTAAGTAAATAAAAGCTTACAGTTTTTCCATGAAGAAAAGGGGGAAAAGGGTCTGAGGCGCGCTGCATCACTAAGGAGGTGCGGTAGGGGGCGGTTGAGGTCTTCAGGTGGCGCGGATGGTTTGGGCGGAGCCTTCAGGGTGGCGGCGGTTTTGGGTTTTCTTCGATTGGGCGGGGCCTGCGTTGGTGAACAGGAGGAGAAGGGGAGGGCGCGGTGGAGGTGGGCGGCTTCCTGACGTCGGCGGTCCGGGCTACGGTGGAGGGCGATGAACGATGGCGTGGTTTTTTTTTTCTCCTTCTGTCGGTCTGATTTGGGAAAAGGGGAGGAAGAGATCGTAAGAGAGGCGCGTTGACCTGGTAGGTAGAGGAGAAAGGGGTGGGCCATTCTTTTTAGATTTTTATTTTCCACCAAAAAGTAACTTTTTAATACGAACTCCAAACGAGACCCACCGACTGTCGTCCATAACTAATTACCCCCATTCCGAACACAATGGGATATGTCCCGTAAGCCAATTCGACCGTTTCGATCGGTTTTCGTTAAAATCAAAATATAAATAAATAGAACGGCCAATATTGATTTTAACGCACATTTTAATTTACCGGGGCCACATACTAACCCTAAAAATTCCAGAAAAATTATTTCTAGCTTCGTATCGACGATACGGTCCTAACAAAACTAATTTCGTCGAATTCTGAGACCATTTGTTTAACAACCCGGAAAATACGAGCCAATTTAAAAAATTTAAATTGGTAATTTCAAAGGAATTTAAACAATTGAAATAGAATATTTCAATAAAATAGTGAATTAGAAATAATGTGGCAGTTTGAAAATTTGAATTCAAACTTTGATTGACTGTACCGGGTGCAAAATGTAACGGATTTTAGTGAAACCAAAAATATTTAAATCTGTTTATGAATATCTTTCTAACGAATCTGAAAAATCGAAGTTTCATAGCGGGAATCAAAAGTTATGGCCAAATGAATTTTCAGAAAGGTCGCTATAGAGAATATATATAGCCCTTGAAAATAGACATTTTGCAAACGACCTCGAAATTTGACGAAACCACTTTTATTGGATCCGGGATGTCAAATTATTGCTAGGTTTTAAATTTCATAATTTTTGAAGCTAGTATGTGAGCGTGGCAAAAGAAAATGTGTTTGGTTAATTTCTGTTAAATTGGATCGACCAGAAAATGGCCATTTTTCAAACGGTCTCAGAATTCGACGAAACTAGTTTTGTTGGGACCGTAGCGTCAAAACATAGCTAGATTTATTTTTCTGGAATTTTTCGAATCAGTTTGTGGCCCTGGCCAATTGAAATGTACGTTTAAATCGAATATTGAATGTTTTATATTTTAATTTGAAGAATAACTGACTGTAACAGTCAAATTGGCCTACGAAACATATCCCATTGTGTCCGGGATAGGGGTATTTAGCTAGGGGCGACAGTCGTTGGGTTTGAATTGGTGTCCGTGTAGAGAAACACTATTTTAAAATTTAATAAAACCTTCGGCCAATAGAATTTCTCCATTCATAATTTAAAAAAAATATCAGAAAAACCCCGTTCCCTCTCTCGACCGACGACGCACGTCGCTCCCCACTTCCCGACCAAATCGCCACCACCCGATCTCGACAGCGCCGCCTCCCCTCTTCAAATCCGACCAACCCTCGACCCCCTCGTCGCCCCATCGACGAGAACGAGCTCGCCAAAGTCGGCGACTTTCCAGCGCCGCCGAGCACGCCTCCGACCACCGATCCCAACGAAACCCCCCTGCGCCTGAAGCCATTTCCACCCTCTTCGACGTCATACAACCTGATCGGGACATCGTGAAACATGAGACATCGTAACTGCAAGAAGCTCTCTACCATCTAGAAGAGACCGCGGATTTTTCTGAGCTCGCTAGGATTTTTAGCAAAGCAACGAACTAATGTGAGATTTCTAAACTAAAATTTGAATGGAAATGTCATGTATAAATTATATAAGCGAAATATAAATTATACACGTGTCGTATACCTCATGTACATGCGTAGTGTAAGCTATATGAGCGAAGTATGAATTATACATGCATTGTATAAATGATATGTGTGTTGGAATGGTAATAATATATATATATACTCCCCTCGTCCACAAACCATGGACGATATTTATTGTTTGTGAATTGGTGTGAAAAATTTGGTGAATAATGCGAATGGTTGATAGAATTGTTTGTGGTTGATATTGTTTGGTTGTGGTTGAAAAATACCCATTGGTGATTGAAACAAATTTGAAATAATTGTGGAAAAGAAAAATCATACTCTCCTGCGTGCGAATTAGATGTATGAAATCCCCATTGTCAAAAACCACGAGGTTTTAATGTAGAGCAAGGAGCCGTACTCGGGACGGTGCCGGTTTTAACTACCCTGCCGTTATGCTGCCGAAATTTTGAATAATATTCATGTGTTAGAATTATTTTCATATGTTGAAATTATTTTCATGTGTTGAAACCAAAGTCATGTGTTTAAACTTTATCCATGTGTGGAAAATGCTCATGTGTTGAGAAGTCGTGTGTTGAAAATTAAATTCATGTGTTGAATGAATAAAGTGTATAAACAATAAAAATCACATTTTTATTATATACATAAGAAGTATGTAAAATATTCGTGTTATAAATAAATTGTTTCAACAATAAAAATTACATCTTTCTTATATGTACCAAGTATATAAAATATCCATGTGTGCAAATGCTCATGTGTTGAGAAGTGCGTGTGTTGAAAAGGTTCATGTGCTAAATAAAAAGATCGAACAATAAAAATTACATTTTTTATTGAAATTGTGAAGTGTTAAAAACATTCATGTGTTGAATAAATATTTTAGATGATAAAAATTCCATTTTTATCATGTATGTGATTCGCTAAAAATATACGAGTGTTGAAATAAATATTTGTTTGCTATGAATATTATTTTTAACATGTATAGGAACTAAATGAAATAGTCATGTGTTGAAATATATTTTAGTTCGCTAAAAATATCATTTTTAAATGAAAGGTGAAGTGTGGGAAATAACCACTTGTTCGAATAAATATGCATGAGTTGAAATATTCATTAATTAACTAATGATATGATTTTTGCTTATGTATGCAATATTAGAATGAATGGTGACTTTAAATCAAATCGAATCAAAGAAGAAGTTGAATGGAAAATGATAAGTGATAAGAATTGCACATATGTACATGCATATTTATTGAATAGGTTATAGCAAAGAGGCTAGAGAAGAGGAATAAAATTGTGTGCCCGACAAATAGGTACATGTTTACTAATTTGCTTGGGTGATGATTTTATGAGCCTATTGGCTAGCCGCTTGGCTTTTTCTTTTTCTTTTTGAGATGAGACGCCCGTGTGGCTATTTGGGAATTTTCCCAGCCCTTCCCGTACAAAGGAGGTTATGGCGAAATTTTCCAAAATTTAAAGGCGTTACTGAAATAAGTGAAAACGATATTGAAATCGTCGAATGAACTATATATATATATATATACAAATATAAATAAAATAAAATGAATCGTGGCCGTGCAGTTCGTGTTTTGAAACCGTGATTTCAAACGATTAGGGCGGGAGATCCGACCATCGGATTTTCCCAAAACCGCAACCGTTGGGTTCGCCTTGGAAACATCTTTCCAACGGCACCAACTTTGTAAAGATCCGACGGTTGGATTGTCTGGAATGTTTAATTCAAATCTGAAGAAAAAACAGCGCCAGAATCGATTATATTTATATGTATAAATATAAATATAATTAAATTAAATCGAATAACGACGCTGCAGTTCGTATTTTGAAATCGTAACTTCAAACGACTAGTGCGGGAGATCCGACGTTTGGATTTTCCCAAAACTGAAACCGTTGGATTCGTTTTGAAAATATCTTTCTAATGATATAAAATTTGTGAAGACCCAACGGTTAGATTTGCAGATATGTGTAAAACAAATTTGGGGAAAAACAGCGCCAGTTCCTCGGCACGACCTGAAACGTCGTTTAATTAAATATGGTCGTTTTTAAATAAATGAAAATAGAGATATATCGTTATAAAATATTTTTGACGATATAGAATAGAAACAAACCGATTTTGCTTGGTTTGCTTGATATGTGATGGTTGAATGTGTTTAACATGAAAACTATACTAAGGAACTGAAATGTGAATGTTGAGTAATTTAACCATGTGAAGAATTGATTTGAAAATCTAAATATATGTGGATTATTTGAGAAGGCCGAGTTAATTCTCATTTCAAATAATCGATCAACGGTGAGAAGTCGAAGAGTAGAAGACGGTTCAAGACCAACGATCTTCACATTGGATGGATGGGTGCTACTGATGCTCGTGATTGGAGTAGCTACCTTGAAGGAGCTGAAGTAGTAGCCGTCCGGACGTATTGTTGATTGTGCGGATATGCGAGGAATATGGTGCCTCCGGCTTCGTTCATACCCAGAACGAACCTGTAAATGGACTGTGTGTCTGACATTGGATTTTGTTCTATGCTGATTGATCTCTATTAAATATATATCTGTTTGGCGGCGGAGAATTTATTCTCTTGCTTAACGCCCTTCTCTGAGACGTACGAGCTTAGAGGTTATATATCGATAGAAATCAGTCGCATGGAGTGAATTGCCTGTATGGCACGCCTAAGTGGCATATGATCAAGGATTCTGTTGCAAAGCAAAGTCTTGTGGTTGATGATCAAAGCATGGCCTGTGTGGCGTAGCTTTGTTTATAGCGTGGATTCACGAGCCTCACACCCCGGTATGAGTCAAAAACGGGAGAAGGACCCAAGGAGTGCACGACGTTTCTTTCTAGCTACGGTGGTGTCAGTGACCTACCAGCCCTGACATTTATATATACTTTTCACCTATGTGGTTGTTGGAATGCGAGGCGCCTCGATTATAGGTCTGTAAGGACTGGGAAATGTGTGTTCAAGAATTGCTAATCCTCAAAAGTAAGAGAGGACCGACCTTGGAGGATCCAGGGATTACTGTGTGCGGTCCTGTGGCATTTGCTAGAGCGTCTCGAACGGAGAGGAGCTTGCCCCTTGCCTCGACTCATGATGGAATCCAATTTCCAATACGAAATATGCGGATGTGATTGTATTACTAGTATGGCAACATGATATATGGTACCCATGCCGTTTATGATTGATATTTATGATTGAAATCGTTTTTGAAACATATATGCACTAGTAATAATATCAAACACTTTTGTTTTATTCGTATGAAGCATTTCTTGGCCATTATAAAGTAAAAATCTATCCTTCAGCTTGCGTTGCATTGCGTGATGGGACCTAAGTCTTATAATGGCTTCATTTTTATAAAAAGCATTGCGATGATTTAATCATTTACTTCATTTCATGCACTAGCACTCGTTGGAATAAACCTGTTCCGCGAAAGTGGCGTGGTCCTTTGATTTGCCTTATTATTGTTGTTTAATAAGTTAAGTAGATTTTTCATACCAGTCCCATGACTGACTCGTAGTTTGTTTCACCTTGCAAACTCGGGTGCCCTTATTTTCACACGGGCAGCCTAGTTACAGGTAGCTGACATATTTTTGCTTGGCACCGCAGCAGAGGTGCACTTTTGGCTCATGGCGAGGCTTGACTAACCGTGATGACTATGACTTTTTCCGCCATTATTGTATATGTATTATGATTCCGCCACAGGCTATGTAAACTGATGTTTAGTTTATGTACTATATATGTATTATGATTCCGCCACAGGCGATGTAGACTGATTATGTATTATTATGCACTAAGTAGTATCCTGCACTGTGCTCTCTGATGTGGTGATATTTATATGATTCCGCTGTCATATGTGTGTAAATTATTCTATTTCTGGTTTATGCTATTATCTGTACTCTGATAGTGATGATTAATGTGTTATATTCCAATGATTATCCTTAACACCGTAGCACGAGGTTTAGGGATCGTCATAATTTGCAAAATGCCTATTTTTAAGGGCCAGAATTCCATAGCGACTATTCTGAATTTTCATATGGGCATAACTTTTTATCCCCGCTATGAAATTTCAATTTTTCGGATTCGTTGGAAAGATATTTTCAATTAAATTCAAATATTTTTGGTTTTGCTAAAATCCGGTTTATTTTGAATCCTGCACATTCATTTGAACTTTGTAATCGAATTTTCAAACTACCGCGCCATTTTCAATTCCTTTTATAATTAAAATAAAATATTTATATTCTGACGTCGAGCTATATAAATATATACGTTCTAATTCTATTCAAAATAAATTTCTCGTCGTTATTATTTAAAATAATTCATTTTAAATAATCAAAATTTGCTAAAATTGCCAAGATAAAAAATTTAAATTGGCTTGGATTTCCAGGTTATTACAATCTCCCCCACTTAAAACTTTTCGTCCTTGAAAAGGAACGAAGCCGAAAGTTGTTTAACTAATCAACTCAACTTCCATTATTTTCATTACGGCTTAAGTTCTTCAACTTTTCAGTTTCTAAGAACTTTTCAAATTTTTCAAAAATTTGGCTAACACCCTAAATTTTCGAAAAATTTCGCCATAACCTCCCCTGCACCGGGGACTTAGGGATATTTCAAATAGCCTCCCATAGCCCTCACCAATCCAAATGGAAAAAGAAACAGCCAAGCGGCCAGCCAATCGGCTCATAAAATCATCAAAAACCCAATAAATTTGTAAACATGTACCTATTTGTCGGGCAAACAATTTTATTCTTCTGCTCTAGCCTCCTTGCTATGATCTGTTCAATGTAAGTACATGTATATGCATGCAAATGCGATAAATTTTCAATACAACTCACTATTTGGTTCAATTGGGCTAAAGGTTCAACATTTAAATAATCAAACAACACAACCAGTAATCAATTAGTTGATTAGCTTTTCAAATTCATAACTTGGGTACATAGTCTAAAAATCACATTTTTGATGCCAAATCACAACAATAAGCCCTATCTAAGTTTGGTTCTCACACCAGTCAATTGGAAACATATAGAAATCCCACTTTCGACACTCGAATATAAATGCTGATGATGCCGCGGCATCATCAGAATCATCTCCGGGCGACTAGAGTGTGATTCTATATCTATCCAGTATATTAAAACTTCGAATACCCGTGAATCAGATGTATATGCAAAATCTTTATATACTGGATTGTCCAAATTCAATACAAATAAATATTCAAATATGAATAATTGAATTAATTTTTTCAAAACAAAATTGTTTTCATTTTAAAAACACACTCTTCACACTCATTCTAGGATACTGCTGATCCTATCTCTAACGAGTCATTCTCATTGGATATTACTAATCCAATTTCTGATGAATTCTTTCGTTCGGTTCTAATGTGTCTTGTTCTCGAGCTCTGTAAACCAAAGCTCTGTTACCAACTGAGACGACCCGAACTTCCCCGGTAAGGAAAGCCCGGATTGAATAGAGGACTAGCCACATCGGGACGCAAACAGAAGAACATTTCATTGTTTATTACAACAATTCCATCAGATTACAAGAATATACAGAGTATAAATGAATAAAATACAACAGAAAATATCAGAGATTACAATACATTACATAGCAGCGGAAAAATAAAACAAAACACAACTGAAGGATATATACGGATATAGAGCTTTCCGGATATCGTTCCAGCTGTAAATCAGGATCCTATGAGTATAAATTTGCAAAACCAAAACTACTAGCTGCCCATGTCAAAATAAGGGCACCCAGAGTTTAGGTTTAAACAATAAACTCCCGGTCAGTCATGTGACTGGTGTGAGAACTAAAACAGTAATTTAAAACTTTACTTTAAATCAGATATATCAAGGGACCACGCCGTATAACACGGAACAGGTTTTCTCCCAAGAATACCAGTGCACATAACAAAACAGCGCAATGATTTTTGGAAAAATGAAGCTATTATAAGACCTAGGACCCATCACACAATGCAACACAAGCCGGAGGATAGGGTTTTCCCTTATAATAGCCAAACATGCTTGGTACATTTAAAACAAATCTTTTGATACTATTATAAGTGCATAGTGTATAAAACAACTTCAAAAATAAATGTATCAATCATAGGCAGCATGGGTACCATCTATCATGTCGCCAATACTAGGCTCTACAATCAAAACCGCAAAGTCATGTATTTGGAAATTGGATTTCCATCTATGAACCGAGGCAAGGGATCGTCCTCTACCGAATTCGAGACAATCTAGCCCATGTCTCAGGCAAGTACTTAGTCAAGCCTTTGGAGCGACAGGGCCAGTCCACCGATGTGGATTAAAATGCCTGAACACTGCGTTTCCCTGCCCTTTGGGGGCGTAAACGAGCCCAATGGCTCTATCGGCTCCACATAGTCACCGATATATCCGAGGCGCCTCGCAACAGCAACAACCACATAGGTGAAAATAATATAAATGTCAGGGCTGGTAGGTCACTGACACCACCCTAGCTAGAAGAAAACGCATGCCCTCCCTGAAGTCCTCTCCCGTTTCTGGTTCACAACCGGGGGGTGAGGTTCGCGAATCAACGTTACACAAAGCTATGCCACATAGGCCGTGCTTTGATCATCAATCACAAGACTCTGGTTTTCAACAAAAGCCTTGATCATTTGCCACTTAGGCATGCCACACATGCAATTCACTTCATGCGATTGATATCCATCAATATATAATCCCTGAGCTCGTACGTCTCAGAGAAGGGCGTTAAGCAAGAGAATAAATTCTCTGCCGCCAAACAGATATATATTTAATAGAAATCAATCACACAGAATAAAATCCAATGTCAGACACACAGTCCATTTACAAGTTCGTTCTGGGTCTGAACGAAACCGGAGGCACCTTGTACCTCGCATATCCATCGATCCCCAAGTACGTCTGGACGATCACCATCTAATTCCCTCCTCTTGGGGTGTACAGCCCAATCAAGATCATCAGTAATCACCCAAACGATGTGAAGACCTCCGGTCTTCGACCACTGTCTTCATCCTCGACACCACGTCGAATCAGTTATTTAGAATGGGATAAACCCGGTCTTTCCGAATAACTCGCGTATATAATAAACAAATGTTACCCAAACACAACATATGCCTCATTCCAATTCAGAATATTCTTTTATTCAAATATTCTTATACTTTGGGAAAGGTTCCCATTAATTTTATCAAAGATAAATTCTTTAAATTTATTCTTTAATCTTCCTTTGAATATCAATTCAAACCAGTCAGGATTAGCGAACCACACCAGAGTAATTATTTATTTTATTTCCCAATCCCAACCTATTCATCCCATGAAGTAAAACTGGTCATACTTCATATCTAACACCATGGTGTTATCGGTGAATTCAATTACCATTTAACGTTCAAATCTAATTAAAGATTAACTATCGTCTGGAGAAAAACTGGTGACACTCCATTCTCGATCATTTCAATCAAATTAAAGATTCATTAAAACTCCACTTAGTTTTAATCTTCCCAAAAATCAATGTTAATGATTGTTTAACTTGGGAAATCACATCCTGTCTTTAACTGGGTTAAAGAACCAATGTTATTTAAAACACGGTTCACTATAAACCCAAAATACATTCTAATTCAATTCCAATTAAATCCCATTTAATTGGTACACTTCATTAAATCTAAATAAAAGGATCTAATCTTTTTCTCAACCGGGTTTAAGAAAAGTGTTAATGAAGACACCATTCACGACAAACCCCAAATCACATTTGATATTAAATACAAGGCTCTGAATAGAAAATATATCGGCTTATATTCAATATCAAATTCTACGACCAACAAATATCATATTGGAAATAACGATATAAATATATCTTTCAAATTTCCATAACACTATCTGTATAATCACGAAATCCAACATCGAAATATTCCAAAGACAGTTTCGATTCAAATCCATTTCCACTTTATATATTGGAAATTCTGGTTATTTTCAAAACCATTTCAAATCCACTTTATTTATTTTAAAAATAAATGGGATTATAATTCTAGTTCAAAACTAGTTCATTTCGATAAAAATCTATTTTTATCTTTTCAAATATGGAGTTTTTCATCCCAATTCTTTCCAAATCATTTCTTATGATTTTACACAAATTATTACTATTTTTAATAATTTTATCAAGGCCTGCTGTAACGACCCGTATTCTACACATCATAGGATCGTAGAATATTTATTTCTTTCCCATGTGAAGTTGTATGGTCATGTAACTTTGGGAAACATCTATTATAGTCGTTTCCCATGCTTATGATTTTTGTCGATTTTTAAATGACCATTTTGCCCCTAGTTGGTACTGTTTTGGCCATAACTTTTGATTGGAAAGGAATTTTGACTTGAAACCACTTCCATTAGATTCGTTTGATGGTTTCTCTTTCCGTAGAGTGGTCACATTAGCCAAACGGACTTACCGTTTGGGAGATATGGCTGAAACAAGGTTTGGAGGGTCAAAAACTGCTTAACTGGGCCAAATCGGGTGATTAGCAAGTAGGCCCATAACCCATTTCGGGATTAGGGTTATGGGAGGGCTGAAATGAGATGGAGAATCATTCCATTTCAGTTTTCTAGCCTCCACTTATCACCAAGGATCCCTAAAAATGGCCTCCAACCTCTAAATCACCTCCAAATCACCTTTAGGTTAAGGATTTGGCTTAGCAACCCCTAATCAAGAAGGATCTTCACCAAATCAACAAAGGAGCTGCTGGTTGGAATTGAAATTCGCATCAAATCAGAGAATCATTTCAGATCTTAGTTTATTTTGTGGCTAAGGTGAGTGATTTGCTTAGTTTTGCACTAATTATGGCTAATTAGGGGTGATTAGTGTTAATTAGCGTATTTAAACATGATAAAATTCTGGAAAAATGTTCATAAATTCCTAAATGATGTTTTAGACCTCTGATATGAATTTGGGTTAATTTGGTTAAGTTTTGCTAATCCTATCATTAGTTTCACCTAAACATGCTTAAGGGGAAATATGGGATTTTGGGTATGTTTGATCCATTTTAACCTATGATATTGATGTGAATGATGTTTGTGGTTGATTATGCATGTTGCTATGACTGTATGAAATGCTTTCTGATTGATTTCAATAGTTAGAATGGTCGAAAACGTCGTCGAATGGCGTAAACACTTGCTGGAATAGTTTCAGAAAACAGTGCAGAGTTCGGATCGGATCAGATAAGGGGGCTCGGATCGGATATGTTGAACTGAGAAAAGAATCTGATCGGATCGGAACCCAACACTTGGAAAAGTGGAAAAAAGGAAGGCCACGCTAGCTGAACTGGGATCGGATCGGATCGAAGAGGACGGATCAGATCGGAAATACAAAGGCGAATCAGAGCAGGAGCAAGAAAGCGGATCGGATAGGAGCATATGAAGGGGAGCATGAAGACGGATCGAAAGCGCGAACCAAGAAGGACTCGACCCGACCCGAAAGGAAGCACCGACCCGACCCGAAGAAGAAGAAGCAGCTGACTCGAACCCAGAGGAACCCGACCCGAACCGCATGAGAAGATGAGTGTCGACCCGAACCGCACCAGAAGGGGGAACCCGACCCGAACCGATGGCTTGATGAGGAATCCGACCCGACCCAGTATTGACCAATAACCCGAGATGCAAAGGTAGTCCAATAGGAGAAGTTAGAGCTCAGGATCCCGGAACCAGTTGGGAACCAACGAGTTCGCTTCATGGTTGGACTTTGCTGCGGGACGTGTGCTAAGGAGTTGTCGACGTTCATAACTTCGATTCACCACTAAAAGGAATGATGGGCTACTTATCAGTGCAGTAGGGCCATTACGACCTGAGGGGCAAGGTGATGGTAGCAAGACTACGTTATCAGTGCAGTAGGGTCATTATGACCTGAGGGGCAAGGTGATGCGTAGTAAGACTATGAGCCAGCGCAGATGGGGTGAATAACTCCATGGGGCAAGTGGACATAGTAAGGATTTGTAAGGCTATGAGCCAGCGCAGATGGGGTGAATAACTCCATGGGGCAAGTGGACATAGCGAGGAATTAGTGGCTACGTTATCAGTGCAGTGAAGCCATTTATGACTTTATGGGGCAAAGTGATCGTAGCAAGGAATGTTGGGTGATCGGAGTGGTGAACATCGTATGCTTTATGCACTGAGTGAGAGATGTGAGGATGGATGCTATGTTTGATTATTTGCCATCCCTATGACATGCACACCTCCCCCACCTCCGTATCTTTACACTGTTTGATATGATACCTTAGAGTGTTGTACAGTATGTAGTGCTAACTCTTTGGTTGCAGGTCCAGGTTCAGGTATGTTTTAGTCTACCTGTTATTATTCACTTTTGATGCTTATCGCTCATACCAGGCTTTATGTCTGACCCAGAGTTTTATGTCTCCTCTTATTACTCTGGGTGCTCACACGAGCAGACTAGAGACATGTTAGCTGGTGATGCGCGAGTAGCTGATTCGGAGGCAGGCAGGAGGCTTCCACGTATTATCTATATATACACATTCTCCCTGTGTCATTGGTGGTCGCTACTTGGGCATTAGTAGTGTACCTCATTTATCTTACCTTTGCTTTGAGATAGTTTGAAAGTTGTAATAAGCTGTATTTTGGATTTCCGCTGCTATGATGTTTAGTTCTGATTTTCAGCTTATGCACTGTCTCCCCTGTTTTATGTCAAGTATGTTACTATTATATTTTGTTCTATGCGCTGTGAGACATTCTACAGGTTCTTGGTATGTTCATTTCCTTCTTCCTTTTTCCCTTCTGGCGACCCGTTCCATGCTAACTGGACATGTGTACAGCGCACCTTTGGAGTAAATGTCAGTTGGTGCGGGGCGGGCTGTCACACTTGGTATCAGAGCTCTAGGTTGCGTAGTTAACCTAGGGAAAGGCACTAGGGAGAGATAGCACGTATATGAGAGCGCGTATTTGTGATTACTTTGGTTTTCAAAAGCTATGTATGTATATACTATTAGTAGTATAAGAATGAAGTCGCACTGCACTAGCACCACTATGGGATCGTTAATCGTTTCCCTTTTTACAGATTAACGATGAGCCGAGAGACGAGGGGTGCTGGTAGAGGGACCAACCAAGGGAATGCCGCTGACATGAGGACTATGTTTACTAACCTCATGAGAGACATGCTTAGAGAAGTGCACGGGGCAATTCCCAATCCCGAAGTTGGTGTTGGCCCAGTAGTGCAGGTGCCTAGGGTCGATTTCGCCAAGTTGTGCAAGGATTACACTAATCTTGGTGGGAAGCCGTTCCACGGAACGGAGTCGGCCACAGATGTTCAAGACTGGATGGATAGCTGTGACCGTATCTTTGATGACTTGGGTCTCGAGGATGCGATGAAGAGAAGGCTAGCGTCTCGTCAGCTGCAAGGGCGAGCGATGAATTGGTGGAATGCTATTAGAACAGCTACTCCAGAAGATCAAGTTACTTGGGATCAGTTCAAGGCTCGCTTTAGCGAGAAGTTTATCCCAACTGCCCAGAAGTCAGTGTTGTTTAAGAGGTTCTTGGAACTCAAGCAGAACGGAAGGGCAGTTTCTGATTATATTGCTGAGTTCGACACTTTGTCGAAGTATGGACTGTCTCTTATCGATACTCCTGAGAAGAAGAATGAGAAGTTCATTACTGGTCTGGATGGGTACTTGGGGGAAAGGCTCATTAACAACATCGATGAGACTTTTGAATCGATCGTGGGGAAAGCTTTGAGATCAGAGAGCCTTTACCCTAAGTCAAAGACTGAGGCTGCATCTGCAGAGGGGCCAAAGCCGCAAGCAGGCGGTGGAGGCAAGAATAATTCTCAGAATAAGAGGAAGCAGGACCAATCTAAGGGTGGCCAGAAAAAGAGCAAGAAGGATGTTGAGTGCTTCAGCTGTGGGAAGAAAGGCCATTATGCTAAGGAATGTCGGGCCAAGCCAGCGGAAAGGAAGTGCTACAACTGTGGTCAAGTGGGACATCAGAAGGATAAGTGTCCGCAACCTCTTAAGGAGAAGCAGATTGTGAAAGCATATGCTATTGATGTTGTTCCTTCTTCGTCGAATGCCCCAACTGCGGCGGAGAAAGGAAAGAATGTTGTTATTCAAGGTATGCTTTCTATTTATGATGTACCAGTTCGGGTTTTGTTTGATACTGGGGCTTCCCGTTCCTTCATATCTAGTGACCTGGTAGATAGATTGGGACTGGAACCCGAGATAGTCGATAGACCATTGATTGTGACGAACCCGATTGGTGGTTCGACTAGCCTTAGTATGATTTGCAGGAATTTGGTCTTATCGAGTCATGGATGTATGTTTGTATGTGATTGCTTTGTTTTGGGCTTTACTGGGTATGGCATTATATTGGGAGTCGATTGGCTCCAAAGATACGGGGTGGTGGTAGACTGTGAGGGCTTTTTGGTGACAGTGAGGGCGGATGATGGGCGGAGGGTAGTGTTTGGTAGCCTACCTAGTGATGGGGTTATGGCTAGTTTTGTAAATTCCCTCGACATCCCGCAGGATGAGTTGTCAGATGTGCCCGTGGTTGGCCAGTATCCGGACGTCTTCGAGGAGGTGACCGGGCTTCCACCACACCGAGAGATTGAGTTCCGTATTGATTTAGTGAAAGATGCCAGACCTATAGTGATGCCACTTCGTCGTATGGCACCAAGGGAGCAGCGAGAGCTCGGGGTGCAAGTCAGCAATCTTTTGAAGAAGGGATTTATTAGAAGGAGTGTCTCCGAGTGGGGAGCACCAGTTGTGTTTGCCACTAAGGCAGATGGTTCCCTTCGTTTGTGTGTGGACTATCGCGAGTTGAATAAGGTGACAAGGAAGAATAAGTATCCTCTACCGCGGATAGATGATTTGTTTGATCAGCTGGAAGGAGCAAGAGTGTTCTCCCAGTTGGACCTCGCGACAGGATTTCATCAGCTTCGAGTAGCAGATGAGAGTGTTCCAAAAACGGCATTTAGGACGCCGTCTGGATTTTATGAGTGGTTGGTTATGCCATTTGGGTTGACCAATGCACCAGCCTATTTTGTGGATCTTATGAATCGAGTATTCAGAGATCAGTTGAATAAGTTTGTTCTTGTGTTCGTGGATGATATCCTTGTTTAGTCAAGGACAGAGGAGGAACAGAAGGGACACTTGAGGATAGTGATGGAGGTGTTGAGGAAACACCAATTGAAAGCGAAGTTCTCTAAGTGTCATTTTTGGAGAAGGGAAGTAAGATTCTTGGGTCATGTTGTTTCCGAGAGTGGTATTGCCGTGGACCCTGCGAAGGTGGCTACGGTTCAGGATTGGCCTACAACCAAGAATGCTACAGATGTAAGAAGTTTCTTGGGATTGGCTGGATATTATCGTAAGTTTATCCAGTACTTCTCCAAGATAGCAGCACCGTTGACTCAGTTGACTAAGAAGAATCAGTCCTTCGTCTGGGACGGGGTGTGTGAGGATGCCTTCAAGAGTCTAAAGGAGAGGTTGACGCGTGCGCCAGTGTTAGTCATTCCTAAAGGGAATGAAGGGATGACGGTATACACGGATGCTTGTGGTACCGGACTGGGTGCTGTATTGATGCAAGGAGGTAGGGTTGTGGCTTATGCTAGTCGACAGCTAAAGCCGCATGAGAAGAAGCATCCTACCCATGATTTGGAATTAGCAGCGATTGTATTTGCGCTGAAGATGTGGAGACACTATCTCTTGGGAGAAAGATTCGAGTTGTTTACCGATCACAAATCGTTAAAGTATCTCTTCTCTCAGAAAGATCTGAATCTCCATCAGCAGAGATGGTTAGAGTTCTTGGCTTCGTATGATTTTGATATCGCATATACACCTGGGAAGGGTAATGCGGTAGCCGATGCCTTGAGTAGGAGACATGCCAGCTTAGGGGCAATGTTTCTTGAATGGAAGCAACTGGAGTTTATCGCGGGGTTTGATTTCAGACCAAGGTGCGAGTTGGATCCAGTTATGCTAGCTAGTTTGACGATCAGACCCACTTTGATAGAGCAGATTGGTTCTAGCCAGAGGGACGATCCTAATCTATTAGAAATCATCTCCAAGTTAGAGATGGGTATTGATGAGGAGATGAATGTGTATGGGCTTGATCGAGATGGATGGCTTCGGAAGAATGGAAGACTAGTTGTGCCCAACGTGAATGGTTTGAGAGATGAAGTACTTAGAGAATGTCATCACTCAAAACTGACTATACATCCCGGTGGTAATAAGATGTATCGAGACATGAGACAAACTTACTACTGGGAAGGGATGAAAAGAGACGTTGGGAAGTTTATATCCAAATGCATGAATTGCCAGCTAGTTAAAGCCGAGCAAAAGAAGCCTAGTGGGTTATTGCAACCATTAGAAATTCCCGGATGGAAATGGGAGCAAGTCTCGATGGATTTCATCGATGGCCTACCAAGGACTAGATCGGGATATGATAGTAATTGGGTAATTATGGATCGATTGACTAAAAGCGCAAGATTTATACCAGTCAAATCGACCAGAACGACAGCCAAGTTGGCAGAATTGTATATGAAGTGGGTAGTGAGATTTCATGGAGTACCCAAAAGCATTGTGAGTGACCGAGACCCGTTGTTCACTAGTGGGTTTTGGAAGAGCTTACAAGAGGCTCTAGGGTCAGGATTACATCTCAGTACCGCATATCATCCTCAGACCGACGGTCAGACGGAGAGGGTGAATCGTATATTGGAAGATCTCTTGAGAGCTTGTATATTGGATTTTGGTGGATCATGGGATGACCATTTGCATCTAGTAGAGTTTGCATATAATAATAGCTACCAATTCAGTATCGGTATGGCTCCATATGAAGCTTTGTACGGAAGACCATGCAACTCACCATCATGTTGGATAGAGACTGGCGAGAAGTTTGTGCTTGGACCAGATGTGGTGAGAGAAACTTCCGATAAGATTAAGATCATTCAGCAACGAATAAAAGCTGCCCAAGATAGGCAGAAGAGTTATGCTGATAAGAGGAGAAGAGACTTGAAATTCTCCGTTGGTGACTTGGTGTTCGTCAAGATCTCTCCGTTGAAGAGCGTGATTCGATTTGGCAGGAGAGGCAAGTTAGCACCAAGATTTGTTGGCCCATTCCCTGTTCTTGAATTAGTCGGGAATTTGGCATATAGAGTTGGCTTACCAGAGAAAATGGTGGGAGTTCATAATGTATTTCATGTTTCCCAGCCGAGGAAGTTCGTTCACGACTCAGATGTGACTATTTCACCTGATCAGTTAGAGGACTTCGAAGTAGAACCCGAGGCGGTTGGGAACCGCAAGCCGATTCGTATTGTGGGGCACGATACGAAGCAACTTCGAAGGAAGTCGGTGAAGCAAGTCAAGGTTCAGTGGGGCGAGAACGAGAATTATTGTACTTGGGAGACAGAGGAGAGCATTAGGAAGGCATATCCAGAACTCTTTGCCTGGTAAGATTTACTTTGCAATTTAGTTTTCCGCATGCTAGGATAGACTTGCTTTGCTTGTTTGCATGTTTGATTGTTGTTTTATGATTGATAGGCATGCGGGAACCTTTGTGTATGTTTGGATTAGGGAATTTCGGGGACGAAATTTCTTAAGGGGGGGAGAGTGTAACGACCCGTATTCTACACATCATAGGATCGTAGAATATTTATTTCTTTCCCATGTGAAGTCGTATGGTCATGTAACTTTGGGAAACATCTATTATAGTCGTTTCCTATGCTTATGATTTTTGTCGATTTTTAAATGACCATTTTGCCCCTAGTTGGTACTGTTTTGGCCATAACTTTTGATTGGAAAGGAATTTTGACCTGAAACCACTTCCATTAGATTCGTTTGATAGTTTCTCTTTCCGTAGAGTGGTCACAATAGCCAAACGGACTTACCGTTTGGGAGATATGGCTGAAACAAGGTTTGGAGGGTGAAAAACTGCTTAACCGGGCCAAATCGGGTGATTAGCAAGTAGGCCCATAACCCATTTCGGGATTAGGGTTATGGGAGGGCTGAAATGAGATGGAGAATCATTCCATTTCAGTTTTCTAGCCTCCACTTATCACCAAGGATCCCTAAAAATGGCCTCCAACCTCTAAATCACCTCCAAATCACCTTTAGGTTAAGGATTTGGCTTAGCAACCCCTAATCAAGAAGGATCTTCACCAAATCAACAAAGGAGCTGCTGGTTGGAATTGAAATTCGCATCAAATCAGAGAATCATTTCAGATCTTAGTTTATTTTGTGGCTAAGTTGAGTGATTTGCTTAGTTTTGCACTAATTATGGCTAATTAGGGGTGATTAGTGTTAATTAGCGAATTTAAACATGATAAAATTCTGCAAAAATGTTCATAAATTCCTAAATGATGTTTTAGACCTCTGATATGAATTTGGGTTAATTTGGTTAAGTTTTGCTAATCCTATCATTAGTTTCACCTAAACATGCTTAAGGGGAAATATGGGATTTTGGGTATGTTTGATCCATTTTAACCTATGATATTGATGTGAATGATGTTTGTGGTTGATTATGCATGTTGCTATGACTGTATGAAATGCTTTGTGATTGATTTCAATAGTTAGAATGGTCGAAAACGTCGTCGAATGGCTTAAACACTTGCTGGAATAGTTTCAGAAAACAGTGCAGAGTTCGGATCGGATCGGATAAGGGGGCTCGGATCGGATATGTTGAACTGAGCAAAGAATCTGATCGGATCGGAACCCAACACTTGGAAAAGTGGCAAAAAGGAAGGCCACGCTAGCTGAACTGGGATCGGATCGGATCGAAGAGGACGGATCGGATCGGAAATACAAAGGCGAATCAGAGCAGGAGCAAGAAAGCGGATCGGATAGGAGCATATGAAGGGGAGCACGAAGACGGATCGAAAGCGCGAACCAAGAAGGACTCGACCCGACCCGAAAGGAAGCACCGACCCGACCCGAAGAAGAAGAAGCAGCTGACTCGAACCCAGAGGAACCCGAACCGCATCAGAAGATGAGTGTCGACCCGAACCGCACCAGAAGGGGGAACCCGACCCGAACCGATGGCTTGATGAGGAATCCGACCCGACCCAGTATTGACCAATAACCCGAGATGCAAAGGTAGTCCAATAGGAGAAGTTAGAGCTCAGGATCCTGGAACCAGTTGGGAACCAACGAGTTCGCTTCATGGTTGGACTTTGCTGCGGGACGTGTGCTAAGGAGTTGTCGACGTTCATAACTTCGATTCACCACTAAAAGGAATGATGGGCTACTTATCAGTGCAGTAGGGTCATTACGACCTGAGGGGCAAGGTGATGGTAGCAAGACTACGTTATCAGTGCAGTAGGGTCATTATGACCTGAGGGGCAAGGTGATGCGTAGTAAGACTATGAGCCAGCGCAGATGGGGTGAATAACTCCATGGGGCAAGTGGACATAGTAAGGATTTGTAAGGCTATGAGCCAGCGCAGATGGGGTGAATAACTCCATGGGGCAAGTGGACATAGCGAGGAATTAGTGGCTACGTTATCAGTGCAGTGAAACCATTTATGACTTCATGGGGGCAAAGTGATCGTAGAAAGGAATGTTGGGTGATCGGAGTGGTGAACATCGTATGCTTTATGCACTGAGTGAGAGATGTGAGGATGGATGCTATGTTTGATTGTTTTCCATCCCTATGACATGCACACCTCCCCCACCTCCGTATCTTTACACCGTTTGATATGATACCTTAGAGTGTTGTACAGTATGTAGTGCTAACTCTTTGGTTGCAGGTCCAGGTTCAGGTATGTTTTAGTCTACCTGTTATTATTCACTTTTGATGCTTATCGCTCATACCAGACTTTATGTTTGACCCAGAGTTTTATGTCTCCTCTTATTACTCTGGGTGCTCACACGAGCAGACTAGAGACAGGTTAGCTGGTGATGCGCGAGTAGCTGATTCGGAGGCGGGCAGGAGGCTTCCACGTATTATCTATATATACACATTCTCCCTGTGTCGTTGGTGGTCGCTACTTGGGCATTAGTAGTGTACCTCATTTATCTTACCTTTGCTTTGAGACAGTTTGAAAGTTGTAATAAGCTGTATTTTGGATTTCCGCTGCTATGATGTTTAGTTCTGATTTTCAGCTTATGCACTGTCTCCCCTGTTTTATGTCAAGTATGTTACTATTATATTTTGTTCTATGCGCTGTGAGACATTCTACAGGTTCTTGGTATGTTCATTTACTTCTTCCTTTTTACCTTCTGGCGACCCGTTCCGTGCTAACTGGACATGTGTACAGCGCACCTTTGGAGTAAATGTCAGTTGGTGCGGGGCGGGCTATCACACCTGCACAGTCGATTTCCATCAATGGCCATCGAATTGCACTTACAGCGACCATTTCCAAATTTGATTTGGATATAATTCCAAATCCAATCTTTAGATTTCTAATTTCTAATATTCGTTAGAAAGCTCTTTTCGATACGAACCCAACGGTTCCGGTTTTAGGAGAATCCGACGGTCGGATCTCCCGTAATATCCATTCGAAGTCAATGGTCGAAATTCGCGAACTGCCACGGTGCGGCGCGTTCTATTCAGGCCATTCTATATATAATATATATATATATATTACATATATTTCATCGATTTCCTTTTAAAACGTATTTTATAAATCGTTTTAAATTCGTTTTCAAAACGATTTCAACTTAATATTCAATTTCTAATCAAAATTGAATATTCTATATCATTAATCTATAAATGATGATATTTTCAAAACGTTATATTTTGAAATCACTTCCTTTTCTATATTCATTATAAAAATGAATAAAATCGATATAAATATCGTTCACGTCAAAATGGCGCAATCTAACAAACCCGGCTTTATATATTTCAATAACTTCGTTATTCTATTCAACAAATGAATATTTCATTCAACACATGAATATATATTTTTATTCACATGAATATTTATTTTATTCAACACATGAATATTTATTTTTATTCAACACATGAATATATATTCTATTCAACACATGAATTTTTATTCTATTCAACACATGAATTTTTATTCTATTCAACACATGAATTTTCTTTCTTTTCAACACATGAATTTTCTTTCTATTCAACACATGAATTTTCTTTCTATTCAACGCATGAATTTTCTTTTATAATATTCCTTATTTTCCAAATTGGAATGAGGCCCAATCAATTACCACATAATGTTAATTATATGGGTTTTCTACAACACATGTATATAATAACAACGATAAATCATCAACCATCATCCAGAGTGCACCACACAACTGCATAAGCATTAAATATAAATAATTAATGCTTACACAGTCTGTCAACCCATCGATTGACATACAACTAAACAATCGGGATTAGTGTACGTCAAGTATCATCCCAATACCCGTGTGGGGTTTCAAATCAACAAACACAGATTTTTATTTGTGCAGTTGGGCGATGTGTAAAATTTATCGTCCCAATCAATATCAGTCAAATCAGTGTATATAAACAAATCGTCTGATTTGTTTATTACTATTTATTTTATATACAAGTTAAAAAAATTATATTTTTAACTATAAAATATTTTTCCACTATAAAATATTTTATTCCACATCACACAATAAAATTTCACAACAAAGCAATCAAACAAACAAGTCATCCATGGTTTGTGGACAACGGGTGTCGGGAGCTACTAAGCACCGTCTGCATCCTAGTATATATTTCAACTAGAAAATAAAATAAAAGTGAGAAGTTCTCACCTAGAGCTAAACCAAACGCCATGGCTCTTCACATGTTGGAAATCTTCATCGTGCTTCGAACGCAGTCTGTTTCATGAAGTTTACATTAAAAATCACATTTTTATAACTTCGCTATATATATAAAAATCACATTTTTCTACCGCTACTATATAGATAAAAAAATTATTTTTATACCGCGGCTATATGGATAAAAATCATATTTTTATATTGCTATTATATAGATAAAAATTCTATTTTTATACCGCTACTATATAGATAAATATTATATTTTTATATTGCTATTTCTCTTTATAGAAATCAAATCTTTTCTTATTCAAAAATACAATCTTTTTATATGCTAAATACATATGAAAAATCTCATCTTTTCTCTCGATACCGTTCATATAAAAAATCACTTCTTCATATGGTGTAAAAATCAATTCTTTTTATCGTTAATCTTTCAATGTTCACATAATAAAATCAAAGCTTCATATTCATAAAAACCGTACCTTCACTAACATAAAAATCGTATCTTTCTTTGAATAAAGATCATATTTTTATATTTTCAAGGATCATATATCTTCATACTTTCAAAATCTTGCCTTTTCTATTTAAAAAATCTATTCTTTATATTTAAAAAAAAGTCGTGTCTTTAATTTACTATATAAAAAACTGGATTTTCCTTTTCTTTTCAAAGCTAATCATATAGAAATTAAGTAAATAAATTAAATTAAATTAAATCTTATAGTTTTTCCACGAAGAAAGGGGGAAAAGGGTCTGAGGCGCGCTGCATCACTAAGGAGGTGCGGTAGGGGGCGGCTGAGGTCTTCAGGTGGCGCAGATGTTCTGGCCGAAGCCTTCAGGGTGGCGTCGGTTTTGGGTTTTCTTCGATTGTGTGGGGGCTGCATTGGTGAACGGGAGGAGAAGGGGAGGACGCGGTGGAGGTGGGCGGCTTCCTGACGTCGGCGGTGGCGGTCCGGGCTACGGTGGAGGGCGATGAACGATGGCGCGGTTTTTTTATTTTTCTTTTTTTTCTCCTTCTGTCGACCTGATTTGGGAAAAGGGGAGGAAGAGATCGTAAGAGAGGCGCGTTGACCTGGTAGGTAGAGGAAAAAGGGGTGGGCCATTCTTTTTAGATTTTTATTTTCCACCAAAAAGTAACTTTTTAATACGAACTCCAAACGAGACCCACCGACTGTTGTCCATAACTAATTAACCCCATTCCGAACACAATGAGATATGTCCCGTAAGCCAATTCGACTGTTTCGATTTGTTTTCGTTAAAATAAAAATATAAATAAATAGAACGGTCAATATTGATTTTAACGCACATTTTAATTTACCGGGGCCACATACTAACCCTAAAAATTCCAGAAAAAATATTTCTAGCTTCGTATCGACGATACGGTCCTAACAAAACTAATTTTGTCGAAATCGGAGACCGTTTGCAAAATGGCTATTTTTAAGGGCCAGAATTTCATAGCGACTATTCTGAATTTTCATTTGGGCATAACCTTTTATCCCCGCTTTGAAATTTCAATTTTTCGGATTCGTTGGAAAGATATTTTCAATTAGATTCAAATATTTTTGGTTTCGCTAAAATCCGGTTTATTTTGAATCCTGCACATTCATTTGAACTTTGAAATCAAATTTTCAAACTACCGCGCCATTTTCAATTCCTTTTATAATTAAAATAAAATATTTATATTCTAACGTCGAGCTATATAAATATATACGTTCTAATTCTATTCAAAATAAATTTCTCGTCGTTATTATTTAAAATAATTCATTTTAAATAATCAAAATTCGCTAAAATTGCCAAAATAAAAATTTTAAATTGGCTCGAATTTTCGGGTTATTACACAATCGATCTCTAGTTAGGTTTCAATTCTCAAATTTTCATATCTTGGGCTTTTATTTCGTTCATAAACCATTTTTAATAACTCGTTCCAATAATATCTTAAATAAAATTTGGGTTCTATAACAACTTAGTTCAACTTGGATTTTATAAAATAGAATTCCAATAAGAATTCAATTTAAACTCATCTTGTATTACTATTAACATAAGTTAGCTTAAAAAATCATTGAACCACAAACCGGGCTTTTAAGACTTCATAAACCTCCGTTGAATTACAAGATTACCACTTTGATTATTATTAAATAACTAATGATCAAATTTCAACATTTATAAAAATAAACATGGTTTACTTCATCATTCATTAAGCTAACAAATCCCTTAATAATAAATTTTCAGTTAACATAGTTGATTTGGTCAATTCTAAACCTAATTAATTCGTTAATCAATCCCGATTAGTCTTTCATTTAAATTAATTAATAATATAATTAATTTAAATAAATCTCATTCTAATTATTTCTTAAAAACAATTAATCTTAGTTATTAATCGTTATATTAATTTCTACTCACTTGCTTATCAATATAAAAATTAGCTTTATAAAATCATTTAAAAATTACTTATGAACTTAAATAATACATATAAATATTTATTTCTGTTTTATAAACTTCCATTCAAAATAATATATTTCAAAATTCATCTTCAGTTATAAACTAAATTTTATAACTTCATCTCTATCGATTTACTTGATGGTAAGTCAATCATTATAAAACGATGTACATTTTTGGCCATCTACTGTCAATTTCTCAATCCTTACCACCTATTGATTAATAACAAAACAATCGTTGAATTTAGATTCAACAAACAATAACCCAATCATATTCGTTAAACAGTTCATATAATAATAATTTGAAAATAAACAATAAAATTGAGGAATCCAGTTGATTCCCTCCAACCTGATTTTTCCTACATCCGAATAGGTTACCTCAAATAAAACAATTCGTTCAGTACGATAATTTATAATAAAAATGAATATTTAATTCAACTGATAACGGTCAACTAATAACAACTCCTCAAGCATCCAATTAAGTATTATACGTTTATATTATTATAAACGTAACCAACAAGATAAGTTACCACAATTGGAAATAATCGTTAAAAATAACGATTGGTTTTCAATTAAATTAAACGAATGTTTACTTTAAAAGATATATGTAAAATATTCAGCATATATCCAAACAATCATCAAATCATCCAATAATTAGCAAACATAGTACTCGAACATTAAACCCGACTTATATAAAATATAAGCGGGACAATAGAGTGAGTTAACTCACCTTGGTTTTATTTTCGGCGTTGAAAGATTTCGTTTTTAATAAAACTAAACAGACATTTAATTTTATAAATGATCTTAGCTGCTTCCAATGCTGACCAAACCAGCTCCATACTATAGTATATGACCATACGCTCCCATTGTGACCAACCGCGTTCGATTCTGTTAAGATATTAGTTAAATATAAGACTTACAAGTTTATATACTATTTAATTTCCATTAGCTTAGATTTTAAAATGATATGGGCCTTACTCTTTAAATTTTGCATGGCCCAAAACATTGCCACCCAACCTGTCTGAAATTTGTTCCCCCTCCGCGATTGAACAGTAAACTGGAAGCTTCCCAACTACCTATAATTCCTCTCCTTCCCACGACGTACATTGTACCGTGATTAGCAAAACTTCCCTATGCTATTGTTTGTCTTACGCCGTATATTCCCCATCTCCTTTTTTTAGGACTAAAGCCAATGCATATTTCTCCAACCCACCCGATACCCCTACTGTATCTTTTCTTTTCGTTTTAAACACACGTTGCCTGAAGCTTCGTACGAAATAAGACTTTACCCAATCCTTCCATGCACGTCTCCAACTTCCCATTTTTATTTTTTTCTTTCCCAACAACCCACTCATACGCTTCTTCATTTTAAATCAAATATGCCCGCACCGATTACCTTTCCCATTCAATTTTCCATCCATGCAGTTCTTACCCAACGTACACTTACAGTCTCCATTCCCTTCAAGCTCCTTTTGTTTTTTTCTTTTTCATAAAAGGGCCGAATCCCATAACTTTTGCTACTTCCCACTTCCCCTATTAAGTTTCTTCCTCCCATTTACTTCATGCGAATACAAGAAAGCTACAAGCTTTAGTTCCTCCAATGCCGCGTACATCTTGCACCACAAACTCGACCACCGCACTCCCAGGCGAGACCACCCTCAAGTTTCTCTCCCTCTCGTTGACCGACTGCAGTACTTCGCCTTGCCCCCAGGCTCCCCGATCTAAAACTAACGGCTTCACTGCTGCTACAGGAAGAAAAAAACATCGACACTTATTTCTCCAGAATCTCGTGGAACTTCGCGTATTGATGCTAAAGGACATGCTCTTTCCGAGAATAAACTCAAACGTTTGATTTAGTGCACCATCATCCCTCGATCATCAGCCGTAGGCTATCACAATTTAATGTATCGAACCAGAAAACATTTGAACTTATGGAAATTAATATTAATATAAAGCTTGCGCCAAGGGAAAAGAAAACAAATATATTTCGGGATTTTAGGGGTGATGTATGAGTTTGTTTGATTTTATTTTGTTGAAGTAAGCTTGTTTCACCATTACTGGAAACAAAAAAGCAAAGAAGAAGCACGTCGTTATATAGGTAGAGAGCAGCGTGGGTAGCAAGGAATTTGGGTAGCTGTTTATAGGTTAGCTATTACTCGTAGGTGGGAGATTCACAAAAAAAAAGTGCCAGGCAAGGTTTACTGGTGGATTGGCACGCAAGGAAGACAAAGTGTGGCATACAAGGTAAAGCAAATAACAGTGGGGAAAGTTTACTAGGTCAAAATAAATTAATTATTATACTCATAAATCACTGTATCGACGTTTAATTTTCGTATAGCCACGTATGAATCCCAAGAATAACAAAAATAGACACATTGCTATGTCTTGACATTCTGAATCCAATGGGATTAATTTTTGACTTCGTTTGCATAATGGCGTTATTTTAATTTCAGCCGACAAAACAATTTCGTTTGGCTCTAAACTGGAAATTTATGGCCAGTGGTTGTACGATGCCCTGACAGAAACTACCAAGGTGCTGATGAAGATGAGGAAATTGAAGATATTGAAATGAAGCACTGACCAATTAATGCCACAATTCCCTTAGTAGAGACTTTTGATGACATTATTAGTGATGAACATAGAAATTGTAAGCGATCCGTAGAGGAGGAAATAATTGTCTATGAGATTTGAATTCGTGTTCTTCGATACACTAGGGGGATTATTTTGTCAAACTGCATTGAGTTTGTGTTCTTCGATATGCTTGATCAGATTTGAATACTTAAGTGGATTACTTGGCATTTTTTGTGCTTTGTTGCTTTAAAATATATGCTTTGTTTCTTTAAAATATATGCTTGTTGCTTTAAAATGTATTGTGTGGATTACTTATGTCTAATTAATTTCTTTATTTTCAGGTTATGGCTCGATAAAGGACAATTGCAGCTTCTCCTTCACGCTCACCTTTACGCCATAAATTTCTAACAACTGAAGCTTCACTTTCTTGTTCGCCTTCGCATCGTAAGGTTCAAAAAGATGTTGCTTCGCCTTTACACTCACTTTTATGTTGTAAAGTTCTAATAAGTGAAGCTTCACCTTTACGCCATAAAGTTTTAACAACTGAAGCTTCACCTTCACGCCATAAAGTTCAAAGCTAAAGAAAACTTGAAAAGACAATAAAGAAAAAGGTTAGTAGTTCCACATTAAAGAGTGTTGCGGCAACATCCAAGAACATTCTGGCAACAATATCCAAGTCAGTTTCAAGTGGAAACAATCCTGGAAAGCAGAAATTGGTTGAGGATGAAGCTAAGAATGTTACTGTTGGATTGCATGTGACGAACGCCCATAACACCCGCACTATACAAAATAAATAATGAGCTAAAAGGTGTGCAAGGCAGTCATGGACGATCATCAGAGTAGGTAAACATGAGCGGAAGCTGTCGTAAACTCACAGTGCCAGGATAAAATATAATAGAACATATATAATAGGTAGTAATAGTGAAGCAGAGACACAAGACTTTCATACAACCAGAAAGTAATATCCACAAACTTGGAAATAATGTTTATACAAAGTTGCCTCACTACATTATTCAGAAAAGAAAACAGCAGAAACCCAATTATTAGGTAGTAGTAAAACTGGTATGTGAGCCTCCTGCTCGCCACCAATCGGCACCATCGTCCTCACTAAAGCATCACATGTCACATGCTACTTAGTCTGCCCATCCACAACCGGATGAACAGCCCAAGGTAATAAGAGGAAACATAAAACCTTGAGTCAGACAACAGTCTTAGTGAGCGATAAAACAGCTAACAAACTTCAACAATAAAGTGTATGAGAAAGGATAGATAAACATACTAATCTACCCACAACACTAGAGAAGAGCTCAACCTTATCTTCCCCACATCAGACAGCGATAGCCTTTACAATAACAATTCAACAATTCATCCATGGAATACAGAACACCCATTCAATCATGGAAAACACACATGACATCCAGATTATATAAGTCTCACACATACAACCCTAATCGAGTTTAACATCCCCCAAGTACTCTCCTCAGAGGCCTAGATCAATATCAGTTAAGCACTGAAAGAACGTCTCCCTCGACTTAGGATAATCTATGTGAGATAGTACAAACAGAACAACCAATCATCCATGACTAACTCGGGCTATCACAGCCAATCCTGCTTTGAAACCACCGTTAATCGTATGACGGCCAACCTTGCCATATGTCAAGGGCTAATAGTAACCCCAGTTCTAGTATAAACTCCATATCTCCAACCTTGACAACTCAGCCTTTCAACGATACCTAAGGTACTCGACCTACAATCGGTCTTTTGGGTTCCCCCATTGTACCCCTGCTTTGAGCCTGCTAGAACTTACGACCAAGATAATCTCTCGGCCTTCAATATCTCTAGTCGTCCAACCTTGACGGCTATTTACTGCTCAAGCCACCTTCTCTAGCAACCATTATCCACCAACCCATGACTTTTGAGTTGTTACTTCATTCAATGTTCTACTCCAATCAACGAACACATCTCAACACTTCGAATCCTCCTACTTGAACTTACTTTGAAGTCACACCATCACCGAGCTAATTACATCACTGCGCTGCAGCTAGGGTTCGGGGGTTGCCCCCGAAAATTATTTTTCAGACCTTTTTCTTTAAATCTGAGTCGTATCCAAAAAACGTACTTTTTTAGAAAACGACCCTGTTGGAAACAAACCATAGCATCATCACTATCAACCACAGCGTTTAAAAGCGCTTTTAAAAACATGACCGATCCGCCCTCTTTCAGACCGACCCGATCCAAATTAGGCCGATCCGATCCAAGATGACCGATCCAATCCATATAACAACCGACCCGATCTAGTCTAGCCCGACCCGATCCAGTCTAGCCCGACCCGACCTAGTTGTGCTATCACGAATATGAGCTTTGATCTGACTGATCCAATTGCAACTTACCGACCCAATCCAAATAGGACCCGATCCAAATATGACTCGATCCGATCCACTCCTAGCGATTCAACCTATAGCTGAGCCAACTCCTAGCTGAGCCAATCTCTGGCCGAGTCAATCTATGGCCGAGCCAACCCCTGACCGAGCCAATTTCTTCATATTGCAATTTAACTCCGATTTCGACCAAAACTTCGCCAAACGACGAATCCGACGAAACCAACTCAACTAAAATCATCAAACATAATCATAAACATATCATAACATTACCATCCACACGAATATGGCGATTACCACAAAAATGATGTAAATCTCACCAAAAACCATTAAAATGAACATATGATCAAAATGAGAGATCTAACTAACATAAACATGTAAAATGACATGAAATTAACGAGTAAAACTTGTTACATTAGATCATAGGGTGATGCATATGAAAATGAACCTGTAATGGTGTAAATCTATGGTAAAACATCCCAATTTGATGAGAAACATGCACAAACACTCATATACTTCATGACATTCATGTGAGAGATGTAAATCACTCACCGATTTGCCGAAACAATCTAAAACGATAGAAATAAGAATCCAGACAGCGAGCACTCCGAATCAAACCCCTCGATCTAATGAATTCGCCTTTGAAATGATGTAAATATAGCCTTGAATGGTGTAGATCTTCGATTTCCTGCCTTAGATATGGATTTTTAATGGTGGAAAGGTGTAGGAGGAAGGAGGAGATCAATTGCCTTCAAATGAGAGAATGGGAAAAAGTAAGCCTTTTCCCTCCACTCTCATCCCCTATTTATAGGATTCCACTAAGGCTCCAAAACCTGAATAGCCAACTGAAAAACCTTAAAACAATGATTTCTCCCAAACCGCTGAGCCAAATCCTTAATGTAACCACTCTACGGAAAGGCAATCATCAATTCCTTTCCAACGGCATAGGTCTCACCCTTTTATTCGACCTGAGTCAAAAGTTGCGCCCTGTACAAGGATGACAGGGCAAAATGGTCACAAACAAAATCGGTAAAAATTATGGATATGTCTCACATCCCCATAAACAACATATTAAAAGATGAGAATGATCCAACCCTTAGAGAATAAAACAAATATATTTTACGATCTTCCGATACGTAAAATGCGGGCTGTTACATTCTCCCTCCCTTAAGAATTTCTCCCCCGAAATTCCAAACAAACCCAAGTAATCACAATGATTCCGCATGCCTATCATCCATGAAAAGCCAATTCTATCATCCAAACTAGCATCCATCAAGCCATGCATCCATAGCCTTATCCGACGAAGAGTTCTGGATGAGTCGCTCTCATGCTCTTTTCCGTCTCCTATGTACAATCGTCTCCATCCTCACTCCATTGCACACTGACTAGCTTAACCGTCTTCCTCCTAAGCTGTTTCGTGTCACTCCCCACAACACGAAGTGGCTTACGAGGTCTCGAAACTACGGTCTCTAAGTCTTCGTACTGCTCTAGAGATACCACTATATTCGAATCATGCACGAATTTCCGTAGAAATGACACATAGAACACATTATGCACACTCGACATCTTCTCGGGTAACTCCAATCTATATGCGAGCTTTCCAATTCGCTCGACTATCATAAATGGTCCAACAAACCTTGGATCTAACTTTCCTTTCTTACCAAATTTAACCATGTGCTTCAACGGCGAAGCTTTCACGAAAACCATATTGCCCATGTCGAATTCCATGTCCTTATGACGCTTGTCGGCGTAACTCTTCTGACGGTCCTAGGCTGCCTTCATTCATTGTCGAACTGTCTCGATGTAATCCGAGCTTTCTCTAATCATCTCAGGCCCAAGTACCAACTTATCTCCAGTTTCAAGCCAACATGCTGGAGAATTGCATGGCCTTCCATACAACGCTTCGTACGGTGCCATCCCAATGCTAGATTGGTAGTTATTATTATACATGAACTCAACTAGATGTAGATGGACTTCCCATGATCCTCCAAAGTCTAACACACAAGCCCTTAGGATATCTTCCAAAACTCGATTGACTCTCTCGGTCTGACCATCAGTTTGGAGATGATATGCCGTACTCAAACACAGCTCGGTTCCCAAAGTTTCTTGCAAACTTTTCCAAAATCAACTCGTGAATAATGGATCTCGGTCACTTACTATACTCTTTGGGACACCATGGAATCAAACTGTCCATTTCACATAAAGTTCAGCCAATTTCGATGCCGTCCTAGTCGACTTGACAGGAATGAATCTTGCACTTTTGGTCAAAGGATCCACGATGACCCAAATCCTTTCGTTTCCTGCCCTGGTTCTAGATAGTCCATCGATAACATCCATCGATACCTACTCCCTCATCCACGTAGGAACTTCCAATGGCTGAAGTAAACTGCTCGGCTTCTTCTGTTCAGCTTTCACCAACTAACAGTTCATACACTTGGAAATGAACTTTCCAATATCTCGCTTCATCCCTTTCCAGTAGTAGACTCCCTTCATGTCCTGATACATCTTATTTCCACCGGGATGAATCGTCAGCTTCGAGTGATGACATTCTCTCAGAACCTCATCCCTCAATCCGTCAATATCAGGAACAACTAATCGCCGTTGCTTTCGAAGCCAACCTTCTCGATCAACCTCGAACTCTTTATCTTCTGGTTCCAGTTTCTGAATGAACTCAACATGCTTCTCATCCTTCTTTTGGCTTTCGCCAATCCTTTCGATAAGAGTAGGTCTTATCGACAAGCTCACCAACATTTCAGGTTCCAACTCATACCTTGGCCTGAAATCGAACCTTGCCAAGTACTCGAGGCTCTTCCATTCCGAAAACATTGCTCCCAAACTTGCGTGTCTTCGAATTAACGCATCTGCAACTGCGTTACCCTTGCCCGGAGTATAGGCTACGCCAAAATCATATGACGCTAGAAACTCTAACCATCTTTGCTGCCGAAGATTCAAACCTTTTGGGAGAAAAGATACTTCAACGACTTGTGATCAGTAAATAACTCGAATCGAACTCCCAACAGGTAATGTCTCCACATCTTTATAGCAAATACAATCGCCGCCAACTCCAAATCATGAGTTGGGTAATTCTTCTCATGCGGCTTCAGCTTTCGACTCGCATAGGCCACAACCTTATCCTTCTGCATTAGCACTGCTCCAAGTCCAGTACCACATGCATCAGTATATACCACCATCTCTTCATTCCCACCTGGAATGGTCAACACAGGTGCACTCGTTAATCTCTCCTTCAGGATTCCGAACGCTTGTTCACACTTTGCATCCCATGTGAATACTTGGTTCTTCTTCGTCAATCCTGTCAACGGTGCAGCTACCTTAGAGAAATCCTTGATAAACCGTCGGTAATATCCTGCCAACCCAAGGAAACTCCGAACATCCGTCGCATTCTTAGGTCGATCCCAGTCCTAGATTGCTGCAACTTTAGCGAGGTCAACCGCTATCCCTTTTCCAGAAACTACATGACCTAATAACCTAACTTCATCCTTCCAAAAGTGACACTTTGAGAACTTACCCATAAGATGATGCTTCCGCAAGATCTCTAACACAACTCTCAAGTGCATCTTATGTTCTACCTCATTTCTGGAGTAAACCAGAATATCATCCATGAACACAAGCACGAACTTGTTCAACTGATCTCTGAACACTCTATTCATAAGATCCAAAAAATACGCTGGCGCGTTAGTCAACTCGAATAGCATCACCAACCATTCGAAGAAACCAGATTGTGTCCTAAAAGCAGTCTTTGGCACACTATCCTTAACCACCCTCAACTGGTGAAATCCCGTCGCCAAATCCATTTGAGAAAACACTTTGGCTTCGTGAAGCTAATCGAACAAGTCATCAATCCTTAGCAACGGATACTTGTTCTTCTTAGTCACCTACTTCAGCTCACGATAGTCCACACACAATCTTAACGAGCCATCCGCCTTGGTTGCAAATACGACTGGTGCACCCCATTTGGAAACACTCCTCCGAATGAATCTTTTTCCCAAAAGGTCACGAACTTGCACCTCTAACTCTTGTTGTTCCCTAGGCGCCATCCACCTAGGAGGCATAATGATTGGTCTAGCACCCTCGACCAAATCGATCCTAAACTTGATCTCACGATGCGGCAGCAACCCTTTGACCTCGTCAAAGACATCTACATATTCATTTGCGATCAGCACTGATGACAGGTCTTCTTGTGGAATCCCAAGCGAATATAGATAACTCACGAAGACCCCGTCTTCGCGCTTACATCTAATCAACACCTTTCACCCTTCCACATCCCCGACCCTCACCTCTAGCTTCTCGCAATTCACCCTTGTCGCATACCTCTTGAGCCAATCCATTCCCAAGATGATCCCAAACCCAGCGAAATTAAGAACAAAACAATCACACACAAAATAGCAACCATGACTCGACAACACTAGACCACGACATATCATGCAAAGATTTGACGAACCCCTAATTGGATTAGTCACTATGAAGGGTCTATCGCAAATCTCAGGTTCCAAACCCAAGAGACACACAAGCTCATTGCAAATGAAAGTATGCGATGCTCCAGTATCGAAAAGCTCATTGCATTCATGTGAGAGATGTAAATCACTCACCGATTTGCCAAAACAATCTAAAACGATAGAAATAAGAATCCGGACAGCGAGCACTCCGAATCAAACCCCTCGATCTGATGAATTCGCCTTTGAAATGATGTAGATCTAGCTTTGAATGGTGTAGATCTTCGATTTCCTCCCTTAGATTTGGATTTTCAATGGTGGAAAGGTGTAGGAGGAAGGAGATCAAATGCCTTCAAATGAGAGAATGGGAAAAAGTAAACCTTTTCCCTCCACTCTCACCCCCTATTTATAGGATTCCACTAAGGCTTCAAAACCTGAATAGCCAACTGAAAAACCTTAAAACAACGATTTCTCCCAAACCATCGAGCCAAATCTTTTATGTAACCACTCTACGGAAAGGCAATCATCAATTCCTTTCCAACGGCACAGGTCTCACCCTCTGATTCGACCTGAGTCAAAAGTTATGCCCTGTACAAGGCTGACAGGGGAAAAATGGTCACAAACAAAATCAGTAAAAATTATGGACATGTATCACATCCCTATAAACAACATATTAAAAGATGAGAATGATCCAACCTTTAGAGAATAAAACAAATATATTTTATGATCTTTCGATACGTAAAATGCGGGTTGTTACATTGCAATTGTTGAATCGAGGAATAGGAACGATGAACCACATTAAAAAGCGATTCATTAGGGGAAAGAGATGGAAGGTTGAATTCAATGGCAGAGGGGAACCAATTGGCAAGGTTGCGACATGGATGCAATCCTTCATTGGGGTGCAAGCATGACCAATGATCTCAATAGCTATTACTGATTGGAGACTTGTTCCTGCACATGAGAAGGACGATAAATTTTCTTGTGTACAGGTAATGAATTGTCTACTTGCTACTTGTACAATCTTAGCAACTATAAAAATATTATTTTGTTAATTTGTTCATATACATATAAAAAGCATTTTTGGTGCCAATAGAAAGCAAAAACTTATTATAACATCAGCGGAGAATAAATGGAGAGAGTTCAAGATTAGACTAGTCAGCAAGTACGTGGTACCCTATTTGGACTCCCCCGAGATGTTGGAGTACCCTCCAGATGATTATCGCTTCATTCAAAAGGGGTACTGTGATGTTTTTGTTGCTCAATGGATTACAGAAGAATTTTTGGTGCACATTCAATTTAATATTAACTTATTATAAATTTAAATTAGCTCTTCTGTGTGCAATATGTGTACGCATGTGTGTAATATGTATACATTTGTATGTAATCTGTAGGAAATTCGCAATGCCCAAATAGAAAAACGGAAAGGAAATGTGTACCCTCATCAGATGGCACATAAAGATACGCTAATCTGATGTAAGAACTGGTTCGTGTTGCTTGCACAACTATGTGATATCAAATAAATGGACTGATAAATGTAATTTTTATGCTTTTGTTCGAATGGACTGATAAATGTTCTATATTTATGTATGTATGCAGTTGCAAACCATTCCTGAGAGAGAACTATGCCATGGTATTATGTGGTAAAAGGCACGTCAGGACAAGATTACAAATTTCAAGGACCCAAAAACACACGTCATTGCTAAAAAAACAGTAAGTGTTATTAATTTATTTTTACTTTGCATTTATTGAAATAAAAGTAGATGAATCCAATATATTTGATTTTGTTGTCAGGAGGCATTGGCTAAAGAAGTTAATTATGGATTCTTTGCAGGTAGATAGACCAGATGATGTTCTAACAATGGCTTTGGGGACCCCTGAGTATCCCGGTAGGGTAGAGGTGTTGGTGGCTTTGTCAAGCCTGAGGCTTACTTCAATTTTCCAATAAAACATAGAAAGGAAAGATCATCGGCAAATTAAATTACTACTCCAGCAAGCATTCGAAAGATCATAGAAGAGGAAAAAGCTAAGTGGAAAAGTGAGAAGAAGGAAGAAATGGGTAAGAAACATGCCTGTTTTGAGGAAAAATTAAAGCAGATAGAATCAAAGATTGGAGGCATAGCGAGTTTATTCACCTAACTATCTACTCTAGCCAGCTATTCCCATGAGGGTTTGGAGAAGGCAACTGATGATTGTGAGCATGTAAAGAAGCAAGATGTGAACGAGGGAATGACAACGAAAGTATTACCACTGATTATTAAGGAAAATGTTAAGTCCGCAACACTAGTTATTAAGGAACATGTTAAGTCCCTAAAAAGAAATCTATCTGAAGATTTAGTAAGCACCTGCTGTAACATCCCATGTTTTCTGTATATTTTAAATTTCGATTTAAAATAAATAAAATGGCATAAAATTAGATAAAAATCAAATTTTGTTGATTTTTTGTTTATGTTGATGATTGGTTGAATTGAGTATAAATAGATTCTAAATTTAGTTATACTTAGAATTGTTGCAATTTGAAAAAAAAAAATATTTATTTAATAAATTTGAATTGTTTAGTTATAATGGAAATTCAAATTTAATTTGAGAAATGGAGAATTCTAAGTTGGGAAATAATACTGAAATAAAAATCAAAGATCCAAATAATCAAAGTAAGATTTAAAATGTGTGAAATTTAGTTATAAAATTTATTTAATTTTAAATTGGATTAAAATGGAAGTTAACGAATATTTAAATTCAATTAAAACAGTTAACTGAATAATCGAATATTTTATTTATATAGTTAACTGTGAAATTTAACCGATTTGGCGACTGTCTCGGAATTCGACGAAACTGGCGCCATTGGATCCATAACGATGAATTATGATAGGGTTTTAATTTGTATTACAATCCGACTTACCATTTGATCGTACAAAAGAAAATGTGAACGAGATCATTATAAATGGATAATTGGGTATTTCTCATATTTGGGCCTTATAATTATATATAAATAAAACCCATTTACCACTCCATCAGCCATTTCATTATACGTACACCTTCCTCCATCAAACTTTATCTCTAATGGTTGAAATTAGAGTTTCAAACCCTAGAAATAAAAATTCAAACTTTGGATTTCAAATCTCTTCAAACCACAACAAATTATATACCATTTCGAAGAGCTCGACGATACGAGGCTGGTTTTGCCATTTGTTTTGACATGCAGTGAGTAGATTGGCCAGAAATCATGGTCAAAGATGCTGTCTTTTGGAACCTTTAGGAATTTAGGAGTTTTCGAATCTTGCACCAATCGAAGAAATTGAGATGTGGGTTTTGAAGAGGATGACGACAGGAGTTCGAAGGGGGTGGTTGCCGGTCGTAGTTCAACCTGAGGTGGTCGGATTTCTCAGTTTAGGGTTTGAAAACCCTTTCGATTTTTGCATTATCAGAGGAGATGTGGTCCACCGAACGTGGTGGCGCCAGCCTAGTAGGATGCACACTTCGAGGAGCTTCCGTTCTAGGGTGGTCTGAGCTGCTAACTCGATCGGTGGAAGGTGCATTTCTTGGTCAAAGATTTGGGGCGCGTTGGGTTTCTCCGTGCGTGAAGTTCCTGTAGCGAAGAGATGAGCGGGAAGAAGTCTGACGTAGCAGGGTATTTTGGTCCATTTATTATTTAAAAATAAATTAAATTATTGAACGTTCTAACATCCATAACTTTCACCTGCGAGGTCGGATTTGAGCGCGGTTTGTTGCATTGCAATCATGTTAAAATTGCGGTCGATCTGAGACTGGTTTGGCTACGTTTGGAGACAAAAAAAGTTTGAGCTTTAGTTGGGCGTTCGATCCACTAGAGACCCAAAGGTGAGTGATTTTATCGCTCACAATAAACTGAATTATTCCCATATTTATCGAATTAAATTATGAAATAGTTGGTTGCATGGTTGTGATTGGCTGTTGAATTGGTTGCTTAAAATTTGATATACCAGTGACATGCAAATTAGATCGATAATTAGTTATTTAATTTAATTAGATTTCTAATTGGAAATTTTGACCCTTGCTAAATCCTGAAACAGTTAAATGCTGATCAGTTGAATGGAATGGTTATGATGGATGTTTAGTCGAAATTTATTATTGAATTGATATTTACACTGTTAATGCTCCATATTTCAATATATTGTATTACATGTTGATTTTGACGATAATCCCATCTGCCATTGATGTTACGGGCATCTAATAAACCTGGGATTTATTGATAAAATAAATTTAGAACACAGAGTGAAATGATAAATCTCTGTGACCCTGATTTGGATTGAAATGATAGATCCATCCCTGAAATATCGAAAAATTAAAATCACTTGGCCATAGGATAGAAAATTATATATGGACATCGGTTGGTTAAATGATTTTAGATATTTGAAATTCTATTAATGAAGAGTCCATTAAAGGAATGTGTCGATTTTCGATAAAATTTTATTCTTCCTTTAAGACATGAACCCTGGATGTTACTTGGAATGGTTAAGGAAATTCTCCCAAAACAAATTTGAAGTTATTTTAAATTTAAATTTTTTATGATTTGGGATTTATTCCAATAATTGGTGGACTCGAATTTAATAAATTCTTATTGAATTTAAATTTTGGAATAAAGGTAATCGAGTATATTCGGAGTTGTTTTAAAACTAAATACGAATATGGTTTTGAATCCTCGATATGGAAAGATGGGTTGAATGGTTTTGGCATAAATATTGAAACTATGTGACTCCATTTGAGAATGGAGTATAGATCCAAGTGTTTGAAGTTCGGAAGAAAAGAATGATTTTGGTTAAAGGATTTTATTATATATATATATATATATATATATATTTACACTGTTTGATTTCAAATAACTATTCCTTTCTAAAATCTCATTTATTAAAACCTTTACCTATAACTATTTTTTTATAACTAAAATTTCCTTATATTTTATTTCTTAAAACTATTTGTAAACTTTTGATATGTATATAATGTTCTAAACTATCTTATTTTATTCTGACAATTGTATTATAGTTATATTTATATGAAGAATATCTTATAAACATCTATTTTTCAAAATTTAATCCTATGAATTGTAAATTTCTTCCAAATGGAAAGTGTGTGGATCTAAAACTGTTGTTCAAATGGAGTTGAGATAAATTTTATTCTATTTGAATATGAATCGATTTCTAAACCGACCTTTAAATATGGAAATGTGGGTTTCCTACTCGAATATTAAATTTTCGCCAAAGGGATTGAAATGAGTTATGAAGTATATATTCTATTTGAATATGAATGGATTTCAAACATTAAGTGATTTGGAATAATTTGAAATCTTTGGGTTGAAATATGTTCTATTTGAATATAAGTCGATTTTTAAATGTTATGGGATTATAATGTAAAGATTTTAAAATATATTCTAGTTTGGAATATAATCGGTTTGGCATGATTATGATAATTTAATATGGAATTATATTCTATTTGAATATAAAATTGGTTCGAAACAAAATATGATATTTTGATATGAAAGCGAACCTTTGTGAAAGTAAAAGAACCGACCGATGTGGAAAATGTAAACGTTGGTTGTTAAAGAGACCAGAGTCGACATAAGGCATACTCTCTATCAGTGTCGATACCACTTTGATAACTGTGAACGTTATGACGTATCCAGAATGAGTATGATGACTTGGAGGCGATTATTGAATCGAAGAAGATGAACGATAACGAAATAGCCCTGACCTTCGGGTCAGAATTGAAATGACTAAAACAGGAGCTATACCGTGACTAATTGAGGTAGCACCTTTAATCAGACGCACTTCTTCGATACTATTTCTGTGATAATGATAATGATGATGAGTTGGGCCCATTTGATTTTGGGAGTGTGATCCGAGGTGGGCAGTAGTGGCTGCTATGCGTTACTACCGATTCGGGAGTGCAATTGGTGGAATCCTACCCTGGGCATTGGCTCGAGTGCCTTGTCATATTTATCCTTATCGAGCCAATATGATTTTGATTTAGCATTGCTTTCTATGGAGTGCCCTCTGATAACACCAGTACGGTGAATTTACGGTACTGTATAGACTGTTGATGCCTATAAACTACATAAGGGTAATATGGTAATCCCGCTTACGTTATTTTCAGTATTTATACTTTACTGGGTAGACATTATCATAATAGCGTATTATACTATGTATATATTAGTTTATCGGATCCTAAAGAGATGGAAAAAAATCCCGTAACATCTCTTGAGTTACTACACCCATGACACTCAAGTTGTTTCGTATTTTAATTTGACTAATATGAGAACGATTTAGTGTTGATCCGAGTGTTTGTTGTGTTTTTCTTTTTATGCATTACGCTCGGGTCAGCAAAATTTGCAGTTAGCGAAGATTGCCATAGCTTGGAAGATGAAGACAAGGATTTGGTATATATATTTTTAGTATGTATTTCTGTTGTGTTATTTCCGCTGCGTATCGTGTACATCTGTATGTATATGTAACTCTGATAATCATTGAATGTTATAACAAATGTATACGTTTCAACCGTTTTTAAACTGCTATTTGTCTATTACATGTTGTCCTTCCGCTATGAGATTCTATGATTGTTTTCTCTTCTTTCTTCTTTTCCCAATAACTACCTGCATTTGCGATTTGTTGGGTCGACACGTGTGGTTTATTATCGATTTGAACGGTAAAAAATGTAGGTCGTTACATTTGGTATTAGACCGATGGTTAGCGATAACCTTGGCTATGTTGGGAATTTACTCATAAGAGATGGGGTTAGAAACACCATAGAATGGGTTTGAGTGATATAAGAGAGCGTACTTGTATTTTTGATAAATTTATTTTTCATTGTGTTGATTTGTTCTGTTGAATATTTATGGATTCTAGTCGATATATGGGACGCCATAGAATTGATAGGAATTTCTAAATAATCGAACAGAATGATCGACATAATATGATTTTCGATTATATTTTATATATATTATATATACTATTAGTGGTTTTAAGTGTATAATCTTTGGTCGTTTGTAGGTAATAATATTAAGTTAATACCTATTATGGCTGATTCGTTAGTAAATTTAATAAGGAAAATTTAAATGGTCTAAGAAAATATTTGAAAATGAAATGATACCTTTAAGTATAATTAGGTGAAAAGGTTTGAGATTGAAATAGAAATGAACTTGAAACTTGATCCTGGGTATTTTTGAAATAGTTTTGCCAAAGTTTTAAATAATATCATATTATAGGTATGATCGAAAAGAATGGTTTTAAGAATTTTAAAAGAAATAAGTAAGTAATCCCTTCTCAGACCTTGGAATTAACTTCAATAATGAGTGCATCCATTATCGATGTTTATTTTGAAAATTTTGAGTGGGGGAGACCACTCAATGCTTATTATAATGGGGGACAGAGGATTTTGTATTTAATTTCATATGGTATAAATATTATATAAAGATATTAGTTGTAACGACCCGGATATCGCCCGACCCAATCGACCGCTAGATCGCCCAAGACCATTCAAAACCCGAATACGTTAACTTTGGGAATGCAACACATCAGAACAGATAACAATAGACTTTTATAAACATCATAATAATGTTACATCAGAGTACAAAATATATCAGAGTACATTGAATATAATAGTACAACGGAAGATTAAATTACAATAAATGTAATACATTACAGTGGAACAATTAAATTAACACAGCGGAAGACTACCAATGCTTTGGACACAGCTCTAAGCTTTGATCCAGAATCTTGCTCAATATATCTGCAAAATAAGCTACTCGACTGCCCATGTGGAAAGAGGGCACCCGAGTTTGCAAAGTGAAACAAACTACGGGTCAGCCACGGGACTGGTGTGAGAAATCTTTACATAACTTATCTAATAAGTAGGCTAATCACAGGACCACGCTGCTAAAGCGGAACAGGTTTACTCCATTGGATTGCCAGTGCATAAAATTAAATCAAGTAAATCGTTAAAACAACGCAATGCTTTTTAGAAAAATGAAACCATTATAAGACTCAGGTCCCATCACACAATGCAACGCAAGCCGGAGGATAGAGTTTTACCTTATAATGGTCAAAAATGCTTGATACGATAAAAAACGGATTTGATATTATTATTAGTGTATATATGTTTTAAAAACATTTCAATCATAATGTATTAATCATAGACGGCATAGCCACCATATACCATGTCGCCATATATAGGTATACAATCAAAACCGCAGGATGTCGTATTGGAAATTGGGTTTCCATCAAGAGTCAAGTCTAGGAACGATCTCCTGACCGATTCGAGACACTCTAGCAATGTCTCAGGATTCGGACGCTGGTGAACCCTTGGATCCTGTAGGGTCGGTCCCCCAATAGTGTAATAGGTTGGATTAGTTATGCCTGAACACACGCTTCCCGATCCTATTAGACCTATAAATTGGCCATTGCGGCCAATAAAAAATCCGAGGGGCCTCAAGATCCATCAACCACATAAGTAAAATGCTGGGCCGTGTTAAACCCAAACACCACTTCTAGCTAAAAGGAAACGTGTGCACTCCCTGCGTTCCCTTGCTCCGTTTTGGACTCCACCGGGGTGTGAGGCTCGCGAAGTAACGAAATACACAAAGCTATGCCTAAATAGGCTATGTTTTGATCATCATCCACAAGGCTCTGCTTTTCAACAAAAGCCTTGATCAACTGCATCTTGGCATACCACATTGACAGTCCACACCATGCGATCGATAACTACTAATATATAACCTTTGAGCTCATGCGTCTCAGAGAAGGGTGTTAAGCAAGAGAATAAATTCTCCACCACCAACAGATATATTAAATAGAAACAAATTTACATGGAATGAAATCCAATGTCAGACACACATCCATTTACAAGTCCGTTCTGGGTCTGAACGAAACCGGAGGCACCTTATACCTCGCATATCCAAACGATCAACAATACGTCCGGACAACTACCACTGGAACCCTTTCAAGGTAGTAACTCCAATCAAAGGCATCAGTAGTCCTCATCCATTCAATGTGAAGATCGTCGGTCTTCAACCAACGTCTTCATCTTCGACATTTAATCGTCATAGTAATTATTCAGAATGGGTTAAACCCGGTCATTCCGAATAACTCGCGTATTTTTATAATTAAAAATCAAGTGTTATAAGGATACATCCAACGCCTCTTTCCAATTCAGAATATTCTTAAAATAAAATATTCATATTATTAGGGAAAGGTTCCCATTAATTTTATCAAAGATAAAGTCTTTTAAATTTATTCTTAAATCTTATTTTCCAAGATTTATTAAAATCCAATTCAGCTTTAATATCAAAAATCACTACTTTACAATTATTCCAATTTAAGGAAAAAACCTTATTTTTAACCAGGTTAAAGAATCAATGTCATTCAAAAACATTGTTCACGATAAACCCAAATCCTTTTCCAATAAATAAATATAAATTGAAATACCAATAATCTTAGTTGAAAGATTTATTCTTTATTTAAAAGAAATCCTTTGTTGTAACGACCCGGATTTTTAGCCGTTGAATTCTGAATATTTAAATTGTTTGAATATTTTATTTGAATTATATATAGGAATTTATTCAATAAAAGGAAGTTTTAATGTATAATTTATAATATAATTTAAAACGAGCTCGAAATAGTCGCGGTAATTCGTAATATTCGATTTCAAATTTCAAATGAATGTACAGGATTCAAAATAAATCGGATTTTAGCGAAACAAGAAATATTTGAACCTGTTTGAAAATATCTTTCCAACGAATGTGAAAAATTCAGATTTCATAGCGGGAATAAAAAGTTATGTCCAAATCAAATTTTCAAAAAGTCGCTATGGGATCGCATATAAACCATAACGGTTTATTTAATATATTTAAATATCGGTCTTGAATTTGGACAAGCCCTTTGAGACGTAGTGATAATTTTATTTTTAGAATTTTACTGTAATTTTTAATTAATTAAATACGTAACTTTTACTTGGAGTATTTTGCACCCTGTATCGATATTTTGGACTTTCATAATATAAGTTAAACTACCGATATTATTATATTTTTGGTATCGTGGTACCTCATTGGACACGACCGGATTCTTACTTCTGTCTGTAGTAGCTTGAACGTAAACGAAATTTTTATCCTATATGTTCACTAAAATGAATAAATAACATAGGAACCCCATTCGGTCCTTGTTTAAAAAGGATTCAATTCCTATCCAACTTGGTTCTATTTTCTAAGTTCAGGATATTCATTTCTATTTTACTATAGATACTTTACACCACAACAATATGCATTATTTTTATGAATGGATGTATTGGTCTGCAAAAACATTTAAGATGTTAGACGTGAAACAAGTTTATAAATGTGGTTATTGCACAATTGAGTAACCAACCTGGAACTGCAAACTATCTACGTTTAACAAGGTGTTAAAAATCATTGGTCAGTTCACTCTTTCTTCGCTTTTAACGCGTCAGCCTGGGAATTCGCCATTTTGTCTACACTGTTCAACCCGTGTTCTCCAAGTTTTTTTCACAATCGTGCTCTCCACGCCTCTCAAAAACAACGTGCTCTCCATGTTTTTACTTAATTCCGTGTGTCCCAAGCAACAAATGCCATGACTACCACACCTTCTTCTTCTTTAAGTACTAGTAAATCCAGCATCGTTCTTTTCCTGGTTTTCTTCAGTAAACAACCGATTATCGCCCTTCAAAATGGTTCAAAAATCAAATTCAAATGAAAACGTTCAAATTTTGTTTTTTTGATTCTTTGAGCTCCTGAAAACAATCTCTTTACGTTGTTGTGCTTTACTTTCAGTTCGATCGATACTCTGAGTATCGAAGAAAAATCAGCAGGCTAGGGTTCGAATTGCTGCAGATTTGGATGAACGATATGTGGATCCGAGCTTTTATATTAGTTTAGGTTTTTACTGTGAAATTTGTGTATGGATTTCTGGAAATGTGATAATCGATTGATGAGCTTGAGTGTAGTTTCGGGTGAGCTTTTGGGTATAAAAAAATGTCAGATGTTCACTGTAACTAACGAGTGAGGGAGGATGACGCGGTTCAGGGAGGGCCTTGGGCTTAAGGTGGTTGGGTCCAGTGTGATGGAACAAGGATGATGAGTAAGGTAAGAAGACCGTAAATTTGTGTTAATCAAGTTTGTAAAGAATTAATAATCTAGTTTGGGATTTATATGGGGGCATGGAAGGGGTTGCTGTGTTCAAAAGCACGTTTATTTGGGGATACATAGAACGGAACTGGGTTCAGCAAGGATGGAAAGGGGTTAACAGAATTTTTAGTGTAAATTATTGGTTAGTAAGGTTAGTGATAAATTAAGGAAGGAAAGGGGAAATACAAAAATTTAAAATGGTAGAAATGGCTGAACTAAAGAGTGGAACATGCATTTGCAGAACAAAGGAGCGGTCCCATGAGTTTATCTGGGAAAGAAAAAGAGGTGAGCACGCCTGAAACGTAATCAACATGGTAATGGCAAATTTTAGCATTGCCATTTAAGTTGCAAAGGGTTTGGCAGTCAAAGTAAGGTCAACAATGGATTTTTGAGGAAGGAGCCTTCACGTCTAGATCCGAAAAGAAGTGGTTAACGCGATAATAATCTTGTGTTTAACACAACTAAGCATGAATCGAACTATACCATTGGGGTTGAGATCGTATTGGAAATTCCACGCTGTGAGCTGGAACAGAATGATTTGGGGGTAGCATGGAATTTTATATAGATTCAAACGCCCATTTGAAATTATGTAAAACAACGCAGAATCGTCAACTGCAAAACTAGGTGAGTAAACTCACTAACTCTAACTCGTTTATATTTTTATATAAACGAGCCTTAAATTTATTTACAGTAATTTTATACTGTGTGATGGTTGCTCGATTGAATAGTTGATAAAATTGGTTGATATGATTACATCGTTGATTGATTATTAGTTCTGATATTTCCATACTGATGTGAAATAATATTATTGATGTTGATTAACCTTTGTGGGTGCAGGGAAACAGGTTGGAGGGAACCAACTGAGTTCCTCAATATTTATTTTACTGTTTCTTTTGTTGTGATATATGATGTATAACCCATGATTAGATATGTTGTGTTTGTTTTACCCCGGCCCTAGAAACTTGGTATTTTAGATACCATAAAATATTTACAAATGTGGAAAAGAAATCCGAGATTTAAAAAGGAAATCCATTTCGAAAAAATGGGAATTTAATTTAGAATGGTCTTAGAAAATAAGAAACTTGTTTAAATGGATAAAATAAGAAGGGATTATAATGGCATTTATAAATCTAGTAAATTATTTATCTTTGGATAAATTGGAAATATAAAGTCAAGTTTGAATTTATATAGAAAGTGGAAATGGGTTTGAAACTGATATTTGTATATTGTTTAACACTTAGCGATTATAACTAAAATTCTAAACGAGATTATAAATGGATATAATAAAAACAATTTTGTAAAAGATTCTATCATCAGAAGTTAATAAAGAAAAAAAATTGGATTATTATTCAAAGGAAGGAAGCCAAATGAATTGATTATATAAAAGAAGTGTTATTCACGATTAAAGTGAACGATGGATTAAAGTCGATATTTTGCAAATGGAAGTTTAAACGAGAAAGGGAGAAATGAAAACGATGGGTTTTATTCCAAATTTGGAATGTAAAGTAAACTGAGTTAAATCTAATGGATTAATAAACGAGAAATGTTAATTGAGTAACAGTTCTATAAACAGAGTTTATATTGAAACAGAACATGATGTGGTTTCAAAAATATACTTTGATAACTAGAAATAGAGCAGTAATGATACTCAAGTTGATTTGAGTAAGCGAGTTTAGATTCCTATTAAGGAATGTAATTCATATTTGAAAATGAATAACAGTTTGAAAGCAAATGTTTTCGAATGAAATGGTAATAAAGGTTTTGTAAATTCTAAACAGCGATTTTTAACGCTGCCGTTGTAATAAATGTTTGTAAATTTAAACAGCGATCTTAACGCTGTTGTTATAATAAATGCTTTGTAAATCTAAACAGCAATTTTAACGCTGCCGTTATAATAACTGTTTTAACAGCGATCTTAACGCTATTGTTATAATTAGTGTTCTATAATTCTAAACAGCAATTGTAACGTTGTTGTTTAAAGAAATGTTTTATAAATCAAATATTGGGAGACAGCGATTGCAACACTGTTGTTAAAATGAAATGAATTGGTTAACGAGGAATTAAGAAATGGAATGTGGAAATATTTTCCGATATTAATAATGTATGTTTTCTGAATATAGAAAATAAGGATTTGTGAATATTTAGAAATGTTTTCTAACTGGAATAAGAGATATTTTTCTCGAATAGAGAAATTATAATATTGAAAATGTTTTTCAAAGAATCGAGAGGGGAAATCGAGCTTCAAAAGAATATGAAAGATGAGAAATGGGAATTGTAAATGATAATATAATAAGGAATTGATTTAAAGGGGCCGATGTTGATTGATGATTGATTGATCGAATTCCTACCTGGAAATAAGATCGTTGGTTGCACACTTATTTTTCTTTGATAGTTAAATCACCGACTATCGAAGTTTTTGACCATTTTTCCGTCGTCAATACGGGGAGACCGGGATCAGATTCATTATCTGGAAACCACTCTGTATGGGCGTTAACATTGCGACCAAATATGATGAAAATAAATTGAAGACGGACTTATGCAAGGGCTATCCTGTTTACAGGATAGTGCCTTCGGTTTGTCCAGTCCCAGGACAACATGAATGGATGAATGTCTGACAGAGTGTATCTAACGGATCGCGTAAGTTGATCTCTTCAAACGAACTTACGTTTGGTGGCGGAGGAACTCGTTCCTCTTAGCTTTATACCCGTGGTATTTTTGGGGAAATCAATTTGTGATTTGGTGGGTATGACGATGTGGCATTCAAAGTGAATGGTGGCCAGATGTTCTGGAAGATAATTCAAACCTCAAGCCTCACAACCGGGAATTGACAGAAATCGAGCAGGCAGCATGGCTAAGTGGGTCGCACCCATTAGGATGTATAATCACCTATCTAGAGAAATTCCATTTGTTCTTTAGTCTATCGATGCTGTCCCTTTCGGGAAACGGTTGATGATCCCAACCGTTGGTGATATACATTCGATACACTCAAGCGAAATGAGTGGTCGGTCATGTGTGGGCCGGGTTGCAAGACGTTCTTGTTGAACCCAGTGTATTCTCCTCTAGAGATACACCATCGGAAGGTGGTCCCATACCTTGTCATGTTGGTAATCCAATCTCCAATAAGCGCCCTACGGTTTTCGATTCTATATTATATATGGAGCGTGAGATGCAAGCGTTCCGCTAGATTTCTATTTATTTGATTTAGACATTATTGTAATATCACCAAATTTTGATATCAAAATGTTTTGGGTTATCGTAAGGTAAAAAAAACCATCCGTGTTTATGTGTAGATCGGTCTTACGATTATCATTTCTTTTGAAAGGATTTTGAAAATTAAACAAATGGTTGGAGTTTACTCACACCAGTACCATGACTGACCCGGAGTTTATTTTGTTTGTTTTCCCTAAACTCTTGGGTGCCCAAATTTGTATGGGTAGTCTAGTCGGGATTTTACAGATTCACTTGGAAGAGTTGGAAGCAGGAGGCTTCACCAGTCAACTATAAACTATCATATTTTCCGCTGTGTCTAGTGTTGTATCTGGAAAAAGGTGTTTATAACTGTTCCAGGGATAACCGTTGTGCTCTGATAATGGTATTTATATATAGTTACTAATTTGTATTTCAAAATTTATGTTATCTAATATATTTATTCGTTTCCGCTGTGAGTTTGTGATCTTCGTTTTCTTCTATTCTAATATTTCTTTCTTTCTATTTCTCGTCCTTTAACTTCTTTCTAATAATGATTCGTATTTCTATGCAATTTGGGTTGGACGTGTGGTATTATTAGTCGACTCAAAGTGTACGGAAATTCGGGTCGTTACATTTGTTTAAAAAATATTCTATATATGAAGGATATTTCGAATCGGAAAGCGACTCAATCATTTACCATATAACTTTGGTTATATGGATTTCATACATCGTATGTAAATGACAATAATAATAAATAATCATCAAACCATTCATTCAACATCCAAAGTGAAGTTCACAACAGTTGTGACGGCCCGCCCCGCACCAACCGACATTTACTCCAAAAGTGCGCTGTACACATGTCCAGTTAGCACGGAACGGTCGCCAAAGAAGGGAAAGAAGGGAATGAACTAATCAAGGAACCTGTAGAATGTCTCACAGCGCATGGAATAAATATAATAATAACATACTTGACATAAAACAGGTGAGACAGTGCATAAGCTGATAACTAAAATCAACATCAACATCAACATCAGAGCAGCGGAAATCCAAATACAGCTTATTACAACTTTTCAAATTTACTGTCTCTAACAAAAGAAAGCTAAAGTAGAAGATGCACCACCAATGACCAAGCAGTGATCTTCAACAACACAGGGAGAATACTATATATATATTACGTGGAAGCCTCATGCTCGTCTCTGGATCATCTACCCGTGCCTCACCAGCTAACCTGTCTCTAGTCTGCTCGTGTGAGCACCCAGAGTAATAAGAGGAGACATAAAACTCTGGGTCAGACATAAAGCCTGGTATGAGCGATAAGCATCTAAACAGAACAATAACAGGTATACTAAACCGTACCTGAACCTGGACCTGCAACCAAAGAGTTAGTACTACATACCGTACAGTACTCTAAGGTGCCATAATAAAGAGTGTAAGAATACGGGGGTGGGGTGTGCATGTCATAATGATAGCAAACAAATCAACCATAGCAATCATCCTCACATTTCTCACTCAGTGCGTAAAGCATACGATATCCACCACTTTGGAACACTAGACAAATTGAGGTAACGACGAATTCTGACTTGTAGAAACCCTGCTATAACCAAGCTAAACACATGGAGTCATGACCAAACATTTCAATGACCCATCACATTGGTCGTAGCCCTTGGTCCTACCAATGCCATAATGGCCCTGAATCCGCCTTCGTCCCTCCTACCATAGTGGTCCAAAGCTATAGGCATCGATAACCCCTTAACACGCGTCCCGCAGCAAAGCCCAATCATGAAGCGAACTCGTTGATTCCCATCTGGATCTTGAGCTCTAGCTTCTCATTTGGACTTCCTTTGCATCTCGGGTTTGGTCGAATTGGAGTGGGTCTTTAGAAGAGTTGTCGTGCAGTAGCAGCCCTAGGATTCGGTTCGGTTCGGTAGTCGTTACTCCCGTCGGTTCGGTTCGGTCCTCCTTCCTTATCACCTTTCCATTCGGTTCGGGTCGGGTACTTCACTTCGGGTCGGGTCGGTGTCCTCCTCCGGGTCGGGTCGGGTTGCTATCTTCTTTCCAGTTCATGCTCCTTCTCCGATCAGCTCCCTCGTTTTCCATATACTCCGATCCGATCCGATCCCTTCGCCTTACTCCAGTCGTAGCCTTCTATTCTTAAGTCGATCCGATCTGGCCTCCATTATTCTTCCGATTCGATCCGCTCTCTCCTACTCCGATCCGATCCTGCTCCATAGTTCTGATCCGATCCACTCTCTCCTACTCCGATTTTAAGCAGTGGCCTTCCTTCTTGCCAAATTTCTTTTGTGCCAGGTTCCAGTTCGGGTCGGGTTCCTTGCCCAGGTTTCCTATCCGATCCGATCCGAAACCCTGCACAACTTTCTGCAACTTTTCCAGCAACTTGTTTACGCCATTCGACGACGTTTTCGACAAATCTAACTATTCTAATCAATCACAAATCATGTCAAATAGTCATAACAACATAGCAAACTAACCACAAAGACCAAAACAATGAATTTACATGTCAAAATGGATCAAATGTGCCCAAAACCCCTTATTTTCCCTTAAGCATGTTTAAGTAAATCTAATCATAGGGTTAACAAAACTCAATCAAATTAAACCAAATTTCTACCAGAGGCATAAAATATTATTTAAGAATTTCTAAACATTTTTCCAGAATTTATTAGTGTATAAATCCGCTAATCCTCACTAATTACCCTTAATTACCGTAATTAGTGCAAAAACTATGCAAATCACTCACCTTGGCCACAAATAAAACACCAAATCTGAAATACTCTCTGTTTGGGTCGAATTCCTATGTATAGCAGCAGCTCCAACCTCGCTCTGTTGCTATTTGGCCTTGTTTTGATGTAGTTTAGGCTTAATCTTCACTAAAAATGTGTTTTAGAGTGGTTTTAGAGGATGGAAGCCATTACTAAGGTCTCAATAAGGTTTGTGGCGGCTCAAAACTGAAATGAAAGTGATTTCCTAACCCTAATCAGTCCTCCTATACCTCTAAACCCGAAATTCCCCTTTGGGCCTAGCTGCTAATCACCCGGTTAAGACCAATTAAGTTGTTTTTCACCATCTGAAACTTGTTTCAGCCATATCTCCCAAACGGTGAGTCCGTTTGGCTAATGTGACCACTCTACGGAAAGAGAAACCATCATCCGAAGCCAATGGAAGTCGTTTTAGTTCAAAATTCCTTTCCAGTCAAAAGTTATGGCCAAAACAGTGCCAACTAGGGGTAAAATGGTCATTTAAAAATCGAGAAAAATCATGAACAGGGGAAATGACCACAATAGTCGTCTCCCAAAGTTACATGACCATACGAGTTCGTATGTGAAAGAAATAAATATTCTACGGTCCTATGATGCGTAGAATACGGGTCGTTACACTCCCCCCCCCTCCTTAAGAAATTTCGTCCCCGAAATTCCTTAACCCAAAACATACAAAGGATCCCGCATGCCTAACAACCACATACATCAATCAAACATGCAAAACAAGCAAAACAAACCTATCCTAGCATGCGGAAAACTAAATCGAAGTCAAAATCTTACCAGGCAAAGAGTTCTGGGTGTGTCTTCCTAATGTTCTCCTCTGTCTCCCAAGTACAATCATTCTCGTCCTCGCCCCACTGAACCTTGACTAGCTTCACCGCCTTTCTTCGAAGTTGCTTCATGTCGTGCTCGACAATACGGGCCGGCTTGCGGTTCCCAACCGCCTCGGGTTCTACTTCGAAGTCCTCTAACTGATCAGGTGAAATAGTCATATTTGAGTCGTGAACGAACTTCCTTAGTTGGGAAACATGAAATACGTCGTGAACTCCCGCCATCTTCTCCGGTAAGTCAATTCTGTATGCCAAATTCCCGACTAGTTCAAGAACAGGGAATGGGCCAACAAATCTTGGTGCCAACTTGTCTCTCCTGCCAAATCGAATCACGCTCTTCAACGGAGAGATCTTGACAAACACCAAGTCACCAACAGAGAATTTCAAGTCTCTTCTCCTTTTATCAGCATAACTCTTCTGTCTATCTTGGGCAGCTTTCATTCGTTGCTGAATGATCTTGATCTTATCAGAAGTTTCTCTCACCACATCTGGTCCAAGCACAAACTTCTCGCCGGTCTCTACCCAACATGATGGTGAGTTGCACGGTCTTCCGTACAAAGCTTCATATGGAGCCATACCGATACTGGATTGGTAGCTATTATTATATGCAAACTCTACTAGATGCAAATGGTCATCCCATGATCCACCAAAGTCCAATATACATGCTCTCAAGAGATCTTCCAAAATACGGTTCACTCTCTCCGTCTGATCGTCGGTCTGAGGATGATAGGCGGTACTGAGATGTAACTCTGACCCTAGAGCCTCTTGTAAGCTCTTCCAAAACCCACTAGTGAACAACGGGTCTCGGTCACTCACAATGCTTTTGGGTACTCCATGAAATCTCACTACCCACTTCATATACAATTCTGCCAACTTGGTTGCCGTTCTGGTCGATTTGACTGGTATAAATCTTGCGCTCTTAGTCAATCGATCCACAATTACCCAAATGCTATCATATCCCGATCTAGTCCTTGGTAAACCATCAATGAAATCCATCGAGACTTGCTCCCATTTCCATTCGGGAATTTCTAAGGGCTGTAACAACCCACTAGGCTTCTTTTGCTCGGCTTTAACTATCTGGCAATTCATGCACTTGGATATAAACTTCCCAACGTCTCTTTTCATCCCTTCCCAGTAGTAGGTCTGCTTCATATCTCGATACATCTTATTACCACCGGGGTGTATAGTCAGTTTTGAGTGATGACACTCTCTAAGCACTTCATCTCTCAATCCATTGACATTGGGTACAACAAGCTTTCCATTCTTTCTAAGCCATCCATCTCGATCAAGCCCATACTTGTTCATCTCCTCATCGATATCCATCTTTAACTTGGAGATGATTTCCAATAGGTTAGGATCGTCCCTCTGACTAGAGCCGATCCGCTCAATTAAAGTGGGTCTGATCGTCAAACTTGCTAACATTTCTGGATCCAATTCGCACTTTGGTCTGAAATCAAATCCCGCGATATACTCCAGTTGCTTCCATTCAAGGAACATAGCCCCTAAGCTGGCATGTCTTCTACTCAATGCATCAGCCACCGCATTGCCCTTTCCCGGTGTATATGGGATGTCGAAATCATAGGAAGCCAAGAATTCTAACCACCTTTGTTGCCGGAGATTTAGATCCTTCTGGCAGAAGAGTTACTTCAACGACTTATGATCTGTAAACAACTCAAATCTTTCTCCCAAGAGATAGTGTCTCCACATCTTTAACGCGAACACAATCGCTGCCAATTCCAAGTCATGGGTAGGGTATCTTTTCTCGTGCGGTTTCAATTGCCGACTTGCATAAGCTACAACCCTACCGCCTTGCATCAATACAGCACCCAGTCCGGTACCACAGGCATCCGTGTATACTGTCATCTCTTCATCCCCCTTAGGAATGACTAACACTGGTGCGCTCGTCAACTTGTCCTTTAGACTCTTGAATGCATTCTCGCACCTTTCATCCCAGACAAAAGCTTGATTCTTCTTGGTCAACTGGGTCAATGGTGCTGCTAACTTGGAGAAACCTTGGATAAACTTACGATAATATCCAGCTAACCCCAAGAAACTTCTTACATCTGTTGCATTCTTGGGCGTAGGCCAATCCTGCACCGTAGCCACCTTCGCCGGGTCCACGGCAATACCATTCTCTGATACAACATGGCCCAAGAACCTCACTTCCCTCTTCCAGAAGTGACACTTAGAAAACTTTGCTTTCAGTTGGTATTTTCTCAACACCTCCATCACTACTCTTAAATGTTCCTTGTGTTCTTCCTCTGTCCTCAAATAGACCAAAATATCATCAACGAACACAAGGACAAACTTATTCAACTGATCTCTGAATACCCTATTCATAAGATCCACAAAATATGATGGGGCATTGGTCAGCCCGAATGGCATGACCAACCATTAATAAAATCCAGACGGCGTTCGAAATGCCGTTTTAGCTATACTCTCAGCTTCCACTCTAAGCTGATGAAAACCTATCGCGAGATCCAACTGAGAAAATACTCTCGCGCCACTCAACTGATCGAACAAATCATCTATCCACGGTAGAGGATACTTGTTCTTCCTCGTCACGTTATTCAACTCGCGGTAATCTACACACAAACGAAGGGAACCATCCGCCTTGGTAGCAAACACAACTGGTGCTCCCCATTCAGAAACACTCCTTCTGATAAATCCCTTCTTCAAAAGATCGCTGACTTGCACCTCGAGCTCTCACTGCTCTCTTGGTGCCATACGACGAAGTGGCATCACTATAGGTCTGGCATCTTTTACCAAATCAATACGGAACTCAATCTCTCGGTGTGGTGGAAGCCCGGTCACTTCTTCGAAAACATCCGGATACTGGCCAACCACGGGCAAACCTGACAACTCACTATGTGGAATGTCAAGGGAGTTTAGAAAACTAGCCAATACCCCCTTACTGGGTAGACCACCAAACACTATTCTCCGTCCATCATCCGCTCTAGCTGTTACTAAAAAGCCCTCACAGTCTACCACCACCCCGTATCTTCGGAGCCAATCTACTCCCAAAATAATGCCAAACCCAGTAAAGCCCAAAACAAAGCAATCACAAACAAACATGCATCCATGACTCGATAGGACCACATTACGACAAATCATGCTAAGGCTAGTCGAACCACCAATCGGGTTCGTCACTACTAAAGGTCTATCGACAATCTCGGGCTCCAATCCCAACCTATCTACCAGGTCACTAGATATGAAAGAACTGGAAGCTCCGGTATCAAATAAAACTCTAACAGGAACATCATAAACAGAAAGCATACCTTGAATGACGACATTCTTTCCCTTCTCCGCCGCAGTTGGGGCATTCGACGAAGAAGGAATAGCATTGAGAGCATATGCTTTCACCATTTGCTTTTCTTTAGGGGGCTGTGGACACTTGTCCTTGTGATGTCCCATTTGGCCACAGTTGAAGCACTTCCTGTCCGCTGGCTTGGACCGACAATTACTAGCATAATGGCCCTTCTTACCATAGCTGAAGCACTCCACATCTTGCTTATTCTTTTTCTTCTGGCCATCCTTAGTCTGATTCTGCTTTCTCTTATTCTGGGAACCACCCTTGCCTCCACCACTTGCTTGTGGCTTTGGCTCATCTGCGGATGCAACCTCAGTCTTCGGCTTAGGGTAGAGACTTTCTGATCTTAATGCTTTCCCCATAATCGATTCAAACGTCTCATCGATGTGGTTAATAAGCCTTTCCCCTAAGTACTGATCTAAACCAGTTATGAATTTCTCATTCTTCTTTTCAGCAGTATCAATAAGAGATAACCCATACTTCGACAAAGTGTCGAATTCAGCAATGTACTCCGAGACAGCCCTGCCATTCTGCTTGAGCTCCAAGAATTTCTTAAACAGCACTGACTTCTGAGCAGCTGGAATGAACTTCTCGCTAAAGCGAGCCTTAAACTGCTCACAAGTAATCTGATCTTTGGGAGTAGCTGCCTTTATAGCATTCCACCAATTCATTGCCCGCCCTTGCAGCTGACGGGACGCTAGCTTTCTCTTCATCGCATCCTCGATACCCAAATCCTCGAAGATATGTTCGCAACTATCCAACCAATCCTGAACATCCGTGGCCGACTCTGTTCCATGGAACGACTTCCCACCAAGACTAGTATAATCCTTATTCATCTTGGCGAAGTCGACTCTTGGCGCCTGCACTATTGGACCACCACCATTCCCACCATTGGGAGCTGCCCTCTGTACATCTCTAAGCATCTCTCTCATGAGGTCAGTAAACATCGTCCTCATGTCAGCATCATTCCCATTATTGGCTCCCCTACCAGCACCTCTAGTATATCGGCTCATCGTCAATCTGAAAAAGGAAACGATTAACGACTCCATAGTGGTGCTAGTGCAGTACGACTTCATCCTTATACTAGTAATAGTATATATATATATATAGCTTTTAAAAACCAAAGTAATCACAAATACGCTCTCTCGTATACGTATATTATCTCTCCCGGATAACTTCCCTAGGTTAACTACGCAACCTAGAGCTCTGATACCAAGTGTGACGGCCCGCCCCGCACCAACCGACATTTACTCCAAAAGTGCGCTGTACACATGTCTAGTTAGCATGGTACGGTCGCCAAAGAAGGGAAAGAAGGGAATGAACTAATCAAGGAACCTGTAGAATGTCTCACAGCGCATGGAATAAATATAATAATAACATACTTGACATAAAACAGGTGAGACAGTGCATAAGCTGATAACTAAAATCAACATCAACATTAGAGCAGCGGAAATCCAAATACAGCTTATTACAACTTTTCAAATTTACTGTCTCTAACAAAAGAAAGCTAAAGTAGAAGATGCACCACCAATGCCCAAGCAGTGATCTTCAACAACACAGGGAGAATACTATATATATATTACGTGGAAGCCTCCTGCTCGTCTCCGGATCATCTACCCGTGCCTCACCAGCTAACCTGTCTCTAGTCTGCTCGTGTGAGCACCCAGAGTAATAAGAGGAGACATAAAACTCTGGGTCAGACATAAAGCCTGGTATGAGCGATTAGCAACTAAACAGAATAATAACAGGTATACTAAACCATACCTGAACCTGCAACCAAAGAGTTAGTACTACATACCGTACAGTACTCTAAGGTGCCATAATAAAGAGTGTAAGAATACGGGGGTGGGGTGTGCATGTCATAATGATAGCAAACAAATCAACCATAGCAATCATCCTCACATTTCTCACTCAGTGCGTAAAGTATACGATATCCACCACTTTGGAACACTAGACAAATTGAGGTAACGACGAATTCCGACTTGTAGAAACCCTGCTATAACCAAGCTAAACACATGGAGTCATGACCAAACATTTCAATGACCCATCACATTGGTCGTAGCCCTTGGTCCTACCAATGCCATAATGGCCCTGAATCCGCCTTCGTCCTTCCTACCATAGTGGTCCAAAGCTATAGGCATCGATAACCCCTTAAGACGCGTCCCGCAGCAAAGCCCAATCATGAAGCGAACTCGTTGATTCCCATCTGGATCTTGAGCTCTAGCTTCTCATTTGGACTTCCTTTGCATCTCGGGTTTGGTCGAATTGGAGTGGGTCTTCAGAAGAGTTGTCGTGCAGTACCAGCCCTAGGATTCGGTTCGGTTCGATAGTAGTTACTCCCGTCGGTTCGGTTCGGTCCTCCTTCCTTTTCACCTTTCCATTCGGTTCGGGTCGGGTACTTCACTTCGGGTCGGGTCGGTGTCCTCCTCCGGGTCGGGTCGGGTTGTTGTCTTCTTTCCAGTTCATGCTCCTTCTCCGATCAGCTCCCTCGTTTTCCATCTACTCCGATCCGATCCGATCCCTTCGCCTTACTCCAGTCGTAGCCTTCTATTCTTAAGTCGATCCGATCTGGCCTCCATTATTCTTCCGATTCGATCCGCTCTCTCCTACTCCGATCCGATCCTGCTCCATAGTTCTGATCCGATCCACTCTCTCCTACTCCGATTTTAAGCAGTGGCCTTCCTTCTTGCCAAATTTCTTTTGTGCCAGGTTCCAGTTCGGGTCGGGTTCCTTGCCCAGGTTTCCTATCCGATCCGATCCGAAACCCTGCACAACTTTCTGCAACTTTTCCAGCAACTTGTTTACGCCATTTGACGACGTTTTCGACAAATCTAACTATTCTAATCAATCACAAATCATGTCAAATAGTCATAACAACATAGCAAACTAACCACAAAGACCAAAACAATGAATTTACATGTCAAAATGGATCAAATGTGCCCAAAACCCCTTATTTTCCCTTAAGCATGTTTAAGTAAATCTAATCATAGGGTTAACAAAACTCAATCAAATTAAAACAAATTTCTACCAGAGGCATAAAATATTATTTAAGAATTTCTAAACATTTTTCCAGAATTTATTAGTGTATAAATCCGCTAATCCTCACTAATTACCCTTAATTACCGTAATTAGTGCAAAAACTATGCAAACCACTCACCTTGGCCACAAATGAAACACCAAATATGAAATACTCTCTGTTTGGGTCGAATTCCTATGTATAGCAGCAGCTCCAACCTCGCTCTGTTGCTATTTGGCCTTGTTTTGATGTAGTTTAGGCTTAATCTTCACTAAAAATGTGTTTTAGAGTGGTTTTAGAGGATGGAAGCCATTACTAAGGTCTCAAGAAGGTTTGTGGCGGCTCAAAACTGAAATGAAAGTGATTTCCTAACCCTAATCAGTCCTCCTATACCTCTAAACCCGAAATTCCCCTTTGGGCCTAGCTGCTAATCACCCGGTTAAGCCCAATTAAGTTGTTTTTCACCATCTGAAACTTGTTTCAGCCATATCTCCCAAACGGTGAGTCCGTTTGGCTAATGTGACCACTCTACGGAAAGAGAAACCATCATCCGGAGCCAATAGAAGTGGTTTTAAGTCAAAATTCCTTTCCAGTCAAAAGTTATGGCCAAAACAGTGCCAACTAGGGGTAAAATGGTCATTTAAAAATCGAGAAAAATCATGAATAGGGGAAATGACCACAATAGTCGTCTCCCAAAGTTACATGACCATACGACTTCGTATGTGAAAGAAATAAATATTCTACGGTCCTATGATGCGTAGAATACGGGTCGTTACAACAGTGTGGGCATTAAAATGAAATAATAACGCTCATCGCAGCCTGTCAATCTATCAATTGACATACGAATAAACATTGGAACGGGTGTATATCAATTATCATCCCAATACCCGTGTGGGGTTTTCAGCCAACAATAGTACATATAATTAAATAATTGGTTAATGAATTTAACCAATTTTAATACTATCAACATGTTGGTAATGATGGACAAAATTGACATTTTATTCCTAATGTCGCACTAAAATATAAATCTGACTCGCATAATTTCTTTTACATTTCTGATATATAATAGGATGTAATTTATTTATATGACATTATTGTGGACGACAAATAAAAGATAATTTACATTATACTTAATTTGTATGTAATTATTCTTAACGTAAAAGAAATAATCTCATTTGTATGTATTTTAAGGTATAACTCAACGCATAAAATGTTTATTTTAAATTGCATACAAATTCGAACGTATGCTTTACCATATAGAAACGTCACTTTAACTCGCCTATACATTCTAATATATATTTTGACCAGTAACATGATTCTTATGACTGAATATAAGTTCCAATGTAAGTTTGCAAATAAAAAAAGATTTTTATATTTGTATATAAATTCTCTTGTATTTTATGCAAATAAAAATGATTATTATATTTGCATGTAAATTTTATTGTGTGCTATACAAATAAAAATGATTATTTTATTTGCATATAAATTCTATCTCAATAAAATGTATAAGAAGAGTGATACATTCATTTGTCGACAATTCAATTTTATCAAAATGTTATTTGTGTTTAATTCTTATTTGACAAAAATGTCCTTTTTGGGTTTCAATCAATATAATTTGACAAAATGAGTGTTTGATTCAACTAATATAAATTGACAAAAGTGATTATTTTGTTTCAACCTTTTTAAAATGACAAAATTAAATAAATTTTGTCTCATTCTATTTAAATGATAAAAATGTATTTTTTTGTATTGCAACAAAAGGACAAATAAACCTTCTCTATCTTTTTACTCTTTTTATTGAAGCCAAGATGACACTAAAAATATACCTTCTAAATTCTAATCTTTTTATTTTAATCTATGATGAAAATAAAATCATTTTATTTATTTTAACAAAATTACAACTACGATGAATTCATTATATCGTAATCCTTTTATTTATTCTAGTTTAAAAGTAAAAATGATATTTTTAATCCTGTTCATTTATTTATATCTAAATTGTAATAAAAGTGTAACTTCTTAAACTATGCTTTTTATTTGCATCTAACATGCAAATAAAAATGTAATATTTTAATTTATGATTTATTTGCATCAAGGAATGCAAATAAAAATACAACTTTTATCTTCATGTTTTGTTTGCATCCAAGAATGCAAATAAAAATGCAACCTTCTAATTCAAGGTTTTATTTGCAATAAGAAATGCGAATAAAAATTCAACCTTTAATTCATTATTTTATTTGCATCAAGGAATGCAAATAAATATGCAACTTTTAATTTCATAGTTTATTTGCATCAAAGAATGCAAATAAAAATTCAACTTTTAAATACGATGTTTATTTGCATCATAGAATGCAAATAAAAATTTAACTTTTAATACTATGTTTATTTGCATTAAGGAATGCAAATAAAATAAGACTTTTTATTGCAATGTTTTATTTGCATCAAAGAATGCAAATACAATTTCAAATTTTAATACGATGATTTATTTGCATCAAAGAATGCAAAAGAAAATGTGACTATTAAATACGTTGTTTATTTGCATCAAAGAATGCAAATGAAAATATAATCTTTCAACTACGATGTTATTTGCATCTTAATATGCAAATAAAAATATAACCTTTTAACTATGTTGTTTATTTGCATCTAAATATGCAAATAAAATATAACCTTTTAACTATGTTGTGTTTGCAACTTAATTTACAAACAATAATGTAACCTTTTAAATCATATTTTTATTTCTATCCAATAAACAAAATAAAAATGTAATATTCATTCTAATGTTTATGTTTACATCTAAAATGCAAGCAAAATGTAATTTTAATTTTGATGTTTTATTTGCATCTAAGATTTGCAAACAAAAATATGATTTTAATTATTTCAATGCATATTTGCGTTAGAGAATGCAAATAAAAGAATATTTTATATTCCAATATATATTTGCATAAAAGAATGCAAATAAGAGAGCATTTTTTCTATTTCTATGTATATTTGCATAAAAGAATGCAAATAAAAGTACATTTTATATTTCTATGTATATTTGCATAAACGAATGCAAATAAAAGAACCATCTTTATTTATATAAATTCTTTTTATTGTAAACAACATTACATATAAATGTAATCTTTTACTTTTATTCAATTACATGAAAAATGTATGTTTTACTTTTAAATCTAATTACATCAAAAATGTAACTTTCATTTCTTTAATCTTATTCACATTAAAAATGTTTCCTTTCTTTTATAACAAACATAACGGTGAAAATATTCATTCCATTATTAACACATGATGGTGCAAAATGTTCATTTCTACATTATCACATAACGGTGTAAAAATAATGTCAATTTCTAAACTAACACATAACGGTGTAAAAAATTGTTCATCACATTTCTAACAAATGACTGTGCAAAATAATGTCAATTTCATTTTAACAAGTGACAGTGCAAAATAATGTCAATTTCATTTTAACAAGTGACTGAAAGGACCCGTAACTTCCCCGTTAAGGAAAGAGCGGATACTTTGAGAACAACACACAAAAGGATGCAAACAGAAGAACATTTCATTGTTAATTGCAACAATTCCATCAGAATACAAGAATATGCAGAGTATGAATAAATATTACACAGAAAAATATCAGAGATTTAAATTACATTTAAATACATCGCAGCGGAAAAATAATACAAAACACAACTGAAAGTAATACACGGATACAGAGCTTTCCGAGTATCGATCCAGCTGTAAACCAGGTTCCTGTGAATATAAATCTGCAAAACCAAAACTACTAGCTGCCCATGTCAAAATAAGGGCACCCAGAGTTTAGGTTAAAACAATAAACTCCAGGTCAGTCATGGGACTGGTGTGAGAACTAAAACAGTTATTAATCTTTATTTTAAAGTTAGGCAAATCAAGGGACCACGCTGTATAACACGGAACGAGTTTCCTCCTAAGAACACCAGTGCATAAAACAACAGCGCAATGCTAAATAAAGAAAACTGAAGCTATTATAAGACCCAGGTCCCATCACACAATACAACACAAGCCGGAGGATAGGGTTTTACCTTATAATAGACAAAGCATGCTTGATACGTTAAAAACAAATCATTGGTACTATTATAAGTGTATAGTGTCAAAACAATTTCAATCATAAATATCAATTATAGACGGCATGGGTACCATATATCATGTCGCCATACTAGGCTCTACAATCAAAACCGCAAAGTCACGTATTTGGAAATTGGATTTCCATCTATGAACCGAGGCCTGGGATCGTCCTCTACCGATTCGAGACAATATAGCCCATGTCTCAGGCAAGCGCGCAGACAAGCCTTGGATCGTCAGGGCCAGTCCACCGATGTGGATTATTATGCCTGAACACTACGTTTCCCCGCCCTTTGGGACATAAATGAGCCCAATGGCTCCATCGGCTCCACATAGTCACCGATATATCCGAGGTGCCTCGCAATAGCAACAACCACATAAGTCAAACTCGTCAGGGCGTGTAAAACCACTGGCGCCACTTCTAGCTAGAAGGAAACGAATGCCCTCCCTGAGGTCCTCTCCCGTTTCTGGTTCACAACCGGGGTGTGAGGCTCGCGAATCAACGCTACACAAAGCTATGCCACACAGGCCGTGCTTTGATCACCAACCACAAGACTTTGCTTTTCAACAAAAGCCTTGATCATTTGCCACCTAGGCATGTCACACAGGCAATTCACTCCATGCGATTGATATCCACCAATATATAACCTCTAAGCTCATACGTCTCAGAGAAGGGCATTAAGCAAGAGAATAAATTCTCCGCCGCTAAACAGATATATATTTAATAGAAATCAATCACACAGAATAAAATCCAATGTCAGACACACATTCCATTTACAAGTCCGTTCTGGGTCTGAACGAAACCGGAGGCACCTTGTACCTCACATATCCATCGATCTCCAAGTATGTCTGGACGACCACTAACTGATTCCCTCCTCTTGGGTGTACGACCCAATCAAGATCATCAGTAATCACCCAAACGACGTGAAGACCTCTGGTCTTCGACCACCGTCTTCATCCTCGACACCACGTCGAATCAGTTATTCAGAATCGGATAAACCCGGTCTTTCTGAATAAATCGCGTATATAATAAACAAGTGTTACACAAACACAACATACGCCTCATTCCAATTCATCAGTCACTAACCGTAAATTAGTAATAGAACAACTCCCCAAATATTAACCCCGAAGGCCGAAACCAACATCAGATCAGTAACCAGGAAACCATTCATCTTAACAAATTTTCACTTAGTTTCTAAATTTCACATTCTTAGGGAAAGGTTCCCATTAATTTTATCAAAGATAAATTCTTTAAATTTAATCTTTAACCTTCTTTTGAATATCAGTTCAAACCAAATTATGGTTTATCCAAACTAGTCGGGATTAACGAACCTTACCAAAGTAATCATTTGTTTTAATTTCCCAATCCCAACCTATTCATCCCATGAAGTAAAACAGGTCATACTTCATATCTAACACCACAGTGTTATCGGTAAATTCAATTACCATTTCACGTTCAAATCTAATTAAAGAATTAACTATCGCCTGGAGCAAAACTAGTGATACTCCATTCTCGATCATTTCAATCAAATTAAAGATTCATTAAAACTCCAATTGGTTTTAATTTTCCCAAAAATCAATATTAATGATTGTTTAACTTGGGAAATCATATCCTGTCTTTAACTAGGTTAAAGAACCAATGTAATTTAAAACATGGTTCACAATAAACCCAAAATCACATTCCATTCTATCAGCCTTTAACCGTAAATTAGCAAGTGAACTATTCCCTAAGTATTAACCCCGAAGGCCGAAACCAACACCAGATCAATACCCAGGAGACCATTCAACTTAACTAATCTCCAGTTAGTTTCTGATTTTCTTAACTCCATTGAGTCTAAGAACAGTATTATTGAAGATACCATTCACGACAAACCTAAATCACATTTGATATTAAATACAAGGCTCTGAATAGAATATATATCGGCTTATATTCAATATCAAATTCTACGACCAACAAATATCGTATTGGAAATAACGATATAAATATATCTTTCAAATTTCCATAACAATATCTGTATAATCACGAAATCCAACATCGAAATATTCCAAAGTCAATATCGATTCAAATCTATTCCAATTCAATTATTGGAAATTCTGGTTATTTTCAAAACCATTTCAGATCCACTTTATTTATTTTAAAAATAAATAGAATTATAATTCCAGTTCAAAACTAATTCATTTCGATAAAAATCTATTTTTATCTTTTCAAATATGAATTTTTTCATCCCAATTCTTCACAAATCATTTCTTATGATTTTACACAAATTATTACTATTTTTAATAATTTTATCAAGGCCCGTACAGTCGATTTCCATCAACGGCCATCGAACTGCACTTACAACGACCTTTTCCAAATTTGATTTGGACATAATTCCAAATCCAACCATTATATTTCAAATCTTTAATATTCATTAGAAAGCTATTTTCGATACAAACCCAATGGTTCCGGTTTTAGGAGAATCCGACGGTCGGATCTCCCGTAATATCCATTCGAAGTCAATGGTCGAAATTCGTGAACTGCTGCGGCGCGGCGCGTTCTATTCAGGCCATTATATTATATATATAATATATACTTCGTCGATTTACTTTCAAAACGTATTTTCGAAATCGTTTTAAATTCGTTTTCAAAACGATTTCAACTTCGTATTCAATTTCTAATCAAAATTGAATATTCCATATCATCGATATACGAATGATAATATTTTCAAAACGTTATATTTTGAAATCACTTCCTTTTCTATATTCATTATAAAAATGAATAAAATCGATATAAATATCGTTCACGTCAAAATGGCGTAAATCTAATCAACACGGCTTTTATTCAATACAGGAATGTTTATTCTATTCAACACATGAATATTTATTTTTCTATTCAACACATGAATTTATACTTCTATTCAACACATGAATTTCTACTTCTATTCAACACATGAATATTTATTTTTCTATTCAACACATGAATATATACTTCTATTTAACACATTTTAAATACTCAAAATTCACTAAAATTTCCAAAATAAAATTTTTAAATTGGCTCAGATTTCCGGGTTATTACAGTGACGGTGCAAAATAATGTCAATTTCATTCAACAAAATCCATGAATATTTTCATTCTTAACAGAATGATAGTGAAAATCATTCTTCTCTTTTTAACAAAAATGATATCTTTTTAAATTTTCAAAACAAAGACAAAATGATATTTTTTTACATTTTCAAAACAAAGACAAAATGATATCTTTTTACATTTTCAAAACAAAGACAAAATGATATTTTTTTTACATTTACAAAACAAAGACAAAATGATTTTTTTTTTCATTTTCAAAACAAAGACAAAATGATATTTTTTACATTTTCAAAACAAAGACAAAATGATATTTTTTTTATAAACAAAAGTAAACACTTTTATTTTACAAACAAAAGTGAATTCATTTACTGTAATAACCCGGAAAATCTGAGCCAGTTTAAATTTTTTAATTTGGCTATTTTAGTGGATTTTAAATATTTAAAATAAATTATTTTAAATAGTAACGACGAAAATTAGTTTGAATCGATGTTTGAAAATAAATATAATTATTTTAAATTATCAACAAGGCCTGAAATGGCGCAGCAGTTTCAAAATTTCAATTCAAACTTTGACTGACTGTACCGGGTGCAAAATAAAACGGATTTTAGTGAAACCAAAAATATTTAAATCTTTTAGTGAATATCTTTCTAACGAATCTGAAAAATCGAAGTTTCATAGCGGGGATAAAAATTTATGGCCAAATGAATTTTCAGAATGGTTGTTAAAGAGAATATATCGCCCTTGAAAATAGACATTTTGCAAACGACCTCGGAATTCGACGAAACCACTTTTGTTGGATCGGGGATGTCAAAATATTGCTAGGTTTCAAATTTCATAACTTTTGAAGTTAACATGTGAGCGTGGCAAAGGAAAATGTGTTTGGTGAATTTCTGTTAAATTGGATCCACCAGAGGCCATTTTGCAAACGGTCTCAGAATTCGACGAAACTAGTTTTGTTCGGACCGTATCATCAAAACATAGCTAGATTTATTTTTTGGGAATTTTTGGGATCAGTATGTGGCCCTGGCAAATTGAAATGTACGTTCAAATCAAATATTGAATGTTTTATATTTTAATTTCAAAAAAAACTGTCCGAAACAGTCGAATTGGCCTACGAAACATATTCCATTGTGTTCAGAATGGGGGTATTTAGCTAGGGACGACAGTCATTGGGTTCGGATTGGAGTTCGTATGAACGGATGGGTATTTTCGGAATTTAAGGAATTAAAAATAATTTAAAATAAAGGTGGGCCAATCACATTTCGTCTTCTCTTCTGAAATCGTCCATAACCCTCACGACGAAAGGCGACTGGAGCTCAAAGCTTCTCTCCTCCACAACGCACGGTCCACTCAACGAAACCACCTGATTTTTATGGCAATTTTGTAAAGTATCTCGCGTTTTTCAAATCTAAACCATTCTGGACTTCTCTCGTTGCGTGATGGTGGAGAATCGGCCCTAGGAAGTCCGCTCGCCTTGTGTCGATTATCTCCTCCGCCGTGGCATCGGACTGGACCCCACCACCACCCCTGGACGCGGATTTCGAGGCTCAACGGCGTAGCGCTAGTAGATCGGCCTCATACTACACCGTTCGATCGCAAAATGAAAACCTAGTTTGGAACTGGTTTAAAAGGTATACGACCTTATTAAATTTAAAGGAAAACAATACTTTAAAGCGCTACGGTTTATGATTTACAATAAAAATCATATCTTTTTGCTATGTTGTCGAAATCCAGTGAAACAAGAGACAGTGGACTCGTGCGGACGTCTTCTACATTCTAGAAGAGACCGGATATTTTTCTGAGCTGTAATACCCCGTAATTCGGTTAATATTAATATTCACAAATTAAAGAATAACTAATATCAGACGTGAGAATTGTGGGAAACGGGTTGCGCCATTGTGTTCGTCTCGGAATTCTGGTCGAAATAGAGTCCGAGTTTGCGTGAATTGGACTTCGTATGAAGAAGTTATGGCCATCGGAAGTTTCAGAAAATTCAAAATAGCTCGCAGGAAATTCAAAAATTCAAACTGAAAGTGCAGAAGCGGCCTGGGCGGGAATTTTCCCGCCCAGGCAGGTCGACTGGGGGGTCGACACTAGTGTCGACCTGCCCCCCCAGGTCGACTATAGTGTCGACCTGGGTGTCGACCTGGGTCTGGCGGCTAGTGTTTTTGACTGGGCCTGTTTTTGACTGAGTGATGACCCATTAGGGTTTTGAACTAATCTGGTTGGCTGGGATTAGTTCTGAATTGATCTGACGGTCTAAATGAATCCTAAACTCTATGAATACCTAGGTAGTCTCTCACCCTAATTCATAAGAAAAATAGAATAGCTACCGCCATACCGCCGCTATGGAACTTAGTGGAGTCGCCGCCAACTAAGAAGGAAGAAAAGCTAATTCAATTCTAATTCTAATCAACTCTAAAGCAAAGAAAGACTCTCTTTTCTTCTCTAAATTGTGAGTATGATAGTCTTAACAAGATTATTATCATTTTAATTAGGTTAAGTCATGAATGGATTATGAGTAGATGATGTGAATTGTCGTATATGTTATCATGTATGTTATTAATCCTATGCTATGTGGTGATGATATCCTATATGTTGTAAATCATGCTATGATGATGTTATGTATGTTGAAGTTTCTATGCTAAGTTGTGATGAATCATACATGTTAAAAAAGCCATGATGTTACTATCTATGCTAGTTCGTTCATATTAACTAAATCATCATGTTTGGGCTATGTTGATCTATATGACAAGTCACATATGCAAGTTAGATTGATTAGAAAGGTTATGAACATATGCCATGACATCTATTATGACATCTAGAATTATGCTATGACATATGTGATATCCTATGCTAGTTCACACCATCATTATGTTGCCTAAAAACCCCATATGCAAGTTTATGTATAGATTTGGGCTATGATCATATCATGTAAATTATGACATTTAACAAGTTGACACCTTTTGATCCTTAACATGTGTAGTTTATGCAAGTTTCACCCCTATTATGATTAGATTTATTTTAATTGTCTATATGTTAATTTATCTTTGTGCTATGTGTTAGACTATTCAAGTCTAGCCTATATTATGCGTTGAATAAGCGAACGTATAAACGTGGGGTAGGGGTAATATTAAGGATTTAATAATAAAGATGTTGGGGTGCAATTGATATGATTTTGCATGCCATGAGTGGATGACCATAATTGAGTCAATTATGGACATCAATAAAAGTGGACTTAATTAATAATTTGGATAGGGAATTATTAAAACTGGGGTAAAAGGTTATAAGTGATAATCAATGCTTAGGACACGAGGTTGGACTCGTTTGTGACGTAAACCTGCCCGGACCCGCCCGGCAAATCCAGTGGTCACAAACGTCAGCCCAATGTGAGAGGTCCTAGGCCTAAACTAAAGCATAACAGTTGTAAAGACACGAGGTTAGACTCTTTTATGGTGTAAGACTGCCCAGAACCGCCCGGCAAATCCAGCTGCCATAAAAGCCAGTCTAATGTGAGAGGTCTTTATGAGGTTATGGCCTGAATGAATTAAGAAATACTTAACCAGATAAACATGTAAAGTGGGACATGGGGGTTAAGTAGGTGCCTTGGGTGGCATGAGGAATCTAGTGGGTGCCCTTAGCGGCATGTGAAATACGATTAGTAAGACTTAACCAAACACACATGTAAATGAACATGACTAAGAGGGTTAAGTGGGATATACTAGTGGTGACAAGCTTAGGTGGGTAGCTTGTGGGGGCCCATTTCAACCAGTATCCCAAATGTATCTTTGTGGGCTCGACCCAAGTCGAGGACGGGACACGCATACTGGGTTTGACTATAAGAGGCCAAAACGGGGAGCGGTGGCAACGCAAGTCCAACGGGTTTCATATGCGTGTGTGGACCCGGGCTGGTAGGTAAGACGTTGTTGCATCGTCTAGGTATAAGCCATGCATTCTCAAGTTGTATCGGGTTGCCACTTTAGGGGAGTGATACACCCCACTGTGGGGCCAACACGGGTATCTACGAGTAGGGAGCCGATCGAAAGTGGGTAGTGGGGTACACCTAGTGGAGATAGGGGCAGACGGCACCTATGTAGTCAGCTAGGGGTACGTAAGGCTATTTATATGTTTCTGCGTGAAGCAAGTGGGATCAACCTTTAGGGTGACTGGTGCGGTGCAGTGTAGTAATGTGCGGTGTAGTGTAGTAATGTGCGGTGCAGTGAAGTAATTATTCGTTAATAATTAGGTGTGCCTTTACCGTTATCTTTAACGTTATCCTAAACGTCATCTTTATCTGCTCATTCCATACCTAATAGTTCATAGACATTTACTTGTCTTCCAGCTTATGCATTAGTCTAGTTATTTTGATAGTAGTATTGTTAGAATTATCATACTCGCCAGACTTTATGTCTGACCCCCTACAGTTCTATCCTTTTTCCCCCTCCAGGTCCTCAGGTTGGGCCCAGCTCTAGTGGAGTTTGATTGGATTGCTTCATCTCTCTTTGGAAAGCTTGGACCGTTGAAGTAAAGTCCAGCTTGTTATCTTTTAATGGCTATTTATGTAATGGGATTATGTATTTTGTTTTTATGAAGATGGATATTGTACTTGGCTATGATCTATGGTTTTATGATGTAACAAACATGTTTAATTTTCGCTGCAATTTTATGAAGTTTTAGATTTCCAAGTACTATTTATTATCTGTCTTGTTGTAAATTTTCTGTTTTATATTCACATATAACCTCCATGGAAGTTAATGCATTCCCTTTGTGAGTGATATTAATGGACGTGGGGTGTTACACGTGGTATCAGAGCTTAAGGTTACCAGAACAGATAATGTTTTTTTAGAAAAACTATTTTTCTAAAGTATTTTTGGAAGAAGTGCTTTCAAAAACATGTTTTAATGAGAAATTTAAAGAGGAAAATTTTTAATAAAAACATAATCCCCAATAGCTATATATCTTTATCTTTCGAATTCTCCATTTTGAATCTTTCCTTTTTCGTTTCAGCATGGCTGAAGATCTTAACCTACCTGACGGTGTAACGATACCAGGATGGTATAGGAGGTTGTTAGAGGCTAGGGCCGCCGCAAGTCCGGCCAATGTTCCTCCACCACCAGTTGCACCCATTCCACCTCCTCCTCCTCCTCGCATAGATACTTTTGCAAAGACGTGCAAGGAATTTAAGGCTATGGGTGGAAAACCCTTTCAAGGGTCAGAAACGTTCGTGGAAGCTAGAGATTGGCTTAGGGAGGTGGAAGAATTGCTAGAAATCTTTGAAGTGGAAGAAGGGAGGAGAGTTAAATTAGCAGCTTGGTTGATGAAGGGAGAGGCCTCGTTCTGGTGGGAGGTCAATAATGGGGAGCGTCCTGTTGATTCTTGGGCATATTTTAGGCGTAGGTTTGAGGCGAAGTTTTTCTCAAGGGCAGAAGAGAATCTATATATGGAAAAGTTCTTGACGTTGAAGCAAGGAAGCTCATATGTGAAAGAATATGTTAACAAATTTAATCAGTTAGCAAGGTTTGGCTTGGACTTAGTGAACAGGCCGGAGAAGAAGGCACTTAGGTTCGTAAATGGATTGAATGAACCGTTGCAAGGGTTGGCTATGACCCACATCCCTATGGGGGCCACCTTTGAGAAGCTTGTAGACATGGCACTCATGCACGAGGAGAAAAGCGCTAAAGTTGATAAGACACCCGAGAAGAAAGGGGATCAGAAGAAACCCCAACAGCAAAACAAGAAGGGTGGCAAAGACAATAACGGCAAGGGAAAGAAGAAATGCTTTAACTATGGGACACCAGGCCATCTCAGCAAGGATTACCGAAAGAAAAAGAAGACTGGCTGTTTCCACTATGGCGAATCGGGACATCTATTGAAGGACTGCCCAAAGAAGGGGCAGAGGGCAGGAGCTACCTCGGGAGGACAGGTGCAGGCTCTTATGGCACCAGGGCAGGCAAGGGGACAAGTTCAGGCTCTCACGGTCCCACCGCTGCAAGAACGAGGTAGAACCATTTTTGTTGAAAGCTTAGTTTTTCTGTTTGATCGTCCTGTCCGTACCTTATTCGATTCGGGTGCATCGCATTCGTTTATCTCTACATCATTAGTTGAATCACTACACTTAAACACCAGTTTAGTAGAGGATCCCTTAGTTGTTTCGAATCCAATTGGGGGCTCAGCTCATTTGTCCATGATATGTTTGGATTTGAAAATTTCTATACTTAGCGTTGAGTTTAGATGTGATGCTTATGTGTTGGGCTTCACGGTCTATGGGCTAATTTTAGGAATGGATTGGTTATCCAGAAATGGGGCCGTTCTTGATTGTGAAAGGAGAGTAGTTAGGCTCATGACTCGCCTTGGTAACGCTCTCGAAATCTTTTGTAATCCCATCGATTCCGTTATGCTAAGGTATTTAGAATCGCTTGACGCGTCTGAGGAAAATCTACAATCTGTTAGAGTGGTCCGGGAATATTCAGATGTGTTTGAGGAGGTGAAGGGCTTGCCTCCGAAGCGGGAGATAGATTTTCGAATATATCTTGTGGATAATGCGAAACCAGTATCTTTACCAGTACGCCACATGGCTCCACATGAAAGGAGGGAACTCGATAAGCAAGTGAAGGAGTTGCTTGAGAAGGGGTTCATAAGACGAAGTATATCGGAGTGGGGTGCTCCAGTAGTATTTGCCACGAAGGCGGATGGGTCCCTTAGACTTTGTGTGGACTATAGAGAACTAAATAAGCTTACTAAGAAGAACAGACACCCACTGCCGTGGACTGACGATCTCTTCGATCAGTTAGTTGGCGCCTCAGTGTTTTCGCAGTTGGACTTAGCCACTGGTTTCCATCAGTTGAGAGTGGCTGAGGATAGCATTGACAAGACTGCCTTTAGGACTCCGGACGGTTTCTATGAATGGCTAGTGATGCCCTTCGGTTTGACAAACGTCCCCGCATAATTTGTTGATTTGATGAGTAGGGTGTTTAGGGAGTACCTTAACAAATTCGTGGTAATCTTTGTAGACGATATCCTGATCTTTTCTAAGGATGAAGAAGAGCATGCCCTACATCTTAGGGATGTGTTGGAGACCCTACGAGCACATAACCTTAAAGCTAAATTTTCTAAGTGTCACTTCTGGAGGAAGGAAGTACGATTCTTAGGGCATGTGGTTTCCAAAGAAGGGATAGCCGTGGATCCCGCGAAGGTGGTGGCCATCCAAGATTGGAAGGTCCCTAAAAATGCTACCGAAGTGAGAAGTTTCTTGGGGTTGGCTGGCTACTATAGGAAGTTTATCAAAGACTTCGCAAAGATATCAGCTCCATTGACACGCTTGACGAAGAAGAACTTAGTCTTCGAGTGGGACGTAGATTGTGATGATGCGTTCCAACGTTTGAAGAGAGCTTTGACTTCAGCCCCAGTCTTAGTATTGCCAGACGGGAGTAAGCCGTTTACTGTTTATACTGACGCTTGTGGGACGGGACTAGGCGTAGTCCTAATGCAAGAGGGTAGGGTAATAGCCTATGGTGGAAGGCAGTTGAGAGCGCATGAGAAGAATTACCCTACACATGACCTAGAGTTGGCCGCTATTGTTTTCGCACTTAAGTCTTGGCATCATTATCTTCTTGGCGAAAGATTCGAATTATTCACTGACCACAAATCGCTAAAATATTTATTCTCTCAAAAGGACTTGAACTTAAGGCAGCAAGGGTGGATGGAATTTTTAGCATCCTACGACTTCAAGATAACATATACCCCTGGCAAGGGTAACGTAGTGGCAGATGCCTTAAGTAGAAAAAGATTATCCTTAAGTCCTTTGTTTGTTGAGCGGTGAAGCTTAGAATTCATTTCGATGTTTGACTTTAGACCTTCTATTGACTTTGTACCCGGTTTACTAGCATCCTTGGAGGTCAGACCTACACTTTTGGGACGGATTGGCAAGGCACAGCGAGACGACCCGCAGTTGGTTGAGTTAGTAGAAAAGCTCAAAGGAGGGGAGTCATCAAGCCATCTCCGTAGGTATACCCTAGATGATAAGGGTTGGTTACGTAGGGACGGTAGACTTTGTGTACCAAAAGACGATGACCTAAGGAAGACTATTCTTGACGAAGCACATCGTTCAAAGATGACCATTCATCCCGGCGGGGACAAAATGTACATGGACATGAGACGAGTTTACTTTTGGGCCGGTATGAAGAGGGATGTAGCCGAGTATGTCGCTAGATGCTTGGTGTGCCAACAAGTAAAAGCGGAGCAAAAGAAACCCGGTGGGTTGCTTCACCCATTGGAGGTGCCACTATGGAAGTAGGAAAGCGTCTCGATGGATTTTGTGGATGGATTACCGCGATCGAGGAAGGGTAATACGGGGATTTGGGTTATAGTAGACAGACTTACTAAGAGCGCCCATTTCATTCCCGTGAAGAGTAAGAGGACGGCTTTATGGTTAGCTTCTGTATATGTCCGAGAAATAGTTCGTTTGCACGGTGTTCCTTCTAGCATAGTGAGCGACCGCGATCCTATTTTCACTAGCGAATTTTGGAGAAGCTTACAAGAGGCGGTAGGGACTCAGTTATGTTTGAGCACTGTATATCATCCTCAGACGGACGGCCAAACCGAGAGGGTGAATCACATTCTAGAGGATCTTTTGAGACTATATATCCTAGACTTTGGGGGTACATGGGAAGAGCATCTTCCATTGGTAGAGTTCGCATATAATAACAGCTTTCAGTCCAGCATTGGCATGGCACCATTCGAAGCTCTTTACGGACGACCTTGTCGTTCACCTACATGTTGATGGGAATCTACGGATAAGATCTTACTTGGGCCTGATATGATTAGGGAGACTTCGGAGAAGATCGACTTGATTCGAAGTAGGATGAAAGCAGCGCAAGATAGGCAGAAATCTTATGCGGATAAGAGAAGGACAGATCTCGAGTTTGAGGTTGGGGATATGGTCTTTGTCAAAGTGTCTCCATTACGAAACGTTGTTCGCTTTGGGTCCGTTGGGAAGTTAGCACCAAGGTTCGTAGGGCCGTTTCCTATTAAGGAGAAGATTGGACAGATGGCATATAGAGTGGAGTTGCCCGAGAGACTTAGTGGTGTACATGACGTATTCCATGTGTCACATTTAAGGAAGTGCTTGCATGAGACCGCGGAAGTGGTAGAGCCGAGCCTGCTTAGAGAGGTGGAGATAGAGCGTGATACGACGATTCGACGAGCTCCTACGCGCATTCTTGGGTCAGAGATTAAGAAGTTGAGAAATCTAGAGGTCAGACTAGTCAAAGTACAATGGGGAGATGATGAGAGCAACGCTACTTGGGAGATAGAAGAGAAGATGCGTTCACGATACCCTTTCCTTTTCGAGGGTATGTCCTTTAATTTCTCCTTTATCGCTTATCTTGTACTTATCTTACCTTTAGAGTATCCTTTCGCTAGTATTCTTGACCTTTAGTTAGGATAATCCTATGGTTGAAACATGTGTTTGAGACATGTTATGTATGATGGATGCAAAGTGGATGCAAGTGTTTGCTAGTGGATGCATATACACACACTATTAGGCACTAGATCGGCTCAGTCACTTCATATTGCATATTGCATATATATGGATGTATTTAGTAAAATGGATGTATGATGATTGTATTATCATATGGATACTGCATTCAGGTGATGATTGTGCACGCATGTAGAGATAATATGTAGCATTAGGGAACTTTTGCATACATAATGGACGCATGGCACTATCATGGTTTGCATTAAGGAGGTCAACTGAATCAGTGGACCGCCTGATTTTGCATTATATATGGACATATACACACACTGTGCATATAAACATGAAAGCATTAGAAGCCTATAAGGACAATGGATGCCTGTGTTTGATGGTTGAGTAGATGGTTGTTTGGATGTAAGGATATACATTCTTCTTAACTTGAAGATTTCGGGGACGAAATCCTTTAAGGAGGGGAGAATGTAACACCCCGTAATTCGGTTAATATTAATATTCACAAATTAAAGAATAACTTATCTCAGACTTGAGAATTGTGGGAAACGGGTTGCGCCATTGTGTTCGTCTCGGAATTCTGGTCGAAATAGAGTCCGAGTTTGCGTGAATTGGACTTCGTATGAAGAAGTTATGGCTATCGGAAGTTTCAGAAAATTCAAAACAGCTCGCAGGAAATTCAAAAATTCAAACTGAAAGTGCAGAAGCGGGCTGGGCGGGAATTTTCCCGCCCAGGCAGGTCGACTGGGGGGTCGACACTAGTGTCAACCTGCCCCCTCCCCCCCAGGTCGACTATAGTGTCGACCTGGGTCTGGCGGATAGAGTTTTTGACTGAGCCTGTTTTTGACTGAGTGATGACCCATTAGGGTTTTGACCTAATCTGGTTGGCTGGGATTAGTTCTGAATTGATCTGACGGTCTAAATGAATCCTAAACTCTATAAATACCTAGGTAGTCTCTCACCCTAATTCATAAGAAAAATAGAATAGCTACCGTCATACCGCCGCCATGGAACTTAGTAGAGCCGCCGCCAACTAAGAAGGAAGAAAAGCTAATTCAATTCTAATTCTAATCAACTCTAAAGCAAAGAAAGACTCTCTTTTCTTCTCTAAATTATGAGTATGGTAGTCTTAACAAGATTATTATCATTTTAATTAGGTTAAGTCATGAATGGATTATGAGTAGATGATGTGAATTGTCGTATATGTTATCATGTATGTTATTAAACCTATGCTATGTGGTGATGATATCCTATATGTTGTAAATCATGCTATGATGATGTTATGTATGTTGAAGTTTCTATGCTAATTTGTGATGAATCATACATGTTAAAAAAATCCATGATGTTACTATCTATGCTTGTTAGTTCATATTAATTAAATCATCATGTTTGGGCTATGTTGATGTATATGACAAGTCACATATGCAAGTTAGATTGATTAGAAAGGTTATGAACATATGCCATGACATCTATTATGACATCTAGAATTATGCTATGACATATGTGATATCCTATGCTAGTTCACACCATCATTATGTTGCCTAAAAACCCCATATGCAAGTTTATGTATAGATTTGGGCTATGATCATATCATGTAAATTATGACATTTAACAAGTTGACACCTTTTGATCCTTAACATGTGTAGTTTATGCAAGTTTCACCCCTATTATGATTAGATTTATTTTAATTGTCTATATGTTAATTTATCTTTGTGCTATGTGTTAGACTATTCAAGTCTAGCCTATATTATGCGTTGAATAAGCGAACGTGTAAACGTGGGGTAGGGGTAATATTAAGGATTTAATAATAAAGATGTTGGGGTGCAATTGATATGATTTTGCATGCCATGAGTGGATGACCATAATTGAGTCAATTATGGACATCAATAAAAGTGGACTTAATTAACAATTTGGATAGGGAATTATTAAAACTGGGGTAAAAGGTTATAAGTGATAATCAATGCTTAGGACACGAGGTTGGACTCGTTTGTGACGTAAACCTGCCCGGACCCGCCCGGCAAATCCAGTGGTCACAAACGTCAGCCCAATGTGAGAGGTCCTAGGCCTAAACTAAAGCATAACAGTTGTAAAGACACGAGGTTAGACACTTTTATGGTGTAAGACTGCCCAGAACCGCCCGGCAAATCCAGCTGCCATAAAAGCCAGTCTAATGTGAGAGGTCTTTATGAGGTTATGGCCTGAATGAATTAAGAAATACTTAACCAGATAAACATGTAAAGTGGGACATGGGGGTTAAGTAGGTGCCTTGGGTGGCATGAGGAATCTAGTGGGTGCCCTTAGCGGCATGTGAAATACAATTAGTAAGACTTAACCAAACACACATGTAAATGAACATGACTAAGAGGGTTAAGTGGGATATACTAGTGGTGACAAGCTTAGGGGGTAGCTTGTGGGGACCCATTTCAACCAGTATCCCAAACGTATCTTTGTGGGCTCGACCCAAGTCGAGGACGGGACACGCATACTGGGTTTGACTATAAGAGGCCAAAACGGGGAGCGGTGGCAACGCAAGTCCAACGGGTTTCATATGCGTGTGTGGACCCGGGCTGGTAGGTAAGACGTTGTTGCATCGTGTAGGTATAAGCCGTGCATTCTCAAGTTGTATCGGGTTTCCACTTTAGGGGAGTGATACACCCCACTGTGGGGCTAGCACGGGTATCTACGAGTAGGGAGCCGATCGAAAGTGGGTAGTGGGGTACACCTAGTGGAGATAGGGGCAGACGACACCTATGTAGTCAGCTAGGGGTACGTAAGGCTATTTATATGTTTCTGTGTGAAGCAAGTGGGATCATCCTTTAGGGTGACTGGTGCGGTGCAGTGTAGTAATGTGCGGTGCAGTGAAGTAATTATTCGTTAATAATTAGGTGTGCCTTTACCGTTATCTTTAACGTTATCTTAAACGTCATCTTTATCTGCTCATTCCATACCTAATAGTTCATAGACATTTACTTGTCTTCCAGCTTATGCCTTAGTCTAGTTATTTTGATAGTAGTATTGTTAGAATTATCATACTCGCCAGACTTTATGTCTAAACCCCTCCATTTCTCTCCTTTTTCCCCCTCCAGGTCCTCAGGTTGGGCCCAGCTCTAGTGGAGTTTGATTGGATTGCTTCATCTCTCTTTGGAAAGCTTGGACCGTTGAAGTAAAGTCCAGCTTGTTATCTTTTAATGGCTATTTATGTAATGGGATTATGTATTTTGTTTTTATGAAGATGGATATTGTACTTGGCTATGATCTATGGTTTTATGATGTAACAAACATGTTTAATTTCCGCTGCAATAAAATGAAGTTTTAGATTTCCAAGTACTATTTATTATCTGTCTTGTTGTAATTTTTCTATTCTATATTCACTTATAACCTCCATGGAAGTTAATACATTCCCTTTGTGAGTGACATTAATGGACGTGGGGTGTTACATTAGCCTTCTACAATTTTTGGTGGAGTGGAACCCAATGTGAGATTTCTAAATTTTAAACGATATGTAAAACAACGATGTATAAATTATATAGTCGATGTATGAGTTATATAAGCATTGTACATCTCATGTATAAGCGTTGTATAAGTTGTATGTTCGATGTATAAGTTATATATGCATTGTAAAAGTTATATATGCGTTGAAATAAATTGAAATGATATTGAAATGAAATCGAAATATAGTTATATACCTATATATATATACTCCCCTCGTCCACAGACCATGGACGATATATATATTGGTTGTGATATTGTTTGGATTATTGGTTGATGTGAAATTTGGTGAATATCATGAATGGTTGATTTGAAATGATTGATTGTGATTGAAATCCCAATAGGATTTGTATATGGGAAAATTCATCTGCGTACGAACTAGATATTGAAAATCCCCATTGTCAAAAACCGCGAGGTTTTAAGGTAGAGCGAGGAGCCGTACTAGGGACAATGCCGGTTTTAACTACCCTGCCGTTATGCTACCGAAAGTTCCAATAATATTCATGTGTTAGAATTATTTTCATGTATTGAAACTATATTCGTGTGTTGAATAGAAATTCATGTGTTGAGTAGAAATTTATGTGTTGAATGAAGTTCATGTGTTGAATAAATTGTTTTACAATAAAAATAACATTTTTATTATATATATCAACTATAGGAAATATTCATGTGTTGAATGAAGCTCATGTGTTAAATAGAAATTCATGTGTTGAATGAAGCTCATGTGTTAAATAGAAATTCATGTGTTGAATGAAGCTCATGTGTTGAATAAATTCTTTAAAGGATAAAAATAACATTTTTATTATATATATAAACTATAGAATTATTTTCATGTGTTGAAACCACATTCATGTGTTGAATAGAAATTCATGTGTTGAATAGGAATTCATGTGTTGAATAGAAATTCATGTGTTGAATAAATTCTTGAAAGATAAAAATAACATTTTTATTATATATATAGACTATATAAAATATTAGTATTTTAAATAAATTGTTTTAACACTAAAAATAATATTTTTACTTTATATATAAACTATAGAAAATATTCATGTGTTGAATAAAGGACTAGAACGATAAAAATCATATTTTTATCGTGTGTGTGAAGTCGAAAACATTCATGCGTTGAATATATAGATTGAACAATAAAATCTACATTTTTATTGTGAATGTGAAGCGAAAAAAAATAGTGATATGTTGAAATAAAGATCAGTTGGATAAAAATATCATTTTTATCAAAGATATGAAATGAATATAGTTTTGAAATCGAAGAATGAATTATATTTATATATATTTATATAAATATAATTAAAATTAAATCGAATAACGAAGCTGCAGTTCGTATTTTGAAACCGTGATTTCAAACGATTAGTGCGGGAGATCCGACCATCGGATTTTCCCGAAACCGAAACCGTTGGGTTCGCTTTGGAAATATCTTTCCAACGACACCCACTTTGTGAAGATCCAACGGTTGGATTGTCAAGAATGTTTAATTCAAATCTGAAGGAAAACAGCGCCAGAATCGATTATATTTATATATATATATATAAATATAATTAAATTAAATCAAATAACGACGCTGCAGTTCGTATTCTGAAATAGTAACTTCAAACGATTAGTGCGGGAGATCCGACCGTCGGATTTTCCCAAAACTGAAACCATTGGATTCGTTTTGAAAAGATCTTTCTAGTGATATAAAATTTGTGAAGATCCAACGGTTAGATTTTCAGATATGTGTAAATCAAATCTGAAGAAAAACAGCGCCACAGCCGCGTTATGGCTTGAAGCGTCGTTTAAATGAATTGGCTATTTTTAAATAAATAAAAATAGCGATAAATCGTGATAAAATATTATAAAAGACATGGAATGGAAATAAACTAAATTTGCTCGGTTTATTTGATATTTGCTGCTTGAATGTGTTTGGCGTGAAAATTACATTAAAGAACAGAATTATTGATGGCGAATAATTTAACCATTGAAATGAATTGATTTGAAATTCTAAATGTACGTGAATTATTTGAAAAGGCCGAGTAAATTCTCATTTCAAATAATTGATCGACGATTAGAAGTCGAAGATATGAAGACGGTGCAAGACCGATGATCTTCACGTCGAATGGAGGGGTGCTACTGATGCTCATGATAGGAGTAGCTACCTTGAAGGGGTTGAAGTAGTAGCCGTCCGGACGTACTTGTTGATTGTACGGATATGCGAGGTATTGAGTGCCTCCAGTTTTGTTCATACCCAGAACGAATGTGTAAATGGACTGTGTGTCTAACATTGGATTTTGTTCTGTGCTGATTGATCTCTATTAAATATATAACTGTTTGGCGGCGGAGAATTTATTCTCTTGCTTAACGCCCTTCTCTGAGACGTACGAGCTCATAGGTTATATATCGATAGAAATCAGTCGCATGGAGTGAATTGCCTGTGTGGCACGCCTAAGTGGTAGATGATCAAGGCTTCTGTTGAAAAGCAAAGTCTTGTGGTTGATGATCAAAGAGCGGCATGTGTGGCGTAGCTTTGTGTATAACGTGAATTCGCGAGCCTCACACCCCAGTATGAACCAGAAACGGGAGAGGTCCTCCGGGAGGACATGCGTTTCTTTCTAGCTAGGGTGGTGTCAGTGACCTACCAGCCCTGACATTTATATTATTTTCACCTGTGTGGTTGTTGCTGTTGCGAGGCGCCTCGGATATATCGGTGACTATGTGGAGCCGATGGAGTCATAGGACTCATTTACGCCCCAAAGGGCGGGGAAACGCAGTGTTTAGGCATTTTAATCCACATCGGTGGACCGGCCCTGACGATCCAAGGGTCACTCGAGCTCTGATCCTGAGTCTCGGGCTAGACAGTCTCGAATTCGGTGAGGACTATCTTTTGCCTTGGTTCATGATGGAAATCCAATTTCCAAATACGACACCGTGCGGTTTTGATTGTATATATATGTGGCGACATGATATATGGTACCCATGCCATCTATGATTGATAGTTATGATTGAAATTGTTTTTGAAACATATAAACACTAGCAATAATATCAAATGATTTGCTTTGCTCGTATCAAGCATATTTTGGCCATTATAAGGTAAAACTCTATCCTCTAGTTTGTGTTGCATTGTGTGATGGGAACTAAGTCTTATAATGGCTTCATTTTTATAAAAAGCATTGCGATGTTTAAAAGATTTACTTGTTTTAAAGCACTGGCAATCCAATGGAGTAAACCCGTTCCACGAAAGTGGCGTGGTCCTGTGATTGGCCATATTATAAAATGTGTTAAGTAGATTTCTCATACCAGTCCCATGACTGACTCGTAGTTTGTTTCACTTGCAAACTCGGGTGCCCCTATTTCTTCACGGGCAGCCTTGTATTCAGGTTTTAGCAGGCTCTTTCTGGATAGCTGGAGCTGAAGATGGTTCTATCATTTATCTCTTTTTATGCTGTTCAGCTCCTATTGTACATATTATGTTTGTTTTCCGCTGTAGACATTTATGTATAGCTGAACTGTATTTGTACAAAGTATGAGCCTATATACTGTGTAACTCTGATGATTATGTTTATCCAGTGTATTCTATTGTACATTATCTGGTGTATTTATTTATTTCTGTTCTGCTATTATCTTTTTATGTGTTATATTCCAAAGATTACCCTTGCCACCGTCTTATCGGGGTTTGGGGTCATCACATTTACCAACAAAGTGACTTCTTTTCATTCATAAACACAAGTGATTTATTTTAATTTAAAACCAACAAAATGAAAGCTTTTATTTTAAAAACAAACAAAGCTACAATCTTTTAATGTTTACAAACACAACGAATATTTTCATATATGGATTCAGAATATAATTCAGATCTACAACTTAGATTAAATTAAAAGGGGGAATTCTGGTTTTACAAAACTAGATCTATCACACACGAATAGTACAAACAGTCACCATCAACAACCAATACAATTTTAAGTACTACAATCGCAGATTCAATTAAACAAATACGTACATATGAGATTTAAACAACAAGGAATAAAATATAATTTGAAAAATATAAATCTCACATCGTTATTGAGTTCTGCGCTGTTCAGATCCAAAACTTGTCAAAAATTCAACTTGCTCAGAATTAGGTCTAGTTGGTTTCATCGCGAAGATCTCGGTCTCACGATCGCGGCGCACCTGAAATCGTTCGAATCCGAGTCCGTACGAGCAAGATACGGTTTAATTAAGATTGGATAATTTGAATTTGTTAAATTGTGAAGTCAAAGTTTGGAAAAAGTCAACTCACCCTTCATCTCCTCCCAAACGTTCAAAGCCAAAAATGAACCCATAGTGTTCAAAATTAGCTTTCCATTTATCTCGGATTTGGTGGAGCTTGAAGACGATCGGAAGGTGGCATATCGGAGAGGGGAGTGAAGGGTACGTCCGCCGGAAGGGGTGGACGCCGTGGTGGGGCCCGCTGGGCGCGATGGAGTGTGGTTGGGCGCGAGTTGGGTGGAGAATTCCAGGCCAAATACTCACTTATACTTCATTATCTCCGTATAGAATTAAAGAGGATGAAAATCTCTTCAATAAGTTCTAAAGGAGCATGGATTTTTATTTAGTGGATTGAGAGAGATTGAGGGAGGAAGATTCGAAGCTTCTTGGCCATGGAAATTTGATGATGGCGGCTGTGTATTGTAGAGGGAGGATTAGGGTTGAGGATTAGTGAATATATTTATATTATTTAATTAGTTAATTAGCCCATTAAGGCCCGTTTAGCAACTTTGTCCAATTTCAGCCCAACGACTGTCGTTCTTACCTATTAACCCCTATTCCGGATTCATCTGGCTATGTCCCGCAAGCCCAAACGACTGTTTTGACCCATTTTTCTTTAATTTAAAATTTAAGTCTTTTATTTTTAATTCAACCGTACAAATAAATTCACCGGGGCCACAAATTAACTTCAAAAATTCCCGAAAAATATATTTAGCCATGTTTTGACGCTGCGGACCTAGGAAAATTAATTTCGTTCAATTCTGAGCCCGTTTGAAAAATGGCCTTTTTCAAGTCGATTAAAATTAACTGAAATTGGCAAAAACACAAATCTTTCCGCCACGGTCACATATTAATTCTAAAAATTATGAAAAATTAAACTTAACAATAATTTAACATTTCGGTTCCAACAAAAGTGGTTTCGTCGAAAACAGAAGTCGTTTGCAAAATGACTATTTTTAATATTAAAAAAAAAAATATATTCTACAGCGACTATTCTGATTTTTAAACTGGGCATAACTTTTGATTCCCGCTATGAAATTTCGTTTTTTCGGATTCGTTGGAAAGATATTTTTAAATAGATTCAAATATTTTTAGTTTCACTAAAATCCAGTTTATTTTGCATCGTGTACATTTGGTCAAAGTTCAAGTTTGACTTTTCAAAGTACCGTGCTATTTCTATCTCCTTTTATAATTAAAATTAAAATTTTCGTTCTAACTTCGATTTAAATAAAAAAAATTATCGTTATTATTTAAAATAAATTATTTTTACTATTAAAATTTCTAAAATAAAATTTTTAAATTGGTTCAGAATTTGCGGGTTGTTACAATCTCCTCCACTTAAAATCTTTTCGTCCTCGAAAAGGAACGAAGCTAAAAGTCGTTAAATTAACCAACTCAACTTTTAATTTTAATCAATTTTCAGTTCAGTTCAATTTTAAATTTGATTTAGTTAAATTTATCTTCTTTTATATATTGGTTCAATTAGTTAAACTAATTATCAAACATCACAACCAGCAATCAATTAGGTGATTAACTTTTCAAATGTATATAACTTTTATATATAGTCAAAAATCATATTATTTGTGCAAATCACAGCAATAGACCCTCTCTAGTTTTGGTTCTCACACCAGTCAATGGAAATATATAGATATACCACTTTCGAAACTCGAACATTAATTCTGATGATGTTTCGAACCATCATCAGAACATCTCCGGGCGACTAAAGTGTGATTCTATATCTATCTAGTATATTTGAGGTTTCGAATACACGCTAGCTAGGCGTATATGCAAAATCTTTATATACTCGATTGTCCAAAATAAAATAAAATAAAATAAAATAATATATTCAAATACGTATAATAAGATTTTAAATTTTCAAAACTAAATTTGTTTGCATTTTTAATTTAAAAATTAATACTCTTCACACTCGTTCTAGGATACTACTGATCCCATCTCTAACGAGTTATTCTTATTGGATATTACTAATCCAATCTCTGATGAGTCTTTTGTTCAGTTCCAACAAGTTGTACCCCAAAGATTTGAGCTAACCAGAGCTCTGATACCAACTGTAACGACCCGGATTTCGCCCGACCCAATCGACCACTAGATCGCCCAAGACCGTTCAAAACCCGAATACGTTAACTTTGGGAATACAACACATCAGAACAGATAACAATAGACTTTTATAAACATCATAATAATGTTACATCAGAGTACAGAATATATCAGAGTACATTGAATATAATAATACAACGGAAGATTAAATTACAATAAATGTAATACATTGCAGCGGAACAATTAAATTAACACAGCGGAAGACTACCAATGCTATGGACACAGCTCTAAGCTTCGATCCAGAATCCTACTCAATATATCTGCAAAATAAGCTACTCGACTGCCCGTGTGGATAGAGGGCACCCGAGTTTGCAAAGTGAAACAAACTACGGGTCAGTCATGGGACTGGTGTGAGAAATCTTTACTTAACTTATCTAATAAGTTGGCTAATCACAGGACCACGCCGCTAAAGCGGAACTGGTTTACTCCATTGGATTGTTGCCAGTGCATAAATTTAAATAAAGTAAATCGTTAAAACAATGCAATGCTTTTTAGAAAAATGAAACCATTATAAGACTTAGGTCCCATCACACAATGCAACGCAAGCCGGAGGATAGAGTTTTACTTTATAATGGTCAAAAATGCTTGATACGATAAAAAACGGATTTGATATTATTATTAGTGTATATATGTTTTAAAAACATTTCAATCATAATGTATTAATCATAGACGGCATAGCTACCATATACTATGTCGCCATATATAGGTATACAATCAAAACCGCAGGATGTCGTATTGGAAATTGGGTTTCCATCAAGAGTCAAGGCTAGGAACGATCTCCTGACCGATTTGAGACACTCTAGCAATGTCTTAGGATTCAGGCGTTGGTGAACCCTTGGATCCTGCAGGGCCGATCCCCCAATACTTCAATGGGTTGGATTAGTTATGCCTGAACACACGCTTCCCGATCCTATTGGACCTATTAATTGGCCATTGCGGCCAATAAAAAATCCGAGGCACCTCAAAATCCATCAACCACATAAGTAAAATGCTGGGCCGTGTTAAACCCAAACACCACTTCTAGCTAGAAAGAAACGTGTGCACTCCCTGCGTTCCCTTGCTCCGTTTTTAACTCTTCCGGGGTGTGAGGCACGCGAAGCAACGAAATACACAAAGCTATGCCTAAATAGGCTATGCTTTGATCATCATCCACAAGGCTCTGCTTTTCAACAAAAGCCTTGATCAATTGCATCTTGGCATGCCACATTGACAGTCCACACCAAGCGATCGATAACTACTAATATATAACCTCTGAGCTCATGCGTCTCAGAGAAGGGTGTTAAGCAAGAGAATAAATTCTCCGCCACCAACAGATATATATTAAATAGAAACCAATTTACATGGAATGAAATCCAATGTCAGACACACATCAATTTACAAGTCCGTTCTGGGTCTGAACAAAACCGGTGGCACCTTATACCTCGCATATCCTAACGATCGACAATACATCCGGACAACTACCACTGGAACCCTTTCAAGGTAGCAACTCCAATCAAAGGCATCAGTAGTCCTCATCCATTCGATGTGAAGATCGTCGGTCTTCAACCACCGTCTTCATCTTCGACTTTAATCGTCGTAGTAATTATTCAGAATGGGTTAAACCCGGTCATTCCGAATAACTCGCGTATTTTTATAATTAAAAATCAAGTGTTATAAGGATACATCCAACGCCTCTTTCCAATTCAGAATATTCTTTAAATAAAATATTCATATTATTAGGGAAAGGTTCCCATTAATTTTATCAAAGATAAAGTCTTTTAAATTTATTCTTAAATCTTATTTTCCAAGATTTATTAAAATCCAATTCAGCTTTAATATCAAAAATCAATACTTTACAATTATTCCAATTTAAGGAATAAACCTTATTTTTAACTGGGTTAAAGAATCAATGTCATTCTAAAACATTGTTCACGATAAACCCAAAATCCTTTTCCAATTAGTAAATATAAATTGAAATACCAATAATCTTAGTTGAAAGATTTATTCTTTATTTAAAAGAAATCCTTTGATTAAAAAATATTCTTTATATGAAGGATATTCCGAATCGGAAAGCGACTCAATCGTTTACCATATAACTTTGGTTATATGGATTTCATACATCGTATGTAAATGACAATAATAATAAATAATCATCAAACCATTCATTCAACATCCAAAGTGAAGTTCACAACTGTGTGGGCATTAAAATGAAATAATAACGCTCATCACAGCCTGTCAGTCTATCGATTGACATATGAATAAACATTGGGATGGGTGTATATCAATTATCATCCCAATACCCGTGTGGGGTTTTCAGCCAACAATAGTACATATAATTAAATAATTGGTTAATGAATTTAACCAATTTTAATACTATCAACATGTTGGTAATGATGGACAAAATTGAAATTTTATTCCTAATGTCGCACTAAAATATAAATGTGACTCGCATAATTTCTTTTACATTTCTAATATATAATAGGATGTAATTTATTTATATGACATTATTGTGGATGAAAAATAAAAGATAATTTACATTATACTTAATTTGTTTGTAATTATTCTTAACGTAAAAGAAATAATCTCATTCGTATATATTTTAAGGTATAACTCAACGCATAAAATGTTTACTTTAAATTGCATACAAATTCTAATGTATGCATTACCATAGAAACGTCACTTTAACTCACCTATACATTCTAATGTATATTTTGACCAGTAATATGATTCTTATAATTGAATATAAGTTCCAATGTAAGTTTGCAAATAAAAAAAGATTTTTATATTTGTATATAAATTCTCTTGTATATTATGCAAATAAAAATGATTATTATATTTGCATGTAAATTTTATTGTATGCTATGCAAATAAAAATGATTATTTTATTTGCATATAAATTCTAACTCAATAAAATGTATAAGAAGAGCGATACATTCATTTGTCGACAATTCAATTTTATCAAAATGTTATTTGTGTTTAATTCTTATTTGACAAAAATGTCCTTTTTGGGTTTCAATCAATATAATTTGACAAAATGAGTGTTTGATTCAACTAATATAAATTGACAAAAGTGATTATTTTGTTTCAACCTTTTTAAAATGACAAAATTAAATAAATTTTGTCTCATTCTATTTAAATGATAAAAATGTATCTTTTTGTATTGCAACAAAAGGACAAATAAACCTTCCCTATCTTTTTACTCTTTTTATTGAAGCCAAGATGACACTAAAAATATACCTTCTAAATTCTAATCTGTGATGAAAATAAAATCATTTTATTTATTTTAACAAAATTACAACTACGATGAATTCATTTTATCGTAACCCTTTTATTTACTCTAGTTTAAAAGTAAAAAATGATATTTTTAATCCTGTTCATTTATTTATATCTAAATTGTAATAAAAGTGTAACATCTTAAACTATGTTTTTTATTTGCATCTAACATGCAAATAAAAATGTAATATTTTAAATTATGATTTATTTGCATCAAGGAATGCAAATAAACATACAACTTTTATCTTCATGTTTTGTTTGCATCAAAGAATGCAAATAAAAATGCACCTTTCTAATTCAAGGTTTTATTTGCAACAAGAAATGGAAATAAAAATTCAACCTTTAATTCAGTATTTTATTTGCATCAAGGAATGCAAATAAATATGCAACTTTTAATTTCATAGTTTATTTGCATCAAAGAATGCAAATAAAAATCCAGCTTTTAAATACGATGTTTATTTGCATCAAAGAATGCAAATAAAAATTTAACTTTTAAATACTATGTTTATTTTCATTAAGGAATGCAAATAAAATAAGACTTTTTATTGCAATGTTTTATTTGCATCAAAGAATGCAAATACAATTTCAAATTTTAATACGATGATTTATTTGCATCAAAGAATGCAAAAGAAAATGCGACTATTAAATACATTGTTTATTTGCATCAAAGAATGCAAATGAAAATATAATCTTTCAACTACGATGTTATTTGCATCTAAATATGCAAATAAAATATAACCTTTTAACTATGTTGTTTATTTGCATCTAAATATGCAAATAAAATATAACCTTTTAACTATGTTGTGTTTGCAACGTGTGACGAACAGGAATTTCGCTCGGTCCGAACCAGTCGCTAAACCGACCCAGACCGTTCGAAACGCCCTATCGTTTGAGAACAAGACAAAACAGAATGCAAACAGAAGAACATTTCATTGTATATTACAACAATGCATCAGATTACAAGAATATACAGAGTACGAATAAATATTACACAGAAATATCAGAGATTTAAATTACATTTAAATACATAGCAGCGGAAAATAATACAATACACAACTAGAAGGGATATACGGATACAATGCTTTCCGGATATCGTTCTAGCTGTAAACCAGGATCCTGTGAATATAAATCTGCAAAACCAAAACTACTAGCTGCCCGTGTCAAAATAAGGGCACCCAGAGTTTAGGTTAAAACAATAAACTCCAGGTCAGTCATGTGACTGGTGTGAGAACTAAAACAGTTATTAATCTTTATTTTAAATCATTAGGTAAATCAAGGGACCACGCCGTATAACACGGAACGGGTTTCCTCCCAAGAATACCAGTGCATAAAACAAACAGCGCAATGCTAAATAAATAAAAATGAAGCTGTTATAAGACCCAGGTCCCATCACACAATGCAACGCAGCCGAGGATAGGGTTTTCCCTTATAACAGCCAAAGAATGCTTGATACGTTTAAAACAAATCATTTGATACTATAATAAGTGCATAGTGTATAAAAAAACTTCAAATCATAAGTATCAATCATAGGCGGCATGGGTACCATATATCATGTCGCCATATATAGGTTTACAAATAAACCGCAAAGTCACGTATTTGGAAATTGGATTTCCTTCTATGAACCGAGGCAAAAGATAGTCCTCAACCGATTCGACACGCTCTAGCCCGTGTCTCAGGATCAGAGCTCGAGTGACCCTTGGAGCGACAGGGCCGGTCCACCGATGTGGATTAAACTTAAACCCTGAACACTGCGTTTCCCCACCCTTTGGGGTGTCAATGAGCCAACAAATGACTCCATCGGTTCGAGAACGACCGATATATCCGAGGCGCCTCGCAACAGCAACAACCACATAAGTCAAACTCGTCAGGGCGTGTAAAACCACTGACGCCACTTTTTAGCTAGAAGGAAACGCATGCCCTCCCTGAGGTCCTCTCCCGTTTTTGGTTCACAACCGGGGTGCGAGGCTCGCGAGTTCACGTTACACAAAGCTGTGCCACACAGGCCGTGCTTTGATCATCACCACAAGACTTTGCTTTTCAACAAAAGCCTCGATCAATTGCCACTTAGGCATGCCACACAGGCAATTCACTCCATGCGTTTGATATCCATCAATATATAACCCCTGAGCTCGTACGTCTCAGAGAAGGGCGTTAAGCAAGAGAATAAATTCTCCGCCGCCAAACAGATATATATTTAATAGAGATCAATCACACGGACTAAAATCCAATGTCAGACACACAGTCCATTTACAAGTCCGTTCTGGGTCTGAACGAAACCGGAGGCACCTAGTACCTCGCATATCCATCGATCTCCAAGTACGTCTGGACGATCACAAACTGTTTCCATCTTCTTGGGTGTACAGCCCAATCAAGATCATCAGTAATCACCCAAACGACGTGAAGACTTCCGGTCTTCGACCACCGTCTTCATCTTCGACACCACGTCGAAACAGTTATTCAGAATGGGATAAACCCGGTCTTTCTGAATAACTCGCGTATATATTATAAAAGTGTTACACAAACACATCATACGCCTCATTCCAATTCAGAATATTCTTTTATTCAAATATTCCTATACTTTGGGAAAAGTTCCCATTAATTTTATCAAAGATAAATTCTTGAATTTATTCTTTAATCTCATTTGAATATCAATTCAAACTAGTCGGGATTAGCGAACCACACCGAAGTAATCATTTATTTTATTTCCCAATCCCAACCTATTCATCCCATGAAGTAAAACTGGTGATACTTCATATCTAACACCACAGTGTTATCGGTAAATTCAATTACCATTTCACGTTCAAATCTAATTAAAGATTTAACTATCGCCTGGAGCAAAACTGGTGATACTCCATTCTCGACCATTTCAATCTAATTAAAGATTCATTAAAACTCCACTTAGTTTTAATCTTCGACTGGGTTAAAGAATCAGTGTCATTTAAAACACGGTTCACGATAAACCCAAAATCACATTCCATTAATTATCGGGTTAAAGAACGAGTGTTATTTAAAACACTGTTCACGATAAACCCAAAAATCAATACCAAATCAATTCCAATTAAATATCATTTAATTGGTACACTTCATTAAATCTAAAATAAAAAGATTTAATCTTTTCTCAACTGGGTTCAAGAACAGTGTTAGTGAAGACACCATTCACGACAAACCCAAATCACATTTGATATTCAATACAAGGCTCTGAATAGAAAATATATCGGCTTATATTCAATATCAAATTCTACGACTAACAAAGGTCGTATTGGAAATAACGATATAAATATATATCTTTCAAATTTCCATAACAACATCTGTATAATCACGAATTCCAACATCGAAATACTCCAAAGACAATTTCGATTCAAATCCACTCCAATGCAATCATTGGAAATTCTGGTTATTTTTAAAACCCTTTTTCAAATTCAATTTATTTACTTAAAAATAAATAGAATTATATTCCTAGTTCAAAACTAGTTCATTTCGATAAAAATCTATTTTTATCTTTTCAAACATGAAGTTTTTCATCCCAAATCTTCACAAATCATTTCTTATGATTTTACACAAATTATTACTATTTTTAGTAATTTTATCAAGGCCCGTACAGTCGATTTCCACCAATGGCCATCGAACTGCACGTATAGCGACCTTTTTCCAATTTGATTTGGACATAATTCCAAATCCAACCGTTAGATTTCTAATTTATCACATTCGTTAGAAAGCTCTTTTCGATACGAACCCAACGGTTCCGGTTTCAGGAGAATCCGACGGTCGGATCTCCCGCAATGTCCGTTTGAAATAAATGGTCGAAATTCACGAACTGCCGCGGCGCGGCGCGTTCTATTCAGGCCATTATATTATATATATAATATATATAATATATACTTCGTCGATTTCTATTTAAAACGAATTATATAAATAGTTTTAAATTCGTTTCAAAAGCAATTTCAACTTCCTTTTCAATTCAAATCAAAATTGAATTCTTCTTTATAAATTCGTTTTAAAATTCATTTCTATTCAATTTGAATTCATTTCAATTCACTTTCAATTCAATTCGAATTCGTTTTCAATTCAATTCATTTCGAAATCGTTTTCAATTCAATTCATTTCGAAATCGTTTTCAATTCACTTCATTTCGAAATCGTTTTCAATTCACTTCGAATTCGTTTTCAATTCAATTCATTTCGAAATCGTTTTCAATTCAATTCATTTCGAAATCGTTTTCAATTCAATTCATTTCGAAATCGTTTTCAATTCACTTCATTTCGAAATCGTTTTCAATTCACTTCGAATTCGTTTTCAATTCAATTCATTTCGAAATCGTTTTCAATTCAATTCATTTCGAAATCGTTTTCAATTCAATTCATTTCGAAATCGTTTTCAATTCAATTCATTTCGAAATCGTTTTCAATTCAATTCATTTCGAAATCGTTTTCAATTCACTTTGAATTCGTTTTCAATTCAATTCATTTCGAAATCGTTTTCAATTCACTTTGAATTCGTTTTCAATTCAATTCATTTCGAAATCGTTTTAAAATCAATATAAATATCGTTCACGTCAAAATGGCGTCAATCTAATCATCACGGCTTCACATATTTCTATTTTCAAATATTTTATTTCAAATATTCTTTATTTTCACGATTGGAATGAGGCCCAATCAATTACCATATAAAGTTAATTATAGGGATTTTCATACAACACATGTATGTAATAGCAACGATAAATAATCAACCATTAACCAAAGTGCACCACACTGTATAAGCATCAAATATAGATATCTAATGCTTATAACAGCCTGTCAATCAATCGATTGACATATTTAATCAATCAGGATGAGTGAACTTCAAATTTCATCCTAACACCCGTGTGGGGTTTCAAACAATCAAACACAGATTTTATTTGTGCAGATGGGCGATGTGTAAAATTTATCGTCCCAATCAATATCAGTCAAATCAGTGTACATAAACAAACCGTCTGGTTTGTAAATGAATATTTTATTTTATTCACTTCCACGTTAAAAACTATATTTTTAACGATAAAATATTTATTCCAACACATGAATTTTCTTTTCAGTTCATTTATTCAATAAATGATATTTTTATTTTTCTAACATATTTTAGAAAATTTCGGCGGCATAACGGCACGATACTAGAAACGGGACAAGGCCTAGCCTTATCCCCGGTCTAGTGAAGGCCCACGCCATTCAAACATCAATCAAATCAATTTCATTTCACCAACCAATTCAAATTTCAATCAAATAATCTAACCAATTTTTGAAATCAAACAAACAAGTCCATGGTCTGTGGACGATTGTGTCGGGTGCTACTAAGCACCGTCTGCATCCTAGTATATATATATATAAAACTAGAAAAATTAAATTGAAAGGTGAGAAATTCTCACAGATAGCTATCCTAGCTCCACGGCTCTTCATTGATAGAAATCTTCGTCGTTCTGCCTCCTTTCACTTTAGTCGCCCGTAGCCACTACCTATGTAAAAATCGAATTTTTACTTTGCTATTCAATATATAAAAATCATATTTTTATTTCGAAGTTCAATATATAAAAACCATATTTTTATTTCGAAGTTCAATATATAAAAACTATATTTTTATTTCGAAGTTCAATATATAAAAACTATATTTTTATTTCGAAGTTCAATATATAAAAACTATATTTTTATTTCGAAGTTCAATATATAAAAACTATATTTTTATTTCGAAGTTCAATATATAAAAACTATATTTTTATTTCGAAGTTCAATATATAAAAACTATATTTTTATTTCGAAGTTCAATATATAAAAACTATATTTTTATTTCGAAGTTCAATATATAAAAACTATATTTTTATTTCGAAGTTCAATATATAAAAACTATAATTTTATTTTCTTCAAAACAAAGTATATTTTCCTATTTTCAAAACAATTTTAAACTGAATTTAAACTGAATTTTAAAATTGCTTAAAACTGAATTTTTAAAACTGCTTAAAACTGAATTTTTAAAACTGCTTAAAACTGAATTTTAAAATTGCTTAAAACTGAATTTTAAATCTATGAAATCAATTACATAGAAAAAAACTGAAATAATATTGTGAATTAAAACTTACAGCATCGTTTTAGGGTGGGGAAAAGAATGCCGTGTTAGAGGGCGTCGGGGGGCGCTGCGCGGGTCTGTGGTGGCGGCTTCTGGCTAGGGGTTTGCGGAGGCGGTTTTGGGTGGAATCGGGGGAGCTGCGGTCGGCCAGGGGGAAATGGGGGTTGCGTAGGAGAGGGGGTTGAGCGAGGTTGATCGACAGAGGAGGGGAGGGTCTGGCCAGGCGCGGTGGTGGCACAGGGTTCGGGTAAGGGGAATTGGGGCTCGCGTGGGTGAGGACGGGTCAGTCAGGGAAGAAGAAGGGGGGAGGGGAGGAAGCGGAGGAGGGCGGGGTGCGAGCTCGGGGAAGGCGGCTAGGTTTTAGAGGAGCGTTGTTTTTTTTTTTTTTCTTTTTTCTTTTTCGCTTTCGTCGATCTGGTAAGGTGGAGGGAGAAAGCTAAATAAAAGGGGGGGTTTATAGGTAAAATTATATATATATATATATATATATATTTAATTAATTTTCTCTAAAAGGTGAATTTTTATTCGAGCTCCTAACGAAACCCAACGACTGTCGCCCCTAGCGTTATACCCCCATTCCGAACACAATGAGATATGTATCGCAAGCTGGTTCGACTGTTTCGATCAGTTTTCGTCAAAATCAACATATAACTCTATATATTGAATTTGAATGCGCATTTCAATTTACCGGGGCCACATACTAACTAGAAAAAATCCCGAAAAATATTTTCTAGCTTCGTATTGACGATTCGGTCCTAACAAAACTAGTTTCGTCGAATTCTGAGACCGTTAGAAAAATGGCCAATTTCCAGTCGATTAAAATCAACTGAAACTGATCAAACGCGTTTTCCTTCGCCACGCTCACATACTGATTCGAAAAATTATGAAATTTGAAACCTAGCAATAATTTGACATCACGGACCCAACAAAACTGGTTTCGTCGAAATCCGAGGTCATTTGCGAAATGTCCATTTTTAAGGGCCTGAATTCCATAGCGACTATTCAGAATTTTCAACTGGACATATCTTATCATTTATAAAGTGAAATCTCAGTTTGTTAACTTCGTTGGAAAGATATCGTCAATTAGATCCTAATGTTTTTGGTTTCACTAAAATCCGGATTGTTTTGCTCCCGGTACATTCAATTGAAGTTTGAAATCGAATTATCGAACTACCGCGCCATTTTCAATTCTATTTATAATTATATATAAATATTTATATTCCAACAACGACGCATATAATATATACGTTCGAATTATATTCAAAATAAATTTCCGTCTATTTTATTTAAAATAATCTATTTTAAATATTCAAAATTCGCTGAAATTGCCAAAATAAAAATTTCAAACTGGCTCGCATTTTACGGGTTGTTACACAACTTAATTTACAAACAAAAATGTAACCTTTTAAATCATATTTTTATTTCTATCCAACAAACAAAATAAAAATGTAATATTCATTCTAATGTTTATATTTACATCTAAAATGCAAGCAAAATGTAATTTTAATTTTGATGTTTTGTTTGCATCTAAGATTTGCAAACAAATATATGATTCTAATTATTTCAATGCATATTTGCGTTAGAGAATGCAAATAAAAGAATATTTTATATTCCAATATATATTTGCAAATAAAAGAGCATTTTACTATTTCTATGTATATTTTCATAAAAGAATGCAAATAAAAGTACATTTTATATTTCTATGTATATTTGCATAAACAAATGCAAATAAAAGAACCATCTTTATTTATTTAAATTCTTTTTATTGTAAACAACATTACATAAAAATGTAATCTTTTACTTTTATTCAATTACATGAAAAATGTAATTTTTACTTTTAAACCTAATTACATTAAAAATGTAACTTTCATTTCTTTAATCTTATTCACATTAAAAATGTTTCCTTTCTTTTATAACAAACATGACGGTGAAAATATTCATTCCATTACTAACACATGACGGTGCAAAATGTTCATTTCTACATTATCACATAATGGTGTAAAAATAATGTCAATTTCTAAACTACCACATAACGGTGTAAAAATTGTTCATCACATTTCTAACAAATGACGGTGCAAAATAATGTCAATTTCATTTTAACAAGTGACGGTGCAAAATAATGTCAATTTCATTTAACAAAATCCATGAATATTTTCATTCTTAACAGAATGATAGTGAAAATCATTCTTCTCTTTTTAACAAAAATGATATCTTTTTAAATTTTCAAAACAAAGACAAAATGATATTTTTTTACATTTTCAAAACAAAGACAAAATGATATCTTTTTACATTTTCAAAACAAAGACAAAATGATATTTTTTTACATTTTCAAAACAAAGACAAAATGATATTATTTTCATTTTCAAAACAAAGACAAAATGATATTTTTTACATTTTCAAAACAAAAACAAAATGATAAATTTTTTTATAAAAAAAAAGTAAATACTTTTATTTACAAACAAAAGTGAATTATATTCATTTACCCACAAAGTGACTTCTTTTCATTCATGAACACAAGTGATTTATTTTTATTTAAAACCAACAAAATGAAAGATTTTATTTTAAAAACAAACAAAGTTACTATCTTATAATGTTGACAAACACAACGAATATTTTTCATACATGGATTCAGAATAGAATTGTGACGAAAAGGAATTTCGTTCGGTCCGAACCAGTCGCTAAACCGACCCAGTCCGTTCGAAACGCCCTATCGTTTGAGAACATGACAAATAGAACGCACACGGAAGAACATTTCATTGTATATTACAACAATGCATCAGATTACAAGAATATACAGAGTATAAATGAATATTACACAGAAATATCAGAGATTTAAATTACATTTTAATACATAGCAGCGGAAAATAATACAATACACAACTAGAAGAGATATACGGATACAAAGCTTTCCGGATATCGTTCCAGCTGTAAACCAGGATCCTGTGAATATAGATCTGCAAAACCAAAACTACTAGCTGCCCGTGTCAAAAATAGGGGCACCCAGAGTTTGGGTTAAAACAATAAACTCTAAGTCAGTCATGGGACTGGTGTGAGAACTAAAACAGTTATTAATCTTTATTTTAAAGATAGGTAAATCAAGGGACCATGCCGTATAACACGGAACGGGTTTCCTCCCAAGAATACCAGTGCATAAAACAAACAACGCAATGCTAAATAAAGAAAAATGAAGCTTTTATAAGACCCAGGTCCTATCACACAATGCAACGCAAGCCGGGGGATAGGGTTTTCCCTTATAACAACCAAAGAATGCTTGATACGTTTAAAACAAATCATTTGATACTATTATAAGTGCATAGTGTATAAAACAACTTCAAATCATAAGTATCAATCATAGGCGTCATGAGCGTCCCATGCCACTATGTCGCCATATATAGGTTTACAAATAAAACCGCAAAGTCACGTATTTGGAAATTGGATTTCCATCTATGAACCGAGGCAAAAGATAGTCCTCAACCGATTCGAGACTCTCTAGCCCGAGCCTCAGGATCAGAGCTCGAGTGACCCTTGGATCGTCAGGGCCGGTCCACCGATGTGGATTAAAATTCCTGAACATTGCATTTCCCCGCCCTTTGGGGCGTAAATGAGCCAACGAATGACTCCATCGGACCCGGATCGTCCGATCAAACCGAGGCGCCTCGCAACAGCAACAACCACACAGGTGAAAAGTATATAAATGTCAGGGCTGGAAGGTCACTGACACCACCCTAGCTAGAAAGAAACGCATGCCCTCCCTGAGGTCCTCTCCCATTTTTGGTTCACAACCGGGGTGCGAAACTCGCAAAGTAAACGTTACACAAAGCTACGCCACAAAGGCCGTGCTTTGATCATCACCACAAGACTTTGCTTTTCAACAGAAGCCTCAATCAATTGCCACTTAGGCATGCCACACAGGCAATTCACTCCATGCGTTTGATATCCATCAATATATAACCCCTGAGCTCGTACGTCTCAGAGAAGGGCGTTAAGCAAGAGAATAAATTCTCCACCGCCAAACAAATATATATTTAATAGAGATCAATCACACGGACTAAAATCCAATGTCAGACACACAGTCCATTTGCAAGTCCGTTCTGGGTCTGAACGAAACCGGAGGCACCTAGTACCCCGCATATCCATCGATCTCCAAGTACGTCTGGACGATCACCAACTGTTTCCATCTTCTTGGGTGTACAGCCCAATCAAGATCATCAGTAATCCTCCAAACGACGTGAAGACCTCCGGCCTTCAACCACCGTCTTCATCTTCGACTTATCGTCGTATCAGTTATTCAGAATGGGATAAACCTAGTCTTCCCGAATAACTCGCGTATACTTTAAATAAGTGTTACACAAACACAACATACGCCTCATTCCAATTCATCAGTCACTAACCGTAAATTAATCAAGAGAATAATCCCCCAAATATTAACCCCGAAGGCCGAAACCAACATCAGATCAATATCCAGAAAACCGTTCTGCTTAGCTAACCGACAGTTAGTTTCTAAATTTCACATTCATAGGGAAAGGTTCCCATTAATTTTATCAAAGATAAATCATTAAAATTTATTCTTTAATCTACTTTATAATATCAATTCAAACTAGTCGGGATTAACGAACCTTATCGAAGTAATCATTTGTTTTAATTTCCCAATCCCAACCTATTCATCCCATGAAGTAAAACTGGTAGTACTTCATATCTAACACCACGGTGTTATCGGTAAATTCAATTACCATTTCACGTTCAAATCTAATTAAAGATTTAACTATCGCCTGGAGCAAAACTGGTGATACTCCATCCTCGATCTTTTCAATCTAATTAGAGATTCATTAAAACTCCACTTAGTTTTAATCGTTAACTGGGTTAAAGAATTAGTGTCATTTAAAACACGGTTCACGGTAAACCCAAAACCGCATTCCATTAATTATCGGATTAAAGAACGAGTGTTATTTAAAAACACTGTCCACGATAAACCCAAAAATCAATATCAATTCAATTCCAATTAGATATTATTTAATTGGTACACTTCATTAAATCTAAATAAAAAGATTTACTCTTTTCTCCATTGGGTTCAAGAACAGTGTTAGTCAACACACCATTCACGACAAACCCAAATCACATTTGATATTAAATACAAGGCTTTGAATAGAAAATATCCCGACTTATATTCAATATCAAATTCTACGACCAACGAATATCGTGTTGGAAATAATGATATATATATCTATATCTTTCAAATTTCCATAACAACATCTGTATAATCACGGAATCCAACATCGAAATATTCCTAAGACAATTTCGATTCAAATCCATTCCAATGCAATCATTGGAAATTTTGGTTATTTTCAAAACCATTTCGAATTCAATTTATTTATCTAAAAATAAATAGAATTATAATTCTAGTTCAAAACTAGTTCATTTCGATAAAAATCTATTTTTATCTTTTCAAATATGGAGTTTTTCATCCTAATTTTTCCCAAATCATTTCTTATGATTTTACACAATTTATTGATATTTTTAATAATTTTATCAAGGCCTGTACAGACGATTTCCATCAATGGCCATCGAACAGCACTTACAACGACCTTTTTTTAAATTTGATTTGGACATAATTCCAAATCCAACCGTTAGATTTCTAATTTCTCACATTCGTTAGAAAGCTCTTTTCGATACGAACCCAACGGTTCCGGTTTTAGGAGAATCCGACGATCGGATCTCCCGAAATATCCATTCGAAGTCAATGGTCGAAATTCGCGAACTGCCGCGGCGCGGCGCATTCTATTCTGGCCATTATATTATATATATAATATATACTTCGTCGATTTCAATTCAAAACGTGCTTTATAAATCGTTTTAAATTCGTTTTCAAAACGGTTTCAACTTCATATTCAATTTCAAATCAAAATTGAATATTCCAATTTAAATTTGTTTTAAATTCATTTCAAATTGATTTCAATTCAAATTGATTTCTAATTCAATTTCAGTTCGTTTTCAATTCAATTCAATTTCAATTCGAATTCATTTCTATTTCATTTCAATTTGAATTCATTTATATTCAATTTCAATTCGAATTTATTTATATTCAATTTCAATTCGAATTTATTTATATTCAATTCTTTTCAAAATATCAGATTTTGAAATCACTTTCGATATTCCTTATAAAATGAATAAAATCGATATGAATACCGTTCACGTCAAAATGGCGTCAATCTAATCAATACGGCTTCATATATTCCTATTTCAAATATTTCTTTTTCAAATATTTCTTTTTCAAATATTACTATTTTAAAACTGGAATGAGGCCCAATCAATTACCATATAATGTTAATTATATGGATTTTCTACAACACATGTATATATCAACAACAATGAATAATCAACCATCATCCAAAGTGCATTCTACACTACATAAGCATCAAATATAAATATTCAACGCTTATAACAGCCTGTCAATCAATCGATCGACATACAACTAAACAATCGGGATTAGTGTACGTCAAATATCATCCCAATACCCGTGTGGGGTTTCAAGCAATCAAACACAGATTTTAGTTGTGCAGTTGGGCGATGTGTAAAATTTATCGTCCCAATCAATGTCCTTCAAATAAGTGTACATAAACAAACCGTCCGGTTTGCAAATGAATATTTATTTGTTCACATTCACGTTAAAAATTATATTTTTAACGATCAAACTATTTTATTCAACCTATGAATATCCTATTCGGTTCATTTATTAAATAAAATGTTATCTTTATTTTTCTAACTTATTTTTAGAAAATTTCGGCGGCATAACGGCACGATACTAGAAACGGGACAAGGCCTAGCCTTATCCCCGGTCTAGTGAAGGCCCACGCCATTCACACATCAATCAAATCAATTTCATTTCACCAAACAATTCAATTCAAACCAAATAATCTAACCAACTACACAACCAAACAATTAAACAAACAAGCCATCCATGGTCTGTGGATAACGGGTGTCGGGTGCTACTAAACACCGTCTGCATCCTAGTATATATTTATAACTAGAAAAATTAAATTGAAAGGTGAGAAGTTCTCACCAATAGCTATCCAATACCACGACTCTTCATTTAGAGAAATCTTCATCGTTCTCGCCTTTTGTCGCTTTCGCTGCCCGTATTCTCTACATATGTAAAAATATAATTTTTACCTTACTATTCAATACATAAAAATCGAATTTTTACTTCGCTATTCAATATATAAAAATTGAATTTTTATTTTGCTATTCAATATATAAAAATCGAATTTTTACTATGCTATTCAATATATAAAAATCGAATTTTTACTATGCTATTCAATATATAAAAATCGAATTTTTACTATGCTATTCAATATATAAAAATCGAATTTTTTGTGTATAAAAATCTTAACTTTATATATTAAAACCATATTTTTATTGTTTTAAATATATAAAATCACTTCGCTCAAAATCATATTTTTCCTTTCACAAAAAATCATACTCTTATTCAAAGATTTTTTCACATTAAAAATCCTATTTAAATCAGATTTTTTCCTATAAGTAAAATCAATTTTTAAACCTAAATAAAAATAAAAAGAAAAAGGGAAGGGAGGACTTACATCGTTCAGAGGGGGGGGGGGTCTCCACGCGAGCGCCGGAGTCAGGATAACCGCGTCGGAGGTGGGAGGACCGACGGTGGGGGTTCTGATGACTGGCGGCCTCGCGGTGGTGAAGTGATGCGGCGTCTGGCGTCGCGGTCTTCAATGTGGGGGGGGGGGGAGAAAGCTGGCGCCGTTGACTGGGAGGAGGGGGGGAGAGAACTGGCGGAGGCGGCGGTGGTAGTGAGGGGCGGCACGATGGGGATTGGGGAGGGCGTGGAGGATCTATCGCTTCTTTACCCCTTTTTTTTTTAATTTTTTTTTTACTTACTGAGAACAACGCGGAAGGGTGGGGTAAGGCGTTGACCTTAGTGGAGAGAAAATGGGCCCAAGGATATATAATTTTATTTAATTAATATTTTATTCTTTCAGAAAGTAACTTTTATTTTCGAACTCGGATTCGAATCCACCGACTGCCGACCCTAGCGTTTTACCCCCATTCCGAACACAATGGGATATGTATCGTAGGCCAATTCGAATGTTTGAATCAGTTTCCGTTGAATTTAAAGTATAATTCTTTATATATTCAATTTACACGCACATTTTCATTTACCGGGACCACATACAGACCCGAAAAATTCCAGAAAAATTATTTCTAACTTCGTATTGACGATACGGTCCTAACAAAACTAATTTCATCAAATTCTGAGACCGTTTGAAAAATGGCCATTTTCCAGTCGATTAAATCAACTAAAACTGGTCAAACGCGTTTTCCTTTGCCACGCTCACATATTGATTCGAAAAATTATGAAATTTGAAACCTAGTAATAACTTTACATCACGGATCCAACAAAAGTGGTTTTGTCGAAATCCGAGGTCGTTTGCAAAATGGCTATTTTTAAGGGCCTGAATTCCATAGCGACTATTCAGAATTTTCAACTGGACATATCTTTTTATCCCTGCTATGAAATTTTGATTTTTCGGATTCGTTGGGAAGATATTCTCAATTAGATCCTAATGTTTTTGGTTTCACTAAAATCCGGTTTATTTTGCACCCGGTATGCTCAAATGAAGTTTGAAATCGAATTATCGAACTACCGCGCCATTTTCAATTCTATTTATAATTATATATAATTATTTATTTTCTAACGCTGACGTATATAATATATACGTTCGAATTCTATTCAAAATAAATTTCTCGTCGATTTTATTTAAAATAATTCATTTTAAATGTTCAGAATTCGCTAAAATTGCCGAAATAAAAATTTTAAACTGGCCCAGATTTTCGGGTTGTTACAATCTCCCCCACTTAAAACTTTTCGTCCCCGAAAAGGAACAAAGTCGAAAGTGGTTTGATTAATCAACTCTACGTTCGATCTGGCTTTCATTCTCCAACTTTTCAGTTTCTGAGAATTTTCAAATTCTTCAAAAATTTGGCTAACACCCTAAATTTTCGAAAAATTTCGCCATAACCTCCCCTGCACCGGGAGCCACGGGAAAATCCCGAAATTTCCATATAGGCCTTCTGATCTCAAAAAGAAAAAGAAAAAGCCAAGCGGCTAGCCAATAGGCTCATAAAATCATCATCACACAAACAAAACAGTAAATTATGTAGTAAACATGTACCTATTTGTCGGGCAAACAAATTTTATTCTCTGCTCTAGCCTCCTTGCTATGACCTGTTCAATGTAAGTACATATATATGCAAGCAAATGCGACCAATTTTCGATACAATTCAATATTTTATTCAGTTAGGCATAATGGTTAAAAATTAGCAAACAAATAAACAAATAACACAAACATCAATCAATTAGTGAATTAGAGTTTCAAATTCATAATTTTGATACATATACATATACAGAAAATCATGTTTTTGATGCCAATTCACAACGATAAGCCCTATCTAATTTTGGTTCTCACACCAGTCAATAGGAAATATATAAATATCACACCTTCGACACTCGAGCACTAATTCTGATGATGAAGCTTCAATCATCAGAACCATCTCCGGGCGACTAGAGTGTGATTCTATATCTATCCAGTATATTAAAACTTCAAATACACGTTTGCAAGGCGTATATGCAAAATCTTTATATACTGGACTGTCCAAATCAATACAAATAAGTAATCAAATACGAATGATTGATTTAAATTTTCAAAACAAAATTTGTTTTCACTTTAAAAATATACTCTTCACACTCGTTCTAGGATACTACTGATCCTATCTCTAACGAGTCATTCCCATTGGATATTACTAATCCAATATCTGATGAATTCTTTCGTATGGTTCTAATGTGCCTTGTTCTCTAAGCTTTGTAAACCAAAGCTCTGATACCAACTGTGATGAAAAGGAATTTCATTCGGTCCGAACCAGTCGCTAAACCGACCCAGTCCGTTCGAAACGCCCTATCGTTTGAGAACACGACAAATAGAACGCACACGGAAGGACATTTCATTGTATATTACAACAATGCATCAGATTACAAGAATATACAGAGTATAAATGAATATTACACAGAAATATCAGAGATTTAAATTACATTTTAATACATAGCAGCGGAAAATAATACAATACACAACTAGAAGAGATATACGGATACAAAGCTTTCCGGATATCGTTCCAGCTGTAAACCAGGATCCTGTGAATATAGATCTGCAAAACCAAAACTACTAGCTGCTCGTGTCAAAAATAGGGGCACCCAGAGTTTAGGTTAAAACAATAATCTCCAGGTCAGTCATGGGACTGGTGTGAGAACTAAAATAGTTATTAATCTTTATTTTAAAGATAGGTAAATCAAGGGACCACGCCGTATAACACGGAACGGGTTTCCTCCCAAGAATACCAGTGCATAAAACAAACAACGCAATGCTAAATAAAGAAAAATGAAGCCGTTATAAGACCAAGGTCCTATCACACAATGCAACGCAAGCCGGGGGATAGGGTTTTCCCTTATAACAGCCAAAGAATGCTTGATACGTTTAAAACAAATCATTTGATACTATTATAAGTGCATAGTGTATAAAACAACTTCAAATCATAAGTATCAATCATAGGCGGCATGAGCGTCCCATGCCACTATGTCGCCATATATAGGTTTACAAATAAAACCGCAAAGTCACGTATTTGGAAATTGGATTTCCATCTATGAACCGAGGCAAAAGATAGTCCTCAACCGATTCGAGACTCTCTAGCCCGAGCCTCAGGATCAGAGCTCGAGTGACCCTTGGATCGTCAGGGCCGGTCCACCGATGTGGATTAAAATTCCTGAACACTGCGTTTCCCCACCCTATGGGGCGTAAATGAGCCAACGAATGACTCCATCGGACCCGGATCGTCCGATCAAACCGAGGCGCCTCGCAACAGCAACAACCACACAGGTGAAAAGTATATAAATGTCAGGGCTGGAAGGTCACTGACACCACCCTAGCTAGAAAGAAACGCATGCCCTCCCTGAGGTCCTCTCCCGTTTTTGGTTCACAACCGGGGTGCGAAACTCGCGAAGTAAACGTTACACAAAGCTACGCCACAAAGGCCGTGCTTTGATCATCACCACAAGACTTTTCTTTTCAACAGAAGCCTCGATCAATTGCCACTTAGGCATGCCACACAGGCAATTCACTCCATGCGTTTGATATCCATCAATATATAACCCCTGAGCTCGTACGTCTCAGAGAAGGGCGTTAAGCAAGAGAATAAATTCTCCGCCGCTAAACAGATATATATTTAATAGAGATCAATCACACGGACTAAAATCCAATGTCAGACACACAGTCCATTTGCAAGTCCGTTCTGGGTCTGAACGAAACCGGAGGCACCTAGTACCCCGCATATCCATCGATCTCCAAGTACGTCTGGACGATCACCAACTGTTTCCATCTTCTTGGGTGTACAGCCCAATCAAGATCATCAGTAATCCTCCAAACGACGTGAAGACCTCCGGCCTTCAACCACCGTCTTCATCTTCGACTTATCGTCGTATCAGTTATTCAGAATGGGATAAACCCAGTCTTCCCGAATAACTCGCGTATACTTTAAATAAGTGTTACACAAACACAACATACGCCTCATTCCAATTCATCAGTCACTAACCGTAAATTAATCAAGAGAATAATCCCCCAAATATTAACCCCGAAGGCCGAAACCAACATCAGATCAATATCCAGAAAACCGTTCTGCTTAGCTAACCGACAGTTAGTTTCTAAATTTCACATTCATAGGGAAAGGTTCCCATTAATTTTATCAAAGATAAATCATTAATATTTATTCTTTAATCTACTTTATAATATCAATTCAAACTAGTCGGGATTAACGAACCTTATCGAAGTAATCATTTGTTTTAATTTCCCAATCCCAACCTATTCATCCCATGAAGTAAAACTGGTAGTACTTCATATCTAACACCACGGTGTTATCGGTAAATTCAATTACCATTTCACGTTCAAATCTAATTAAAGATTTAACTATCGCCTGGAGCAAAACTGGTGATACTCCATCCTCGATCTTTTCAATCTAATTAGAGATTCATTAAAACTCCACTTAGTTTTAATCGTTAACTGGGTTAAAGAATTAGTGTCATTTAAAACACGGTTCACGGTAAACCCAAAACTGCATTCCATTAATTATCGGATTAAAGAACGAGTGTTATTTAAAAACACTGTCCATGATAAACCCAAAAATCAATATCAATTCAATTCCAATTAGATATTATTTAATTGGTACACTTCATTAAATCTAAATAAAAAGATTTAATCTTTTCTCCATTGGGTTCAAGAACAGTGTTAGTCAACACACCATTCACGACAAACCCAAATCACATTTGATATTAAATACAAGGCTTTGAATAGAAAATATCCCGACTTATATTCAATATCAAATTCTACGACCAACGAATATCGTGTTGGAAATAATGATATATATATATATATCTATATCTTTCAAATTTCCATAACAACATCTGTATAATCACGAATTCCAACATCGAAATATTCCGAAGACAATTTCAATTCAAATCCATTCCAATGCAATCATTGGAAATTCTTGTTATTTTCAAAACCATTTCGAATTCAATTTATTTATCTAAAAATAAATAGAATTATAATTCTAGTTCAAAACTAGTTCATTTCGATAAAAATCTATTTTTATCTTTTCAAATATGGAGTTTTTCATCCCAATTTTTCCCAAATCATTTCTTATGATTTTACACAATTTATTGATATTTTTAATAATTATCAAGGCCTGTACAGTCGATTTCCATCAATGGCCATCGAACTGCACTTACAACGACCTTTTTTTAAATTTGATTTGGACATAATTCCAAATCCAACCGTTAGATTTCTAATTTCTCACATTCGTTAGAAAGCTCTTTTCGATACGAACCCAACGGTTCCGGTTTTAGGAGAATCCGATGGTCGGACCTCCCGCAATATCCATTCGAAGTCAATGGTCGAAATTCGCGAACTGCCACGGCGCGGCGCGTTCTATTCTGGCCATTATATTATATATATAATATATATAATATATACTTCATCGATTTCAATTCAAAACGTGCTTTATAAATCGTTTTAATTTCGTTTTCAAAACGGTTTCAACTTCATATTCAATTTCAAATCAAAATTGAATATTTCAATTTAAATTCATTTCAAATTGATTTCAATTCAAATTGATTTCTAATTCAATTTCAGTTCGTTTTCAATTCAATTCAATTTCAATTCGAATTCATTTCTATTTCATTTCAATTCGAATTCATTTATATTCAATTTCAATTCGAATTTATTTATATTCAATTTCAATTCGAATTTATTTATATTCAATTCTTTTCAAAATATCAGATTTTGAAATCACTTTCGATATTCCTTATAAAATGAATAAAATCGATATAAATATCGTTCACGTCAAAATGGCGTCAATCTAATCAATACGGCTTCATATATTCCTATTTCAAATATTTCTTTTTCAAATATTTATTTTTCAAATATTTCTATTTTAAAAATGGAATGAGGCCCAATCAATCACCATATAATGTTAATTATATGGATTTTCTACAACACATGTATATATCAACAACAATGAATAATCAACCATCATCCAAAGTGCATTCTACACTGTATAAGCATCAAATATAAATATTCAACGCTTATAACAGCCTGTCAATCAATCGATCGACATACAACTAAACAATCGGGATTAGTGTACGTCAAATATCATCCCAATACCCGTTTGGGGTTTCAAGCAATCAAACACAGATTTTAGTTGTGCAGTTGGGCGATGTGTAAAATTTATCGTCCCAATCAATGTCCTTCAAATAAGTGTACATAAACAAACCGTCCGGTTTGCAAATGAATATTTATTTGTTCACATTCACGTTAAAAATTATATTTTTAACGATCAAACTATTTTATTCAACCTATGAATATCCTATTCGGTTCATTTATTAAATAAAATGTTATCTTTATTTTTCAAACTTATTTTTAGAAAATTTCGGCGGAATAACGGCACGATACTAGAAACGGGACAAGGCCTAGCCTTATCCCCGGTCTAGTGAAGGCCCACGCCATTCACACATCAATCAAATCAATTTCATTTCACCAAACAATTCAATTCAAACCAAATAATCTAACCAACTACACAACCAAACAATTAAACAAACAAGCCATCCATGGTCTGTGGATGACGGGTGTCGGGTGCTACTAAACACCATCTGCATCCTAGTATATATTTATAACTAGAAAAATTAAATTGAAAGGTGAGAAGTTCTCACTAATAGCTATCCAATACCACGACTCTTCATTTAGAGAAATCTTCATCGTTCTCGCCTTTTGTGTCTTTCGCTGCCCGTATTCTCTACATATGTAAAAATCGAATTTTTACCTTACTATTCAATACATAAAAATAGAATTTTTACTTCGCTATTCAATATATAAAAATTGAATTTTTATTTTGCTATTCAATATATAAAAATCGAATTTTTACTATGCTATTCAATATATAAAAATCAAATTTTTACTATGCTATTCAATATATAAAAATCGAATTTTTACTATGCTATTCAATATATAAAAATCGAATTTTTACTATGCTATTCAATATATAAAAATCGAATTTTTACTATGCTATTCAATATATAAAAATCGAATTTTTTGTGTATAAAAATCTTAACTTTATATATTAAAACCATATTTTTATTGTTTTAAATATATAAAATCACTTCGCTCAAAATCATATTTTTCCTTTCATAAAAAATCATACTCTTATTCAAAGATTTTTTCACATTAAAAATCCTATTTAAATCATATTTTTTCCTATAAGTAAAATCATTTTTTAAACCTAAATAAAAAGAAAAAGAAAAAAGGGAAGGGAGGACTTACATCGTTCAGGGGGGGGGGGGTCTCCACGCGAGCGCCGGAGTTAGGATAACCGCGTCGGAGGTGGGAGGACTGGCGGTGGGGGTTCTGATGACTGGCGGCCTCGCGGTGGTGAAGTGATGCGGCGTCTGGCGTCGCGGTCTTCAATGTGGTGGGGGGGGGGGAGAAAGCTGGCGCCGTTGACTGGGAGGAGGGGGGGAGAGAACTGGCGGAGGCGGCGGTAGTAGTGAGGGGCGGCGCGATAGGGATTGGGGAGGGCGTGGAGGATCGATCGCTTCTTTACCCTTTTTTTTTTACTTACTGAGAACAAAGGGGAAGGGGGGGGGGGGGGGTAAGGCATTGACCTTAGTGGAGAGAAAATGGGCCCAAGGATATATAATTATATTTAATTAATATTTTATTCTTTCAGAAAGTAACTTTTATTTTCGAACTCGGATTCGAATCCACCGACTGCCGTCCCTAGCGTTTTACCCCCATTCCGAACACAATGGGATATGTATCGTAGGCCAATTCGACTGTTTGAATCAGTTTCCGTTGAATTTAAAGTATAATTCTTTATATATTCAATTTAAACGCACATTTTCATTTACCGGGACCACATACAGACCCGAAAAATTCCAGAAAAATTATTTCTAACTTCGTATGGACGATACGGTCCTAACAAAACTAATTTCGTCAAATTCTGAGACCGTTTGAAAAATGGCCATTTTCCAGTCGATTAAATCAACTAAAACTGGTCAAACGCGTTTTCCTTTGCCACGCTCACATATTGATTCGAAAAATTATGAAATTTGAAACCTAGCAATAACTTTACATCACGGATCCAACAAAAGTGGTTTCGTCGAAATCCGAGGTCGGTTGCAAAATGGCTATTTTTAAGGGCCTGAATTCCATAGCGACTATTCAGAATTTTCAACTGGACATATCTTTTTATCCCTGCTATGAAATTTTGATTTTTCGGATTCGTTGGGAAGATATTCTTAATTAGATCCTAATGTTTTTGGTTTCACTAAAATCCGGTTTATTTTGCACCCGATATGCTCAATTGAAGTTTGAAATCGAATTATCGAACTACCGCGCCACTTTCAATTCTATTTATAATTATATATAATTATTTATTTTCTAACGACGACGTATATAATATATACGTTTGAATTCTATTCAAAATAAATTTCTCGTCGATTTTATTTAAAATAATTCATTTTAAATGTTCAGAATTCGCTAAATTTGCCGAAATAAAAATTTTAAACTGGCCCAGATTTTCGGGTTGTTACAATAATTCAGATCTACAACTTAGATTAAATTAAAAGGGGGAATTCTGGTTTTACAAAACCAGATCTATCACACACGAATAGTACAAACAGTCACCATCAACAACCAATACAATTTTAAGTACTACAATCGCAGATTCAATTAAACAAATACGTACATATGAGATTTAAACAACAAGGAATAAAATATAATTTTAAAAACAGAAATCTCACATCGTTATTGAGTTCTACGTTGTTCAGATCCAAAATTCATCAAAAATTCAACTTGATTAGAATTAGGTCTAGTCGGTTTCATCGCGAAAATCTCGATCTCACGATCGCGGCGCACTTGAAATCGTTCGAATCCGAGTCCGTACGAGCAAGATACAGTTTAATTAAGATTGGATAATTTGAATTTGTTAAATTGTAAAGTCAAAGTTTGGAAAAATTCAACTCACCCTTCATTTCCTCCCTAACGTTCAAAGCCAAAAATGAACCTATAGTGTTCAAAATTAGGTTTCCATTTATCTCGGAATTGGTGGAGCTTGAAGACGATCGGAAGGTGGCATATCGGAGAGGGGAGTGAGGGGTACGTGCGCCGGAAAGGGTGGACGCCGCGGTGGGGCCTGCTGGGCGCGGTGGAGGGTGGTTGGGCGCGGGTTGGGTGGAGAATTCCGGGCCAAATACTCACTTATACTTCATCATCTCTGCATAGAATTAAAGAGGATGAAAATCTCTTTAATAAGTTCCAAAGGAGCATGGATTTTTATTTAGTGGATTGAGAGGGATTGAGTGAGGAAGATTCGAAGCTTCTTGGCCATGGAAATTCGATGATGGCGGCTGTGTATTGTAGAGGGAGGATTAGGGTTGAGGATTAGTGAATATATTTATATTATTTAATTAGTTAATTAGCCCATTAAGGCCCGTTTAGTAACTTTTTCCAATTTCAGCCTAACGACTGTCGTTTTTACCTATTAACCCCTATTCCAGACTCATCTGGCTATGTCCCGCAAGCCCAAACGACTGTTTTGGCCAGTTTTCTTTAATTTAAAATTTAAGTCTTTTATTTTTAATTCAACCGTACAAATAAATTCACCGGGGCCACAAATCAACTTCAAAAATTACCGAAAAATATATTTAGCTATGTTTTGACGTTGCGGACCTAGGAAAATTAATTTCGCTCAATTCTGAGCCCGTTTGAAAATTGGCCTTTTTCAAGTCGATTAAAATTAACTAAAATTGGCAAAACATAAATCTTTCCGCCACGGTCACATATTAATTCTAAAAATTATGAAAAATTAAACTTAACAATTATTTGACATTTCGGTTCCAACAAAAGTGGTTTCGTCGAAAACAGAGGTCATTTGCAAAATGACTATTTTTAATATTAAAATATATATATAAATTCTACAACGACTATTCTGATTTTTAAACTGGGCATAACTTTTGATTCCCGCTATGAAATTTCGATTTTTCGGATTCGTTGGAAAGATATTTTTAAATAGATTCTAATATTTTTGGTTTCACTAAAATCCGGTTTATTTTGCATCTTGTGCATTTGGTCAAATTTCAAGTTTGACTTTTCAAACTACCGTGCTATTTCTAACTCCTTTTATAATTAAAATTAAAATTTTCGTTCTAACTTCGATTTAAATAAAAAAATTATCGTTATTATTTAAAATAAATTATTTTTACTATTAAAATTTCTAAAATAAAAATTTTAAATTTGTTCAGAATTTGCGGGTTGTTACATTAGTATAGGTTATTTAAAGTTGAAATTTGATTAAACCAGAATTGAAATTTCTATGTCCTTTGTTTATTAAGATTTAGATTTCAAATTTTATGATATGATTTTTCTATAAAATTAGTATAAGTACATATGTTATTAAAAGCTTGGTTTATAAACCTGGAATCAAGCATTTGAGTCCACCTTAACTAATAATAATAACTCGTGTACTGAGGTTAATCGAGATGTTAGAATTTTTGACTATGAAACCAGGAAATTTACTTAAGCATTAAGAAAAGGGAAGTGGTCGTTGAAATGCTTAAGTACGAGTGATAATAAAATTTAAACAAAACTTCAAAGTTTGGCTAATATAAGTGTTAGAGAAGTGGAATTAACCGCGAGATAAAATTCAACTAAAATAGATTGGAAGATTAGATTGTGTGATAAAAGCGACAACCCATAACTAGAAATAATCAATAAGTTTATTAGTTAGTTCAAGAAGGAGTTGAAAGGAAGTTATGTTGTGAATAAAATATAAATGGTCGATAAAGTAGAAATGAAAAAAAAATCTAAATGAGTAAACCTCATTTGGATAATACCTCGGATGTGAATCTGAGTATGAGAAGTAAAGTGAAAGAATACAAAACTTTTGTTGAATGAAATATAACTTAAGTCCTGTAAAGGGATCGAATTAAATGAAGCTAACTTAGAAATCGTATAGGAATGGTTGAGAACTAAGCATAAATTTGAGTATGAATAGTCCTTAATTTGGCTCATGAATTGTGAGTCAAATAAATAAGTCAAGTTAATGAAATAAAATTAATTTGAAGTAAAAATGGAAATAAGTGAATACGGAAACGGTTAAAGTAATGAATAGAAGTGCCAATACTAGGGAAATGAGAGATGAAATTTGGATGAGATAAGATAAGACGGTTTACATAAAAACCATAATGGACCTTGTTCCATTGATATAGATTCGAAGTTAACTAATTAAAACGAGGAAACGAAATAAAAATGGAAATTGGAATTATGGAAGAAGGTATAGGAAATATAAAACCGAAGTCTAATTCATTAAATTAGAATATCGAAGATTAAGAATTAAATGAATTCAATTAAGGCGAATGAATTAGAATAAGTGAAGTAAACTCGAGAAGTGGGAATAGGTCGACTAAAACCAAATATAAAGAAATGAAAAAAAGTAAGAATAAATTTGAATAAGTAGAATGAATCAAAAATCAGGATTGATTCGAATGTATGGCTAATTGAATATGGATAAATGGAACTATGCTTGGTGTAACATAGATGCAGTAAATCGGAATAAGGAATGAAAGTTGGTGAATCGACCAAGGTTATGAATTAAGGATTTAATACAAATCAAGATAGTCAAAGGGGTTTAAACTTCTAATACAATAACCATTGTTTATGCAAGAATCTGAAATAGTCAATAAGCTGAACTTAAATGACCATAACTTTTGAATGGCTGATCGAAATTCGACGAATCAGGACAATTTGGAAAGCTTAAAAGAAATGCTACAACTTTTGCCTGGTGTCTTTTGGTCAAAATCCGTCATTAAAAGGGTGATAAACCTCATTTTGTTCGTTGGCCTATCGTTAACATTATGGTTTTAAAGCTGAAATGTTTAATGTATGTTGTGTAAGTTGTATACATTTGCTATGTATTGTTTATATGTTGGATTCTTATGCCGATATGAGTGTTTATCTGGTGTAAAAAGTGTGCGCTATACTTTGGAGCTTGCTTGTGCTAAATACTAAAGTGCCGAGCTAAATGAAATTGCTAATAAATGGTAAAGAAGGTACGTATTGAGTTATATGGTTTTTTAGATATATAGATGTTTTGTTTCCCCATCTTTGGGATGCCTCATCGTGTGATGAGATGAATATTTGGATTTGTATGTATTGCGATTTTTCCGGACCTCTCCGTACAAAGGAGATACTGCCGAAATTTTCCGTGATTTCGGGAGTTAGAAAATTTTATGACATTTTACAACTATAACTTATTTTATAAATACTATTTTATAAGTATGGATTTGGAAGTATGAATATGGTCAATATCATATTTCGTTCTCTTTTCGAGGACGAAAAGATTTTTAAGTGGGGGAGAATGTAACATCCCATGTTTTCTATATATTTTAAATTTCGATTTAAAATAAATAAAATGGCATAAAATTAGATAAAAAACAAATTTTTTGATTTTTTTTATGTTGATGATTGGTTGAATTGAGTATAAATAGATTCTTAATTTAGTTATACTTAGAATTGTTGCAATTTGAAAAAAAATATTTTATTTATTTAATAAATTTGAATTGTTTAGTTATAATGGAAATTCAAATTTGATTTGAGAAATGGAGAATTCTAAGTTGGGAAATAATAACTGGAATTAAAATCAAAGATCCAAATAATCAAAGTAAGATTTAAAATGTGTGAAATTTAGTTTTAAAATTTATTTAAGTTAAAATTGGATTAAAATGGAAGTTAACGAATATTTAAATTCAATTAAAACAGTTAACTGAATAATCGAATATTTTATTTATTTAATTAACTGTGAAATTTAACTGATTTGGCGACTGTCTCGGAATTCGACGAAACTAGCGCCATTGGATCCATAACGATGAATTATGGTAGGGTTTCAATTTGCGTTACAATCCGACTTACCGTTTGATCGTACGAGAGAAAATGTGAACGAAATCATTGTAAACGTATAATTAGGTATTTCTCATATTTGGGCCTTATAATTATATATATATATAAAACCCATTTACCACTCCATCAGCCATTTCATTATACATACACCTTCCTCCATCAAACTTTATCTCTAATGGCTGAAATTAGAGTTTCAAACCCTAGAAATAAAAATTCAAACTTTGAATTTCAAATCTCTTCAAACCACAACATATTATATACCTTTTTGAAGAGCTCGACGATACGAGGCTGGTGGTGCCATTTGTTTCGACATGCAGTGAGTAGATTGGCCAGAAATCGCGGTCAAAGATGCTGTCTTTTGGAACCCTAAAGGGGAATTTAGGGGTTTTCGATTCTTGCACCAATCGAAGAAATTGAGATGTGGGTTTTGAAGAGGATGACGACGGGAGTTCGAAGGGGGTGGTTGTCGGTCGTAGTTTGACCTGAGGTGGTCGGATTTCTCAGTTTAGGGTTTGAAAACCCTTTCGATTTTTGCATCGTCGGAGGAGATGTGGACCACCGAATGTGGTGGCGCCGGCCTAGTAGGATGCGCACTTCGAGGAGCTTCCGATCTAGGGTGGTCTGAGCTCCTAACTTGATCAGTGGAAGGTGCAGTTCTTGGTCAAAGATTTGGGGCGCGTTGGGTTTCTCCGTGCGTGAAGTTCATGTAGCGAAGAGATGAGCGGGAAGAAGTCTGACGTGGCAGGGTATTTTGGTCCATTTATTATTTAAAATTAAATTAAATTGTTGAATGTTCTAACATCCATAACTTTCACCTGTGATGTCGGATTTGAGCGCGGTTTGTTGCATTGCGATCGTGTTAAAATTGCGGTCGATCTGAGACTGGTTTGGCTGCGTTTGGAGACAGAAAATTTTTGAGCTTTAGTTGGGCGTTCGATCCACTAGAGACCCAAAGGTGAGTGATTTTATCGCTCACAATAAACTGAATTATTCCCATATTTCTTGAATTAAATTATGAAGTAGTTGGTTGCATGGTTGTGATTGGCTGTTGAATTGGTTGCTTAAAATTTGATATACCAGTGTGTTAACATGCAAATTAGATCGATAATTAGTTATTTAATTTAATTAGATTTCTAATTGGAAATTTTGACCCTTGCTAATTCCTGAAATAGTTAAATGCTGATCAGTTGAATGGAATGGTTGTGATGGTTGTTTGGTCGAAATTTATTATTGAATTGATATTTACATTGTTAATGCTCCATATTTTAGTATATTGTATTGCATGTTGATTTTGATGATAATCCCATTTGCCATTGATGTTATGGGCATCTAATAAACCCGGGATTTATCGATAAAATAAATTTAGAACACAAAGTGAAATGATAAATCTCTGTGACCCTGATTTAGATTGAAATGATAGATCCATCCCTGAAATATCAAAAAATTAATATCACTTGGCCATAGGATAGAAAATTACATATGGACATCGGTTGGTTAAATGATTTTAGATATTCGAAATTCTATTGATGAAGAGTCCATTAAAGGAATGTGTCGATTTTCGATAAAATTTTATTCTTCCTTTAAGACATGAACCTTGGATGTTACTTGGAATGGTTAAGGAAATTCTCCCAAAACAAATTTGAAGTTATTTTAAATTTGAATTTTTTATGATTTGGGATTTATTCCAATAATTGGTGGAATCGAATTTAATATATTCTTATTGAATTTAAATTTTGGAATAAAGGTAATCGAGTATATTCGGAGTTGTTTTAAAACTAAATACGAATATGGTTTTGAATCCCCGAAATGGAAAGATGGGTTGAATGGTTTTGGAGTAAATATTGAAACTATGTGACTCCATTTGAGACTGGAGTATAGATCCAAGTGTTTGAAGTTTGGAATAAAGGAACGATTTTGGTTAAAGGATTTTATTATATATATATTTACACTGTTTAATTTCAAATAACTATTCCTTTCTACATTCTCATTTATTAAAACCTTTACCTATAACTATTTTGTTATAACTAAAATTTCCTTATATTTTATTTCTTAAAACTATTTGTAAACTTTTGATATATATATAATGTTCTAAACTATTTTATTTTATTCTGACTATTGTATTCTAATTATATTTATCTTTATAAGCATCTATTTTTCAAAATTTTATCTTATGAATTGTAAATTTCTTACGAATGGAAAGTGTGTGGATCTAAAACTGTTGTTCAAATGGAGTTGAGATAAATTTTATTCTATTTGAATATGAATCGATTTCTAAACTGACCTTTAAATATGGAAATGTGGGTTTCCTACTCGAATATAAAATTTTCTCCTAAGGGATTGAAATGAGTTATGAAGTACATATTCTATTTGAATATGAATGTATTTCAAACATTAAGCGATTTGGAATAATTTGAAATCTTTGGCATGAAATATTATCTATTTGAATATAAGTCGATTTTTAAATATTATGGGATTATAATGTAAAGATATTGAAATATATTTTAGTTTGGAATATAGTCGGTTTGGCATGATTATGATAATTTAATATGGAATTATATTCTATTTCAATATAAATTTGGTTCGAAACAAAATATGATATTTTGATATGAAACCGAACCTTTGTGAAAGTAAAAGAACCGACCGATGTGGAAAATGTAAACGTTGGTTGTTAAAGAGACCGGAGTCGACATAAGGCATACTCTCTGTCAGTGTCGATACCACTTTGACAACTGTGAATGTTATGACGTATCCAGAATGAGTATGATGACTTGGAGGCAATTATTGAATCGAAGAAGATGAATGATAATGAAATAGCCTTGACCTTCCGGTCAGAATTTAAATTACTAAAACATGAGCTATACCGTGACTAATTGAGGTACCACCTTTGATCGGACACACTTCTTCGATACTATTTCTATGATAATGATAATGATGATGATGAGTTGGGCCCATTTGATTTTGGGAGTGTGATCCGAGGTGGGCGGTAGTGGCTGCTATGCGTTACCACCGGTCCGGGAGTGCAATTGGTAGAATCCTACCCTGGGCATTGCCTCGAGTGCCTTGTCATATTTATCCTTATCGAGCCCATACGATTTTGATTTAGCATTGTCTTCTATGGAGTGCCCTCTGATAACACCAGTACGGTGAATTTACGGTACTGTATAGACTGTTGATGCCTATCAACTGCGTAAGGGTAATATGGTAATCCCGCTTATGTTATTTTCAGTATTTATACTTTACTGGATAGACATTATCAAAATAGCGTATTATACTATGTATATATTAGTTTAACGGATCCTTAAGAGATGAAAAAAAAATCCCGTAACATCTCTTGAGTTGCTGCACCCATGACACTCAAGTTGTTTCGTATTTTAATTTGACTAATATGAGAACGATTTAGTGCTAATCCGAGTGTTTGTTGTGTTTTTCTTTTAATGCAATACGCTCGGGTTAGCAGAAGTTGCAGTTAGCAAAGATTGTCATAGCTTGGAAGATAAAGACGAGGATTTGGTATATATATTTTTAGTATGTATTTCCGCTGCGTATCGTGTACATCCGTATGTATATGTAACTCTGATAATCATTGAATGTTATAACAAATGTATACATTTCAACTGTTTTTAAACTGCTATTTGTCTATTTCATGTTGTCCTTCCGCTGTGATATTCTATGATTGTTTTCTCTTCTTTCTTCTTTTCCCAATAACTACCTGCATTTGCGATTTGTTGGGTCGACACGTGTGGTTTATTGTCGATTTGAACGGTCAAAAATGTAGGTCGTTACACCTGCTACTCTAATTTCGTTGATGATGTTAAATCGATTAGTTGTGACAATATTTTATAATACATAATGTTTTCAGTGCGTGATGAAAGAACCCATATTTGGCAAAACAATGTTTCACACTCGTAGTTGATTGTGTAGATAATGTCGTTGCATATGGAACTGTCACTGAAATCAATGTCGATGCCATATACCAGAAGGTCCATGACGTTCCTCTTGCAAAAGAAAATGCACGCGTATTCATCACCAAAGTTGTCGTTCTCGATGCCTTGCTACCACTTTCTTCAAGGTTGAATTTATGACAGTGCAAGATGCGCTTGGTGTACATATATTGCTTGATCGAGAAATTTGATCTCCAGTGCAGTAACTAAGAAGGTAATTTCAATATCTATAATTTGAAAATGAAACTTCAATCAAATTATGTGAAAATTGTTGTTCGATCGATTATAAATTGCATTATAGAAGCAACAAGTTTACAGTAACCATTTGTAGATAATCGAAGTATATTAGATAGACAACTTTGTTTCATAAGGTTAATTCATAAGTTTTTTACATAAACATATTTTTAATTTGATATTTGATTGTCTACACAAGTTGACTGTTATTTACATAACTTAGAGGGATAATGATGAGCCAAATTAGGATGATGACCTCGACACAGTGCCTGAGGTTGTTAAATCTGATGTTGTTAAGAAGAAGAGGAGGAAAAATGACCACAATGAGCCAGAGGATGAAGAGCTCGACGCACTGCCTCCTAAACTGCCTACAGCATTGAGGGTGCTTTATGTAACAGCCCGCATTTTACGTATCAAAAGATCGTAATTTTTTTTTTTTTATTCCCTGAGGGTTGGATCATTCTCATCTTTTGGTATGTTGCTTATGAGGATGTAACATGCCCATAATCTTTACCAATTTTGTTTGTGACCATTTTACCTCTATCAGTCTTGTATAGGGCATAACTTTTGACTCAACTCAAATCAGAGGGTGAGACCTATGCCATTGGAAAGGAATTGATGATTGCCTTCGTATAGAGTGGTTATATTAAAGATTTGGCTCAGCGGTTTGGGAAATCATTATTTTAAGGTTTTTCAGTTGGTTGTCCAGGTTTGGTAAGCTAAAATAGGCTAAATTGGGAAGGCCCATTAGGGGGTTGGTGGAAACTATAAATAGGGGGTTTGGGATATGAGAAAGGGTTTGAATTTTCCATTCTCTAATTGGGAGGTCTTGAGCTCCTCCTTCCTCTAACACTTTTCCACCATTAGAAATCATAATTCAAGGAGGGAAATTGGAGATTTGCATCAATTGAGGCAAGGATTCATCGGATTAAGGTGTTTGGTGCGAGGTGCTTGCTGTTCGGATTCGTTTTCCATTTATTTTTGCTTGTTTGGGAGAATCGATGAGTGGTTTACATCTCTCACATGGATTCAATGAAGTGTATGGGTATTTGATCATGTTTTTCATCAAATTCAAGTGTTTTCTCCTAGATCTACATCGTTATATGTCCATTTTTTATATGAATCACACTATGATCTGATTTAACAAGTTTAGACAGGTAATTTCTATGATAGTTTATGTGAATATGCAAGTTAGATCTTTCATTTTTATCGTATGTTCATTTTAATAGTTTTAGTGAAATTTACATCATTTTAGTGATAATCGTCATATTCATATTGTTAGCGATGTTATGACATGTTTATGATTGTATTTGGTGAGTTGGATGAGTTAGTTTTGTCGAATGTATCGTTTGGCGAAGTTTTGGTAGGAATCGGAGCTGAAATGGAGATGTGCAGGTTTCTGGTCGGCCTAAAGCTGGTTGGGTCGGTCAAGCTGTGGCTTGGGGGAGCAAGTTAGGGTTTGGGTCAGTCCAATTCTGGTCAGGTCGGTCTCAAATTTCTGGTTGGGTTGGTCATGTCAGTGTAACCGGGTCGAGTCGGTCATGCTCCAGAAAGGGGTGATCGGGTCAGGTCGGTCATGTTTGTGCAACCGGGTTGGGTCGGTCATGTTCCAGAAAGGGGTGATCGGGTCGGGTCGGTCATGATGGTGGAACTGGGTCGTGTCGGTCATGTTCCAAAAAGGGGTGATCGGGTTGGGTCGGTCATGTTGGTGCAATTGTGTTGGGTCGGTCAGCTGCTGTGAGGCGGACCGGTCCTAAAGGAAAGAAACTGGTCGGGTCGGTCATGTTTTCAACAGTGCTTTTAAACGTTGTGATTGATGGTGGAAATGCTATGGTTTATTTTCAGTAGGGTCATTTTCTGAAAAAGTATGTTTTTTCAGGTATGACTCAGATTTGGAGAAAAAGGTCTGAAAAAATATTTTTCGGGGGCAGTCCCCCGAACCCTAGCCATAACACAGTGGTGTAATTTGGCTCGATGATGTTGTGACTTCGAAGTGGATTCAAGTTGGAAGGTTCGAAGTATTGAACGTGTTCGTTGATCAGTGTAGAACAACGAATGGAATGACAACTCAAGGGTGTTGAGATGATGGCTTCGACAAGAGTCCGGACGAGTATGCTCGAAGTGATGTGATTTGTCCGTTGTTTGTTGTATACAACGAATGTGGAAATGACTCAAGGATATATGGAGTTCATGTGAAAGAACGACTCAAGGATGTATTGAGCTCCTGTGAAGTAATGGTTGCTCTAGAGTGTTCTGAGCTTATTGATAGTCGCAAGTGAAGATGACTAGAGATACTGAAGGCCGAGGAATTATCGTTGTCGTAGGTTCTAGCGGGCTCAAAGCAGGGGTATAATTGGGGAAGCTAAAAGACCGGACGGAGGTTGAGTACCCTGGGTATCGATGAAAGGCCTAGGTACGTATCATTGAAAAACGTATGGGGATTTTGCTAGAACCGAGGTTACCATTAGCCCTTGATAGATGGCAGTATGGGCCAGTCATACGATTACGATGGTTCCAAAGCAGGATTGGCAGTGATAGCTAGAGTCTGTCATGGATGATTGGTTTCTTTGTTTGTACCGTCTCATGTAGATTATCCAACGTCGAAAGAGATATTTCTTGGGTGCTTGTCTGATATTGGTCTGGGCCTTTAGGGCTTGTACTTAAGGGATGTTGAATTCGGTTAGGATGGTTTACGTGAGATCTATAATCTGGATGCTATGATTATTATTTATTGGTTGCTCCTGTTTACCATGATTGAATGGTCATTCTGATTGCTATAAATAAATTGTCATATGGATTGTAAAGGCTATCACTGTCTGATGTAGGGGGAGATGGGAGTTGTGTTCTTCTCTGGTGTTTTGAGACGACCCGAATTCCCGTTCAGACGGAAACAGGGCTATCTTTGGAATATAACACAGAAACATATAATAGCAGAACAGAATTAAATAAATACACCAAATATGAACAATAGAATATACTGGATAAAAGTAATCATCAGAGTTACACAGTATACAAGATCTTACTTAGTACAAATACAGTTCAGCTATACATAAATGTCTACAGCGGAAATAAACAAAATATGTACAATAGGAGCTGAACAGCATAAAAAGAAATAAATGATAGAATCCATCTTCAGCTCCAGCTATCCAGAAAGAACCAGCTAAACCTGAATACAAGGCTGCCCGTGTGGAAAAAGGGGGCACCCGAGTTTGAGAGTGAAACAAACTACGAGTCAGTCATGGGACTGGTATGAGAAATCTATTCAACACATATATAATATGGCTAATCACAGGACCACGCCACTTTCGTGGAACGGGTTTACTCCATTGGATTGCCAGTGCTTTAAAACAAATCATTCTTTTAAACATCGCTATGCTTTTTATAAAGATGAAGCCGTTATAAGACTCAGTTCCCATCACACAATGCAACGCAAACCGGAGGATAGAGTTTTTACCTTATAACGGCCAAATATGCTTGATACGAATAAAACAAAGGCATTTGACATTATTGCTAGTGTTTATATGTTTTGAAAACTATTTCAAATCATAACTATCAATCATAGACGGCATTAATGCCCCATACCAATATGTCTCCATATATAGGTATACAATCAAAACCGCACAGTCACGTATTTGGAAATTGGATTTCCGTCATGAACCAAGGCAAAAGATAGTCCTTACCGAATTTGAGACAATCTAGCCTACCATGTCTCAGGATCAGAGCTCGAGTGACCCTTGGATCGTCAGGGCCGGTCCACCGATGTGGATTAAAATGCCTGAGCAATACGTTTCCCCGCCCTTTGGGGCGCAAACGAGCCAACGAATGACTCCATCGGACCCGGATCGTCCGATCAAACCGAGGCGCCTCGCAACAGCAACAACCACATGGGTGAAAAGTATATAAATGTCAGGGCTGGTAGGTCACTGACACCACCCTAGCTAGAAAGAAACGCAAGCCCTCCCTGATGTCCTCTCCCGTTTCTGGTTCATACCGGGGTGTGAGGTTCGCGATTCTACGTTATACACAAAGCCACGCCACACAGGCGGTGCTTTGATCATCACCACAAGACTTTGCTTTTCAACAGAAGCCCTGATCACTACATCTTAGCATGCCACACAGGCAATTCATGCCATGCGACTGATGTCCATCGATATACAACCCCTGAGCTCGTGCGTCTCAGAGAAGGGCGTTAAGCAAAAGAATAAATTCTCCGCCGCCAAACAGATGTATATTTAACAGAAATCAATCAACACAGAATAAACCCCAATGTCAGACACACAGTCCATTTACAAGTCCATTCTGGGTCTGAACGAAACCAGAGGCACTAAATACCTCGCAAACCCATCGATCACCACGTACGTCTGGACGATCACCACTCATTATCCATATTTCGGGATGCCTCCCAATCAGGACCTCGGTTACCATCCAAACGAGGTGAAGATCTCCGGTCTTCGACCGTCGTCTTCATCTTCGACTTTCAATCGTCGGTCGATTATTTGAAATGAGAATTAACTCGGCCTTTTCAAATAATTCACGTATATTTAGAATTTCAAATTAATTTATTTTAATGGTTAAATTATTCGACAACACCAATTGTGTTCTTTAATGTAATTTTCACACCAAACACATTCAACCATCAAATACAACTTAAATCAAGCAAATTCAGTTTATTTCCATTCCATATCGCTTATGATATTTTATAACTATTTATCGCTATTTTTATTTATTTTAAAATAGCTATTTTATTCAAAACGACGCTTCGGGCCATAAAGCGGCCGTGGCGCTGTTTTTCTTCAGATTTGATTTACACATATCTGAAAATCTAACCGTTGGATGTTCACAAAATTTACATCATTAGAAAGGTCTTTCCAAAACGAATCCAACGGTTCTAGTTTCGGGAAAATCCGACGGTCGAATCTCCCAGTACAATCGTTTGAAGTTTCGATTTCAAAATACGAACTGCAGCGTCATTATTCGATTAAATATAATTATATTTATATATATAAATAAATATAATCGTTTCTGGCGCTGTTTTTCTTCAGATTTGATTTACACATTCCAGACAATCCAACCGTTGGATTTTTGCAAGGTTGGTGCCGTTGGAAAGATATTTCCAAGGCGAACCCGACGGTTGAGGTTTCGGGAAAATCCAATGGTCGGATTTCCCGTACTAGTTGTTTGAAATCATGGTTTCAAAATACGAACTGCACGGCTTCGTTTCGTTTTAATTTTATTTATATTTATATATTTATATAAATATAGTTCATTCTATGATTTCCATATCGTTTTCACTTCAAATATTTTTCTAACACCTTAAAATTTTGGAAAATTTCGCCCTAACCTCCCCTGCACCGGGAGCATCGGGAAATCGCAAATAGCGTTCCCGGTCCTTCTAATCTCAAAAAGAAAAAGAAAAAGCCAAGCGGCTAGCCAACAGGCTCATAAAATCATCACCCAAACAAAGCAGTAAATGTGTACCTATTTGTCGGGCACAAAATTTTATTCCTCTTCTCTAGCCCCTTTGCTATAACCTGTTCAATAAATATGCATGTACATATATATACAGTTCTTATCATTTATCATTTTCTATTCGACTTCATATTTGATTTCTATTTGGTTTAAAAACACCATTCGTTCTAATGTTACATAAATAGGTGCAAATCATTTCATTAGCTAATTAATGAATATTTCAACTCATATATGTTTATTTTGAACAAGTGGCTATTTTTAACACTTCACATTTCAACGATTTATGCATACAATAAAAATGTGATTTTTATTGTAAAACAATTCATTTCAAAACACTATTTTTCTATTTAGTTCATGTTGGTGATAAAAATGGGATTTTTATCATAAAACAATTTCTTTTAAAACGAGATTATTTCACACAGTTCATATAGTCGATAAAAGGTGATTTTTATTATCAAACAATTTATTTCAAAATATGAATACCATTCAACACATGAATTTCTAATCAACGAATGAATATCAATTCAACACATGAATGTTTTCTATAGTTTCTATATATAGATAAAAATGTGATTTTTATTATCAAACAATTTATTTCAAAATATGAATACCATTCAACACATGAATTTCTAATCAACGAATGAATATCAATTCAACACATGAATGTTTTCTATTCAATGAATAAATATAGTTTAAGCATATGAAAATAATTCAAACACACGAATATTATTCAAAATTTCGGCAGCATAACGGCAGGGTAGTTAAAACCGGGACCGTCCCTAGTACGGCTCCTCGCTCTACCTTAAAACCTCGCGGTTTTTGACAATGGGGATCATGCATCTAGTTCGCACGCAGGCGGCATGTATATATTTATTTCATTTCCACAAACTAATCCTATGTGGTTTCAACCAAATATTTCTCAACCACAAATGGGTATTTTTCAACCACAATCAACCAATATCAATCACAAACAATCCCAAACAATCATTCGCTATCAATCAATTTTCACAACAATTTCAACCAATAAATATCGTCCATGGTTTGTGGACGAGGGGCGTATATATATATATATATATATATATATTTATATATAGCAATTCACTTTCATTTCACACATATATATATATTTTTAAATCAGAAATCTCACCAATAGCTATCCAACTTCACAACACTTCACTTAGAGAAATCTTCGCCTTTCTCGCCTTTTGTCGCTTCGTTGCCTGTATTCTCTACATATGTAAAAATCGAATTTTTACTATGTTATTCAATATATAAAGATTATATTTTTAATATAAAGATTATATTTTTAATATTCCTATGACGTAAAAATTATATTTTTATTGCTTTAAAAATATAAAAATCATATCTTACTTCTTTTACTTAATAAAAATTCCGTCTTTTCTATTTTAAAGATCAAATCTTTTTCTTTTTAAAGTTTAAACCTTTTTCTATTTAAAGTTTAAACCTTTTTCTATTTAAAGTTTAAACCTTTTTCTATTTAAAGTTTAAACCTTTTTCTTTTTAAAGTTTAAATCCTTTTCTATTTAAAATCTTAAAATAAAATCAGTTTTTAAAACCTTTTCAAAATCAGTTTTTAAATGTTTTATAAAATCAGTTTTAAATCATTTTAAAATCAGAATTTAAAAACATAAAAATCAGTTTTTCCTTTAAAACAAAATCAGTATTACATTATTAAAATAAAATAAAATAAAATAATGTAAAATACTTACTGTATCTCGAAGAAGGGGGCGTCGTCTTCGTCGTGGCTGGCTTCTAGGGGGGCGTCGATGTCGGCAGCAGGAGGAAGAGTTGGCGAAGCGGAGGGTGGAGCAAGGCACGGCGGGCTTGGGTCTTGGCGTCGCACTGCTTCAGGGGGCTCGCGATTTGATTCGACGGGGGGGGGGGTGGATCGTCTTCGTCGGAGCTGCGGTGGTGGCGGCGTTCGCTTTAGGGGGGGCGGTCTGTCGATAGTTTTTAGGTTTTTTTTTCTTCTTTTCGTTTGAAATAAAAATGAACGGGGGGGGGGGGGGGCAGAAAGGGAGATAAAGGAGGGAAATTAAAATTATTTTTATTATTTTATTATTTATATTTTGCAAAAAGGTTGACTTTTACATACCACCTCGAAACGAGGCCTACCGCCTGTCGCCCATAGCGTTTTACCCCCATTCCGAACACAATGGGATATGTATCGCAAGCTGATTTGATCGTTACAATCAGTTTCCGTTGAATTTACATTTAAATCACTATATTGAATTTTAAACGTACATTTCAAATTAGTGGGGCCACATACGAACTCGAAAAATTCCAGAAAAATATTTTCTAGCCTCGTATTGACGATACGGTCCTAACAAAACTAGTTTCGTCGAATTCTGAGACCGTTTGAAAAATGGCTAATTTCCAGTCAATTAAAATCAACTGAAACCGGTCAAACGCGTTTTCCTTTGCCACGCTCACATATTGATTCGAAAAATTATGAAATTTGGAATCTAGCAATAACTTTACATCACGGACCCAACAAAAGTGGTTTCGTCGAAATCCGAGGTCATCTGCAAAATGTCCATTTTTAAGGGCCTGAATTCCATAGCGACTATTCAGAATTTTCAACTGGACATATCTTTTGATTCCCGCTATCAAATTTCGATTGGTCGGATTCGTTAGAAAGACATCATCAATTAGATCCTAATGTTTTTGGTTTCACTAAAATCCGGATTGTTTTGCACCCGGTATATTCAATTGAAGTTTGAAATCGAATTATCGAACTACCGCGCTATTTTCAATTCTATATATAATTATAATTAATTATATTCATTTTCAATTGTCGATTCAAACTCTGTTTTCATCGCCATTATTTAAAATATTTATTTTAAATATTTAAAATCCATTATTTTAGCCAATTTAAAAATTTTAAATTGGTTCAGATTTTCTGGGTCGTTACATGTTTGGTAGAATTGGTTTGTCAATCTACCTATTCCCATATACTTTGTTGATGAAGTTTGTTAGCTGTTTTATCGCTCACTAAGACTGTTGTCTGACTCAAGGTTTTATGTTTCCCTCTTATTACCTTGGACTGTTCATCCAATTTTGGATGGGCAGGCTAGGTGGCAGGTGACAGGTGATAGCTTAGTAAAGACGATGCAACAATTCGGAGGCGAGCAGGAGGCAGGTGTACTATCTTTCTTACAATATGTAGTATTTGGGTTTCCGTTGTTGGTTTTTCTACTATGAGTGTTGTAGTGAGGAAAATTTGTACAAACATATGTTGCAATCCTGGTGTATGGATATACTTCTTAGATGTTTTAAAATATTTGAGATTTCTGCTCAAATATGCTTCATCAATGTTGCCTGTTGTATATGTTCTATTATATTTTATCCTTGCGCTATGAGATTTACGACAGGTTCCGCTTGTGTATCATACCTTGATGGTCGTCCATAGCTGCCTGGCACACCTTTCAGCGCACTTTTCCTCTTGTTTAGTGCAGGGGTTATGGGCGGTCGTCACACATTGTGAATGGGTGAACACATCCGTGAAGAATGGGGTCACATCAACACTGTGTTGGATGATGAAATATTTGGTTTCCGAAAAGAAGTGGCTATCTTAAGGACCGATATACGTGCAATCACAAATCTTCTTCAGACATCTTCTCAAGCCCTTGTTTTTTACATGAGGTACGTGTTAATTATTCTTTGGACATTTCATAAATGTGCATTTCATAAATGATCTTGCACATTTCATAGTTGTGCAAGCTCATATTCTCACATTTTAAAGTTTGCTTGAATTTTCCATTAGTTATAAGTATGCGGTCTAATTTAAAATGTGAACTTAAAATATGAACTGTAATTCTCATATTAAGCATGTGGTCAAATTCTAAAGCTCGTAATTTAGTTCTATGTTGCAATTTGAGTAAATGTTACATAGGCAAATATCAGTATTGATATTGAGAAAAACAAGTAGCATTACTAGGAATACTGTAGTAACCCGTAACTTCCCCAGTAAGGAAAGCACGAATTGCTTTGAGAACAAGACGAATCAGAACACAAACAGAAGAACATTTCATTGTTTATTACAACAATTCCATCAGAATACAAGAATATATAGAGTATGAATAAATATTACACATTTGACAAATATCAGAGATTTAAATACATTACTGCAGCGGAAAAATAATACAAAACATAATTGAAATAAATACACGGATACAGAGCTTTTCGAATGTCACTTCAGCTATAAACCAAGATCCTGTGAATATAAATCTGCTAAACCAAAACTACTAGCTGCCCGTGCGGAAAATAAGGGCACCCAGAGTTTAGGTTAAAACAATAAACTCCAGGTCAGTCATGTGACTGGTGTGAGAACTAAAACAGTTATTAATCTTTATTATAAAGTTAGGTAAATCAAGGGAACACACCGAATAACACAGAACGGGTTTCCTCCCAAGAATACCAGTGCATAAAACAAACAGCGCAATGCTAAATAAAGAAAAATGAAGCTATTATAAGACCCAGGTCCCATCACACAATGCAACGCAAGCCGAAGGATAGGGTTTTACCTTATAATAGCCAAAGAATGCTTGATACGTTTAAAAACAGATTATTTTGATATTACTATAAGTGTATAGTTTCAAAACAATTTCAATCATAAGTATCAATCATAGACGGCATAAGTGACCCATACCACTATGTCGCCAATACTAGGCTCTACAAATAAAACCGAAATATCACGTATTGGAAATTGGATTTCCGTCATGAGTCGAGGCAAGGGGCAAGCTCCTCTCTATTCGAGACACTCTAGCAAATGTCTCAGGACCACACACAGCGATCCTGGATCTTCAGGGCCGGTCCTCTCTTACTTTTGAGGATTAGTTATTTCTGAACACACGTTTCCCGGTCCTAACAGACCTATATCCGAGGCACCTCGCATTCCAACAACCACACAGGTGAAAAATATATAAATGTCAGCCAGTTTAAACACAGACACCACCACTAGCTAGAAAGAAATGTCGTGCTCTCCCTGCAGCCACTATCCCGTTTTTGACTCATACGGAGGTGTAAGGCTCGCGAATTAACGTCATACACAAAGCTGCGCCACACAGGCCGTGTGTAATGACCCGGAAATCCGGTCCAATTTGAGCTGACTAAATAACACAAGTCCAACCTCAAATTGGCACTGGAAATCAGGAAATTAATAGTAAGAAGATAGAGAGTGAGGAAAGATAAGATAGAAACTTAGAACAGAAGAAGAAGAACACAACATCAGAGTAACACGAACCTCATAGCGGAACGAATAACATATAATATATATAACATAACTTGAAATATACATCTGTATTTGAATATACATCATTATCAAAGTACAACACTTACAACACAACGGAAATAAACTATAACTATATGATCCTGAAGCATCCTGCTCCAGCTCTTCAGATATATCTGTAAATCCTGACTACTTGACTGCCCGTACAAATTTAGGCACCCAAGAGTTTAGGGAAAACAAAACAAAATAAACTCCGGGTCAGTCATGGGACTGGTATGAGTAAAACAGTTTAAAAACAGTTTAAGTAGGTAAATGATATCTCATAAGACCACGCCGTATAACGGAACGAGTTTTTCCCTTATGAGAATCCAAATTATCTTTATATCAAAAACCCTTTGATATTATAATAATGTCTATGTACAAATAGATATCAATCTAGCAGAAATGCTTTCATCTCACGTTCTACATACAGTATACAATCGAAACTGAAAGCACGTATTGGGTAATGGATTTCCAACTATGACAAGGTATGGAACCACCTTCCGATCAGTGTACTCTAGGAAATACACTGGAGTTCAACAAGAACATCTTGTAACTCAGCCACACATGACGGACCACTCATTTCGCTTGAGTGTATCGAATGTACATCACCAACGGTTGAGATCAGCAACCGTTCCCGTATATATATATATATATATATATATATATATATATATATATATATGGGACAGCATTGATAGATTAAAGAAGCAAATGAATATTCTTTAGATAGGTGATTATACACCCTACTTCGGTGCGACCGACTTAGCCATGCTGCCTGCCCGATTTCTGTCATTTACCGGATGTGAGGCTAGAAGCTACGCTTATCTTTTCACATACCACATCTTCATTCACTTAGAATGTCACATCGTCATACCTTCTAAATCACAAATTGATTTTCCCAAAAATACCACGGGTATAAAGCTAAGAGAAACGAATTCCTCCGCCACCAACGTAAATACGTTTGAAACGATCAACTTACGTGATCTACCAGATATACTCTATCAGACCTTCGTCCATACAAGTTGTCCTGGGACTGGACAAACCGAAGGCACTATTCAGTATACCCATCTTAGTCGCTGTTATCTAAGACTTATACAACAGCCCTTGCACTTTACTCCATCTTCAATTATCTTTGGCATAAATGATTCGCAACGCTTATGCCAATACAGAGTGGTTCTTTGGATAATAATCCAACCGGTCTCTCCATATTAACAACATTAAAATGGTCAAAACTTCGATAGTCTGTGAGTTAACTATCAAAGAAAAACAAGTGTGCAAACAACGATACTATTTCCAGATGGAAATTTTATCGATCAATCATCAATCATATATATATATATTCACATTTCCTTAGTTTTTATGTTTAGAAAATATATGTCATTAACACTGGAAAACATTTCCATTTGTTTATTTACATATCACTATCATCCCACATCTATCAGACTCTAACTATAACCAACAAGAGAACAACTTCCCAAGTATAAACGCCGAAGGCCGGAACCAACATCAGATCGATACCCAGAAAACTATTCAACTTATTAATCTCTAGTCAGTTTCTAATTTCTGTTTAACTCCATTTTGATTTACTCTAATTGAATAACTCTATTTGTTTAACTCCTATTCGGATAACTAATATAGAATTTAACTCCATTCGCTTAACACTAGATCGCAGCGATCACAATGGTTACGCCTGATTCCCTCAGGAAACATCCGACCGTCGTAGGCTATCTACAGCCCTGCGAATTACGCTAGCAGTCGTGCTAAATGGTAACTTATCCTGAATAACTATGTTTGACTAACTCTATTCGACTAACCATATTCGATTAACTCGACTTCGAATAACTAAATTCGATTAACTCTTTTATATCCCGTCAAATTTTCTTTTTATAAATCCTATTTACCTTCCCAAATAAATATTCCTTTATTCTATTTATTTTCGAAATAAATGTTTCATTTATACTTCTATTTATTTCCTAAATAAATGTTCTCCTTTATAAAATCCTATGATTTTATAAATACTTTATTTTCAAAATATTTCCTTTTATAAAATCGATTGATTTTATAAAAATTCCTTTATTCTATTTACATCCCAGGGTCTTTTATGATATTTAAAATAGCAAACCACAATGATCGATATCATTTAAACACACATAATCGAACAGATTATATATCACATCATATATTACAATACATGAACATAACGGTATCATAAATATTGAGGACTCCAGTTGGACCCCTCCAACCTGTTCCCCTGCATCACAGACGTTAAACAACACATATACAAAATATTCTGATAAAACAGAATCAATATTTGATTAACGATTTATATATATATATATATATTGTTATCTATGATTTCAATCAATACACAAACAATTAAACCAAACAGTTAACACACAGCAATCAACGGATGATTAAAAGTTCTAAAAATACATTATAAAAATATAACTGTTCAGAGTTGGTGAGTTTTACTCACATTGGACGATCATCATTAATAACGATAAGCATCGCTTTATTCTGACGAACAATTTATTTTCCTATAAATTGTAATGAGCTCCGATGGACTTCCAGTCAGTTCCATCGTGTAGTGTTCGTCCAAACGATTCCAACGGATCTGACCTTTCGAAATTCTGAACATATATGAGCGAGATACAACAATTATAAGTTCCCATACTTTTCAATTTAAATAAAACTTGATTTAAATAAATTCCTTTGGGCCTCACCAACATTTAAGCCCATCTCCCTCAAACCCGGTCCACTCAAACTAGACCCACGCCGCAATACCCAATCCTCCTCCTTTCGGTTAGATTCGAACTCAGTAATTAGACAAGCCATTTGAAAATTTTGGATCATCATTCCTTCTTTTCTTTTTTTCCGAAATTCACAATCCACTCGGATCGTTCCTTCTTCACAACGCACTCCAGTCACCCACACTAAACACATACATGATCTCACTTTGCATTGTTCTTCCCCTTACAGTGGTGAACCCGTATCCTTCATGTCATTTCCAATTTTTGCCCAAACTTAGTAACATTTGTTCCTGCACTATTTTTACAATCGAAAACACCCAACAGTTTGAACACGTCGCTCCACTTCCTCACAAACACAGTACTATCGCAAAACCAGTGGCCACTACAGCAACTACTACTTCAACAAATCTCCTACGTCTTCCCTTGAACACCCCTTTTCCTTTCACCCCGGTCCTCTGGAAGCCATCGCTGAACACATCAGGAACTCCGTTCTACCCCATCTACGTGCCAACACCCTCCATCCCCAGTTCGATGCCACTTAACCCACGGCTGCGGCTATCGCAGTGCCTAGTTGCGACACCTCGGGTGACCAGATCCGCCCAACTCCTCCACCAGATGCCTAAACCCACGCTGATACCCGAAACACCCATCAAGCTTCGATATCCAACAAAACTGAACCCTAGATCCACCGCTGTTCACAAACCCGCGCCGGAGAAGTGATGTCGAACCAGCTGAAACACATATCAGCTTGAAGGGGATTTGATGATGATTACAAAGACATTGGTTTTAGAATTTTACGATTTGTTTTGTATTTCTTGGATTTGAGAAAGCTCATGATTTTGTTTGAGCTGAAGAACAAGCTGGCGCCTACGTTGTTTTGCCAGAACGAAAATATCTCTAGGGTTAAGAGATGGATTTAAGGAGTATTTATAGTTAGGCTTTGGAATATACTCGGCATATTCCATTATCAATTCACCTTAAACGTTTTAATTTCGTAGGATCACGTACAATATCCAAAAATCATGGAAATGGACGTGTAGCTACAGTTCAACATTACGAACCCAACGAAACTGGTTTCGTCGAATTCCGACTTCGTTTGCAAAAGTGGCTATTTTTAACGCTCTAAATAACCTATTTAAATATATAAATATATTTAAATATAATTAAATTTAATATTTAAAAATAAATATTATCGTCTATATTCACAGTGGGATACCATACAGCTCCAGAATATTCCTGTATGAATTTACAACTCGATATTACATCGTCAGAGTTATATCGATGTTCGATTTCTATTTATATCCTTATATAAAATATAATTAAATCGTTATGGTCAGGGCGCTGCATTTCTGAGAATTTGATTTGGACATAACTCAAAATCTACACGAAGAAATCCCGATATTTTTCTTCCAGTAGAATGATATACTCCACCAGCTCCACACGTTTCTCGTTTCACAGAAATCCAATTTAAAACGAACCCTGTATACTCAGTTGAAGTCTAAATCGCCAAATAGCGAACTGCCGCGTCGTTTCGAGCTCTATTTTAATTATATTATAATTCCACGTCCAAACTGTCGTTATTTAAATATATTCGTCAATATAATTCAACTCTAAGCTGAATTAAATCCTAGGGATGACCCAGTTCACAGAATATTGTGATTTCCAATATTTTGATTATTTTTGAATTAAATATATTATTTAATTAAATTAATTATTCCATATTATTTAATTAAACCACTATTATATTCACTATATCACTATTAATCTAATTAAATAGATTTATTATAATACCTCTGCCAATGCGGGTCATTACAATCTTTCCCACTTAAAATAATTTCGTCCTCGAAATTGCTAAGTTAGAGGGCAACCCTATCTATTGGAATTCCTAAGATTTGTTTACCCGTTATTTCTGATTTCAACTGAACCAATTAATATCGACTAAAATATTTATTCATTCCGAGTAACTAAAATTTTCAAAAATTCTTAAAGTTTTCTAACACTTTAAATTTTCGGAAAATTTCGCCATAACCTCCTTTGTACAGCCCTATCGGTAAAACTTCAACTCGCCTCTCTAGGCCTTCTCCAACCCAAAAGAAAATCAAACAGCCAAGCGGCTTGCCAATTCGGCTCATAAATCTCATGCTTATATCAAATATAAACTTGTACCTTTTCGTCGGGCATATCAACTCTATCACTTCACCTGTCATCAATTCAACATATACCAATGCAATTCCAACTTGATGCCAAATCAATTTATCTTTAACACAATCATTCACTTATACCTAAGTCGAATTTCATTTCAAACTCGAGCACTATTCTTGATTTCAAATCCATAACTCACCAGTCCAATATAATTCCAGATTATCTCTAATCAAGTCTAATTCTACTTGACACTAATCTATTTCAAAAGATTTTCACTTACTGGCTTTTAATTCAATCTCAATTCTATTGGATTTTACAAATTTTACTTTAATTTGTTTAAATTCAAACAACCTTTTCTTCCTGGAAGTTTTTAAACAGTTTACCTCTTTTAAAAATCAAAATTTCCTTTTTGAAATTCAACACAACTTGTTTTCCCAAAACAAATTCAAAACAAAATCCTTGGTAGTAATCCGTCACTTACATACTCGAAAATGAACACCGATGATGTCATGATCAACATCGGAATCTATTTTCCAGCTACCGAAGTGAGTTCAATACTATAGCACCTTCAAAACCCTTTTTTTAAACATTTCCACCTTGAAATCAATTCCAAATATCCTTTTACAATGTTGTAAACAAATTTAAATTCTCCCAGGATCTTAAAATTAACATATATTAAATCCAGATTCATTTACAAACACCTTTCCCATTTCTGGGATTTTAAATTCCAATTCTGATCTAAATTCAGATTTAATTCATTTCAATTTTATATAATTCACTTGTATAAATTTTGATTGGTTATATATAACCATTTCACTTTTTATAATCTTATCTGATTATAATTACTACCAACATATCCTATGTATGATAATATATCACATATCCATATTGTGTCGGTCCATCGTATTCAAGTGTTTATTTACTCCTACCGATACAGTGGATCAAACTGATCAACCAGAATTCATAAACTACTCAACCAATAAATCTTCACAATATAAAATTATTTTTATATCAAATAACAAATACGTTCACTCGTATATATATACACTCAAACTCAATCTAGGGTATTACTAACCCTATCTCTACTGAGTCACGCCACAGAGCCAAGGTAATTCTTAACTTAAGCTCTGATACCAACTGTAATGACCCGGAAATCCGGTCCAATTTGAGCTGACTAAATAACACAAGTCCAACCCCAAATTTGCACTGGAAATCAGGAAATTAATAGAAAGAAGATAGAGGGTGAGGAAAGATAAGATAGAAACTTAGAACAGAAGAAGAAGAACACAACATCAGAGTAACACGAACCTCACAGCGGAACGAATAACATATAATATATATATAACGTAACTTGAAATATACATCTGTATTTGAATATACATCATTATCAAAGTACATCACTTACAACACAACAGAAATAAACTATAACTATATGATCCTGAAGCCTCCTGCTCCAGCTCTTCAGATATATCTGTAAATCCTGACTAATTGACTGCCCGTACAAATTTAGGCACCCAAGAGTTTAGTGAAAACAAAACAAAATAAACTCCGGGTCAGTCATGGGACTGGTATGAGTAAAACAGTTTAAAAACAGTTCAAGCAGGTAAATGACATCTCATAAGACCACGCCGTATAACGGAACGGGTTTTTTCCTTATGAGAATCCAAATTATCTTTATATCAAAAACCCTTTGATATTATAATAATGTCTATGTACAAATAGATATCAATCTAGCAGAAACGCTTTCATCTCACGTTCTACATATAGTATACAATCGAAACCGCAAGCACGTATTGGGTAATGGATTTCCAACTATGACAAAGTATGGAACCACCTTCCGATCAGTGTACTCTAGGAGCGATACACTGGAGTTCAACAAGAACATCTTGTAACTCAGCCACACATGACCGACCACTCATTTCGCTTGAGTGTATCGAATGTACATCACCAACGGTTGGGATCAGCAACCGTTCCCGTATATATATATGGGACAGCATTGATAGATTAAAGAAGCAAATGAATATTCTCTAGATAGGTGATTATACACCCTACTTCGGTGCGACCGACTTAGCCATGCTGCCTGCCCGATTTCTGTCATTTACCGGATGTGAGGCTAGAAGCTACGCTTATCTTTTCACATACCACATCTTCATTCACTTAGAATGTCACATCGTCATACCCTCTAAATCACAAATTGATTTTCCCAAAAATACCACGGGTATAAAGCTAAGAGAAACGAATTCATCCGCCACCAACGTAAATACGTTTGAAACGATCAACTTACGTGATCTACCAGATATACTCTATCAGACCTTCGTCCATACAAGTTGTCGTGGGACTGGACAAACCAAAGGCACTATTCAGTATATCCATCTTAGTCGTTGTTATCTAAGACTTATACAACAGCCCTTGCACTTTACTCCGTCTTCAATTATCTTTGGCATAAATGATTCGCAACGCTTATGCCAATATAGAGTGGTTCTTTGGATAATAATCCAACCGGTCTCTCCATATTAACAACGTTAAAATGGTCAAAAATTCGATAGTCTATGAGTTAACTATCAAAGAAAAACAAGTGTGCAAACAACGATACTATATCCAGATGCAAAATTTATCGATCAATCATCAATCATATATATATATATATTCACATTTCCTTAATTTATATGTTTAGAAAATATATGTTATTAACACTGGAAAACATTTCCATTTGTTTATTTACATATCACTATCATCCCACATCTATCAGACTCTAACTATAACCAACAAGAGAACAACTTCCCAAGTATAAACCCCGAAGGCCGCAACCAACATCAGATCGATACCCAGAAAACTATTCAACTTATTAATCTCTAGTCAGTTTCTAATTTCTGTTTAACTCCATTTTGATTTACTCTAATTGAATAACTCTATTTGTTTAACTCCTATTCGGATAACTAATATTGAATTTAACTCCATTCGCTTGACACTAGATCGCAACTATCACAATGGTTACGCTTGATTCCCTCAGGAAACATCCGACCGTCGTAGGTTATCTACAGCCCTGCGAATTACGCTAGCAGTCGTGCTAAATGGTAACTTATCCCGAATAACTATGTTTGACTAACTCTATTCGACTAACCATATTCGATTAACTCGACTTCGAATAACTAAATTCGATTAACTCTTTTATATCCCGTCAAATTTTCTTATTATAAATCCTATTTACCTTCCCAAATAAATATTCCTTTATTCTATTTATTTTCTAAATAAATATTTCATTTATACTTCTATTTATTTCCTAAATAAATGTTCTCCTTTATAAAATCCTATGATTTTATAAATACTTTATTTTCAAAATATTTCCTTTTATAAAATCGATTGATTTTATAAAAATTCCTTTATTCTATTTACATCCCAGGGTCTTTTATGATATTTAAAATAGCAAACCACAATGATCGATATCATTTAAACACACATAATCGAACAGATTATATATCACATCATATATTACAATACATGAACAGAACAGTATCATAAATATTAAGGAGTCCAGTTGGACCCCTCCAACCTATTCCCCTGCATCACAGACGTTAAACAACACATATATAAAATATTCTGATAAAACAGAATCAATATTCGATTAACGATATATATATATATATATATATATATATATATATATATTGTTATCTATGATTTCAATCAATACACAAACAATTCAACCGAACAATTAACACACAGCAATCAATAGATGATTAACAGTTCTAAAAATACATTATAAAAATATAACTGTTCAGAGTTGGTGAGTTTTACTCACATTGGACGATCATCACTAATAACGATAACCATCGCATGATTCTGATGGACAATTTATTTTCCTATAAATTGTAATGAGCTGCGATGGACTTCCAGTCAGTTCCATCGTGTAGTGTTCGTCCATACGATCCCAACGGATCTGACCGTTCGAAATTCTGACCATATATGAGCGAGATACAACAATTATAAGTTCCCATACTTTTCAATTTAAATAAAACTTGATTTAAATAAATTTCGTTGGGCCTCACCAACATTTAAGCCCATCTCCCTCAAACCCAGTCCACTCAAACTAGACCCACGCCGCAATACCCAATCCTCCTTCTCCTTCCAGTTAGATTCGAACTCAGTAATTAGACAAGCCATTTGAAAATTTTGGATCATCATTCCTTCTTTTCTTTTTTTCGGAAATTCACAATCCACTCGGATCGTTCCTTCTTCACAACGCACTCCAGTCACCCACGCTAAACACATACATGATCTCACTTTGCATTGTTCTTCCCCTTACAGTGGTGAACCCGTATCCTTCATGTCATTTCCAATTTTTGCCCAAACTCAGTAACATTTGTTCCTCCACTATTTTTACAATAAAAAACACCCAACAGTTTGAACACGTCGCTCCACTTCCTCACAAACACAGTACTATCGCAAAACCAGTGGCCACTACAGCAACTACTACTTCAACAAATCTCCTCCGTCTCCCCTTGAACACCCCTTTTCCTTTCACCCCGGTCCTCTGGAAGCCATCGCTGAACACATCAGGAACTCCTTTCTACGCCATCTACGTGCCAACACCCTCCATCCCCAGTTCGATGCCACTTAACCCACGACTGCGGGTATCACAGTGCCTAGTTGCGACACCTCGGGTGACCAGATCCGCCCAACTCCTCCACCAGATGCCTAAACCCACGTTGAAACCCGAAACACCCATCAAGCTTCGATATCCAACAAAACTGAACCCTAGATCCACCGCTGTTCACAAACCCGCGCCGGAGAAGTGATGTCGAACTAGTTGAAACACATATCAGCTTGAAGGGGATTTGATGATGATTACAAAGACATTGGTTTTAGAATTTTATGATTTGTTTTGTATTTCTTGGATTTGAGAAAGCTCACGATTTTGTTTGAGCTGAAGAACAAGCTGGCGGCTACGTTGTTTGGCCAGAACGAAAATATCTCTAGGGCTAAGAGATGGATTTAAGGAGTATTTATAGTTAGGCTTTGGAATATACTCGACATATTCCATTATCAATTCACCTTAAACGTTTTAATTTCGTAGGATCACGTACAATATCCAAAAATCATGGAAATGGACGTGTAGCTACAGTTCAACATTACGAACCCAACGAAACTGGTTTCGTCGAATTCCGACTTCGTTTGCAAAAGTGGCTATTTTTAACGCTCTAAATAACCTATTTAAATATATAAATATATTTAAATATAATTAAATTTAATATTTAAAAATAAATATTATCGTCTATATTCACAGTGGGATACCATACAGCTCCAGAATATTCCTGTATGAATTTACAACTCGATATTACATCGTCAGAGTTATATCGATGTTCGATTTCTATTTATATCCTTATATAAAATATAATTAAATCGTTATGGTCAAGGCGCTGTGTAAAAACCCGTAACTTCCCCGTAAAGGAAAGTGTCGGATAGTTCGAGAACAAGCCACAACAGAACGCATACAAAAGAACATTTCACTGTATATTACAACAATGCATCAGATTACAAGAATATACAGAGTATAAATGAATATTACACAGAAATATCAGAGATTTAAATTACATTTAAATACATAGTAGCGGAAAATAATACTATACACAACTAGAATGAGATATTCGGATACAAAGCTTTCCGGATATCGTTCCAGCTGTAAACCAGGATCCTGTGAATATAAATCTGCAAAACCAAAACTACTAGCTGCCCGTGTCAAAATAGGGGCACCCAGAGTTTAGGTTAAAACAATAAACTCCAGGTCAGTCATGTGACTGGTGTGAGAACTGAAACAGTTAATCTTTATTTTAAAGTTAGGTAAATCAAGGGACCACGCCGTATAACACGGAACGGGTTTCCTCCCAAGAACACCAGTGCATATAAGCAAACAACGCAATGCTTTTCTAAAAATGAAGCTGTTATAAGACCCAGGTCCCATCACACAATGCATCGCAGCCGAGGATAGGGTTTTCCCTTATAACAGCCAAACATGCTTAGTACGTTTAAAACAAATCATTTGATACTACTATAAGTGCATAGTGTATAAAACAACTTCAAATCATAAGTATCAATCATAGGCGGCATGAGCGCCCCATCCCACTATGTCGCCATACTAGGCTCTACAAATAAAACCGCAAATGTCACGTATTTGGAAATTGGATTTCCGTCTATTAACCGAGGCAAAAGATAGTCCTCTACCGATTCGAGACGCTCTAGTCCGCCCCTCAGGATCAGAGCTCGAGTGACCCTTGGATCGTCAGGGCCGGTCCACCGATGTGGATTAAAATGCCTGAACATGCGTTTCCCCGCCCTATGGGGCGTAGGTGAGCCAACTAAATGACTCCATCAGACCCGGATCGTCCGATCAAACCGAGGCGCCTCGCAACAGCAACAACCACATAAGTCAAACTCGTCAGGGCGTGTAAAACCACTGACGCCACTTCTAACTAGAAAGAAACGCATGCCCTCCCTGAGGTCCTTCTCCCGTTTTTGGTTCATACCGGGTGTGAAGCTCGCGAATCAACGTTACACAAAGCTATGCCACAAAGGCCGTGCTTTGATCATCAACCACAAGACTTTGCTTTTCAACAGAAGCCTTGATTATTTGCCACTTGGGCATGCCACACAGGCAATTCACTCCATGCGTTTGATATCCATCAATATATAACCCCTGAGCTCGTACGTCTCAGAGAAGGGCGTTAAGCAAGAGAATAAATTCTCCGCCGCCAAACAGATATATATTTAATAGAGATCAATCACACGGACTAAAATCCAATGTCAGACACACAGTCCATTTACAAGTCCGTTCTGGGTCTGAACGAAACCGGAGGCACCTGGTACCCGCATATCCATCGATCTCCAAGTACGTCTGGACGATCACCAACTGTTTCCATCTTCTTGGGTGTACAGTCCAATCAAGATCATCAGTAATTACCCAAACGACGTGAAGACCTCCGGTCTTCGACCATCGTCTTCATCTTCGACTTATCGTCGTATCAGTTATTCAGAATGGGATAAACCCGGTCTTTCCGAATAACTCGCGTATATTTTAAATAAGTGTTACACAAACACAACATACGCCTCATTCCAATTCATCAGTCACTAACCGTAAATTAATCAAGAGAATAATTTCCCTAATATTAACCCCGAAGGCCGAAACCAACATCAGATCAATATCCAGAAAACCATTCTGCTTGGCTAACCGACAGTTAGTTTCTAAATTTCACATTCATAGGGAGAGGTTCCCATTAATTTTATCAAAGATAAATTCTTTAATTTATTCTTTAATCTACTTTTGAAAATCAATTCAAACTAGTCGGGATTAACGAACTTTACCGAAGTAATTATTTGTTTTAATTTCCCAATCCCAACCTATTCATCCCCTGAAGTAAAACTGGTAATACTTCATATCTAACACCACAGTGTTATCGGTAAATTCAATTACCATTTCACGTTCAAATCTAATTAAAGATTTAACTATCGCCTGGAGCAAAACTGGTGATACTCCATTTTCGATCATTTTAATCTAATTAAAGATTCATTAAAACTCCACTTAGTTTTAATCTTCGACTGGGTTAAAGAATCAGTGTCATTTAAAACACGGTTCACGATAAACCCAAAATCACATTCATTAATTATCGGGTTAAAGAACGAGTGTTATTTAAAACACTGTTCACGATAAACCAAAAAATCAATATCGATTCAATTCCAATTAAATATTATTTAATTGATACACTTCGTTAAATCTAAACAAAAAGATTTAATCTTTTCTCAACTGGGTTCAAGAACAGTGTTAGTGAAGACACCATTCACGACAAACCCAAATCACATTTGATATTCAATACAAGGCTCTGAATAGAAAATATACCGGCTTATATTCAATATCAAATTCTACGACTAACAAATATCGCATTGGAAATAACGATATATATATATATATATCTTTCAAATTTCCATAACAACATTTGTATAATCACGAATTCCAACATCGAAATATTCCGAAGACAGTTTCGATTCAATTCCACTCCAATGCAATCATTGGAAATTTTGGTTATTTTCAAAACCATTTCAAATTCAATTTATTTATTTAAAAATAAATAGAATTATAATTCTAGTTCAAAACTAGTTCATTTCGATAAAAATCTATTTTTATCTTTTCAAATATGGAGTTTTTCATCCCAATTCTTCCCAAATCATTTCTTATGATTGTACACAAATTATTACTATTTTTAATAATTTTATCAAGGCCTGTACAGTCGATTTCCATCAACGACCATCGAACTGCACTTACAGCGACCTTTTTCGAATTTGATTTGGACATAATTCCAAATCCAACCGTTAGATTTCTAATTTCTAATATTCGTTAGAAATCTCTTTTCGATACGAACCCAAAGGTTCCGGTTTTAGGAGAATCCGACGGTCGGATCTCCCGTAATGTTCGTTTGAAATAAATGGTCAAAATTCGCGAACTGCCGCGGCGCGGCGCGTTCTATTCAGGCCATTATATTATATATATAATATATATAATATATATTTCGTCGATTTCTATTTAAAACGAATTATATGAATAGTTTTAAATTCGTTTCAAAAGCAATTTCAACTTCCTTTTCAATTCAAATCGAAATTGAATTCTTCTTTATAAATTCGTTTTAAAATTCATTTCTATTCAATTCAAATTTCTATTCAATTTGAATTCATTTTCAATTCTCTTTCAATTCAATTTGAATTCGTTTTTAATTCAATTCATTTCGAAATCGTTTTCAATTCAATTCCTTTCGAAATCGTTTTCAATTCAATTCATTTCGAAATCGTTTTCAATTCAATTCATTTCGAAATCGTTTTCAATTCAATTTATTTCGAAATCGTTTCAATTCAATTCATTTCGAAATCGTTTTCAATTCAATTCATTTCGAAATCGTTTCAATTCAATTCATTTCGAAATCGTTTTCAATTCAATTCATTTCGAAATCGTTTTCAATTCAATTCATTTCGAAATCATTTTCAATTCAATTCATTTCGAAATCGTTTTCAATTCAATTCATTTCGAAATCGTTTTCAATTCAATTCATTTCGAAATCGTTTTCAATTCAATTCATTTCGAAATCGTTTCAATTCAATTCATTTCGAAATCGTTTTCAATTCAATTCATTTCGAAATCGTTTCAATTCAATTCATTTCGAAATCGTTTTCAATTCAATTCATTTCGAAATCGTTTTCAATTCAATTCATTTCGAAATCGTTTTCAATTCAATTCATTTCGAAATCGTTTCAATTCAATTCATTTCGAAATCGTTTTCAATTCAATTCATTTCGAAATCGTTTTCAATTCAATTCATTTCGAAATCGTTTTCAATTCAATTCATTTCGAAATCGTTTCAATTCAATTCATTTCGAAATCGTTTTCAATTCAATTCATTTCAAAATCGTTTTCAATTCAATTCATTTCGAAATCGTTTTCAATTCAATTCATTTCAAAATGAATAAAATCGATATAAATATCGTTTACGTCAAAATGGCGTCAATCTAATCAACACGGCTTCATAAATTTCTATTTTCAAATATTCTATTTCAAATATTTCTTTTTCAAAATAGTTGTTATTATCAATATATTTCGTTCAACACATGACCAATCTCAATGGATGAGTACTGTCAACACATGAACTTTTATTTTATATCGATAAAGATGTAAATTTTATTACTAAAATATTTCGTTCAACATATGACCAATCTCAATGGATGAGTACTGTCAACACATGAACTTTTATTTTATATTGATAAAGATGTAAATTTTATTACTAAAATATTTCGTTCAACACATGACCAATCTCAATGGATGAGTACTGTCAACACATGAACTTTTATTTTATATTGATAAAGATGTAAATTTTATTACTAAAATATTTCGTTCAACACATGACCAATCTCAATGGATGAGTACTGTCAACACATGAACTTTTATTTTATAATATTCTTTATTTTTCAAATTGGAATGAGGCCCAATCAATTACCATATAAAGTTAATTATATGGATTTTCATACATTACACACATATAATAGCATTGAAAAATAATCAACCATCAACCAAAGTGCACTACACTGTATAAGCATCAAATATAGATATCTAACGCTTATAACAGCCTGTCAATCAATCGATCGACATATTTAATCAATCAGGATGAGTGAACTTCAAATTTCATCCCAACACCCGTGTGGGGTTTCAAACAATCAAACGCATATTTTATTTGTGCAGTTGTGCGATGTGTAAAATTTATCGACCCAATCAATGTCCTTCAAATAGGTGTACATAAACAAACCGTCTGGTTTGTAAATGAATATTTATTTATTCACATTCACGTTAAAAATTATATTTTTAACGACAAAACATTTTATTCCAACATATGAATTTCTATTCAGTTCATTCTTTAAATAAAATGATATTTTTATTTTTCTAACTTATTTTAGAAAATTTCGGCGGCATAACGACACGATACTAGAAACGGGACAAGGCCTAGCCTTATCCCCGGTCTAGTGAAGGCCCACGCCATTCACACATCAATCAAATCAATTCATTTTACCACCCAATTCAATTTCAATCAAATAATCTAACTAATTTTTGCAATCAAACAAACAAGGCCATGGTCTGTGGACGATTGTGTCGGGTGCTACTAAGCACCGTCTGCATCCTAGTATATATTTATAACTAGAATAAATAAAATTGAGAGGTGAGAAGTTCTCACAGAGGGTTCCATTCCGCCGTGCTTTGCTTTTGAACAGCTGAATCATCTGGATCGGTTTGAAATGCCTATTGTAGTCCTTTTCTCGCTGTTCATAATAAAAATTATATTTTTATTGCTTCATTCAATAAATAAAAATCATATTTTTATTTCTACTTCATATATTTCTACAACGCTTATTTCTATATAAAAATTATAATTTTATATTTCTTCTTCTTATATAAAGATCGGATTTTTATATCATCGCTATAAAAATCACATTTTTATTTCACTACTATGTAGATAAAAATTCTATTTTTACAACGGTATTCATATAATAAAGATTATATTTTTATATCGCCACTTATATAAAAATCATATCTTTGCTCCTTCAACAAAATAAAGATAAAATCTTTAACACTTCTATAATGTAAAAATCTCGTCTTTCTCTATTTAAAAATCGGATCTTTATGTAATAAAAATCTCATTTACATGTAATAAAAATCTTGTCTTTCCAATCCTAAAAATCATATTTTTATCTTGTTTTTGTATGCATAAAAATCGAAATTTTATCGATGCTACTTCATTATAGAAATCATACTTCTCTTTCTTAACTAAAATTTATAATTTACATTAACTAAAAATCCTAATCGTTATGAATTTAAAAAAAATCATAACTTCATATAAATCAAAATCAGTTTTATATAAAATAAAATTAAAAATCAGATTTTAAAATTAATGCCAAGTATATATATAAAAAAAATGTTGTTTAGTATGGAATAAAAGAAAATCACCTTCCTTCCTGCCGTTCATTCGCTGTTCGACATGGAGCTCGCGTTCAAGGAGGAGAAGAGGGGGGGGGGGGGTTTAGGGCGCTTCACGGTCGGAGATGGTCGGTTTCTGTGCGCCTAGAGGAGAAGGCGGAAGAGGGAGCTATGAGGTTTGAATTGGATGAGAGGAGCGAGGGTGGTGGTGCAGTAGCGGTCGGAGGCGGGGTAAGGGGAAAGTCACGGTGACCGGTGGTGGATGAGGGGTTTGGGCAGGTTTGTTTGGGGTTTGCGTCGATCGAGGGAGGAGGTGAGAGGGACGAGGATGCTGGAGGGGAGAGGATCGGCGAGGGGGCAGAGTCAACGCCAGCGGCGCCTGGCGTGAGAGGGAGGGGCGCGGTGGTGGACGAGGCAGCGCCTCCGCTTTCGTTGAGAGAGAAAAAAAAAGAAAAAAAATGAAAAGGGGGTTTTGATTCTGATCGAAGAAAAGTCAACGGGGGGTGTGTTGAACGAAATTATATATATAATAATATATTTTATTATTTTATTTTCTCCATAAATGTGATTTCGTATACGAACGCCGAACGAGACCCAACGACTGTTGCCCCTAGCTAATCACCCCCATTCCGAACTCAATGGGATATGTATCGTAGGTTGATTCGGCTGTTACAATCAGTTTCCGCTCAAATTAAAATATAAATCTATATATACTATTTTAAACGTACATTTCAAATTATCGGGGTCACATACTAACCCTATAAATTGCGGAAAAATATTTTCTAGCTTCGTATTGACGATACGGTCCTAACAAAACTAGTTTCGTCGAATTCCGAGACCGTTGGAAAAATGGCCAATTTCCAGTCGATTAAAATCAACTGAAACTGGTCAAACGCGTTTTCCCTTGCCACGCTCACATATTGATTCGAAAAATTATGAAAATTGGAATCTAGCAATAACTTAACATCACGGACCCAACAAAACTGGTTTCGTCGAAATCCGAGGTCATTTGCAAAATGTCCATTTTTAAGGGCCTGAATTCCATAGCGACTATTCAGAATTTTCAACTGGACATATCTTTTGATTCCCGCTATGAAATTTCGATTGGTCGGATTCGTTGGAAAGATATTATCAATTAGATCCTAATATTTTTGGTTTCACTAAAATCCGGATTGTTTTGCACCCGGTACATCCAATTGAAGTTTGAAATCGAATTATCAAACTACCGCGCCATTTTCAATTCTATTTATAATTATAAATAATTATATATTCTAACGACGGCGCGTATAATATATACGTTCGAATTATATTCAAAATAAATTTCTCATCAATATTATTTAAAATAATTCATTTTAAATAATCAAAATTCGCTAAAATTGCCAAAATAAAATTTTTAAACTGGCCCAGATTTTCGGGTTGTTACACGCTGCATTTCTGAGAATTTGATTTGGACATAACTCAAAATCTACACGACGAAATCCCGATATTTTTCTTCCACTAGAATGATATACTCCACCAGCTCCACACGTTTCTTGTTTCATAGAATTCCAATTTAAAACGAACCCTGTATACTCAGTTGAAGTCTAAATCGCCAAATAGCGAACTGCCGCGTCATTTCGAGCTCTATTTTAATTATATTATAATTCCACGTTCAAACTGTCGTTATTTAAATATATTCGTCAATATAATTCAACTCTAAGCTGAATTAAATCCTAGGGATGACCCAGTTCACAGAATATTGTGATTTCCAATATTTTGATTATTTCTGAATTAAATATATTATTTAATTAAATTAATTATTCTATATTATTTAATTAAACCACTATTATATTCACTATATCACTATTAATCTAATTAAATAGATTAATTATAATACCTCTGCCAATGCGGGTCATTACACCGTGCTTTGATCATCAACCATAAGACTTTGCTTTTCAACAGAAGTCTTGATCATCTGCCACTTAGGCATGCCACACAATCAATTCACTCCATGCGACTGATGTCCATCGATATACAACCTCTGAGCTCGTACGTCTCAGAGATGGGCGTTAAGCAAGAGAATAAATTCTCCGCCGCCAAACAGATGTATATTTAATAGAGATCAATCAACACAGAATAAAATCCAATGTCAGACACACAGTCCATTTACAAGTTCGTTCTAGGTCTGAACGAAACCGGAGGCACTTTCCTCATATATCCATCGATCTCCAAGTACGTCTGGACGATCACCAACTGATTCCCTCATCTTGGGTGTACAGCCCAATCAAGATCATCAGTAATCACCCAAACGATGTGAAGACTTCCGGTCTTCAACCACCGTCTTCATCTTCGACATATCGTCGAATCAGTTATTCAGAATGGGTATAAACCCGACCTTTCTGAATAACCCGCGTATATAATAAACACGTGTTACACAAACACAACATACGCCTCATTCCAATTCAGAATATTCTTTTATTCAAATTTTCACATTCTTATGGAAAGGTTCCCATTAATTTTATTAAAGATAAATTCTTCTAAATTTATTCTTTAATCTTCCTTTGGATATCTTTTCAAACCATGTTATGGTTTTCCAAACTAGTCGGGATTAGCGAATCACACCGAAGTAATTATTTATTTTATTTCCCAATCCCAACCTATTCATCCCATGGAGTAAAATTGGTAATACTCCATATCTAACACCACGGTGTTATCGGTAAATATTAATTACCATTTCACGTTCAAATCTAATTAAAGATTTAACTATCGCTTTGGAGCAAAACTGGTGATACTCCATTCTCGATCACTTTCCAAATTTGATAATTTAAATTATCAATTCACATTTCAATCTAATTACATATTCATTAAAGCTCCACTTAGTTTTAATCTTCTCAAAAATCAATAACCTATCTTTAACTGGGTTAAAGAACCAATGTCATCTAAAACACGGTTCACGATAAACCCAAAATCACTTTCCATTGTTAATCGGGTTAAAGAACAGGTGTTATTCAAAACACCGCTCACGATAAACCCAAAAACCAATTTAAATTCAATTCCAATTAATATTATTTAATTGGTACACTTCATTAAATCTAAATAGAAAGATTTAATCTTTTTCTCAACTGGGTTTTAGAACAGTGTTAATCAAGACACCATTCACGACAAACCCAAATCACATTTGATATTAAATACAAGGCTCTGAATAGAAAATATATCGGCTTATATTCAATATCAAATTCTACGACCAACAAATATCGTATTGGAAATAAAGATATAAATATATCTTTCAAATTCCCATAATAATATCTGTATAATCACAAAATCCAACATCGAAATATTCCAAAGACAATTTCGATTCAAATCCATTTCCACTTCAATTATTGGAAATTCTGGTTACTTTTAAAACCCCTTTCAAATTCAATTTATTTATTTATTTCAAAATTAAATTGATTTTAATTCTAGTTCAAAACTAGTTCATTTCGATAAAAATATATTTTTATCCTTTCAAATGTGGAATTTTTCACCCCAGTCCATTCCAATTCATTTATTATGATTTTACACAAATTAGTAATATTTTTAATAATTTTATCAAGGCCCGTACAGTCGGTTTTCAATAATGGCCATCGAACTGCATTTACAGCGACCTTTTCCAAGTTTGATTTGGACATAATTCCAAATCCAACTGTTAGATTTCAAATCTCTAATATTCATTGGAAAGCTCTTTTCGATACGAACCCAATGGTTCCGGTTTCAGGAGAATCCGACTGTCGGGTCTCCCATAATGTCTATTCGAAGTCAATGGTCGAAATTCACGAATTGCAACAGCGCGACGCGTTCTATTCAGGCCATTATATAATATATATATATATATATATATATATATATATATATATATATATATATAATATTTCGTTGATTTCCTTTTAAAACGTATTTTATAAATCGTTTTAAATTCGTTTTCGAAACGATTTCAACTTCATATTCAATTTCGAATCAAAATTGAATATTCCTCATCATCGATATACAAATGATAATATTTTCAAAACGTTATATTTTGAAATCACTTCCTTTTCTATAATCATTATAAAGACGAATATAATCGATATAAATATCGTTCGCGTCAAAACGGTGCATATCTAATCAACACGGCTTTTTATATTTCAATAACTTCGTTATTCTATTCAACAAATGAATATTTATTCTATTCAACACGTGAATCTATATTTCTTTCAATACATGAATATTCTCAACACATGAGCATCGTCAACACATGACTATTTTTGTTATTTAATATATTTTATAAAATTATGATTTCTATCGTTTAATTTTTAATCAGACTCCAACCGTAAATTAGTAAGAGAACGATTCCCTAAGCATTAACCCCGAAGGCTGAAACCAACATCAGATCAATACCCAGGAGACCACTCATCTTATCTATTTTCCAGTTAGTTTCTAATTTTATATATGATAAAGATGTAAATTTTATTGTTAAAATATTTTACTCAACACATGAATATTTTCAACACATGAATATTCTCAACACATGAGCATCGTCAACACATGACTACTTATTCTACACAACACATGAATCTTTATATTATAATATTCTTTATTTTCCCAATTGGAATGAGGCCCAATCAATTACCATATAATGTTAATTATATGGATTCCATACAACACATGTATATAATAGCAACTGTAACGACCCAGATTTTTGAACAGTTTATTTTAAATATTTAGTATGGGTTTAAATATTGAATTCATAATATAAATGGTATTTTATTGGGTTATCGATTAAATAATCGAAATACGATTTACTTTGATAATTATCGAAATACGAGAAGTTTGAAATAATTAAATTCAAAGGTAAAACTGAACCGAAAACAATTCAGTCGACTAATATAAATTCTATACTGGATTAGAACGATATAAAAAAAAAATTATTTAAATTTAATTATTTGAAATCGTTTTATATTTTAATCGAATTCAGTTTCAAAATCGAATTCCTTAAGTTCAGAATACCGTATAAACTTGGAAATATCGGTCGTTACGACTAGATAGGAGTGCTGGGTTGCGAATGATGGACCGTGAGATATTTTGGTTATCAAATTAAATAAAATCAAATCAGTATTTAATTCAAAGTTACTCTGTAAAGCCGACCTATACATTTACAACGCAGACCTAAGAAGTAAAATCGCACAGCTCATCTCCTTTCTCGAGCCGTAAAAACTGCTTTATATCCTCCATATCAAGCAAACATCGTATTTAATGGTTACGTACTATTGTTCCCCTTATCGCCTATATATGCATCGAAATACCACCCCTCGTTCCTTTCACTTTCATTTCTTCTGAAAATTTCATCCGAGAAAGCTTCAAATTCAATGGCCGCTCCACTCTTGAATCCAAAACCAAAAAGCCCGTTCCCATCTTCCCATCAGAAATCCGTTCAACTCAAATCAATACTCCAACTGCCCCTACTTCATTTACTTATTATTGCATCGGTGCGGAAGGGGTGGATGTCGAGCTCGATTTTCCTCCAGCGTGGTGTCAATACTATGTCGAGATGGTCTAAAAGTGGCCAGGGTTAGATTTAGAGGTGTGAGTGGGTTCGAATTTTGATTTCAAACAACAGTAAGGATAGTGTTCGCAAGTGGTTACAGCTTTCGATTTAGGGTTGGAGCTCGATGATGGTTTGAAGGTTCGGTTGATGGTCGAACTGGGTAAAATGGGTTTGTGCGACGTTGATGAGCAGGGTTTTGGGGGTGCTTGGGAGGATAGTTGGGCGTCAGTGATGAACTGAGTTGACTGAAAGGTCTCGATTGGTATTTGGGAGTTCAACGAGAGGTGGCGACATTCGATTGCTGATATAGGATGTTGAACAAGTAGGGAAAAGGGATGGCCGTGATTTACAAATTTTGGATGAGGAGTTCTGGTGTTTGGCAATGATGAAAGTAGCTGTAGCGAGTTTCAGTCATTTTCCATTTTGGGAAGAAAGATGTTAATGCGATAAGATGGTTGGAGAAATCACTGTGAAATCTTTATAATTGGCTTCATGGGATATTCGGCAAAGTGAAAATCACGGTGAGTAAATCTCACTCACCTTTAGAATTATATTTTATTTCATTAAAAATAATTGTTTGTGCTTGTGTGAATGCTTTCTGCTTATTTTATATATATTAGTTATTTAGGCTATTATATATATATATTGGGTTGATTGATTGGTTGGATTCCCGCAGTCTCATTAGCGGATGCCCGCAGTTTCATAGCGGATGATTACCCTATACGCCCCACGCTATGATTAGTGGATGACCTTCTATACCGCGATATTCTGCCACGAAGCAGAATTGGTATTATTTATGTGCTAACATCTGTGGATGCAGGAAAACAGGTTGGAGGAATCCAACTGGATTCCTCAAAAATATATTATCTGTTTGTTTATTTGTTTGCATATATATTGTTATATATGATGTGTTAGAAAAATAAATAAATCGTTGCTTTGTGTGTTTAAATATCACTGGGCTTAAGTAATGATATTTAAAAATATCGTGAAAGGATATTGGAGATTTAAAAAGGAAAATTTTTATTTTTAAATAGAATTTGAATTTTAAATGGAAATAAAATATAAACTTGTTTTTGAAAAACAAAACAAGTAGTTTCTTTTTAAACGAAGTTTATAAATAGTTCTTTTATAACGAAGTCATAAATGAAGTGGAAAAGAATTATCATTTGATAATTCAGAAATAGAAATACAAGTGTGAAATTGGGATTCGAAATGAAATTTCAAAACAGGATGTGAAAGGAAATTTTTAAATATATAACTCAAATGAAATTTGAGTATAACATTTGAATTTTAAAAGGGGTTTAAATATTTGAATTTTAAAAGGAGATTGAATATTAGAAATTCAAATAAGAAGTTCAAATAGAATTTGAATAGACGAAATTAGAATGGAAAAATAAATTTGAATTCAAGAAATTAAAATAAAATTTGAATTCAAAGGAATTCGAATAAGAAATTCAAATAGAGATTTGAATGTAGAATTTCAAAACAGACTTTGAAATATAGAATTTCAAAGAAGAATTTCAAAATAGAATTTGAAATATAGAATTTCAAAGAAGAATTTGAATAGAATTTGAAATATAGTATTTCAAGGAAGAATTCAAATGTGAAATTTGAATAGAGATTTGAATGGAATTTAAATATGAAATTTGAATAGAGATTTGAAATAGAAATTCAAGTATTGAATTTGAACATGGAATTGAATACAGAAATTCAAGTAGAAATTTGAATATGAGATTTCAAAATAGAATTTGAAATAAACTTTGAAAATAGGATTTCAAAGTAGAATTGGAAATAGAATTTCAAATAGGATTTCAAAATAGGAAATCCAAATGGTTTTGAAATGGAATTTGAATTCAAGGGAATTCAAATGGATTTGAGTGAAGAAATTCAAATGGTGTTAAAAATGAATTTGAATATTAGAATTCAAATGGGGCTGGAAATGAATTTGAATATTAGAATTCAAATGGAAAATGAAATTTGAATATAAGAGATTCAAATTGAATTCAAATAGGATTTGATCTATGGGATTTGAATATGAAATTCAAATGGGTTTTAAACTATGGAATTTTGAATATAGAATTTAAAAAGGAGTTTGAATATTTGAATTTCAATAGAATTCAAATATAAGAAGTTCAAATGGAATTTGAAACATTTAGAATTTCAAATAGAAATTTAAATGGAGTTTGGATATTTAAATTCAAGTATGAATTTCAAATATAGAAATTCAAAAAGGAGTTGAATTAAAGTGGGAATTCGAATAAAGAATTTGAAATGGAATTCGAATAGAGGATTTGAAATGGAATTCGAATAAAGAATTCGAAATGGAATTCGAATAAAGGATTTCAAATGGGATTTGAATACAGGATTTAAAACTATGGAATTTGAAATGTAAAGATTCAAATGGAATTTGGAATATATATATCTATATATATATTAGAAGGGAGTTGAATTCATTTAACGAAGTTTAAAAAGTTTATATATATAAATATAATTAAAACGAACTCGCCGCAGCGCTGCAGTTCGTAAAATAGCGATTCGAACTTCAATTGAATATACAGAACTCAATTGAAGTCGAAATTCTTTGAAACAAGAAACGTCAGGACCAGTTTGATAATAGTTTTCTAATGAAAGAGAAAAATATGAATTTCGTCGTATAGATTTTGAGTTATGTCAAAATCAAATTTCCAGAAAAGCAGCGCCAGAATCGTTTTAAAACCATAATGGTTTATTCAATGTTATAAAAGGATTTTATGCAGGTAAAAATCCGAATTTTCTATTTAGAAAATCTCAGAGTTGAGTTGCAAAATATATGTAAATTCAAGTAGTGTAAATGAATATGATCTTTGAAACAGAAACCAGATTTTGATTTATTGAATGGAATTAACTAAATTGAATAGAAATTAGTTAATGAGATTTCGAATGAATATTGAGCTTTAAATAAGTAAATTCGATTTGAAAATTTATATTCGAAATAGAAAAGAGAACTGGAATTGAAATTTTGAAATTCAATTTGGTCGTGAGCAAGTTAAACATTTATTTGAACATGTTATGTTCAAACAAAGAAGTGAAATAGGAAAAAAGGGCTAATTAAAGAACAATTGAGCGAAACTGAATTCAAACGATTCAAAATGGAATTCAAACGAATGGATTGAGTTGAATTGAATTGGAAACAGGTGAACAGGTGTTAAACAGATATGGGATGGAGTATATGAAGATTTTTATTTATGTGCCCGACAAAAAGGTACCTGTTTAAATTCATATATGAGTTTTATGCGCCGTATCGGCAAGCCGCTTGGCTTCTTCTTTTTCTTTTTGAGATTAGAAGGACCGGGAAAGCTATTTGAAATTTCCCGATGCTCCCGATACAGGGGAGGTTATGGCGAATTTTTCCGGGAATTTAAGGAGTTAGAATATTTTTAAGAAATTTGACAATTAGAAATCTATATATCGATATATATAGAATTCGACAAGGAAACGAAATCAAAAATAGCGAAAAGGGCCAATATGATTATTGAAAATATTTGGTTAACAAATATTGATAGAGAAAATAGAGAAGTGGTTTAATTAATGAATATTAATTAAAGGGCCCAGTGATTTGTTTGATATGTTGGATGAACACTTGTTTTTATTCGATAGTTAAATCACAGACTATCGAAGTTTTGACCATCGTTGTCAATATGGAGAGACCGGTTGGATTATTATCCGAAGAACCACTCCGTATCGGCATAAGCGTTGCGAACCAAGTATGCTGAATATATTGAAGACGGAGTAAAGTGCAAGGGCTTTTCTATTAATAGAAATAGTGCCTTCGGTTTCGTTCAATCCCAGAATGAACGTAAATGGACGAATGTCTGACAAAGTATTTCCAATGATCAAATGGGTTGGTCTGTATGAATATATATGGTTGCAACGGATTTATCCCTTAGCATAATATCCAGAATATTTGTGCAAACTCAACTAGTGATTAACGGATCTGACGATGTGGCATTCAAAGTGAATGTGTTATCAATGAATGGTAAGTAATCGTAGCCTCAGGCCTCAACAACCGGGAAAGGACAAAAATCGGGCAGGCAGCATGGCTATGTGGGTCGCACCCATTAGGGTGTATAATCACCTATCTAGAGAAATTCCTTTTGTTTCTAAATCTATCGATTCTGCCCATTCGGGAAACGGTGGTTTGAGTCCAACCGTTGGTGATATACATTCGATACACTCAAGCGAAATGAGTGGTCGGTCATGTGTGGGCCGGGTTGCAAGACGTTCTTGTTGAACCCAGGTGTATTCGCCTCTAGAGATACATCATCGGAAGGTGGTCCCATACCTTGTCATGTTAGAAATCCAATCTCCAATAAGCGCCATGCGGTTTTTGATTTTATAATATATATGTGGAGCGTGAGATGCAAGCGTTCTGCTATTTGGTTATTTACTTGGGGTAGACATTATTATAATATCATTGGATTTGATATCAAAGTGTTTTGGGTTATAGTAAGGTAAAAACCGTCCGTGTTTATGTGTGGGCTGGTCTTACTATTACCTTTTCCTTTGAAAGGGTTTTGAAAGTTAAACAAGTGGTTGGAGTTTACTCATACCAGTCCCATGACTGACCCAGAGTTTATTTTGTTTTGTTTTCCCTAAACTCTTGGGTGCCCAAATTTGTACGGGCAGTCAAGTAGTTGGGATTTCACAGATTCATTTGAAGGAGCTGGAAGCAGGAGGCTTCACCGGTTAGCTATAGGCTATCATATATTCCGCTGTGGACCTTGTTTGTATCTGGAAACAGGTGTTTATGACTGTTTCAGAAATGACTGTTGTGCTCTGATGATGGTATGTATATAAAGTTACAGATTTGTATTTCAAAGCTTATGTTATATAATATATTTTATTCGTTCCGCTGTGAGTTTGTGATCTTTGTTTCTTCTATTCTAATATTTCTTTCTTCCTATTTCTCATCCTCTAACTTCTTTCTAATAATGAGTCGTATTTCTGTGCAATTTGAGTTGGATGTGTGGTGTTTTTAGTCAACTCAGATAGCACGGATTTGCGGGCCTTTACAGTTGGTATCAGAGCTTAGGTTGAGCGATTACCTAGGCTTTGGTGGGATTGTGCTCATTAGAAATAGGGTCAGTAGAACCCTAGAATGAGTTGAGTATATATATACGAGAGAGCGTATTTGTAAATTGATATAAAAACTGTTTTATATTGTGTTGACTAGTCTGTGAGTGGTTTATGAATTCTGGTCGAATAGTGGGACGCCACAAAGTCGATAGGGATTTCTAAACACTTGAACAGAGAAATTCGACACAGTATTGTTTAAAAGTGGGTAAATGAAATAATTCTACCCAAAATTTCTATTTTGATATAAAAAGAATAATTTTCTAGAATTATTATTATATGGATGTGTTGGATGTTGATTTTATAATCAAATAAGATTATAAAAATTGAAATGGTTATTTATAACCAAATAAAATTTGTATATGAATAAAATATATACAAATGAGACGAATTAGAACTAAATTCAAACCAGAATTAAGAATTCAAAATCCTGGGAAGTTGAAAAATATTTTTCAAAGTATATTAAAATAATATAGATTTGTTTTAAAGGATTTGAAAGAAAATCATGGATTTTGAAATAATAAAGCACTGAACTCACTTCAGTGGCTGGGAAATAATTCTGATGATGATTGCAACATCATTAGTGTTCATTTCCGAGTTCTAAGTGATGGGTTGCTACCTTAGAAAGTTTTGATGGAAATTTGTTTGAAAGAAAACAAATTGGTTTGAATATTCAAATGTTTTGAATTCGAGATGGAAATAAATATATGTATATATTTATGTGATTTCAGAAGGATTTGAAAGGAAAACCCAGGAATTTGAATTCTGAAGTTTAAATTTAACTTATGGAAGTTAAATGATTGAGGTAAATAAATTGAGTAAAATCAATTTGAATGAAACTGAAAGCATATGAAATATGAATTGAATGTGGATCCATTGATTGTAAATCATTCAGATTTAAATGAAAGCATATAATGTGTGAAGACCAAAAGTTTTGGTTGAAATTAAAGTCATAGAAATATGAGGAGTTGAGTTTCAACATAAGTGAATTTGTGAAAAGTAATAGATTTGTACCATTTTTCCTACCTTAGCAATTTCGAGGACGAAATTATTTTAAGGGGAAAGAATGTAACGACCCAGATTTTTGAACAGTTTATTTTAAATATTTAGTATGGGTTTAAATACTGAATTCATAATATGAATGGTATTTTATTGGGTTATCGATTAAATAATCGAAATACGATTTACTTTGATAATTATCGAAATACGAGAAGTTTGAAATAATTAAATTCAAAGGTAAAACTGAACCGAAAACAATTCAGTCGACTAATATAAATTCTATACTGGATTAGAACGATATAAAAAAAAATTATTTAAATTTAATTATTTGAAATCGTTTTATATATTAATCGAATTCAGTTTCAAAATCGAATTCCTTAAGTTCAGAATACCGTATAAACTTGGAAATATCGGTCGTTACGACTAGATAGGAGTGCTGGGTTGCGAATGATGGACCGTGAGATATTTTGGTTATCAAATTAAATAAAATCAAATCAGTATTTAATTCAAAGTTACTCTGTAAAGCCGACCTATACATTTACAACGCAGACCTAAGAAGTAAAATCGCACAGCTCATCTCCTTTCTCGAGCCGTAAAAACTGCTTTATATCCTCCATATCAAGCAAACATCGTATTTAATGGTTACGTACTATTGTTCCCCTTATCGCCTATATATGCATCGAAATACCACCCCTCGTTCCTTTCACTTTCATTTCTTCTGAAAATTTCATCCGAGAAAGCTTCAAATTCAATGGCCGCTCCACTCTTGAATCCAAAACCAAAAAGCCCGTTCCCATCTTCCCATCAGAAATCCGTTCAACTCAAATCAATACTCCAACTGCCCCTACTTCATTTACTTATTATTGCATCGGTGCGGAAGGGGTGGATGTCGAGCTCGATTTTCCTCCAGCGTGGTGTCAATACTATGTCGAGATGGTCTAAAAGTGGTCAGTGTTAGATTTAGAGGTGTGAGTGGGTTCGAATTTTGATTTCAAACAACAGTAAGGATAGTGTTCGCAAGTGGTTACAGCTTTCGATTTAGGGTTGGAGCTCGATGATGGTTTGAAGGTTCGGTTGATGGTCGAACTGGGTAAAATGGGTTTGTGCGACGTTGATGAGCAGGGTTTTGGGGGTGCTTGGGAGGATAGTTGGGCGTCAGTGATGAACTGAGTTGACTGAAAGGTCTCGATTGGTATTTGGGAGTTCAACGAGAGGTGGCGACATTCGATTGCTGATATAGGATGTTGAACAAGAGGGGAAAAGGGATGGCCGTGACTTACAAATTTTGGATGAGGAGTTCTGGTGTTTGGCAATGATGAAAGTAGCTGTAGCGAGTTTCAGTCATTTTCCATTTTGGGAAGAAAGATGTTAATGCGATAAGATGGTTGGAGAAATCACTGTGAAATCTTTATAATTGGCTTCATGGGATATTCGGCAAAGTGAAAATCACGGTGAGTAAATCTCACTCACCTTTAGAATTATATTTTATTTCATTAAAAATAATTGTTTGTGCTTGTGTGAATGCTTTCTGCTTATTTTATATATATTAGTTATTTAGGCTATTATATATATATATATTGGGTTGATTGATTGGTTGGATTCCCGCAGTCTCATTAGCGGATGCCCGCAGTTTCATAGCGGATGATTACCCTATACGCCCCACGCTATGATTAGTGGATGACCTTCTATACCGCGATATTCTGCCACGAAGCAGAATTGGTATTATTTATGTGCTAACATCTGTGGATGCAGGAAAACAGGTTGGAGGAATCCAACTGGATTCCTCAAAAATATATTATCTGTTTGTTTATTTGTTTGCATATATATTGTTATATATGATGTGTTAGAAAAATAAATAAATCGTTGCTTTGTGTGTTTAAATATCACTGGGCTTAAGTAATGATATTTAAAAATATCGTGAAAGGATATTGGAGATTTAAAAAGGAAAATTTTTATTTTTAAATAGAATTTGAATTTTAAATGGAAATAAAATATAAACTTGTTTTTGAAAAACAAAACAAGTAGTTTCTTTTTAAACGAAGTTTATAAATAGTTCTTTTATAACGAAGTCATAAATGAAGTGGAAAAGAATTATCATTTGATAATTCAGAAATAGAAATACAAGTGTGAAATTGGGATTCGAAATGAAATTTCAAAACAGGATGTGAAAGGAAATTTTTAAATATATAACTCAAATGAAATTTGAGTATAACATTTGAATTTTAAAAGGGGTTTAAATATTTGAATTTTAAAAGGAGATTGAATATTAGAAATTCAAATAAGAAGTTCAAATAGAATTTGAATAGACGAAATTAGAATGGAAAAATAGAATTTGAATTCAAGAAATTAAAATAAAATTTGAATTCAAAGGAATTCGAATAAGAAATTCAAATAGAGATTTGAATGTAGAATTTCAAAACAGACTTTGAAATATAGAATTTCAAAGAAGAATTTCAAAATAGAATTTGAAATATAGAATTTCAAAGAAGAATTTGAATAGAATTTGAAATATAGTATTTCAAGGAAGAATTCAAATGTGAAATTTGAATAGAGATTTGAATGGAATTTAAATATGAAATTTGAATAGAGATTTGAAATAGAAATTCAAGTATTGAATTTGAACATGGAATTGAATACAGAAATTCAAGTAGAAATTTGAATATGAGATTTCAAAATAGAATTTGAAATAAACTTTGAAAATAGGATTTCAAAGTAGAATTGGAAATAGAATTTCAAATAGGATTTCAAAATAGGAAATCCAAATGGTTTTGAAATGGAATTTGAATTCAAGGGAATTCAAATGGATTTGAGTGAAGAAATTCAAATGGTGTTAAAAATGAATTTGAATATTAGAATTCAAATGGGGCTGGAAATGAATTTGAATATTAGAATTCAAATGGAAAATGAAATTTGAATATAAGAGATTCAAATTGAATTCAAATAGGATTTGATCTATGGGATTTGAATATGAAATTCAAATGGGTTTTAAACTATGGAATTTTGAATATAGAATTTAAAAAGGAGTTTGAATATTTGAATTTCAATAGAATTCAAATATAAGAAGTTCAAATGGAATTTGAAACATTTAGAATTTCAAATAGAAATTTAAATGGAGTTTGGATATTTAAATTCAAGTATGAATTTCAAATATAGAAATTCAAAAAGGAGTTGAATTAAAGTGGGAATTCGAATAAAGAATTTGAAATGGAATTCGAATAGAGGATTTGAAATGGAATTCGAATAAAGAATTCGAAATGGAATTCGAATAAAGGATTTCAAATGGGATTTGAATACAGGATTTAAAACTATGGAATTTGAAATGTAAAGATTCAAATGGAATTTGGAATATATATATCTATATATATATTAGAAGGGAGTTGAATTCATTTAACGAAGTTTAAAAAGTTTATATATATAAATATAATTAAAACGAACTCGCCGCAGCGCTGCAGTTCGTAAAATAGCGATTCGAACTTCAATTGAATATACAGAACTCAATTGAAGTCGAAATTCTTTGAAACAAGAAACGTCAGGACCAGTTTGATAATAGTTTTCTAATGAAAGAGAAAAATATGAATTTCGTCGTATAGATTTTGAGTTATGTCAAAATCAAATTTCCAGAAAAGCAGCGCCAGAATCGTTTTAAAACCATAATGGTTTATTCAATGTTATAAAAGGATTTTAAGCAGGTAAAAATCCGAATTTTCTATTTAGAAAATCTCAGAGTTGAGTTGCAAAATATATGTAAATTCAAGTAGTGTAAATGAATATGATCTTTGAAACAGAAACCAGATTTTGATTTATTGAATGGAATTAACTAAATTGAATAGAAATTAGTTAATGAGATTTCGAATGAATATTGAGCTTTAAATAAGTAAATTCGATTTGAAAATTTATATTCGAAATAGAAAAGAGAACTGGAATTGAAATTTTGAAATTCAATTTGGTCGTGAGCAAGTTAAACATTTATTTGAACATGTTATGTTCAAACAAAGAAGTGAAATAGGAAAAAAGGGCTAATTAAAGAACAATTGAGCGAAACTGAATTCAAACGATTCAAAATGGAATTCAAACGAATGGATTGAGTTGAATTGAATTGGAAACAGGTGAACAGGTGTTAAACAGATATGGGATGGAGTATATGAAGATTTTTATTTATGTGCCCGACAAAAAGGTACCTGTTTAAATTCATATATGAGTTTTATGCGCCGTATCGGCAAGCCGCTTGGCTTCTTCTTTTTCTTTTTGAGATTAGAAGGACCGGGAAAGCTATTTGAAATTTCCCGATGCTCCCGATACAGGGGAGGTTATGGCGAATTTTTCCGGGAATTTAAGGAGTTAGAATATTTTTAAGAAATTTGACAATTAGAAATCTATATATCGATATATATAGAATTCGACAAGGAAACGAAATCAAAAATAGCGAAAAGGGCCAATATGATTATTGAAAATATTTGGTTAACAAATATTGATAGAGAAAATAGAGAAGTGGTTTAATTAATGAATATTAATTAAAGGGCCCAGTGATTTGTTTGATATGTTGGATGAACACTTGTTTTTATTCGATAGTTAAATCACAGACTATCGAAGTTTTTGACCATCGTTGTCAATATGGAGAGACCGGTTGGATTATTATCCGAAGAACCACTCCGTATCGGCATAAGCGTTGTGAACCAAGTATGCTGAATATATTGAAGACGGAGTAAAGTGCAAGGGCTTTTCTATTAATAGAAATAGTGCCTTCGGTTTCGTTCAATCCCAGAACGAACGTAAATGGACGAATGTCTGACAAAGTATTTCCAATGATCAAATGGGTTGGTCTGTATGAATATATATGGTTGCAACGGATTTATCCCTTAGCATAATATCCAGAATATTTGTGCAAACTCAACTAGTGATTAACGGATCTGACGATGTGGCATTCAAAGTGAATGTGTTATCAATGAATGGTAAGTAATCGTAGCCTCAGGCCTCAACAACCGGGAAAGGACAAAAATCGGGCAGGCAGCATGGCTATGTGGGTCGCACCCATTAGGGTGTATAATCACCTATCTAGAGAAATTCCTTTTGTTTCTAAATCTATCGATTCTGCCCATTCGGGAAACGGTGGTTTGAGTCCAACCGTTGGTGATATACATTCGATACACTCAAGCGAAATGAGTGGTCGGTCATGTGTGGGCCGGGTTGCAAGACGTTCTTGTTGAACCCAGGTGTATTCGCCTCTAGAGATACATCATCGGAAGGTGGTCCCATACCTTGTCATGTTAGAAATCCAATCTCCAATAAGCGCCATGCGGTTTTTGATTTTATAATATATATGTGGAGCGTGAGATGCAAGCGTTCTGCTATTTGGTTATTTACTTGGGGTAGACATTATTATAATATCATTGGATTTGATATCAAAGTGTTTTGGGTTATAGTAAGGTAAAAACCGTCCGTGTTTATGTGTGGGCTGGTCTTACTATTACCTTTTCCTTTGAAAGGGTTTTGAAAGTTAAACAAGTGGTTGGAGTTTACTCATACCAGTCCCATGACTGACCCAGAGTTTATTTTGTTTTGTTTTCCCTAAACTCTTGGGTGCCCAAATTTGTACGGGCAGTCAAGTAGTTGGGATTTCACAGATTCATTTGAAGGAGCTGGAAGCAGGAGGCTTCACCGGTTAGCTATAGGCTATCATATATTCCGTTGTGGACCTTGTTTGTATCTGGAAACAGGTGTTTATGACTGTTTCAGAAATGACTGTTGTGCTCTGATGATGGTATGTATATAAAGTTACAGATTTGTATTTCAAAGCTTATGTTATATAATATATTTTATTCGTTCCGCTGTGAGTTTGTGATCTTTGTTTCTTCTATTCTAATATTTCTTTCTTCCTATTTCTCATCCTCTAACTTCTTTCTAATAATGAGTCGTATTTCTGTGCAATTTGAGTTGGACGTGTGGTGTTTTTAGTCAACTCAGATAGCACGGATTTGCGGGCCTTTACAGCAACGATAAATAATCAACCATCATCCAAAGTGCACCACACAACTGCATAAGCATTAAATATAAATAATTAACGCTTACACAGTCTGTCAATCAAACGATCGACATACCACTAAACAATTGGGATTAGTGTACGTCAAATATCATCCCAACACCCGTGTGGGGTTTCAATCCATAAACACTGAATATTATTTGTGTAGTTGGGCGATGTGTAAAATTTATCGTCCCAATCAATATCCTTCAAATAGGTGTACATAAACAAACCGTCCGGTTTGTAAATGAATATTTATTTATTCACATTCACGATAAAAATTATATTTTTAACGATAATTAATTTATTTCAACACATGAATATTTTATTATCCATTTCACATCAACATCACAAACAAACTTCACAACACATCAAACAAGCATACAAGTCGTCCATGGTCTGTGGACGACGGGTGTCGGGTGCTGCTAAGCACCGTCTGCATCCTAGTATATATTTTTAGCTAGAAAACAAGATTTAAAGTGAGAAGTTCTCACCGACTAGCTAAACCAAATGCCACGACTCTTCATATGTAGAAATCTTTGTCGTGCTCGCCTTTTGTCAATTTCACTGTCCGTAGCCACTACATATATAAAAATAACATTTTTATATTGTTGCTATGTATATAAAAATCACATTTTTACACCGCTACTATATAGATAAAAATTCTATTTTTACACCGCTACTATATAGATAAAAATTCTATTTTTACACCGATGTTCATATAATAAAGATCATATTTTTATCACGCTAACTTCATAATAAAAATTATATTTTTATATCGCTTCCACATATGTAAATATCACTCCTTTACAACGCTACTTCCATGATAAAAATTATACTTTTATCTTGCTAGTAATATAATAAAAAATATATTTTTATATCGCCTACATAATAAAGATCGAATTTTTATTATCTATATAATATAAGAATCGTATTTTTATTCTTCCTATACTATAAAAATTATATTTTTACCATGCTACTTCTATAAAGATCACATCTTTATTACTCTACATTATATAAAATCATATTTTTATTATCGCTACTCTATAAAAATTATATTTTTAACTTCATACATACATAATAAAAAATCCAATTTTTATTCTAAAATCATTGCTATAAAAATTCTATCTTTACATCTTTAAAAATTCTATTTTTACATAAAAGAAAAATCTAATATTTTCGCTAACCAAAATCTATTTTTCCCGTTAACAAAAATCTCATCTTTTCACTTTATAAAAATCACATCTTCAAACAAATGAAAATCCGACCTTTTCTATTATTTAAAAATCAGCCCTTTATTTACAGAGCTATTATATATTAAACTGAAAATAAAATCAAATATAAAAACTCACGGGTTTTGCCAAAAATCGATTCTTTGTCGAAGGGAGAAGGTTGCACGCGCGGGGGCTAGCTGAGGTGGTGGTGCGGCTTGGAGGTGGCGGCGGCAGGGGATCAACGGCGTCGGGTTCTGGGGTTTGAAAGGAGTCGTAGTTTGGCTAAGGGGGGAAAAAGGTACGTGGTGCTCGAGAGGAAGGGGGTCCTATCGCGAGGTGGAAGAGGCTAGGGGGAGGGCGTAGTGGCCCACTCCCGCGGCGGCGCGGCAGCGGCGCGGCTACTGCGGCGGTGGAGGCGGCTGCGCGCGCGCCCCTCCCTTTTCCCCCTTTCTCTCTTTTTCTTTTTATTTCTGTCGATTTTGAAAAGTAACGTGGGGGGGGGGGGGGGGGGTTGACCGTAGAGATAGAAAGAGAGAGGAGAGAGGGTTTTTATTTAATTAATTTATTTGATTACCCAAAAAGCAACTTTTTATTTCAACCTCGAAATCGAACCCACCGACTATCATCCATAGCTAATTACCCCCATTCCGAACACAATGGGATATGTTTCGTAAATTGATTCGATCGTTTCGATCGGTTTTCGTCAAAATCAAAATATAATCAATGTATAATGAATTTGAACGCACATTTCAATTTACCGGGGTCACATACTAACTCGAAAAATTTCAAAAAAATATTTTCTAGCTTCGTATTAACGATACGGTCCTAGCAAAACTAATTTCATCAAATTCCGAGACCGTTTGGAAAATGGCCATTTTCCAGTCGATTAAAATCAACTAAAACTGGTCAAACACGTTTTCTTTTGCCACGCTCACATATCGATTCGAAAAATTACGAATTTTGAAACCTAGCAATAACTTGACATCACGGATCCAACAAAAGTGGTTTCGTCGAAAACCGAGGACATTTGCAAAAATTCCATTTTTAAGGGCCAGAATTCCATAGCGACTATTCTGAATTTCCAACTGGGCATAACTTTTTATCCCCGCTATGAAATTTCGATTTTTCGGATTCATTGGAAAGATATTCTCAATTAGATTCAAATATTTTTGGTTTCATCAAAATCCGTTTTATTTTGAATCATGTACATTCATTTGAACTTTGAAATCGAATTTTCAAACTACCGCGCCATTTTCAATTCCTTTTATAATTATAAATAAATAATTATATTCTAACAGCGATCTATATAAATATATACGTTCAAATTCTATTCAAAATAATTTTCTCGTCGTTATTATTTAAAATAATTCATTTTAAGTATTCAAAATTCATCAAAATTGCCAAAATAAAATTTTTAAATTGGCTCAGAATTTCCGGGTTGTTACAAATACCGATACAACGGAATACATTGTTAACATCCACAATAACCGCTAGTACAGATACATAAGCAAATATCATTACTGATAATACTGAAGCATTAACTACTAAATAGTTTAATTTTTTCCTTTTGATCATGTTGTCTACTAATATTTAAACCATGAAGCTGATCGAGTAGTCTACTAATATTTAAACCATGAAGCTAATGGTGACTAGATGCATCTTTTCTTATATGCTTTTATAGCTACCTTCATGAAGTGTTGAAGAAATGTAAGATGATAGAAATGAATTCCTTCGTATATCCTGCTTATATAGATGCACACAAATGTGGAACTTCAGCTAAATTAGCTACCGGTTTGGAAAAAGGGTATAAACAAGGGAATCCTGATTAGAATTTTTTTTGGAGCCATATAACTCAGCATATGTACAGTATGATTCTTCATATTGATCTACAAAATTTTGTACTTGATTCATGCTATATATACTTTGTTATGAATGCTAAGTGGAATTTTCAATGTTAGCAATCATTGGTGTTTGACGGTTGTGAATCCCACTAAACAAATTGTGCATTCCATGGATCCATTGAGAGGGCGATTTTATGGTCATGAATGGATGAATATTGTGAATAGTTATGTGCAACTGCTATTTCATATTTGAATGGTTTGGTGGTTGAATTATGTTTGTTTACTTTGCAATGTTAACTTTTTGAGTGAAAGAAATGTTTGTTAACTTTGTAGTGTTAATTTATTTACTTTTTGAGTTATAGAATTGTTTGTTTACTTTGCAATGTTAATTTTGCAATGTTATATTTGTTTACTTTGCAATCGTTTATGTTTGAACATGTATGTGCAATTGTTTGTTTACTTTGTAGCTCCATTGTAATTTACAATCAGGACAAATTACTAAAAGACAATCAAGTTCAGTGGAAGCCTTGTTTGGTGCGTATACATGCATACTCAATATTTCTCAAGTCTGATGATTTTTCCTCAACATGATTGATTGAATTATATGTCTACCTAATATCTATGTATGCTTCAAGGAGCTCCAAAACAGAGAGGTCATTTGACGTGTGGATTGTAGGTTATGTGCTACATGAAAGACATCGTGGGAGATAAGAATCAACTATGGGCTGCTAAGATAATATTATACATACATCTTTATATATGTATATGTATATGTATATGTATATATATATATATGTGTGTGTGTGTGTGTCTTTCATACTGAATCCTTGTGCGTTAAAAAATATACTTCCAGTACATTACACCCTTGTTGTGTCCATTGGCATGTTGTGTCGCTGCCATTACTGAAGTGAAGCTGTGTCCATTGTTTGTGCACCATGTCATTGTGCATTTTTCTCCTGTCCAATATTGCACTTGCATAATGTAATGTCCCGTAATTTTCACAATATAATAATTAATTTATTTAATTATTTAAATAGTGAATTTGAAATTTAAATGGTTGTTGAATTAAATTATATGGATTATTTAATTTAATATAAATAATAGAATAATATATTTAATTTTAGAAATAATAAAAATTAGTGGAATTCACAATATTGTGTGAATTGGATAATTTAAAATATATAATTCAATTTAGAATTGAATTATAATGACGAATATATTTAAATAACGACAGTTTGAACGTATAATTATATTATAATTATAATCATGCCCGTAACGTCGTGGCAGTTCGCCATTTGGCGATTTGTATTTCAACTGAATGTACAGGGTCCGTTTTTAATCGGATTTCTATGAAACAAGAAATGTATGGAGCTGGTGAAGCATATTTTTCTAATGGAAGAGAAAAATCGGGATTTCATTATGTAGATTTTGATTTATGTCCAAATCAAACTTTAGAAAAGTCACGATGGAATTCCTTTAAAATTTATATCGATTTATTTATATTTTTAAATGGATTTTAAATATAAATCGAATATCGATGTAACACTGGATTTGGAATATCGAGTTATAAATCCAATTGGAGATGTATGGTATTCTAGTGTGAATATATACGATAATATTTATTTTTAAATATTTAATTTAATTATCTTTAAATATATTTATATATTTAAATGGGTTATTTAGAGCTTTAAAATAGCAAGTTTTGCAAATGACCTCCGTCTTCGACGAAACTAATTTTGTTAGATCCGTAATATTAAACTATTGTTAGATTTCAATTTTTGTGATTTTTGAAATCAGTATGTGGCAGTATGGGATTTTAATGTGAAATACAGTCGATAATTTGACCTTTAAAATTACGTTGTGAGCAAACGGAGTCGGAATTCGACGAAACCAGTTTCGTTGGGTCCGTAATGTTGAACTATAGCTGCGTGTCCAGTTTCATGATTTTTGGATGTCATGTGTGATTATAGGAAATTTAAAGGACAAATAAAAATAGCAGTTGATTATAATTTAATATAATATTCGGAAAAAATATCTAAATCCTCCTATATAATACCCTTATCCTATTTCCTAAACCTAAATTCATTTTCTGAGGTCAACAGAAAATTGCGCTGTAGGATTTTCTCTTCACAGTAAAACATTTCGATCCTCTTAAATTCAAAATAAAATCAAATAAAATTCCTTAAATCTCAAAACAATTGTACTTGGATTCGTATCAGCATGAGCTTTAGATCCATATAAGTTTCAAAGGGCTCGATCGTGATTTCGTTAGCTCAAAAATACCCAGCGCTCGTTCTTTTTCTAGGGTTGAGATTATCGATCAATACAGGGATTGATGTAAGTTTTTATTATCGTTTGTGAGTTCGTGATGGAGTTTAGCAGCTGTGGTGGAATTTTGGAGTGTTTCGGTGATGAATGATGTCGTGCGGTTCACTGTGTCATCGGTAGTAGGGCTGGCGACGGGTTTTGATCGGGGCGATCGAGTTCAGTCTGGAGGTGATGGAGTAGTTGCACTCGGGGAGAGAAGTAGCTGGGTGATCTCAGCTTTTGAGTTTAGTGGGATGGTTAGGGAGATACGGTGAGGAAGAGATGCGCTAATGGACATTAAAACAAGAGGAGACGGGTTTTGTTGGGTTGGGGGAGAAGCGTTGTAGTAGCGGGTCAGGTTGCTAAGGGGATGGGTTGATGTTTGAAGGGTTAGGCCCGTTTTATATTTAATCCAAGTTTTTTTAATCTAAATGTTTATACCAACTTCAAATGATCATAACTTTCTCATACGTGGTCGAAACTCAATGAAACAACATCCGTTGGGATCGTATGGACGGTGGCTACACACTGGAACTGACTGGGAGTGAATTGGAGTTCGTTACAATTTATAGCAAAATAAATTGTTTGATCCGAATCAACAACAGTTTACCGTTATTTAATGATGAACTGCAAATGTGAGTAAAACTGTAACAACCCGAAATCCCCCTTACGGGGAATCGCGAATTGCTTTGAGGACAAGCCACATCGGAACACAAACAGATGAACATTCCATTGTATACTACAACAATTCCATCAGAATACAAGAATATACAGAGTATAAACAAATAATATACATTCGATAAATATCAGAGGTTCAAATTACAATTAAACACATAGTAGCGGAAAAATAATACAAAAACACAACTGAAAGGAATACGCGGATACAAAGCTTTCCGAGTATAATTCCAGCTGTAAATCAGGATCCTGTGAATATAAATCTGCAAAACCAAAACTACTAGTTGCCCATGCGGAAAATAGGGGCACCCAGAGTTTAGATTAAAGCAATAAACTCCAGGTCAGTCATGTGACTGGTGTGAGAATTAAAACAGTTATTAATCTTTATTTTAAAGTTAGGTAAATCAAGGGACCACGCCGTATAACACAGAACGGGTTTCCTCCCAAGAATACCAGTGCATAAAACAACAGTGCAATGATAAATAAAGAACAATGAAGCTATTATAAGACCTAGGTCCCATCACACAATGCAACGCAAGCCGGAGGATAGGGTTTTACCTTATAATAGCCAAAGAATGCTTGATACGCTAAATTTCATCTTTTATTAATACTATAAGTGTATTGTGTCGAAACAATTTCAATCATAAGTATCAATCATAGATGGCATAAGTGCCCCATACCACTATGTCGCCATATATAGGTTTACAATCGAAACCGCAAAGTCACGTATTCGGAAATTGGATTTCCATCTATGAACCGAGGCAAAAGATAGTCCACACCGATTCAAGACTCTCTAGCCCGAGCCTCAGGATCAGAGCTCGAGTGACCCTTGGATCGTCAGGGCCAGTCCACCGATGTGGATTAAAATGCCTGAACACTACGTTTCCCCGCCCGTTGGGACGTAAATGAGCCAAATGACTCTATCGGCTCCACATAGTCACCGATATATCTGAGGCGCCTCGCATTCCAACAACCACACAGGTGAAAATAATATAAATGTCAGGGCTGGTAGGTCACTAACACCACCCTAGCTAGAAGGAAACACATTCCCTCCCATATTTCCTCTCCCGTTTCTGGTTCATAACCGGGGTGTGAGGCTCGCGAATTAACGCTACACAAAGCTATGCTACACAGGCGGTGCTTTGATCATCAACCACAAGTCTTTGCTTTTCAACAAAAACCTTGATCATTTGCATCTTAGCATGCCACATAGGCAAACCACTCCATGCAATCGATATCAATCAATCATACAGAATGATATCCAATGTCGGACACACAGTCCATTTACAAGTCCGTTCTGGGTCTGAACGAAACCGGAGGCACCTGGTACCTCGCATATCCATCGATCTCTAAGCACGTCTGGACGATCACCAACTGATTCCCTCCTCTTGGGTGTACAACCCAATCAAGATCATCAGTAATTATCCAAACGACGTGAAGACCTCCGGTCTGCGACCACCGTCTTCATCCTCGACACATCGTCGAATCAGTTATTCAGAATGGGATAAACCCGGTCTTTCTGAATAACTTGCGTATATAATAAACAAGTGTTACACAAACACAACATAAACCTCTTTCCAATTCAGAATATTCTTTTATTCAAATATTCTTATACTTTGGGAAAGGTTCCCATTAATTTTATCAAAGATAAATTCCTTAAATTTATTCTTTAATCTTACTTTGAATATCAATTCAAACCAAATTATGGTTTATCCAAACTAGTCGGGATTAACGAACCTTACCGAAGTAATCATTTGTTTTAATTTCCCAATCCCAACCTATTTATGCCATGAAGTAAAACTGGTAATACTTCATATCTAACACCACGGTGTTATCGGTAAATTCAATTACCATTTCACGTTCAAATCTAATTAAAGATTTAACTATCGCCTGGAGCAAAACTGGTGATACTCCATTCTCGATCATTTTAATCTAATTAAAGATTCATTAAAACTCCACTTGGTTTTAATCTTCCCAAAAATCAATATTAATGATTATTTAACTTGGGAAATCATATCCTGTCTTTAACTGGGTTAAAGAACCAATGTCATTTAAAAACACGGTTCACGATAAACCCAAAATCACATTCTATTCCATCAGCCTTTAACCGTAAATTAGCAAGTGAACAATTCCCTTAGTAATAACCCCGAAGGCTGAAACCAACATCAGATCAATACCTAAGAAACCATTCAACTTAACTAATCTTCAGTTAGTTTCTGGTTTTCTTAACTTCGTTGGGTCTAAGAACAGTATTATTGAAGATACCGTTCACGACAACCCAAAATCACATTCCATTAATTATCGGGTTAAAGAACAAGTGTTATTTAAAACACCGTTCACGATAAACCCAAAAATCAATTCAAACTCAATTCTAATTAAATACCATTTAATTGGTATACTTCAGTAAATATAAATAAAAAGATTTAATCTTTTTCTCAACAGGGTTTAAGAACAGTGTAAATGAAGACACCATTCACAACAAACCCAAATCCCATTTGATATTAAATACAAGGCTCTAAATAAAAAATATATCGGCTTATATTCAATATCAAATTCTACGGCCAACAAATATCGTATTGGAAATATTGATATAAATATATCTTTCAAATTTCCATAACAATATCTGCATAATCACGAAATCCAACACCGAAATATTCCAATGACAATTTCGGTTCAAATCCATTTCCACTTTATATATTGGAATTTCTGGTTATTTTCAAAACCATTTCAAATCCACTTTATTTATTTTAAAAATAAATGGGATTATAATTCTAGTTCAAAACTAGTTCATTTCGATAAAAATATATTTTTATCTTTTCAAATTTGGAATTTTTCATCCCAATTCTTCAAAAATCATTTCTTATGATTTTACACAAATTATTACTATTTTTAATAATTTTATCAAGGCACGTACAGTTGATTTCCATCAACGGCCATCGAACTGCACTTACAACGACCTTTGTCAAATTTGATTTGGACATAATTCCAAATACAACCGTTAGATTTCAAATCTCTAATATTCGTTAGAAAGCTCTTTTCGATACGAACCCAACGGTTTGGGTTTTAGGAGAATCCGATGGTCGGATCTCCCGTAACGTCCATTCGAAGTCAAAGGTCAAAATTCGCGAACTGCCGCAGCGCGGCGCGTGCTATTCAGGCCATTATATATATATATAATATATATATATATATTATATTTTTTGTCGATTTCCTTTCAAAACGTATTTTATAAATCGTTTTAAATTCGTTTTCAAAACGATTTCAACTTCCTATTCAATTTCTAATCAAAATTGAATATTCCATATCATCGATATATATATATATAAATAAATGATAATATTTTCAAAACGTTATATTTTGAAATTACTTCCTTTTCTATATTCATTATATAAATGAATAAAATCGATATAAATATCGTTCACGTCAAAATGGCGTCAATCTAATCAACACGGCTATATATATTTCAATAACTTCGTTATTCTATTCAACAAATGAATACTTTCTTCAACACATGAATTTTCTTTTATTCAACACATGAATATATATTTTATTCAACACATGAATTTTTTTTATTCAACACACGAATATTCTTTATTTTCCAACTTGGAATGAGGCCCAATCAATTACCATATAATGTTAATTATATGGATTTTATACACACACGTACACTACAATAATCAAACACAGTCAACCATCACCCAAAGTGCATTCTACACTGCATAAGCATCAAATATAAATATTTAACACTTATAACAGCCTGTCAATCAATCGATCGACATACAGCTAATTATTAGGTCTAGTGTATGGCCAATTTCATCCCAACACCCGTGTGGGGTTTTCAAACAATCAAACACAGGTTTTATTTGTGCAGTTGGGCGATGTGTAAAATTTATCGTCCCAATCAATATCAGTCAAATGGGTGTATATAAACAAATCGTCTGATTTGTTTATTCATATTTATTTTATATACACGTTAAAAGTTATATTTTTAACTATAAAATATTTTTAACTACAAAGTATTTTATTCCATCCCACATCACACAATCAACTTTCACAACACGTCAATTAAACAAACAAGTCATCCATGGTCTGTGGACGACAAGAGTCGGGTGCTGCTAAGCACCGTCTGCATCCTAGTATATATTTCAAACTAGAAATTAAAATAAAAGTGAGGAGTTCTCACCCATTAGCTTAACCAAACACCACGACTCTTCATATGTAGAAAATCTTCGCCATGTTCTCAACGCAGTCTTTTTCACGCATTTTTATTATAAATCAGTTTTTTAACAATGCTACTACATATATAAAAATCATATTTTTATATCGACGCTAAATGGATAAAAATCACATTTTTATTTCCGTGCTATCTTTATAAAAATCATATTTTTATAAATCGGTTCCTACAATAAAAATCAAATTTTTATCTAACTAAAAATCTTATCTTTCCTGTATTAAAAATATAAACTTTTCTATATTAAAAATGTAAACTTTCCTATATTAAAAATGTAAATTTTCCTATATTAAAAATGTGAACTTTCCTATATAAAAATATACAATCAAAGAATTAAAGACTGAAAACTCACATTAATGGAATTGATAATATAATTAAGTTAATTACCTTCTTAATTCAGTTAATCTCGCGATTAAGGGCTTAAACCCTACGTTGAAAGCTTCCAGGCCTCGAGTGAAAAGGAGGGCGCAACGATTGAGGGGGAGGTGGCGCTGGGGCTGAAGGTGGCGGGGGAAAGCGTGGGTCGCCAGCGGTGGGTCAGGGAGGACTGACACTGGACAGTTCAGGCGTTGTGGGGCTCGATTGGGGGAGGCTCGCGTTTTGATTCATGATGGAGGGGGAAGGAGTTTCTCAACTTGGAGAAGGGTTGGAGGGGGACAGCGACGTGGGGGAAGGGTGGCGGCGGTGGCACGTGACGACGACGTGGAGCGGAGCGCGACGACGACCTAGAGCAGAGCGCGGTTTTTCTTTTTTTCTCTCTTTTTTTTATTTCGTTTCAGATCTGAGAGATAGTGGAGGAAAGGGGATTATATAAATATAAATATATATATATATTTTATTTATTTATTTTTCTCCAAAAAGTAACTTCTTCATTTAAACCCCAAATCGAACCCACCGACTGTCGCCCCTAGTTATTTACCCCTATTCCGAGCACAATGGGATATGTTTCATAAGCCAGTTCGGCCGTTTCGATCAGTTTTCGTCAAATTTACATCTAAATCCTTATATTGAATTTTAAACGTACATTTCAATTTACCGGGGCCACATATGGACTCTAAAAATTCCAGAAAAATTATTTCTAGCTTCGTATTGATGATACGGTCCTAACAAAACTAATTTCGTCAAATTCTGAGACTGTTTGAAAAATGGCCATTTTCCAGTCGATTAAAATCAACTAAAACTGGTCAAACGCATTTTCCTTTGCCACGCTCACATATTGATTCAGAAAATTATGAATTTTGAAAAATAGCAATAATTTGACATCCTGGATCCAACAAAAGTGGTTTCGTCGAAAACAGAGGTCATTTGCAAAATTTTCATTTTTAAGGGCCAAAATTCCATAGTAACGATTCTGAATTTTCAACTGGACGTATCTTTTGATTCCCGCTATGAAATTTTGATTTTTTGGATTCGTTGGAAAGACATTCTCAAATAGATTCAAATATTTTTGGTTTTGCTAAAATCCGGTTTATTTATAATCCTGTACATTCATTTGAAATTTGAAATCGAATTTTCGAACTACCGCGCCATTTTCAATTCCTTTTATAATTATAAATAAATAATTATATTCTAACGACGATTCCAATAAATATATTCATTCTATTTCTATTCAAAATAAATTTCTCATCGTTATTATTTAAAATAATTCATTTTAAATATTCAAAATTGCCAAAATAAAATTTTTAAATTGGCTCAGATTTCCGGGTTATTACAATCTCCCCACTTAAAACTTTTCATCCCCGAAAAGGAACGAAGCTGAAAGTTGTTTTACAAACCAATTCAACTTTCATTATTTTCATTACGGCTTAAGTTCTTCAACTTTTCAGTTTCTAAGAACTTTTCAAATTCTTCAAAAATTTGGCTAACACCCTAAATTTTCGAAAAATTTCGCCATAACCTCCCCTGTACCGGGAGCTTCGGGATATTTCAAATAGCCTCCCATGGCCCTCACCAATCCAAAAAGAAAAAGAAACAGCCAAGCGGCTAGCCAATCAGCTCATAAAATCATCAAAAACCCAAGAAATACAATAAAGATGTACTTATTTGTGGGGCAAACAATTTTATTCTTCTGCTCTAGCCTCCTTGCTATGACCTGTTCAATGTAAGTACATGTATATGTATGCAAATGCGACTAATTTTCAATACAACTCACTATTTGGTTCAATTTGGCTAAAGGTTCAACATTTTAATTAATCAAACAACAGAACCAGCAATCAATTAGTTGATTAGCTTTTCAAATTCATAATTTGGATACATAGTCAAAAAAATCACATTTTTGGTGCCAAATAACAACAATAGACCCTATCTAATTTTGGTTCTCACACCAGTCTAATGGAAATATATAGATATCTCACTTTCAAAACACGAACATAAGTCCTGATGATGGAGCTCCATCATCAAAATCATCTCCGGGCGACTAGAGTGTGATTCTATATCTATCGAATATATTTTAGGCTTCTAATACACATGGATCAGACGTATATTAAAATCTCGATATACTCGATTGTCCAAATAATTTTAAAATAAATATTCAAATACGTATAATACGATTTAAATTTTCAAAACAAAAATTATTTTCAATTTAAAAATATACTCTTCACACTCGTTCTAGGATACAACTGATCCTATCTCTAACGAGTCATTCTCATGGAATATTACTAATCCAATCTTTGGTGAATTCTTTCGTTTGGTTCTAACGTGTATTTTTCTCCGAACTCTGTAAACCAAAGCTCTGATACCAAAATGAAGCGGCCCGATGAAATCCGGTAGGCTTTGCAACCATCCCTTCATCCCCCAAAGCAGCAGGTAAAACCCACCGCGGCTTCCAAGTGGTCCCCCAGTACGCTTGTTTTACAGCGACCTTCTCGAGCCTCCCGGCCACTGCCTAACCATCCCTCAAGAGGGACATGTGGGGGTAAGAGTCTTCCGTTCGCCACCAAACCGTGAAGCGAGAACCCCCCATCATGACTGCAACAAGAACTGGTGATACTCCATTCTCGATCATTTCAATCTAATTAAAGATTCATTAAAACTCCACTTGGTTTTAATCTTCCCAAAAATCAATATTAATGATTATTTAACTTGGGAAATCATATCCTGTCTTTAACTGGGTTAAAGAACCAATGTCATTTAAAAACACGGTTCACGATAAACCCAAAATCACATTCTATTCCATCATCCTTTAACCGTAAATTAGCAAGTGAACAATTCCCTAAGTAATAACCCTGAAGGCCGAAACCTACATCAGATCAATACCCAAGAAACCATTCAACTTAACTAATCTTCAGTTAGTTTCTGATTTTCTTAACTCCGTTGGGTCTAAGAACAGTACTATTGAAGATACCGTTCACGACAACCCAAAATCACATTCCATTAATTATCGGGTTAAAGAACAAGTGTTATTTAAAACACCGTTCACGATAAACCCAAAAATCAATTCAAACTCAATTCCAATTAAATACCATTTAATTGGTATATTTCATTAATTCTAAATAAAAAGATTTAATCTTTTCTCAACTGGGTTTAAGAATAGTGTAAATGAAGACACCATTCACAACAAACCCAAATCCCATTTGATATTAAATACAAGGCTCTGAATAGAAAATATATCGGCTTATATTCAATATCAAATTCTACGACCAACAAATATCGTATTGGAAATAATGATATAAATATATCTTTCAAATTTCCATAACAATATCTGCATAATCACGAAATCCAACACCGAAATATTCCAATGACAATTTCGGTTCAAATCCATTTCCACTTCATTTATTGGAAATTCTAGTTATTTTCAAAACTATTTCAAATCCACTTTACTTATTTTAAAAATAAATGGGATTATAATTCTAGTTCAAAACTAGTTCATTTCAAAAAAAAATCTATTTTTATCTTTTCAAATTTGGAAATTTTCATCCTAATTCTTCACAAATCATTTATTATGATTTTACACAAATTATTACTATTTTTAATAATTTTATCAAGGCTCGTACAATCGATTTCTGTTAACGGCCATCGAACTGCACTTACAGCGACCTTTTCCAAATTTGATTGGACATAATTCCAAATCCATCCATTAGATTTCAAATCTCTAATATTCGTTATAAAGCTCTATTCGATACGAACCCAACGGTTCCGGTTTTAGGAGAATCCGACGGTCGGATCTCCCGTAACGTCCATTCGAAGTCAATGGTCAAAATTCGCGAACTACCGCAGCGTGGCACATTCTATTCAGGCCATCATATATATATATAATATATAATATATATATTATATATATTTCGTCGATTTCCTTTCAAAACGTATTTTATAAATCGTTTTAAATTCGTTTTCAAAACGATTTCAACTTCCTATTCAATTTCTAATCAAAATTGAATATTCCATATCATCGATATATATATATAAATAATAATATTTTCAAAACGTTATATTTTGAAATTACTTCATTTTCTATATTCATTATATAAATGAATAAATTCGATATAAATATCGTTCACGTCAAAATGGCGTCAATCTAATCAACACGGCCTTATATATTTCAATAACTTCGTTATTTTATTCAACAAATGAATATTTTCTTCAACACATGAGTTTTCTTTTATTCAACACATGAGTATATATTTTATTCAACACATGAATTTTCTTTATTCAACACATGAATATTCTTTATTTTCCAACTTGGAATGAGGCCCAAGCAATTACCATATAATGTTAATTATATGGATTTTATACACACACGTACACTACAACAATCAAACACAGTCAACCATCACCCAAAGTGCATTCTACACTGCATAAGCATCAAATATAAATATTTAATGCTTATAACAGTTTGTCAATCAATCGATCGACATACAGCTAATTATTGGGACTAGTGTATGGCCAATTTCATCCCAACACCCGTGTGGGGTTTTCAAACAATCAAACACAGGTTTTATTTGTGTAGTTGGGCGATGTGTAAAATTTATCGTCCCAATCAATATCAGTCAAATGGGTGTATATAAAAAAATCGTACGATTTGTTTATTTATATTTATTTTATATACTCGTAAAAAATTATATTTTTAACTATAAAATATTTTATTCCATCCCACATCACACAATCAACTTTCACAACACATCAATTAAACAAACAAGTCATCCATGGTCCGTGGACGACGGGTGTCGGGTGCTGCTAAGCACCGTCTGTATCCTAGTATATATTTCAAACTAGAAATTAAAATAAAAGTGAGGAGTTCTCACCCATTAGCTTAACCAAACACCACAACTCTTCATATGTAGAAAATATTCGCCGTGTTCTCAACGTAGTCTGTTTCATGCATTTGTATTAAAAATCAGATTTTTAACAATGCTACTACATACATAAAAACCATGTTTTTATATCGAAGCTAAATGGATAAAAATCACATTTTTATTTCCATGCTATCTTTATAAAAATCATATTTTTATAAATCAGTTCTTACAATAAAATCGAATTTTTATCTAACTAAAAAACTTATCTTTCCTATATTAAAAATATAAACTTTTCTATATTAAAAATGTAAACTTTCCTATATTAAAAATGTGAACTTTCCTATATTAAAAATGTGAACTTTCCTATATAAAAATATACAATCAAAGAATTAAAGACTGAAAACTCACATTAATGGAATTGATAATATAACTAAGTTAATTACCTTCTTAATTCAGTTAATCTCGCGATTAAGTTCTTAAACCCTACGTTGAAAGCTTCCAAGCCTCGAGTGAAAAGGAGGGCGCAGCGATTGAGGGGGAGGTGGCGCTGGGGCTGAAGATGGCGGGGGAAAGCGTGGGTCGCCGGCGGTGGGTCAGGGAGGAGCGGCACTGGACGGTTCAGGCGTTGTGGGGCTCGATTGGGGGAGGCTCGCGTTTTGATTCATGATGGAGGGGGAAGTAGTTTCGAAACTTGGAGAAGGGTTGGAGGGGGACGGTGACTTGAGGGAAGGGCGGTGGCACGCGACGGCGGCGTGGAGCGGAGCGCGACGACGAGCTAGGGCAGAGCGCGGTTTTTCTTTTTTTTCTCTCTCTCTCTTTTTTATTTCGTTTCAGATCTGAGAGATAGTGGAGGAAAGGGGATTATAAAAAATATATATTTTATTTATTTATTTTTTCCAAAAAGTAACTTCTTCATTTAAACCCCAAATCGAACCCACCGACTGTCGCCCCTAGCTATTTACCTCTATTCCGAACACAATGGGATATGTTTCATAAGCCAGTTCGGTCATTTCGATCTGTTTTCGTCAAATTTACATTTAAATCGTTATATTGAATTTTAAACGTACATTTCAATTTACCGGGGCCACATATGGACTCTAAAAATTTCAGAAAAATTATTTCTAGCTTCGTATTGATGATATGGTCCTAACAAAACTAATTTCGTCAAATTCTGAGGCCGTTTGAAAATTGGCCATTTTCCAGTCGATTAAAATCAACTGAAACTGGTTAAACGCATTTTCCTTTGCCACACTCAAATATTGATTCAGAAAATTATGAGTTTTGAAACCTAACAATAATTTGACATCCCGGATCCAACAAAAGTGGTTTCGTCGAAAACAGAGATCGTTTGCAAAATTTCCATTTTTAAGGGCCAAAATTCCATAGCGACTATTCTGAATTTTCAACTGGACGTATCTTTTGGTTCCCGCTATGAAATTTTGATTTTTTGGATTCGTTGGAAAGATATTCTCAAATAGATTCAATTGTTTTTGGTTTCTCTAAATTCCGGTTTATTTTGAATCCTGTACATTCATTTGAAATTTGAAATCGAATTTTCGAACTACCACGCCATTTTCAATTCCTTTTATAATTGTAAATAAATAATTATATTCTAACGACGATTCCAATAAATATATTCGTTCTATTTCTATTCAAAATAAATTTCTCATCGTTATTATTTAAAATAATTCATTTTAAATACTCAAAATTGCCAAAATAATTTTTTTAAATTGGCTTAGATTTTCGGGTTATTACAAAAACTCACCAACTCTATCAGTTATATTTTTATAACGTATATTTAGAACTGATAGATGATGATTGATTGCTATGTATTGACTATTTTGGTTGAACTGCTAAGTAATTGGTTGAAATTATAGATCTGGTTATATATATAAATATAAATATATATATATATAGATTGATTCTGTTTATCAAAATATTTCATAGTGAAATGAAATTGATGTTAATTGTATTGTTTAACATCTGTGGATGCAGGGAAACAGGTCGGAGGGATCCAATTGGATTCCTCGACATTTATTTTACTGTTTTGTTTCATATATTGTGATATATGATGTGATATATAATCTGTTGTTGATTATGTGTGTTGAATGATCTCGATCATTGTTATTTGGTATTTTAAATACCGTAAGAAATACTGGGATGTAGAAAAGAGGATTTTCAAAGTGTATTTTGAAAATAAATTATTTATATAAAATCAATGGATTTTATGTACAAATAGAAAAGGAAATATTTGTAAAACAAACAGAAAAGGAAATATTTGTAAAATAAATAGTAAAGGAAATATTTGTAAAACAAATAGAAAAGGAAATATTTGTGAAAACGAATAGAAAGAGGAAATATTTGTAAACCATTTACAAATAGAATTGAAAAGGAAATAATTGTAAACCATTTATAAATAGAATTGAAAAGGAATATTTATTTGAAAAATAAATAGAATATAAAAAGGAAATATTTTATAAAATAAATAAAATTATCAAAAGGGATTTATTTGGTAAATAAATAGATTATAAAAGAAAATACTTGAAAAATGAATAGAATTGTATAAAAAGAGACTTTTACATTTTGAAAGGTTTAGACCCGTGCTTCGCACACGGGTATAACATGATATGGATTTAAAGCAAAGATTTTAAATAGAATATGTTCTAGCCAATAGATTGAGAAGACTAATTTATAAATAATATTTTATAAATTAAATAAAATATTTATCATTGGATAAATATAACATACAAGTCAGGACTTATATAGAGAAGTAAGAATCGATTTCAACATCGATATTTGAAACTGAATATGGACGTAGAGTTAATCAAGATATGTTAATCAAAATGAGTTAGAGGAGTTAATCGAATTATAGTTAATCGATTAGAATTATAGTTAATTGATTAGAATTAGAGTTAATCGATTAGAGTTAAAGTTAACCAGTTAGAGAATCAGTTAGAGTTAATCTGTAACAACCCAGAAAATACAAGCCAATTTAAAAATTTTAATTTGGATATTTCAGAGGAATTTAAACAATTGAAATAGAATATTTCAATAAAATAGTGAATTAGAAATAGTGTGGCAGTTTGAAAATTTAAATTCAAACTTTGACTGACTGTACCAGGTGCAAAATATAACGAATTTTAGTGAAACCAAAAATATTTAAATCTGTTTATGAATATCTTTATAACGAATCTGAAAAATCGAAGTTTCATAGCGGGAATAAAAAGTTATGGCCAAATGAATTTTCAGGAAGGTCGTTATAGAGAATATATAGCCCTTGAAAATAGACATTTTGCAAACGACCTCGGAATTCGACGAAACCACTTTTGTTGGATCCGGGATGTCAAATTATTGCTAGGTTTTAAATTTCACAATTTTTGAAGCTAGTATGTGAGCGTGGCAAAAGAAAACGTGTTTGGTTAATTTCTGTTAAATTGGATCGACCAGAAAATGGACATTTTTCAAACGGTCTCAGAATTCGATGAAACGAGTTTTGTTGGGACCGTATCGTCAAAATATAGCCAGATTTATTTTTCTGGAATTTTCGAATCAGTTTATGGCCTTGGCAAATTGAAATGTACGTTCAGATTGAATATTGAATGTTTTATATTTTAATTTGAAAAATAACTGACTGTAACAGTCGAATTGGCCTACGAAACGTATCCCATTGTGTCCGGGATAGGGGTATTTAGCTAGGGGCGACAGTCGTTGGGTTTGAATTGGTGTTCGTGTGAAGAAACATTATTTTAAAATTTAATAAAACCTTCGGCTAATAGAAATTCTCCATTCATTAAAATAAATAAAATAAAATCAGAAAACCTTCGCCCCCCCCCCCTCGACAGACGACGCACGTCGCTCCTCACTTCCCGACCAAATCGCCACCGCCTCAGCCACTTGACGCCTCCGCCACCACCCAGACTCGACAGCGCCGCCTCCCTTCTTCAAATCCGACCAACCCTCGACCCCCCTCGTCGCCCCATCGACGAGAACGAGCTCGCCAAAGTCGGTGACTTTCCAGCGCCGCCGAGAACGCCTCCGACCACCGATCCCGACGAAACCCCCCTGCGCCTGAAGCCCTTTCCACCCTCTTCGACGTCATACAACCTGATCGGGACGAAGTGCTACGGATTTCACGAATTTTCAAAACCTAGTTTTGAATAACTTTGAAAGGTATCGGCTTTATTGTATTTGAACTGAAATTAACACTTTTAAGTGTTGCAAACGTTGAAAAATCATATCTTTATGGTGTGTTAACGAAATACGATGAAACAGGAAACATCGTGACCACAAGGAGGCTCTCTACCACCTAGAAGAGACCGCGGATGTTTCTGAGCTATCTACGATTTTTAGCACCTCGAAAACCAATGTGAGATTTCTAAACTGAAATATGAATTGAAATGTCATGTATAGATTACATAAGCGAAATATAAATTATACACGTGTCGTATACCTCATGTACATGCGTTGTGTAAGTTATATGCGCGAAGTATGAATTATACATGCATTGTTTAAATGATATGTGTGTTTGAATGGAAATAAAATATAGTTATATACGAATATATATATACATATATATACTGCCCTCGTCCACAAACCATGGACGATATTTATTGTTAGTGAATTGGTGTGAAAATTTTGGTGAATAATGCGAATGGTTGATAGAATTGTTTGTGGTTGATATTGTTTGGTTGTGGTTGAAAAATACCCATTGGTGATTGAAACAAATTTGAAATAATTGTGGAAAAGAAAATCAGATTCGCCTGCGTGCGAATTAGATGTATGAAATCCCCATTGTCAAAAACCGCGAGGTTTTAAGGTAGAGCGAGGAGCCGTACTTGGGACGGTGCCGGTTTTAACTACCCTGCCGTTATGTTGCCGAAATTTTGAATAATATTCATGTGTTAGAATTATTTTCATATGTTGAAATTATTTTCATGTGTTGAAACCAAAGTCATGTGTTGAAACTATATCCATGTGTGGAAAATGCTCATGTGTTGAGAAGTCATGTGTTGAAAATTAAATTCATGTGTTGAATGAATAAAATGTTTAAACAATAAAAATCACATTTTTATTATATATATAAGAAGTATGTAAAATATTCGTGTTATAAATAAATTGTTTCAACAATAAAAATTACATCTTTCTTATATGTAACAAACTATATAAAATATCCATGTGTAGGAAATGCTCATGTGTTGAGAAGTGCGTGTGTTGAAAAGGTTCATGTGTTGAATAAAAAGATCGAACAATAAAAATTACATTTTATTGAAAATATGAAGTGTTAAAATTATTCCTGTGTTGAATAAATATTTTAGATGATAAAAATATCATTTTTATCATGTATGTGATTTGTTAAAAATATACGAGTGTTGAAATAAATATTTGTTTGCTATGAATATTATTTTTAACATGTATAGGAACTAAATAACATGGTCATGTGTTGAAATATATTTTAGTTTTCCAAAAATATCATTTTTGAAATGTGAAGTGTTAAAAATAACCACTTGTTCAAATAAATATGCATGAGTTGAAATATTCATTAATTAGCTAATGATATGATTTTTGCTTATGTATGCAACATTAGAATGAAGGGTGACTTTAAACCAAATTGAATCAAATAAGAAGTCGAATGGAAAATGATAAGTGATAAGAATTGCACATATGTACATGCATATTTATTGAACAGGTTATAGCAAAGAGGCTAGAGAAGAGGAATAAAATTGTGTGCCCGACAAATAGGTACTTGTTTACTGTTTTGCTTGGGTGATGATTTTATGAGCCTATTGGCTAGCCGCTTGGCTTTTCCTTTTTCTTTTTGAGATGAGACGCCCGTGTGGCTATTTGGGAATTTTCCCAGCCCTTCCCGTACAAAGGAGGTTATGGCGAAATTTTCCAAAATTTAAAGGCGTTAGTGAAATATTTGAAGTGAAAACGATATTGTAAACGTCGAATGAACTATATATATAAATATAAATAAAATTAAAACGAATCGTGGCCGTGCAGTTCGTGTTTTGAAATCGTAATTTCAAACGATTAGTTCGGGAGATCCGACCATCGGATTTTCCCGAAACCGCAACCGTTGGGTTCGCCTTAGAAATATCTTTCCAACGGCACTAACTTTGTAAAGATCCGACGGTTGTATTGTCTGGAATGTTTAATTCAAATCTGAAGAAAAACAGCTCCAGAATCGATTATATTTATATATAAATATAAATATAATTAAATTAAATCGAATAACGACGCTGTAGTTCGTATTTTGAAATCGTAATTTCAAACGACTAGTGCGGGAGATCCGACCGTCGGATTTTCCCAAAACTGAAACCATTGGATTCATTTTGAAAAGATCCGCCTATTGATATAAAATTTGTGAAGATCCAATGGTTAGATTTTCAGATATGTGTAAAACAAATTTAGTGAAAAACAGCGCCAGTGCCTCGGAACGACCTGAAACGTCGTTTAATTAAATATGGCCGTTTTTAAATAAATAAAAATGGCGATATATCGTTATAAAATATTATTGACGATATAGAATGGAAATAAACCGATTTTGCTTGGTTTGCTTGATATGTGATGGTTGAATGTATTTAACATGAAAACTATACTAAGGAACTGAAATGTGAACGTTGAATGATTTAACCATGTGAAGAATTGATTTGAAAATCTAAATATACGTGATTATTTGAAAAGGCCGAGTTCATTCTCATTTCAAATAATCGATTGACGGTGAGAAGTCGAAGAGTTGCAGATGGTTCAAGACCAACGATCTTCACATTGGATGGATGGGTGCTACTGATGCTCATGGTTGGAGTAGCTACCTTGAAGGAGCTTAAGTGGTAGCCGTCCGGACGTATTGTTGATTGTGTGGATAAGCGAGGAATTTGGTGCCTCCGGCTTCGTTCAAACCCAGGACGAACTTGTAAATGGGTTGTGTGTCTGATATTGGATTTTTTTCTGTGCTGATTGATCTCTATTAAATATATATCTGTTTGGCGGCGGAGAATTTATTCTCTTGCTTAACGCCCTTCTCTGAGACGTACGAGCTCAGAGGTTATATATCGATAGAAATCAGTTGCATGGAGTGAATTGCCTGTGTGGCACGCCTAAGTTGCATATGATCAAGGCTTCTGTTGCAAAGCAAAGTCTTGTGGTTGATGATCAAAGCATGGCCTGTGTAGCGTAGCTTTGTGTATAACGTGGATTCGCGAGCCTTGCACCTCGGTATGAGTCAAAAACGGGATAGTGACTGCAGGGAGAACACGATGTTTCTTTCTAGCTATGGTGGTGTCAGTGTAACACCCCACACCCGCTATGGTCACTCGCTAAGGGAATGCCATAACATCGGTGGAGTATTTTAAGTGAATATAGAACAGAAAAATTACAACAAGACAGATGTTATGGCATTCCCTTAGCGAGTGACCATAGCGGGTGTGGGGTGTTACACGTGGTATCAGAGCTTAAGGTTACCAGAACAGATAAAATTTCAAGAAAAACTATTTGCTAAGAATATTTTGAAATGAGTATTTTCAAAAACATGTCTTTTAAGAGAAAAGTTTTTGAAAGAAAAGCATAATCCCCGATAGCCATATCTTTATCTTTCGAATTCTCCGGTTTGAATCTCTTCCTCTCTCGTTTTGAGCTTCCCCTCCGTGTATAGATGATCTTTCTAAGATAGATAGGAATGGAAAACCACTTCAAGGGACTTAGACGATAGTCAGATTAGAAGTTGGTTCAAGAAGGAGGAGGACTGGTAGGTATCTATTAGATAGACGATGGGAGGAAGGCTCAAATAGTTGTTTGGTTAATGAAGGATGAAACCTCATTGGTGGGAGGTTACGAATGGAGAATGGGATGAAGAAGGCGAATAGTATCCTTTTGGGAGGAATAGGACATCTTATTAGGATTGTCCAAAGAGGCAAGGGCAAGGTACGGAATCTCCTGGAGGGTGGTTGTATTCCCTCACGACTAGGGTACCAGATGGGGATAGGACCGTCTAGGTTGGAATTTGGATTTCTTTATTATCCGATTCAAACTTTATTTGATTCTGACGCATCGAGTTCGTTTATCTCATCCTTGTTAGTTGAGTCACCGCACTTAGACACCAGTTAGTAGATGATCCCTTAGTTGTTTCAAACCCAATTGGGGGCTCCATGATGTGTTTGGGTTTGAAAGTTGCGATACTTAGCGTTGAGTTTAGATGTGATGCTTTTGGGCTTCACGAGCTATGGGTTAGTTTTGGGCATGGACTGGTCATCCAGTAGGGGTGTCGTTCTTGATTTTGAAGGGAGAGTTGTTAGGCTTATGACCCGCTTGAGTAACACTCTCGAGATCTTTTGTAATCCCATGGAATCTGTTATGCTAAGCTATCTAGAATCGCTTGACACATCAGTCGAGGGTTTGCGAACTGTTAGGGTGGTCCGGGAATACTCGGATGTGTTAGAGGAGGTGAAGGGCTTACCTCCGGAGCGGGAGATTGACTTCCGAATATACCTGGTAGACAATGCCAAACCAGTGTCTTGGCCAGTGTGCCACGTGGCTCCTCGTGAGAGGAGGGAACTCCATAAGCAAGTAGGCGGTTTGCTTGAGAAGGGGTTTAGAAGACGAAGTATGTCGGAGCGGGGTGCTCCAGTAGTTTTTGCTATGAAGGCGGATGGGTCCCTCAGACTTTGTGTAGGCTAAAGAGAACTAAATAAACTCACAAAGAAGAATAGACACCCATTGTCGAGGATTGATGATCTCTTTGATCAGTTAGTGGGCGCCTCAGTATTTTCGCAGTTGGACTTAGCCACGAGGTTTCGTCAGTTGAGAGTGACTGAGGATAGTATAGAGAAGACTACCTTTAGGACTCCGGATGGTTTTTGTGAGTGGCTGGAGATGCCATTTGGTTTGATGTACGCCCCCGCATACTTTGTTGATTTGACGAGAAGGGTGTTCAGGGAGTACCTAAATAAGTTCGTGATGATCTTAGTGGATGACATCTTGGTCTTTTCTAGGAGCGAAATAAGTTTTCGTATGTGCTCAATAGGTTGAGCAAAGCCCGTTATGGGATAAACGGTGGTTGTGGAGCGAGACTGGCAAGGACATTCAGAGTTGGACAAGGACTTAATTATTTAGCTGTTTTTACTAGTATCAACTCACGTAGGTCGTCTGAATTCGAATAAGGTATCCCTTGGGTGTTTGTCTGATATTGGTTTAGGCCTTTGGGGCTTGCATTTGGGGGATGTCGAGTTCGACCAGGGTGGTCTGCGTGAGAGATGGATAGTTGTGACGATTTTGCATATCCCGATTTTCTCTAGGAGTGGAGAAGAACCTGCCCTACATCTTAGGGAAGTATTGGAGACTCTCCAGGCGCATAGTCTTAAGACAAAAAAAGTGAATAGGATCCTTAGCGTCCTATGAGTTTGAGATAGCGTACACCCACGGCAAGGGTAACATGGTAGCGGACGCCTTAAGTAGAAAAAGGTTGTCCTCGAGTTCATGGTTCGTTAAACGACGGAGCTTAGAGTTTATTTCTATGTTTGACTTTAGACCTTCCGTTGACTTTGTACCTAGTTTGCTAGCCTCCTTGGAGGTTAGGCCTACTCTTTTGGGACGAATTAGCGAGGCACAGCGAGACGACCCATAGTTGGATGAGTTAGTAGAGAAGCTCATGAGGAGGGGGTCGTCCATCCATTTGAGTAGGTACACCCTAGATGGTAAGGGGTGGTTGCGTAGAGACGGTAGACTTTGTGTACCGCAAGACGAGGGTTTGAGGAAGGCTATTCTTGATGATGCACACCGTTCTAGGATGACCATTCATCCCGGTGGGGACAAGATGTACCAAGACATGAGGCGGGTTTTCTTTTGGGCCGGAATGAAAAAAGATGTGGCTGAGTATGTCGCACGATGCTTGGTGTGCCAACAGGTGAAAGCGGAGCAAAGGAAACCTGGTGGGTTGCTTCACCCATTGGAGGTTCCGCAATGGAAGTGGGATAGCGTCTCGATGGATTTTATTGATGGGTTACCCAGATCAAGAAAGGGTAATACGGGGATTTGGGTTGTGGTAGACAGACTTACTAAAAGCGCCCATTTCATACCTGTGAAGAGCAAGAGGACTGCTCCATGGCTAGCTTCGGTATATCTTCGAGAGATAGTTCGATTGCATGGGGTACCCTCTAGCATAGTGAGTGATCGAGATCCTATCTTCACTAGCGAGTTCTGGAGAAGTTTGCAAGAAGCAGTAGGGACTCAATTGTGTCTAAGCACCGCATATCATCCTCAGACAGACGACCAGGCTGAGAGGGTGAATCGTGTCCTAGAAGACCTTTTGAGGCTTTGTATCTTAGATTTTGGAGGTACATGGGAAGAGCATCTTCCATTGGTGGAGTTCGCATATAATAACAGCTTTCAGTCCAGTATTGGTATGGCTCCTTTCGAAGCTCTTTATGGAAGGCCTTGTCGATCACCTACATGTTGGTGGGAATCTACGAATAAGATCTTGCTTGGGCCTGACATGGTTAGGGAGACTTCTGAGAAGATTGACTTGATTCGAAGAAGGATGAAAGCAGCGCAGGATAGGCAAAAATCTTATGCGGACAAGAGAAGGACGGATCTTGAGTTTGAAGTTGGGGACATGGTCTCTGTTAAAGTGTCTCCGTTACGAAATGTGGTTCGCTTTGGATATGTTGGGAAGTTAGCACCAAGGTTCGTAGGGCCGTTTCCTATTAAGGAAAGGATTGGACGAATGGCATATAGAGTGGAGTTGCCCGACAGACTTAGCGGTGTACATGATGTATTCCATGGGAGGAAGTGCCTACATGAGACCGCAGAGGTGGTAGAGCCGAGCTTGCTTAGAGAAGTGGAAGTAGAGCGTGATGCGACGATTCGACGAGCTCCTACTTGCATCCTTGGGTCAGAGATTTGGAAGTTGAGAAACAGAGAGGTTCAACTAGTCAAAGAACAATGGGGAGATGAAGAGAGCGACGCTACCTGGGAGACAGAAGCGAAGATGCGTTCGAGGTACCCTTTTCTTTCGGAGGGTATGTCCTTTTGCTTCTCCTTCATCGCATATCTTGTGCTTATCTTATCCTTAGTATGTCCTCTCGTTAGTACCTTTGACCTTCAGATAGGATAGTCCTATGGTTGAAACATGTGTTTGAGACATGTTATGTATGATGGATGCAAGTGGATGCAAGTGTTTGCTAGTGGTTGCTCGTGGATGCATATACACACACTTTAGGCACTAGATCGGCTCAGTCACTTCATATTGCATATTGCATAAAATTGTGTGTAGGAAGCTATATTTATGGATGTATAATGATTGTGTTATCATATGGATGATGCATTTTGGTGAATGATTGTGCACTCATGTAGATATTGTATGTGTCGATAGGGTTCTTTCGCATACATAATGGATGCATGGCACTATCATGGTTTGCATACGTTCATACATTAGATAGGGAACATATACACACACTTTTTGCATATGCTCATACATCATTAGAAATTTTGATTTAAGGACAATGGATGCTCGTGATTGATGGATTGAGTAGATGGTTGTTTGGATGGTAGGATATGCATTCTCCTTAAACTTAGAGATTTCGGGGACGAAATCCTTTAAGGAGGGGAGAATGTAACACCCCGAATTTTAGTTAATACTAAAATTCACTAATCGCAGAATAAATAATCTCAGACGTGGGAATTGGGGGTAACGGGCTGCGTCATTGCGTTCGTCTCGGAAAAATACGCGAAATAGAGTCCGAAATTTTGTAAATTGGAGTCCGTATGACCCAGTTATGGCCCAAAGAAGTTTTCAGAAAATTCAAAGTTAAAAACAGATTTAAAATTCAGTTCTAAAACAAGTTTGGAGCCAAAAGCGGAAAGGGCGGGAAAGTTCCCGCCTAGCCCCGTGTCGACAGCCCTGTCGACACAGGGTGTCGGCCCTGTTGATCTGGGTGCACCAGATCTGATTTTTGGGTTAGTCTTGGGCTGTGTTCTAGAGGGTTCCGAAATCTAAGGGTCCTAATCTAATCTAGGGTTAATCTAAGGGCCTAAAACACTCACCTAATCTATAAATACACCCTAAACCTACCCTAATCCATACTAAAAATAGAATTGAGGGCTACATGCCGCCAAATTAAATCTTAGAAGGAGCCTCCACTAATTTATGAAGAGGGTTGCAAGCTAATCACTCTCTAATCAACCTTTAATCCATTCTAAGCATCTTAATCTTCTTCATTTGGAGTGCAAATTTGCTAGTTGTGAGTTTCTATCACTTTGATGATCAATTGCTAAATTAAGTAGATAAGATATGATGAGATCTATGGTTTTGCATGAGGATTAATGGGTTTTCAAGTCATATGATATGATGTGAATATGCTAATCTATGTTTAATGTTAATCCTATGTTTATGCATGTTGAATATGTGAGTTTATGCAAGTTGAATATGTGAGTTTATGTAAGTTGGATATGTGGGTTTATGCAAGTTAAGTGGTGGGTTTATGCATAATAAGTAATTGATTCTATGCATGCTAAGTATGTGGTTTTATGCATGATAAGTGTTTGGTATTATGCATAAGTCATGACATGCAAGTTTACCCTTTTAAATGTGATGCATACATATGCAAGATGACACCTTTATATGCTATGTATATATATATGCATGTTTACCCTCCTTTAAGATGCAAGTCATATATGCAAGTTCAACATGTTACGCAAGTTATGTGTATGCTTATATGCAAGTTCAACATGTTATGCAAGTTATGTGTATGATGTTATGTAAGTTATGTGCATGTTGTTATGCAAGTTCATATGCAAGTTATGTGTATGATGCTATGCAAGTTATGTGCATGATGTTATGCAAGTTATGTGTATGTTGATATGCAAGTTATGTTTATGATATTATGCAAGTTATGTGTATGATGTTATGCAAGTTAACATGTAACATGTTGTGCAAGTTCACACCTTTAAGACACATGCAAGTTCACCTTTGTATAGCCTATGAACACTTATGCAAGTTGCCTTTATACATGACATATGTATGTTCATGCAAGTTGGGTTATTTAGTAATGCTAGTTGGGTTAATATCATGATGTAAGTGGACACCTTTTAACCCATGTTAATGCTAATGTATGCTAAGTGAAACCCATGTTAATTGTGAAAGAATCTTCTCTTGGAAATATGTCGTGTTAGCATAAGTACGTGGGAAACGATGGGGTTAATAGACATGTTAATGAAATGGTGTGAAATGGTTATGATTAAGCATACCATAAAATGAATAAGCATAAGTGGGAATTTACCTATTGAGTTAGGTCTACCCCATGGGAATTTACCTATTGAGTTAGGTCTACCCATGTTATGGAATTGGGAATTTACCTATTGAGTTAGGTCTACCCATATTCTTGAAAATTTGTAATTAATTAGGGATAATTAATACAAATCACGGGGTGATTAATTAGGAGTAATTAATCGATTAAGACACGAGGTTAGACCTAGTTGTGGTGTAAATCTTCCCAGGTAACCACAACAAAAGTCTAATGTGAGAGGTCTTTACACGGTTACGGTGTTAATGAATTAAGAAACACTTAACCAAATAACCATGTAGTGGGACATGAGGGGTTAAGTGGGTGCCTTGGGTGGCATGTGGGAAATATCTAGTGATTGCCGTGGGTGGCAATAGAAAATACGATTAGAATACTTAACCAAAATGGAACATGTAATTAAACATGATTAAAGGGTTAAGTAAGTACCTTGGGTGGCATGGGGAAATCAAGTAAGTGCCTTGGGTGACATGTGAAAATCTAGTGGGTGTCTTGGGTGACAATCGAAATATGATTAAATGACTTAACCAAACTTTAAACATGTAAGTGGACATGATGATTAAAAAGGGTTAAGTGGAATACACTAGATGAATGACAAGCTTAGGTGGGTAGCTTGTGGGGGCCCATTATTGGGTTACACTAGATGAATGACAAGCTTAGGTGGGTAGCTTGTGGGGGCCCATTTCAACCAGTAACCCATACGTATCTTTGTGGGCTCGACCCATGTCAAGGACGGGACACGCGTACTGGGCTTGACTATAAGAGGCCAAAACGGGTTAGCGGTGGCAACGCGAGTCCAACGGGTTTCATCTGCGTGTGTGGACCCGGGATGGTAGGTAAGACGTTGTTGCATCGTGTAGATATAACCCGTGCACCATTTGTTGTATCGGGCTAGCCACTTTGGGGAGTGATACACCCCATTGTGGGGCCAGCACGGATATCTACGGTAGGGAGCCGATCGCTTGGGAGTAGTGGGTACACCTAGTGGAGATAGGGGCAGACGACACCTATGTAGTGAGCTAGGGGTACACGAAACTACTGGGTAAAATTACTAAGTACACTTAGTGGGATCAACCTTTAAGTGGGAATTACCCTTGGGTGGGTAGAACTGGTGTGGTGCAGTGTAGGAATTACCCTTGGGTGGGTAGATCTGGGGTGGTGCAGTGTAGTAATTATCCTTGGGTGGGTGGATGCGTCTTTACGGTTATCTTAGTTTATCCTAAGTCTGCCAAGCTGCTTAGTGTAGCCATTCATCCCCAGACGTTACCGTATATCAAGCTTATGTCTTCTCTGGTTACTTTAATGATTGTATTGTTAAAGTTATAGGACTCGCTCAGACTTATGTCTGACCCCGTTGTTTTTATCTTTTTCCCAACCCTCAGGTTATCAGAGTGGGCCCAGTACGAGTGGGCTTTGATCAGGCTGCTTTATTCTCTTTTGGAGCTTGGACCATAGGTGTAGAGCTCAGCTTACCCTTTCTTTTATGGCTATCAGTTCATGTAATGGGATTATGTACTTTTATTTATCAGGATGGATATTTTGTACTTGACTCTTATTATGGTTTTGTGATGTAACCAAACATGTTTTACTTTCCGCTGCAATGAAAAGAAATGATGTTTTAAAATTTTCAAGTATTACTTACATCTGTCTTGTTGTAATTTTTCTGTTCTATATTCACTTAAAATATTCCACCGATGTTATGGCATTCCCTTAGCGAGTGACCATAGCGGGTGTGGGGTGTTACAGTCAGTGAGTTACCAGCCCTGACATTTATATATACTTTTCTCCTATGTGGTTGTTGGAATGCAAGGCGCCTCGATTATAGGTCTGTAAGGACCGGGAAACGTGTGTTCAGGAATAACTAATCCTCAAAAGTAAGAGAGGATCGGCCCTGAAGATCTAAGGATTGCTGTGTGCGGTCCTGGGACATTTGCTAGAGTGTCTCGAACGGAGAGGAGCTTGCCCCTTGCCTCGACTCATGATGGAATCCAATTTCCAATACGAAATATGCGGATGTGATTGTATTACTAGTAGGGCGACATGATATATGGTACCCATGCCGTCTATGATTGATATTTATGATTGAATTTGCTTTTGAAACATATATGCACTAGTAATAATATCAAACACTTTTGTTTTATACGTATGAAGAATTTTTTGCCATTATAAGGTAAAACTCTATCCTCCGGCTTGCGTTGCATTATGTGATGGGACCTGAGTCTTATAATGGCTTCATTTTTATAAAAAGCATTGCGAGGATTTAATCATTTACTTTATTTCATGCACTAGCACTCATTGGAGTAAACCCGTTCCGCGAAAGTGGCGTGGTCCTTTGATTTGCCTTATTATTGCTGTTTAATAAGTAAAGTAGATTTCTCATACCAGTCCCATGACTGACTCGTAGTTTGTTTCACCTTGCAAACTCGGGTGCCCTTATTTTCACACGGGCAACCTAGTTACAGGTAGCTGACATATTATGGCTTGGCACCGCAGTAGAGGTGCACTTTTGGCTCATGGCGAGGCTTGACTACACCGTGATGACTATGACTTTTTCCGCCATTATTGTATATGTATTATGATTTCGCCACAGGCGATGTAGACTGATGTTTAGTTTATGTACCCTCTATGTATGATTCCGCCTCAGGCGATGTTGACTGATTATGTATTATTATGCACTAAGTTGTATCCTGCACTGTGCTCTCTGATGTGGTGATATATATATATATATGATTCCGCTGTCATATTTGTGTAAATTATTCTATTTCTTGTTTATGCTATTATCTGTACTCTGCTAATGATGATTAATGTGTTATATTCCAATGATTATCCTTAACACCGTCGTACGGGTTTTGGGATCGTCACATAATCAGTTAGAGTTAACCAGTTAGAGTTAATCAATTAGAATTAATCGATTAGAGTTATATCGAACTAGAGTTATTCAATTAGAGTTAATCGAGTTAGTCGAATATTAGTTATTCGAAGTAAATTAATCGAATATTAGTTATTCGAAGTAAGTTATTCAAATATTAGTTATTAGAAGTAAGTTAATTGAATATTAGTTATTCGAAGTAAGTTAATCGAATATTAGTTATTCGAAGTGAGGTTATCGAATATTAGTTATTCAAAGTGAGGTTATCAAATATAGTTATTCGAAGAAAGTAGTTATCAAATATAGTTTATTCGAAGAGAGTTAATCGGATATAGTTTATTCGAAAAGGAGTTATCGAATAGAGATTATTCGAAAGGGAGTTATACATTGAAATTCGATTATATCGAATTCGGGAAAGTACTATTCACTTTCCATTTTTAATCAAGATTTATTTATTTAGTTATAAATTGGCTAGTTAGTTATTTAATTAAATTAAGGAATAAAGGTTATATTTTGAAGTTAGATATTTCATAAGTAGGAATTATAACGCTATAGTTATAATCAGTGTTTCAATAAAGAAGTGGATTCGCAAATTGAATCTGAGAGTTACGTAAGGAAGTTGTTAAAGATTTAAAAGGTGAACTTGTCTAATTCAAGGTTAATAATGTTGTTCAGTTAAGGTCTGAGAGGTAGTTATACCCCAACTTGATTGACTTTGTTTTTAACTAAGGAATGGTCAAGGTTCGCTAGTGAAGGTTGGTTAAGTGAAATTAGTTAATGAAGGAAATGGTTTGAGTTGGCATAGCGATGTTTTATTTAAACATCTGTTTAAATCCAAATGGAGGAGTTTTGGAAATGTTTTCCTAATAAGAATCAGAAATATTTTCTAAATTTAGAAAATAAGAAATGTTGAATATATGGAAATAGGAATAGGAAAATGGATAATTAAGTGACAAATTAAATTAAAGGGAATCGGTGTTGATTGATGATTTGCTTGGTAAGAATTCCATTTGGAAATAATATCGTTGTTTGCACATGTGTTTTCATTTGATAGTTAAATCACCGACTATCAAAGTTTTTGACCATTTTTACGTTGTTAATATGGAGAGATCGGTTGGATCATTATCCGAAGAACCACTCCGTATTGGCATAAGCGTTGCAAACAAAGTATGCTGAATATATTGATGACGGAGTAAAGTGCAAGGGCTATTGTATAAATCTTAGGTAGAGATTGCCTAAGATGGATGTACTGAATAGTGCCTTCAGTTTGTCCAGTCCCAGGACAACTTGAATGGACGAATGTCTGACAGAGTATATCTGGTAGATCGCGTAAGTTGATCGTTTCAAACATATTTACGTTGGTGGCGAAGGAATTCGTTTCTCTTAGCTTATACCCGTGGTATTTTTGGGGAAATCAATTTGTGATTTGACGGGTATGATGATGTGGCATTCAAAGTAAATGAAGACGTGATCTGTAAGAGATACGTTATAACCTCAAGCCTCATCAACTGGGAAATGACAGAAATCGGGCAGGCAGCATGGCTAAGTGGGCCGCACCCAATTAGGGTATATTGTCACCATCTAGAGAATATTCATACTTGTACTTCTTTCAATTATGTATCTCCCGGGAACTGTTATATTGGAATACTAACCGAGGGGTGGCAATATATTCAATACATTCAAGAGAAATGAATGGTCGGTCATGTGTGGCCAAGTTACAAGATGTTCTTGTTGAACTCCAGTGTATCGCTTCTAGAGTAAACTGAGCGGAAGGTGGAAATATACCTTATCATAGTTGGAATCCATTCTCCAAATAAGAGCCCGCGGTTTTGATTGTATAGTATATATGTAGAACATTTGATGCAAGCGTTTCTGCTAGATTTCTATTTACTTGATCTAGACATTATTATAATATCAGACAAGTATCGTTTTAGAAATATTTTGGGTTATCGTAAGGTAAAAGCCATATGTGTTTATGTATGGATCGGTCTTATGATTATCCTTTGTTTCAAAAGAATTTTGAAAGTTAAACCAAATGATTTGAGTTTACTCACACCAGTCACATGACTGACTCAGAGTTTATTTTGTTTTGTTTTCCCTAAACTCTTGGGTGCCCAATTTTGTACGGGCAGTCAAGTAGCCGGGATTTACAGATACTTGAAAAGCTAGAGTAGGAGGGTTCGGGATTATATAGCTATTTTATTTCCGCTGTGTTGTAAGTTTTATACTCTAATAATGGTATTGTATACAAATACTATTTTATTTCAAAGTTATGTTATGAAATATATTTATTCGTTCCGCTGTGAGAATCGTGTTTACTCTGGTGTTGTATGTTCTTCTTCTTCTTCTATTCTAAGTTTCTATCTTATCTATTCTCACCCTCTATTTTCTTTCGTTAACTACCGGTATTTTCGATGTTTGGATAATCGACATGGGTTTTATGTCGATGACCAAAGATCGCAAATTTCCGGGATGTTACACATATGGGTATATTTCTTATATAAATGATTGACATGTCGGGTAAAGTTAACCACTGCATTTCTATTTTTTTTTTGTAGTAGGAGAAGAGTGTAAATAGTATTTTTCGCAAAAGGATATTGATGTCGTGCGGGTGGAATGGGCTACACGTGTCTACAACTTTGTATAATCATAGCGCCTGAATTCTATATGTGACTTCCAATTGAACCCTTGTTAGTCAGCTTTGCCAATGTTGGTTTTGTTGAATTTGTGTACACATGGGTTCAGTTGCCTAGTTTATGTAGTTCATACTGAACTAATGCTTGTAGGATGTATTTGGATTTGTTGTTAATGTTGATATTGTTTAATATTGTCTATATGTAGTAGAAATCTGAACAGCTCTGTGTTATCTGAAATGCTGTGTTATCTGAATTGGTTTGTGTTAGTTGAGTTGCTTTATGTCATTTCATTTGAGAAGGAACAATACATGCAAAAACTAATTTGAGTTATGTTAATTTCTTTAACAAAAACATTTATCTATTTTAAGAATACGGTTGTGAAAATTAGTGGAAATGTGCATTTTGCTAAGATAACGTCAAACAGTTATTTTATTAACTTTTAGGCAACATATAATATTCATAACAACTATCTATAAAACAAGAACACCACATCAGACAACACACGACTATGTTTTTATATGTTACTCTAGTTCAAATCAGACAACGAGTTATATCTGTGGTCTGTTGTAGAATGAGACGACACTGGATTTAATGATAGAAAGATATGCAATCAAACAATGGTGGATATCTATCGTCTGATTCTATTTCTGACGTAGTGATGATTATTTCAACCAACAATTTCTCTTTAATGTTGAAAATATATTTTCTCCATAAATATTGATTCCCAATTAATATTTAATATTTTCAATATCCCCGTAATCATTTACTTTTAATCTTAAAATTATATATATTTACACATTGGAATAAATTCCTTATTATAACTAAGTTATATAATTCATTACAAATACTCAAATTTTGAAATGCTCACATCTTCATTTTCCTATTAAAGGAATTATACGAGTGGGTTTCACTAACTCGTATCACCAACCTATTATCTTAATAATCACAAAGCATGATGAATTTGTACTTCCATATTAGTAGAAAATCATGGTTGTTACAAGTAGAAGGGAAGGCAAATGAATACGAGCCAAATTCTTAGGATAGACAAGATCAAATAATTCAATTCCACTAAAATATTGTATTTCATAAGTTATTTCAATTATATCATTTTTGTAATAAATTTATTAATGAAGATAACAATGAAGAATTTATTTTAAAAGTAAACTGGTCATTTTTCAGATGTTCATATGTATGAAAATACAGAAGGTTAAATGCGAAAATATTTAAATTCAAGAGTGTCCAGATCGTTAATGGCGACCGCTTCCTCAAAAATTCATAAATCACTTCCGAAAATCGTCTCTGAACCTGATTCAGATCATCGATCTGCAATTCCACCTGACCTTCATCCATGTATACAACATGCAGATCGAGGTACTTAATTAACCCAGAATAATCACTCTTTTCCATATCTCAAATCTAAAGAAGATTTTCCAGACCTACTTTTGAGGGATTGAGATACTATCTCTAAAGCTAGTTGTAATCAGTCGTAATCAGTCAAAGGCCTGGATAGATGTTATTACCGAAAAAAATTATCATCAGAAAATCTATCTAGCTTAGTTTTTAAGAGCTTGCTATCAAGGACAATGTTAAATTGACGATTATTAGTGAAGATCTGACAGCAAAAGCTCGTGAAAGATGGGTAAATTCGATAATCTTCTACATCTTTGGAGGTAAACCTTATTATAAAATTTTAAAAGGCTATATTGATCGCAATTGGAAGTCAGAAGGAAAATATCAGTTGTTTTCAAGGGAAAGTGGGATTTTTATAATCAAGTGTGAGAATGTTGCCGACTATGAAAGAATTTTAGAATTAGGGCCTTAGTACTATAATAAATGTTTAATATATGTGAAAAAATGGCAGTCCATTTTAAAAATACTCGAGAATTCTTGCATTCATTACCTATACGGATTTGTTTGCCAAATCTAGATTTAGATTTTTGGTCAGCCGAAGCAATTAGTAGAATTGCATCTACTTTGGGAAATCCCTTAAAATTGGATGATGTTACTTAAAATATTGTTAGAATTTCGTATGCTAGGATTTTGGTGGAAATTAACTTTGATTTCAAGTTTCCCAGTGCTATTCCCATTTAGTGTAGTCATTGTGAGATTATATGGTAGAAAGTAGTTTATGGGTGGGTTCCTTTAACAAGTTCTAGCTGTAATGTGTTTGGTCATTCATATGTGACATGCAAAGCCAGTAAAGTGTGAGTTCCCAAAGTAGATGAAAACTGTGAGAGAGAGATGGAAGTTGAGGAAAATTTCAATACTATAAGCAAACCTGTTACCGAATTGATGGATAGGAATGAAACTTATGGAGGGTTATTAAAAGAAAAAAGGATTGATCCTAGTTCTTTGACGAGTAATGAACTTAATATGTATAATCCTTTCACTATTCTCTCAAATAATAGTAAGAGCTTGCAAGTTGTATATCAACACAACAATGTAGACAGTAGGGATCATATCATGCAATATTCTGTATCAATTTGTTTTGAAGACAAAACATACCAAAATAAGGTAGATAATGTTTTTAATCATGATCAGTTTAGATCAGATGATGGAAAAAATGAGGATACTACTAAGGTAATAGTGGTTGGTATTTTCCCTACTTATGATAAGAATCAAGAAGGAAATAACTTTTTACAAGATAGGGTAATGGATGACTCGGATTGTTCTTCAATTAGTGGCAGCAGTTTTAAAGGAAGAAGAAGAAACAAATTCAAGGGGAGTAAGTTTAAAGGAGATAATGTGGTTATTGAAGATGACCCCCTAGTAGAAAATAACCTTGAATGGCTTAAACTAGTGTCACAGATTAAAAGTAGGTCTAAGTCAAAGAAGATAAGAGAGGAAGGTGGTACAATAGGAAGAGTGAAGAACAGTGGCATTTATAAAAAATAATGATTTTTATTGTTACAGTTGTGATGGATTATGGATTATATTTGCTGCTCTTTGCTTTCATATGCTGGTTTCTGTTGTTTTCTTGTTAGTTTTGGAGTTTCTTTTTTATGCTTGGCATCTTCTTGGGCCTGTTGAGATCTGGTTTTGATTGGGCTTGTTGTTGGGGTCTACGTTTTATTTTTGCTGGTTCGGTCTAAGGTATATCTGTGAGGGAAGTGGACTTCTTCAATGGTCTTCTGTAGTGGATTATTTTTCTAGGCTTGGTGGACTTTGTTATCTTTTTTAATCTAAACAAGTATTTCTAGTCTCGATGGTTGGTTATGTCCAGTTGTTTTGGTTTGTTCAGTGTTCGCTGGGTTTTCATGTTGGGCCTTCTTTGGGCTTTGTTGCTTCTGGATGCTGGTGTGTTGAAGTGCACTTGTCCGTGTATTGGTTATTTTTGTTTGTAGTTGTGTTTAAGTGTATTTGGGATAAAATGTTATATTATTCTTCTTTTGAGTTGGCTTTAGTTTTTAGTTTGTATAGTATTTGTTGTTATATTGTTATTCCTGGCCAACTCAAATGTTATGTAATCTTCTTTTATGTAATATAATTACCCATTTGTGTTAAAAATAACATATGTCTGAACCTATAGTAGTAATTTTATATAAAATAGATCAGACATTTGAAATAGTTCTAGACATATGAAATAAACTTCAGATTCAATCTCTGATAAAGTCAAACGTTTGAATAATTTCTGAGGTTTGAATTATTTTTCAGGATTCTTTCTCAGGAAAGATCCTGACATCTAGAATTTCATTCAAACATATGAATAAACAGGCAAACACTTTTCACTAATCTAGTTGTCTAAATCGAAAACCAAACGTCTGATCGATGTGTCTATTCATATGCAAACAGACACATGTCTGCACTTTTGCAAATATTATCTTCTCTTCTTTCCTTTTCATTCACCTTTTCCCGGAGAAACCATAGCCTTTATATTTCCTAATTTGAAAACTTTTCAACAATTACAATGGCTTTTAAACAATTTAAGATAGCAAAGAAAGATGTTGTTGAATCTTCATCTCAAGTAGCAATCATCATTTCAGATGCACATAATAATTAAATGCTTTTTCAAAGTGGCCTAGCGTGAAAATGATTGGATGATTTAAAAGAAAAAAATTATCGCCTTTTTAGATATCATGATTATCATATCAATGATTTATTTAACCAAGCTAGTATTGTTGGTCTAGATGAATTTGGTAAAGTGAACGAGAAATTGATCCCTTTGCCGTGTATCCATTCTACAATAATCTTTATAGTGCTCAAGGTTGGTAATCGAAAGTGATGAAGGTTGGTTATTGAATAGCATATATGTAAAAAAATAGAATAAATGTTAGAGGCATTAGTCGAATTTTTGAAATTTCGTATGAAGGTCAGAATTTATAGAGTTTACCCGATTTTTGTGTTAGTCGCTGAGATAAAGTGATTCACCAACTTCTAGAAGACGATTGTTACAAAAATCTGAGGCTAAAAGTCGATTTCTCAATAGAATGCATGTTAATAAAATTGTCCCTAGGTTAGGTAGCCATGAAATCATTTACGAACAAGATTACAAAGCCTTATATGTCGTCTTTGGAAATTTTCGAATAAATTGGACTGGATTTTTTATTGATGAAATTAAAGCATTTTGGAATAGAAAGAAATCGATAATAATTTACAAAGCTTATATTTTGATATTTTAAAACCATTACAAAATTCTATCTTATCTAACTTCTTTTGAAATGGTGTCTACAAAAAAAAAGTGGAACACGACTTTCTATGTAAATTCTACTTTTGAAAAACCTCCTCTAATAATGTTGTTAGAAGAATGCAAAATCCTTCTCATGAGCGTCAAATGGTTCAAACTCAAGTGCCTCTTACTTACTATTCTAATCCTCAATGACTTACCTCCTTTTCAAGACCTACTTTTCTTCCCAAACTTCAATTGTTCCTCAGGAGGAGACTGTATATGAATCTGATCCGAGAACTACTATCATCAGAAGTCATCCTCATGAATAAGAAACATATGAAGATTTAGACCTTCAGAATAAACAAATATTTTTTATGAATAAAAAGCAGCTAGCGAATAAAGTTAGAAGATTGGAAATGTCAGTGTCGACTCGTATGACCTAAACTGAAAGGATGATGGAGAAAAGGATTAAAACTTTGGATAATGTCTACAAAAAGTATAAGGCAAATCCTCTTCTTCTCATTTTTATTCCTCACCTTCTCCAATGCCACCACCAACTCATATGCAGACACCTCTTCAGTCTTCTTTTCAAAGTGAAGAAAATAGTAAGCATGCTCTGAGAATGTCATCTATGATAGCAAGTCCTGAATATAGACAAGAGGAACATCAAAGAACCCTTGAAGAATCATGAGATGTTCCAGAGAAATAGTACATGACATACACATCTTTTAAAGGGGCCTCCATCTAGAAGATGAAAGGTATAGCATGGCACATATCAACGGTTCGGTACCTATCAAAATTATCCAAGCTGCTATAACTTTTTAAGTGATTACTATGGAAATTTAAGCAATGTAAAACCTACGTCTATATCTATATCATTGAATTTGTGTTGTGTTTTGAATTGCACTCGCTTTGTTATTTCATGTCAAAGATTATATTTTATTCATGTTGTTTTTGTTCGTTTTTCCTTGTACTCGTTCTATTATGTGCAATGAAATATGAAATACGATATCAACGTCAACATCATTTGGATTGTTTATTCTCTCCCCATGATGATTAACCGTTTTGCTAGCGTCAAAGGGGGAAAAATAATTTATGAGAGAATATGTGTAAGGGATGCATATACTTAAGAGGAGATATTAAAAGTATTATTATATTTATGCTCAATGTTATATAATTTATGCTTTACCGTGTGTAGTATGGTAATCAAAGGTTGTATAGTTGACGTCATTGAAAAGGGGGAGATTGTCGAAACCCTACCCCTTGGGTTTTAATGACAATAACTTTGTAATCTTTCTTGAGGTAAAAATCCCCAAAGTGCGCATATACACCTATTTAAGGGATACGTACACACGTATTTTCAATTTATCTTACTACTTGCAAGTACAAATCCCTAAAGGTATTAAGTGAAAAAACATTATAAGATTACTTTAAGATATTGTGAATAATGTTTTAGATTCTTAGATATCTTGTAAAATCTCTCTTGAAAAATACCCACACAAATATACTTTTATATTATTTACTTACAAAAAATTCATAAATTTTATAATGAACCAGACGTCAGACCTTTCTTCTAGATGTCTGGTTCATAAGGGAAAACATGCATACCCTTGTGTCATATGGTTAAAGTATGGAGCAAATGTCTGACTCTGATCTCAGGATTATTTTTTGACCTGGACCAAATGTCTGACCTAAAGTTCCAAAAATAATCCTTAGCTGAGTCTGATGTACGAACTAAAATTTATGACGTCTAACCCTTTATAACTATCTAATTTCTGAATAGACACTTCTCTTATCTCCTCCTTATCTCTTCATTGGTAGTTGCAACCATCAATCAAAGAAGAACATTTTTAGAGTTGAATCCACTTATTAGAACCATTCAACATCTATTTAAACTTAAAATACAATATCACTCTAAATATTGCATAATACTTCCATATACCTTTGCTCACTCAATAGAGATTATAAAAAGAATTGCACTCAAAGACAAGATTAGTGTTATTGAACACACAACTTTGAAGACAAATTATTTGTATAAGCCTTTCTACTGACGAAGTGAGGGGTTATTTTCAGTTAGTAAATGCCAAAGGGGATCTTGGGACTGGAGGTAAGATGGAAAGTGTAACACCCTGTAATTTTAACAACACTAGAAGAGGACAAATTAAATAATAATTAATTTAATATTCAGAACTAAGGGAAATGGACTGCGCCATTGTGTCCGTCTCGAAATTCTAGTCAAGAAAGACATTTGGTTTGCATAAAACAGACACCGTATGAAGAAGTTATGAAGGTTTGAAGTTTGTATACGCGCAAGGTAGTTATATATATATATATATATATATATATATATATATATATATATATATAAGGTCCAGAGGTCCAGAAAATTAGATTTCCGTTCAAAATTCGAAAAATGTATTGGCGGCAAAGTTCCCGCCCTAGGGGTGTCGACCTAATAAGGGGGTCGACCCCTTAACGGGGGGCTGGGGGGGAAGGGGGAGGGGAGGGGGGTCGACCCCCTAGGGTTGAGGTAACATTCGATTTTTTGGAGGCTGGCAGGTGTGATAACCCCAAACTTCTGTGGTACGAAAGCAAGGATAATCATTTGGAATACAACATATTTACAACAATAACAGATCTTAGATAATATCATAACACATAATCATTGTAGCGGAAAGATGAATGTCATAAACATCATAGCAACTGAACAACAGAGTACGCAGTTACAGAATACACTTAGCAAAATAGGAAGTCTGGATAAAAGGAAATAAGTCTCAACTCCAAAACGTACATCAAAATACAAAGATGGAATAAAGTCTCTAAAGCAGAAATAAAGATAAAAGAGAGATCTTCGTCTTCTTCTCCAGCAAGCTCTAGTCCAGGAAATGTCTCCCTAAAACCTACTACTTGGTTGCCCGTGTAAAGAGAGGGCACCCGAGTTTGCAAAGTGAAACAAACTTTGAGTCAGTCATGGGACTGGTATGAGAAATCTTTCTATACTAACTAACAATATGGCGAATCACAGGACCACGACGCTAACGCGGAACAGGTTTACTCCATTGGATTGCCAGTGCATAATTAAATAAATTTGATACAAAATAACGCAATGACTTTTGAAAAATGAAATCATTATAAGACTCATGTCCCATCACACAATGCAAACCGGAGGATAGAGTTTTACCTTATAATGATCAAACATGCTTAGTACGTATAAAATAGTATTTTTAATATTATTATTAGTGTCTAAGCAGTATTAAAATACTTCAAAGTAAATGTATCAATCCTAGACGGCATAGCTACCATATACTATGTCGCCACATATAGGTTTACAATCAAGACCGTAATGTCGTATTGGAAATTGGTTTTCCATCATGAGTCAAGCCTAGGGGCGGTCTCCTTACCGATTCGAGACACTCTAGCAAATTCCTCAGGATCACACCTATGGGCAACCCTTAGATATCTGCAGGGCCAGTCCACACCTAACGTTAGTGGATTAATTATGCCTGAACACACATTTCCCGGTCCCTTTGGACCTCCATATGGCCACTAACAACCTATAAAACCAAGGTACCTCATAATCCATCATCCACATAAGTAAAAATGTCAGGGCTGGTAGGTCGCTGACATCACTCTACCTAGAAAGAAACGTGTGCACTCCTTGCGTTCCCTTGTCCCGTTTTAGACTCTACCGGGGTGTGAGGCTGGCGAAGTCGCACTATACACAAAGCTACGCCTAAACAGGCTATGCTTTGATCAACAATCACAAGGCCCTACTTTTCAACAAAAGCCTTGATCATCTGCATCTTGCCGTGCCACATTGACAATTCACGCCATGCTATCAATAACTATTTATATATACCAAGGTGTTAAGCAGAGAATAAATTCTCCACCACCAAATAGACATACGTTAATAAAAATCGATTTAATTACATGAAATGAATTCCAACGTCAGACACGCATCCATTTACAAGTCCGTTCTGGGTCTGAACGAAACCGGAGACACCTGAGAAGTTCTCGCTTATTCGGACAATCAACACATACATCCGGACAACTACTGCTTTAACCCCTTCCTGGGAGCAAGTCAGTCCAAGGCATCAGTAGTCGTCGTCCATTCGATGTGAAGATCGCCGGTCTTCAATCACCGTCTTCTACATCTTCTATTTAATCGTCGTGTAATTATTTGAAATGAGTTGAACTCAGTCTTTTCAAATAATTCACGCATAATTATTATTTAAATCATTTCATATCGTTAATATTTATTTATAACGATTTATTGCTATTTTTATCTATTTAAAAATAGCCCAATATAATAGAATGACGCTTCGGGTCAGTAGGCGGCCCTAACGCTGTTTTTACCGATTTTTGATTTACACATATCTTGAAATCTAACCGTCAGATTTTGACGAAATTTATATCGTTGGAGAGATCTTCCCAAAGCGGTCCTAACGGTTCCGGTTTTGGGAAAATCCAACGGTCGGATCTTTCGGTATGATCGTTTTAATTTTAATTTTATTTTATATTTATATATATATCAATATAAATATAAAACATTTATTATATTTATATTTATTATATAAAACATTTATTATATAAATATAAAACTTTTATTATTATATAAATATAAAACATTTATTATAAAACATTTTGCGAAAATCCAGCGCTTCGTCTTAATTTTATATTTACATATATAAATATAAATATAAAACATTTGGCGATTTCAACTATAAAAATCCATTCATTTTATTGCATCTAAACTGACGATAAAAATATCACTTTTAATTTCTACTCTTTTCATCGCATCTAAATTATAAATAAAATTCACCTTTTTTAAAATTCATGTTTTTATTCACATCTAAAAATAAAAAAGGTTGTTTATTCTAAATGTGGTAATTACTCATATGTTGTATTCCAAATGATTATCCTTACTTTCGCACCACGGAAGTTTGGGTTATCACAGCAGCTATATATAAAGGTCCATTTCTCTTGTTTTCTTCATTGAGAATCCATGGGGGCCAAACTCTGCCGGTGACTGAACTGAACCAAATTATCTTCTACAACAATCAACTAAAGCAAAACAATTAGAGATTCAAGCGTAGATCTGCACCTCAATAAGCTTCTCTTCTAGTTCTCTCTTCTTAATCCAAACACTATGAGTTCTAGGTTACTTTTAGATTTAAATGATTAAAAGTAAAACGTGATAGTAACGTGATTTGGATTTGTCTAAAATTGTTAATCTATGTTATTCTTGGATCTCAAACTTTAATATGCTAGATCTATTTTTATAGATCTAATTCACTTGTGGATAGTTTATCATGTCACCTTTCTGGATCTGAACTTTTACCTAGGATTGTGGTTATCTTGGATCTATCATTATTTGGACAGTTAAATTCTTGTTTAGTTCTAGATTATCTTTTTGTAATTGGACATATGAATTCCTATTTAGATCCATTCATGCTCCTTGTGACATCTTTATTATGTTAGATATAGTTTCATCATCACCTTTGCTCACTAGATCTGTTTTTATGTCCACCTTATTTCTATGTCAATTACATGTCTATGCCAATATACATACATACATATATATATATATATGTTTATGCCAGTTATGTTAGAATAATCACTATTGTCATCTTTCCATTTCCTTCCCCTATTTATTGATCATGACTTGGCTACTTTCTAGCCTAAGGCATGCCGCCAAAATTACGCGAACGCATTAGTTAGGGTACAGGGGAAAATATTAGAATTGGCATAACTTGGTTAATGAATATGGAAATATAATTCACTATGAATATAATTGGGGAAAAAGGGGCATGAAACCTATAACATATAATGACATAGGTAAAATTGGATAAGAATGAAATGCCTAGAATTACAACTAGAAATTTGTAACAACCCGAATTTTAATAACATGTTAAAACCATAAATCAAGGCAGAATTAATTTTTAAAATGAGAATCAAGGGAAACGGGTTACGACATTGCGTTCGTCTCGTAATTCTGCTTGAAATAGAGTCTGAGTTTGCGTAAAACGGATACCGTACGAAGAAGATATGGACGAACGAAATTAGGCAGAAAAACCAGAAACCGGCCAGAATGCACTGGCGCACTTGGGAAGTGCGCCAGAACAAAATTGCATTGGCGCACTTGGGAAGTGCGCCCATGCAATTTTGCATTGGTGCACTTGGCAGGTGCGCCCTGGCCGAGCAACAGGCCTGCACACCTTTCTGGTTTGACCCTGGCTGGCCTGGTCGGGTTCTGGTCAAATTTCTGAGCTCTGCTGTGTCACTAGGGCTAACTTGTCACTTTTTGATTGGCTTCTCTTGAGATGGATGGCCTTGATTAACCCTAGCTTCATCGACGGCTCTAATTAGTTTGAAACCCTATATAAACAGCCTCCTAGCCTCATTCTCTTTTCACCATTCTTCTTTAACCTTATGCTGCTCAAACTCTTGATGATCATGGCTTCTTCTTCTTCCTTTAAACTAAATTAAAATAAATTGTGAAGATTATTTCTTGAAGACTACGGCTAGGAATTTCTTATTGGGGATTTGCTTCTACAATCAAAGCAAGATTCAACGATTCAACAATTCGACGACTAGTTTATAGATTCGACTTCTACATCTTTCTTAGACCACAATCTGTAAGTTCTAGTTACTTTTAGATAAAAACTATAAATCTAATATGTGCATGGTATAATTTGGAAGTGATTTATGTATGATTCATATCTATTCTTGGTTTCTTCTTGGATCTTGACTATTGGGAATATTGCCTACGACATTGAAACTATTGTTAATGACATAAGACTATGACTATGCCAATTACCGTGGACATAAGATTTTTCCTATGCCTATGACTATGACGGTGAACATAAGACTATTCCTATGACTATGAAGGTGAACATTAGACTGCCTATGACTATGAACAATAAGACTATTACCTATGACTATGACAAGGACAATTGTGGTTAATCACCTATGATTCATTGCCTAGGATTATGACTATGAAATTGGATCTAAGCATGACTTTCTATTCAGACCTATTTTCTTTATTTGTCCTTGGACCTCGATTTTGGGGATTTTTCTATTTAAGTTAGATCTATCCATGTTCTTGAATCTAGATTAGTATTCAAACCTTTTTATGTTCGTAATGTTATTATATTTATATGCCTGTGATGTTTTAATCAATTTATTCAGTTATGTCATGCCTTGAAAATAGATTGATTATGTTATTGGAAGATATTGATCTATGCCTGTGGTTCTATTTTATTATCATGTTGAATAGGGAATTAATGAATAAGTCTATTCATATGTATAGGAACTTGAAGTATAACCTGTTATGATAAGTTGTATGGTTTATCATGTTATGCAAGTTTTAGGTTGTAAAATCATATCACATATGTGACCAAATGTTAGATCTACATGTTTATGTGTATATGTTAAACCTATGTCATATTTCAAGTTCACACTTATTCATATGTTCGTGATTGATTTGCAAGTTCACATATATGTAAGTCGATTTAGTCTATGTTACAAATTCACATATATGTATGTTGGTTCAGTCTACGCTGCAAGATCACACCTATGATATTCATGATTGATTATTTTGCAAGTTCACACCTATGATGTTCATATTGACTATGCCGATGATGCCAAGTTTACGCCTATGTCATGCTTAGGTTAATGAATTGCGTTATGCCAATTTTGTGTACGTTGAATTAGGCTAAGTTTTTAGCCTAATATTATATGTCAAAAACCATGCGGATGGAAAATTAGGCTAAGATTGTTAGCCTAATATTTAAACGGGGTAACGTTGGGAAAAAATGGTAATTATAGGAAACTTGACATGAAACTTGCCTTGAAACTTGACACGAACTTGACATGAAAACTTGAACATGGACATGACACTAGAATGAACTTGAAAATGGCCAACTCGAGGTTGGGTTGAGTTTGCAGTGTAAATCTGCCTGGAACAGCCCGGCAAATCCAGTGACTGCAAACAATAGGATCCAATGTGAGTAGTTGGTCATATCGCGCTTGAAACCCGAGGTTAGACTGAGTTGTGGTGTAAATCTACCCGGAACCGCCCGACATATCCAGTGACCACAACAACAGGTCTAATGTGAGAGGTTGGGGTGCATTAATGAATTAATGCCACATGATAGGGTTAAGTCATGAACATGAAAGACAACACTTAACCAACTTGATACATGATTCGTAGGAGGTTTAAGTCACGAACTTGAATGACAACACTTAACCAACTTGACATGCTAGACTAATAGGGATTAAGTCACGAATTTAAATGACAACACTTAACCTATTGGACGGAAACCCTAGTTACGCGGTCCATTTCAGCAGTAACCCACTAGATGTATCATGGTACCCTGGGACTAGGCAGGGTAGGGCACGATTACTCGGCTGATTGTAAGCGACCAGAACGACGGCTGTGTTGGTGCGCCAGTGTAGGTTCAGGCGGGCTATGGTCGTGCACGTGGTCCGGAGTTGAAAAAGCAAGCATTGGGCATCAGTAGGTTTATCTGTGGATTCTTGATTCGTGTCGGTGGTTGGCACCATAGGGCTTGATACACCATATGGTGGACCTAGCACAGGTGACTACATTCGTGATAGGGCCGTATGACACAGACACATGACGAGCTAGAACTTGTAGGGAGCCGATCGACTAGTGGATCGTTTCGTTGGACCTGGAAATGGGTCACTTCATGATATTGGGCCAAGGGATCATTTCATGATTTATACGAGACATGAGTACGGGATTCTAGTACAGTTGATGCAGCGAACCTTGAATACGTGATGCTATACTTGATTTATACTTGAATTATCATGTTATCTTAGTCTATCTTGCCTATCTTGTCATCATCCGTATGTTTACTTTCAGTTTATACATGTCATGTTACCTTTATCTGTTTTTATGCTGAAAGTCACTTGGACTTACCAGTCTTTATGACTGACCCGTTTTCTTTTGCCTCTTTTTCTTCCGTTCCCCCCCCCCAGGTTCTCATGGAGGAAACTCTAGCACTTAGCTTGGATTTCGCTTGCTTTCGGTTTAGCTCATGTACGGTTTGATCTTGAGCTATGCTATGGCTGCATTTCTGCTACCTTTGGGGAATTAAGCTACTTTGATGTTTTAAGTTTATGCTTCTTTATTTATGCAGGACAGAATTTGCTGTAATGGAAAATAATGACCTTGGTTATTTGATGTAAAAGGTTTTGACTCTTCTTGAAAGAAATGAAAATTTTCTTTTTATTCTTCCGCTGTTTTATCTATGTTATGTCTTGTAATATTTCTATGTTTGCTTACCTCGATAACGCTCCTCCAAAACTAGTGCATTCCCTTTGTGAGTGACCCTAGCGGAGGTGGGGTGATACATTTGGTATCAGAGCAGAAGGTTACCAGACTGGGCAAAAGTTTTTAGAAAACCTTCTGAAACTATTTTCAAAACCGTTTACAAAGAAGCTTTTTTTTTTCAAGAAAAGTCTTGTTTTATTTAAAGGCTATTCCCCAAAATCCATTAGCACTATCCTTTGTTTCCTTGTTTGAATCTCCTTTCCTTTCTTTTCTCCATCTGTAGTCGCAGTAGTTTTTACCTGCGGCTAATCTTCTTTCTAGCTTCGTAGAGGTTTTTCCGTACGATGGAGATAGTTTCCGTGAGGCTTGTTAACATGTTACATAGAAAGGTATAAGTGATAAGTTAAGGCGGATGAGTCTCAGAACGAGAAGAAAGACTTCCAGAAGGGAGGCGAGAACAACGACAACAATAATAACAAGTCACGTGATAAGAGGAAGTGCAACTTCTGTGGCATAGTTGGGCATGTTATCAAGGATTGTAAAAGAAGGGAAAAGAAGATAGGTGCGTGCTTTCAATGTAGTGAGCTTGGACATATCAGCAAGAACTGCCCTAAGAAGCAAGGGCATGCCCCGCAAGCAGGACCTTCTGGGGGTACATCTTTAACTTCTTCTCCTAGATGCTTTGTTTTATCTTGCTTATCTTCTCAATCCTATCTTGAGAACCTTAGGTAGAACCCTTTTGGATGTAAACATGTGATTGAAACATGTTATGGTTGATGTTTGTGAATGGTTGCAAGTGGTTGCTCGTGGTTGCATAACACACATTAGGCACTAGATCGGCTCAGACACATTTTCATATTGCATATGCATGAGTGTTTATACTTGTTTATGGATGAAATTGAATGTGCTATCATGTGGATGTTGCATATGGATGGATGTTTGTGCACACATATAGTGTTTATGTGACTAGGACTATTTGCATACATGTTGGATTCATGGCACTAAACATATTTTGCATTAAGAAGATCAATCAGGCCTTATCATTTGCATTAGACAAGGAACATATACACACACTTTCTGCATATGTTCATATAGCATTAGAAATCGTTTAAGGACAATGGTTGCTTGTGGATGATGTTTTGAGTAGATGGATGATTGGATGATAGGATGCATTCTTCTTAACTTGAAGATTTCGGGGACGAAATCCTTTAAGGATGGAAGAATGTAACAACCCGAATTTTAATAACATGTTAAAACCATAAATCAAGGCAGAATTACTTTTTAAAATGAGAATCAAGGGAAATGGGTTACGCCATTGCGTTCGTCTCGGAATTCTGCTTGAAATAGAGTCTGAGTTTGCGTAAAACGGATACCGTACGAAGAAGATATGGACGAATGAAGTTAGGCAGAAAAACCAAAAACTGGCTAGAATGCACAGGCACACTTGGGAAGTGCGCCAGAACAAAATTGCATTGGCGCACTTGGGAAGTGCGCCCATGAAATTTTGCATTGGTGCATTTGGCAGGTGCGCCCAGGCCGAGCAACAGGCTTGCACAGCTTCCTAGTTTGACCCTGGCTGGCCTGGTCGGGTTCTGGTCAAATTTCTGAGCTCTGTTGTGTCACTAGGGCTAACTTGTCACTTTCTGATTGGCTTCTCTTGATATGGATGGCCTTGATTAACCCTTGCTTCATCGATGGCTCTAATTAGTTTGAAACCCTATACAAAATGCCTCCTAGCCTCATTCTCTTTACACCATTCTTCTCTAACCTTATGCTGCTCAAACTCTTGATGATCATGGCTTCTTCTTCTTTATTTAAATTAAATTAAAATAAATTATGAAGATTATTTCTTGAAGACTACGGCTAGGAATTTCTTATTGGGGATTTGCTTCTACAATCAAAGCAAGATTCAACGATTCAACAATTCAACGGCTAGTTTATAGATTCGACTTCTACATCTTTCTTAGACCACGATTTGTAAGTTCCAGTTACTTTTAGATAAAAACTATAAATCTAATATGTGCATGGTATAATTTGGAAGTGATTTATGTATGATTCATATCTATTCTTGGTTTCTTCTTGGATCTTGACTATTGGGAATATTGCCTACGACGTTGAACTATTGTTAATGACATAAGACTATGACTATGCCTATGACTGTGGACATAAGATTTTGCCTATGCCTATGACTATGACGGTGAACATAAGACTATGACTATGACTATGACGGTGAACATAAGACTGCCTATGACCATGAACAATAAGACTATTGCCTATGACTATGACAAGGACAATTGTGGTTAATCACTTATGATTCATAGCCTAGGATTATGACTATGAAATTGGATCTAAGCTTGACTTTCTATTTAGACCTATTTTCTTTATTTGTCCTTGGATCTCGATTTTGGGGATTTTTCTATTTAAGTTAGATATATCCATGTTCTTGAATCTAGATTAGTATTCAAACCATTTTATGTTCGTAATGTTATTAGATTTATATGCCTGTGATGTTTTAATCAATTTATTCAGTTATGTCATGCCTTGAAAATAGATTGATTATGTTATTGGAAGATATTGATCTATGCCTGTAGTTCTATTTTATTATCATGTTGAATTGGGAATTAATGAATAAGTCTATTCATATGTATAGGAAATTGAATTATAACCTGTTATGATAAGTTGTGTGGTTTATCATGTTATGCAAGTTTTAGGTTGTAAAATCATATCACATATGTGACCAAATGTTAGATCTACATGTTTATGTGTATATGTTAAACCTATGTCATATTTCAAGTTCACACTTATTCATATGTTCGTGATTGATTTGCAAGTTCACATATATGTAAGTCGATTTAGTCTATGTTGCAAATTCACATATATGTATGTTGGTTCAGTCTACACTGCAAGATCGCACCTATGATATTCATGATTGATTATTTTGCAAGTTCACACCTATGATGTTCATATTGACTATGCCGATGATGCCAAGTTTACGCCTATGTCATGCTTATGTTAATGACTTGATTTATGCCAATTTTTTGTACGTTGAATTAGGCTAAGTTTTTAGCCTAATATTATACGTCAAAAACAATGCGGACAGAAAATTAGGCTAAGATTGTTAGCCTAATATTTAGACGGGGTAACGTTGGGAAAAATTGGTAATTATAGGAAACTTGACATGAAACTTGACACGAACTTGACATGAAAACTTGAACATGGAAATGATACTAGAATGAACTTGAAAATGGCCAACTCGAGGTTGGGTTGAGTTTGCAGTGTAAATCTGCCCGGAACCGCCCGACAAATCCAGTGACTGCAAACAATAGGATCCAATGTGAGTAGTTGGTCATATCGCGCTTGAAACCCGAGGTTAGACTGAGTTGTGGTGTAAATCTGCCCGGAATCGCCCGGCATATCCAGTGACCACAACAACATGCCTAATGTGAGAGGTTGGGGTGCATTAATGAATTAATGCCACATGATAGGGTTAAGTCATGAACATGAAAGACAGCACTTAACCAACTTGATACATGATTCGTAGGCGGGCTAAGTCACGAACGTGAATGACAACACTTAACCAACTTGACATGCTAGACTGATAGGGGTTAAGTCACGAATTTAAATGACAACACTTAACATATTGGACGGAAACCCTAGTTACGCTGTCCATTTCAGCAGTAACCCACTAGATGTATCATGGTACCCTGGGACTAGGCAGGGTGGGGCACGATTACTGGGCTGATTGTAAGCGACCAGAACGACGACTATGTTAGTGCGCCAGTGTAGGTTCAAGCGGGCTATGGTCGTGCACGTGGTCCGTATTTGAAAAAGTAGGCATTAGGCATCAGTAGGTTTATCTGTGCATTCTTGATTCGTGTCGGTGGTTGGCACCATAGGGCTTGATACACCCTATGGTGGACCTAGCATAGGTGACTACATTCGTGATAGGGCCGTATGACGCAGACACATGACAAGCTAGAACTTGTAGGGAGCCGATCGACTAGTGGATCGTTTCGTTGGACTTGGAAATGGGTCACTTCATGATATTGGGCAAGGGATCATTTCATGATTTATATGAGACATGGGTATGGGATTCTAGTACAATTGATGCAGCGAACCTTGAATACGTGATGCTATACTTGATTTATACTTGACTTATCATGTTATCTTAGTCTATCTTGCCTATCTTGTCATCATCCGTATGTTTACTTTCAGTTTATACATGTCATGTTACCTTTATCTATTTTTATGCTGAAAGTCACTTGGACTTACCAGTCTTTATGACTGACCCGTTTTCTTTCGCCTCTTTTTCTTTCGTTCCCCCCCAGGTTCTCAGGGAGGAAACTCTAGCACTTAGCTTGGATTTCGCTTGCTTTCGGTTCAGCTCATGTACGGTTTGATCTTGAGCTATGCTATGGCTGCATTTCTGCTACCTTTGGGGAATTAAGCTACTTTGATGTTTTAAGTTTATGCTTCTTTATTTATGAAAGACAGAATTTGCTGTAATGGAAAATAATGACCTTGGTTATTTGAGGTAAAAGGTTTTGACTCTTCTTGAAAGAAATTAAAATTTTCTTTTGATTCTTCCGCTGTTTTATCTGTGTTCTGTCTTGTAATATTTATGTGTGTACTTACCTCGATAACGCTCCTCCAAAACTAGTGTATTCCCTTTGTGAGTGACCCTAGCGGAGGTGGGGTGTTACAAAATTGTAATTGCACTTATGACATGAGGTTAGGTTGCATTAGTTGTGGAAGTCTGCCCGGACCCGACCGACATATCCAGCAACCACTAATGTTGAACCTAATATGAGAAGTCTAAGTGCGAAAATAAGAGACGTGCTAAGACATGAGGTTAGGCCCAACTTGTGGAATAAGTCTACTCGGACCCAACCGATATATCTAGCATCAACAAGTCGTAGGCCTAATGTGGGAGGTCTAGCTCAATAAAAACCATAAATGGACATGGTAATGAATTGAAATACTTAACCTAGTTGAATCCATAGGCATTGTATGAATATAAATAGGGGTTAAGTAAACTTGGTTGAACAATGGAAGGGTTAAGTTGGTATATCTGAGTTGGGTGGGTAATATTTGATATAGGCCCATGAAACTTAACCGATTGGGGGTTATGTACTAAAGAGGCCTATAGGTAAGCATAACCGGTAGAAAGATTGTGGTTATATAAGCAAGACAGCTTTTAGGGTAAATATAACATGTGGAAATCTTAGTGGGGGATACAAGACAAGGGGGAGCTTGTATCATATTGTGTGGGACACGTTTCAGTCAGTAACCTGAAGTAGGTATCGAATAAAATACTCCGAACTAGGTCAGAGAAGGGGCACGCTTACTGAACTGATTGTAAGAGATCCAAATATGGAGGACGGTGTGGGCGGCATAAACCGATGGGGCCATGTGCGTGCATGAGCTGGGCAGAAGGGGATAAGATGACCGTGACACCTGTAGATATGGGGCTGTGCATATTAGCGGAGGGTTGCCACTTTAGGACATGATACAACCTATGGTGGGGTCGACACAGAGTATCTATGCAGATTAGGGAGTCAATCGATTAGGGTAGTAAGTTAGGGTACATTTGGACGTATGCCTAAGTCTACCACCTTATAGTGGAAGGGATCACCTCGTTCTGGATATACTAGTAGCAGTGCAGAATAATCATTAGAAGCATATACACCTTATCCTATTTACCTTGTCATACCTACCTTTATGTAGTTATCTCTCCTATCCACTGCTTGTCATGCTACTTTTATTTATTTACTTACTAAAAGTAACCGGACTCGCTAGACTTTATATCTGACCCTTTTTGTTTCCTCTTCTTTCTTCCGTTCCCCCCTTAGGTTCTCAGGCCGGGAATATTCAGGCTTGACCGTGATTCTGCTTACTTTTGCTGGAGCTGCTAGACGTATGGCTCAAGCTCCTATCCTTGTTGCTTTGGCAATCTTTTCTTTGGGGAATTTTATTTCTTTTATGTACTCTGATAATTTTGAAGTACAACGCAGTAGCTTTTATGTTGTAATGGGATTTTGTATTTCAAACATGTGATGTTTTTGGACCACGGTATTTTATGATAAATAAAGTTTTTATTCCGCTGTTATTTTAGATGTCTGTCTTGTAATATTTATGTCCTATTTTCTTATAACGCTTCACGAAACTTAATGCATTCCCTTTGTGAGTGACATTAACGGACGTGGGGTGTCACACTTGGTATCAGAGCTGAAGGTTACCAGATGAGATAAAAGTGTTTTGAAAACTATTTTCAAAAAAAAGTTCAAAAAGAAAGCATTTTCAAAAAGAAAAGTCTGTTTGAAAAACATTCCCTAAAAAGCCATAAGTAATATCTTTCGATCCCTTATCTGAATCTCTTTCCTCTTCTTTTTCAGCATGTCTGGGGAACCCAACATTCCAGAGGGCGTTATGATACCAGGCTGGTTCCATAGGTATCTGTAGGCAACAACGCCTGCCGAAGGCCAGGGAAACGTTCCTCCCCCAACTGCACTCGTTGTTCCTCCTTCTCCTCCTCCGCATGCAGACAATTTCTTTAAGATCTGCAAAGACTTTCGTGCTATGGGAGGGAAGCCATTTCATGGAACCGAGACTTGTGGAGGCAAGGAACTGGCTCAAGGAGACCGAGGACTTGTTTGTAATCTTTGAAGTAGACGATCGAAGGAAGATTCAGTTAGCTGCTTGGCTACTGAAGGATGAAGCTTCATTTTCGTGGGATGTAACCCAAGCAGAACGTCTAGTGGAAACTTGGGATGACTTTAGACAAAGGTTCGAAATGAATTTTCTTTCCCAAGTTGAGAAAAGCATGCAAATGGAGAGGTTCTTAGCGCTCAAACAAGGAAACTTGACTGTTAAAGAGTATGTGAACAAATTCAACCAGCTGGAAAGATTTGGAGTGGAATTGGTGGATACCCTACATAAGAAAGCTTTGTGGTTTGCTAAAGGGCTGAATGAACCCCTTCCTGGGATAGTTATGTCCTATATTCTAATGGGGGCAACGTTTGAAAGACTTGTTGATATGGCCTTGATGCATGAGGAAGAGAGGGGAGAAAAGAAAGAGGTCAAAGCTGAGGAAACAACCAAGAAGATATAGCCCAAGAAAGGACAACAACGGCAATAGAAGAAGGGCAGAAAGGATGACAAGGTAAAGGATAAGAGAAAGTGTCACAGTTGTGGACGAGAGGATCACTTGGTGAAAGGCTGCAAAAGAAGGAAAAGTTCTTTCTTCAACTTTGGAGAGGTCGGACACTTTACTAGGGAGCGCCTGAAGAAACAGGGACAAGGACAGAGGGCAGGAACTTCTGGAGGGCAGGTGCATGCTCTCGTGATTAGTGCTCATGATAGAGGTAGAATTTTTTTTGTGGAAGGTTTAATTTCTCTTTCAAATCATCCTATTTGAACACTTTTTTATTCTGGCGCTTCATATTCATTTATATTTAGTTCTATGGTAGAATCTCTGCACTTAATTACTAGTATGGTAGTGGATCCCCTAGTTGTCTCAAACCCCATTGGTGGTTCGTCTCATTTATCTATGATTTGTCAGGGTTTGAGAATATATGCGTTAGGCATCGAATTTGAATGTGACGCATATATGCTCGGGTTGATGGGCTATGTGTTGATTCTAGGGATGGATTGGCTAACCACGTATGGTGCCATTCTAGATTGTGAAAGGAGGGCCGTTAGACTTATGACTTGCCATGGGAGGACCCTCGAGATTTCTTGTGACCCACAAGGGTCTGTTATGCTTAGCTTTCTAGAGTCTCTTGATGCATCCATAGGTTATTTGCAATCTGTTCTAGTAGTCCGAGATTATTATGATGTTTTTGAGAAGGTCCGGGGCTAACCTATGAGGCACAAGATCGATTTTCGTATAAATCTGGTGGACAATGCAAAGCCAGTTGCATTACTAGTGCGTCATATGGCTCTGAGGGAAATGAGGGAGTTGAGTAAGCAAGTAGGGGAGATACTTGAGAAAGGATTTATCAGACGAAGCATATCTGAATGGGGTGCTCCGGTTGTATTCTCAACTAAGGCGGATGGTTCCCTTCGTTTGTGTGTGGACTACAGAGAATTGAAAAAAATCACAGGGTTTCATCAGTTGAGGGTGGATTTGGCCACAGGGTTTCATCAGTTGAGGGTGGCTGAGGACAGTATAGACAAAAATGCTTTTAGAACTCCGGATGATTTCTTTGAATGGCTTGTTATGCCTTTTGGGTTGAGGAATGCACCTGACTATTTTGTCGATCTAATGAGTAGGGTGTTTCAGGAGTTTCTAAATAAATTTGTCGTAGTTTTTGTTGATGATATCCTGATCTTCTCCAAAAGCGAAGAAGAGCATGCCCAACATTTGAGAGAGGTTTTGGAAACTCTTCGTGCACATCAGCTTAAGGAAAAGTTCTCCAAATGTCATTTTTGGAGAAAAGAGGTGAGGTTCTTAGGGCATGTGGTCTCCAAAGAGGGGACAGCTGTAGATCCCGCAAAGGTAGTTGTGGTGCAAGATTGGCAAATTCCGAAAAATGCAATGGAGGTGAGAAGCTTTCTTGGATTGGCAGGATATTATAGGAAGTTCATTAAGGAATTCACAAAGATATCAGCCCCTCTCACTGGGCCGACGAAGAAGAACTTGACATTTTCATGGGATTTAGATTGTGATGTTGCTTTCTAACATTTGAAGAGGGCTCTGACAACAACCCCAGTCTTGACTTTGCCCGATGGGAACAAAGTGTTTACGGTTTACAATGATGCATGTGGTACAGGGCTTGGTGCTGTTCTGATGCAAGAAGGAAAAGTAGTGTGTTATGGGGGTAGACAGTTGGGAGTTCATGAGAAGAACTACCCCACCCATGATTTAGAGTTAGCTGCCATAGTATTCGCGCTTAAGACATGACATCATTATTCTTGGAGAGAAGTTCGAATTATACACCGATCATAAGTCTCTCAAGTACTTGTTCTCGCAGAAGGATCGAAATTTAAGGCAACAGTGATGGATGGAGTTCCTAGCTTCTTATGATTTTGAAATCGCTTATACTCCTGGAAAGGGTAATGTGGTGGCCGATGCACTATGTAGGCAGAGGATGGCTTTAAGTCCTCTGTTTGTGAAGAGGAAGAGCTTGGAGTTCATATCAACTTTTGACTTTAGACCCTCCATCGATATTTTGCCTGATTTATTTGAATCGCTAGAGATACGACCAACTCTTATGGATCAGATAGGAGCTTCGCAGCAAGGTGACCCACATATTTTAGACATCATGGATAAGCTCAGAAAAGGGGAGGCTTCTAGTCACCTCAGCAGATATTCCATAGATGAAAAGGGGTGGTTGCGACGAGATGGAAGGCTTTGTGTTCCTCAAACTGGAAGCTTGATAAAGGCAGTCCTAGACGAAGCCCACCATTCTAAGATGACTATCCATCCAGGCAGTGATAAGATGTATAGAGACATGAAGAGGGTTTTCTTTTGGGTCGGGATGAAGAAAGATGTGGTAGAATTTGTTTCTCAATGTTTAGTTTGCTAGCAAGTTAAAGCTAAACAAAAGAAGCCCGGTGGTTTACTTCATCCTTTGGAGGATCCACAGTGGAAATGGGAGAGCGTCTCCATGGACTTCATAGATGGTTTTCCTAGATCAAAGAAAGGCAACACAAGTATTTGGGTTGTGGTGGATAGACTGACTAAAAGCGCTCATTTCATTCCAGTTAAGAGTAAGAGACAACATCATGGTTGGCAACAATTTATGTTCGTGAGATAGTCTGTCTTCATGGAGCACCTTCCAACATCGTAAGCGATTGTGACCCCATCTTTACCAGTGAATTTTGGAAGAGCTTGCAAGAAGCATTAGGTACACAGTTGTGTTTGAGAACCGCTTATCATCCTCAGACCGATAAACAGACGGAGAGGGTGAATAGAATTTTAGAGGATCTTTTAAGGCTGTGTATCCTAGACTTCGGAGGGACTTGGGAAGAGCACCTTCATTTAGTAGAGTTTGCCTATAACAACAGTTATCAAGCTAGCATCGACATGGCACCCTTCGAAGCATTGTACGGACGACCCTGTAGGTCACCAGCTTGTTAGTGGGAATCTACAGAAAGACTATTACTTGGACCTGACATGATTCGAGAAACGTCCCAGAAAATTAACCTTATTCGATGGCGAATGAAGACAACTCAAGATAGGCAAAAATCTTATGCAGACAAGAGAAGGACTGACATCGAATTCGAAGTAAGAGACTTAGTTTTATCAAAGTATCACCTCTTAAAAATGTGGTTCACTTCGGATCTGTAGGGAAGTTGGCACCCAGATTTGTGGGACCATTTCCCATAACTGAAAGGATCGGCCAAATGGCCTATAGAGTAAAGCTTCCAGAAAATCTATTCGGCGTTCACGATGTTTTACATGTTTCTCATCTGCGGAAGTGCTTGCATGACACCACGGAAGTTGTTGAGCCAAGTATATTAGAGGAGGTAGAAGTGGAATGAGAGGCGACAGTCAGACGAGTCCCTACCCGTATTCTTGGATCATAAGTTAAGAAGCTACGCAATAAAGAAATCAAGCTGATAAAGGTTCAATGGGGAGATAACCCAGAGGATGCAACTTGGGAGAAAAAAGACAAAATTCGTGCTTTGTACCCTTTCCTTTTCGAGGGTATGTTCTTAACTTCTTTTCCAAATTTTTATCTATGCTTGCTTCTGTCATTTGTGTATGTCTTATCAATAGTATTTTTGACCTTTAGATAGGAATCCTATGGGTGTAAACATGTGTTTGAGACATGTTATGTTTGGTGGATGCAAGTGGATGCAAGTGTTTACTAGTGGTTGCCTACGGATGCATATACACACACATTAGGCACTAGATCGGCTCAATATGTGTGTACATTTTTCTTTTCTTTTCTTTTAATGAATGAAAATGGATGGATTATCAAATGGATGTTGTGATATACACGTAAATGTGTATATTTTATCCGCTTATTTATCTTATTTTCCCTTTAAAATAATTGATACTTTGTATTTATAGCTGTATTTTCAGATTGTTGACAAGAAGCATGGTTTAGACCATTTGATGGATAAAGCATGAAGAATTTGCTTAAAAAGAGTGAAGTTTAAAATTGCTAAAGCTTGAAGAACGTTTGCAAATATAGTTCAGTTAGAAAGATTTGGCTAAATGAAGACTCAGATTGCATTCACATTAGCTCACTTGGAAGGCCTGTTACTTATGTTGCGTTCACACTAGCTTATTTGAAAGACCACTCACTCTAAAGCTGCGTTCACACTGGCTTAAGTGTTATTTGGGCTATTTCTTTAGTCCCACATTGTAGAATTTGCCTAATAGTCTTTGTCAATGCAACTATAAATAGATTGTATCTCCTTCATGTAAAAACACATTGGGTTTTATTCTGTAATTCTCTTCTTGGAATAAAATCATTCTTCTTCCTCTTTTCTATTTAGTTTTAGTTTTATTTATGTTCTTGTTATTTAATTTCTGTTTTTCTTCTTCTTTAGCTATGTCTAGCTAATCCCCTTTGATTAGGGGGTGATGACGCTGATAGTATGATTCAATATGAATCACATAGCCAAAAGATGAGGACTGTATACATGTAGATCTGGATCTGAATTAAGGGTTAGATCTGAACCTTCATATTTTGTGTCGTTTAAGAGCTATGCTCCTTCACAGGATATATTCGTGTTCGATCTAACGTTTATCAGATCTAGATCTAATTTTAGGGTTTTTAGAAATTAATTAGTGAATCTGTCCTGATAGTCTATGGTTGTAGAGCTGAGCTCCTGCATAGGCTATGCTTGTCGTTATTTACTTATTTGTTTCTACAAACCCAATTATCGTTGATTCATGTTTGTGACAGAAACATGTATTAGATCTGGTTAATCTTTTGGCTATTGATGATTATGAATCTGATCTATGTCATTATCCCCTAATTGCTTTCACTTAGTGTTAAAACTCTCTTTTATTTAATTCCTGCTATTTTCTTTGTTTTCCACCAATCAAAAGTTAGGGATAACTTGATTGGATTTATTAATTAAAATATTTTTGGTCCCAGAGTTCGACACCCTCTACAACAATCCTTGTTGTTTAGGAAAGCCGAACGAATTTTACAGTTGTTTACAATTGTCTAATTTGTTCGCAAACATGTTGCATTTGGACGAATGAGTGTACACACATATAGAACTTATATATTATAATAGGATTATTTGCATACATATTGGATTCATGACACTAACATACATTGCATTGAGGAGGTCGACTAAACCATTAGACCGCCTAATCTTCGCATTAGTATTGGGGAATATACTCACACCTTTGCATATGTTCATATAATCATTAGAAGTCTTTAAGAACAATGGATGTCTGTGATTGATGGTAGGATCTACATTTCTCTCAACGTAGAGATTTCAGAACAAAATCCTTTAAGTGAGGGGAATGTAACACCCCGTAATTTTAACAACACTAGAAGAGGATGAATTAAACAATAATTAATTTAATATTCAGAATTAAGGGAAACGAACTACGCCATTGCATCTGTGTCAAAATTCTAGTCAAGATAGACATTTGGTTTGCGTAAAACGGACACCGTATGAAGAAGTTATGAAGGTTTGAAGTTTGTGTACATGCGAGGTAGTTATATATATATATATATATATATATTTATATTTATCTATATATATATAGGGCCCAAAAAATCAGATTTCAGCTCAAAATTCGAAAAATCCATTGGCGGCAAAGTTCCTGCCCTATGGGTGTCGACACCAAAGCAGGGGTGTCGACCCCAAAGCAGGGGTGTCGACCTTATGGGGGGTCGACCCCCCTAGGGCTGAGGTGGCATTCGATTTTCTGTAGGCTGGCAACTACATATAGAGGTCCATTTCTCTTGTTCCCTTCATTGAGAACCCATGGGGGCCAAACTCTGCCGGTGACTGAAATGAACCAAATTATCTTCTACAACAATCAACTAAAGCAAACCAATTAGAGATTCAAGCGTAGATCTGCAACTCAATAAGCTTCTCTTCTAGTTCTCTCTTCTTAATTCAAACACTGTGAGTTCCAGGTTACTTTTAGATTTAAATGATTAAAAGTAAAACGTAATAATAATGTGATTTGGATCTGTCTAAAATCGTTAATCTATGTTATTCTTGGATCTCAAACTTGTGACGATCCCAAAATCCGAGGGGCGGTATTAAGGATAATCATTGGAATATAACACATTAATCATCATAGCAGAGTACAGATAATAGCAAAAACAATAAATAGAATAATTTTACATGGATATGACAGCGGAATCACAACATGTAACAACATCAGAATAGTACAGCATAGGATATGACTTAGTAAATAAAAAGAGAAGTGATCAGTCATCATCGCCAAAGGCGGAATACATACATGTAGTGAGACATAATAAGGGTATCGGTCTACATCGCCGAAGGCGGTACATATACATACGAGAATAAATACTGAAAGTAAAGCAGTCTGCATCGCCTGTGGCGGAATCATAATATAAGTACAATAATGGCGGAAAATGTCAAAGTCGTCTCTGTGAAGTCGGCCTCGCCATGAGCCAAAATGCACTCCATGCAACAGTGCAGAGCCAAAAACAACCTGTCACCTGTGAACTAGGCTGCCCGTGTGAAAATAAGGGCACCCGTGTTTGCAAAGTGAAACAATCAATGAGTCAGTCATGGGGACTGGTATGAGGAATCTATTTAAAAGTTTAAACAACAGTAATAAGAAAATCATAGGACCACGCCACTTTCGCGGAACGGGTTTACTCCAGTGATTGCTAGTGCATTTAAAACAAAGTAAATTCCTTTAAAACAACGCAATGCTTTTTAAAAGAATGAAGCCATTATAAGACTCAGGTCCCATCATACAATGCAATGCAAGCCGGAGGATAGAGTTTTACCTTATAATGTCCAAATATGCTTAATACGTGTAAAGCAAAATCATTTGATATTATTACTAGTGCATATATGTTTCAAAAGCGAATAGCATCATAAATATTAATCATAGACGGCATAACTACCATATACTATGTCGCCATACTAGTTCTACAATCGAGTCCGTTATTTCTTATTGTAAATTGGATTTCCGTCATGAGTCGAGGCAAGGGGCAAGCTCCTCTCCGCTTCGAGACACTCTAGCAAATGTCTCAGGACTACACACTCTGGGTAACCCTGGATGCTTCAGGGCCGGTCCTCTCTTACGTTTGAGGATTGGCAATTCCTGAACACACGTTTCCCGGTCCTTACAGACCTATAATCGTGGCGCCTCGCATTCCAACAACCACATAGGTGAAAAATAGATATATATGTCAGGGCTGGTAAGTCACTGACACCACCATAGCTAGAAAGAAACGTCGTGCACTCCCTGCAGTCCGTATCCCGTTTTTAACTCATACCGGGGTGTGAGGCTCGCGAATCCACGCTATACACAAAGCCAGGCCATGTAGACCATGCTTTGATCATCATCCACAAGACTTTGCTTTGCAACAGAAGCCTTGATCACAGCATCTTGGCATGCCACATAGGCAGTCCACTCCATACGATTGATTTCCATCGATATATAACCTCTGAGCTCGTATGTCTCAGAGAAGGGCGTTAAGCAAAAGAATAAATTCTTCGCCGCCAAACAAATATATATTTAACAGAGATCAATCGGTATAGAACAAAATCCAATGTCAGACACACAGTCCATTTACAAGTCCGTTCTGGGTCTGAACGAAACCGGAGGCGTCGAATTCCTCGTATATCTGTACAATCAACACATACGTTCAGACGGCTACTACTTCCGTTCCTTCATGGTAGCTACTCCGGTCAGGAACCTCAGCAACGCCCATCCAACCGATACGAAGATCGTCGGTCTTGAATCGTCTTTGCAGTTTCCAATTCGAATCGCTCGATAAATTATTTGAAATGAGGGTTAGCTCGGCCTTTTCAAACAATTCTCGTAATTAGAATTTAAATCGATTCTTTCCACGGTTATATTATTCGACATCCATATTTCAGTTCTTTAGTGTTATTTTCGTGTCAAGCACATACAACCATCAAATATCAAACAATTCAAGCCCAATTGGTCTATTTGCAATCTATGTTGCTAATAATATTTTATATCGATTTTTCGCCATTTTTATTTATTTAAAAATGGCCATATTTAATTAAACGACGTTTCAGGTCGTGCCGTGGCACTGGCGCTGTTTTTCCCTAAATTTGTTTTACACATATCGGAAAATCTAACCGTTGGATTTCTACAAAGTCTATATCAGTGGGAAGGTATTCCCAAAGCGAACCCAACGGTTCCAGTTTCGTGAAAATCCGACGGTCGGATCTTCCACACTAGTCGTTTGAAGTTACGGTTTCAAAATTCGAACTGCAGCGTCGTTATTCGATTTAATTTAATTATATTTATATTTATATATAAATATAAACGATTCTGGCGCTGTTTTTCTTCAGATTTGAATTAAACATTCCGGACAATCCAACCGTTGGATTTTTACAAGGTTGGTGCCGTTGGGAAGATATTTCCAAGGCGAACCCAGCGGTTGCGGTTTCGGGAAAATCCGATGGTCGGATTTCTCGTACTAATCGTTTCAAATTACGATTCCGAAACACGAACTGCACGGCTTCGATTCCCTTTAATTATAATTATATTTATATATATAAATATAGTTCATTCTATAATTCCAACTATAGTTCATTATATATTTTCAACTTCGTTTTCACTTCAAATATTTCACTAACGCCTTAATATTTCGAAAAATTTCGCCATAACCTCCTTTGTACGGGGAAGGGTTTGGAAATTTATTAGGCCGTGTTAGGTAGCCAATAAATCCTAAAAAGCATCCACATATTTATAGTGATATATTCTGGTGTTTACGGGGGAGCATGTATAGATAATCACTCCAGAGAATAAATTCTCGTCACCCCGTTTTCGTGTGGAAATAAATAGTCCATGTGCCGTATCTAATAACTAGAGAGACGTGATTATTGTCAACTCCAGACCCGTGTGGGGTTTTTATTAATCTGGCAATTTATCGTTATATTTTATATAGTCCATATCAGTCATCAGTTCAACCTGTAGTATAAAATCATCGCTATACAAGCCTCTTGCTCGTATGGTAAATCTTCCACCTCGCCACACAAGCTCCAATTGCTTATGTGGAATATGATGAAGTATGCCTATCGTCAAGAAGTATGCCATGTAGTGTAGTTCAAAATTAATTGTTACTATCCTATGGCGATGTTTATTATTTCACACAGAATAACCAGCACTCCGCATCCAATGGCATTCACAGGAGTTGATATAAAAATAAAATTGCGCAGCCAACTCATCAAGGTTTACCTATTTGTCGGGCACGCAAATAATTTCTTTACTCTATAGCTAATCCGTTTTTCCTGTTCAACACATGTATGTATATGCAGAACAAAGCCAATAATAATAATTCTAGCAAACTATTATTTATTTCAACACGTGTGTATTTTTATCAAAGCGTATACATGATAAAAGAAATATTTTTATCATCAAAATTATTTATTCAACACGTGAATGTTTTTAACACTTCATATTCACAATAAAAATGTAGTTTTTATTGTCTATTCATTTTATTTTAAAATGCGATAACATTCAACACATGAATTTCAATTCGACGAACGAATTTCAATTCAACACATGAATATTCTATATAGTTTGTATATATATAAAAATGTGATTTTTATCGCTAAAGCTATTTGTTTAAATTCAAATAATATTCAACATATGAATTTCAACTCAACGAATGAATTGCAACTCAACACATGAATATTCGCTATAGTTTGTATATATATAAAAATGTGATTTTTATCACTAAAGCTATTTGTTTAAATTCAAATAATATTCAACACATGAATTTCAACTCAACGAATGAATTGCAACTCAACACATGAATATTCGCCATTGTTTGTATATATATAAAATTGTGATTTTTATCGCTAAAGCTATTTGTTTAAATTCAAATAATATTCAACACATGAATTTCAACTCAACGAATGAATTGCAACTCAATACATGAATATTCGCTATAGTTTGTATATATATAAAAATGTGATTTTTATTGCTAAAGCTATTTGTTTAAATTCAAATAATATTCAACACATGAATTTCAACTCAACGAATGAATTGCAACTCAATACATGAATATTCGCTATAGTTTGTATATATATAAAAATGTGATTTTTATTGCTAAAGCTATTTGTTTAAATTCAAATAACATTCAACACATGAATTTCAACACAATGAATGAATTGCAACTCAATACATGAATATTCTCTATAGTTTGTATATATATAAAAATGTGATTTTTATCGCTAAAGCTATTTGTTTAAATTCAAATAATATTCAACACATGAATTTCAACACAACGAATGAGTTTCAACTCAACACATGAATATTTGTTTCAGCGTATGTAATTTATTTCAACGAATGAAAATTATTCTAACACATGTATATTTCAGAAAATTTCGGCAGCATAACGGCTGGGTAGTTAAAACCGGGACCGTCCCTAGTACGGCTCCTTGCTCTACCTTAAAACCTCGTGGTTTTTGACAATGGGGATCATGCCTCTAGTTCGCACGCAGGCGGCATGTTTTATTTTCAATTCCACAATCCTACTCTAATTTGTTTCAACCACAAGAGGGTATTTTTCAACCACAAAGGTATTTTTCAACCACAATATCAACCACAAACAATTATTTCCAACCATCGTCATACCATATAATATCACGTCAATCACAAGCAATAAATATCGTCCATGGTCTGTGGACGAGGGGAGTATATATATATATTATATTATAATTCACTTGCATTTCATCACAATTCAAAGCATATATGTTTCATTCAACGCTTGTATAATTTATACATCGCTAATATAACTTATACTACACATGTACATGAGGTATACAATGCGTATATAATTTACACTTCGCTTATATAATTTATACAACGCGATTCCATTCACACAATTTAGTTTAGATTCCTCACATTGGTTTTTGCAGTGCTAAAAATCCTAGGAAGATCAGAAAAATCCGCGGCTTCTTCTAGAATGTAGAGAGCCTCCTTGCGGTCACGGTGTCTCCTGTTTCATCGAATTTTGTTAATGAACGAAAAAGATATTATTTTTTAAAGTTTTGCAATGCTTTATAGTGTTATTTTCATTTCAGAATAATAAAGGTCGTACCTTTATTTTTGATTCAAAACTAGGTTAGCAAAATTCGTGAAATCCGTCGATCGTTGCTTCGATCAGGTAGTGCCACGCTCTCGGGCTTGGAGAGACGCGCCTGCGCCTAGGAGCAGCGTCAGCTCGGTGGTCGGAGGGAGAAGGTGCGGCGTCAGAAAGGCGGCGACTTTGTGGTCGTGGTTCATGCGATACAGGCGATGGTGGCGGGTGAGGTTTTGTCGGATGTGAAGAGGGGAGGAAGGGCTGTCGAACGGTGGTGGTGGCGCGGCCTGTAGGTGGCGGTGGTGACGGGAAAGTCGAGGGGAAGTTTCGAGCTTCCTGGATCGTCGATATCGCCTAGGGCGGCTAGGGTTTCGTAGGTTTTTTTTTAAAGAAAAAATCCTATTGGTCGAGACTTTATAGGAAATTTTAAATAGTGTTTTTGCAAACGAACTCGAAATCAAACCCAAAGACTGTCGCTCCTAGCTAAATACCCCCATTCCGGACACAATGGGATATGTTTCGTTGGCCAATTCGACTGTTACAGTCAGTTATTTTTCAAATTAAAATATAAAACATTCAATATTTAATTTGAACGTACATTTCAATTTGCCAGGGCCACAAATTGAATCAAAAAATTCCAGAAAAATAAATCTAGCTTTGTTTTGACGATACGGTCCTAACAAAACCAGTTTAGTCGAATTCTGAGCTCGTTTGAAAAACGGCCATTTTTAGGTCGACCCATTTTAACAGAAATTGACCAATCACATTTTCTTTTGCCCCGCTCACATACTAGCTTCAAAAATTATGAAATTTGAAACCTAGCAATAGTTTGACATCCCGGACCCAACAAAAGTGGTTTCGTCGAATTCCGAGGTCGTATGCAAAATATCAATTTTCAAGGACTATATATGCTATATAGCGACCTTTCTGAAAATTCATTTGGCCATAACTTTTGATTCCCGCTATGAAACTTCGATTTTTCAGATTCGTTAGAAAGGTATTGATAAACAGATTTAAATATTTTTAGTTTCGCTAAAATCCGTTATATTTTCCACCCGGTACAGTCAGGCAAAGTTTGTATTCAAAATTTCAAACTGCCTTACTATACCCAATTTTTATTTTATTGAAATATGCTATTTCAATTATTCAAATTCTTTGGTATTAACCAAATTTAAAAATTTTAAATTGGTTCACATTTTCCGGGTTATTACAATCTCCCCCACTCAAAACTTTTCGTCCTCGAAAAGGAAATAACAGCTAAGTAGGAAACAAAATGTAAATGCAAAGTATTGTAAAGGTACCTTGCACCGGAGTTAGTCAGAGATGTCCACTCTGCATTTGGGGTAAGCTTGTTTAATGCTTTCTTCAGTCTCCCAAGTACAGTCTCTAGGATCACTACTCCACTGCACTTTGACTAAATGAATCTTTTTGCTCCTTAGCTCTCTAGTTTCTTTGCCAACTATCTTTAATGGCTCTCTTCTAAGCGCTAATTCTGGAGTTATGTCTATATCCTGTTGCGTTGCTTCTTCCACAACAAGATCTGGATCATGAACATGTTTTCTGAGTTGAGACACGTGGAACACATCATGTACACCAGGCAACCAATCAGGTAATGAAACCCTATATGCAAGAGTTCCAATCCGTTCTAGTATAGGAAAAGGACCAATAAATCTCGGTGCCAACTTCCTAGTCTTGCCAAATCTGATTACTCCCCGCATTGGAGAAACTCTTAAATAAACATAATCGCCAACGGCAAATGATAAATCTCTTCTTCTCACATCAGCATAACTTTTCTGTCGGCTCTGTGCGGTTTTCAATCGCTTCTTTATGAAATCTACTTTATCCGATGCTTCTCGAATCATATCGGGCCCTAACACAAGTCTGTTGACAGGTTCTACCCAACATGCGGGAGATCTGCACGGTCTGCCGTATAATGCTTTAAATGGAGACATTCCCAAACTTGCTTGATAGCTATTGTTATAAGAGAATTCGGCTAAATGTAAGTGATCTTCCCATGAGCCTACGAAATCAATAACGCAAGCCCGCAGTAAATCTTCTAGAATTCTATTCACCCGCTCAGTTTGGCCGTCTGTCTGAGGGTGATAAGCGGTGCTTAAATTCAATTTGGATCCCAATTCTGTCTGGAATGCTTCCCAGAATTTGCTAGTAAATAGGGGGTCTCTATCACTGACTATATTGAGCGGCACTCCATGTAGTTTAACTATTTCTTTGAAGTAAATCTGTGCTAAACTTTGAGCCGATCTGTTGGATCGGACAGGTATGAAATGGGCAGTCTTCGTGAAGCGATCTACGATTACCCATATACTGTCGTTTCCTTTCCTAGTTCGAGGCAAGCCATCAATGAAATCCATCGAAATTTGCTCCCACTTCCATCCTGGAATTTCTAAGGGTTGTAATAGTCCAGCTAATTTCTGCTGATCGCTCTTAACTAGTTGACAAGTGGGGCATCTGCTAACATATAATGAAATATCACTTTTCATTGACCTCCACCAGAATGTGCGTTTGATATCGTTATACATCTTGCTCACACCGGGATGGATACTTAATTTGGACTTGTGGCATTCATCAAGTATTTCTCTTCGGAGCTCAGGAAGGTTTGGGATGAAAATTCTGCCCTTTAATCTAAGAACTCCTTTGTCATCGAGTCGGAAGCTTGTGGATTCACCTCCCTTGACTCTCTGACTGACTCTTTGAATAAATTCATCGTCTTTCTGTAGGGTCGAGATCCTGTCAATTAATGAAGACGTGATGACAAAACTGGCGATGATTTCATTCTTTCTGCTGAGTGCATCTGCTACAACATTGGCTTTCCCCGGAGTGTATAGAATTTCAAAATCGTATGCTGCAAGGAATTCAAACCAATGTTGTTGTCTCAAATTTAGATCCTTCTGAGTGAATAGATATTTCAAGGATTGATGGTCGGTAAATAGTTCGAACTTCTCGCCCAATAAATAATGCCTCTAGATTCTCAAAGCAAACACGATAGCTAATAACTCAAGATCATGAGTTGCATAGTTTCTTTCATGCGGCTTCAGCTGACGGCTGGCATAAGCGACCACTTGGCCTTTTTGCATTAGTACTGCGCCTAGCCCTCTAATAGAAGCGTCTGTCCATACCGTCAAGTCTTGGTTGCCTTCTATAATTGTCAATACTGGAGCAGTTGTCAACTTCAGTTTCAGCTCCTGGAAAGCTTCTTCACATTCGGGAGTCCATTTGAATTTCTCATGCTTCTTTGTAAGCTTTGTCAATGCCTCAGATATCTTTGAAAAATCCTGAACGAATTTCCGATAGTAACTAGCCAATCCAAGGAAACTTCGAACTTTTTTGGGGGTAGTAGGTTGTTTCCAGTTCCGAATCGCTGTAATTTTGCTTGGATCTACAGCAATCCCTTCTTTTGATACGACATGGCCTAGGAACTTAACTTCATCCTGCCAGAAGACACACTTAGAAAATTTAGCTTTCAAGACATTTCTCCTTAGAATTTTCAACACTTGTTCTAAATGTTTGGCATGTTCGCCTTCCGACTTGGAGTAGATTAAAATGTCATCAATGAAGACTAGAACAAATTTATTCAATACACCATGGAACACTCTGTTCATAAGATCGACGAAGTATGCCGGAGTGTTACACAATCCGAACGGCATTACTAACCATTCGTAGAATAAATCAGGACCCCTGAAGGCTGTCAAAGGAATACAGTCTTCTGCTATACGTAATTGGTGGAAACCAGTAGCTAGGTCCATTCTAGAAAATACTATTGCTCCATTTAATTGATCTAACAGATCATCTATCCGAGGCATGGGATATTTGTTCTTCAGTGTCTGTTTATTGAGGTCTCGGTAATCAACACAAAGTCTTAGAGTACCGTCTGACTTCGGGACAAATACTACTGCTGCTCCCCAAGCTGAAAAGCTCGGTCTTATCAGACCTTTCCAAAGCAATTCTCGGGTTTGACTACCTAACTCTTCTTTTTCTTTCGGGGCCATTCTTCTAATTGGATGTACTACTGGTCGGGCGTTAGGAATTAGATCTATTCTAAATTCAATTTCTCTTTGCGGCGTTAAGTTTTCTACTTCTTCAAACACATCCGCATAGTTTTTAACGACCGGTATCTTTTCTAATGAAGGGGGAGTAACTTCTAAAGAAGACCAAAATTCTGTTCTATTAATTTCTGAACCGTGGCATGGTATATATATAGGTCCAAGCTTCGTTTCGACTTTAACGATTCTCTCGGCACGTCTAACTTCGGCCTTATATTTTGTCAACCAATCAAGCGCCAGTATAATATCAAATTCGGAAAGATCCATGACAATCGAATCAAAAGAGAACTTGTAGCAAGAATAAGAGACAGGCACCCCACAATACGAACTGAGACTAACCGAACCTCCTATCGGGTTTTGAACTTTAATTGGTACTTTAAACCTTCTTTGTTTCAATTTTAACTTGTGAACAATGTTACCAGAAATGAAGCTACGTGATGCACCAGTATCAAAAACTACAGAAACAAGAATATTTTTAATGGTAAGGGTACCTCCCAAGATGTCGGGTTTACCTGATCCATCGGTGGTAGCTGGCGGGGCCTCCCCGTCATACACATGAGCCACTTGTGCATTCTGCTTCAGAGGACAGTTCTTGCTATAGTGCCTCTTCTTATGGAAGTTGTAGCATTCGGCTGAGTCTGGATTTGCCTTTGGTTTCCTCGGAGCTTTGCACATGTTAGAAAAATGACCTGGCTTCCCGCAGTTGTAGCAATTTCCTTTGGGGATCTTTCCAGGTTTCTGAGTAGCGGCCGCTGTAATGCTAGACTCTGGCTGGTCTGCTGAAGCCTTGTGCTTATTTCCAGCTTGGCTTTTGGCGCGGTCTTGGCTGGCGTGCCTTTCATCCATATCTTCATAATTGCAAGCCATTTCTACTAATTCTGAGAAGGAGAGTTTGATGTTGCTCATGGCTCTGTCATGGTACTTGCGCTTTAGCCCAAATATAAATCTCTTGTTATTTGTTTTGTTAGTCATAATAAGCTGTGGAGCATAGCGCGACAACTGGGTGAATTTATTGAGGTAATCCTGGATAGAGAGATCTCCCTGTTGGAGATTAGCAAACTGCTCTCGCATTCTCTCTAAGGCCTGTTCAGGTACAAACTTCTCGTTGAACATGGTTTTGAATTTCTCCCAGGTCCTGACAGTACCTGCTGCATCCTCTGAGGTGATGGCATCCCACCACAGCTCTGCTTCCTCCTGTATGAGCCAAATACCTAGTCGTGCTTTGTTGTTGGTTCCCAAACCCATGCCTTCAAAGATCTTTTCACAGGTCTTTAACCAAGCTATAGCCTCTGTCACTATACCAGTGCCAGAAAAGGGTTTTCCCCCAAGGTTCCTATACCTCTTCGCTACTCTGTCTAGCTCAAAGTCCTCGGGTGCTGGTGGCTGAACAATAGGGCCTCCCTCAACTACGGGGATATTCCCCCGTCCTCCTGCTACTCCTGCTCGGCCTCCACGGCCTCCTCTAGCTGCTGCTGCTCGTGTAGCCATCAAAGAGAGTACTGTATAAGCAAGAAAAGAGTCAAGCTCACAGATTTGATAATTTTCATATATGATAAAGCAGGGGAACATAAGGAAAGGAAATGATGTACTGATCACATTGTTTTGCTATTCTGCTTAACTCATTCTAGGACATTGCTAATCCTATCTCTAATGGGCTACTCGCCTTAGAACACTACTGATTCTATTCTGACGAGGTGTTTAATGTGTTAGATCCCAGAGCTAAGGTTAAACAAAGCTCTGATACCAACTGTGACGATCCCAAAATCCGAGGGGCGGTATTAAGGATAATCATTGGAATATAACACATTAATCATCATAGCAGAGTACAGATAATAGCAAAAACAATAAATAGAATAATTTTACATGGATATGACAGCGGAATCACAACATGTAACAACCTCAGAATAGCACAGCGTAGGATATGACTTAGTAAATAAAAAGAGAAGTGATCCGTCATCATCGCCAGAGGCGGAATACATACATGCAGTGAGACATAATAAGGGTATCAGTCTACATCGCCAAAGGCGGTACATATACATACGAGAATAAATACTGAAAGTAAAGTAGTCTGCATCGCCTGTGGCGGAATCATAATATAAGTACAATAACGGTGGAAAATGTCAAAGTCGTCTCTGTGAAGTCGTCCTCGCCATGAGCCAAAATGCACTCCATGCAACAGTGCAGAGCCAAAAACAACCTGTCACCTGTGAACTAGGCTGCCCGTGTGAAAATAAGGGCACTCGCGTTTGCAAAGTGAAACAAACAACGAGTCAGTCATGGGGACTGGTATGAGAAATCTATTTAACAGTTTAAACAACAGTTATAAGCAAATCATAGGACCACGCCACTTTCGCGGAACGGGTTTACTCCAGTGATTGCTAGTGCATTTAAAACAAAGTAAATTCCTTTAAAACAACGCAATGCTTTTTAAAAGAATGAAGCCATTATAAGACTCAGGTCCCATCATATAATGCAACGCAAGACGGAGGATAGAGTTTTACCTTATAATGGCCAAATATGCTTAATATGTGTAAAGCAAAATCATTTGATATTATTACTAGTGCATATATGTTTCAAAAGCGAATAGCATCATAAATATCAATCATAGACGGCATAGCTACCATATACTATGTCGCCATACTAGTTCTACAATCGAGTCCGTTATTTCGTATTGGAAATTGGATTTCCGTCATGAGTCGAGGCAAGGGGCAAGCTCCTCTCCGCTTCGAGACACTCTAGCAAATGTCTCAGGACTACACACTCTGGGTAACCCTGGATGCTTCAGGGCGGGTCCTCTCTTACGTTTGAGGATTGGCAATTCCTGAACACACGTTTCCCGGTCCTTACAGACCTATAATCGTGGCGCCTCGCATTCCAACAACCACATAGGTGAAAAATAGATATATATGTCAGGGCTGGTAAGTCACTGACACCACCATAGCTAGAAAGAAACGTCGTGCACTCCCTGTAGTCCGTATCCCGTTTTTAACTCATACCGGGGTGTGAGGCTCGCGAATCCACGCTATACACAAAGCCAGGCCACGTAGACCGTGCTTTGATCATCATCCACAAGACTTTTCTTTGCAACAGAAACCTTGATCATAGCATCTTGGCATGCCACATAGGCAGTCCACTCCATACGATTGATTTCCATCGATATATAACCTCTGAGGTCGTATGTCTCAGAGAAGGGCGTTAAGCAAAAGAATAAATTCTCCGCCGCCAAACAGATATATATTTAACAGAGATCAATCAGTATAGAACAAAATCCAATGTCAGACACACAGTCAATTTACAAGTCCGTTCTGGGTCTGAATGAAACCGGAGGCGTCAAATTCCTCGTATATCCGTACAATCAACACATACGTTCAGACGGCTACTACTTCCGTTCCTTCACGGTAGCTACTCCGGTCAGGAACCTCAGCAGCGCCCATCCAACCGATACGAAGATCGTCGGTCTTGAATCGTCTTTGCAGTTTCCAATTCGAATCGCTCGATAAATTATTTGAAATGAGGGTTAGCTCGGCCTTTTCAAACAATTCTCGTAATTAGAATTTAAATTGATTCTTTCCACGGTTATATTATTCGACATCCATATTTCAGTTCTTTAGTGTTATTTTCGTGTCAAGCACATACAACCATAAAATATCAAACAATTCAAGCCCAATTGGTCTATTTGCAATCTATGTTGCTAATAATATTTTATAACGATTTTTCGCCATTTTTATTTATTTAAAAATGGCCATATTTAATTAAACGACGTTTCAGGTCGTGCCGTGGCACTGGCGCTGTTTTTCCCCAAATTTGTTTTACACATATCGGAAAATCTAACCGTTGGATTTTTACAAAGTCTATATCAGTGGGAATGTATTCCCAAAGCGAACACAACGGTTCCAGTTTCATGAAAATCCGACGGTTGGATCTTCCACACTAGTCGTTTGAAGTTACGGTTTCAAAATTCGAACTGCAGCGTCGTTATTCAATTTAATTTAATTATATTTATATTTATATATAAATATAAACGATTCAGGCGCTGTTTTTCTTCAGATTTGAATTAAACATTCCGGACAATCCAACCGTTGGATTTTTACAAGGTTGGTGCCGTTGGGAAGATATTTCCAAGGCGAACCCAGCGGTTGCGGTTTCGGGAAAATCCGATGGTCGGATTTCTCGTACTAATCGTTTCAAATTACGATTCCGAAACACGAACTGCACGGCTTCGATTCCCTTTAATTATATATATATATATATATATAAATATAGTTCATTCTATAATTCCAACTATAGTTCATTATATATTTTCAACTTCGTTTTCACTTCAAATATTTCACTAACGCCTTAATATTTCGAAAAATTTCGCCATAACCTCCTTTGTACGGGGAAGGGTTTGGAAATTTATTGGGTCGTGTTAGGTACCCAATAAATCCTAAAAAGCATCCACATATTTATAGTGATATATTCTGGTGTTTACGGGGGAGCATGTATAGATAATCACTCCAGAGAATAAATTCTCGTCACCCCGTTTTCGTGTGGAAATAAATAGTCCATGTGCCGTATCTAATAACTAGAGAGACGTGATTATTGTCAACTCCAGACCCGTGTGGGGTTTTTATTAATCTGGCAATTTATCGTTATATTTTATATAGTCCATATCAGTCATCAGTTCAACCTGTAGTATAAAATCATCGCCATACAAGCCTCTTGCTCGTATGGTAAATCTTCCACCTCGTCACACAAGCTCCAATTGCTTATGTGGAATATGATGAAGTATGCCTATCGTCAAGAAGTATGCCATGTAGTGTAGTTCAAAATTAATTGTTACTATCCTATGGCGATGTTTATTATTTCACACAGAATAACCAGCACTCCGCATCCAATGGCATTCACAGGAGTTGATATAAAAATAAAATTGCGCAGCCAACTCATCAAGGTTTACCTATTTGTCGGGCACGCAAATAATTTCTTTACTCTACAGCTAATCCGTTTTTCCTGTTCAACACATGTATGTATATGCAGAACAAAGCCAATAATAATAATTCTAGCAAACTATTATTTATTTCAACACGTGTGTATTTTTATCAAAGCGTATACATGATAAAAGAAATATTTTTATCATCAAAATTATTTATTCAACACGTGAATGTTTTTAACACTTCATATTCACAATAAAAATGTAGTTTTTATTGTCTATTCATTTTATTTTAAAATGCGATAACATTCAACACATGAATTTCAATTCGACGAACGAATTTCAATTCAACACATGAATATTCTATATAGTTTGTATATATATAAAAATGTGATTTTTATCGCTAAAGCTATTTGTTTAAATTCAAATAATATTCAACATATGAATTTCAACTCAACGAATGAATTGCAACTCAACACATGAATATTCGCTATAGTTTGTATATATATAAAAATGTGATTTTTATCGCTAAAGCTATTTGTTTAAATTCAAATAATATTCAACACATGAATTTCAACTCAACGAATGAATTGCAACTCAACACATGAATATTCGCTATAGTTTGTATATATATAAAAATGTGATTTTTATCGCTAAAGCTATTTGTTTAAATTCAAATAATATTCAACACATGAATTTCAACTCAACGAATGAATTGCAACTCAATACATGAATATTCGCTATAGTTTGTATATATATACAAATGTGATTTTTATCGCTAAAGCTATTTGTTTAAATTCAGATAATATTCAACACATGAATTTCAACTCAACGAATGAATTGCAACTCAATACATGAATATTCGCTATAGTTTGTATGTATATAAAAATGTGATTTTTATCGCTAAAGCTATTTGTTTAAATTCAAATAATATTCAACACATGAATTTCAGCTCAACGAATGAATTGCAACTCAATACATGAATATTCGCTATAGTTTGTATATATATAAAAATGTGATTTTTATCGCTAAAGCTATTTGTTTAAATTCAAATAATATTCAACACATGAATTTCAACTCAACGAATGAGTTTCAACTCAACACATGAATATTTGTTTCAGCATATGTAATTTATTTCAACGAATGAAAATTATTCTAACACATGTATATTTCAGAAAATTTCGGCAGCATAACGGCAGGGTAGTTAAAACCGGGACCGTCCCTAGTACGGCTCCTCGCTCTACCTTAAAACCTCACGGTTTTTGACAATGGGGATCATGCATCTAGTTCGCATGCAGGCGGCATGTTTTATTTTCAATTCCACAATCCTACTCTAATTTTTTTCAACCACAAGAGGGTATTTTTCAACCACAAAGGTATTTTTCAACAACAATATCAACCACAAACAATTATTTCCAACCATCGTCATACCATATAATATCACGTCAATCACAAGCAATAAATATCGTCCATGGTCTGTGGACAAGGGGAGTATATATATATATATATATATTATAATTCACTTGCATTTCATCACAATTCAAAGCATATATGTTTCATTCAACGCTTGTATAATTTATACATTGCTAATATAACTTATACTACACATGTACATGAGGTATACAATGCGTATATAATTTACACTTCGCTTATATAATTTATACAACGCGATTCCATTCACACAATTTAGTTTAGATTCCTCACATTGGTTTTTGCAGTGCTAAAAATCCTAGGAAGATCAGAAAAATCCGCGGCTTCTTCTAGAATGTAGAGAGCCTCCTTGCGGTCACGGTGTCTCCTGTTTCATCGAATTTTGTTAACAAACGAAAAAGATATTATTTTTAAAAGTTTTGCAATGCTTTATAGTGTTATTTTCATTTCAGAATAATAAAGGTCGTACCTTTATTTTTGATTCAAAACTAGGTTAGCAAAATTCGTGAAATCCGTCGATCGTTGCTTCGATCAGGTAGTGCCACGCTCTCGGGCTTGGAGAGACGCGCCTGCACCCAGGAGAAGGGTCAGCTCGGTGGTCGGAGGGAGGCGGTGCGGCGTACGAAAGGCGGCGACTTTGTGGGGGTGGTTCAGGCGATACAGGCGATGGTGGCGGGTGAGGTTTGGTCGGATGTGAAGAGGGGAGGAAGGGCTGTCGAACGGCGGTGGTGGCGCGGCCTGTAGGTGGCGGTGGGAAAGTCGAGGGGAAGTTTCGAGCTTCCTGGATCGTCGATATCGCCTGGGGAGGCTAGGGTCTCGTAGGTTTTTTTTAAAGAAAAAAATCGTATTGGTCGAGACTTTATAGGAAATTTTAAATAGTGTTTTTGCAAACGAACTCGAAATCAAACCCAACGACTGTCGCCCCTAGCTAAATACCCCCATTACGGACACAATGGGATATGTTTCGTTGGCCAATTCGACTGTTACAGTCAGTTATTTTTCAAATTAAAATATAAAACATTCAATATTTAATTTGAATGTACATTTCAATTTGCCAGGGCCACAAACTGAATCAAAAAATTCCAGAAAAATAAATCTAGCTTTATTTTGACGATACGGTCCTAACAAAACCAGTTTAGTCGAATTCTGAGCTCGTTTGAAAAACGGCCATTTTTAGGTCGACCCGTTTTAACAGAAATTGACCAATCACATTTTCTTTTGCCCCGCTCACATGCTAGCTTCAAAAATTATGAAATTTGAAACCTAGCAATAGTTTGACATCCCGGACCCAACAAAAGTGGTTTCGTAGAATTCTGAGGTCGTATGAAAAATATCAATTTTCAAGGGCTATATATGCTATATAGCGACCTTTCTGAAAATTCATTTGGCCATAACTTTTGATTCCCGCTATGAAACTACGATTTTTCAGATTCGTTAGAGAGGTATTCATAAACAGATTTAAATATTTTCAGTTTCGCTAAAATCCGTTATATTTTCCACCCGGTACAGTCAGACAAAGTTTGTATTCAAAATTTCAAACTGCCTTACTATACCCAATTTTTATTTTATTGAAATATGCTATTTCAATTATTCAAATTCTTTGGTATTAACCAAATTTAAAAATTTTAAATTGGTTCAAATTTTCCGGGTTATTACAAAACTTTAATATTCTAGATCTATTTTTATGGATCTAATTCACTTGTGGATAGTTTATGTAACATCTGGGATTTTTGATCGTTCAAATTGACAATGATCCTCAATTGTCAACTTAAACAAATCGAAAATACGGATAGTTATTGGGATTTATATAAGAAAAAGAATAGAAGAAGAAAAACAACACAGAATCTCATAGCGGAAGGACAAAATATAATAATTAAATAACAGTTGATGAAGCTGTTAAAACATACATTTGACTTTATTTTAGAACAATTATCAGAGTTAACTATAATAAACATACCAATATTTGCAGCGGGATGATAATAATAATACGTCTATTGAGCACCATCTTCATCTTAATAATAGTGTCTCTAAGGCAAGGTAATCTTCGCTAATTGCAACTTCGACTGACCCGAGTGTATTGCATAAAAAGAAACACAAAAAACACTCGGATCAGAACTAAATCATTCACATATTAGTCAAATTAAAATACGAAATAACATGAGTGTTATGGGTGCAGTAAACTAAAGAAGTATTATGGAAAATTCGCAAATGATTTTGGAGAAATGAAGCTATCATAAGCTCGTCCCACATCACACAATGCAAGCGCACACCAAATGGGCGAGTTTTGTCTTATGATAACCAAACATGCTTGCATACGTGAAAATATTCCTTTAATACTATTATTAGTGCATAGTGTTGAAAACCATTTCGCAAATAAATATATTAATCTTAGCAATCATAGTGACTATGCATACATACATAGTTTAGAAACAAAATCAAAGGCTCGTATTGGTTGTTGGGTTCCAATATGATGGTTCCTGACATGAAAGATCAATCCAGAACTAGGTGCAACCACACGGTCCATGGTTTTCATCTAGGCTCGGACACCAAACACTAGGTAAATCACCAGTTAACATCCAGACACGGTGTAACAACCCGTAAAATCTGGGCCAGTTTAAAATTTTATTTTGGCAATTATAGCGAGTTTTGATTATTTAAAATGAATTATTTTAAATAATATCGACGAGAAATTTATTTTGAATAGAATTCGAACGTATATAGTATACGCGTCGTCGTTAGAATATAAATAATTATATATAATTATTTATATAGAATTGAAAATGGCGCGACAACCCTCCCCCAAGTCAACCTCCGGCGCCGCTTCCTCCCACTAGCCGCAACCCCCGATCGAACCCCCCTCTCCTCCGCAGTCCCCTTTCCCCCTCGAAATAGCCGACGCAACCCCTTCATCCCCCCCCCCCCCCCCCGCGCCACCGCACTGGAAGCCGCTCCACCCCTCCTCCTCCCTCTTCGTACAATAACAGTAAGTTTTTTTCTTAATTTCGTTTTTATTTTAATTCTTTAAAGCATTTAAAAACTGATTTGTATTCATTTTAAAACTGATTTTTTATTCATTTTAAAACTGATTTTTATTCATTTTAAAAACTGATTTGTATTCATTTTAAAACTGATTTAAGGAAAATATAAAATCAAAATTTTAAAAGTAATTTGAAACTGATTTTTGAAAGGTGAAAACTTTTAATTTAAAAAGGTGAAAACTTTTAATTTAAAAAGGTGAAAACTTTTAATTTAAAAAGGTGAAGACTTTAATTTAAAATGGTGAAAACTTTTAATTTAAAAAGGTGAAGACTTTAATTTAAAATGGTGAAAACTTTATTTTTATAAAGGCGAAATCAATATTTTTGAAATGAGATTATTGTCTATATATTAGCGGAATAAAAATTCGATTTTTATATATTGAACTTTGAAATAAAAATTCGATTTTTATATATTGAACTTTGAAATAAAAATTCGATTTTTATATATTGAACTTTGAAATAAAAATTCGATTTTTATATATTGAACTTTGAAATAAAAATTCGATTTTTATATATTGAACTTTGAAATAAAAATTCGATTTTTATATATTGAACTTTGAAGTAAAAATTCGATTTTTATATATTGAACTTTGAAATAAAAATTCGATTTTTATATATTGAACTTTGAAATAAAAATTCGATTTTTATATATTGAACTTTGAAATAAAAATTCGATTTTTATATATTGAACTTTGAAATAAAAATTCGATTTTTATATATTGAACTTTGAAATAAAAATTCGTTTTTATATATATAGTGGCCTTGGGCAACGAAGGTGACAAAAAGGCGAAACGACGAAGACTTCTGCAAAAGAAGAGTCGAGATGGTTGGATAGCTAAAAGTGAGAATTTCTCACCTTTCTATTTTATTTCTAGTTATATATATATACTAGGATGCAGACGGTGCTTAGTAGCACCCGACACAATCGTCCACAGACCATGGACTTGTTTGTTTGACTGTTTGGTGATTGATTGCGATATTGGTTTGAATGTGGTTTGTGGTGTGAAAAATCGAATCGATAAATTGGTTAGGATTAGACGTGCGCCGTTATAAGGCGAAGGAGTAAGGCTAGGTTAGATCCTTACTTCAAAGTTTGTGGTTTGCATAACGAATTGATTTGATTGATGTGTGAATGGCGTGGGCCTTCACTAGACCGGGGATAAGGCTAGGCCTTGTCCCGTTTCTAGTATCGTGCCGTTATGCCGCCGAAATTTTCTAAAATAAGTTAGAAAAAAAAAAATAAAAATAGCATTTTATTTAACGAATGAACTGAATAGAAATTCATATGTTAAAATAAAATGTGTTATCGTTAAAAATATAATTTTTAACGTGAATGTGAATAAATAAATATTCATTTACAAACCAGACGGTTTGTTTATGTACACCTATTTGAATGACGTTGATTGGGTCGATAAATTTTTCACATCGCCTAACTGCACAAATAAAATATGTGTTTGATTGTTTGAAACCCCACACGGGTGTTAGGATGAAATTTGAAGTTCACTCATCCTGATTGATTAAATATGTCGATCGATTGATTGACAAGCTGCTATAAGCGTTAAATGTCTATATTTGATGCTTATACAGTGTAGTGCACTTTGGTTGATGGTTGATTATTCATCGTTGTTGATATATACATGTGTTGTAGAAAATCCATATAATTAACATTATATGGTAATTGATTGGGCCTCATTCCAGTTTCAAAAAAAAAAAAAAAAGAAATATTTGAAATAGAAATATTTGAAATAGAAATATTTGAAATAGAATATTTGAAAATAGAAATATGTGAAGCCGTGAGGATTAGATTGACGCCATTTTGACGTGAACGATATTTATATCGATTTTATTCATTTTAAAATGAATATTGAAAAGTGATTTCGAAATCGAATATTTTGAAATGAATTGAAATCAAATATTTTGAAATGAATTGAATAAAACGATTTCGAAATGAATTGAAAATAAAACGATTTCGAAATGAATTGCATTGAAAACGATTTCGAAATGAATTGAATTGAAAACGATTTCGAAAAGAATTGAATTGAAAACGAATTGAAATGGATTCAAATTGAATTGAAATTTGAATTGAATAGAAATGAATTTTGAAACGAATTTATAAAGAAGAATTCAATTTTGATTTGAATTGAAAAGGAGGTTGAAATTGCTTTTGAAACGAATTTAAAACTATTTATATAATTCGTTTTAAATAGAAATCGACGAAGTATATATTATATATATTATATATATAATATAATGGCCTGAATAGAACGCGCCGCGCCGCGGCAGTTCGTGAATTTCGACCATTTATTTCAAACGGACATTGCGGGAGATCCGACCGTCGGATTCTCCTAAAACCGGAACCGTTGGGTTCGTATCGAAAAGAGCTTTCTAATGAATGTTAGAAATTTGAAATCTAACGGTTGGATTTGGAGATACGTCCAAATCAAATTCGAAAAAGGTCGCTGTAAGTGCAGTTCGATGGCCGTTGTTGGAAATCGACTGTACGGGCCTTGATAAAATTATTAAAAATAGTAATAATTTGTGTAAAATCATAAGAAATGATTTGTGAAAGTTTGGGATGAAAAACTCCATATTTGAAAAGATAAAAATAGATTTTTATCGAAATGAACTAGTTTTGAACTAGAATTATAATTCTATTTATTTTTAAATAAATAAATTGAATTTGAAAAGGGTTTTGAAAATAACCAAAATTTCCAATGATTGCATTGGAGTGGATTTGAATCGAAATTGTCTTCGGAATATTTCGATGTTGGAATTCGTGATTATACAGGTGTGGTTATGGAAATTTGAAAGATATATATTTATATCGTTATTTCCAATACGACATTTGTTAGTCGTAGAATTCGATATTGAATATAAGCCGATATATTTTCTATTCAGAGCCTTGTATTGAATATCGAATGTGATTTGGGTTTGTCGTGAATGGTGTCTTCACTAACACTGTTCTTGAACCCAGTTGAGAAAAGATTAAATCTTTTTATTTAGATTTAATGAAGTGTACCAATTAAATAATATTTAATTGGAATTGAATCGATGTAGATTTTTGGGTTTATCGTGAACAGTGTTTTAAATAACACTTGTTCTTTAACCCGATAATTAATGAATGTGATTTGGGTTTGTCGTGAATGGTGTCTTCACTAACACTGTTCTTGAACCCAGTTGAGAAATGATTAAATCTTTTTATTTAGATTTAATGAAGTGTACCAATTAAATAATATTTAATTGGAATTGAATGAATATTGATTTTTGGGTTTATCGTGAACAGTGTTTTAAATAACACTTGTTCTTTAACCCGATAATTAATGAATGTGATTTGGGTTTGTCGTGAATGGTGTCTTCACTAACACTGTTCTTGAACCCAGTTGAGAAAAGATTAAATCTTTTGATTTAGATTTGATGAAGTGTACCAATTAAATAATATTTAATTGGAATTGAATGAATATTGATTTTTGGGTTTATCGTGAACAGTGTTTTAAATAACACTTGTTCTTTAACCCGATAATTAATGGGATGTGACTTTGGGTTTATCGTGAACCGTGTTTTAAATGACACTGATTCTTTAACCCAGTCACAGATTAAAACTAAGTGGAGTTTTAATGAATCTTTAATTAGATTGAAAAGAATCGAGAATGGAGTATCACCAGTTTTGCTCCAGGCGATAGTTAAATCTTTAATTAGATTTGAATGTGAAATTTAGAAACTAACTGTCGGTTAGCCAAGCAGAATGGTTTTCTGGATATTGATCTGATGTTGGTTTCGGCCTTCGGGGTTAATATTTGGGAAATTATTCTCTTGATTAATTTACGGTTAGTGACTAATGAATTGGAATGAGGCGTATGTTGTGTTTGTGTAACACTTTTATAATATATACGCGAGTTATTCGGAAAGACCGGGTTTATCCCATTCTGAATAACTGATACGACGATAAGTCGAAGATGAAGACGATGGTCGAAGACCGGAGGTCTTCACGTCGTTTTGGGTAATTACTGATGATCTTGATTGGGCTGTACACCCAAGAAGATGGAAACAGTTAGTGATCGTCCAGACGTACTTGGAGATCGATGGATATGCGGGGTACTAGGTGCCTCCGGTTTCGTTCAGACCCAGGACGGACTTGTAAATGGACTGTGTGTCTGACATCGGATTTCATTCTGTGTGACTGATATCGGTTGCATAGGATGGTTTGCCTGTGTGGCATGCTAAGATGCAAATGATCAAGGCTTCTGTTGAAAAGCAAAGTCTTGTGGTGATGATCAAAGCACGGCCTTTGTGGCGTAGCTTTGTGTAACGTTTACCTCGCGTGTTTCACACCAGGTATGAACCAAAAACGGGAGACGGACCTCAGGGAGGACTTGCGTTTCTTTCTAGCTAAAAGTGGCGTCAGTGGTTTTACACGCCCTGACGAGTTTGACTTATGTGGTTGTTGCTGTTGCGAGGCGCCTCGGATTGATCGGTCGTTCTCGAACCGATGGAGTCATTCGTTGGCTCGTTTGCGCCCCAAAGGGCGGGGAGACGTATTGTTCAGGCATAATAATCCACATCGGTGGACCGGCCCTGACGATCCAGGGGGCAGTTGCGGCTGTTCCTGAGACATGGTAGGCTAGATTGTCTCGAATCGGTAGAGGACGATCCCTGGCCTCGGTTCATAGACGGAAATCCAATTTCCAAATACGTGACTTTGCGGTTTTATTTGTAAACCTATATATGGCGACATGATATATGGTACCCATGCCGCCTATGATTGATACTTATGATTTGAAGTTGTTTTATACAATATGCACTTATTATAGTATCAAATGATTTGTTTTAAACGTATCAAGCATTCTTTGGCTGTTATAAGGGAAAACCCTATCCCCCGGCTTGCGTTGCATTGTGTGATAGGACCTGGGTCTTATAACAGCTTCATTTTTCTTTATTTAGCATTGCGCTGTTTGTTTTATGCACTGGTATTCTTGGGAGGAAACCCGTTCCGTGTTATACGGCGTGGTCCCTTGATTTACCTAATGATTTAGAATAAAGATTAATAACTGTTTTAGTTCTCACACCAGTCACATGACTGACCTGGAGTTTATTGTTTTAACCTAAACTCTGGGTGCCCCTATTTTTGACACGGGCAGCTAGTAGTTTTGGTTTTGCAGATTTATATTCACAGGATCCTGGTTTACAGCTGGAACGATATCCGGAAAGCTTTGTATCCGTATATCTCTTCTAGTTGTGTATTGTATTATTTTTCCGCTGCTATGTAACTTATTGTTAATCTCTGATATTTCTGTGTAATATTTATTCATTTATACTCTGTATATTCTTGTAATCTGATGCATTGTTGTAATATACGATGAGATGTTCTTATGTATGCGTTATGTTGTGGCTTGTTCTCGAACTATCCGACGCTTTCCCTTACGGGGAAGTTGCGGGTCTTTACACGTGGTATCAGAGCTTTGGTTTACAAAGCTCAGAGAACAAGACACATTAGAACCATACGAAAGAATTCATCAGATGTTGGATTGGTAATATCCAATGGGGATGACTCGTTAGAGATAGGATCAGTAGTATCCTAGAACGAGTGTGAAGAGTATATTTTTCAAATGAAAACAAATTTTGTTTTGAAAATTTAAATCAATTATTCGTATCTGATTATCTATTTATATTGAATTTGGACAGTCCAGTATATATATAGTCTTTGCGTATGCGTCTGATCCACGTGTATTTGAAGTTTTAATATACTGGATAGATATAGAGCCACACTCTAGTCGCCCGGAGACGATTCTGATGATAGTCTAGACATCATCAGAATTGGTATTCGAGTTTCGAAGGTGTGATTTTCTATATATTTCCATTAGACTGGTGTGAGAACCAAAACTTATATAGCTAGATTTATTTGTTGTGATTTGGCATCAAAAATCTGATTTTTGACTATGTATCAAAGTTATGAATTTGAAACTCTAATTCACTAATTGATTGATGTTTGGGTTGTTTGTTTAATTTTTTGATAATTTTGAACCGTTTAGCCTAATTATATCAAATATTGAACGATATTGAAAATTGGTCGCATCTGCTTGCATATACATATATATCTTTGAACAGGTCATAGCAAGGAGGCTAGAGCAGAGAATAAAATTTGTTTGCCCGACAAATAGGTACATGTTTACTACATAATTTCCTGTTTTGTTTGGGTGATGATGATTTTGTGAGCCTATTGGCTAGCCGCTTGGCTTTTTCTTTTTCTTTTTGAGATCTGAAGGACCGGGGAAGCTATTTGAAATTCCCCGATGCTCCCGGTGCAGGGGAGGTTATGGCGAAATTTTTCAAAAATTTAGGGTGTTAGCCAAATTTTTGAAATTTTGAAAATTCTCAGAAACTAAAGAGTTAGAGAATGGAGGCCGAATCGAGCGTAGAGCTGATTAATCAATCCACTTTCGACTTTGTTCCTTTTCGGGGACGAAAAGTTTTAAGTGGGGGAGATTGTAACAACCCGTAAAATCTGGGCCAGTTTAAAATTTTATTTTGGCAATTATAGCGAGTTTTGATTATTTAAAATGAATTATTTTAAATAATATCGACGAGAAATTTATTTTGAATAGAATTCGAACGTATATAGTATACGCGTCGTCGTTAGAATATAAATAATTATATATAATTATTTATATAGAATTGAAAATGGCGCGACAACCCTCCCCCAAGTCAACCTCCGGCGCCGCTTCCTCCCACTAGCCGCAACCCCCGATCGAACCCCCCTCTCCTCCGCAGTCCCCTTTCCCCCTCGAAATAGCCGACGCAACCCCTTCATCCCCCCCCCCCCCCCGCGCCACCGCACTGGAAGCCGCTCCACCCCTCCTCCTCCCTCTTCGTACAATAACAGTAAGTTTTTTTCTTAATTTCGTTTTTATTTTAATTCTTTAAAGCATTTAAAAACTGATTTGTATTCATTTTAAAACTGATTTTTTATTCATTTTAAAACTGATTTTTATTCATTTTAAAAACTGATTTGTATTCATTTTAAAACTGATTTAAGGAAAATATAAAATCAAAATTTTAAAAGTAATTTGAAACTGATTTTTGAAAGGTGAAAACTTTTAATTTAAAAAGGTGAAAACTTTTAATTTAAAAAGGTGAAAACTTTTAATTTAAAAAGGTGAAGACTTTAATTTAAAATGGTGAAAACTTTTAATTTAAAAAGGTGAAGACTTTAATTTAAAATGGTGAAAACTTTATTTTTATAAAGGCGAAATCAATATTTTTGAAATGAGATTATTGTCTATATATTAGCGGAATAAAAATTCGATTTTTATATATTGAACTTTGAAATAAAAATTCGATTTTTATATATTGAACTTTGAAATAAAAATTCGATTTTTATATATTGAACTTTGAAATAAAAATTCGATTTTTATATATTGAACTTTGAAATAAAAATTCGATTTTTATATATTGAACTTTGAAATAAAAATTCGATTTTTATATATTGAACTTTGAAGTAAAAATTCGATTTTTATATATTGAACTTTGAAATAAAAATTCGATTTTTATATATTGAACTTTGAAATAAAAATTCGATTTTTATATATTGAACTTTGAAATAAAAATTCGATTTTTATATATTGAACTTTGAAATAAAAATTCGATTTTTATATATTGAACTTTGAAATAAAAATTCGTTTTTATATATATAGTGGCCTTGGGCAACGAAGGTGACAAAAAGGCGAAACGACGAAGACTTCTGCAAAAGAAGAGTCGAGATGGTTGGATAGCTAAAAGTGAGAATTTCTCACCTTTCTATTTTATTTCTAGTTATATATATATACTAGGATGCAGACGGTGCTTAGTAGCACCCGACACAATCGTCCACAGACCATGGACTTGTTTGTTTGACTGTTTGGTGATTGATTGCGATATTGGTTTGAATGTGGTTTGTGGTGTGAAAAATCGAATCGATAAATTGGTTAGGATTAGACGTGCGCCGTTATAAGGCGAAGGAGTAAGGCTAGGTTAGATCCTTACTTCAAAGTTTGTGGTTTGCATAACGAATTGATTTGATTGATGTGTGAATGGCGTGGGCCTTCACTAGACCGGGGATAAGGCTAGGCCTTGTCCCGTTTCTAGTATCGTGCCGTTATGCCGCCGAAATTTTCTAAAATAAGTTAGAAAAAAAAAAATAAAAATAGCATTTTATTTAACGAATGAACTGAATAGAAATTCATATGTTAAAATAAAATGTGTTATCGTTAAAAATATAATTTTTAACGTGAATGTGAATAAATAAATATTCATTTACAAACCAGACGGTTTGTTTATGTACACCTATTTGAATGACGTTGATTGGGTCGATAAATTTTTCACATCGCCTAACTGCACAAATAAAATATGTGTTTGATTGTTTGAAACCCCACACGGGTGTTAGGATGAAATTTGAAGTTCACTCATCCTGATTGATTAAATATGTCGATCGATTGATTGACAAGCTGCTATAAGCGTTAAATGTCTATATTTGATGCTTATACAGTGTAGTGCACTTTGGTTGATGGTTGATTATTCATCGTTGTTGATATATACATGTGTTGTAGAAAATCCATATAATTAACATTATATGGTAATTGATTGGGCCTCATTCCAGTTTCAAAAAAAAAAAAAAAGAAATATTTGAAATAGAAATATTTGAAATAGAAATATTTGAAATAGAATATTTGAAAATAGAAATATGTGAAGCCGTGAGGATTAGATTGACGCCATTTTGACGTGAACGATATTTATATCGATTTTATTCATTTTAAAATGAATATTGAAAAGTGATTTCGAAATCGAATATTTTGAAATGAATTGAAATCAAATATTTTGAAATGAATTGAATAAAACGATTTCGAAATGAATTGAAAATAAAACGATTTCGAAATGAATTGCATTGAAAACGATTTCGAAATGAATTGAATTGAAAACGATTTCGAAAAGAATTGAATTGAAAACGAATTGAAATGGATTCAAATTGAATTGAAATTTGAATTGAATAGAAATGAATTTTGAAACGAATTTATAAAGAAGAATTCAATTTTGATTTGAATTGAAAAGGAGGTTGAAATTGCTTTTGAAACGAATTTAAAACTATTTATATAATTCGTTTTAAATAGAAATCGACGAAGTATATATTATATATATTATATATATAATATAATGGCCTGAATAGAACGCGCCGCGCCGCGGCAGTTCGTGAATTTCGACCATTTATTTCAAACGGACATTGCGGGAGATCCGACCGTCGGATTCTCCTAAAACCGGAACCGTTGGGTTCGTATCGAAAAGAGCTTTCTAATGAATGTTAGAAATTTGAAATCTAACGGTTGGATTTGGAGATACGTCCAAATCAAATTCGAAAAAGGTCGCTGTAAGTGCAGTTCGATGGCCGTTGTTGGAAATCGACTGTACGGGCCTTGATAAAATTATTAAAAATAGTAATAATTTGTGTAAAATCATAAGAAATGATTTGTGAAAGTTTGGGATGAAAAACTCCATATTTGAAAAGATAAAAATAGATTTTTATCGAAATGAACTAGTTTTGAACTAGAATTATAATTCTATTTATTTTTAAATAAATAAATTGAATTTGAAAAGGGTTTTGAAAATAACCAAAATTTCCAATGATTGCATTGGAGTGGATTTGAATCGAAATTGTCTTCGGAATATTTCGATGTTGGAATTCGTGATTATACAGGTGTGGTTATGGAAATTTGAAAGATATATATTTATATCGTTATTTCCAATACGACATTTGTTAGTCGTAGAATTCGATATTGAATATAAGCCGATATATTTTCTATTCAGAGCCTTGTATTGAATATCGAATGTGATTTGGGTTTGTCGTGAATGGTGTCTTCACTAACACTGTTCTTGAACCCAGTTGAGAAAAGATTAAATCTTTTTATTTAGATTTAATGAAGTGTACCAATTAAATAATATTTAATTGGAATTGAATCGATGTAGATTTTTGGGTTTATCGTGAACAGTGTTTTAAATAACACTTGTTCTTTAACCCGATAATTAATGAATGTGATTTGGGTTTGTCGTGAATGGTGTCTTCACTAACACTGTTCTTGAACCCAGTTGAGAAATGATTAAATCTTTTTATTTAGATTTAATGAAGTGTACCAATTAAATAATATTTAATTGGAATTGAATGAATATTGATTTTTGGGTTTATCGTGAACAGTGTTTTAAATAACACTTGTTCTTTAACCCGATAATTAATGAATGTGATTTGGGTTTGTCGTGAATGGTGTCTTCACTAACACTGTTCTTGAACCCAGTTGAGAAAAGATTAAATCTTTTGATTTAGATTTGATGAAGTGTACCAATTAAATAATATTTAATTGGAATTGAATGAATATTGATTTTTGGGTTTATCGTGAACAGTGTTTTAAATAACACTTGTTCTTTAACCCGATAATTAATGGGATGTGACTTTGGGTTTATCGTGAACCGTGTTTTAAATGACACTGATTCTTTAACCCAGTCACAGATTAAAACTAAGTGGAGTTTTAATGAATCTTTAATTAGATTGAAAAGAATCGAGAATGGAGTATCACCAGTTTTGCTCCAGGCGATAGTTAAATCTTTAATTAGATTTGAATGTGAAATTTAGAAACTAACTGTCGGTTAGCCAAGCAGAATGGTTTTCTGGATATTGATCTGATGTTGGTTTCGGCCTTCGGGGTTAATATTTGGGAAATTATTCTCTTGATTAATTTACGGTTAGTGACTAATGAATTGGAATGAGGCGTATGTTGTGTTTGTGTAACACTTTTATAATATATACGCGAGTTATTCGGAAAGACCGGGTTTATCCCATTCTGAATAACTGATACGACGATAAGTCGAAGATGAAGACGATGGTCGAAGACCGGAGGTCTTCACGTCGTTTTGGGTAATTACTGATGATCTTGATTGGGCTGTACACCCAAGAAGATGGAAACAGTTAGTGATCGTCCAGACGTACTTGGAGATCGATGGATATGCGGGGTACTAGGTGCCTCCGGTTTCGTTCAGACCCAGGACGGACTTGTAAATGGACTGTGTGTCTGACATCGGATTTCATTCTGTGTGACTGATATCGGTTGCATAGGATGGTTTGCCTGTGTGGCATGCTAAGATGCAAATGATCAAGGCTTCTGTTGAAAAGCAAAGTCTTGTGGTGATGATCAAAGCACGGCCTTTGTGGCGTAGCTTTGTGTAACGTTTACCTCGCGTGTTTCACACCAGGTATGAACCAAAAACGGGAGACGGACCTCAGGGAGGACTTGCGTTTCTTTCTAGCTAAAAGTGGCGTCAGTGGTTTTACACGCCCTGACGAGTTTGACTTATGTGGTTGTTGCTGTTGCGAGGCGCCTCGGATTGATCGGTCGTTCTCGAACCGATGGAGTCATTCGTTGGCTCGTTTGCGCCCCAAAGGGCGGGGAGACGTATTGTTCAGGCATAATAATCCACATCGGTGGACCGGCCCTGACGATCCAGGGGGCAGTTGCGGCTGTTCCTGAGACATGGTAGGCTAGATTGTCTCGAATCGGTAGAGGACGATCCCTGGCCTCGGTTCATAGACGGAAATCCAATTTCCAAATACGTGACTTTGCGGTTTTATTTGTAAACCTATATATGGCGACATGATATATGGTACCCATGCCGCCTATGATTGATACTTATGATTTGAAGTTGTTTTATACAATATGCACTTATTATAGTATCAAATGATTTGTTTTAAACGTATCAAGCATTCTTTGGCTGTTATAAGGGAAAACCCTATCCCCCGGCTTGCGTTGCATTGTGTGATAGGACCTGGGTCTTATAACAGCTTCATTTTTCTTTATTTAGCATTGCGCTGTTTGTTTTATGCACTGGTATTCTTGGGAGGAAACCCGTTCCGTGTTATACGGCGTGGTCCCTTGATTTACCTAATGATTTAGAATAAAGATTAATAACTGTTTTAGTTCTCACACCAGTCACATGACTGACCTGGAGTTTATTGTTTTAACCTAAACTCTGGGTGCCCCTATTTTTGACACGGGCAGCTAGTAGTTTTGGTTTTGCAGATTTATATTCACAGGATCCTGGTTTACAGCTGGAACGATATCCGGAAAGCTTTGTATCCGTATATCTCTTCTAGTTGTGTATTGTATTATTTTTCCGCTGCTATGTAACTTATTGTTAATCTCTGATATTTCTGTGTAATATTTATTCATTTATACTCTGTATATTCTTGTAATCTGATGCATTGTTGTAATATACGATGAGATGTTCTTATGTATGCGTTATGTTGTGGCTTGTTCTCGAACTATCCGACGCTTTCCCTTACGGGGAAGTTGCGGGTCTTTACACACGGACACCGAACATACCCTTTTTTCCGCAAGTTTCAATGTAGATCTACCGTCGAAGATTTCAAGTTTCAATAAAATGTATACAACCTAACCACCAGTTTACCATCAATCCGGGTTGTGAGGTTCGTCGAAGTTACGGTATACCTAATGCTATCATCACTAGCTCATTTCATAACTTGAGTATGCCACATTGTCAATTCACAACATGTCACTGATTTCCATCAATACATAAACTCTAAGAACGTAAAACTTAGAGACGAAAATAATTTTATTTGCCACAATCCGATATATATTAACAGGAATAAGTGATACGCAGTCAATTACAATGTCAGACACACAATCCATACAAGTTCATCCTAGGTCTGAACGGAACAAAATCCGAAAATCCTCAAATATATTTAGATCTTAAGCCACTTATAACCAAGTACTGAGTGATCAACCCAATCGAGACATCATCCGTCAATCCAAATAAATCTAAAGATTCTCGGTCTTCATTCGCCATTTCGACGTCTCCAATTTTCTTTATAACATCGTATTATTACTTGGAATGGGTTTCGAACATATATTCGATCCCGGTCTTTCCAAATAATAAGCAGAATTTTAAAACAATAGTCATGCCTCTAAATTTTCATAACAATATCAAGATTATTTAAACATCAATTTTTTTTATTCAAAGGGGAATATATTTTATTTCAAATTTCAACTTGAATCAACGGTTTAAATCGAGGACAATTCCAATTTGGGAAGAATTTACAAATATTTGAATAACCTGAAAAATAGATAATTATGAATAAAACCATTTATGAAAATGTATATATATTAAAATAATTAGAGTATGATAAAATAATTTAAATTACTATATATACATATATTTAAATGTTTTACCAAAATAAGTTTCTTTTTAATAATAAATAATATAACATAATTTATTTCGGAAACTATAGTATATATATATATAAAATTAACTAATTTTAAAACATAATTGTTTTTCTGTCCCATTTCCAAATTCACAATATATTTTGGAATAATTGTTTTAACAAATTCAATGAACATTTTGGTGTCGATATCAGTGCAGTAGCCAATTTCAATTCAAACATCCATCAAAACCATTTGATCCAAATGATAAATGTTATCTTGTTTCTCTAGTTACCAAAGGTCGGTAATTTTTTACTAGAAATTTAATTTAAATAAAATAACTACTTATCGAGTTCAATTTTCACATCAACTCACTTGCATGTCAATTTTAAGCAACCAATCAACAATCAATTACAACCATACAACCCAAACTTATTTCATAATTTAATTCAATAAATACGAGAATGATTCAGTTAATTGTGAGCGAGAAATTCTGTAATAACCCAGAAATCTGAGCCAATTTAAAATTTTTATTTTGGCAATTTTAGCGAATTTTAATTATTTAAAATGAATTATTTTAAATAATATCGACGAGAAATTTATTTTGAATATAATTCGAACATATATATTTATATAGATCGTCATTAGAATATAAATATTTATTTATATTTATAAAAGGAATAGAAAATGGCGCGGTAGTTCGATAATTCGAATTCAAATTTCAATTGAACAAACCGAGTGCAAAATAAACCGGATTTTAGTGAAACCAAAAATAATAGAATCTAATTGAGAATATCTTTCCAACGAATCTAAAAAATCGAAATTTCATAGCGGGAATCAAGAGATATGTCCAGTTGAAATTTCAGAATAGTCGCTATGGAATTTCGGCCCTTAAAAATGGCCATTTTGCAAACGACCTCGGATTTCGACGAAACAACTTTTGTTGGATCCACGATGTCAAATGATTGCAAGGTTTCAACTTTCGTAATTTTTCGAATCAATATGTTAGCGTGGCAAAGGAAAACGCGTTTGACCAGTTTCAGTTGATTTTGATCGACTGGAAATTGGCCATTTTTCAAACGGTCTCAGAATTCGATGAAATTAGTTTTGTTAGGACCGTATCGTCAATACGAAGCCAGAAAATATTTTTCGGGAATTTTTCGAGTTAGTATGTGGCCCCAGTAAATTGAAATGTGAGTTCAAATTCAATATATAGAGATATATGTTGATTTTGATGAAAACTGATCGAAACGATCGAATCAGCCTACGATATATATCCCATTGTGTTCGGAATGGGGGTGATTAGCAATGGACAACAGGCGGTGGGCTCAAAAAGGAGTTCGAATTTTTAAAGTAACTTTTAGAGGATAAAATAAATAAAATAAATTAAAAATAAAATCCCTTAAAACCCCCCTCTCTTTCCCATTTACGGTCAACGCCCCCCTTTCAAAAGAAACCCGATCCCTGAACGCCCGTCGCCCCCTCCAGTTTTGCGCCGCCACCCTCCCTGCTGCTCCCCGTCGTCGTTCAACCTCCACAGGCGCACCCTCCTCTTCCCCTTCTCCTCCACGCGCGAGCATCGAGCCCTTTCCCCCGATTCGAGCACCACCAAACCTCCTCAGCCCAAAATAACAGCCGCCACCCCCTAGGGCGCCGCGCCAGCCTCCTCTGGGTCCGCCGAGACGCTCTCCGACCTGCTGCGCGCCCACAGCCTCTCCCCCAACCCTCCTTCATCCGACAACAGTGAGTTTGCTCATATTTTTGTTTTCTTCTTATTTATTTTCAGTTTTTTTTATATAACATTAGCATGATAAAAACAGAATTTTTATATACATAGTTTTGTAATAAAAATATACGATTTTTATTTAATAAAAATATGATTTTTCGTTAATGAAAATATGATTTTATAGCTAACGAAAAATGGGGTTTTTAGCAATACGAAAAGAGTTGATTTATAAATAAGAAGAATTCGATTTTTAAAGAAGGAAAAAATTTGACTTTTAAAGAAGGAAAAATATAATCTTTTACATATATGAAGAAGCGATAAAAATTCGATTTTTAAATATTCATTAACGAAGTGAAAATTCGATTTTTATGCATTCATATAGCGAAGGAAAATAGAATTTTTATAATATATGCAATGAAATAAAAATATGATTTTTATTTATTGAATGAAGCAATAAAAATATAATTTTTATTATGAACAGCGTGAAAAGAACTGCATTGGAATTTCAAACAAATCCAGATGTTCAGCAGTTCAAAAGCAAAGCACGGCAGAGTGGAACCCTCGGTGAGAACTTTTCACTTTAATTTTGTTTTCTAGTTAATAATATATACTAGGATGCAGACGGTGTTTAGTAGCACCCGACACCCGTCGTCCACAGACCATGGACGGCTTGTATGCTTGTTTGTTTGATTTTGATGTGTAGTTGATTGTGTGATGTGATGTGAAATGAAATAAAATATTTTATAGTGGAAAATATTTTATAGTTAAAAATAGAATTTTTAACGTGTATTTAAAATAAATATTTATAAACAAATCAGAGATTTGTTTATATACACTGATTTGATTGATATTGATTGGGACGATAAATTTTACACATCGCCCAACTGCACAAATAAAATCTGTGTTTGATTGTTTGAAACCCCACACGGGTATTGGGACGATATATGACATACACTAATCCCAATAATTAGTTGTATGTCGATCGATTGATTGACAGGCTGTTATAAGCGTTAAATATTTATATTTGATGCTTATATAGTGTAGAACGCACTCTGGATGATGGTTGATTATTTATCGTTGTGATTTTATACACGTGTTGTAGAAAATCCATATAATTAACATTATATGGTAATTGATTGGGCCTCATTCCAGTTTTGAAATGAAATATTTGAAAAAGAAATATTTGAAATAGAATATTTGAAAATAGAAACATATGAAGCCGTGTTGATTAGATTGACGCCAATTTGACGTGAACGATATTTATATCGATTTTATTCAATTTTCAATGTATGTTGAAAGTGTTTTCGAAATTTGAATTATATTGAAAGTGATTTCAAAATTTGAATTATATTGAAAATAATCGAAATTCGAATTAAATTGAAAAGAATTGAATTCAAATTGAAATTGAATAGAATTGAATTCGAATTAAATTGAAAAGAATTGAATTCAAATTGAAATTGAATAGAATTGAATTTGAAATAAATTGAAATAAATTGAAATCGATTTGAAATGAATTTAAAACGAATTTATATTGGAATATTCAATTTTGATTGGAAATTGAATATGAAGTTGAAACCGTTTTGAAAATGAATTTAAAACGATTTATAAAGCACGTTTTGAATTGAAATCGACGAAGTATATTATATATATTATATATATAATATAATGGCCTGAATAGAACGCGCCGCGCCGCGACAGTTCGTGAATTTCGACCATTGACTTCGAATGGATATTGCGGGAGATCCGACCGTCGGATTCTCCTAAAACCAGAACCGTTGGGTTCGTATCGAAAAGAGTTTTCTAACGAATATTAAAAATTTGAAATCTAATTGTTGGATTTGGAATTATTTCCAAATCAAATTTAGAAAAGGTCAGTGTAAGTGCAGTTCGATGGCCGTTGATGGAAATCGATTGTACGGGCCTTAATAAAATTATTAAAAATAGAAATAATTTGTGTAAAATCATAAGAAATGATTTGTGAGGAATTGGGATGAAAAACTCCATATTTGAAAAGATAAAAATAGATTTTTATCGAAATGAACTAGTTTTGAACTAGAATTATAATTCTATTTATTTTTAAAATAAATAGATTGAATTTGAAATGATTTTAAAAATAACCAGAAGTTCCAAGAATTGAATTGGAATGGATTTGAATCGAAATTGTCTTTGGAATATTTCGATGTTGGATTTCGTGATGATACAGATATTGTTATGAGAATTTGAAAGATATATTAATATCGTTATTTCCAGTACGATATTTGTTGGTCGTTGAATTTGATATTGAATATAAGCGGATATATTTTCTATTCTGAGCCTTGTATTTAATATCGAATGTGATTTGGGCTTGTCGTGAATGGTGTCTTCATTAACACTGTTCTTAAGCCCAGTAGAGAAAAAGATTGAATCTTTTTATTTAGATTTAATGAAGTGTACCAATTAAATAATATTTAATTGGAATTGGATTGGTATTGATTTTTGGGTTTATTGTGAATAGTGTTTTAAATAACACTTGTTCTTTAACCCGATAATTAATAGAATGTGATTTTGGGTTTATCGTGAACCGTGTTTTAAATGACACTAATTCTTTAACCCAGTTAAAGATTAAAACTAAGTGGAGTTTTAATGAATCTTTAATTAGATTGAAAAGATCGAGAATGGAGTATCACTAGTTTTACTCCAGGCGATAGTTAAATCTTTAATTAGATTTGAACGTGAGATGGTAATTGAATTTACCGATAACACCGTGGTGTTAGATATGAAGTATTACCAGTTTTACTTCATGGGATGAATAGGTTGGGATTGGGAAATAAAATAAATGATTACTTCGGTGTGGTTCGCTAATCCCGACTAGTTTGAATTGATATTCAAAGAAGATTAAAGAATAAATTTAAAAGAATTTATCTTTGATAAAATTAATGGGAACTTTTCCCAAAGTATAAGAATATTCTAAATTGGAATGAGGTGTATGTTGTGTTGGTGTAACACTTGTTTATTATATACGCGAGTTATTCAGAAAGACCGGGTTTATCCCATTCTGAATAACTGATTCGACGTGGTGTCGAAGATGAAGACGGTGGTTGAAGACAGGAGGTCTTCACGTCGTTTGGGTGATTACTGATGATCTTGATTGGGCCGTACACCCAAGAGTAGAGAATCAGTTAGTGATCGTCCATACGTACTTGGAGATCGATGGATATGCGGGGTACTAGGTGCCTCCGGTTTCGTTCAGACGCAGAACGAACTTGTAAATGGACTGTGTGTCTGACATTAGATTTTATTCTGTGTGGTTGATTTCTATTAAATATATATCTGTTTGGCGGCGGAGAATTTATTCTCTTGCTTAACGCCCTTCTCTGAGACGTACGAGCTCAGAGGTTATATATTGATGGATATCAAACGCATGGAGTGAATTGCCTGTGTGGCATGCCTAAGTGGCAATATGATCAAGGCTTCTTTTGAAAAGCAAAGTCTTGTCGTCGATGATCAAAGCACGGCCTGTGTGGCATAGCTTTGTGTAACGTTGATTCGCGAGCCTCACACCCCGGTTGTGAACCAAAAACGGGAGAAAGATCCAGGGAGGGCATGCGTTTCCTTTTAGCTAGAAGTGGCGTCAGTGGTTTTACACGCCCTGACGAGTTTGACTTATGTGGTTGTTGCTGTTGCGAGGCGCCTCGGATATATCGGTCGATCCTGGACCGATGGAGTCATTGGACTCATTGACACCCCAAAGGGTGGGGAAACGCAGTGTTCAGGCATTTTAATCCACATCGGTGGACCGGGCCTGTGGCTCCTAAGGGTCACTCGAGCTCTGATCCTGAGACACGGGCTAGAGCGTCTCGAATCGGTAGAGGACTATCTTTTGCCTCGGTTCATAGATGGAAACCCAATTTCCAAATACGTGACTTTGCGATTTTGATTGTGTAACCTATATATGGCGACATAGTGGTATGGGGCATTCATGCCGCCTATGATTGATACTTATGATTTGAAATTGATTTCTTCACTTATAGCAATAATAAAAGATTTGTTTTAACGTATCAAGCATTCTTTGGTTATTATAAGGTAAAACCCTATCCTCTGGTTTGTGTTGCATTGTGTGATGACACCTGGGTCTTATAATAGCTTCATTTTTCATTATTTAGCATTGCACTGTTGTTTTATGCACTAGTATTCTTGGGAGGAAACCCGTTCCGTGTTGTACGGCGTGGTCCCTTGATTTACCTAACTTTAAAATAAAGATTAATAACTGTTTAGTTCTCACACTAGTCCCGTGACTGACCTGGAGTTTATTGTTTTAACCTAAACTCTGGGTGCCCTTATTTTGACACGGGTAGCTAGTAGTTTTGGTTTTGCAGATTTATATTCACAAGATCCTGGTTTACAGCTGGAACGATATCCGGAAAGCTTTGTATCCGTATATCTCCTTCAGTTGCATTTTGTATTATTTTCCGTTGCTTTATAATTTATTGTAAACTCTGATATTTTCTGTGTAATATTTATTCATACTCTGTATATTCTTGTAATCTGATGGAATTGTTGTAATATGCAATGAAAAGTTCTTCTGTCTGCATTCTAATTTGTCGTGTTCTCAAAACAATCAGGTGTTTCGAACGGTCTTGACCGGTTTAGCGACTGATTCGGATCAAGCGGAATTCCCGGTCGTTACAGCTTGGTATCAGAGCTTTGGTTTACAAAGCTCAGAGAACAAGACACATTAGTACCATACGAAAGAATTCATCAGATGTTGGATTAGTAATATCCAATTAGAATGACTCGTTAGAGATAGGATCAGTAGTATCCTAGAACGAGTGTGAAGAGTATATTTTGGAAAGAGAAAACAAATTTTGTTTTGAAATTTAAATCAATTATTCGTATTTGAATATTTATCTATATTGATTTGGACAGTCCAGTATATAAAGATTTTGCGTATACGTCTGATCCGTGTGTATTCGAAGTTTTAATATACTGGATAGATATAGAATCACACTCTATTCGCCCGGAGATGGCACTGATGATAGCACGTGCATCATCCGTATTTATATTCGAGTTTCGAAAGTGTGATTTCTATATATTTCCATTAGACTGGTGTGAGAACCAAAATTAGATAGGGCTTATTGTTGTGATTTGGCATCAAAAATGTGATTTTTGACTATGTATCAAAGTTATGAATTTGAAATGATAATCAACTAATTGATTGCTGATTGTGTTGTTTGATTATTGGTTGTTTAATTAGAATGTTGAACCATATAGCCAATTTGAACCAAATAGTGAGCTGTATTGAAAATTGGTCGCATTTGCTTGCATATACATGTACTTACATTGAACAGGTCATTGCAAAGAGGCTATAGAAGAGGAATAAAATTGTTTGCCCGACAAATAGGTACATGTTTACCATAATTTACTGTTTTGTTTGGGTGATGATGATTTTATGAGCCGATTGGCTAACCGCTTGGCTTTTTCTTTTTCTTTTGGATTGAAGAAGGCCATGGGAGGCTATATGAAATATCCCGAAGTCCCCGGTGCAGGGGAGGTTATGGCGAAATTTTTCGGAAATTTAGGGTGTTAGCCAAATTTTTGAAAAATTTGAAAAGTTCTTAGAAACTGAAAAGTTGAAAAACTTAAGCCGTAAAGAAAATACTGGAAGTTAAGTTGGTTTGTTAAAGAACTTTCGGCTTCGTTCCTTTTCGGGGATGAAAAGTTTCAAGTGGGGGAGATTGTAATAACCCGGAAATCTGAGCCAATTTAAAATTTTTATTTTGGCAATTTTAGCGAATTTTGATTATTTAAAATGAATTATTTTAAACAATATCGACGAGAAATTTATTTTGAATATAATTCGAACGTATATATTTATATAGATCGTCGTTAGAATATAAATATTTATTTATATTTATAAAAGGAATAGAAAATGGCGCGGTAGTTCGATAATTCGATTTCAAATTTCAATTGAACATACCGGGTGCAAAATAAACCGGATTTTAGTGAAACCAAAAGTAATAGAATCTAATTGAGAATATCTTTCCAACAAATCCGAAAAATCGAAATTTCATAGTGGGAATCAAGAGATATGTCCAGTTGAAATTTCAGAATAGTCGCTATGGAATTTCGGCCTTTAAAAATGGCCATTTTGCAAATGACCTCGGATTTCGACGAAACCACTTTTGCTGGATCCCTGATGTCAAATGATTGCAAGGTTTCAAATTTCGTAATTTTTCGAATCAATATGTGAGCGTGGCAAAGGAAAACGCGTTTGACCAGTTTCAGTTGATTTTAATCGACTGGAAATTGGCCATTTTTCAAACGGTCTCAGAATTCGATGAAATTAGTTTTGTTAGGACCGTATCGTCAATACGAAGCCAGAAAATATTTTTCAGGAATTTTTCGAGTTAGTATGTGGCCCCAGTAAATTGAAATGTGAGTTCAAATTCAATATATAGAGATATATGTTGATTTTGATGAAAACTGATCGAAACGATCGAATCAGCCTACGATATATATCCCATTGTGTTCGGAATGGGGGTGATTAGCTATGGACGACAGGCGGTGGACTCAAAAAGGAGTTCGAATTTTTAAAGTAACTTTTAGAGGATAAAATAAATTAAAAATAAAATCCCTTAAAACCCTCCTCTCTTTCCCATTTACGGTCAACGCCCCCTTTTCAAAAGAAACCCGATCCCTGAACGCCCGTCGCCCCTCCAGTTTTGCGCCGCCACCCCCCTGCTGCTCCCCGTCGTCGTTCAACCTCCACAGGCGCACCCTCCTCTCCCCCTTCTCCTCCACGCGCGAGCATCGAGCCCTTTCCCCCAATTCGAGCACCACCAAACCTCCTTAGCCCAAAACAACAGCCGCCACCCCCTAGGACGCCGCGCCAGCCTCCTCCGGGTCCGCCGAGACGCTCTCCGACCTGCTGCGCGCCCACAACCTCTCCCCAACCCTCCTTCATCCGACAACAGTGAGTTTGCTCATATTTTTGTTTTCTTCTGATTTATTTTCAGTTTTTTTATATAACATTAGCATGATAAAAACAGAATTTATATATATATATATATAGTTTTGTAATAAAAATATACGATTTTTATTTAATAAAAATATGATTTTTCGTTAATGAAAATATGATTTTATAGCTAACGAAAAATGGGGTTTTTAGCAATACTAAAAGAGTTGATTTATAAATAAGAAGAATTTGATTTTTAAAGAAGGAAACAATTCGATTTTTAAAGAAGGAAAAATATAATCTTTTACATATATGAAGAAGCGATAAAAATTCGATTTTTAAATATTCATTAGCGAAGTAAAAATTCGATTTTTATGCATTCATATAGCGAAGGAAAATAGAATTTTTATAATATATGCAACGAAATAAAAATATGATTTTTATTTATTGAATGAAGCAATAAAAATATAATTTTTATTATGAACAGCGTGAAAAGAACTGCATTGGAATTTCAAACAAATCCAGATGTTCAGCAGTTCAAAAGCAAAGCATGGCGGAGTGGAACCCTCGGTGAGAACTTTTCACCTTTAATTTTGTTTTCTAGTTAATAATATATACTAGGATGCAGACGGTGTTTAGTAGCACCCGACACCCGTCATCCACAGACCATGGACGGCTTGTATGCTTGTTTGTTTGATTTTGATGTGTAGTTGATTGTGTGATGTGATGTGAAATGAAATAAAATATTTTATAGTGGAAAATATTTTATAGTTAAAAATAGAATTTTTAACGTGTATTTAAAATAAATATTTATAAACAAATCGGAGATTTGTTTATATACACTGATTTGATTGATATTGATTGGGACGATAAATTTTACACATCGCCCAACTGCACAAATAAAATCTGTGTTTGATTGTTTGAAACCCCACACGGGTATTGGGATGATATATGACATACACTAATCCCAATAATTAGTTGTATGTCGAGCGATTGATTGACAGGCTGTTATAAGCGTTAAATATTTATATTTGATGCTTATACAGTGTAGAACGCACTCTGGATGATGGTTGATTATTTATCGTTGTGATTTTATACACGTGTTGTAGAAAATCCATATAATTAACATTATATGGTAATTGATTGGGCCTCATTCCAGTTTTGAAATGAAATATTTGAAAAAGAAATATTTGAAATAGAATATTTGAAAATAGAAACATATGAAGCCGTGTTGATTAGATTGACGCCAATTTGACGTGAACGATATTTATATCGATTTTATTCAATTTTCAATGTATGTTGAAAGTGTTTTCGAAATTTGAATTATATTGAAAGTGATTTCGAAATTTGAATTATACTGAAAATAATCGAAATTCGAATTAAATTGAAAAGAATTGAATTCAAATTGAAATTGAATAGAATTGAATTCGAATTAAATTGAAAAGAATTGAATTCAAATTAAAATTGAACAGAATTGAATGCGAATTAAATTGAAATAAATTGAAATCGACTTGAAATGAATTTAAAACGAATTTATATTGGAATATTCAATTTTGATTGGAAATTGAATATGAAGTTGAAACCGTTTTGAAAATGAATTTAAAACGATTTATAAAGCACGTTTTGGATTGAAATCAACGAAGTATATTATATATATTATATATATAATATAATGGCCTGAATAGAACGCGCCGCGGCAGTTCGTGAATTTCGACCATTGACTTCGAATGGATATTGCGGGAGATCCGACCATCGGATTCTCCTAAAACCGGAACCGTTGGGTTCGTATCGAAAAGAGCTTTCTAAGAATATTAGAAATTTGAAATCTAACGGTTGGATTTGGAATTATGTCCAAATCCAATTTAGAAAAGGTCGTTGTAAGTGCAGTTCGATGGCCGTTGATGGAAATCGACTGTACGGGCCTTAATAAAATTATTAAAAATAGAAATAATTTGTGTAAAAACATAAGAAATGATTTGTGAGGAATTGGGATGAAAAACTCCATATTTGAAAAGATAAAAATAGATTTTTATCGAAATGAACTAGTTTTGAACTAGAATTATAATTCTATTTATTTTTAAAATAAATAGATTGAATTTGAAATGGTTTTAAAAATAACCAGAAGTTCCAAGAATTGAATTGGAATGGATTTGAATCGAAATTGTCTTCGGAATATTTCGATGTTGGATTTCGTGATGATACAGTTATTGTTATGGGAATTTGAAAGATATATTAATATCGTTATTTCCAATACGACATTTGTTGGTCGTAGAATTTGATATTGAATATAAGCTGATATATTTTCTATTCAGAGCCTTGTATTTAATATCAAATGTGATTTGGGTTTGTCGTGAATGGTGTCTTCATTAACACTGTTCTTAAGCCCAGTAGAGAAAAAGATTGAATCTTTTTATTTAGATTTAATTAAGTGTACCAATTAAATAATATTTAATTGGAATTGGATTGGTATTGATTTTTGGGTTTATCGTGAACAGTGTTTTAAATAACACTTGTTCTTTAACCCGATAATTAATAGAATGTGATTTTGGGTTTATCGTGAACCGTGTTTTAAATGACACTAATTCTTTAACCCGGTTAAAGATTAAAACTAAGTGGAGTTTTAATAAATCTTTAATTAGATTGAAAAGATCGAGAATGGAGTATCACTAGTTTTACTCCAGGCGATAGTTAAATCTTTAATTAGATTTGAACGTGAGATGGTAATTTAATTTACCGATAACACCGTGGTGTTAGATATGAAGTATTACCAGTTTTACTTCATGGGATGAATAGGTTGGGATTGGGAAATAAAACAAATGATTACTTCGGTGTGGTTCGCTAATCCCGACTAGTTTGAATTGATATTCAAAGAAGATTAAAGAATAAATTTAAAAGAATTTATCTTTGATAAAATTAATGGGAACTTTTCCCAAAGTATAAGAATATTTGAATAAAAGAATATTCTAAATTGGAATGAGGTGTATGTTGTGATTGTGTAACACTTGTTTATTATATACGTGAGTTATTCAGAAAGACCGAGTTTATCCCATTCTGAATAACTGATTCGACGTGATGTCGAAGATGAAGATGGTGGTTGAAAACCGGAGGTCTTCACGTCGTTTGAATGATTACTGATGATCTTGATTGGGCCGTACACCCAAGAGGAAAGAAACAGTTAGTGATCGTCCAGACGTACTTGGAGATCGATGGATATGCGGGGTACTAGGTGCCTCCGGTTTCGTTCAGACCCAGAACGAACTTGTAAATGGACTGTGTCTGACATTGGATTTTATTCTGTGTGGTTGATTTCTATTAAATATATATCTGTTTGGCAGCGGAGAATTTATTCTCTTGCTTAACGCCCTTCTCTGATACGTACGAGCTCAGAGGTTATATATTGATGGATATCAAACGCATGGAGTGAATTGCCTGTGTGGCATGCCTAAGTGGCAATATGATCAAGGCTTCTGTTGAAAAGAAAAGTCTTGTTGTGGATGATCAAAGCACGGCCTGTGTGGCAAAGCTTTGTGTAACGTTGATTCGCGAGCCTCACACCCCGGTTGTGAACCAAAAACGGGAGAAGGATCCAGGGAGGGCATGCGTTTCCTTCTAGCTAGAAGTGGCGTCAGTGATTTTACACGCCCTGACGAGTTTGACTTATGTGGTTGTTGCTGTTGCGAGGCGCCTCAGATATATCAGTCGATCCGGGACCGATGGAGTCATTGGACTCATTGACACCCCAAAGGGTGGGGAAACACAGTGTTCAGGCATTTTAATCCACATCGGTGGACCGACCCTGTGGCTCCTAAGGGTCACTCGAGCTCTGATCCTGAGACACGGGCTAGAGCGTCTCGAATCGGTAGAGGACTATCTTTTGCCTCGGTTCATAGATGGAAACCCAATTTCCAAATAAGTGACTTTGCGATTTTGATTGTGTAACCTATATATGGCGACATAGTGGTATGGGGCATTCATGCCGCCTATGATTGATACTTATGATTTGAAATTGATTTCTTCACTTATAGCAATAATAAAAGATTTGTTTTAACGTATCAAGCATTCTTTGGCTATTATAAGGTAAAACCCTATCCTCTGGTTTGTGTTGCATTGTGTGATGGGACCTGGGTCTTATAATAGCTTCATTTTTCTTTATTTAGCATTGCACTGTTGTTTTATGCACTGGTATTCTTGGGAGGAAACCCGTTCCGTGTTGTACGGCATGGTCCCTTGATTTACCTAACTTTAGAATAAAGATTAATAACTGTTTTAGTTCTCACACCAGTCCCATGACTGACCTGGAGTTTATTGCTTTAACATAAACTCTGGGTGCCCTTATTTTGACACGGGCAGCTAGTAGTTTTGGTTTTGTAGATTTATATTCACAGGATCCTGGTTTACAGCTGGAACGATATCCGGAAAGCTTTGTATCCGTATATCTCCTTCAGTTGTATTTTGTATTATTTTCCGCTGCTTTATAATTTATTGTAATCTCTGATATTTTCTATGTAATATTTATTCATACTCTGTATATTCTTGTAATCTGATGGAATTGTTGTAATAATCTGTGAAAAGTTCTTCTGTCTGCGTTCTAATTTGTCGTGTTCTCAAAACAATCAGGCGTTTCGAACGGTCTTGATCGGTTTAGCGACTGATTCGGATCGAGCAGAATTCCCGGTCGTTACAAATTCACTTACCTTGATATCAAATGAGATTGTAATTCAAATTTTAGCCAAAAAATCAACCGTCTCAAAATCAGTCCAAATCAAGCTATCGCGAAGAGCTTGTCGATATGATTCCAACACAATTTATTTCGTCCAAAACTGACCTCGTAGTAGAAAGTTATAAACGATTTAGAACAATTGATATACACATATACTAAATAAATAGATAAAATTGCAAAATATACCTTATATTTTGACAAAACCGGAACCCTATCCTGGTACTCTCTAACGTGAATTTCTTAGTGAAGATTGAATACGATAAAATGGCCTGAGGATTTAGATCTTCTCGTTACGATCCTATCGAATCAAAATTCAGGATTTTTCAATGAGTAATTTGATTGATTTAGATTTTTGAAGATGAAAAGCTAATGGCCATTGAAGATTTCTATAACATCCCATATATTTTGATCAATTAAGTTATTAAATTATATTAATTATTTAATTTAAAATTGTTTTCAAATAAAAATTTATGATGTTATTAATGAAATTTATTAATTTTTGCTGAAAGATTGATTGAAAATAATGTGTATATTGTAGACGAATTTTTTTTTACAACATTCTTGTATTTATATTTGGTCATTCTCTTTAATACTTTCCCCTATCTATTCTAATTGTATCATTCATTATTTAATAAATTCCCAAATGTGAATTGGTCCCTTGAATTTTGAAAAGAAATAAACAATTATCTAATCAATGCACCATATATGCGCATTAAATAAAGAAAGACACACTACAATAAATTTCATGCATTGGGCACATTTAAAACTTGCCATAATATATTATATCTTCGTATGCATGCAATTTAATTCTATGCACATTAATTTTTTCCTTCTTTTCATCAAATTGTCATGTTGGAGACATGCATGCGTTTTTTAAAACATGTGGTCATGCTCTCTATATTCCTTCTTTTTTTTCAACATATGTAAATGCTCCCTTATTTTGAATTCTTCGTATACTAATAATAAAAAGAACCATAAAAACTTGAAACTTTTGGTTTCAAATGGATGAAAGAACCATGCAACGTTTCCCCCTTTATTATCCATATCATTCATATATATAAAAAGGAAAAGACAAGAAAACGTTAAATCTTGTACTTACGTTTCTTTCCACTGTAATTGTTCATATTTATTTCTTTTTGTTCACCAATCCTCAATATTATAAAATAACCTAACTCTCCCTTCTTCTTCCCTTACATCCTCTCTCCTTCAATCCAATTTGTTCTATGCTTAAAAAAAGAGAGAAAAAAAAAGATGGCTCCTGAAAGCTACCGATCTCTCACCTTATCTACCACATCAGCCCGCCACCATCGCTTCCCTCGCCTCCTTATACACGGAGCAACCCTCTTTTCCCAAATACTTCTTTCACTTAAATAAAAAAATGGCTTCTTTCCTCAGATATATTTCTCCACCGCCTCCATCTCAACGAGCGGACATCATCGTTCGAAAATATTTCTCCAAATTCCTAACAATTCGTTCCGAATTAAAACATGATTTATAAGAGGAAATTAAAGAGCAATCTCCAATCTCTAAAATGGTGCAGCTATGATTGAGTCTGGGTTAGTATTTTGTTCGTTTGCTGTGTCCAAACGTGCGTCATTCACAGCCCTTTTCAGAGCAGCAGGGGCATTCGAATTACCAGTCGTTCAGGGCGTTGGAGGAAACCGCCAAGGCGGTTCGTAGGGTGGTTGTCGATCAGAGTTCGGTAGCACTAGGGTAGAGCTGTGGGTGGTCAATATTTTGAGCAAGAGAGGTTTTTGGGTTCGCTATTTTTACAGTGAGAAAGAACGGTATTCAAAGGGATTTGTTTAAATTAATTAAATAATCATTTAATTAATTACCCACTAAAGTAATTAATAATATAACACTCATATCTTGTTCATTTTAGATTAGAACTCACCGATTTTCGTTGTGTTGGAACCCTCTAAAGGAGCATTACGCGTACAAACAGATTTGGAAGCTTACAGAGTCCGTTTGGATTTTTGATAAAATTAAACATCTGTTTAATTTTATTAAAAATAATCATTTATTAAAAATTAAACGTCTATTGAGCACCATCTTCATCTTAATAATAGTGTCTCCAAGGCAAGGTAATCTTTGCTAACTGCAACTTCGGCTGACCCGTGCGTATTGCATAAAAAGAAACACAACAAACACTCGGATCAGAACTAAATCATTCTCATATTAGTTAAATTACAATATGAAATAACATGAGTATTATGGGTGTAGTAATCTAAACAAGTATTATGGAAAATTCGCAAATGATTTTGAAAAAAATGAAGCTATTATAAGCTCATCCCACATCACACAATGCAAGTGCACACCAAATGGGCGAATTTTGTCTTATGATAACCAAACATGCGTTCATACGTGAAAATCTTACTTTAATACTATTATTAGTGCATATTTTTGAAAACCATTTCGCAAATAAATATACTAATCTTAGCAAGCACAGTGACTATGCCCAAATACATAGTTTACAAACAAAACGAAAGGCTCGTATTGATTGTTGGGTTCCAATACGATGGTTCCTGACACGAAAGATCAATCCAGAACTAGGTGCAACCTCATGGTTCATTGTTTTCATCCAGGCTCGGACACCAAACACCAGGTAAATCATCGATTAACATCCAGACGCGGACAACAAACATACCGTTTTTTTCCACAAGTTTCAAAGTAGATCTGCCGCTGAAGCTTTCAAGTTTCAATAAAATGTATACAACCTAACCGCCAGTTTACCATCAATCCGGGGGGTGAGGTTCGTCGAAGTCACGATATACCCAATGCTATCATCACTAGCTCATTTCATAACTTGAGTATGCCACATTGTCAATTTACAGCATGTCATTGATTTCCATCAATACATAACCTCTAAGCACGTAAAACTTAAAGACGGGAATAATTTTATTTGCCACAATCTGATATATATTAACAGAAATCAGTGCTACGCAGTCAATTACAATGTCAGAAAAACAATCCAGACAAGTACATCTTGGGTCTAAATGGAACAAAATCCGAAAATCCTCAAATATATTCAGACCTCATACCACTTATAACCTCGTATTAAGTGATCAGCCCAATCGAGACATCAACAGTCAATACAAATAAATCCAAAGATTCCCAATCTTCATTCGTCATTTCGACATCTCCAATTTGCTTTATAACGTCGTATTATTACTTGGAATGGTTTTCAAACTTATATTCAATCGCGGTCTTTCCAAATAATAAGCGCAATTTTAAAAAATTAGTCATGCCTCCAAATTTTCATGACAGTATCAAGATTATTTAAACATCAATTTTTTTTATTCAAAGGGGGATATGTTTTATTTCAAATTTCAACTTGAATCAACGGTTTAAATCAAGGACAATTCCAATTTGGGAAGAATTTACAAATATTTGAATAACTTGAAAAATAGATAATTATGAATAAAACCTTTTATGAAAATGTATATATATTAAAATTAGAGTATGACAAAATAATTTAAATTACTATATATACATATATTTAAATGTTTTACCAAAATAAGTTTCTTTTTAATAATAAATAATATAACATAATTTATTTCAGAAACTATAGTATACATATAATTAACTAATTTTAAAAAATAATTGTTTCTCTGTCCCATTTCCAAATTCACAATATATTTTGGAACAATTGTTTTAACAAATTCAATGAACATTTCGATGTCGATATCAATGATGTAGCCAATTTCAATTCAAACATCCATCACAACCATTTCATCCAAATGATAAATATTATCTCGTTTCGCTAGTTACCAAAGGTCGGTAAATTTTTACTAGAAATTTAATTTAATTAAAATAACTAGTTATCGAGTTCAATTTGCACATCAACTTACTTGCATGTCAATTTTAAGCAACCAATCAACAATCAATTACAACCATACAACCCAAACTTATTTCATAATTAAATTCGATAAATACGAGAATGATTCAGTTAATTGTGAGCGAGAAATTCACTTTCCTTGATTTCAAATGAGATTGTAATTCAAATTTAAGCCAAAAAATCAACCATCTCAGAATCAGTCCAAATCAAGCCATCGCGAAGAGCTCGTCGATATGATTCCAATGCAATTTATTTCGTCCAAAACCGACCTCATAGTAGAAAGTTATAAACGATCTAGAACAATTGATATACACATATACTAAATAAATAAATAAAATAGTAAAATATACCTTATATTTTGACAAAACCACAACCCTATCTCGTTACTCTCTAACGTGAATTTCTTAGTGAAGATCGAATACAATAAAAATGGTCTGAGGATTTAGATCTTCTCATTACGATCCTATCGAATAAAAATTCAGGATTTTTCAATGAGTACTTTGTTTGATTTGGATTTTTGAAGATGAAAAGCTAATGGCCATTGAAGATTCCTGAAAAGAGGACAAAGCGGCTATTTGTTTTTTTTTGTTACAGGCAAGAGAAAGTAGCTAGGTTAGGGTGGAGATATTATATAGGCAAATGGTTTATTTATTTATTTATTTATTTATTTACATCAAAGAATTTGAATGGTTAAATAAACAAAGTATGCAAATTTTTATTTGTCCATCTTTAATTCAATTCCAAATAATAATCCCCTAAAACAAGGCTTATATTAATTATAGGAATCAATTACATACGTTATAAATTTGCTTGGTTTCATTAATTAGTTTTAACGTGACGATATTAATTATAGGAATCAATCAAAATTTTAATGTAGTCAATTTATTTCCATTAATCAATCTTTAATTCAATTTCAAGCGTTACCAACTTCATCCTAATCCAACATTGCACTTGAGACGACCCGAACTTCCCCGTGAAGGAAAGCCCGGATTGAGTTGAGAACACGACAAATCAAAACACAGACAGAAGATCAATTCATTGCTTGTTACAAAAATTTACATCATAGTACAAGAATATACAGAGTATGAACAGATAATATACATTAGATAAATATCAGAGATTTACAAATTTACAATGCATCGGAAAACAATACAAAACACAACTGAAAGAGATAAACGGATACATAGCTTTCCGAATATCATTCCAGTTGTAAACCAGGATCCTGTGAATATGAATCTGCAAAACCAAAACTACTAGCTGCCCGTATGGAAAATAGGGGCACCCAGAGTTTAGGTTAAAACAATAAACTCCAGGTCAGTCATGTGACTGGTGTGAGAACCAAAACAGTTATTAGCTTGATTTTAAAGTTAGATAAATCAAGGGACCACGCCATATAACACGGAACGGGTTTAACCCCAAGAATACCAGTGCATAAAACAAACAACACAATGCTAAATAAAGAACAATGAAGCTATTATAAGACTCAGGTCCCATCACACAATGCAACGCAAGCCGGAGGATAGAGTTTTACCTTATAATAGCCAAATATACTTGGTACACGAAATTTATCTTTTATTATTACTATAAGTGAAGAAATCAACTTCAAATATAAATGTATCAATCATAGACGGCATAGTGCCATATCCCACTATGTCGTCATACTAGGCTCTACAATCAAAACTGCAAATGTCACGTATTGGAAGTTGGATTTCCGTCTGTGAACCAAGGCAACGGATCGTCCTTACCGCTTTGAGATAATCTAGCCCATGTCTCAGGTCAGAGCTCGAGTGACCTTTAGATCGTCAGGGCCGGTCAACACTTACGTTAGTGGATTATAATTCCTGAACAATGCGTTTCCCCACCCTATGGGGTGTAAAATTGGTCTGTATGAAGACCATACCATCCATCGACCCGTAGTGCTGATATATCTGAGGTGCCTCGCTATCCATCATCCACATAAGTAAAACATCTGGGCGTGCAAAACCAAGACACCACTCCTAGCTAGAAGGAAACGCATGCCCTCCTGGAGGTCCTCTCCTGTTTCTAGTTCACATCAGGGTGCGAGGCTCGCGAATTAACGCTACACCAAGCTATGCTATATTAAAGCCGTACTTTGATCATTAACCACAAGACTCGGCTTTTCAACAGAACCCTTGATCATTTTCATCTCAGCATGCCATACAGGCAATTCATGCTATGCAACTGATGTCTATCAATCACACAGAATGAAATCCGATGTCAGACATAGATCCATTTACAAGTTCGTTCTGGGTCTGAACAAAACCAGAGGCACCTTATTCCTTATCCCATATGTCCAATACAAGAGAGAGGCCCTCGCATATCCGTCAATCTCCAAGTACGTCTGGACGATCACCACTTATTACCTCGTCTTGGGTATACAGCTGAAATAACCCGGAAAATCTGGACCAATTTAAAATTTTTATTTTGGCAATTTTAATGAATTTTGAATATTTAAAATGATTTATTTTAAATAATAACGACGAGAAATATATTCTGAATAGAATTAGAATGTATATATTTATTCGAATCGACGTTAGAATATAAATATTTATTTTTAATTATAAAGGGAATTGAAAATGGCGCGGTATTTTGAAAATTCGATTTCAAATTTCGAATGAATGTACATGATTCAAAATAAACCGGATTTAGTGAAACCAAAAATATTAGAATCTATTTGAGAATATCTTTCCAACGAATCCCAAAAATCAAAATTTCATTGCGGGAATAAAACGTTATGTCCAGTTGAAAATTCAGGATTGTCGCTATGGAAAATATAGCCCTTGAAAATGGAAATTTTACAAACGACCTCCGTTTTCAACGAAACTGCTTTTGTTGGATCCGGGATGTCAAGTTATTGCTAGATTCCAAAATTCATAATTTTTGGGATTAATATGTGAGCGTGGCGCACGAAAACGTGTTTTAATAGTTTTAGTTAATTTGGATTGAACAGAAAATGGCCATTTTTCAAATGGTCTTCAAATTTGATGAAATTAGTTTTGTTAGAACCGTATCGTCAATATGAAGCTAGAAATAATTTTTATGGAATTTTTAGAATCAATATGTGGCCCCGGTAAATTGAAAAATACGTTTAAAATAGAATATATAGATTTAAAATTTGATTTAAACGGAAACTGATCAAAATAGCCAAACTGGCTTACGGTACATGTCCCATTGTGTTCGGAATAGGGGTAATTAGCTAGGAGCGACAGTCGTTGGGCTCGGTTTGGGGTTTGAACGAAAAAGTAACTTTTTAGAAATTAATATATATATATATATATATATATATACTTGGCCCCTTTTGTTTTCTTTCTCTCTCACTCAGCCTCTTCTTCCACGATCGATAACAAATAAAAAAACAAAAACACGGAACCCTAGCCGCCCATCGTCGAGCTCCCACCTAGGCAGCGTCGTCGCACTGGAGACCGCACCTTCCCCCTCCGACCTCCCCTCTCTCTTCCCCTCCCTCTCCTTTCCGCGATGCTGAAATCGAAGACCAAGCCCCTTAAACCCGAACAAAATCAACGCAGCCACCACCCAAGATCATCTGCGCCGCTCCTTCAAACCCCAATCCCTCCGCCTCCTCCCTCAACACCAGCGATTTGGGATGGCTATTCTGATTTTGGAAAGAAAAAAGTGAGCGTTTCTTTTTAATTGTGATTTATTTATTTACTACAGAATTTATATATGAATAGAATTGCTTTAAAAACCTGAATTTATATATATAACTTTGTTAAAAATATGATTTTATTATAAATGGCATCATTTTAAAATATGAAATTTCTGTATGTAAAACATAAAGGAAAAATATGCGATCTTGGTTTCTATAAAAATACGATTTTTGTTTCTAGAAAAATATGATTTTTAGAATATATAGAGCAGTTTAAAAATATGATTTTTATATATATGAATATCGAAAAAGATTTGATTTTTTTTCTATATGAAAAGGTTTGATTTTTATATATGAAAACATAAAATAAAAATATGATTTTTATTATAAAGTTAGCGAAATCAAAGTATAATCTTTTCTATATGTGTAGCGTTATAGAAATGCGATTTTTATTTATATACGAGCAGTATAAAAAGGTGATTTTTATTTATATACGAGCAGTATAAAAAGGTGATTTTTATTTATATACGAGCAGTATAAAAATGTGATTTTTATTTATAAAGAACGTCAACTAAAAATGTGATTTTTAATATGAACAGCGTAGAAAAGACTGCGTTGGAAAAACGGGCAAATCCGGACGGTTCAGAAATTCAGAAATAAAACAGGAGGAGTGGATCCCAAATGTGAGAACTTCTCACTTTAAATTTATTTTCTAGTTAAAAATATATATTAGGATGTAGACGGTGCTTAGCAGCACCCGACACCCGTCGTTCACAGACCATGGACAACCTGTTTGATTGTGTTATGAAAATTGATTGTGTGATGTGGAATGAAAATAAATATTTTATGGTTAAAATATAATTTTTAATGTGTATATGAATAAAATAAATATTTATAAACAAATCGAACGATTTGTTTATGTACACACATTTGACTGATATTGATCGGGACGATAAATTTTACACATCGCCTAACTACACAAATAAAATTCATTATTTGTTGATTGAAACCCCACATGGGTATTGGGATGATATTGGACATACACCAATCAAAGTAATTAGTTGTATGTTAATTGATATGTTGACAGACTGTTATAAGCGTTAAATATTTATATTTAATGCTCATATAGTGTAGAATGCACTCTGGATGATGGATGATTATTTATCACTGTTGTTGTGTACATGTGTTGTATGAAATCCATGTAATCACATTATATGGTAATTGACTGTGTTTGATTCCAGTTCGGAAAGAATGAATATTTTAATATTTATTTTAAAATAATGAATATTTTCAAATAATATTCAGAAAAGAATCAAAATATGATTTTGATGTCCGATTTGGGATGGACACGAAAATATTTAAATATATAAAGCCGTGTTGATTAGATTAACGCCATTTTGACGTGAACGATATTTATATCGATTTTATTCGTTTTTATAATGAATATAAAAAAGGAATTGATTTCAAAATCTAATGTTTTGAAAATATTATCGTTTATATATCGATGACATGGAATATTCAATTTTAATTTGAAATTGAGTATGAAGTTGAAATCATTTTGAAAACAAATTTAAAACGATTTATAATATAGGTTTTAAATGGAAATCGACGAAATATATTATATATTATATATATAATATAATGGCCTGAATAGAACGCGCCGCGCTGCGGCAGTTCGCGAATTTCGACCATTAACTTCGAACGGACATTATGGGAGATCCGACCGTCGGATTCTCCTAAAACCAGAACAGTTGGGTTCGTATCGAAAAGAGATTTCTAAATAATATTAGAGATTTGAAATCTAATGGTTGAATTTGGAGTTATGTCCAAATCAAATTTGGAAAAGGTCGCTGTAAGTGCAGTTCGATGGCCGTTTATGGAAATCGACTGTACGGACCTTGATAAAATTATTAAAAATATCAATAATTTGTGTAAAATCATAAGAAATGATTTGGAAAGAATTTGGATGAAAAATTCCATATTTGAAAAGATAAAAATAGATTTTTATCGAAATGAACTAGTTTTGAACTAGAATTATAATCCAATTATTTTTAAAATAAATAAATTAGATTTGAAATGGTTTTATAAATAACCAAAATTTCCAATATATGAGTTGGAATGGCTTTGAATTGAAACTATCTTCGGAATATTTCGATATTGGATTCCGTGATTATACGAATATTGTGGAGGAATTTGGAAGATATATATATCGTTATTCCAATACGGTATTTGTTGATTCCAGAATTTGATATTGAATATAAGCCGATATATTTTCTATTCAGAGCCTTGTATTTAATAGCAAATGTGATTTTGGGTTTGTCGTGAATGGTGTCTTCATTAACACTGTTCTTGAACCTAGTTGAGAAAAGATTAAATCGTTTTATTTAGATTTAATGAAGTATACCGATTAATTAATATTTAATTGGAATTGAAATTATTCTTTGGGTTTATCGTGAACGGTGTTTTAAATAACACTTGTTCTTTAACCCGATTTACAATGGAATAAGATTTTGGGTTGTCGTGAATAGTATCTTTAATAATACTATTCTTAGACCCAATGGAGTTAAGAAAATTAGAAACTAACTGGAGATTAGTTAAGTTGAATATTTTGCTGGGTATTGATCTGATGTTGGTTTCGGCCTTCGGGGTTAATACTTAGGTAATTGTTCACTTGCTCATTTACTGTGATGACCCCAAAACCCCATACCGCGGTGTCAAGGGTAATCTTTGGAATATAACACATAAGAAGATAATAGCAGAACAGAAATAAATACACCAGATAATGAACAAATAATACACTGGATAAACGTAATCATCAGAGTTACACAGTATACAAGATCATACTTAGTACAAATACAAGTCAGCTATACATAAATGTCTACAGCGGAAAACAAAACATAATGTACAATAGGAGTTGAACAGCATAAAAAGAGATAAATGATAGAATCCATCTTCGGCTCCGGCCATCCAGAAAGAGCCCGCTAATACCTGAATACAAGGCTGCCCGTGTAGAAAAAGGGGCTCCTGAGTTTGCAAGTGAAACAAACTACGAGTCAGTCATGGGACTGGTATGAGAAATCTACTTAACACATTTTATACTTTGGCTAATCACAGGACCACGCCACTTTCGCAGAACTGGTTTACTCCATTGGATTGCCAGTGCTTTAAAACAATAAAATCTTTTAAACATCGCAATGATTTTTATAAAAATGAAGCCGATATAAGACTCAAGTCCCATCACACAATGCAACGCAAACCGGAGGATAGAGTTTTACCTTATATCAACCAAAATATGCTTGATACAAGAAAAACAAATCAATTCTTAATCAGACTCCAACTGTAAATTAGCAAGAGGACGACCCCCTAAGTATTAACCCCGAAGGCCGAAACCAACATCAGACCAATACTCAGGAAACCACCCATCTTAGCTCGTTTGCAGTTAGTTTCTAATTTTATACACAATCATAAATATCAATCATAGACGCCATGGGTACCATATATCATGTCGCCATATATAGGTATACAATCAAAACCGCAAAGTCACGTATTTGGAAATTGGATTTCCGTCATGAACCAAGGCAAAAGATAGTCCTTACCGACTTCGAGACAATCTAGCCCATGTCTCAGGCAAGTACTCAGTCAAGCCTTTGGATCATCAGGGTCGGTCCACCGATGGGGATTAAAATCCTGAACATTGCGTTTCCCCGCCCTATGGGGCGTAAATGAGCCAACGAATGACTCCATCGGTCCCGGATCGACCGATATAATCGAGGCGCCTCGCAACAACAACAACCACATAGGTGAAAATAATATAAATGTCAGCCAGTTTAAGCACCGACACCACCTCTAGCTAGAAGGAAACGCATGCCCTCCCTGAGGTCCTCTCCCGTTTCTGGTTCATTCCGTGGTGTGAGGCTCGCAAATTCACGTTATACACAAAGCTACGCCACACAGGCGGTGCTTTAATCATCCACCACAAGACCTTGCTTTTCAACAGAAGCCCTGATCACTGCATCTTAGCATGCCATACAGGCAATTCACACCATGCAACTGATGGCTATCAATCACACAGAGTGAATTCCAATGTCAGACACACAGTCCATTTGAAAGTCCGTTCTGGGTCTGAACGAAACCGGAGGCACTATATACCTCGCATACCCATCGACTTCCACGTACGTCTGGACGATCACCACTCGTTATCCATATTTCGGGATGCCTCCTAATCAGGACATCAGTTACCATCCAAACGAGGTGAAAATCTCCGGTCTTCGACCACCATCTTCATCTTCGATTTCTTATCGTCGATTCAGTTATTCAGAATGGGATAAACCCGGTGTTTCTGAGCAACTCGCATATATAATAAACAAGTGCTACCAAGCACAACATATGCCTTATTTCAATTCATTAGTCACTAACCGTCAATCAGTAAGAGAACGATTTCCCAAATATTAACCCCGAAGGCCGAAACAAACATCAGATCAAAACCCTACAAACCATTCGACTTAGCCAACCTTCAGTTATTTTCTAAATTTCATATTCCATATCCTTTATAATATTTTATAACGATTTATCGCTATTTGTATTTATTTTAAAATAGCCAATTTATTCAAACGACGCTTCGGGCCATAACGCGGCCGTGGCGCTGTTTTTCTTCAGATTTGATTTACACATATCTGAAAATCTAACCGTTGGATCTTCACAAAATTTACATCATTAGATAGATCTTTTCAAAACAAATCCAACGGTTCCAGTTTTGGGAAAATCCGACGGTCGGATCTCCCGGTACACTCGTTTGAAGTTTCGATTTCAAAATACGAACTGCAGCGTCGTTATTCGATTTAATTTAATTATATTTATATATATATATATATAAATATAATCGATTCTGGCGCTGTTTTTCTTCAGATTTGAATTAATCATTCCATAAAATCCAACCGTTGGATCTTTGCAAAGTTGGTGTCGTTGGAAAGATATTTCCAAAGCGAACCCAACGGTTTCGGGAAAATGCAATGGTCGGATCTTGTGACGACCCCATTTCCCGTACAGACGGAGACCAGGGTAATCTTTCGAATATAACACAGAAACAGATAATAGCAGAACAGAATTAAATAAATACACCAGATAATGAACAATAGAGCATACTGGATAAAAGTAATCATCAGATTTACACAGTATACAGGATCATACCTAGTACAAATGCACTTCAGGTATACATAAATATCTACAGCGGAAAACAAACATAATGTACAATAGGAGCTGAACAGCATAAAAAGAGATAAGTGATGGAATCCATCTTCAGCTCCAGCTATCCAGAAAGAACCAGCTAAACCTGAATACAAGGCTGCCCGTGTAGAAAAGGGGCAGCCGAGTTTGAAAGTGAAACAAACTACGAGTCAGTCATGGGACTGGTATGAGAAATCTACTCAACACATTTATAATATGGCTAATCACAGGACCACGCCACTTTCGTGGAACGGGTTTACTCCATTGGATTGCGAGTGCTTTAAAACAAATCATTCTTTTAAACATCGCTATGCTTTTTATAAAAATGAAGCCATTATTAGACTCAGTTCCCATCACACAATGCAACGCAAACCGGAGGATAGAGTTTTTACCTTATAACGGCCAAAATATGCTTGATACGAATAAAACAAAGGCATTTGATATTATTGCTAGTGTTTATATGTTTTGAAAACAATTTCAAATCATAACTATCAATCATAGACGGCATTAATACCCCATACCACTATGTCTCCATATATAGGTATACAATCAAAACCGCACAGTCACGTATTTGGAAATTGGATTTCCGTCATGAACCAAGGCAAAAGATAGTCCTTACCGACTTCGAGACTGCCTAGCCCGAGCCTTAGGACCCAGACTCAAGTGGGCCCTTGGATCGTCAGGGCCGGTCCACCGATGTGGATTAAAATTCCTGAACAATGCGTTTCCCCGTCCTATGGGGCGTAAGTGAGCCAACGAATGACTCCATCGGACCCGGATCGTCCGATCAAACCGAGGCGCCTCGCAACAGTAACAACCACATAAGTCAAACTCGTTAGGGCGTGTAAAACCACTGACGCCACTTCTAGCTAGGAAGAAACGCATGTCCTCCCTGAGGTCCTTTCTCCCGTTTCTGGTTCATACCGGGTGTGAGGTTCGCGAATTCACGTTATACGCAAAGCTACGCCACACAGGCGGTGCTTTGATCATCACCACAAGACTTTGCTTTTCAACAGAAGCCCTGATCATTTGCCACTTAGGCATGCCACACTAGCATATCATGCCATGCGACTGATGTCCATCGATATACAACCCCTGAGCTCGTGCGTTTCAGAGAAGGGCGTTAAGCAAAAGAATAAATTCTCTGCCGCCAAACAGATGTATATTTAACAGAGATCAATCAACACAGAATAAAATCCAATGTCAGACACACAGTCCATTTACAAGTCCGTTCTGGGTCTGAACGAAACCGGAGGCACTATATACCTCGCAAACCCATCGATCACCACGTACGTCTGGACGATCACCACTCATTATCCATATTTCGGGATGCCTCCCAATCAGGACCTCGGTTACCACCCAAACGAGGTGAAGATCTCCGGTCTTCGAGCACCGTCTTCATCTTCGACTTTCAATCGTCGGTCAATTATTTGAAATGAAAATTAACTCGGACTTTTCAAATAATTCACGTATATTTAGAATTTCAAATCAATTTATTTCAATGGTTAAATCATTCGTCAACACCAATTTTGTTCTTTAATGTAATTTTCACACCAAACACATTCAACCATCAAATACCACATAAATCGAGCAAATTCAGTTTATTTCCATTCCATATCGTTTATGATATTTTATAATGATTTATCGCTATTTTTATTTATTTTAAAATAGCCCATTTATTCAAAACGACGCTTCGGGCCATAACGCGGCCGTGGCGCTGTTTTTCTTCAGATTTGATTTACACATATGTAAAGACCCGCAACCTCCCCGTAAAGGAAAGCGTCGGATAGTTCGAGAACAAACCACAGCAGAACGCATACAGAAGAACGTTTCATTGTATATTACAACAATGCATCAGATTACAAGAATATACAGAGTATAAATGAATATTACACAGAAATATCAGAGATTTAAATTACATTTAAATACATAGCAGCGGAAAATAATACAATACACAACTAGAAGGAGATATACGGATACAAAGCTTTCCGGATATCGTTCCAGCTGTAAACCAGGATCCTGTGAATATAAATCTGCAAAACCAAAACTACTAGCTGCCCGTGCGGAAAATAGGGGCACCCAGAGTTTAGGTTAAAACAATAAACTCCAGGTCAGTCATGGGACTGGTGTGAGAACTAAAACAGTTATAATTCTTTATTTTAAAGTTCGGTAAATCAAGGGACCACGCCGTATAACACGGAACGGGTTTTCTCCCAAGAATACCAGTGCATAAAACAAACAGCGCAATGCTAAATAAAGAAAAATGAAGCTGTTATAAGACCCAGGTCCTATCACACAATGCAACGCAAGCCGGGGGATAGGGTTTTCCCTTATAACAGCCAAAGAATGCTTGATACGGTTAAAACAAATCACTTGATACTATTATAAGTGCATAGTGTATAAAACACTTCAAATCATAAGTATCAATCATAGGCGGCATGAACGGCCCATAACACTATGTCACCATATATAGGTTTACAATCAAAACCGCAAATGTCGTATTGGAAGTTGGGTTATCATTTATGGTATGAACCGAGGCTAGGGGCAAGATCCTCAATGATTCGAGACTGCCTAGCCCGAGTCTCAGGCAAGCGCGCAGGCAAGCCTTGGAGCGACAGGGCCGGTCCACCGATGTGGATTATTATACCTGAGCACTACGTTTCGCCGCCCTTTGGGGCGTAAGCGAGCCAACTAAATGACTCCATCGGTTCGAGAACGACCGATCAATCCGAGGCGCCTCGCAACAGCAACAACCACATAAGTCAAACTCGTCAGGGCGTGTAAAACCACTGACGCCACTTTTAGCTAGGAGGAAACGTAGGCCCTCCCTGAGGTCCGTCTCCCGTTTTTGATTCATACCGGGTGTGATACTCGCGAATCAACGTTACACAAAGCTACGCCACAAAGGCCGTGCTTCGATCATCAACCACAAGACTTTGCTTTTCAACAGAAGCCTTGATCATTTGCCACTTAGGCATGCCACACAGGCAATTCACTCCATGCGATTGATATCCATCAATATATAACCCCTGAGCTCGTACGTCTCAGAGAAGGGCGTTAAGCAAGAGAATAAATTCTCCGCCGCCAAACAGATGTATATTTAATAGAGATCAATCGCACGAACTAAAATCCAATGTCAGACACACAGTCCATTTACAAGTCCGTTCTGGGTCTGAACGAAACCGGAGGCACCTAGTACCCCGCATCTCCATCGATCTCCAAGTACGTCTGGACGATCACCAACTGTTTCCATCTTCTTGGGTGTACAGCCCAATCAAGATCATCAGTTATCACCCAAACGACGTGAAGACCTCCGGTCTTCGACCATCGTCTTCATCTTCGACTTATCGTCGTATCAGTTATTCAGAATGGGATAAACCCGGTCTTTCCGAATAACTCGCGTATATATTATAAAAGTGTTACACAAACACAACATACGCCTCATTCCAACTCATTAGTCATTAACCGTAAATTAATCAAGAGAATAATTCCCCAAATATTAACCCCGAAGGCCGAAACCAACATCAGATCAATATCCAGAAAACCATTCTACTTAGCTAACCGACAGTTAGTTTCTAAATTTCACGTTCAAATCTAATTAAAGATTTAACTATCGCCTGGAGCAAAACTGGTGATACTCCATTCTCGATCTTTTCAATCTAATTAAAGATTCATTAAAACTCCACTTAGTTTTAATCTGTGACTGGGTTAAAGAATCAGTGTCATTTAAAACACGGTTCACGATAAACCCAAAGTCACATCCCATTAATTATCGGGTTAAAGAACAAGTGTTATTTAAAACACTGTTCACGACAAACCCAAAAATCAATATCCATTCAATTCCAATTAAATATTATTTAATTGGTACACTTCATTAAATCTAAATAAAAAGATTTAATCTTTTCTCAACTGGGTTCAAGAGCAGTGTTAGTGAAGACACCATTCACGACAAACCCAAATCACATTCATTAATTATCGGGTTAAAGAACAAGTGTTATTTAAAACACTGTTCACGATAAACCCAAAAATCAATATCAATTCAATTCCAATTAAATATTATTTAATTGGTACACTTCATTAAATCTAAATAAAAAGATTTAATCTTTTCTCAACTGGGTTCAAGAATAGTGTTAGTGAAGACACCATTCACGACAAACCCAAATCACATTCGATATTCAATACAAGGCTCTGAATAGAAAATATATCGGCTTATATTCAATATCGAATTCTACGACTAACAAATGTCGTATTGGAAATAACGATATCAATATATATCTTTCAAATTTCCATAACAACACCTGTATAATCACGAATTCCAACATCGAAATATTCCGAAGACAATTTCGATTCAAATCCACTCCAATGCAATCATTGGAAATTTTGGTTATTTTTAAAACCCTTTTCGAATTCAATTTATTTATTTAAAAATAAATAGAATTATAATTCTAGTTCAAAACTAGTTCATTTCGATAAAAATCTATTTTTATCTTTTCAAATATGGAGTTTTTCATCCCAATTCTTTCTAAATCATTTCTTATGATTTTACACAAATTATTACTATTTTTAATAATTTTATCAAGGCCCGTACAGTCGATTTCCATCAATGGCCATCGAACTGCACTTACAGCGACCTTTTTCGAATTTGATTTGGACGTATCTCCAAATCCAACCGTTAGATTTCAAATTTCTAACATTCATTAGAAAGCTCTTTTCGATACGAACCCAACGGTTCCGGTTTTAGGAGAATCCGACGGTCGGATCTCCCGCAATGTCCGTTTGAAATAAATGGTCGAAATTCACGAACTGCCGCAGCGCGGCGCGTTCTATTCAGGCCATTTATTATATATATAATATATATAATATATATTTCGTCGATTTCTATTTAAAACGAATTATATAAATAGTTTTGAATTCGTTTCAAAAACATTTCTATTCAATTCGAATTTCAATTCAATTTGAATTCATTTCAATTCCATTTGAATTCGTTTTCAATTCAATTCATTTCGAAATCGTTTTCAATTCAATTCATTTCGAAATATTCGATTTCGAGATTACTTTTCAATATTCATTTTAAAATGAATAAAATCGATATAAATATCGTTTACGTCAAAATGACGTAAATCTAATCAACACGGCTTCATAAATTTATATTTTCAAATATTCTATTTCAAATATTTCCTATTGTCAAAATATTTGTTATTATCAAAATATTCTTTATTTTCACGATTGGAATGAGGCCCAATCAATTACCATATAAAATTAATTATATGGATTTTCATACAACACATGTATATAATAACATTGAAAATAATCAACCATCAACCAAAGTGCACTACACTGTATAAGCATCAAATATAGATATTCAACGCTCATAACAGCTTGTCAATCAATCGATCGACATATTTAATCAATCAGGATGAGTGAACTTCAAATTTCATCCTAACACCCGTGTGGGGTTTCAAACAATCAAACACATATTTTATTTGTGCAGTTAGGCGATGTGTAAAATTTATCGACCCAATCAACGTCATTCAAATAGGTGTACATAAACAAACCGTCTGGTTTGTAAATGAATATTTATTTTATTCACTTTCACTATATTTATATTCACGTAAAAAAATATATTTTTAACGATAAAACATTTTATTCTATCATATGAATTTCTATTATTCATTTACACAATAAAATGATATTTTTATTTTCTAACATATTTTAGAAAATTTCGGCAGCATAACGGCACGATACTAGAAACGGGACAAGGCCTAGCCTAATCCCCGGTCTAGTGAAGGCCCACGCCATTCACATATCAATCAAATTCACTTTCGTTATGCAAACCACAAAATTTGGAGTAAGGGTCTAACCTAGCCTTACTCCTTCGCCTTATAACGGCGCACGTCTAATCCTAACCAATTTATCGATTCGATTTTTCACACCACAAACCACATTCAAACCAATATCGCAATCAATCACCAAACAGTCAAACAAACAAGTCCATGGTCTGTGGACGATTGTGTCGGGTGCTACTAAACACCGTCTGCATCCTAGTATATATATAACTAGAAAAATTAAATTGAAAGGTGAGAAGTTCTCACATATAGCTATCCTAGCTCCACGGCTCTTCATTTGCAGAAACTTCGTCGTTCTCGCCTCCTTGTCACCTTCGCCCGTAGCCACTATATATATAAAAATCGAATTTTTATTTCGCTATTCAATATATAAAAATCGAGTTTTTATTTCAAAGTTCAATATATAAAAATCGAGTTTTTATTTCAAAGTTCCATATATAAAAATCGAATTTTTACTTCAAAGTTCCATATATAAAAATCGAATCTTTACTTTTGCTTTCAACATATAAAAACCTGATTTTTATCTCGACTTTCAATACATAAAAATATGATTTTTCTTTCTAAAGAAATCAGTTTTTAAACCTTTTAAAAATCTGTTTTATATCTTTTTTTTTTAAAAAAAACTGTTTTAAACCTTTTTAAAAAAAACTGTTTTAAACCTTTAAAAAAACTGTTTTAAACCAAAAAAAAAACTGTTTTAAACCTTTAAAAAAACTGTTTTAAATCTTTTTTTTTTTTAAAAAAAAAAAACTGTTTTAAACCTTTAAAAAAACTGGAAATTAGTTTTAACGAATTAAAATAAAAATAAAATAAAAACCTAAACTTACAGTGCTCGATAAAAAAAAAGGGGGGGAAGGGAGTCGAGATCCTCGCTGGAGGAGGGGGGGGGGGAAATCGGAGAAGGGGGAAGGGCGTCTGGGCGGCGCCAGGGGGGAGTGCGGTGGCGATTTGGTGGCGGTCTACGGGGTTAGGGCGCGGCAGCGTCTTTGGGCGATTTGGGATATAAGAGGAGAGAGAAGGGACCGCAGGGGAGGGCGGCGAGGTGGAGAGGAGGAGAGAAGCGGCGGTGGAAGGGGAAGCTGAGGAGGGAGTCGCGGCGAGCAGCGGTGGTGGTGGTTGGACGGTGGGGCGCGCCTCCGTCTCTTTTTTTTTTCTTTTTTTTTTCTTTTTCTTCTGATTCAAAATGGATCGGGGGGGGGGGGCAGAGGGAAGTTAAGGGAGGAAAGAGAAAATTTTATTTTCTTATTATTATTTTTTTTTTTTTTTATTATTATTATTTTAATTTCAAAATGTTGACTTTTACATACGACCTCGAAACGAGGCCCACCGCCTGTCGTCCATAGCGTTCTACCCCCATTCCGAACACAATGGGATATGTATCGTACGCTGATTCGGCTGTTACAATCAGTTTCCGTTGAATTAACATTTAAATCACTATATTGAATTTTAAACGTACATTTCAAATTACCGGGGTCACATACGAACTTTAAAAATTCCAGAAAAATATTTTCTAGCTTCGTATTGACGATACGGTCCTAACAAAACTAGTTTCGTCGAATTCTGAGACCGTTTGAAAAATGGCCAATTTCCAGTCGATTAAAATCTACTGAAACTGGTCAAACGCGTTTTCCTTTGCCACGCTCACATATCGATTCGAAAAATTATGAAATTTGGAATCTAGCAATAACTTGACACTGCGGACCCAACAAAACTGGTTTCGTCGAAATCCGAGGTCATTTGCAAAATGTCCATTTTTAAGGGCCTGAATTCCATAGCGACTATTCAGAATTTTCAACTGGACATATCTTTTGATTCCCGATATGAAATCTTGATTTTTCGGATTCGTTGGAAAGATATTCACAATTAGATCCCATTATTTTTGGTTTCACTAAAATCCGGATTGTTTTGCACCCGGTACATTCAATTGAAGTTTGAAATCGAATTATCGAACTACCGCGCCATTTTCAATTCTATTTATAATTATATATAAATATTTATATTCTAACGACGACGCGTATAATATATACGTTCGAATTATATTCAAAATAAATTTCCGTCGATATTATTTAAAATAATTCATTTTAAATAATCAAAATTCGCTAAAATTGCCAAAATAAAAATTTTAAACTGGCCCAGATTTTCGGGTTGTTACAATCTCCCCCACTTAAAACTTTTCGTCCCCGAAAAGGAACAAAGTCGAAAGTTGTTTAACAATTCAACTCAACTTCCATTGTTTTTTATTACGGCTTAAGTTCTTCAACTTTTCAGTTTCTGAGAATTTTCAAAATTTCAAAAATTTGGCTAACACCCTAAATTTTTGAAAAATTTCGCCATAACCTCCCCTGCACCGGGAGCATCGGGGAATTTCAAATAGCTTCCCCGGTCCTTCAGATCTCAAAAAGAAAAAGAAAAAGCCAAACGGCTAGCCAATAGGCTCACAAAATCATCATCACCCAAACAAAACAGGAAATTATGTAGTAAACATGTACCTATTTGTCGGGCAAACAAATTTTATTCTCTGCTCTAGCCTCCTTGCTATGACCTGTTCAATGTAAGTATATGTATATGCAAGCAAATGCGACCAATTCTCAATATAGTTCAATATTTGGTTTAGTTAGGCATAAAGGTTCAAAATTAGCAAACAATTGAACAAACAACACAAACATCAATCAATTAGTGAATTAGAGTTTCAAATTCATAATTTTGATACATAGTCAAAAATCAGATTTTTGATGTCAAATCACAACAATGAATTCTAACTATATAAGTTTTGGGTTCTCACACCAGCCTAATGGAAATATATAGAAAATCACACATTCGAAACACGAATATAAATACGGATGATGTCATGACAATCATCAGTACCATCTCCGGGCGACTAGAATGTGATTCCATATCTATCCAGTATATTAAAACTTTGAATATACGTTTGCAAGGCGTATATGCAAATTCTTTATATACTGAATTGCCCAAAATCAATATAAACAAATAATCAAATACGAATAGTTGATTTAAATTTTCAAAACAAAATGTTTTCATTTGAAAAATATACTCTTCACACCCGTTCTAGGATACTACTGATCCTATCTCTAACGAGTCATTCCATTGGATATTGCTAATCCAATATCTGATGAATTCTTTCGTATGGTTCTAATGTGCCTTGTTCTCTGAGCTTTGTAAACCAAAGCTCTGATACCACGTGTAAAGACCCGCAACCTCCCCGTAAAGGAAAGCGTCGGATAGTTCGAGAACAAACCACAGCAGAACGCATACAGAAGAACGTTTCATTGTATATTACAACAATGCATCAGATTACAAGAATATACAGAGTATAAATGAATATTACACAGAAATATCAGAGATTTAAATTACATTTAAATACATAGCAGCGGAAAATAATACAATACACAACTAGAAGGAGATATACGGATACAAAGCTTTCCGGATATCGTTCCAGCTGTAAACCAGGATCCTGTGAATATAAATCTGCAAAACCAAAACTACTAGCTGCCCGTGCGGAAAATAGGGGCACCCAGAGTTTAGGTTAAAACAATAAACTCCAGGTCAGTCATGGGACTGGTGTGAGAACTAAAACAGTTATAATTCTTTATTTTAAAGTTCGGTAAATCAAGGGACCACGCCGTATAACACGGAACGGGTTTTCTCCCAAGAATACCAGTGCATAAAACAAACAGCGCAATGCTAAATAAAGAAAAATGAAGCTGTTATAAGACCCAGGTCCTATCACACAATGCAACGCAAGCCGGGGGATAGGGTTTTCCCTTATAACAGCCAAAGAATGCTTGATACGGTTAAAACAAATCACTTGATACTATTATAAGTGCATAGTGTATAAAACACTTCAAATCATAAGTATCAATCATAGGCGGCATGAACGGCCCATAACACTATGTCACCATATATAGGTTTACAATCAAAACCGCAAATGTCGTATTGGAAGTTGGGTTATCATTTATGGTATGAACCGAGGCTAGGGGCAAGATCCTCAATGATTCGAGACTGCCTAGCCCGAGTCTCAGGCAAGCGCGCAGGCAAGCCTTGGAGCGACAGGGCCGGTCCACCGATGTGGATTATTATACCTGAGCACTACGTTTCGCCGCCCTTTGGGGCGTAAGCGAGCCAACTAAATGACTCCATCGGTTCGAGAACGACCGATCAATCCGAGGCGCCTCGCAACAGCAACAACCACATAAGTCAAACTCGTCAGGGCGTGTAAAACCACTGACGCCACTTTTAGCTAGGAGGAAACGTAGGCCCTCCCTGAGGTCCGTCTCCCGTTTTTGATTCATACCGGGTGTGATACTCGCGAATCAACGTTACACAAAGCTACGCCACAAAGGCCGTGCTTCGATCATCAACCACAAGACTTTGCTTTTCAACAGAAGCCTTGATCATTTGCCACTTAGGCATGCCACACAGGCAATTCACTCCATGCGATTGATATCCATCAATATATAACCCCTGAGCTCGTACGTCTCAGAGAAGGGCGTTAAGCAAGAGAATAAATTCTCCGCCGCCAAACAGATGTATATTTAATAGAGATCAATCGCACGAACTAAAATCCAATGTCAGACACACAGTCCATTTACAAGTCCGTTCTGGGTCTGAACGAAACCGGAGGCACCTAGTACCCCGCATCTCCATCGATCTCCAAGTACGTCTGGACGATCACCAACTGTTTCCATCTTCTTGGGTGTACAGCCCAATCAAGATCATCAGTTATCACCCAAACGACGTGAAGACCTCCGGTCTTCGACCATCGTCTTCATCTTCGACTTATCGTCGTATCAGTTATTCAGAATGGGATAAACCCGGTCTTTCCGAATAACTCGCGTATATATTATAAAAGTGTTACACAAACACAACATACGCCTCATTCCAACTCATTAGTCATTAACCGTAAATTAATCAAGAGAATAATTCCCCAAATATTAACCCCGAAGGCCGAAACCAACATCAGATCAATATCCAGAAAACCATTCTACTTAGCTAACCGACAGTTAGTTTCTAAATTTCACGTTCAAATCTAATTAAAGATTTAACTATCGCCTGGAGCAAAACTGGTGATACTCCATTCTCGATCTTTTCAATCTAATTAAAGATTCATTAAAACTCCACTTAGTTTTAATCTGTGACTGGGTTAAAGAATCAGTGTCATTTAAAACACGGTTCACGATAAACCCAAAGTCACATCCCATTAATTATCGGGTTAAAGAACAAGTGTTATTTAAAACACTGTTCACGACAAACCCAAAAATCAATATCCATTCAATTCCAATTAAATATTATTTAATTGGTACACTTCATTAAATCTAAATAAAAAGATTTAATCTTTTCTCAACTGGGTTCAAGAGCAGTGTTAGTGAAGACACCATTCACGACAAACCCAAATCACATTCATTAATTATCGGGTTAAAGAACAAGTGTTATTTAAAACACTGTTCACGATAAACCCAAAAATCAATATCAATTCAATTCCAATTAAATATTATTTAATTGGTACACTTCATTAAATCTAAATAAAAAGATTTAATCTTTTCTCAACTGGGTTCAAGAATAGTGTTAGTGAAGACACCATTCACGACAAACCCAAATCACATTCGATATTCAATACAAGGCTCTGAATAGAAAATATATCGGCTTATATTCAATATCGAATTCTACGACTAACAAATGTCGTATTGGAAATAACGATATCAATATATATCTTTCAAATTTCCATAACAACACCTGTATAATCACGAATTCCAACATCGAAATATTCCGAAGACAATTTCGATTCAAATCCACTCCAATGCAATCATTGGAAATTTTGGTTATTTTTAAAACCCTTTTCGAATTCAATTTATTTATTTAAAAATAAATAGAATTATAATTCTAGTTCAAAACTAGTTCATTTCGATAAAAATCTATTTTTATCTTTTCAAATATGGAGTTTTTCATCCCAATTCTTTCTAAATCATTTCTTATGATTTTACACAAATTATTACTATTTTTAATAATTTTATCAAGGCCCGTACAGTCGATTTCCATCAATGGCCATCGAACTGCACTTACAGCGACCTTTTTCGAATTTGATTTGGACGTATCTCCAAATCCAACCGTTAGATTTCAAATTTCTAACATTCATTAGAAAGCTCTTTTCGATACGAACCCAACGGTTCCGGTTTTAGGAGAATCCGACGGTCGGATCTCCCGCAATGTCCGTTTGAAATAAATGGTCGAAATTCACGAACTGCCGCAGCGCGGCGCGTTCTATTCAGGCCATTTATTATATATATAATATATATAATATATATTTCGTCGATTTCTATTTAAAACGAATTATATAAATAGTTTTGAATTCGTTTCAAAAACATTTCTATTCAATTCGAATTTCAATTCAATTTGAATTCATTTCAATTCCATTTGAATTCGTTTTCAATTCAATTCATTTCGAAATCGTTTTCAATTCAATTCATTTCGAAATATTCGATTTCGAGATTACTTTTCAATATTCATTTTAAAATGAATAAAATCGATATAAATATCGTTTACGTCAAAATGACGTAAATCTAATCAACACGGCTTCATAAATTTATATTTTCAAATATTCTATTTCAAATATTTCCTATTGTCAAAATATTTGTTATTATCAAAATATTCTTTATTTTCACGATTGGAATGAGGCCCAATCAATTACCATATAAAATTAATTATATGGATTTTCATACAACACATGTATATAATAACATTGAAAATAATCAACCATCAACCAAAGTGCACTACACTGTATAAGCATCAAATATAGATATTCAACGCTCATAACAGCTTGTCAATCAATCGATCGACATATTTAATCAATCAGGATGAGTGAACTTCAAATTTCATCCTAACACCCGTGTGGGGTTTCAAACAATCAAACACATATTTTATTTGTGCAGTTAGGCGATGTGTAAAATTTATCGACCCAATCAACGTCATTCAAATAGGTGTACATAAACAAACCGTCTGGTTTGTAAATGAATATTTATTTTATTCACTTTCACTATATTTATATTCACGTAAAAAAATATATTTTTAACGATAAAACATTTTATTCTATCATATGAATTTCTATTATTCATTTACACAATAAAATGATATTTTTATTTTCTAACATATTTTAGAAAATTTCGGCAGCATAACGGCACGATACTAGAAACGGGACAAGGCCTAGCCTAATCCCCGGTCTAGTGAAGGCCCACGCCATTCACATATCAATCAAATTCACTTTCGTTATGCAAACCACAAAATTTGGAGTAAGGGTCTAACCTAGCCTTACTCCTTCGCCTTATAACGGCGCACGTCTAATCCTAACCAATTTATCGATTCGATTTTTCACACCACAAACCACATTCAAACCAATATCGCAATCAATCACCAAACAGTCAAACAAACAAGTCCATGGTCTGTGGACGATTGTGTCGGGTGCTACTAAACACCGTCTGCATCCTAGTATATATATAACTAGAAAAATTAAATTGAAAGGTGAGAAGTTCTCACATATAGCTATCCTAGCTCCACGGCTCTTCATTTGCAGAAACTTCGTCGTTCTCGCCTCCTTGTCACCTTCGCCCGTAGCCACTATATATATAAAAATCGAATTTTTATTTCGCTATTCAATATATAAAAATCGAGTTTTTATTTCAAAGTTCAATATATAAAAATCGAGTTTTTATTTCAAAGTTCCATATATAAAAATCGAATTTTTACTTCAAAGTTCCATATATAAAAATCGAATCTTTACTTTTGCTTTCAACATATAAAAACCTGATTTTTATCTCGACTTTCAATACATAAAAATATGATTTTTCTTTCTAAAGAAATCAGTTTTTAAACCTTTTAAAAATCTGTTTTATATCTTTTTTTTTTAAAAAAAACTGTTTTAAACCTTTTTAAAAAAAACTGTTTTAAACCTTTAAAAAAACTGTTTTAAACCAAAAAAAAAACTGTTTTAAACCTTTAAAAAAACTGTTTTAAATCTTTTTTTTTTTTAAAAAAAAAAAAACTGTTTTAAACCTTTAAAAAAACTGGAAATTAGTTTTAACGAATTAAAATAAAAATAAAATAAAAACCTAAACTTACAGTGCTCGATAAAAAAAAAGGGGGGGAAGGGAGTCGAGATCCTCGCTGGAGGAGGGGGGGGGGAAATCGGAGAAGGGGGAAGGGCGTCTGGGCGGCGCCAGGGGGGAGTGCGGTGGCGATTTGGTGGCGGTCTACGGGGTTAGGGCGCGGCAGCGTCTTTGGGCGATTTGGGATATAAGAGGAGAGAGAAGGGACCGCAGGGGAGGGCGGCGAGGTGGAGAGGAGGAGAGAAGCGGCGGTGGAAGGGGAAGCTGAGGAGGGAGTCGCGGCGAGCAGCGGTGGTGGTGGTTGGACGGTGGGGCGCGCCTCCGTCTCTTTTTTTTTTCTTTTTTTTTTCTTTTTCTTCTGATTCAAAATGGATCGGGGGGGGGGCAGAGGGAAGTTAAGGGAGGAAAGAGAAAATTTTATTTTCTTATTATTATTTTTTTTTTTTTTTTATTATTATTATTTTAATTTCAAAATGTTGACTTTTACATACGACCTCGAAACGAGGCCCACCGCCTGTCGTCCATAGCGTTCTACCCCCATTCCGAACACAATGGGATATGTATCGTACGCTGATTCGGCTGTTACAATCAGTTTCCGTTGAATTAACATTTAAATCACTATATTGAATTTTAAACGTACATTTCAAATTACCGGGGTCACATACGAACTTTAAAAATTCCAGAAAAATATTTTCTAGCTTCGTATTGACGATACGGTCCTAACAAAACTAGTTTCGTCGAATTCTGAGACCGTTTGAAAAATGGCCAATTTCCAGTCGATTAAAATCTACTGAAACTGGTCAAACGCGTTTTCCTTTGCCACGCTCACATATCGATTCGAAAAATTATGAAATTTGGAATCTAGCAATAACTTGACACTGCGGACCCAACAAAACTGGTTTCGTCGAAATCCGAGGTCATTTGCAAAATGTCCATTTTTAAGGGCCTGAATTCCATAGCGACTATTCAGAATTTTCAACTGGACATATCTTTTGATTCCCGATATGAAATCTTGATTTTTCGGATTCGTTGGAAAGATATTCACAATTAGATCCCATTATTTTTGGTTTCACTAAAATCCGGATTGTTTTGCACCCGGTACATTCAATTGAAGTTTGAAATCGAATTATCGAACTACCGCGCCATTTTCAATTCTATTTATAATTATATATAAATATTTATATTCTAACGACGACGCGTATAATATATACGTTCGAATTATATTCAAAATAAATTTCCGTCGATATTATTTAAAATAATTCATTTTAAATAATCAAAATTCGCTAAAATTGCCAAAATAAAAATTTTAAACTGGCCCAGATTTTCGGGTTGTTACAACATATCTGAAAATATAACCATTGGATCATCACAAAATTTACATCATTAGAAAGATCTTTTCAAAACGAATCCAATGATTCCAGTTTCGGGAAAATCCGACGGTCGGATATCCCGGTATCATCGTTTGAAGTTTCGATTTCAAAATACGAACTGCAGCGTCGTTATTCGATTAAATATAATTATATATATATATAATCGATTCTGGCGCTGTTTTTCTCCAGATTTGAATTAAACATTTCAGACAATCCAACCGTTGGATTTTTACAAAGTTGGTGTCGTTGGAAAGATTTTTCCAACGCGAACCCAACGGTTGCGATTTCAGGAAAATCCGATGGTCGGATCTCCCATACTAATCGTTCGAAATCACGATTTCAAAATACGAACTGCAACGTCGTTATTCGATATATTTCAATTCTATTTAAATATATATATCGTTTCTTCGATTTCAAAACCATATTCTTTTCATACATTTGATAAAAATGATATTTTTATCTAACTGTCTTCTATTTCAACACTTCACTATATTTAACAATTCATGTATATAATAAAAAATGTGATTTTTATTGTAAAACAATTCATTTCAAAACCCTATTCTTTTATATAGTTCATATAGGTAATAAAAATAGGATTTTTATTATAAGACAATTTCTTTCAAAAGGAGGTTATTTTATATAGTTCTTATAGAGGATAAAAATGTGATTTTTATATTTAAAACACAAATACCATTCAACACATGAATTTCTATCCAACGAATAAATATCGACTCAACACATGTAGGCTTTCTATTCAACGAATAAATATAGTTTCAACAAATGAAAATAATTCAAACACATGAATATTATTCAAAATTTCGGCAGCATAACGGCAGGGTAGTTAAAACTGGGACCGTCCCTAGTACGGCTCCTCGCTCTACCTTAAAACCTCGCGGTTTTTGACAATGGGGAATCATGCATCTAGTTCGCACGCAGGCGGCATGTATATATTTATTTCATTTCCACAAACTAATCCTATGTGGTTTCAACCAAATATTTCTCAACCACAAATGGGTATTTTTCAACCACAATCAATTAATATCAACCACAAACAATCCCAATCAACCATTCGCTATCAATCAATTTTCACACCAATCACAACCAATAAATATCGTCCATGGTTTGTGGACGAGGGGCGTATATATATATAGCAATTCACTTCTATTTCAACACATATATAATTTTTACAACGCATATATAACTTATACATCGAACGTATAACTTATACAACGCTTGTACAAGAGGTGTACAACGCTTATATAACTCATACATCGACTATATAATTTATACATCGTCGTTTTCCATATTGTTTATAAATTAGAAATTTCACATTGGGTTCCACTCCACCAAAAATAGCAGAAGGCTCAGAAAAATATGCGGTCTCTTCTAGAAGGTAGAAGACGTCCACACGAGTACACTGTCTCTTGTTTAACTGAATTTCGTCAACACAGCAAAAAGATATGATTTTTACAGTGAAATAAAAAACGGTAGCGCTTTAAAGCGCTATAATATATATAATAATTTTAACTGTCGTACCTCTATATTTTTCTTCAAAACTAGGTTTTAGGATTTCTTTCAATCCTCGAAGTTGCAGCTCGATCGGAGGACACAGCGTCGAAGAGCTACGAATGGGCTTCTCACGCGTGGTGGTAGGAGGCGATTCGGTGTTTGGAGGTGGGAGCTGGACGCCGGTGAAGTCGTCGACTTCCAGGGTTCGTACGCGATGATGGAGAGGAGAGAGAGGGCGGCGGGGGGGGGGGGGGGGGGGGGGGTCAGATTTGAAGAGGAGGAGGCGAGTCGACGGAGGTAGGTGGCGATCGCTGGTGATGGCCGTGGCGGCGGCAAAGTGGGGGGGAAGGATCGAACGTCTTCCGCCGTTAATCGCGATGGGGAGAGAGAAATGGGGGGGGGGTGTTTCTGACGTGGACAAATCAGTTTTTTTATTTATTTATAAAGTTTTAAAAATCCGAAAACACCCCTTGCCTCTTGCGAACCCCAATCCAAACCCAACGACTGTCGTCCCTAGCGTTTTACCCCCATTCCCAACACAATGGGATATGTTTCGTAGGCCTATTCGACTGTTTCAGTAAGTTTTCCTTTAAATTAAAACATAGAATATTCAATATTCAATTTGAACGTACATTTCAATTTGCCAGTGCCACAAACTGATTCGAAAAATTCCAGAAAAATAAATCTAGCTATGTTTTGACGATACGGTCCCAACAAAACTAGTTTCGTCGAATTCTGAGACCGTTTGCAAAAAGGCCCATTTCTGGTCGATCTAATTTAACTATAATTGATCAAAACATGTTTTCCTTTGCCACGCTCACATACTAGCTTCAAAAATTATGAAATTTGAAACCTAGCAATAACTTCACATCTCGGATCCAACAAAAGTGGTTTCGTCGAATTCCGAGGTCGTTTGCAAAATGGCCAATTTCACGGGCTATATAAATTCCATAGCGACCTTTCTGAAAATTCATTTGGCCATAACTTTTGCTTTCCGCTATGAAAATTCAATTTTTCACATTCGTTAGAAAGGTATTCAGTAACAGATTTAAATATTTTTGGTTTCACTCAAATCCGTTTTGTTTTGCACCCGGTACAGTCCGACAAAGTTTGAATTCAATTTTTGAAACTTCAGCGCCATTTCAGGCCTTGTTTATAATTAGAATTAATTATATTCGTTTTCAAACGTCGATTCAAACTCACTTTTCATCACTATTATTTAAAATATTTATTTTAAATATTTAAAATCCACTATTTTAGCCAATTTAATAATTTTAAATTGGTTCAGAATTTCCGGGTCGTTACAATCTCCCCCACTTAAAACTTTTTGTCCCCAAAAAGGAACAAAGTCGAAAGTGGTTTGATTAATCAACTCTACGTCCTATCTGGCTTCCATTCTCCAACTTTTCAGTTTCTGAGAATTTTCAAATTCTTCAAAAATTTGGCTAACACCTGGAATTTTCGAAAAATTTCGCCATAACCTCCTTTGTACGGGGAGAGGTTTGGAAATTTATTGGGCCGTATTAGGTACCCAATAAATCCTAATAAGCATACACATATTTATAGTGATATATTCTGATGTTTACAGGGGTGCGTGTATTGATAATAACTCCAGAGAATAAATTCTCGTCACCCTGTCAAAGCCTGAGGTAGTGTTTATTTTAAATGCTCCAGAGGATAAATCCTCGTCACCTCGTCCCGTGTGGGAAATAAATAGTCCATGTGCTGTATCTAATAACTAGAGAGACGTGATTATTGTCAACTCCAGACCCGTGTGGGGTTTTTATTAATCTGTCAATTTTAATCGTTACAATTTAAATAATCCGTATCAGTCATCAGTTCAACCTGTAAAATATAGTCATCGCCATACAAGCCTCTCGCTCGTATGGTAAATCTTCCACCTCGTCACACAAGCTCCAAATGCTCATGTGGTATGATGAAGTATGCCTATCTTCCAAAAGTATGCCATGTACTGTAGTCCAAAATTAATTGTTACTATCCTATGGCGATATTTATTTTTACACACAGAATAACTAGCACTCCTCATCCAATGGCATTTACAGGAGTTGATATAATAATATTTCGCATCCAACTCATTAAGGTTTACCTATTTGTCGGGCACGCAAATAAATTCTTTACTCAACAGCTATCCATTTACCTGTTCAAACATATATAATGCACAAGTATATATTTCTATCTATTTTCTAATCGGTTAAATGTGCGATATAATCGAATAAATTCTACCATTCATTCTCTTATTAATTAAATTAACTATCGTTTTAATAATTTTAATTAATCAAATCTACTATCACACCACACAAACAACAATCAAATTGTTTTTAACTTTTCAAAATCATACAAATCAATTTCTATATTCTTTTAAAATCATTTAGACTATAGAATTAAAAGTGCACATCCATGGAAAGAAAATAACAACAGAATAGAGAACTAATTGGTAATGCAAAGTATGGTAAATGTACCTTGCATCAGAGTCAATCAGAGATATCCACTCGGTATCTAGGATAGGCTTTCTGAATGCTCTCCTCAGTTTCCCAAGTACAATCTCGCGGAGCTCCACTCCATTGCACTTTGACTAAGTGAACTTTCTTGTTCCTTAGCTCTTTGGTTTCTTTGACGATAATCTTTAGCGGCTCTCTTCTCACAGCTAGTTCTGGAGTAATTTCAATATCCTGCTGAGCTGCTTCTTCCACGATCAAGTCTGGATCATGAACGTGTTTTCGAAGTTGAGATATATGAAATACATCATGAACTCTAGGCAACCAATCAGGCAATTTAACCCTATAAGCGAGAGTTCCGATCCGTTCCAGAATAGGAAACGGACCAATGAATTTGGGCGCCAACTTTCCAGTTTTACCGAACCAGATAACTCCTCTCATCGGCGATACTTTCAAATATACATAGTCGCCAACAGCAAAGGATATATCTCTTCTATCGGCATAGCTCTTTTGTCGGCTTTGAGCGGCCAGTAATCGTTTCTTAATAAAATCGACTTTTTCGGCAGCTTCTCGAATCATATCTGGCCCCAACACAAGTCTATTACCGGGTTCGACCCAACAAGCAGGAGATCGGCACGGTCTACCATATAATGCTTCGAATGGCGACATTGTCAGGCTCGCCTGGTAGCTGTTATTATATGAGAATTCAGCCAAATGCAGATGGTCTTCCCATGATCCACCAAAATTTTGAACACAAGCTCGCAATAGATCTTCTAATATACGATTCACCCTCTCAGTTTGACCGTCTATCTGAGGATGATAAGCGGTGCTTAGATTCAGCTTTGTTCCCAGCTCTACTTGAAATGCCTCCCAGAATTTACTAGTAAATATGGTATCTCTATCACTGACTATACTGAGCCGCACTCCATGTAGACTAACTATTTCCTTGAAGTATATCTGCGCCAGACTCTGAGCAGTTCTGTTTGACCTGACAGGTATGAAATGGGCGGTCTTCATGAAGCGATCTACGATCACCCAAATACTGTCATTTCCTTTTCTGGTTCTGGGCAAACCATCAATGAAGTCCATGGAAATATGTTCCCACTTCCAACCAGGAACGTCCAGCGGTTGTAACAATCCAGCCAGTTTCTGTTGGTCGCTTTTGACTAGTTGGCAAGTAGGGCATCGGCTAACATATATTGAAACATCTCTTTTCATAGCCTTCCACCAGAATGTTCGCTTGAGATCATTATACATTTTGGCCACACCAGGATGGATACTCAGCTTGGACTTGTGACACTCGTCAAACACTTCCCTTTTTAGCTCGGGGATGCCAGAAACACAAATCCTTCCTTTCAATCTTAGGATTCCATCGTTATCTATTTGAAAACACGAGGGTTCGCCTTTCTGAATCCTTTTGATCATATCCTTAATAAAGTTATCATCCTTCTGAAGAAGAGATATTTTGTCAATCAAGGAAGTCGTAATAATAAAGCTGGCGATCATTTCATTCTTTCGGCTTAACGCATCGGCCACGACATTGGCTTTCCCTGGAGTGTATATAATCTCAAAATCATATGCTGCAAGGAACTCTAGCCAACGTTGCTGCGTCAGATTCAGGTTTTTCTGGGTGAACAGATACTTTAACGACTGGTGATCTGTAAACAGTTCAAATCTCTCACCCAGAAGATAGTGTCTCCAGATTTTCAAAGCGAATACTATCGCCAATAACTCAAGATCACGAGTGACGTAGTTTTTCTCGTGCGGCTTCAGCTGACGGCTAGCATAAGCAATCACTTGACCCCTTTGCATTAACACTGCGCCAAGGCCTTCTCTAGAAGCATCAGTCCAGACTTTCAAATCCTGATTGCCGTCGATGGTGGTTAACACTGGAGCTGTCGTTAATCTTAATTTTAGCTCTTCAAAAGCCTCTTCACTTTCTGGAGTCCATTTGAACTTAGAGTGCTTCTTTGTAAGCTTCGTTAAGTGACCAGATATCTTCGAAAAGTTTTTAACGAACTTCCGGTAATAACTAGCTAATCCGAGAAAACTGCGGACTTCTGTAGGGGTACTGGGCTGTTTCCAATTCTGAATAGCTGTGATTTTACTTGGATCCACAGAAATTCCTTCTTTAGATACGACGTGGCCTAGAAATTTTACTTCATCTTGCCATAATATGCATTTGGATAGTTTGGCTTTTAATACATTCCTTCTGAGGATTTCCAGAACCTGTTCCAAATGCTTTTCATGTTCGGCCTTTGATTTAGAGAAGATTAGAATATCGTCAATAAAAACCAGAAGAAATTTATTCAAAACTACTCTAAACACTCTATTCATCAAATCGACGAAGTATGCTGGAGCGTTACATATGCCGAACGACATTACTAACCACTCGTAGAATAAGTCGGGACCTCTGAATGATGTCATTGGAACACACTCTTCGGCAATTCGAAGCTGATGGAAGCCTGTAGCTAGGTCCATTCGTGAAAATACTTGTGCGCCATTTAATCGATCCAACAAATCATCAATCTGCGGCAATGGATATTTGTTCTTTATTGTCTGTTTGTTCAAATCATGATAATCCACACATAGACGTAGAGTACCGTCAGATTTTGGGACAAACACCACTGCTGCACCCCAATCAGAGAAACTAGGCCTGACCAGACCCTTCCATACTAGATGTCGTGTTTGATTGTCTAATTCCTCTTTCTCTTTCAAGGATATTCTTCGAATAACGTGAACTACCGGCCTTGCATTCGGAATCAAAGCAATCTTGAAATCTATTTCTCTCTGTGGAGGTAAGCGAACAACTTCTTCGAACACATCCGCCTAGTTCTTGACGACAGGAATATCTTTCACTAGGTCGGGAATATTCTATGTGATTTCAGGGATATTTTCTATTTGGGCTGGAGAAACATCGAGAGCTACCCAGAAGTCTTTTCTATTAGCATTCTGACCTTCACAGGGAATGGTTATATAATCACCTGACTTAATCTTCGCCTTTACGACTGTGTCGGCGCATTTAACTTCAGCTTCATATTTGGTCAACCAGTCTAGCCCCAAAATAAGATCAAACTCTTTAAAATTCATGATGACCGCGATGGTAGGAAACCGATAACGAGAAAAAGAATCGGCACTCCACAAACCCAACTGAGATCAATGGAACCCCCAACCGGATTCTGGACAGTCATTGGTTCCTTGAGCTTTTTCAAATTCAAATCCAGTTTCTTAGCTGCATCCTTTACGATGAAGCTTCGTGACGCGCCTGTGTCAAACAGTACTTTAACAGGAATGTCTTTGACAGTAAGTGTGCCTTCTAAAACATCAGGCCTTTCCTGTGCAGACGAAGATGCAGGCACTTCTGCCACTTCATTTACATGTACTGCTTCAGATTTTTGAGACAGCGGGCAGTTTTTCGCAATATGCCCAGCCTGATGGCACTTATGGCATCCTCTGCCCTTATGAACCTTCTTTCTGGGTCTAAATCCACTCTTCCCTCGTTTATTCACAGATTTACATTTTCTGGACAAATGTCCCTTCTGATTGCAGTTCTTGCATATGGCAGTCGTGGCTGGTTCTTTTTCAGGCCTGTTCCTTTTTCGATTGACTTTAGGCTTTTTACTGACCTCAGACCTCGTACTGGCTTCAGGAATCTCAGTTTCCGACTCTTCTTTGTTACTAGAACTGACCTCCTCATCGTCGCGCAACATACCTTTCTTATGGAGATCTTCATACTGATAAGCCATATAAATCATTTCAGAAAAAGGAAGCTTCACACTCCTCATTACACTATTTTGATATCTCCTTTGTAGGCCATGAATAAATCTCAGATTTTTCCTCTTTGGATCTTGAATCAGATGAGGAGCAAAGTGAGAAAGTTCGTTGAATTTCTTATGATATTCTGGGATGGTCATATCTCCTTGTATCAGATAAGAGAATTCATCACATAATCGCTCAGTCACTTCAGGAGGAGTAAATCTTCCTAGGAAAATCTCTTTGAATCTATCCCAGGTGATATCACCTTCTGGATTATCTTTGATGATTGTTTCCCACCAGATTAAAGCTTCTCCATTGAGCGCCCAAGATGCTACTAATCTTTTCTGGTCGTCTCTCAGCTGGAAACGCTCAAATATTCTTTCTGCAGACCTCAACCAAGCTTGAGTTTGAATAATAGATTCATAGCCCGAGAATTGTGCTCCACCCAGATTTCGATATCTCTTAAATAGAGCCTCTAGATCTGGTTCTGCATTTCTCCTGTTTCTGACACTCATTTTTCTAGTACTTCTGCAAACAGCAGATCAAGTGTCAGGTAATAGAAAAGATAATTTAAAATATAGAAACACATACTTCAAATGTAAATGTGTCTATCGAGGTGTAATTTCATTCTGCTTTACTCATACTAGGATATTGCTGATCCTATCTGTATAGAGTTACCCGTCCTAGAACACTACTGATCCTATTTCTGACGAGTTCATTAATATGTTATATTCCAGCACTAAGCTTAACCAAAGCTCTGATACCACGATGTGACGACCCCATTTCCCGTATAGACGGAGACCAGGGTAATCTTTGGAATATAACACAGAAATAGATAATAGCAGAACAGAATTAAATAAATACACCAGAAAATGAACAATAGAGCATACTGGATAAAAGTAATCATCATAGTACAAATGCAGTTCAGGTATACATAAATATCTACAGCGGAAAACAAACATAATGTACAATAGGAGCTGAACAGCATAAAAAGAGATAAGTGATAGAATCCATCTTCAGCTCCAGCTATCCAGAAAGAACCAGCTAAACCTGAATACAAGGCTGCCCGTGTAGAAAAGGGGCACCTGAGTTTGAAAGTGAAACAAACTACGAGTCAGTCATGGGACTGGTATGAGAAATCTACTCAACACATTTATAATATGGCTAATCACAGGACCACGCCACTTCCGTGGAACGGGTTTACTCCATTGGATTGCCAGTGCTTTAAAACAAATCATTCTTTTAAACATCGCTATACTTTTTATAAAAATGAAGCCATTATAAGACTCAGTTCCCATCACACAATGCAACGCAAACCGGAGGATAGAGTTTTTACCTTATAACGGCCAAAATATGCTTGATACGAATAAAACAAAGGCATTTGATATTATTGCTAGTGTTTATATGTTTTGAAAACAATTTCAAATCATAACTATCAATCATAGACGACATTAATGCCCCATACCACTATGTCGCCATATATAGGTATACAATCAAAACCGCACAGTCACATATTTGGAAATTGGATTTCTGTCATGAACCAAGGCAAAAGATAGTCCTTACCGACTTCGAGACTGCCTAGCCCGAGCCTCAGGACCCAGACTCAGGTGGGCCCTTGGATCGTCAGGGCTGGTCCACCGATGTGGATTAAAATTCCTAAACAATGCGTTTCCCCGCCCTATGGGGCATAAGTGAGCCAACGAATGACTCCATCGGACCCAGATCGTCCGATCAAACCGAGGCGCCTCGCAACAGTAACAACCACGTAAGTCAAAATCGTCAGGGCGTGTAAAACCACTGACGCCACTTCTAGTTAGGAAGAAACGCATGTCCTCCCTGAGATCCTTTCTCCCATTTCTAGTACATACCGGGTGTGAGGTTCGCGAATTCACGTTATATGCAAAGCTACGCCACACAGGCGGTGCTTTGATCATCACCACAAGACTTTGCTTTTCAACAGAAGCCCTGATCATTTGCCACTTAGGCATGCCACACTAGCAATTCATTCCATGCGACTGATGTCCATCGATATACACCCCCTGAGCTCGTGCGTTTCATAGAAGGGCGTTAAGCAAAAGAATAAATTCTCCGCTGCCAAACAGATGTATATTTAATAGAGATCAATCAACACAGAATAAAATCCAATGTTAGACACACAGTCCATTTTCAAGTCCATTCTGGGTCTGAACGAAACCGGAGGCACTATATACCTCGCAAACCCATCGATCACCACGTACGTCTGGATGATCACCACTTATTATCCATATTTCGGGATGCCTCCCAATCAGGACCTCGGTTACCACCCAAACGAGGTGAAGATCTCCGGTCTTCGACCACCGTCTTCATCTTCGACTTTCAATCGTCGGTCAATTATTTGAAATGAGAATTAACTCGGCCTTTTCAAATAATTCACGTATATTTAGAATTTCAAATCAATTTATTTCAATGGTTAAATCATTCGTCAACACCAATTTTTTTCTTTAATGTAATTTTCACACCAAACACATTCAACCATCAAATACCACATAAATCGAGCAAATTCAGTTTATTTCCATTCCATATCGTTTATGATATTTTATAACGATTTATCGCTATTTTTATTTATTTTAAAATAGCCCACTTATTCAAAACGACGCTTCGGGCCATAACGCGGCCGTGGCGCTGTTTTTCTTCAGATTTGATTTACACATATCTAAAAATCTAACTGTTGGATCTTCACAAAATTTACATCATTAGAAAGATCTTTTCAAAACGAATCCAACGGTTCTAGTTTCGGGAAAATCCGACGGTCGGATTTCCCTGTATCATCGTTTGAAGTTTCGATTTCAAAATACGAACTGCAGCGTCGTTATTCGATTAAATATAATTATATATATATATATAATCGATTCTGGCGCTGTTTTTCTCCAGATTTGTATTAAACATTCCAGACAATCCAACCGTTGGATTTTTACAAAGTTGGTGCCGTTGGAAAGATTTTTCCAACGCGAAACCAACGGTTGCGATTTCAGGAAAATCCGATGGTCGGATCTCCCGTACTAATCGTTCGAAATCACGATTTCAAAATACGAACTGCAGCGTCGTTATTCGATATATTTCAATTCTATTTAAATATATATATCATTTCTTCGATTTCAAAACCATATTCTTTTCATACATTTGATAAAAATGATATTTTTATCTAACTGTCTTCTATTTCAACACTTCACTATATTTAACAATTCATGTATATAATAAAAAAATGTGATTTTTATTGTAAAACAATTCATTTCAAAACCCTATTCTTTTGTATAGTTCATATAGGTATAAAAAATAGGATTTTTATTATAAGACAATTTCTTTCAAAAGGAGGTTATTTTATATAGTTCATATAGAGGATAAAAATGTGATTTTTATATTTAAAACACAAATACCACTCAACACATGAATTTCTATCCAACGAATAAATATCGACTCAACACATGTAGGCTTTCTATTCAACAAATAAATATAGTTTCAACAAATGAAAATAATTCAAACACATGAATATTATTCAAAATTTCGACAGCATAACGGCAGGGTAGTTAAAACCGGGACCTTCCCTAGTACGGCTCCTCGCTCTACCTTAAAACCTCGTGGTTTTTGACAATGGGGAATCATGCATCTAGTTCGCACGCAGGCGGCATGTATATATTTATTTCATTTCCACAAACTAATCCTATGTGGCTTCAACCAAATATTTCTCAACCACAAATGGGTATTTTTCAACCATAATCAATCAATATCAACCACAAACAATCCCAATCAACCATTCACTATCAATCAATTTTCACACCAATCACAACCAATAAATATCGTCCATGGTTTGTGGACGAGGGGAGTATATATATATATATATATATATATATATATATATATATATATATATATATAGCAATTCACTTCTATTTCAACACATATATAATTTTTCAACGCATATATAACTTATACATCGAACGTACAACTTATACAACGCTTATACAAGAGGTGTACAACGCTTATATAACTCATACATCGACTATATAATTTATACATCGTCGTTTTCCATATCGTTTATAAATTAGAAATCTCACATTGGGTTCCACTCCACCAAAAATAGCAGAAGGCTCAGAAAAATATGCGGTCTCTTCTAGAAGGTAGAAGACGTCCACACGAGTCCACTGTCTCTTGTTTCACTGAATTTCGTCAACAGAGCAAAAAGATATGATTTTTACAGTGAAATCAAAAACGGTAGCACTTTAAAGCGCTATAATATATATAATAATTTTAACTGCCGTACCTCTATATTTTTCTTCAAAACTAGGTTTTAGGATTTCTTTCAATCCGCGAAGTTGCAGCTCGATCGGAGGATACAACGTCGAAGAGCTACGAATGGGCTTCTCGCGCGTGGTGGTAGGAGGCGATTCAGTGGTCGGAGGTGGGAGCTGGACGGCGGTGAAGTCGTCGACTTCCCGGGGTTCGTACGCGATGATGGAGAGGAGAGAGAGGGCGGTAGGGGGGTGGGGGGTGGGGGGGTCGGATTTGAAGAGGAGGAGGAGGCGAGTCGACGGAGGTAGGTGGCGATCGCTGGTGATGGCCGTGGCGGCGGCGAAGTGCGCGGGAAGGATCGAACGTCTTCCGCCGTTAATCGCGATGGGGAGAGAGAAATGGGGGGGGGGGTGTTTCTGACGTGGACAAATCAGTTTTTTTATTTATAAAGTTTTAAAAATATGAAAATACCCCTTGCCTCTTGCGAACCCCAATCCAAACCCAACGACTGTCGTCCCTAGCGTTTTACCCCCATTCCGAACACAATGGGATATGTTTCGTTGGCCCATTCGACTGTTTCAGTAATTTTTCCTTCAAATTAAAACATAGAATATTCAATATTCAATTTGAACGTACATTTCTATTTGCCAGGGCCACAAACTGATTCGAAAATTTCCAGAAAAATAAATTTAGCTATGTTTTGACGATACGGTCCCAACAAAACTAGTTTCGTCGAATTCTGAGACCGTTTGCAAAAAGGCCCATTTCTGGTCGATCCAATTTAACTATAATTGATCAAAACACGTTTTCCTTTGCCACGCTCACATACTAGCTTCAAAAATTATGAAATTTGAAAGCTAGCAATAACTTCACATCCCGGATCCAACAAAAGTGGTTTCGTCGAATTCCGAGGTCGTTTGCAAAATAGCCAATTTCACGGGCTATATAAATTCCATAGCGACCTTTCTAAAAATTCATTTGGCCATAACTTTTGCTTTCCGCTATGAAAATTTGATTTTTCAGATTCGTTAGAAAGGTATTCACTAACAGATTTAAATATTTTTGGTTTCACTCAAATCCGTTTTGTTTTGCACCAGGTACAGTCCGACAAAGTTTGAATTCAATTTTTGAAACTGCAGCGCCATTTCAGGCCTTGTTTATAATTAGAATTAATTATATTCGTTTTCAAACATCGATTCAAACTCACTTTTCATCGCTATTATTTAAAATATTTATTTTAAATATTTAAAATCCACTATTTTAGCCAATTTAAAAAATTTAAATTGGTTCAGATTTTCCGGGTCGTTACAGATCTCCCGCACTAATCGTTTGAAATCACGGTTTCAAAATACGAACTACAGCTTCGCTATTCGATTAATTTTAATTATATTTGTATATATATTTATAAATATAATCGATTCTTCGATTTCAAAACCATATTCATTTCATACCTTTGATAAAATGATATTTTTATCAAACTAACTTCTATTTCAACACTTCACTATTTTTAACAATTCATGTATATGATAAAAATGTGATTTTTTTTTATTGTAAAACAATTTATTTCAAAACACGACTATTTCATATAGTTCATATAGATGATAAAAATATGGTTTTTTATTATAAAACAATTTATTTAAAACTCAAATACCATTCAACACATGAATTTCTATTCAACGAATAAATTTCTATTCAATACATGAAGGTTTTTTATAGTTTATATATATAGATAAAAAGGTGATTTTTATATTTAAAACACGAATACCATTCAACACATGAATTTCTATTCAACGAATGAATTTCTATTCAACACATGAAGGTTTTCTATAGTTTATATATATAGATAAAAAGGTTATTTTTATATTTAAAACACGAATACCATTCAACATTTGAATTTCTATTCAACGACTGAATTTCTATTCAACACATGAAGGTTTTCTATAGTTTGTATATATAGATAAAAAGGTGATTTTTATATTTAAAACACGAATACCATTCAACGAATGAATTTCTATTCAACACATGAAGGTTTTCTACAGTTTGCATATATAGATAAAATGGTGATTTTTATATTTAAAACACGAATACCATTCAACACATGAATTTCCATTCAACGAATGAATTTCTATTCAACACATGAAGGTTTTCTATAGTTTGTATATATATAAAGTAAAAAAATGTGATTTTTATTGCAAAACAATTTATTTCAAAACATGAATGTCGTTAAATAGATGAATTTCTATTCAACACACGAATATAGTTTCAACACATGAAAATAATTCTAACACATGAATATTATTCAAAATTTTGGCAGCATAACGGCAGGGTAGTTAAAAGTGGGGTCCTCCCTAGTACGGCTCCTCGCTCTACCTTAAAGCCTCGCAGCTTTTGACAATGGGGATTTCATGCATCTAGTTCGCACGCAGGCGGCATGTATATATTTTTCGTTTCCACAAACTAATCCTATGTGGTTTCAACCAAATAATTCTCAACCACAAACGGGTATTTTTCAACCACTATCAATCAATTTCAACCACAAACAATTCTAATCAACCATTCGCTATCAACCAATTTTCACATCAATCACAACCAATAAATATCGTCCATGGTTTTTGGACGAAGGGCGTATATATATACATATATATATACATATATACATATATATATTATATAAGCATTTCACTTCTATTTCAACACATATATAATTTTTACAACGCATATATAACTTATATATCGAACGTACAACTTATACAACGCTTATACATGAGGTGTACAACGCTTATATAACTCATACATCGACTATATAATTTATACATCGTCGTTTTCCATATCGTTTATAATTTAGAAATCTCACATTGGGTTCCACTCCACCAAAAATTGCAGAAGGCTCAGAAAAATATGCGGTCTCTTATAGAATGTAGAAGACGTCCACACGAGTCCACTGTCTCTTGTTTCACTGAATTTCGTCAAGAAACGAAAAAGATATGATTTTTACAGTGAAATCAAAAACCGTAGCGCTTTAAACTGCTATTAAATAGTTTAAAATAGTTTCAGCCGTATTACCTCAGTTTTTGTTCAAATCTAGGTTTTAGATTTTTGCTCGATCCGTAGCTCGATGTCCAGATCAGACGGCACCACGTCACAGACCTCCGAGAGGCGCGCAGAACGAGGGTCCCCACGTGGAACTCAGCGGCGAACTCGAGGCTGGGCGGCGTGAGAAAGATCCAAACTTTGAGGGCTCGATTCGGACACAATACTCAACGTGGAAGAGCGAGGCTGGTCTTGATTTGAAGAGGGGGAGGAGATCTTCAAAAAACCCAACTGGAGCCTGGCCTGAAGATGATCGCAGCGGCAGCAAAAAGCTCGAGAAGTTTCGAGGAGGTTTCCGCCGTATATGGAGGGGGGGGAGAGAGAAATTTCTTTTTTTTTATAAAATTCTGATTGGCCGGGAGCTTTTAAAAGAGGTTTTTCAAACACGACCTCCAATGCAAACCTAACGACTATCAATCCTAGCTAAATACCCCCATTCTGAACACAATGGGATATGTTTAATTTGAACGTACATTTCAATTTGCCAGGGCCCCAAACTGATTCGAAAAATTCCAGAAAAATAAATCTAGCTATGTTTTGACGATATGGTTCCAACAAAACTAGTTTCGTCGAATTCTGAGACCATTTGAAAAATGACCATTTTCTGGTCGATCCAATTTAACTGTAATTGACCAAAACACACTTTCCTTCGCCACGCTCACATATTGACTTTAAAAATTATGAAATTTGAAACCTAGCAATAGTTTGACATCCCAGGTCCAACAAAAGTGGTTTCGTCGAATTCCGAGGTCGTTTGCAAAATGGCCATTTTCACGGCCTATATAAACTCTATAGCGACCTTTCTGAAAATTCATTTGGCTGTAACTTTTGCTTCCCGCTATGTAACTTCGATTTTTCAGAATCGTTAGAAAGATATTCACTAATAGATTTAAATATTTTTGGTTTCACTCAAATCCGTTTTGTTTTGCACCCAGTACAGTCAGTCAAAGTTTGAATTCAAATTTTGAAACTACCACGCCATTTCAGGCCTTGTTTATAATTAGAAATAATTATACTCATTTTCAATGTCGATTCAAACTTACTTTTCATTGCTATTATTCAAAATATTTATTTTAAATATTTAAAATCCACTAAAATAGCCAATTTAAAAATTTTAAATAGGTTCAGATTTTCCGGGTCGTTACAATCTCCCCCACTTAAAACTTTTCGTCCCCGAAAAGGAACAAAGTCGAAAGTGGTTTGATTAATGAACACTACGTTCAATCTGGCTTCCATTCTCCAACTTTTCAGTTTTTGAGAATTTTCGAAAAATTTCGCCATAACCTCCTTTATACAGGGAGGGGTTTGGAAATTTATTGGGCCTTATTAGGTACCAAATAAATCCTATAAAGCATACACATATTTATAGTGATATATTCTGGTGTTTACAGGAGAGCATGTATAGATAATAACTCCAGAGAATAAATTCTCGTCACCCTGTCAAAGCCTGAGGGAGTGTGTATTTTAATTGCTCCAGAGAATAAATTCTCGTCACCTCGTCCCGTGTGGGAAATAAATAATCCATGTGCCATATCTAATGACTAGAGAGACGTGATTATTGTCAACTCCAGACCCGTGTGGGGTTTTTATTAATCTGCCAATTTATCGTTACAATTTTATATGGTCCATATCAGTCATCAGTTCAACCTGTAATATATAGTCATCGCCATACAAGCCTCTCGCTCGTATGGTAAATCTTCCACCTCGTCACACAAGCTCCAAATGCTTATGTGGTATATGATGAAGTATGCCTATCTTCAAGAAGTATGCCATGAAGTGTAGTTCAAAATTAATTGTTACTATCCTATGGTGACATTTATTATTACACACAGAACAACCAACACTCTGCATCCAATGGCATTCACAGGAGTTGATATAATAATATTTCGCATCCAACTCATTAAGGTTTACCTATTTTTCGGGCACGCAAAAAAATTCTTTACTCAATAGCTAATCCATTTACCTATTCAAACATATATGATGCACATGTATATATTTCTATCTATTTTTTAAATCAGTTCAATGTGTGATTTAATCGAATAAATTCTACCATTCATTCTCTTATTAATTAAATTAACTATCGTTCTAATAATTTAATTAATCAAATCTACTATCACACAACACAAACAACAATCAAATTGTTTTTAACTTTTTTTTTTAAAATATACTTTTTTTTTATATATTCAAAAATTATGTTTTCTAAAACCAGAGTATATATATAATCACAAATACGTTATTTATAAACATAGAACTCTCGACTCGTTCTGGGGCTCTTCTGACCCCATCTCTAACGAGTTATTCTGATTCTGCTATACTCACACTAGGATATTACTGATCCTATATGTAATGAGTTATTAGTCCTATAACACTACAGGTTCTATCTCTGACGAGTTCGTTAATGTGTTATATACCAGAGCTAAGCTTAACCAAAGCTCTGATACCACGTTGTGACGACCCCAAAACCCCATACCACGGTGTCAAGGATAATCTTTGGAATATAACACATAAGTAGATGATAGCAGAACAGAAATAAATAAATACACCAGATAATGAACAAATAATACACTGGATAAACGTAATCATCAGAGTTACACAGTATACAGGATCATACTTAGTACAAATATAGGTCAGCTATACATAAATGTCTACAGCGGAAAACAAAACATAATGTACAATAGGAGCTGAACAACATAAAATGAGATAGATGATAGAATCCATCTTCAGCTCCAGCTATCCAGAAAGAGCCTGCTAATACCTGAATACAAGGCTGCCCGTGTAGAAAAAGGGGCACCTGAGTTTGCAAGTGAAACAAACTACGAGTCAGTCATGGGACTGGTATGAGCAATCTACTTAACACATTTTATACTTTGGCTAATCACAGGACCACGCCACTTTCGCGGAATGGGTTTACTCCATTGGATTGCCAGTGCTTTAAAACAATTAAATATTTTAAACATCGTAATGCTTTTTATAAAAATGAAGCCGATATAAGACTCAAGTCCCAGCACACAATGCAACGCAAAGCGGAGGATAGAGTTTTACCTTATATCGACCAAAATATGCTTGATACGAGCAAAACAAATCAATTCTTAATCAGACTCCAACTGTAAATTAGCAAGAGGACGAACCCCTAAGTATTAACCCTAAAGGCCGAAACCAACATCAGACCAATACTCAGGAAACCGCCCATCTTAGCTCGTTTGCAGTTAGTTTCTAATTTTATACACAATCATAAATATTAATCATAGACGGCATGGGTACTATATATCATGTCGCCATATATAGGTATACAATCAAAACCGCAAAGTCACGTATTTGGAAATTGGATTTCCTTCATGAACCAAGGCAAAAGATAGTCCTTACCGACTTCGAGACAATCTAGCCCATGTCTTAGGCAAGTACTCAGTCAAGCCTTTGGATCGTTAGGGCCGGTCCACCGATGTGGATTAAAATCCTGATCACTGCGTTTCCCCGTCCTATGGGGCGTAAATGAGCCAACAAATGACTCCATCGGTCCCGGATAGACCGATATAATCGAGGCGCCTTGCAACAGCAACAACCACATAGGTGAAAATTATATAAATGTCAGTCAGTTTAAGCACCGACACCACCTCTAGCTAGAAGGAAACGCATGCCCTCCCTGAGGTCCTCTCCCGTTTCTGGTTCATTCCGGGGTGTGAGGCTCGCGAATTCACGTTATACACAAAGCTACGCCACACAGGCGGTGCTTTGATCATCCACCACAAGAACTTGCTTTTCAACAGAAGCCCTGATCACTGCATCTTAGCATGCCACACAGGCAATTCACACCATGCAACTGATGGCTATCAATCACACAGAGTGAATTCCAATGTCAGACACACAGTCCATTTGCACGTCCGTTCTGGGTCTGAACGAAACCGGAGGCACTATATACCTCGCATACCCATCGACTTCCACGTACGTCTGGATGATCACCACTCATTATCCTTATTCGGGATGCCTCCTAATCAGGACATCAGTTACCATCCAAACGAGGTGGAAATCTCCGGTCTTCGACCACCGTCTTCATCTTCGATTTCTTATCGTCGATTCAGTTATTCAGAATGGGATAAACCCGGTCTTTCTGAGCAACTCGCGTATATAATAAACAAGTGATACACAAACACAACATATGCCTTATTTCAATTCATTAGTCACTAACCGTCAATCAGTAAGAGAACGATTTCCCAAATATTAACCCCGAAGGCCGAAACCAACATCAGATCAAAACCAAGGAAACCATTCGACTTAGCCAACCTTCAGTTAGTTTCTAAATTTCATATTCCATATCGTTTATAATATTTTATAACGATTTATCGCTATTTGTATTTATTTTAAAATAGCCAATTTATTCAAACGACGCTTCGGGCCATAACGCGGCCGTGGCGCTATTTTTCTTCAGATTTGATTTACACATATCTGAAAATATAACCGTTGGATCTTCACAAAATTTACATCATTAGAAAGATCTTTTCAAAACGAATCCAATGGTTCCTATTTTAGGAAAATCCGACGGTCGGATCTCCCGGTACAATCGTTTGAAGTTTCGATTTCAAAATACGAACTGCAGCATCGTTATTCGATTTAATTTAATTATATATATATATATAAATATAATCGATTCTGGCGCTATTTTTCTTCAGATTTGAATTAAACATTCCAGACAATCCAACCGTTGGATATTTGCAAAGTTGGTGTCGTTGGAAAGATATTTCCAAAGCGAACCAAACGGTTTCGGTTTCGGGAAAATCCGATGGTCGGATCTCCCGCACTAATCGTTTGAAATCACGGTTTCAAAATACGAACTGCAGCTTCGCTATTGGATTAATTTTAATTATATTTGTATATATATATATATAAATATAATCGATTCTTCGATTTCAAAACCATATTCATTTCATACCTTTGATAAAATGATATTTTTATCAAACTAACTTCTATTTCAACACTTCACTATTTTTAACAATTCATGTATATGATAAAAATGTGATTTTTTTGTTGTAAAACAATTTATTTCAAAACACGATTTTATATAGTTTATATAGATGATAAAAATATGGTTTTTTATTATAAAACAATTTATTTAAAACTTGAATACCATTCAACACATGAATTTCTATTCAACGAATGAATTTCTATTCAATACATGAAGGTTTTCTATAGTTTATATATATAGATAAAAAGGTGATTTTTATATTTAAAACACGAATACCATTCAACACATGAATTTCTATTCAACGAATGAATTTCTATTCAACACATGAAGGTTTTCTATAGTTTATATATATAGATAAAAAGGTGATTTTTATATTTAAAACACGAATACCATTCAACACATGAATTTCTATTCAACGAATGAATTTCTATTCAACACATGAAGGTTTTCTATAGTTTGTATATATAGATAAAAAGGTGATTTTTATATTTAAAACATGAATACCATTCAACACATGAATTTCCATTCAACGAATGAATTTCTACTCAACACATGAAGGTTTTCTATAGTTTGTATATATAGATAAAAAGGTGATTTTTATATTTAAAACACGAATACCATTCAACACATGAATTTCCATTCAACGAATGAATTTCTATTCAACACATGAAGGTTTTCTATAGTTTGTATATATAAAGTAAAAAAAAATGTGATTTTTATTGCAAAACAATTTATTTCAAAACATGAATGTCGTTAAATAGATGAATTTCTATTCAACACACGAATATAGTTTCAACACATGAAAATAATTCTAACACATGAATATTATTCAAAATTTTGGCAGCATAACAGCGGGGTAGTTAAAACCGGGGCCGTCCCTAGTACGGCTCCTCGCTCTACCTTAAAGCCTCGCAGCTTTTGACAATGGGGATTTCATGCATCTAGTTCGCACGCAGGCGGCATGTATATATTTTTCATTTCCACAAAATAATCCTATGTGGTTTCAACCAAATATTTCTCAACCACAAACGGGTATTTTTCAACCACTATCAATCAATTTCAACCACAAACAATTCTAATCAACCCTTCACTATCAACCAATTTTCACATCAATCACAACCAATAAATATCGTCCATGGTTTGTGGACGAGGGGCATATATATATATATATATATATATATATATTATATAAGCATTTCACTTCTATTTCAACACATATATAATTTTTACAACGCATATATAACTTATATATCGAACGTACAACTTATACAATGCTTATACATGAGGTGTACAACGCTTATATAACTCATACATCGACTATATACTTTATACATCGTCGTTTTCCATATCGTTTATAATTTAGAAATCTCACATTGGGTTCCACTCCACCAAAAATTGCAGAAGGCTCAGAAAAATATGCGGTCTCTTATAGAATGTAGAAGACGTCCACACGAGTCCACTGTCTCTTGTTTCACTGAATTTCGTCAAGAAACGAAAAAGATATGATTTTTACAGTGAAATCAAAAACCGTAGCGCTTTAAACTGCTATTAAATAGTTTAAAATAGTTTCAGCCGTATTACCTCAGTTTTTGTTCAAATCTAGGTTTTAGATTTTTGCTCGATCCGTAGCTCGATGTCCAGATCGGACGGCACCACGTCACAGACCTCCGAGAGGCGCGCAGAACGAGGGTCCCCATGTGGAACTCAGCGGCGAACTCGAGGCAGGGCGGCGTGAGAAAGATCCAAACTTTGAGGGCTCGATTCGGACACAATACTCAACGAGGAAGAGCGAGGCTGGTCTTGATTTGAAGAGGGGGAGGAGATCTTCAAAAAACCCAACTGGAGCCTGGCCTGAAGATGATCGCAGCGGCAGCAAAAAGCTCGGGAAGTTTCGAGGAGGTTTCCGCCGTATATCGAGGGGGGGGGGAGAGAGAAATTTCTTTTTTTTTTTTTTATAAAAAATTCTGATTGGCTCGGAGCTTTTAAAAGAGGTTTTTCAAACACGACCTCCAATCCAAACCCAACGACTATCGATCTTAGCTAAATACCCCCATTCTGAACGCAATGGGATATGTTTCGAAGGCCTATTCGACTGTTTCGGTTAGTTTTCCTTCAAATCAAAATATAAAACATTCAATATTTAATTTGAACGTACATATCAATTTGCTAGGGCCACAAACTGATTCAAAAAATTCCAGAAAAATAAATCTAGCTATGTTTTGATGATACGGTTCCAACAAAACTAGTTTCATCGAATTCTGAGACCGTTTGAAAAATGGCCATTTTCTGGTCGATCCAATTTAACTGTAATTGACCAAAATACACTTTCCTTCGCCACGCTCACATATTGACTTCAAAAATTATGAAATTTGAAACCTAGCAATAGTTTGATATCTTGGATCCAACAAAATTGGTTTCGTCGAATTCCGAGGTCGTTTGCAAAATGGCCATTTTCACGGCCTATATAAACTCTATAGCCACCTTTCTGAAAATTCATTTGGCCATAACTTTTGCTTCCCGCTATGTAACTTCGATTTTTCAGATTCGTTAGAAAGATATTCACTAACAGATTTAAATATTTTTGGTTTCAGTCAAATCCGTTTTGTTTTGCACCCGGTACAGTCAGTCAAAGTTTGAATTCAAATTTTGAAACTACCGCGCCATTTCAGGCCTTGTTTATAATTAGAAATAATTATACTCATTATCAATGTCGATTCAAACTTACTTTTCATTGCTATTATTCAAAATATTTAAAATCCACTAAAATAGCCAATTTAAAATTTTTAAATTGGTTCAGATTTTCCGGGTCGTTACATTTACGGTTAAAGGCTGATGGAATGGAATGTGATTTTGGGTTTATCGTGAACCGTGTTTTAAAGGACATTGGTTTTTTAACCCAGTTAAAGACAGGAATAATATTTTGGGTTGTCGTGAATGGTATCTTTAATAATACTATTCTTAGACCCAATGGAGTTAAGAAAATCAGAAACTAACTGGAGATTAGTTAAGTTGAATGGTTTCCTGGGTATTGATCTGATGTTAGTTTCGGCCTTCGGGGTTAATACTTAGGGAATTGTTCACTTGCTAATTTACGGTTAAAGGCTGATGGAATGGAATGTGATTTTGGGTTTATCGCGAAACGTGTTTTAAATGACATTGGTTCTTTAACCCAGTTAAAGACAGGATATGATTTCTCAAGTTAAACAATCGTTAATATTGATTTTTGGGAAAATTAAAACCAAGTGGAGTTTTAATGCATCTTTAATTAGATTGAAATGATATCCAAAGGAAGATTAAAGAATAAATTTAAAGCATTTATCTTTGATAAAATTAATGGGAACCTTTCTCAAAGTATAAGAATATTTGAATAAAGGAATATTCTAGATTGGAATGAGGCGCATGTTGTGTTTTTATAGCACTTGTTTATTCTATACGCAAGTTATTCAGAAAGACCGGGTTTATCCCAATCTGAATAAATGATTCGATGATATGTCGAGGATGAAGACGGTGGTTGAAGACCGGAGGTCTTCACATCGTTTGGATGATTACTAATGTCTTAATTGGGCTATATACCCAAGACAAGGTAATAAGTGGTGATCGTCCAGACGTACTTGGAGATCGACCGTATATGGGAGGACCTCTCCCATGTATTGGACATATGGGGGAGGAATAAAGTGCCTCTGGTTTCGCTCAGACCTAGAACGAACTTGTAAATGGATATGTGTCTGACATCGGATTTCATTCTGTGTGATTGATAAACATCGGTTGCATAGCGTGATTTGCCAGTGTGTCATGCTAAGATGCAAATGATCAAGGCTTCTATTGAAAAGCAGGGTATTGTGGTTGATGATCAAAGCACGATCTTTGTGGCATAGCTTTGTGTATTGCGTTAATTCGCGAGCCTCACACCCCGGTGTGAACTAGAAACGGGATAGGACCTCAGGGAGGACATGCGTTTCTTTCTAGCTAGGAGTGGTGTCAGCGTTTTACTAGCCCTGGCATTTTACTTATGTGGATGATGGATAGTGAGGCGCCTCGGCTATATCGGTCATTACGGGGCCGACAGTTTGGTCGGGATATGACCAGTTTACGCCCCATAGGGCGGGGAAACGCATTGTTCAGGCATTTTAATCCACTATGTGTGAACCGGCCCTGACGATCCAAGGGTCACTCAAGCTCTGATCCTGAGGCTCGGGCAAGACACTCTCGAAGCAGTAAGGACGATCCCTTGCCTTGGTTCACAGATGGAAATCCAACTTCCAATACGACATTTTGTGTTTTAATTGTAAACCTATATATGGTGGCATAGTGGTATGGGGCACTTATGCCGTCTATGATTAATACTTATGATTGAAATTGTTTTGACACTAACACTTATAGTAATAATAAAATATGAAATTTTACATACCAAGCATTCTTGGCTATTATAAGGTAAAAACTCTATCCTCCGGCTTGCGTTGCATTATGTGATTGCACCCGAGTCTTATAATAGCTTCATTGTCCTTTATTTAGCATTGCGCTATTGTTTTTATGTACTGGTATTCTTGGGAGGAAACTCTTTCCGTGTTATACGGCGTGGTCTCTTGATTTACCTTACTTTAAAACCAAGATAATAACTATTTTAGTTCTCACACCAGTCACATGACTAACCTAGAGTTTATTGTTTTAACCTAAGCTCTTGGTGCCCTTATTTTCCACATGGGCAGCTAGTAGTATTGGTTTTGCACATTTATATTCACAGGATCCTAGTTTACAACTGGAATGATATTCGGAAAGCTCTGTATCCGTATATTCTTTTCAGTTGTGTTTTGTATTATTTTCCGCTGCATTGTAATTTGTAAATCTCTGATATTTTTCAAATGTATATTATTTTTCATACTCTGTATATTCTTGTACTCTGATGTAAACTATTGTGATAAGCAATGAAATGTTCTTATGTTTGTGTTCTGATTTGTCGTGTTCTCAGACAATTCGGGCTTTCCTTCACGGGGAAGTTCGGGTCGCTTCATTTGGTATCAGAGCTTTGGTTTACAGAGCTCAGAGAACAAGACACATTAGAACCAAACGAAAGAATTTATCAAAGATTGGATTAGTAATATCCGATGGGAATGACTTGTTAGAGATAGGATCAGTAGTATCCTAGAATGAGTCCGAAGAGTGTTATTTTTAAAATAAAACTGAAAACAAATTTTGTTTTGAAAATTTAAACCTTATCATACGTATTTCAATATTTTATTTTAAATTCATTTGGACAATCAAGTATATAAAGATTTTGCATATACGTCTGATCCATGTGCATTCGAAGTTTTAATATACTGGATGGATATAGAATCACACTCTAGTCGCCCAGGCATGATTCTACTGATGACGTACGACATCAGTAGTCTGTTTTCGAGTTTCGAAAGTGGGATATCTATATATTTCCAATTGACTGGTTTGAGAACCAAAACTAGATAGGATTATTTGTTGTGATTTGGCATCAAAAAAATGATTTTTGACTATGTATTATGCGACTGTATGGTGAATTTAGGCCATATTGAACTATATTGAAAATTGTTTGGAAATGCATGCATGTACATAAATGTGTGAACAAGTCATAGTAAGGAGGCTAGAGAAGAGGAATAAAATTGTATGCCCGACAAATAGGTAAATGTTTACTAATTTATTGGGTTTAGATGATATTATGAGCCGATTGGCTGTTCCTTTTTCTTTTTGGATTGGAGAGGCCTGTATGGCGATTTCGGGATTTTCCCGGTGCTCCCATATAAGGGAGGTTACGGCAAAAAAATTCGAAAATTTAGGGTGTTAGCTAAATTTTTGAAAAATTTGGAATGTTTTTTGAAACTGAAAAGTTGAAAAACTTAAGCCATAATGAAAATATTGAAAGTTGAGTTGGTTTGTAAAACAACTTTCAGCTCCGTCCCTTTTCGAGGACGAAAAGATTTTAAGTGGGGGAGATTGTAATAACCAGAAAAATCTGGACCAATTTAAAAATTTTATTTTGGCAATTTTGAATATTTAAAATGATTTATTTTAAATAATAACGACGAGAAATTTATTTTGAATAGAATTAGAACGTAGATATTTATTCGAATCGACATTAGAATATAAATATTTATTTTTAATTATAAAGGGGATTGAAAATGGCACGATAGTTTGAAAATTCGATTTCAAATTTCAAATGAATGTACAGGATTCAAAATAAACCGGATTTAGTGAAACCAAAAATATTAGAATCTATTTGAGAATATCTTTCCAACGAATCCGAAAAATCAAAATTTCATAGCGGAAATAAAAAGTATGTTCAGTTGAAATTCCAGGATGTCGCAATGGAAAATATAGCCCTTAAACATGGAAATTTTGCAAACGACCTCCGTTTTCGATGGAACCACTTTTGTTGGATCCGAGATGTCAAGTTATTGCTAGATTCTAAAATTCATAATTTTTGGTATTAATATGTGAGCATGGCGCAGGAAAACGTGTTTTAACAGTTTTAGTTAATTTGGTTCTAATAGAAAATGGCCATTTTTCAAACGGTCTTCAAATTTGACGAAATTAGTTTTGTTATGACCGTATCGTCAATACGAAGCTAGAAATAATTTTTTTGGAATTTTTAGAGTCAGTATGTGGCCCCGGTAAATTGTAAAATACGTTTGAAATAGAATATATAGATTTAAAATTTGATTTAAACGGAAACTGATTGAAATTGCCGAACTGGCTTACGATACATGTCCCATTGTGTTTGGAATAGGCGTAATTAGCTGGGGGCTACAGTCTTTGGGCTCGGTTTGGGGTTCGAACGAAAAAGTAACTTTTTAGAAATTAAAATAAATAAATAAATAAATATATACTTGACCCCTTCTGTTTTGTCTCTCACTCACTCAGCCCCCTCTTCCACGATCGATAATAGATAAAAACAAAAACCAAAACAAAAACACGGAACCCTAGCCGTCCATCGTCGCGCTCCCTCCTAGGCAGCGCCGTTGCGCCGGAGACCGCTCCTTCCCCCCTCCGACCTCCCTTCTCTCTCTTCCCCTCCCTCTCCTTTCCGCGATGCTGAAATCGAAGACCAAGCCCCTTAAACCCGAACAAAATCAACGCAGCCACCACCCGAGATCATCTGCGCCGCTCCTCCTAACCCCAGTCCCTTCGCCTCCTCCCTCAACACCAGCAATTTGGGATGGCTATTCTGATTTTGGAAAGAAAAATTGTGAGCATTTCTTTTTAATTGTGATTTATTTATTTACTACAGAATTTATATATGAATAGAATTGATTTAAAAAACTGAATTTATACATATAAATAACTTTGTTAAAAATATGATTTTATTATAAATGGCATCATTTTAAAATATGAAATCTCTATATATAAAACATAAAGGAAAAAAAATATGCGATCTTGGTTTCTATAAAAATACGATTTTTGTTACTAGAAAAATATGATTTTTAGAATATATAGAACAGTTTAAAAGTATAATTTTTATATATGTGAATATTGAAAAAGATTTGATTTTTTTTCTATATGAAACGGTTTGATTTTTATATATGAAAACATAGAATAAAAATATGATTTTTATTATATAGTTAGCGAAATCAAAATATAATCTTTTCTATATGTGTAGCGTTATAGAAATGTGATTTTTATTTATATACGAGCAGTATAAAAAGGTGATTTTTATTTATATACGCGCAGTATAAAAAGGTGATTTTTATTTATATACGAGCAGTATAAAAAGGTGATTTTTATTTATATACGAGTAGTATAAAAATGTGATTTTTATTTATAAAGATCGTCAATTAAAAATGTGATTTTTAATATGAACAACGTAGAAAAGACTCCGTTGGAAAAACAGGCAAATCCAGACGGTTCAGAAATTCAGAAATAAAATAGGAGGAGTGGATCCCAAATGTGAGAACTTCTCACTTTAAATATATTTTCTAGTTAAAAATATATACTAGGATGTAGACGGTGCTTAGCAGCACCCAACACGTTCACAGACCATGGACGGCTTGTTTGATTGTGTTGTGAAAATTGATTGTGTGATGTGGAATGGAAATAAATATTTTATAGTTAAAAATATAATTTTTAACGTGTATATGAATAAAATAAATAATTATAAACAAATCGGACGATTTGTTTATGTACACACATTTGACTGATATTGATTGGGACGATAAATTTTACACATCGCCTAACTACACAAATAAAATTCATTATTTGTTGATTGAAACCCCATATGGGTACTGGGATGATATTGGACATACACTAATCCCAATAATTATTTGTATGTCAATCGATAGGTTGACAGACTGTTATAAGCGTTAAACATTTATATTTAATGCTTATACAGTGTAGAATGCACTCTAGATGATGGATGATTATTTATCACTGTTGTTGTGTACATGTGTTGTATGAAATCCATATAATCACATTATATGGCAATGGACTATGTATGATTCTAGTTCAGAAAGAATGAATATTTTAAAATAATGATTATTTTAAAATAACGAATATTTTCAAATAATATTCAGAAAAGAATCAAAATATGATTTTGATGTCCGATTTGGGATGGACACGAAAATATTTAAATATATAAAGCCATGTTGATTAGATTAACGCCATTTTGACGTAAACGATATTTATATCGATTTTATTCGTTTTTATAATGAATATAAAAAAGGAATTGATTTCAAAATCTAATGTTTTGAAAATATTATCATTTATATATTGATGATATGGAATATTCAATTTTGATTTGAAATTGAATATGAAGTTGAAATCGTTTTGAAAACGAATTTAAAACGATTTATAAAATACATTTTAAATGGAAATCGATGAAATATATATTATATATGTAATATAATGGTCTGAATAGAACGCGCTGCGCTGCGACAGTTCGCGAATTTCGACCGTTGACTTCGAACGGACATTACGAGAGACCAGACTGTTGGATTCTCCTAAAACCGGAACCGTTGGGTTCGTATCGAAAAGTGCTTTCTAATGAATATTAGAGATTTGAAATCTAATGGTTGAATTTGGAATTATGTCCAAATCAAATTTGGAAAAGGTCGTTGTAAGTGCAGTTCGATGGCCGTTTATGGAAATCAACTATACGGGCCTTGATAAAATTATTAAAAATATCAATAATTTGTGTAAAATCATAAGAAATGATTTGGAAAGAATTGGGATGAAAAATTCCATACTTGAAAAGATAAAAATAGATTTTTATCGAAATGAACTAGTTTTGAACTAGAATTATAATCCAATTATTTTTAAAATAAATAAATTGGATTTGAAATGGTTTTAAAAATAACCAGAATTTCCAATATATGAATTGGAATGGATTTGAATTGAAACTATCTTCAGAATATTTCGATATTGCATTCCGTGATTATACGAATATTGTGGAGGAATTTGGAAGATATATATATATATATATATATATATATATATATATCGTTATTCCAATACGGTATTTGTTGATTCCAGAATTTGATATTGAATATAAGCCGATATTTTTTCTATTCAGAGCCTTGCATTTAATATCAAATGTGGTTTTGGGTTTGTCGTGAATGGTGTCTTCATTAACACTGTTCTTGAACCCAGTTGAGAAAAGATTAAATCTTTTTATTTAGATTTAATGAAGTATACCAATTAATTAATATCTCGTTGGAACTGAAATTGGTCTTTGGGTTTATCGTGAATGGTGTTTTAAATAACACTTTTTCTTTAACCCGATTTACAATGGAATAAGATTTTGGGTTGTCGTGAATGGTATCTTTAATAACACTGTTCTTAGACCCAATGGAGTTAAGAAAATCAGAAACTAACTGGAGATTAGTTAAGTTGAATGTTTTGCTGGGTATTGATCTGATGTTGGTTTCAGCCTTCGGGGTTAATACTTAGGGAATTGTTCACTTGTTAATTTAAGGTTAAAGGCTGATGGAAGTGGAATGTGATTTTGGGTTTATCATGAACCATGTTTTAAAGGACAATGGTTCTTAATCCAGTTAAGGACAGGAATAAGATTTTGGGTTGTCGTGAATGGTATCTTTAATAATATTGTTCTTAGACCCAATGGAGTTAAGAAAATCAGAAACTAACTGGAGATTAGTTAAGTTGAATGGTTTCCTGGGTATTGATCTGATGTTGGTTTCGGACTTCAGGGTTAATACTTAGGGAATTGTTCACCTGCTAATTTACGGTTAAAGGCCGATGGAATGGAATGTGATTTTGGGTTTATTGTGAACCATGTTTTAGATGACATTGGTTCTTTAACCCAGTTGAAGACAGGATATGATTTCCCAAGTTAAACAATCGTTAATATTGATTTTTAGGAAAATTAAAACCAAGCGGAGTTTTAATGCATCTTAAATTAGACTGAAATGATATCCAAAGGAAGATTAAAGAATAAATTTAAAGCATTTATCTTTGATAAAATTAATGGGAACCTTTCCCAAAGTATAAGAATATTTGAATAAAGGAATATTCTGGATTGGAATGAGGCGTACGTTGTGTTTTTATAGCACTTGTTTATTATATACGCGAGTTATTCAGAAAGACCGGGTTTATCCCATTCTAAATAACTGATTCGACGGTATGTCGAGGATGAAGACGGCGGTTGAAGACCGGAGGTCTTCACATCGTTTGGATGATTACGGATGTCTTGATTGGGCTGTACACCCAAGACAAGGTAATAAGTGGTGATCGTCTAGACGTACTTGGAGATCGACCGGATATGCGAGGACCTCTCCTCTGTATTGGACATATAGGGAAGGAAAAAGGTGCCTCCGGTTTCGTTCAAACCTAGAATGAACTTGTAAACGGATATGTGTCTGACATCGGATTTCATACTTGTGATTGATAGACATCGGTTGCATAGCGTGAATTGCCTGTGTAGTATGCTAAGATGCAAATGATCAAGACTTCTGTTGAAAAGCAGGGTCTTGTGGTTGATGATCAAAGCACGGCCTTTGTGGCATAACTTTGTGTATTGCGTTAATTCGCGAGCCTCACACCACGGTGTGAACCAGAAACGGGATAGGACCTCGGGGAGGACATGCGTTTCTTTCTAGATAGGAGTGGTGTCAGTGTTTTACTAGCCCTGGCATTTTACTTATGTGGATGATGGATAGCGAGGCACCTCGATTATATCGGTCGTTCCGGGGCCGATAGTTTGGTCGGGATATGACCAATTTACGCCCCATAGGGCGGGGAAACGCATTGTTCAGGCATTTTAATCCACTCCGTGTGGACCGGCCCTGACGATCCAAGGGTCACTCGAGCTCTGATCCTAAGGCTCGGGCTAGACAGTCTCGAAGCGGTAAGGACGATCCCTTGCCTTGGTTCACAGATGGAAATCCAACTCCCAATACGACATTTTGCGGTTTTAATTGTAAACCTATATATGGTGACATAGTGGTATATGGCACTTATGCCGTCTATGATCAATACTTATGATTGAAATTGTTTTGACACTATCACTTATAGTAATAATAAAACATGAAATTTTACGTACCAAGCATTCTTGGCTATTATAAGGTGAAAACTCTATCCTCCGGCTTGCGTTGCATTGTGTGATGGGACCTGAGTCTTATAATAACTTCATTGTCCTCTATTTAGCATTGCGCTGTTGTTTTTATGCACTGGTATTCTTAGGAGGAAACCCGTTCCGTGTTATACGGCGTGGTCCCTTGATTTACCATACTTTAAAACCGAGATAATAATTGTTTTAGTTCTCACACCAGTCACATGACTGACCTGGAGTTTATTGTTTTAACCTAAACTCTGGGTGCCCCTATTTTCCACACGGGCAGCTAGTAGTATTGGTTTTGCAGATTTATATTCACAGGATCCTGGTTTACATTCGAAAAGCTCTGTATCCGTATATTCTTTTTAGTTGTATTTTCCGCTGCATTGTAATTTGTAAATCTATGATATTTATCAAATGTATATTATTTGTTCATACTCTGTATATTCTTGCACTCTGATGTAAACTGTTGTAATAAGCTATCAAATGTTCTTCTGTTTGTGTTCTGATTTGTCGTATTCTCGGACAATTCAGGCTTTCCTTCCTGGGGAAGTTCGGGTCACTTCAACAACCCAATCAAGACATTAGTAATCATCCAAATGATGTGAAGACCCCCGGTCTTGAACCACCGTCTTCATCTTCGACATATTGTTGTATCAGTTATTCAGAACGGGTATAAACCCGGCCTTTCCGAATAACTCGCGTATATTATAAACAAGTGCTACACAAACACAACATACGCCTCATTCCAATCCAGAATATTCTTTTATTCAAATATTCACATTTCAAGGGAAAGGTTCCCACTAATTTTATAAAAGATAAATTCTTTCAAATTTATTCTTTAATATTCCTTTGGATATCAATTCAAACCATATTAAGGTTTTCCAAGCTAGTCGAGATTATTGAATCACACCGAAGTAATCATTTATTTAATTTCCCAATCTGAACCTATTCATCCCATGGAGAAAAACTGGTAATACTCCATATCTAACACCACGGTGTTATCGGTAAATTTAATTACCATTTCACGTTCAAATCTAATTAAAGATTTAGCTATCACCTGGAGTAAAACTGGTGGTACTCCATTTTCGATCATTTTCTTGAATTGATAATTTTAATTATCACATTCACTTTTCAATCTAATCAAAGATTCATTAAAACTCCATTTAGTTTTCATCTTCCCAAAAATCAATATTAATGATTGTAAGAACCCGTAACTTCCCCGTGAAGGAAAGCATGAATACTTTGAGAACAACACACAAATAGAACGCAGACGGAAGAACATTTCACTGTTATTACAACAATGCATCGGATTACAAGAATATACAGAGTATAAATGAATAAATTACATTCAACAAATATCAGAGATTACAATAAATTACATAGCAGCGGAAAATAATACAAAACACAACTGAAAGTGATACACGGATACAGAGCTTTCCGAGCATCGTTCCAGCTGTAAATCAGGACCCTGTGGATATAAATCTGCAAAACCAAAACTACTAGCTGCCCGTGCGGAAAATAGGGGCACCCAGAGTTTAGGTTAAAACAATAAACTCCAGGTCAGTCATGGGACTGGTGTGAGAACTAAAACAGTTATTAATATTGGTTTTAAAGTTAGGTAAATCAAGGGACCACGCCGTATAACACGGAACGGGTTTCCTCCCAAGAATACCAGTGCATAGAACAAACAGCGCAATGCTAAATAAAGAAAAATGAAGCTGTTATAAGACCCAGGTCCCATCACACAATGCAACGCAAGCCGGAGGATAGGGTTTTCCCTTATAACAGCCAAAGCATGCTTGATACGTTTAAATCACATTATTTGATACTATTATAAGTGTACAGTGTCAAAACAATTTCAATCATAAGTATCAATCATAGGCGGCATGGGTACCATCTATCATGTCGCCATACTAGTTCTACAATTAAAACCGCAATACACGTATTGGAAATTGGATTCCGTCATGAGCCGAGGCAAGGGGCAAGCTCCTCTCCGCGTTCGAGACACTCTAGCAATGCCTCAGGACCCCACTCTGATCCTTTGGAACCTCCAAGGCCGGTCCTCTCTTACTTTTGAGGATTAGTTATTCCTGAACACACGTTTCCCGGTCCTTACAGACCTATATCCGAGGCGCCTCATATCCAACAACCACACAGGTGAAAAGTATATAAATGTCAGGGCTGGTAGGTCACTGACACCACCCTAGCTAGAAAGAAACGTCGTGCACTCCTTGGGTCCGTATCCCGTTTTTGACTCATACCGAGGTGTGAGGCTCGCGAATTCACGTTATACACAAAGCTACGCCACACAGGCCGTGCTTTGATCATCAACCACAAGACTTTGCTTTTCAACAGAAGCCTCGATCAATTGCCACTTACGCATGCCACATTGGCAATTCACTCCATGCGACTGATGTCCATCGATATACAACCTCTGAGCTCGTACGTCTCAGAGAAGGGCGTTAAGCAAGAGAATAAATTCTCCGCCGCCAAACAGATGTATATTTAATAGAGATTAATCAACACAGAATAAAATCCAATGTCAGACACACAATCCATTTACAAGTTCGTTCTGGGTCTGAACGAAACCGGAGGCACTTTCCTCGCATATCCATCCATCTCCAGGTACGTCTGGACGATCACCAACTGATTCCATCATCCTGGGTGTACAGCCCAATCAAGATCATCAGTAATCACCCAAACGATGTGAAGACTTCCGGTCTTCAACCACCGTCTTCATCTTCGACATCTCGTCGAATCGGTTATTCGGAATGGGTATAACCCGGCCTTTCTGAATAACCCACGTATATAATTAACAAATGTTACACAAACACAATGAACGTCTCATTCCAATTCATAATATTCTTTTATTCACAAAATCACATTCTTAGGGAAAGGTTCCCATTAATTTTATCAAAGATAAATTCTTCTAAATTTATTCTTCAATCCTCCTTTGGATATCATTTCTAACTAGTCGGGATTAACGAACCACACCGAAGTAATTATTTATTTTATTTCCCAATCCCAACCTATATATCCCATGGAGCAAAACTGGTGATACTCCATTCCTAACACCACGGTGTTATCGGTAAAATTAATTACCATTTCACGTTCAAATCTAATTAAAGATTTAACTATCGCTTTGGAGCAAAACTGGTGATACTCCACTCTCGATCACTTTTCAGATTTGATAATTTAAATTATCAATTCACATTTTTAATCTAATTAAAGATTCATTAAAACTCCACTTAGTTTTAATCTTCTCAAAAATCAATATTATGTCTTTAACTGGGTTAAAGAACCAATGTCTTCTAAAACACGATTCACGACAAACCCAAATCACATTTGATATTAAATACAAGGCTCTGAATAGAAAATATATCGGCTTATATTCAATATCAAATTCTGAAACCAACATATATCGTATTGGCAATAACGATATAAAATATATCTTTCAAATTCCCATAACAATATCTGTATAGTCACGAAATCCAACATCGAAATATCCCGAAGATAATTTCGATTCAACTCCAATCCAATTCACGTATTGGAAATATCGATTATTTTCAAAATCACTTTCAGATTCAATTTATTTATTTCAAAAATAAATTGAATTTAATTCCAGTTCAAAACTAGTTCATTTCGATAAAAATCTATTTTTATCTATTCAAATGTGGAATTCTTCAGCTCAATTTTTCCCAAATCATATATTATGATTTTACACAAATTATCGATATTTTTATTAATTTTATCAAGGCCCGTACAGTCGATTTCCATCAACGGCTATCGAACTGCACTTACAGCGACCTTTTTCGAATTTGATTTGGACATAATTCCAAATCCAACCGTTAGATTTCAAATTTCTAATATTCATTGGAAAGCTCTTTTCGATACGAACCCAACGGTTCCGGTTTTAGGAGAATCCGACGGTCGGATCTCCCGCAATGTCCGTTTGAAATAAATGGTCGAAATTCACGAACTACCGCGGCGCGGCGCGTTCTATTCAGGCCATTATATTATATATATAATATATATAATATATATTTCGTCGATTTCTATTTAAAACAAATTTTATAAATCGTTTTAAATTCGTTTCTAAAACAATTCAACTTCTATATTCAATTCAAATCAAAATTGAATTCTTCTTTATAAATCCGTTTTAAAATTCATTTCTATTCAATTCAAATTTTAATTCAATTTGAATTCATTTCAATTCACTTTCAATTCAATTTGAATTCATTTCAATTCACTTTCAATTCAATTTGAATTCGTTTTCAATTCAATGCATTTCGAAATCGTTTTCAATTCAATTCATTTCGAAATCGTTTTCAATTCAATTATACAACGAATGAAATCGATAAAAATATCGTTCACGTCAAAATGGCGCAAAACTAATCAACACGGCTTTATATTTTTCACAACTTCTTTATTTTATTCAACAAATGAATATTTATCCCATTCAATACATGAATCTATATTTTTTTTTCAACACACGACTAATCTCAACACATGAGTACTGTCAACACATCACTATTTTTGTTATGTAAAATATTTTATAAAACTATGGTATCTATCGTTTGATTTTAATTAGACTCCACCGTAAAGTAGATTCTAATCGTAAATATGATAAAGATGTAATTTTTATTATTTAAAATATTTTACTCAACACACGAATATTTTCAACACATGAACATCGTCAACACATGACTATTTTTATATTCAACACATGAATTTTCTTTTCTAATATTCATTATTTTCCCGATTGGAATGAGGCCCAATCAATCACCATATAATGTTAATTATATGGATTCCATACAACACATGTATATAATAGCATTGAAAAATAATCAATCATCAACCAAAGTGCACTACACTGTATAAGCATCAAATATAGATATCTGACGCTTATAACAGTCTGTCAATCGATCGATCGACATATTTAATCAATCAGGATGAGTGAACATCAAATTTCATCCCAACACCCGTGTGGGGTTTCAAACAATCAAACACAGATTTTATTTGTGCAGTTGGGCGATGTGTAAAATTTATCGACCCAATCAATATCAGTCAAATCAGTGTATATAAACAAATCGGCCGATTTGTTTAAAAATATCTATTTATTCACTTTCACGTTAAAAATTATATTTTTAACGATAATATATTTTATTTTAACACATGAATTTCTATTCAGTTCATTTATACAATAAAATGATATTTTTATTTTTCTAACATATTTTAGAAAATTTCGGCGGCATAACGGCACGATACTAGAAACGGGACAAGGCCTAGCCTTATCCCCGGTCTAGTGAAGGCCCACGCCATTCACACATCAATCAAATCAATTTCATTTCACCAAACAATTCAATTCAAACCAAATGAACTAGCCAACTACACAACCAAACAATTTAACAAACAAGCCATCCATGGTCTGTGGATGACGGGTGTCGGGTGCTACTAAGCACCGTCTGCATCCTAGTATATATATATAACTAGAAAAAAAATTTAGAGTGAGAAGTTCTCACCTAAAGCTATCCAATACCACGACTCTTCAATTATAGAAAATCTTCTTCGTTATCCCGTCTTCGTCATCTTCGTTGCCCGTAGTCACTATATATATAAAAATCACACATTTTTATACTTTGATGTCTTTAAAATAAAAATCACATTTTTATTTGTTCGTTTTCAATTTAAAAATCATATTTTTATAATCACTTCATATATTTAAAAATCGAATTTTTACTATGCTATTCAATATATAAAAATCCCATTTCAAAAATATAGATTTCGCCTTTTTTTTTAAAATATAGATTTCATCATTATAAAAATCATCACTTTACTTCAACACATATAAAATAAAAATCAGATTTTTATTTCGCTACATATACAAAGATGATATTTTTAATTCTCTACATAAACAAAAATCATATCTCTACTACTTCTACTTAATAAAGATCATATTTTTAATACTTTAAAAATATAAAAATCATATTTTTATTACTTTAAAAATATAAAAATCATATTTTTATTATCTTCCTTATATAAAAATTATATTTTTACTTCACTACTCCTCTCAAAATATCGTCTTTTATGTTTTTAAAAATATCGTCTTTTAGGTTTTAAAAATCAAATCTTTTATGTTTTAAAAATATCGTCTTTTAGGTTTTAAAAATCAAATCTTTTATGTTTTAAAAATCAAATCTTTGAAAAATAACTAATAAAGGAAATATAGTATATAGATAAGAACAAAATTAACATAAAAAAACTTACAGTGTTCGATAAGGGGGGGGGGAAGGTGCGCTCGGGTTCAGGAGGGGGCTGCGGTGCCTGGCGTCGGTCGTGGGGGCCACAGGGGGTCGGGCTCGCGTGGAGAGGGCGGCGACGTGGGTGGCTCGCGATGGATGGGGTTCGGCGGTTCGACGAGGAGAGGGGCGCGGGGTTCTGTGGCTCGCGATGGAGGAGGAAGGAGGAAGAAGGGGCGGATGCGAGAGATGGGAAGAAGAGGAAGAGGCGGGTGGTGGCACGGCGCGAAGGGGGGCGACGGGCCTGAAATCGGGTTTTTTTTTTTATTTACTTCTGAAATGAATTTGGACGGGGGGGGGGGTATAAAGGAAAGAATTTTAATTTTATTATTTTATTTAATTATTTTAATTTCTAAAAAGGTTGACTTTTACATACGACCTCATAACGAGGCCCACCGCCTGTCGCCCATAGCGTTTTACCCCCATTCCGAACACAATGAGATTTGTATCGTAGGTTGATTCGATCATTTGAATCAGTTTCCGTTTAATTTACATTTAAATCACTATATTGAATTTTACATGTACATTTCAAATTACCGAGGTCACATACTAACTCTAAAAATTCTCGAAAAATATTTTCTAGCTTCGTATTGACGATACGGTCCTAACAAAACTAGTTTCGTCGAATTCTGAGACCATTTGAAAAATGGCCAATTTCCAGTCGATTAAAATCAACTGAAACTGGTCAAACGCGTTTTCCTTTGCCACGCTCACATATTGATTCGAAAAATTATGAAATTTGGAACCTAGCAATAATTTGACACTGCGGATCCAACAAAAGTGGTTTCGTCGAAATCCGAGGTCGTTTGCAAAATGTCCATTTTTAAGGGCCTGAATTCCATAGCGACTATTCAGAATTTTCAACTGGACATATCTTTTGATTCCCGCTATGAAATCTTGATTGGTCGGATTCGTTGGAAAGATATCATCAATTAGATTCCATTATTTTTGGTTTCACTAAAATCCGGATTGTTTTGCACCCGGTACATTCAATTGAAGTTTGAAATCGAATTATCGAACTACCGCGCCATTTTCAATTCTATTTATAATTATATATAAATATTTATATTCTAACGACGACGCGTATAATATATACGTTCGACTTATATTCAAAATAAATTTCTCGTCGATTTTATTTAAAATAATCTATTTTAAATATGCAAAATTCATTAAAATTGCCAAAATAAAAATTTTAAACTGGCCCAGATTTTGCGGGTTATTACAATCTCCCCCACTTAAAACTTTTCGTCCCCGAAAAGGAACAAAGTCGAAAGTGGTTTGATTAATCAACACTATGTTCGATCTGGCTTCCATTCTCCAACTTTTCAGTTTCTGAGAATTTTCAAATTCTTCAAAAATTTGGCTAACACCCTAAATTTTCGAAAAATTTCGCCATAACCTCCCCTGCAATGGGAGCATCGGGGAATTTCAAATAGCTTCCCCGGTCCTTCAGATCTCAAAAAGAAAAAGAAAAAGCCAAGCGGCTAGCCAATAGGCTCACAAAATCATCATCACCCAAACAAAACAGGAAATTATGTAGTAAACATGTACCTATTTGTCGGGCAAACAAATTTTATTCTCTGCTCTAGCCTCCTTGCTATGACCTGTTCAATGTAAGTACATGTATATGCAAGCAAATAAGACCAATTATCAATACAATTCAATATTTGATTCAATTAGGCATAACGGTTCAAAATTAGCAAACAAATAAACAAACAACACAAACATCAATCAATTAGTGAATTAGAGTTTCAAATTCATAATTTTGATATATATACAGAAAATCTTGTTTTTGATGCCAATTCACAACAATGTGTTCTAACTACATAAGTTTTGGTTCTCACACCAGTCTAATGGAAATATATAGAAATCACACCTTCGAAATTCGAATATGAATACTAATGACGACTAGTCAATCATCAGAATCATCTTCGGGCCACTAGAGTATGATTCTATATCTACCCAGTATATTGAAACTTCGAATATACGTTCATGACACGTATATGCGAAATCTATATATACTCGATTGTCCATATTCAACATAAATAAATAATCAAATACGTATAAAACGATTTAAATTTCTAAACAAAATTGTTTTCATTTGAAAAATATACTCTTCACACTCGTTCTAGGATACTACTGATCCTATCTCTAACGAGTAATTCTAATTGGATATTACTAATCCAATATCTGATGAATTCTTTCGTATGGTTCTACTGTGTCTTGTTCCCGAGCTCTGTAAACCAAAGCTCTGATACCACTGTAAGAACCCGTAACTTCCCCGTGAAGGAAAGCACGAATACTTTGAGAACAACACACAAATAGAACGCAGACGGAAGAACATTTCACTGTTATTACAACAATGCATCGGATTACAAGAATATACAGAGTATAAATGGATAAATTACATTCAACAAATATCAGAGATTACAATAAATTACATAGCAGCGGAAAATAATACAAAACACAACTGAAAGTGATACACGGATACAGAGCTTTCCGAGCATCGTTCCAGCTGTAAATCAGGACCCTGTGGATATAAATCTGCAAAACCAAAACTACTAGCTGCCCGTGCGGAAAATAGGGGCACCCAGAGTTTAGGTTAAAACAATAAACTCCAGGTCAGTCATGGGACTGGTGTGAGAACTAAAACAGTTATTAATATTGGTTTTAAAGTTAGGTAAATCAAGGGACCACGCCGTATAACACGGAACGGGTTTCCTCCCAAGAATACCAGTGCATAGAACAAACAGCGCAATGCTAAATAAAGAAAAATGAAGCTGTTATAAGACCCAGGTCCCATCACACAATGCAACGCAAGCCGGAGGATAGGGTTTTCCCTTATAACAGCCAAAGCATGCTTGATACGTTTAAATCACATTATTTGATACTATTATAAGTGTACAGTGTCAAAACAATTTCAATCATAAGTATCAATCATAGGCGGCATGGGTACCATCTATCATGTCGCCATACTAGTTCTATAATTAAAACCGCAATACACGTATTGGAAATTGGATTCTGTCATGAGCCGAGGCAAGGGGCAAGCTCCTCTCCGCGTTCGAGACACTCTAGCAATGCCTCAGGACCCCACTCTGATCCTTTGGAACCTCCAAGGCCGGTCCTCTCTTACTTTTGAGGATTAGTTATTCCTGAACACACGTTTCCCGGTCCTTACAGACCTATATCCGAGGCGCCTCATATCCAACAACCACACAGGTGAAAAGTATATAAATGTCAGGGCTGGTAGGTCACTGACACCACCCTAGCTAGAAAGAAACGTCGTGCACTCCTTGGGTCCGTATCCCGTTTTTGACTCATACCGAGGTGTGAGGCTCGCGAATTCACGTTATACACAAAGCTACGCCACACAGGCCGTGCTTTGATCATCAACCACAAGACTTTGCTTTTCAACAGAAGCCTCGATCAATTGCCACTTACGCATGCCACATTGGCAATTCACTCCATGCGACTGATGTCCATCGATATACAACCTCTGAGCTCGTACGTCTCAGAGAAGGGCGTTAAGCAAGAGAATAAATTCTCCGCCGCCAAACAGATGTATATTTAATAGAGATTAATCAACACAGAATAAAATCCAATGTCAGACACACAATCGATTTACAAGTTCGTTCTGGGTCTGAACGAAACCGGAGGCACTTTCCTCGCATATCCATCCATCTCCAGGTACGTCTGGACGATCACCAACTGATTCCCTCATCCTGGGTGTACAGCCCAATCAAGATCATCAGTAATCACCCAAACGATGTGAAGACTTCCGGTCTTCAACCACCGTCTTCATCTTCGACATCTCGTCGAATCGGTTATTCGGAATGGGTATAACCCGGCCTTTCTGAATAACCCGCGTATATAATTAACAAATGTTACACAAACACAATGAACGCCTCATTCCAATTCATAATATTCTTTTATTCACAAAATCACATTCTTAGGGAAAGGTTCCCATTAATTTTATCAAAGATAAATTCTTCTAAATTTATTCTTCAATCCTCCTTTGGATATCATTTCTAACTAGTCGGGATTAACGAACCACACCGAAGTAATTATTTATTTTATTTCCCAATCCCAACCTATATATCCCATGGAGCAAAACTGGTGATACTCCATTCCTAACACCACGGTGTTATCGGTAAAATTAATTACCATTTCACGTTCAAATCTAATTAAAGATTTAACTATCGCTTTGGAGCAAAACTGGTGATACTCCACTCTCGATCACTTTTCAGACTTGATAATTTAAATTATCAATTCACATTTTTAATCTAATTAAAGATTCATTAAAACTCCACTTAGTTTTAATCTTCTCAAAAATCAATATTATGTCTTTAACTGGGTTAAAGAACCAATGTCTTCTAAAACACGATTCACGACAAACCCAAATCACATTTGATATTAAATACAAGGCTCTGAATAGAAAATATATCGGCTTATATTCAATATCAAATTCTGAAACCAACATATATCGTATTGGCAATAACGATATAAAATATATCTTTCAAATTCCCATAACAATATCTGTATAGTCACGAAATCCAACATCGAAATATCCCGAAGATAATTTCGATTCAACTCCAATCCAATTCACGTATTGGAAATATCGATTATTTTCAAAATCACTTTCAGATTCAATTTATTTATTTCAAAAATAAATTGAATTTAATTCCAGTTCAAAACTAGTTCATTTCGATAAAAATCTATTTTTATCTATTCAAATGTGGAATTCTTCAGCTCAATTTTTCCCAAATCATATATTATGATTTTACACAAATTATCGATATTTTTATTAATTTTATCAAGGCCCGTACAGTCGATTTCCATCAACGGCTATCGAACTGCACTTACAGCGACCTTTTTCGAATTTGATTTGGACATAATTCCAAATCCAACCGTTAGATTTCAAATTTCTAATATTCATTGGAAAGCTCTTTTCGATACGAACCCAACGGTTCCGGTTTTAGGAGAATCCGACGGTCGGATCTCCCGCAATGTCCGTTTGAAATAAATGGTCGAAATTCACGAACTACCGCGGCGCGGCGCGTTCTATTCAGGCCATTATATTATATATATAATATATATAATATATATTTCGTCGATTTCTATTTAAAACGAATTTTATAAATCGTTTTAAATTCGTTTCTAAAACAATTCAACTTCTATATTCAATTCAAATCAAAATTGAATTCTTCTTTATAAATCCGTTTTAAAATTCATTTCTATTCAATTCAAATTTTAATTCAATTTGAATTCATTTCAATTCACTTTCAATTCAATTTGAATTCGTTTTCAATTCAATGCATTTCGAAATCGTTTTCAATTCAATTCATTTCGAAATCGTTTTCAATTCAATTATACAACGAATGAAATCGATAAAAATATCGTTCACGTCAAAATGGCGCAAAACTAATCAACACGGCTTTATATTTTTCACAACTTCTTTATTTTATTCAACAAATGAATATTTATCCCATTCAACACATGAATCTATATTTTTTTTTCAACACACGACTAATCTCAACACATGAGTACTGTCAACACATCACTATTTTTGTTATGTAAAATATTTTATAAAACTATGGTATCTATCGTTTGATTTTAATTAGACTCCACCGTAAAGTAGATTCTAATCGTAAATATGATAAAGATGTAATTTTTATTATTTAAAATATTTTACTCAACACACGAATATTTTCAACACATGAACATCGTCAACACATGACTATTTTTATATTCAACACATGAATTTTCTTTTCTAATATTCATTATTTTCCCGATTGGAATGAGGCCCAATCAATCACCATATAATGTTAATTATATGGATTCCATACAACACATGTATATAATAGCATTGAAAAATAATCAATCATCAACCAAAGTGCACTACACTGGATAAGCATCAAATATAGATATCTGACGCTTATAACAGTCTGTCAATCGATCGATCGACATATTTAATCAATCAGGATGAGTGAACATCAAATTTCATCCCAACACCCGTGTGGGGTTTCAAACAATCAAACACAGATTTTATTTGTGCAGTTGGGCGATGTGTAAAATTTATCGACCCAATCAATATCAGTCAAATCAGTGTATATAAACAAATCGGCCGATTTGTTTATAAATATCTATTTATTCACTTTCACGTTAAAAATTATATTTTTAACGATAATATATTTTATTTTAACACATGAATTTCTATTCAGTTCATTTATACAATAAAATGATATTTTTATTTTTCTAACATATTTTAGAAAATTTCGGCGGCATAACGGCACGATACTAGAAACGGGACAAGGCCTAGCCTTATCCCCGGTCTAGTGAAGGCCCACGCCATTCACACATCAATCAAATCAATTTCATTTCACCAAACAATTCAATTCAAACCAAATGAACTAGCCAACTACACAACCAAACAATTTAACAAACAAGCCATCCATGGTCTGTGGATGACGGGTGTCGGGTGCTACTAAGCACCGTCTGCATCCTAGTATATATATATATATATAACTAGAAAAGAAATTTAGAGTGAGAAGTTCTCACCTAAAGCTATCCAATACCACGACTCTTCAATTATAGAAAATCTTCTTCGTTATCCCGTCTTCGTCATCTTCGTTGCCCATAGTCACTATATATATAAAAATCACACATTTTTATACTTTGATGTCTTTAAAATAAAAATCACATTTTTATTTGTTCGTTTTCAATTTAAAAATCATATTTTTATAATCACTTCATATATTTAAAAATCGAATTTTTACTATGCTATTCAATATATAAAAATCCCATTTCAAAAATATAGATTTCGCCTTTTTTTTAAAAAATATAGATTTCATCATTATAAAAATCATCACTTTACTTCAACACATATAAAATAAAAATCAGATTTTTATTTCGCTACATATACAAAGATGATATTTTTAATTCTCTACATAAACAAAAATCATATCTCTACTACTTCTACTTAATAAAGATCATATTTTTAATACTTTAAAAATATAAAAATCATATTTTTATTACTTTAAAAATATAAAAATCATATTTTTATTATCTTCCTTATATAAAAATTATATTTTTACTTCACTACTCCTCTCAAAATATCGTCTTTTATGTTTTTAAAAATATCGTCTTTTAGGTTTTAAAAATCAAATCTTTTATGTTTTAAAAATATCGTCTTTTAGGTTTTAAAAATCAAATCTTTTATGTTTTAAAAATCAAATATTTGAAAAATAACTAATAAAGGAAATAGAGTATATAGATAAAAACAAAATTAACATAAAAAAAACTTACAGTGTTCGATAAGGGGGGGGGAAGGTGCGCTCGGGTTCAGGAGGGGGCTGCGGTGCCTGGCGTCGGTCGTGGGGGCCACAGGGGGTCGGGCTCGCATGGAGAGGGCGGCGACGTGGGTGGCTCGTGATGGATGGGGTTCGGCGGTTCGACGAGGAGAGGGGCGCGGGGTTCTGTGGCTCGCGATGGAGGAGGAAGGAGGAAGAAGGGGCGGATGCGAGAGAGGGGAAGAAGAGGAAGAGGCGGGTGGTGGCACGGCGCGAAGGGGGGCGACGGGCCTGAGATCGGGGGTTTTTTTTTTTATTTACTTCTGAAATGAATTTGGACGGGGGGGGGGGTATAAAGGAAAGAATTTTAATTTAATTATTTTATTTAATTATTTTAATTTCTAAAAAGGTTGACTTTTACATACGACCTCATAACGAGGCCCACCGCCTGTCGCCCATAGCGTTTTACCCCCATTCCGAACACAATGAGATTTGTATCGTAGGTTGATTCGATCATTTGAATCAGTTTCCGTTTAATTTACATTTAAATCACTATATTGAATTTCAAACGTACATTTCAAATTACCGGGGTCACATACTAACTCTAAAAATTCTCGAAAAATATTTTCTAGCTTCGTATTGACGATACGGTCCTAACAAAACTAGTTTCGTCGAATTCTGAGACCATTTGAAAAATGGCCAATTTCCAGTCGATTAAAATCAACTAAAACTGGTCAAACGCGTTTTCCTTTGCCACGCTCACATATTGATTCGAAAAATTATGAAATTTGGAACCTAGCAATAATTTGACACTGCGGATCCAACAAAAGTGGTTTCGTCGAAATCCGAGGTCGTTTGCAAAATGTCCATTTTTAAGGGCCTGAATTCCATAGCGACTATTCAGAATTTTCAACTGGACATATCTTTTGATTCCCGCTATGAAATCTTGATTGGTCGGATTCGTTGGAAAGATATCATCAATTAAATTCCATTATTTTTGGTTTCACTAAAATCCGGATTGTTTTGCACCCGGTACATTCAATTGAAGTTTGAAATCGAATTATCGAACTACCGCTCCATTTTCAATTATATTTATAATTATATATAAATATTTATATTCTAACGACGACGCGTATAATATATACGTTCGAATTATATTCAAAATAAATTTCTCGTCGATTTTATTTAAAATAATCTATTTTAAATATGCAAAATTCATTAAAATTGCCAAAATAAAAATTTTAAACTGGCCCAGATTTTGCGGGTTATTACAATGATCATTCAAAGCTATGAAATTTGTAACACCCCACCTCCGTTAAGGTCACTCTCAAAGGGAATGCCTTAACTTCGGTGGAGCGTTTTAAGGTACAAAATACTAATAAATTACAAGAGAGAAAATTTATGCAGCGGAAAAGGATCAATATTATTTCATAAATACTTGTTCAACACAACAATTCAACAACTGTTTCAACCTTCCAAATTATTACAATTTTTCATCTGTCTTGAAAACATAAAGAAGCAATACTGAAAATAAAATGACATAAATTCCCAATAAGTGCTTGACCATAGTCATAGCTCAAAAAGAAAAGTCTAAGCCTTACATCTACGGTCTTCAAGCTTTGGCTAACCTGGACTAAGCAGAAGTGTTTCCTCCCTGCGGACCGGGGGGGAGGGGAACGGAAGAAAAGAAGCGAAAGGAAAATGGGTCATACATAAGTCTGGTAAGCCCAGTTATTTAATAGCATGTAAACAAGTAAAAGACTATGACATGAATAAACTGAACTTAGAATGATACCACAAGGATAAGGTAGTCCTAAAACGAGGTAAAGTAAGATTTAACTAGATTTGGCTATCGCACCCACTTTTACTTCTCTACACCCACTAAGAGCTGTTTAACTAGCAATGTATGTTCATGATAAAGTGATCCCATTCATGTGTTGATCGGCTCCTACTCGCATTCATGTATTCCCAGTGTCATGCGGCCCCACGTGATTTTTAAGTACTTGTGCTGGTTCCAGTATAGGGTGTATCAAGTCCTATAATGGCAACCCTGACACGATTAAAAGATGCACAAGTGTACGCCTGGTGCCCAGTGCCTGCTTTTTCCACTCTGGAGCCCGTGCACGCCCGTACTCCGTCGGAACCTACACTGACGCACCTATTCGCCGCCCTTTTGACCGCTTATATTCAGCCCAGTAATCGTGCCCCACCCTGCCTAGTTCATGGTACCTTGATACATCCATGTGGGTTACTGCTGAAACAGGTCCCCGTTACTAGGGTTTTTCTAGTCAACATGCTAAATTGGTTAATTGTCCTTGGTTTGACTTAACCCCTATCAATCTTGTCTAATTAACATGTTAAGTTGGTTAAGTTTTTCCTTAATTACTTAACCCCACCAATCTTGTCTTGTGAACATGTTAAGTTGGTTAAGTGTTTCCTCAATTACTTAACCCCACCAATCTTGTCTTTTTAATATGTTAAGTTGGTTAAGTGTTCCCTTAATTAATTAACCTCACCATTTCTAGCTTGATTGTTCATGAGCTTTAATTTATTAATTAATTAAAGCACCAACCACTCACATTAGACAGGTATTGTTGTGGTTACTGGATGTGCCAGTCGGTTCCGGGCAGTTTTACACCACAACTCAGTCTAACCTCTGGTCTTTCTGGGATTGATGCACTAACCTCTCACACTAGACAGGTATTGTTGTGGTTACTGGATGTGCCAGTCGGTTCTGGGCAGGTTTACACCACAACTCAGTCTAACCTCGGGTTAGGCATATTCATCTTTTACATTTTATATATGTGAATTTTCTACAATTGTTTCATGTCACATATTTTAATTATGTTCAAGACTAATGGTATAAATTATACCATTCATGGCCTTAACCATTTACATGGTTTTGGGCCCACCTACATTATTAACATGTTTTGATTTAATAACTATCCCAACGTTACCCCCGTTTGTTCGTTCGTATTAATCACATAAAGTCATTGGGCCTGCATATTAGCCCAATTTATAAACAAGAGGTAAAGAAGGGAACATGCATAATATAGATTCAACCAAACATGTAAATTTTGCATAAAACTTTATTCATATAATTTAACATGTCACATGAACTTGCATATAATTTAGACTTAGATAATCATAAGCCTAAAACATGTTAATTTGTAGATCTAGACATGTGTGAACATAACCTCAATTATAAACTAGCATATGACATAATCATGACATGTCCAATCCCAAGGCATGTATAATTTTAACATTAAAATATAGGTGTGAACTAGATCTAACAAGGTGAACTTGCATAAGTCCACTTTACAAACATGCATATAAATATAGATCTAGTTTTGGATCTAACATGTAACTTGCATATGAACATATGTATAATTAGATCGTGACTTGGATCTATCATAAAACCTATAACTTGCATTAATCATATGAACCTAGATAGATCTTGGCATTGATCCAACATAAAACTTGTAACTTGCATATGAACATATGTATAATTATAAGTTTTATGTTGGATCCATGTCAAGATCTATCTAGGTTCATATGATTAATGCAAGTTATATGTTTTATGATAGATCCAAGTCACGATCTAATTATAAATATGTTCATATTCAAGTTACATGTTAGATCCAAAACTAGATCTATATTTATATGCATGTTTGTAAAGTGGACTTATGCAAGTTCACCTTGTTAGATCTAGTTCACACCTATATGTTAATGTTAAAATTATACATGCCTTGAGATTGGACATGTCATGATTATGTCATATGCTAGTTTATAATTGAGGTTATGTTCACACATGCCTAGATCTACATAATAACATGTTTTAGGCTTATGATTATCTAAGTCTAAATTATATGCAAGTTCATGTGACATGTTAAATTATATGAATAAAGTTTTGTGCAAAATTTACATGTTTGGTTGAATCTATATTATGCATGTTCCCTTCTTTACCTCTTGTTTATAAATTGGGCTAATATGCGGGCCCAATGACTTTATGTGATTAATACGAACGAACAAATGGGGGTAATGTTGGGATAGTTATTAAATCAAAACATGTTAGTAATGTAAGTGGGCTCAAAACCATGTAAATGGTTAAGGCCATGAATGGTATAATTTATACCATTAGTCTTGAACATAATTAAAATATGTGACATGAAACAGTTGTAGAAAATTCACATATATAAAATGTAAAAGACGAATATGCCTAACCCGAGGTTAGACTGAGTTGTGGTGTCAACCTGCCCAGAACCGACCGGCACATCCAGTAACCACAACAATACATGTCTAATGTGAGAGGTTAGTGCATCAAGCCCAGAAAGACCCGAGGTTAGATTGAGTTGTGGTGTAAAACTGCCCGGAACCGACCGACACATCCAGTAACCACAACAATACCTGTCTAATGTGAGTGGTTGGTGCTTTAATTAATTAATTAATTAAAGCTCATGAACAATCAAGCTAGAAATGGTGAGGTTAAGTAATAAATGGAACACTTAACCAACTTAACATGTTAACAAGACAAGATTGGTGGGGTTAAGTAATTGAGGAAACACTTGACCAACTTAACATGTTAACAAGACAAGATTGGCGGGGTTAAGTAATTGAGGAAACACTTAACCGACTTAACATGTTAACTAGACAAGATTGATAGGGGTTAAGTCAAACCAAGGTCACTTAACCAATTTAGCATGTTGACTAGAAAAACCCTAGTAACGGGGACCCTTTTCAGCAGTAACCCACATGGATGTATCAAGGTACCCTGAACTAGGCAGGTTGGGGCACGATTACTGGGCTGAATATAAGCGGTCAAAAGGGCGGCGGTTAGGTGCGTTAGTGTAGGTTCCGACGGAGTACGGGCGTGCACGGGCTCCGGAGCGGAAAAAGCAGGCCCTGGGCACCAGGCGTACACTTGTGCATCCTTGAATCGTGTCAGGGTTGCCATTATAGGACTTGATACACCATATACTGGAACCAGCACAAGTACTTAAAAATCACATGGGGCCACATGACACCGGGAATACATGAATGCGAGTAGGAGCTGATCAATACATGAATGGGATCACTTTATCGTGAACATACATTGTTAGTTAAACAACTCCTAGTGGGTGCAATGAAATAAAAGTGGGTGCGATAGCCAAATCTACTTTAATCTTACTTTACCTCGTTTTAGGACTACCCTATCCTTGTGGTATCATTCTAAGTTCAGTTTATTCATGTTATTGTCTTTTACTTGTTTGCATGCTATTAAATAACTGGGCTTACCAGACTTATGTCTGACCCATTTTCCTTTTGCTTCTTTTCTTTCATTCACCCCCCCCCCCCCCCCAGGTCCGTAGGGAGGAAACACTTCTGCTTAGTCCAGGTTAGCCAAAGCTTGAAGACCGTAGATGTAAGGCTTGGACTTTCCTTTTTGAGCTATGGCTATAGCCAAGCACTTATTGGGGATTTATGTCATTTTATTTTCAGTATTTCTTCTTTATGTTTTCAAGATAGATGAAAAGTTGTAATAATTTGGAAGGTTGAAACAGTTGTTGAATTGTTGTGTTGAACAAGTATTTATGAAATAATATTGATCTTTTTCCACTGCATAAATTTTCTGTCTTGTAATTTATTAGTATCTTGTACCTTAAAACGCTCCACTGAAGTTAAGGCATTCTCTTTGAGAGTGACCTTAACGGAGGTGGGGTGTTACACTTGGTATCAGAGCTAAAGGTTACCAAATCGGATAAAAATTTTGAAACTATTTTCCAAAAAGAAGTCATAAAGAAGCATTTTCAAGAAAAAGTGTTAATTTAAAAAGGCATAATCCCCAAAGCCATATGCACTATCTTTCCATCCTTCGTTTTGAATCTTTCCTTTTTGTTTCAGCATATCTGGGGATCTTAACCTTCCAGAGGGTGTACCGATACCTGGCTGGTTTAGGAGATACCTAGAAGCTAGGGCCAATGACGCGGGCCCAGCAAATATTCCTCCTCCCCCAGCTGCGGCTGCTCCTCCTCCTCCCTCGAGAGGATATGCTTTCTCAAAGATCTGTAGAGACTTTAGATCCATGGGTGGAAAAGATTTTAAGAGGAGCGAATCATTCGTGGAAGCCCAAAGCTGGCTCAAGGAGACTGAGGACTTATTCATTATCTTTGAAGTAGATGAGAGGCAGAAACTACAGTTGGTGGTGTGGTTTCTCAATGACGAGGCCTCCTTCTGGTGGGAAGTCACTAATGATGAAAGACCAATAGAGACTTGGGAGGACTTCAGGGCAAGATTTGAAATGAAGTTCCTCTCACAAGCTAAGCAGAGTCTGCAAATGGAGAAGTTCCTATCACTTAAACAGGGCAGCTTGTCGGTCAAAGAATACGTCAATAAATTCAGCCAGCTTGCTCGATTTGGACTAGAGTTAGTAAACACTCCACACAAGAAGGCTCTCCGCTTTGCCAAAGGACTGAATGAGCCACTGCAAGGTTTGGAAATGTCCCATATACCTATGGGAGCGACTTACGAGAGACTGGTGGACATGGCTCAGTTGCAAGAGGAGAACAAAGATGGAAAGAAGGAGGTGAAGAAGGAAGAGCCTCAAAACAAGAAAGGAGATGGATCTCAGAACAAGAAGACGGACCCCAAGAAAGGCGGGAAGGATAATAAATCCCATAAGAAGATGAAGTGCAATTTCTGTGGGATACCTGGACACTTGGCTAGGGACTGTAGAAAGAAAAAGAGGAAATTGGGCGCTTGTTTCCAGTGCGGGGATATTGGACACTTGTCTAAGGACTGCCCAAAAAGGCAAGGGCAGGGACAGAGGACGGGATCATCTTCTGGATGGCAGGTTCATGCTCTCGTTGCACCTCTGCAGGAACGAGGTAGACATATTTCTATTGAGAGTTTAGTGTATCTGTTTGATAATCCTGTTCGTACTCTCTTTGATTCTGGCGCATCACACTCTTTTATGTCTACTGCTTTAGTTGAATCTCTGCACCTAGACACCCATATAGTATAGGATCCCTTGGTTGTTTCAAATCCAATTGGGGCTCAGTTTATTTGTCAATGATTTGTTTGGATTTGGAAATCTCTATTTTAAGCGTTGGGTTTAAATGTAATGCTTATGTTTTGGGCTTCACGGGCTATGGGCTGATTCTAAGCATGGACTGACTATCCAGTAATGGTGTCGTCCTCGATTATGAAAAGGGAGTGGTTAGACTCATGACTCACCTTGGTAACACTCTCAAAATCTCTTGTAATCCCATGAATTTTGTTATGTTAAGTTATCTAGAATATCTTGATGCGTCTATTGAGAATTCGCAGTCTGTTAGAGTGATCCGTGAATACTCGGATGTGTTTGAAGAGGTAAAGGGCTTACCTCAGAAGCGGGAGATAGACTTCCACATATACCTCGTTGACAATGCAAAACCCGTTGCTTTACCTGTTAGACACATGGCTCCAAGGGAGAGAAAAGAACTAAGCAAGTTAAAGAGCTGCTTGAAAAGGGGTTCATAATACGGAGTATTTCTGAATGGGGTGCTCCAGTAGTGTTTGCGACCAAAGCCGATGGTTCACTCTGCCTATGCGTGGATTATAGGGAGCTGAACAAGCTGACCAAGAAGAATAGGCACCCACTCCCAAGAATTGATGATCTGTTTGATCAGCTCGTAGGTGCATCCGCTTTCTCCTAACTAGATCTGGCTACCGGGTTTCATCAGCTAAGAGTGGCTGAGGATTGCATTGACAAGACTGCATTTAGGACCCCGGATGGTTTCTTCGAGTGGCTTGTCATTCCTTTTGGCTTGACAAACGCACCTGCCTATTTTGTGGACTTGATGAGCAGGGTGTTCCGGGAATTCCCCAATAAGTTTGTGGTGGTCTTCATGGACGATATTTTGATCTTCTCGAAGAGTGAGGAAAAGCATGCTCAGCACTTAAGGGAAGTCATGGATACACTCCGTTCACATCAGTTGAAAGCCAAATTCTCCAAATGCAATTTCTGAAGAGAAGAAGTTAGATTCCTTGGACATGTGGTGTCCAAAGAGGGGTTAGCCGTGGACCCCGCAAAAGTGGTTGCTGTGTAAGATTGGAAGATTCCACGAAATGCAACTGAAGTCTGAAGCTTTCTCGGGCTAGCAGGCTTTTACCGGAAGTTCATCAAAGACTTTATGAAAATCTCAGCTCTACTTACAAGGTTGACGAAGAAGAACCTAGTTTTCTCTTGGGATTTGGATTGCGATATTGCTTTCCAACGCTTAAAAAGGGCTCTAACAACAACCCCAGTTCTGACATTGCCTGATGGGAGCAAGTTGTTTACCGTATACACGGATGCATGCGGTACAGGATTAGGCGCTGTCTTGAAGCAAGAAGGGAAGGTAATAGCTTATGGTCGAAGGCAGTTGAAAGTACATGAGAAAAACTACCCAACCCACGACCTAGAATTGGCGGCCATCGTTTTCGCTCTTAAGTCTTGGCGCCATTATCTCCTAGGTGAGAAGTTTGAATTGTTTACTGACCATAAATCATTGAAGTACCTTTTCTCGTAGAAAGAACTCAAATTGAGGCAGCAAAGATGGATGGAGTTTCTTGCCTCATATGATTTTGAGATTTCCTATACTCCTGGCAAGGGCAATGCGGTAGCAGACGCTCTAAGTAGGACCTTAAGCCCTCTCTTTGTAGAAAGGCAAAGCTTGGAGTACATAGCCAACTTTGACTTTAGACCTTCCTATGAATTTGTAGCTGGCTTGTTATCAATACTGGAAGTGCGGCCTACACTTTTTGACTCAATAGGAACCGCACAACGTGAAGACCCTCAGCTAGTAGATGTGATAGATAAACTGATTAGGGGTGAGACTTCGAGTCACCTCAATAGATACTCCATCGATGATAAGGGATGGTTGAGACGGGATGGAAGGTTATGCGTCCCACAAGTAAGAGATTTAGTGAAAACGGTTCTAGAAGAAGCACACCATTCAAATCTGACCATACACCTAGGCGGGGACAAAATGTATAAAGACATCAAAAGAGTTTTCGTTTGGAATGGCATGAAGAGGGACGTAGCTGAATTCGTTTCTAAGTGCATGATATACCAGCAGGTCAAGGCGGAGCAGAAGAAGCCTGGTGGTTTGGTTCATCCTCTAGAGGTCCCACAGTGGAAATGGGATAGCATTTCGATGGACTTTATTGATGGGTTGCCTAGGTCAAGAAGGGCAATACCAGTATTTGGGTAATAGTGGACCGGCTCACAAAAAGCGCTCACTTTATACCTGTCAAAAGTAGAAGGACTGCCTCATCTCTAGCATCTCTATATTTTAAAGAGATAGTTCGACTGCATGGGATACCTTCCAGCATAGTAAGCGATCGAGACCCTATCTTTACAAGCGAGTTCTGGAAGAGTTTGCAAGAGGTTGTAGGCACACAACTATGTTTAAGCACGACCTACCACCCCCAAACCGATGGACAGACGGAAAGGGTGAACAGAATCTTAGAAGACCTCTTGAGATTGTGTGTTCTTGACTTTGGAGGGACATGGGAAGATCATCTTCCTCTGGTGGAGTTCGCCTACAACAATAGCTACCAAGCTACAATAGGCATGGCACCCTTTGAAGCCTTATACGGGAGACCGTGTCGATCACCAACCTGTTGGTGGGAATCCATGGATAAGCTTATACTTGGGCCAGACATGATTAGGTAAACCTCAGAAAAGGTGGACCTAATAAGAAGACGAATGAAGACTACTCAAGATAGACAGAAGTCCTATGCAGATAAAAGAAGGACCGACCTTGAGTTTGAGGTTGGAGACAGAGTGTTCCTTAAAGTATCTCCTTTGAGGAATGTTGTTCGCTTTGGATCCAAAGGGAAATTGGCACCTAGATTCATAGGACCATTTCCTATCATTGAAAGAATTGGGACGATGGCCTATAGATTAGAGCTGCCTGAAAAGTTGGCTAGAGTTCACAATGTCTTTCATGTTTCTCACCTACGGAAGTGCTTACATGAGTCTGCGGAAGTGGAGGAACCAAAGATACTAGAAGAGGTAGAAGTGGAACGAGAAGCAACAGTGAGAAGAATCCCAACTCGTATCTTGGGAACGGAAGTCAAAAAGCTACGCAACCGTGAAGTCAAGCTTGTTAAAGTACAATGGAGTGACAATGAAGAAGACGCGACTTGGGAGACCGAAAGCAAGATACGCGCAGCCTACCCTTATCTTTTTGAGGGTACATCTTTGATCTCTCCTTTATCATAAGTTTTTTCATGCTTAGTTATGTTCTCGGTCCTATTTCTTGATCCTTTGTAGAAATCAATGGATGTATACATGTATTTGAAACATGTTATGGTTGATGGTTGCAAAGTGGTTGCTAGTGATTGCTCATGGATGCATATGCACATACACATTAGGTTCTAGATCGGCTCAATCACTTTCATATTGCATTTTCATATGAACGCATGAAATTGTATGTGGATTGAAACTTGATGTGTTATCATATGGACGTTGCATTTGTATGAATGATTGTGCACTCATGTAGAATTATGAATATGAAAATTTGAATACATAATGGACTCATGGCACTCTCATGATTCACATTAAGGAGGTCAACTGGATCAGTAAACTGCCTGATTTTTTACTAGATAAGAGACATATACACACACTGCATATGTTTATATGGCATTAGAAGTCTTTTAAGGACAATGGATGCTTGTGGATGATGGATGATTGGATATTAAGATGCATTCTTCTTAACTTGAAGATTTCGGGGACGAAATCCTTTAAGGAGGGGAGAATGTAACACCCCGAATATTAAAATTAACAGATTCAAGAACACTTAATTTTTAGAAGAAGAATTAAGTGAAATGGGTTGCGCTATTACGTTCGGCTCAAAATTTTGGTCAAGATAGACTTTTGGTTTGCATAAAACGGATACCTTATGAAGAAGTTATTAAGCCTTGAAGTTTGTATGCATATGAGAAATATATATATTTCTCATATGCATACAAACTTCAAGGCTTAATAACTTCTTCATAAGGTATCCGTTTTATGCAAACCAAAAGTCTATCTTGACCAAAATTTTGAGCCGAACGTAATAGCGCAACCCATTTCACTTAATTCTTCTTCTAAAAATTAAGTGTTCTTGAATCTGTTAATTTTAAAATTCTTATAAAATTCGGGGTGTTACAAAATTAATCTTATCTTTAACTGGGTTAAAGAACCAATGTCATTTAAAACACGGTTCATGATAAACCCAAAATCACATTCCATCAGTCTCTAACCGTAAATTAGTAAGAGAACAATTCCCTAAGTATTAATCCCGAAGGCCGAAACCAACATCAGATCAATACCCAAGAAACCATTCAATTTAGCTAATCTCTAGTTAGTTTCTAATTTCCTTAACTCCATTGGGTTTAAGAACAGTATTATTAAAGATACCATTCATGACAAACCCAAAATCTCATTCCAATGTTAATCAGATTAAAGAAAAAGTGTTATTTAAAACACCGTTCACGAAAAACCCAAAAATCAATTTCAATTCAATTCAAATTAATTATTAATTAGTTGGTATACCTCATTAAATCTAAATAAAAAAAATTAATCTTTTCTCAACCGGGTTTAAGAACAGTGTTAATGAAGACACCATTCACGACAAACCCATATTCCCATTTGACATTAAATAAAAGGCTCCGAATGGAAAATATATCGGCTTATATTCAATATCAAATTATGAAATCAACAAATATCGTATTGAAATAATGATATAAATATCTTCCAAATTCCCCCACAACGTCCGTATAATCATGGAATCTAATATCAAAATATTCCGAAGATAATTTCGATTCAAATCCATTCCAATTCATATATTGGAAATTCTGGTTATTTTTAAAACCATTTCAAATCCAATTTATTTATTCAAAAAGATTGGATTATAATTCTAGTTCATAACTAGTTTATTTCGATAAAAATATATTTTTATCTTTTCAAATATGGGATTTTTCATCCCAATTTTTTCCAAATCATTTATTATGATTTTACACAAATTATCAATATTTTTAATAATTTTATCAAGGCCCGCACAGTCGATTTCCATAAACGGTCATCGAACTGCACTTACAACGACCTTTTCCAAATTTGATTTGAACAAAATTCCAAATCCAACCGTTAGATTACAAATCCCTTATATTCTTGGAAAGCTCTTTTCGATACAAACCCAACGGTTCTAGTTTCAGGAGAATCTGACGGTTGGATCTCCCGTAACGTCAATTCAAAGTCAATGGTCGAAATTCGCGTACTGCCGCGGCGTGGCGCGTTCTATTCAGGCCATTAAATATATATAATTTATATTATGTATTTTTCGTCGATTTCCATTTAAAAAGTATTTTATAAATTGTTTTAAATTCGTTTTCAAAACGATTTCAACTTCATATTTAAATTCAAATTCAAATCAGAATTGAATATTCCATATCATTAATATATAAATGATATTATTTTCAAAACATTAGATTTTGAAATCACTACCTTTTCGATATTCATTATAAAAATGAATTAAATCGATATAAATATCGTTCACGTCAAAATGGCGTTAATCTAGTCAACACGGCTATATATGTTTAAATATATTCGTGTCCATCCCAAATCGGACATCAAAATCATATTTTGATCTTTTACTGAATATTATTTTAAAATATTCATTAATTTAAAATATTCGTTATTTAAAATATTCATTCTTTCTGAACTGGAATCAGACACAGCCAATTACCATATAATGTTATTATATGAATTTCATACAACGCATGTATACAACAGCAATGATAAACAATCAACCATCATCCAGAGTGCACTACACAACTGCATAAGCATTAAATATAAATAATTCACGCTTACACAGTCTGTCAACCTATCGATAGACATACAACTAAACAGTTGGGATTAGTGTACGTCAAATATCATTCCAACACCCGTGTGGGGTTTCAATCCACAAACACAGAATTTATTTGTGCAGTTGGGCGAGGTGTAAATTTTATCGTCCCAATCCATTTCAGTCAAATGGGTGTACATAAACAAATCGTCTGATTTGTAAATGAATATTTATTTTTTTCATATACACGTTAAAAATTATATTTTTAACGATAAAATATTTATTTCAACACATGAATATTTTATTTTATTCAATACATGAATATTTTTGTTTTCCATTCCACATCGCAAGCCAAATTCACACAAAAAAAATCAACCCAAACAAACAAGTCGTCCATGGTCTGTGGACGACGGGGAGCAGTTTATATACGCAGTTATAAAATAAATAACCGAACAGAAAATTTTAGTGAGGAGTTCTCACTTGGGTTTCCACTCCTCCATTCTTTATTTCTGAACGGTTTCATTTCCAGTGCATAGCGTTCTTCTTCGTGATTTTCACGCAATCTGTTTCACGCAGTTTATGTTAAAAATTATATTTTTAACAACGCTATATATTTTAAAAATCACATTCTTATCGTATCATTATATATATATGTATATATAAAAATCAAATCTTTTTATATATAAAAATGTCAGCTTTACATATAAAAATCATATTTTTATATTGCCATTTTACATATAAAAATCATATTTTTATGCCAATGTTTAATGAATAAAAATCATATTTTTCTATGCAACACATAAGAAGAAAGATAACATTTTTATATGTAATACCTATGAATAAAATCATGTCTTCTTCATTTTAAAAATCAAATCTTCTTCATTTTAAAAATCAAATCTTTTTTATATATTTAAAAACCAAATTTTTTCTATATTTAAAACTGATTTTTATTTCCACTCTACTCATATTGAAATCAATGAAGGTGAAAAAAATAAATAAATAAAATATAAAACAAGAAAACTCACAGCAGGGGAGGGGGGATGAAATCGAATTGGAGAAGGGGGTCTCGCTGTAGCGCGAATCGAGGAGGCAGAGGCACTTGAGGCCGAAGTCCTGCCCAGTCTATGGTGGTGGGTTTTCTTGCATTGGGTGGGGGTTTTGTTGTTGGCGGCGGGTTCTTAAGTAGAAGGAGGAGGTGAAGCGAGAGGGAGAAGGCGATGGTGGAGGGGGAGAGTCGAGGTTGGAGGCGTGATCGATTTTGGGGATTGGAGGCTGGTGAACGACGAGAGTTTTGAGTAAGAAGCAGGCGGGTTTCTGTTGACCGTGGAAAGTGAAAAGCGAGGGTTTGACTAGAGAGATATATATATTTATATAATATAATAATTAAATAATATTAAATTCTCAATTCTACTTATTTATAAATATGAACTCCAAATTGAACCATAAGACTATCGTCCTTAGCTAATTATCCCCATTTCGAACACAATGGGAAATGTTTTGTAACCCAATTCAGCTGTTACGATCAGCTTTCATCAAATTTAAAATATAAATCAATATATTTTAAATTCAAACGCACATTTTAATTTACCGGGGCCACATACTGATCTCAAAAATTCCAGAAAAATAAATCTGGCTATGTTTTGATGATACGGTCCTAACAAAACTAATTTCGTCGAATTTGAAGACCGTTGGAAAATGGTCATTTTCCAATCGATTAAATTCAAACTGAAATCGATCAAACGCGTTTAAATCTGCCACACTCAATATTGATTCCAAAAATTATGAAAATTAGAATCTAGCAATAATTTGATATTTCGGATCCAACAAAAGTGGCCTCGTCAAAAACGGAGGTCGTTTGCAAAATCGCTATTTTTAAGGGTTATATTTCCATAGTGACTATTCTGAATTTTCAACTAGGCATAACTTTTTTATTCCCGCTATGAAATTTCAATTTTTTAGATTCATTGGAAAGATATTTTCAAATAGATTCTAATATTTTTGGTTTCACTAAAATCCGGTTTATTTTGAATCCTATACATTCATTTGAAATTTGAAATCGAATTTTCAAACTACCACGCCATTTCCAATTCCTTTTATTATTAAAATAAATATTTTTATTCTAACTTCGATTCAAATAAATTTATACGTTCTAATTTTATTCAAAATAAATTTCTTGTCGTTATTATTTAAAATAAAACGTTTTAAATATTCAAAATTCATTAAAATTGCTAAAATACAAAATTTAAATGGTTCTGATTTTCCGGGTTGTTACAATCTTCCCCACTTAAAATCTTTTTGTCCTCGAAAAGGAACGGAGATGAAAGTTGTTTAACTGAACAACTTAACTTTCAGTTTGGCTTTCATTCTTCAACTTTTCAGTTTCTAAGAATTTTCTAATTCTTCAAGAATTTGGCTAACACCCTAAATTTTCAAAAAATTTCGCCATAACCCCCTTTGTACGGGGAGCACCGGGAAAATCCCCAAACCACCACACAGGCCCTCTCATCTCAAAAAGAAAAGAAAAAGCCAAGCGGCTAGCCAATCGGCTCATAAAATCATCCAAACCCAAGAAATTAGTAAACATGTACCTATTTGTCGGGCATACAATTTTATTCCACTGCTCTAGCCTCCTTGCTATGACCTGTTCACACACACATATATATATTTATATATGTACATGCATGCAATTTTTCCAAACAATTTGCAATTCAGTTCAAATTTGACTAAATTAGCTAAATTTAACTTTCATTCTCATGTTGGTTTAACAATTCGATTAATCAAACTAATAATCAAACAACACAACCAGCAATCAATTAGTTGGTTAGCATTTCAAAACATAACTTTAATACATAGTCAAAAATCATATTTTTGAAGCCAATTCACATAAATAAACCCTATCTAGTTTTGGTTCTCACACCAGTCAATTGGAAACATATAGATATCTCACTTTTCGAAACTCGAACACAAACACTAATGATGGCGCGCCATCATCAGAATCATGCCTAGACGACTAGAGAGTTATTCTATATCTATCTAGTACCCGAGGCATCAAATATATGTCCCGTCAGGCCTATCTCCCTATGCTAGATTGTCCAAATTCAATATACAATAAATAATCAAATATGTATCATAAGGTTTAAATTTTTGAAACCAAAATTTGTTTCCATTTTTATTTTAAAAATTCACTCTTCTCGCTCGTTCTAGGACACTACTGATCCTATCTCTAACGAGCCATTCTTATTGGGTATTACTAATCCAATCTCTGATTCTAATGTGTCTTATTCTCGAGCTCTGTAAACCAAAGCTTTGATACCAAATGAGACGACCCGAACTTCCCCGTGAAGGAAAGCCCGGATTGAGTTGAGAACACGACAAATCAGAACACAGACAAAAGAACATTTCATTGCTTGTTACAACAATTTACATCAGAGTACAAGAATATATAGAGTATGAACAGATAATATACATTTGATAAATATCAGAGATTTACAAATTTACAATGCAATGGAAAATAATACAAAACACAACAGAAAGAGATAAACGGATACAGAGCTTTCCAAATATCATTCCAGCTGTAAACCAGGATCCTGTGAATATGAACCTGCAAAACCAAAACTACTAGCTGCCCATGTGGAAAATAGGGGCATCCAGAGTTTAGGTTAAAATAATAAACTCCAGGTCAGTCATGTGACAGGTGTGAGAACTAAAACAGTTATTAGCTTGATTTTAAAGTTAGATAAATCAAGGGAACACGCCATATAACACGGAACGGGTTTAACCCCAAGAATAACACGAAACTGGTATGAGAACTAAAACTGTAAATGTCACGTATTGGAAGTTGGATTTCTGTCTGTGAACCAAGGCAAGGGATCGTCATTACCGCTTCGAGACAATCTAGCCCATGTCTCAGGTCAGAGCTCGAGTGACCTTTAGATTGTCAGGGCCAGTCCACACTTATGTTAGTTGATTATAATTCCTGAAAAATGCGTTTCCCCACCCTATGGGGTGTAAAATTGGTCTGTATAAAGACCATACCATCCATCAGCCCCGCAGTGCCGATATATCCAAGGCGCCTCACTATCCATCATCCACATAAGTAAAACATCTAGGCGTGCAAAACCCAGACACCACTCGAAGCTAGAGGGAAACGCATGCCCTCCTTGAGCTCCTCTCCCATTTCTGGTTCACACCGGGGTGCGAGGCTCGCGAACTAATGCTACATAAAGATATGCTGTAATAAAGCCGTGCTTTGATCATCAACCACAAGACTCTGCTTTTCAATAGAAGCCTTGATCATTTGCATCTCAACATGCTACACAGGCAATTCACGCTATGCAACTGATGTCTATCAATCACATAGAATGAAATCCGATGTCAGACACACATCCATTTACAAGTTCGTTCTGGGTCTAAATGAAACCGGAGGCACCCTATGCCTCGTACCATACATCCAATACAGGAGAGAGGCCCTCGCATATCCGTCGATCTCTAAGTACGTCTGGACGATCACCACTTATTACCTTATCTTGGGTGTACAGCCCAATCTAGACATCAGTAATCATCCAAACGATATGAAGACCCCCGGTCTTCAACCACCGTCTTCATCTTCGACATATCGTTATATCAATTATTTAGAATGGGTATAAACCCGGCCTTTCCGAATAACTCACGTATATTATAAACAAGTGCTACACAAACACAACTTACGCCTCCCTCCTATACAGAATATTATTTTATTCAAATATTCACATTTCTAGGGAAAGGTTCCCATTAATTTTATTAAAGATAAATTCTTTAAAATTTATTCTTTAATCTTCCTTTGGATATCATTCAAACCATTTTAAGGTTTTCCAAACTAGTCGGGATTAGCGAATCACACCAAAGTAATCACTTATTTAATTTCCCAATCCCAACCCATGGAGCAAAATTGGTAATACTCCATATCTAACACCACGGTGTTATCGGTAAATTTAATTACCATTTCACGTTCAAATCTAATTAATGATTAAGCTATCGCCTGGAGTAAAACTGGTGGTACTCCATTTTTGGTCATTTTCTTGAATTGATAATTTAATTATCACATTCACTTTTCAATCTAGTCAAAGATTCATTAAAACTCCATTTAGTTTTAATCTTCCCAAAAATCAATATTAATGATCATTCAAAGCTAAGAAATTAATCTTATCTTTAATTAGGTTAAAGAACCAATGTCATTTAAAACATGGTTCATGATAAACCTAAAATTACATTCCATCGGTCTTTAACCGTAAATTAGTAAGAGAACAATACCTTAAGTATTAATCCCGAAGGCCGAAACCAACATCAAATTAATACCCAGGAAACCATTCAACTTAGCTAATCTACAGTTAATTTCTAATTTTCTTAACTCCATTGGGTTTAAGAACAATATTATTAAAGATACCATTCACGACAAACCCAAAATCTCATTCCATTGTTAATCGGGGTAAAGAACAAGTGTTATTTAAAATACCATTCACGATAAACCTAAAAATCAATTTCAATTTAATTCCAATTAAATATTAATTAATAGGTATACATCATTAAATCTAAATAAAAAGATTTAATCTTTTCTCAACTGGATTTAAGAACAGTGTTAATGAAGACACCATTCACGACAAACCAAAATTCCCATTTGACATTAAATACAAGGCTCTGAATAGAAAATATATCGGCTTATATTCAATATCAAATTCGAAATCAACAAATATCGTATTGGAATAACGATATATATATCTTCCAAATACCTCCACAACGTCCGTATAATCACGGAATCCAATATCGAAATATTCCGAAGATAATTTCTATTCAAATCCATTCCAATTCATACATTGGAAATTCTAGTATTTTTTAAAACCATTTCAAATCCAATTTATTTATCTAAAAAGATTGGATTATAATTCTAGTTCATAACTAGTTCATTTCGATAAAAATATATTTTTATCTATTCAAATATAGGATTTTTCATCCTAATTGTTTCCAAATCATTTATTATGATTTTACACAAATTATCAATATTTTTAATAATTTTATCAAGGCCCGTACAATCGATTTCCATAAACGGTCATCGAACTACACTTACAGCGACCTTTTCCAAATTTGATTTGGACATAATTCCAAATCCAATCGTTAGATTTCAAATCTCTTATATTCTTGGAAAGCTCTTTTCAATACGAACCTAACGGTTCCGGTTTCAGGAGAATCCGACGGTCGAATCTCCCATAACGTCAATTCGAAGTCAATGGTCGAAATTCGCGAACTGTCGCGGCGTGGCGCGTTCTATTCAGGCCATTAAATATATATAATATAAACATTATATTTATTTCATCGATTTCCAATTAAAATGTATTTTATAAATTGTTTTAAATTCATTTTTAAAACGATTTCAACTTCATATTCAATTTCAAATCAAAATTGAATATTCCTTCATTAATATTTAAATGATAATATTTTCAGAACATTAGATTTTGAAATCACTTCCTTTTCGATATTCATTATAAAAATGAATAAAATCGATATTAATATCGTTCACGTCAAAATGGCGTTAATCTAATCAACACGGCTATATATATTTAAATATATTCGTGTCCATCCCAAATCGGACATCAAAATCATATTTTGATCATTTACTGAATATTATTTTAAAATATTCATTATTTTAAAATATTTGTTATTTTAAAATATTTGTTATTTTAAAATATTCATTCTTTCTGAACTGAAATCAGACACAACCAATTACCATATAATGTTATTATATGAATTTCACACAACACATGTATATAACAGCAATGATAAACAATCAACCATCATCCAGAATGCACTACACAATTGCATAAGCATTAAATATAAATAATTCTCGCTTACACAGTCTGTCAACCTATCGATTGACATACAACTAAACAGTTGGGATTAATGTACGTCATATATCATCCCGACACCCATGTGGGGTTTCAATCCACAAACACAGAATTTATTTGGGCAGTTGGGCGACGTGTAAAATTTATCGTCCCAATCCATATCAGTCAAATTGGTGTATAAACAAATTGCCCGATTTGTAAATGAATATTTATTTTATTCATATACACGTTAAAAATTATATTTTTAACGATAAAGTATTTATTTCAACACATGAATATTTTTGTTTTCCATTCCACATCACAAAACAAATTCACATCTAAAAATCAACCCGAACACACAACCAAACAAACAAGTCGTCCATGGTCTGTGGACGACGGGGAGCAGTTTATATACGCAGTTATAAAATAAGTAACTGAACAGAAAATTTTAGTGAGGAGTTCTCACCTTGGGTTTCCACTCCTCCATTCTTTATTTTTGAGTGGTTTCATTTCCAGTGTGTAGCATTCTTCTTCATGATTTCCACGTAATCTGTTTCACGCAGTTTATGTTAAAAAATATATTTTTAACAAAGCTATATATTTTAAAAATCACATTCTTATCGTATTGTTATATATATATATATGTATATATAAAAATCAAATCTTTATATATATATAAATATCTCAGCTTTACATATTAAAATCATATTTTTACATTGCCATTTTACATATAAAAATCATATTTTTATGCCGATGTTTATTGAATAAAAATCATATTTTTCTATGCAACACATATGAACAAAGATCACATTTTTATATGCAATACCAATGAATAAAAATCATGTCTTCTTCATTTTAAAAATCAAACCTTCTTCATTTTAAAAATCAAATCTTTTCTATATATTTAAAAACCAAATCTTTTCTATATTTAAAACTGATTTTTATTTTCACTCTACTCTTATTAAAATCAATGAAGGTGACAAATAAATAAAAAAAAAAACAAGAAAACTCATAGCGGGAGGGGGGAATCGAATTGGAGAGGGGGGTCTTACTGCAGCGCGGATCAAGGAGGCGGAGGTGCCTGAGGCCGGCGGCATGCCCAGTCTGTGGTGGCGGGTTTTCTTGCATTGGGTGGGGGTTTTGTTGTTGGTGGCGGGTTCTTAAGTAGAAGGAGGAGGTGAAGCGAGAGGGAGAAGGCGATGGTAGAGGGGAGAGTCGAGGGTGGAGGCACGATCGATTTTGGGGATTGGAGGCTGGTGAACGACGAGAGTTTTGAGCAAGAAGGGGGCGGGTTTATGTTGACTGTGGAAAGTGAAAAGGGAGGGTTTGACTAAAGAGATATATATTTATATAATATAATAATTAAATAATAATAAATTCTCAATTCTACTTATTTATCAATACGAACTCCAAATTGAACCAAACGACTGTCGCCGCTAGCTAATTACCCCCATTCCGAACACAATAGGACATGTTTCATAACCCAATTCGGCTGTTATGATCAGCTTTCATCAAATTTAAAATGTAAATCAATATATTTTAAATTCAAACGCACATTTTAATTTACCGGGGGCCACATACTGATCTTAAAAATTCCAAAAAAATAAATTTGGCTATGTTTTGACGATACGGTCCTAACAAAACTAATTTCATCGAATTTGAAGACCGTTTGAAAATTGGCCATTTTCCAGTCGATTAAATTCAAACTGAAATCGGTAAAACGCGTTTAAATCTGCCACGCTCACATATTGATTCCAAAAATTATGAAAATTGGAATCCAACAATAATTTGACATTCCGGATCCAACAAAAGTGGTCTCGTCGAAAACGGAGGTCGTTTTCAAAATCACTATTTTTAAGGGCTATATTTCCATAGCGAATATTCTGAATTTTCAACTGGGCATAACTTTTTATTCCCGCTATGAAATTTCAATTTTTCGGATTCATTGGAAAGTTATTTTCAAATAGATTCTAATATTTTTGGTTTCACTAAAATCCGGTTTATTTTGAATCTTGTACATTCATTTGAAATTTGAAATCGAATTTTCAAACTACCGCGCCATTTCCAATTCCTTTTATAATTAAAATAAATATTTATATTCTAACTTCGATTCAAATAAATTTATACGTTCTAATTCTATTCAAAATAAATTTCTTATCGTGATTATTTAAAATAAATCATTTTAAATATTCAAAATTAAATAAAATTGCTAAATTAAAAATTTTAAATTGGTTCTGATTTTCCGGGTTGTTACAGCACTCAAATTAGTTAAAAAAAAATTTTTTTGATTATACTCCAAATCACATAAATATTTCAAATTACCATTTGATTTGTTTACATTCATATAACCAAATCTATTTACATTCAAATGTTTATTCTCATTAACCTTCATTACTTAAGTTTGAGATGATTGTGTTCCAAATTCATACAAAATTTAATATTTTACACAATTTCAATTTACATTTCTCCAGTAAACTCATATGTCATCGTTTCTCTTATTTAACATTTAAGCAGCTTTTGTTTTATTAACATTTCACTCTAGCTTAATTTGAATGAAGATAAATAAACATTACTTAATTTTCATTGGTTTGTATAATATATTTACACTATACTCTCTTAACATTTGATATGTTTCAATCATGCTCTCTACAAATTCATTTTTACCTACTCAGCCATTTGAGTTTATTTCCACATTATATCAATTTTCATTTCATTGCACTTATATAGCTTGATTTCTATTTATACATCGATTGTCATTAATGAAATAAATTTGTCCTTGAGTTCTTACCTTTCATGATTCATTCCTACACTTTTATCTTATGCACTTACTTAATCCAATAACATTTTTACCTTCTTATATTTGGGAAAGTTATTTATGCTATAGAAAAGAATTGACTATTGCACAAGTTCAACGGTTACAATTCGTTTCAATTTATTATATCAAATTCTAAAGAGTTTTATTTTAATTATAACTCCCTTAGATTCATAATATTCATAAGTTTTTTTAAAATTTAAGTTCCCACCATACAAATATTTATATCTGAAACATTAAAGTTAAATTATAAATTTATTGACTAAATTTAATTCATAAAATTTAATATTAAAGCCCAAATCTCCATATTTAACCGTATATATCAAATCGTAGTTATATTTACAATTAATGCAAATTATTACATTTTATAACTAGTAGAAATTCATTACATAATCGAACGATTTTTATTATTCATATTTGTAAATTAGAATTATCAACATAAAATAAATCTCAAAATTAGTTAATCCATTTTATATTGTTAATTCAATATAAATTTTCAAATTCCATTATAAATAGATTATCAAACACCGTCATTATCATACATAGATATTGCAATTCATTGTTTGACAAGTCAATTTTTGTTCATAACTTATCTATAGATGACATAAATCATCAATTTTAATATTTAAACTAATTTTGTTCAAAATCACATTAAATTTAATATTTTAAGTTATCGCAAAAATCTCGGGATGTTACAGTTTATCATGTCACCTTTGTGGATCTGAAACTCTACCTAGGATTGTGGTTAACTTGGATCTATCATTATTTGGACAGTTAAATTCTTGTTTAGTTCTAGATCATCTTATTGTAATTGGACATACGAATTCCTATTTAGATCCATTCATGCTTCTTGTGACATCTTTATTATGTTAGATCTAGTTTTATTACCGCCTTTGCTCACTAGATCTGTTTTTATGTCCACCTTATTATTAAGCCAATTACATGTCTATGCCAATATATATATATATATATGTTTATGCCAGTTATGTTAGAATAATCACTATTGTCATCTTTCCATCACTTTCCCTTTTTATTGATCATGACTAGGCTACTTTCTAGCCAAAGGCATGCCGCCAAAATTATGCGAATGCGTTAGTTAGGTAACAGGGAAAAATATTAGAATTGGCATAACTTGGTTAATGAATATGAATATGGACATATAATACACTATGAATATAATTGGGGAAAAAGGGGCATGAAACCTATAACCTATATAGACATAGGTAAAATTGGATAAGAATGAAATGCCTAGGATTACAACTAGAAATTGTAATTGCACTTATGACACGAGGTTAGATTGCATTAGTGGTGGAAGTCTGCCTGGACCCGACCGGCATATCCAACAACCACTAATGTTGAACCTAATGTAAGAGGTATAAGTGCGCAAATACGAGATGGGCTAAGACACGAGGTTAGGTCCAACTTGTGGAATAAGTCTGCCCGGACCCAACCGGCATATCCATCATCCACAAGCCGTAGGCCTAATGTGGGAGGTCTAGCCCAATAAAAACCATAAATGGACATGGTAATGAATTGAAATACTTAACCTAGTTGAATCCATATGGATTGTGTGAATATAAATAGGGATTAAGTAAACTTGGTTGAACAATGGAAGGGTTAAGTTGGTATATCTGAGTTGGGTGGGTAATATTTGATATAGGCTCACGAGACTTGACCGATTAGGGGTTATGTATTAAAGAAACCTATCGGTAAGCATAAACGGTAGAAAGATTGGGGTTATATAAGCAAGACACCTTTTATGATAAATATAACCTATGGAAAACCTAGTGGGGGTATAAGACAAAGGGGGAGCTTGTATGTGACGACCCGCCCCGCACCAACCGACATTCACTCCAAAAGTGCGCTGTACACATGTCCAGTTAGCACGGAGTGGGTCGCCAAAAGGAAAAGGAAGAAGGAAATGAACATACAAAGAACCTGTAGAATGTCTCACAGCGCATCGAACAAAATATGATAATAATATACTTGACATAAAACAGGGGAGACAGTGCATAAGCTGAAAATCAGAACTAAACATCATAGCAGCGGAAACTCAGAATACAGCTTATTACAACTTTTAAAATACTGTCTCTAAAGCAAAAGCAAGATAAAGAAGGTACACTACTAATGCCCAAGTAGTGACCACCAACGACACAGGGAGAATATCTATATATCATACGTGGAAGCCTCCTGCTCGCCTCCGAATCAGCTACTCGCGCATCACCAGCTAACCATAACCTGTCTCTAGTCTGCTCGTGTGAGCACCCAGAGTAATAAGAGGAGACATAAAACTCTGGGTCAGACATAAAGCCTGGTATGAGCGATAAGCATCTAAACAAAATAATAACAGGTATAATCCAATCATACCTGAACCTGGACCTGCAACCAAAGAGTTAGCACTACATACTGTACAACACTCTAAGGTGCCCTTTCAAATGGTGTAAAGATAACGGGGGTGGGGGTGTGCATGTCATAGTGATGTCAAACAATCAAGCATAGCAATCATCCTCACATCCCTCACTCAGTGCGTAAAGCATACGATATCCACTACTTTGGTCACCAAATACTTTGGGCCATGACGGAATCCAATCCCGTGTAACTATCACTACAAGCCCACTATCCATCTCTCAGTGGTGAACCAAAGTTATGAATACCGACAACCCCTTTGCACACGTCCCGCAGTAAAGCCCAATCATGAAGTGAACTCATTGGTTCCCAACTGGATCCTAAGCTCTAACTTCCCATATTGGACTTCCTTTGCATCTCGGGTTATTGGTCAATACTGGGTCGGGTCGGGTTCCCTCTCAAGCCATCGGTTCGGGTCGGGTGTCCTTCATCTGTTCGGGTCGGGTCTTCTCCTGGTGCGGTTCGGGTCGGTTGTCCTCCATCGGTTCGGGTCGGCGTTCCTCTGGGTTCGAGTCAGCTGCTTCTTCTTCTTCGGGTCGGGTCGGTGCTTCCTTTCGGGTCGGGTCGGGTCCTTCTTCGTTTGTGCTTTCGATCCGTCTTCATGCTCCCCTTCATATGCTCCTATCCGATCCGCTTTTGTGCTCCTGCTCTGATTCGCCTTTGTGTTTCCGATCCGATCCGTCCCCTTCGATCCGATCCATCTTCCTCTATCCGATCCGATCCGTCTTCCTCTATCCGATCCGATCCCAGTTTAGCTAGCGTGGCCTTCCCTTTTTACCACTTTTCCCAAGTGTTGGGTTCCGATCCGATCGGATTCTTTGCTCAGTTCTACATATCCGATCCGAGCCCCCTTATCCGATCTGATCCGAACTCTGCACTGTTTTCTGAAACTGTTCCAGCAAGTGTTTACGCCATTCGACGACGTTTTCGACCATTCTAACTATTGAAATCAATCACAAAGCATTTCATACAGTCATAGCAACATGCATAATCAACCACAAACATCATTCACATCAATATCATAGGTTAAAATGGATCAAACATACCCAAAAATCCATATTTTCCCCTTAAGCATGTTTAAGCAAGTCTAACAATAGGATTAGCAAAACTTAACCAAATTAGCCAATTTTTCTAACAGAGGCTTAAAATAATATTTATGAATTTCTGCATATTTTTCCAGATTTTTAACATGCATAATTTCGCTAATTATCACTAATCACCCCTTAATCCCCCAAAATCCGGGATTAACAAAATTAGTCGAAATCAACCCAAATTCATATCAGAGGCATAAAATGATGTTTTAGAATTTTGGGAATTTTTCTAGATTTTTCTGAGCCATAATTTCGCTAATCTTCGCTAATTACCATAATTAGCCATAATTAGTGAGGAACTATGCAAATCACTCACCTTTGCCACAAATTAAACTATAGATCTGAAATGATTCTCTGTTTGGGATGAATTCCAATGCTTAGCAGCAGCTCCTATCTTGATTTGATGCTAATCCGCCTTGATTTGATGTAGATTAGGCCAAAACTTGATTAGAAAGTGATTAGAAGGTGATTTGGGATGAAATTAGAAGATGGAGGCCATGACTAGGGTTGAAGAAGCTAAGTGGCGGCTGGAAAAATGAGTCTAAAACCGAAATCCAAACCCTAGCAGCCCTTAAATACTCCCAAACCCGAAATTCCCCCATTGGGCCTATTTGCTAATCACCCGGTTAAGCCCAATTAGCTGAAAATAACCCTTTAAACCTTAATTCAGCCATATCTCCCAAACGGTAAGTCCGTTTGGCTATTGTAACCACTCTACGGAAAGAGAAACCATCATTCGAATCCAATGGAAGTGGTTTCAAATCAAAATTCCTTTCCAGTCAAAAGTTATGGCCAAAACAGTACCAACTAGGGGCAAAACGGTCATTTAAAAATCGACAAAAATCATGAACATGGGAAATGACCCCAATAGTCGTCTCCCAAAGTTACATGACCATACGACTTCACATGGGAAAGAAATAAATATTCTACGATCCTATGATGTGTAGAATACGGGTCATTACACTCTCCCCCCCTTAAGAAATTTCGCCCCCGAAATTCCCTAATCCAAACATACACAAAGGTTCCCGCATGCCTATCAATCATAAAACAACAATCAAACATGCAAACAAGCAAAGCAAGTCTATCCTAGCATGCGGAAAACTAAATTGCAAAATAAATCTTACCAGGCAAAGAGTTCTGGATATGCCTTCCTAATGCTTTCTTCTGTCTCCCAAGTACAATCTTTTTCATTCTCACCCCACTGGACTTTGACTAGTTTCACCGCCTTCCTTCGAAGCTGCTTCGTATCGTTCCCAACAATACGCATAGACTTGCGGTTCCCAACCGCCTCGGGTTCAACCTCGCTATCATCCAACTGATCTGGTGAAATAGCCACATTAGGGTCTTGCACAACTTCCTTAACTGGAAAACATGAAATACGTTGTGAACTCCCGCCATCTTGTCAGGTAGCTCTACTTCATGCGCCAAATTCCCAACTTGCTCGAGGACTGGGAATGGGCCAACAAATCTTGGTACTAACCTACCTCTCCAACCAATCTGAGGCTTATTCTCTATGGAGAGATCTCGACGAACACCAAGTCGTTAACGAAGAATTCCAAATCCCTTCGTCTCTTATCGAGATAAGCCTTCTGCCTATCTTTATCCCTTCCCAGTAGTATATCTGCTCTATGTCTCAATACATCTTGTTACCACTGGGATGTATAGTCAATTTCGAGTGATGATATGCTCTAAGCACTTCACCTCTCGGTCCATCTACATTGGGTACAACTAGTCCCTTATTCTTTCGAAGCCACCCTTCTCGATCAAATCCTTACCTAATCATTCTCTTTCCATCCATACCCATCTCTACCCTAGAGATGGTTCCCAATAGATTAGGATCGTCCTTCTAACTGGAAACAATCCACTCAATCAAAATCGATCTAATCGTCAAGCTTACTAGCGTTTCTGAATCCAATTCAGTCTTGGGTCTGAAATCATATCCTATGACATACTCTAGTTGCTTCCATCCTAGAAACAAAACCCCTAAACTGGCATGTCTCCTACTCAATGCAACTAGTACTACACCCAAATCCTTTACTATGATCACTCTGCCCCATGGAGTCATGGCGACTCCACTGCACTGATCCATAGTCACTAGTCCTTTGCTATGTCCACTCTGCCCCATGAAGTCATAACAACTCCACTGCACTGGCTCATAGCCTTACTAATCCTTTACTATGTCCACTTTGCCCCTCGAGTCATGACGACTCTACTGCACTGGCTCATAGTCCTATTACAATCACTTTGTTCCCCATCGCTGGAACCCTACAGGTGATAGTCTACTCAAGAGAAGAAAGATAGGAACAAACATAGCAACCATAACATCCATCAAACAAATCCTATCTATCACCCGCTAAAGTCATAAACACATCGACACCTACATGATTGGTCTAACCAATCCCAATATGTCGATTCTAGCATGTCTGGTCCAACCAACATCACTAACTAATGGAAGCCCAGCCCCCATACATACACCGATGCCTACTTGACTGGTCCAACCAATCCCAGGCCAATGGAAGCCCCGCCTCCCTTCGGTCTACCGTACGTCCAACGTACGTTTATCCTCCAAGGATAACTAAACTAATGGAAGCCCAGCCTCCAATCGGACTACCGTACGTCCAACGTACGTTTATCCTCCAAGGATAACTAGATCACGTCCAACGGATCCAAGGTAACGGGCGTCCCCAGATACCCCTGCTTTTAGTCCTCCTAAAATACTTGAGTCCAACCCAAGTCTATCCATTATCTTGTTGCCCTCTCGAGTCCAACTCGAGCTGAATCCAATTCCTTGCAGCCTTCTCGAGTCTAACTCGAGTCAATCTCCCAGAGATAAACTAGACTCATCCAATGAATCTCGTACTGCACGTCCAACGTACATTCACTGTAACACCCCACGTCCGCTAAGGTCACTCATACCAGGGGAATGCCTTAGTTTCGGTGAAGTATTTTAAGTGAATATAGAACAGTAAAATTACAGCAAGACAGATATAAGTAATACTTGAAAATTAAAATCATCATTTTATTGCAACGGAAAGTAATACATGTTTGGTTACATCACAAAACCATAAACCAGGGTCAAGTACATAATATCCATCCCGATAAAATAGAAGTACATAATCCCACTACATAGACAATAGCCATAACAGAAAAGATAAACCGAGCTTTACTTCTACTATCCAAGCCCAAAAGATAGATATAGCGGTCTGATCCAAGCCCACTGGTGCTAGGCCCACTCTGATAACCTGAGGGTTGGGAAAAAGATAAAAACAACGGGGTCAGACATAAGTCTGAGTGAGTCCTATAACCCTAACAATACAACCATTAAAGTAATTAGGGTATGACATAAACAAGGCACGGTACCTCTGGGGATAATGACTACACTAAGTAGCCAACTAAACACCGAATGTACTACGATAACCGAAAAGACGCATTTATCCACCCAAAGATAATTCTTACCCCACCCCAGACTTATTCACCCAAGGGTAATTCCTACACTGCACCACACCAGTTTCACCTACCTAAGATTAATTCCTACTTAAAGGTTGATCCCACTAAATGTACTTAGTAATTTTTACCCAGTAGTTTCTAGTACCCCTACATAGGTGCCGTCTGCCCCTATCATTACTAGGCGTACCCACTACTCCCAAGCGATCGGCTCCCTAACGTAGATACCCGTGCTGGTCCCACAATGGGATGTATCATTTCCCCAAAGTGGCAACCTGATAATATCAACGGTGCACGGCTTTATACCTACACGATGCAACAACGATTTACTAACCAGCCCGGGCCCACACACGCATATGAAACCCGTTGGTCCTACGTTGCCACCGCTAACCCCGTTTTGGCCTCTTATAGTCAAGCCCAATATGCGTGTCCCGTCACTCGACTTGGGTCGAGCCCACTAAGATACGTTTGGGATATTGGTTGAGATGGGCCCCCACAAGCTACCACTTAAGCTTGTTAATTTTATCTAGTGTATCCCACTTAACCCCTTTAACCATGTCTACTTACATGTTATAAATACTTTGGTTAAGTCATTAATCATATTTTAATTACCTTTTAAGGCACCCACTAGATTTCCACATGACACCCAAGTCATTTACTTAATTCCCACATGCCACCCGAGGCATTTACTTAACCCTTTAATCATGTTTAATTACATGTTCCACTTTGGTTAAGTATTCTAATCGTGTTTTCTATTGCCACCCAAGGCAACCCACTAGTTTTCCCATGCCACCCAAGGCACCCACTTAACCCTCAAGCCCCACTACATGCTTATATGGTTAAGTGTTTCTTAATTAATTAAGACCGTGATCCCCATAAAGACCTCTCACATTAGACTATCTTTTATGACCGCTGGTTAAGCCGGTTGGGTCCGGGCAGCCTTATGTCATAACCGAGTCTAACCTCGTGTCTTTACATTAATCACGTATTTAGTTTGTGCCTAAGACCTCTCACATTGGGCTAACATTTGTAGCAACTGGTTAAGCCGGTTGGGTCCGGGCAGTTTTACGCTACAACTGAGTCCAACCTCGTGTCTTAGTCGATTAATTACACCTAATTAATCACCCTCATAATTTATATTAATTATCCCTAATTAATATCAAGTTTTTCATAACATGGGTAGACCTAACTCAATAGGTAAATTCCCATGGGGTAGACCTAACTCAATAGGTAAATTCCCACTTATGTTAATTTATTTTTATGGTATGCTTAATCATACCCAATCATACTTTAATTAACATATTTATTAACCCCATCGTTCCCCACGCAAATCGTTCTCATTTCACGACATAATAAAAAGGGAAGATCCATCACAAATATCATGGGTTTTAATCACATCTTAGCATATAACTTTGTCATGGGTTAAGAGGATGTCAACTTGCATATATGAGCATATATTAACCCAACTACATTCAACCCAAACTTGCATATTATCGCACTTGACTTGCATAACATATTGCATATGAACTTGTATATTATCATACACATATCTTGCATAACATGTTGAACTTGCATATAAGCATTCATAAGCACACCTAACTTGCATGACATGTCGAACTTGCATATAAGCATTCTCACAACTTGCATAACATATCTTGCATATTAACATACATGTAACTTGCATATTCACAAACATGTAACTTGCATAGCATATCTTGCATATTAACATACATGTAACTTGCATATTAACAAACATGTAACTTGCATAGCATATATTATCATACATGTAACTTGCATATTAACAAACATGTAACTTGCATAGCATATATTATCATACATGTAACTTGCATATTAACAAACATGTAACTTGCATAGCATATATTATCATACATGTAACTTGCATATGAACTTGTTAAACATGCATAAACCCACTTGTTAAATATGCATAAAACAACTTATTAATCATGCATATTATCACATACTTAGCATGCATAGAATCACATACTAAACTTGCATAATATCATATACTTAGCATGCATAGAATCACATACTAAACTTGCATATTATCATATACTTAGCATGCATAGAACCAATTTCTTATTATGCATAAACATACCACTTAACTTGCATAAACCCAAACACTTAGCATGCATAAAACCCAATACTTAACATGCATACAATCAAATACTTAGCATGCACAACATCAAATACATAACATGCATAACACCAACTACTTAGCATGCATAAAATCACATGCATAACTTGCATATCATGTTACATATACTTGCATATATTCTCACATATAGTTTGCGTAACATGTTACATATGCATAAATGTTCAACACAATATTTTACATCATAAAACATGGAAATAAACTTGCATATGGCATAAAACTTGCAATTCACATATCATACAACTTGCATATAACTCACTTATCCACAAACATAACCATTTCTTATCACATCCTACCATAATCAATTTAACAATTGATTATTAAAGCCATAGAAACTCACCAAAACACAATTAGCAAGCTAATGAAGAAGATTAAGATACTTAGAATGGATTAGAGATTGATTAGAGCTTGCTTTCCTCTTCATTGATTTGTGGAGGCCATGACCAAGTTTCATTTTGCCATAGTTTAGTTACTAGGTTTAATTATGAATGAATTAGGGTAGGGTTAGGGTGTTATTTATAGGATTAGGTTGCATTTTAGACCCTTAGATTAACCCTAGACTAATTTAGGACCATCAGATCCAAGAAGCTTCCAGAACCAGCCCTCCAAGCCAGCCCAAGACCCAACCTGGTGCAACCTGGTGCACCCAGGTTCACTGGACGTGCCACCCTGTCGACAGGCAAGTCGACAGGCATGTCGACACCCCTGTCGACAGGCCTGTCGACAGCCCTGTCGACATGGGTTAGGCGGGAACCTTCCCGCCTGACCCCGCCTGGCCCATTCCAAATCTGAATATTTGAAATTATTAAATCTGTTTTAGCTTTGAATTTTCTGCAAACTTCATCGGGCCATAACTGGGCCATACGGACTCCGATTTTCGAAAACTCGGACTCTATTTCACGTATTTTTCCGAGACGAACGCAACGACGTAGCCCGTTTCCCCCAATTCTCACATCTGAGATTATTTATTCTGTAATTAGTGAATTTTAGTATTAACCCAAAATACGGGGTGTTACATTCTCCCCTCCTTAAAGGATTTCGTCCCCGAAATCTCTAAGCTAAGGAGAATGCATATCCTACCATCCAAACAACCATCTACTCAAACCATCAAACACGAGCATCCATTGTCCTTAAGCAATTTCTAATGATGTATGAGCATATGCGAAAAGTGTGTGTATATGTTCCCTATCTAATGTACGAACATATGCAAACCATGATAGTGCCATGCATCCAATATGTATGCGAGATAACCCTATCGACACATACAGTATCTATATGAGTGCACAATCATTCACCAAAATGCATCATCCATATGATAACACAATCATTATACATCCATAAATATAGCTAACTACACACAATTTTATGCAATATGCAATATGAAGTGATTGAGCCGATCTAGTGCCTAGAGTGTGTATATATGCATCCACGAGCAACCACTAGCAAACACTTGCATCCACTTGCATCCATCAACCATAACATGTCTCAAACACATGTTTCAACCATAGGTTTTCCCTATCTAAAGGTCAAACAGGACTAACGAGAGGACCTACTAAAGATAAGATAAGTACTAGGCAAGCGATAAAGGAGAAGTTAAAAGACATACTCTCCAACAGAAATGGATACAAAGAACGCATCTTCGCTTCCGTCTCCCAAGTAGCATTTCTTTCGTCATCTCCCCATTGCACTCTTGCTAGCTGAACTTCTTTGTTCCTCAACTTCCTAGTCTCTGACCCAATGATGCGAGTAGGAGCTCGTCGAATCGTCTCATCGTGCTCTAACTCTACTTCTTTAAGCAAACTCGGCTCTACCACCTCAGCGGTCTTATGTAAGCACTTCCTCAAATGGGACACATGAAATACATCCGGTGCACCACTAAGTCTGTCAGGCAACACCACTCTATATGCCATCCGTCCAATCCTTTCCTTAATGGAAAATGGCCCTACAAACCTTGGTACTCACTTCCTAACAGATCCAAAGTGAACCACATTCCGTAACGGAGATATCTTGATAAAAAGCATGTCCTATATCAAACTCAAGCTTTGTTCTCCTCTTGTCCGTATAAGATTCCTGTTTATCTTGCGTTGCTTTCATCCTTCTTTGAATCAAATCAATATTTTCCCGAAGTCTTTCTAACCTTATCGGCCCAAGCAAGATCTTATCCGTAGATTCCTACCAACATGTAGGTGATCAACAAGGCCTTCCATAAAGAGCTTCGAAAGGAGCCATACCAATACTGGACTGAAAGCTGCTATTATATGCGAACTCCACCAATGGAAGATGCTCTTCCCATGTACCTCCAAAATCCATAATACATAACCTCAAAAGATATTCTAAGATACTGTTCACCATCTCGGTCTAATTGTCCGTCTGAGGATGCTACGCGGTGCTCAAACACAACTGAGTCCCTACCGCCTCTTGCAAACCCTTCCAAAACTCACTAGTGAAGATAGGATCTCGATCGCTCACTATACTGGAAGGTACGCCATGCAATCTAATAATCTCTCAAAGGTAAACTGAAGCTAGACATGTAATAGTCCTCCTGCTCTTCACGGGTATGAAATGGGCACACTTAGTAAGTCCATCTACCATAAGCCCAATCCCCGTATTACCCCTCCTTGATTTCGGTAATCCAATGAGACACTATCCCACTTCCTATTACAGAACTTCTAACGGATGAAGCAACCCTCCGGGTTTCTTCTGTTCCGCTTTTACTTACTGGCACACCAAGCATCTAGCGACATACTTGGCCGCATCTTTCTTCAGATTGGCCAAAAAGAAAACTTGCTTCATGCCTTGGTACATCTTGTCCCTACTGGGTTGAATGGTCATCTTCGATCGATGTGCATCATCAAGTATAGCCTTCCTCAAATCCTCGTCTTGCGGTACACAAAGTCTACCGTCTCTACACAAGCACCCCCTATCATCTAGGGTGTACCTACTCAAATGGCTGGACGACTCCCCCCTTATGAGTTTCTCTACCAACTCAACCAACTGTGGATCGTCCCTTTGTGTTCTTCCAATCCGCCCCAAAAGAGTAGGTCTAACCTCCAAGGAGGCTAGCCAACCGGGTACAAAGTCAACGGAAGGTCTAAAGTCAAATATAGAAATAAGCCCTAAGCTCCGTTGTTTAACGAATCAATGAACTCAAGGACAACCTTTTTCTTCTTAAGGTGTCTACTACCATGTTTCCCTTGTTAGGGGTATACGCTATCTCAACTCATAAGATGCTAAGAATCCTATCCAAAATCGTCACAACTGTCCATCTCTCACGCAGACCACCCTAGTCGAATTCGACATCCCCCAAATGCATGCCCCAAAGGCCGAAACCAATATCAGACAAACACCCAAGGGACATCTCTTTCGAGTTCAGGCAACCTACGTGAGATGATACTAAAAATAATAATAATAATGGCTAAACAATTAAGCCTTTGACCAACTTTGGATGTCCTCGCCAGTCTCGCTCCAAAACCACCGTTTATCCTATAACTGGCTTTGCTCACCCTATTGAGCACATATGAAAACTTATTACGCTCCTTGAAAAGACCAAGATCTCATTTACAAACGCCATCACAAACTTATTTAGGTACTTCCCTGAACACCCTTCTCTTCCAATCAACAAAGTATGCAGGGGCGTTCGTCAAACCAAATAGCATCACCAGCCACTCATAAAACCATCCGGAGTCCTAAAGGCAATCTTCTCTATACTATCGTCAGCCACTCTCAACTGACGAAACCATGTGGCTAAGTCTTACTACAAAAATACTGAGGCGCCAGCCAACCGATCAAAGAGATCATCAATCCTTGGCAATGGGTGTCTATTCTTCTTTGTGAGTTTCTTTAGTTCTCTTTAGCCTACACAAAGTCTGAGGGACCCCTCCGCCTTCATGGCAAAAACTACTGGAGCGCCCCACTCCGATATACTTCTTCTTATGAACCCCTTCTCAAGCAATCGCCTACTTACTTATGGAGTTCCCTCCTCTCGCTAAGAGCTATGTGGCACACTGGCCAAGATACTGGTTTAGCATTATCTACCAGATATTTTCGGAAGTCAATCTCCCGCTCCGGAGGTAAGCCCTTCCCCTTCTCAAACATATCCGAGTATTCCCGGACCACTTCTAACAGATCGCAAACTCTCGACCGACGTGTCAAGCGATTCTAGATAACTTAGCATAACAGATTCTATGGGATTACAAGAGGTCTCGAGAGTGTTACCCAAGTGGGTCATAAGCCTAACAACTCTCCCTTCAGAATCAAGAACGGCACCCCTACTGGATAACCAGTTCATGCCCAAAACTAACCCATAGCCCGTGAAGCCCAACAAGCATCACATCCAAACTCAACGCTAAGTATAGAAACTTTCAAACCCAAACATAGCATGGAGCCCCAACTGGGTTTGAAACAACTAAGGGATCATCTACCAAACTGGTGTCTAAGTGCAGTGACTCAACTAACAATGGTGGGATAAACGAACTCGATAAATCAGAATCAAATAAAGCTTGAATCGGATGATAAAGAAATCTAAATTCCAACCTAGACGGTCATACCCCCATCTGGTACCCTAGTCGTGAGGGAATACAACTACCCTCCAGAAGATTCCGAACCTTGCCTTTGCCCCTTTGGATAATCCTAATAAAATGTCCTATTCCTCCCAAAAGGATAACGACTAGCCTTCTTCTTCCCATTCTCCACTCGTAACCTCCCACCAATGAGGTTTCGTCCTTCATTAACCAAACAACTATTAGAGCCTTCCTCCCATCGTCCATCCAATAAGTACTTACAAGTCCTCCTCCTTCTTGAACCAACTTCTAACCTGATTTACGTCTAATTCCCTTGAAGCGGTTTTCCATTCTTATCTATCTTAGAAAGATCATCTACACATGGAGGGGAAACTCAAAACGAGAGAAAGGAAGAGATTCAAAATGGAGAATTCGAAAGATATGGCTATCGGGGATTACGCTTTTCTCTTAAAAGACATGTTTTTGAAAATACTCCTTCAAAAATTTTCTTAGAAAAATAGTTTTTCTAAAAATTTTATCTGTTCTGGTAACCTTAAGCTCTGATACCACGTGTAACACCCCACGTCCGCTAAGGTCACTCATACCAGGGGAATGCCTTAGTTTCGGTGAAGTATTTTAAGTGAATATAGAACAGTAAAATTACAGCAAGACAGATATAAGTAATACTTGAAAATTAAAATCATCATTTTATTGCAACGGAAAGTAATACATGTTTGGTTACATCACAAAACCATAAACCAGGGTCAAGTACATAATATCCATCCCGATAAAATAGAAGTACATAATCCCACTACATAGACAATAGCCATAACAGAAAAGATAAACCGAGCTTTACTTCTACTATCCAAGCCCAAAAGATAGATATAGCGGTCTGATCCAAGCCCACTGGTGCTAGGCCCACTCTGATAACCTGAGGGTTGGGAAAAAGATAAAAACAACGGGGTCAGACATAAGTCTGAGTGAGTCCTATAACCCTAACAATACAACCATTAAAGTAATTAGGGTATGACATAAACAAGGCACGGTACCTCTGGGGATAATGACTACACTAAGTAGCCAACTAAACACCGAATGTACTACGATAACCGAAAAGACGCATTTATCCACCCAAAGATAATTCTTACCCCACCCCAGACTTATTCACCCAAGGGTAATTCCTACACTGCACCACACCAGTTTCACCTACCTAAGATTAATTCCTACTTAAAGGTTGATCCCACTAAATGTACTTAGTAATTTTTACCCAGTAGTTTCTAGTACCCCTACATAGGTGCCGTCTGCCCCTATCATTACTAGGCGTACGCACTACTCCCAAGCGATCGGCTCCCTAACGTAGATACCCGTGCTGGTCCCACAATGGGATGTATCATTTCCCCAAAGTGGCAACCTGATAATATCAACGGTGCACGGCTTTATACCTACACGATGCAACAACGATTTACTAACCAGCCCGGGCCCACACACGCATATGAAACCCGTTGGTCCTACGTTGCCACCGCTAACCCCGTTTTGGCCTCTTATAGTCAAGCCCAATATGCGTGTCCCGTCACTCGACTTGGGTCGAGCCCACTAAGATACGTTTGGGATATTGGTTGAGATGGGCCCCCACAAGCTACCACTTAAGCTTGTTAATTTTATCTAGTGTATCCCACTTAACCCCTTTAACCATGTCTACTTACATGTTATAAATACTTTGGTTAAGTCATTAATCATATTTTAATTACCTTTTAAGGCACCCACTAGATTTCCACATGACACCCAAGTCATTTACTTAATTCCCACATGCCACCCGAGGCATTTACTTAACCCTTTAATCATGTTTAATTACATGTTCCACTTTGGTTAAGTATTCTAATCGTGTTTTCTATTGCCACCCAAGGCAACCCACTAGTTTTCCCATGCCACCCAAGGCACCCACTTAACCCTCAAGCCCCACTACATGCTTATATGGTTAAGTGTTTCTTAATTAATTAAGACCGTGATCCCCATAAAGACCTCTCACATTAGACTATCTTTTATGACCGCTGGTTAAGCCGGTTGGGTCCGGGCAGCCTTATGTCATAACCGAGTCTAACCTCGTGTCTTTACATTAATCACGTATTTAGTTTGTGCCTAAGACCTCTCACATTGGGCTAACATTTGTAGCAACTGGTTAAGCCGGTTGGGTCCGGGCAGTTTTACGCTACAACTGAGTCCAACCTCGTGTCTTAGTCGATTAATTACACCTAATTAATCACCCTCATAATTTATATTAATTATCCCTAATTAATATCAAGTTTTTCATAACATGGGTAGACCTAACTCAATAGGTAAATTCCCATGGGGTAGACCTAACTCAATAGGTAAATTCCCACTTATGTTAATTTATTTTTATGGTATGCTTAATCATACCCAATCATACTTTAATTAACATATTTATTAACCCCATCGTTCCCCACGCAAATCGTTCTCATTTCACGACATAATAAAAAGGGAAGATCCATCACAAATATCATGGGTTTTAATCACATCTTAGCATATAACTTTGTCATGGGTTAAGAGGATGTCAACTTGCATATATGAGCATATATTAACCCAACTACATTCAACCCAAACTTGCATATTATCGCACTTGACTTGCATAACATATTGCATATGAACTTGTAAATTATCATACACATATCTTGCATAACATGTTGAACTTGCATATAAGCATTCATAAGCACACCTAACTTGCATGACATGTCGAACTTGCATATAAGCATTCTCACAACTTGCATAACATATCTTGCATATTAACATACATGTAACTTGCATATTCACAAACATGTAACTTGCATAGCATATCTTGCATATTAACATACATGTAACTTGCATATTAACAAACATGTAACTTGCATAGCATATATTATCATACATGTAACTTGCATATTAACAAACATGTAACTTGCATAGCATATATTATCATACATGTAACTTGCATATTAACAAACATGTAACTTGCATAGCATATATTATCATACATGTAACTTGCATATGAACTTGTTAAACATGCATAAACCCACTTGTTAAATATGCATAAAACAACTTATTAATCATGCATATTATCACATACTTAGCATGCATAGAATCACATACTAAACTTGCATAATATCATATACTTAGCATGCATAGAATCACATACTAAACTTGCATATTATCATATACTTAGCATGCATAGAACCAATTTCTTATTATGCATAAACATACCACTTAACTTGCATAAACCCAAACACTTAGCATGCATAAAACCCAATACTTAACATGCATACAATCAAATACTTAGCATGCACAACATCAAATACATAACATGCATAACACCAACTACTTAGCATGCATAAAATCACATGCATAACTTGCATATCATGTTACATATACTTGCATATATTCTCACATATAGTTTGCGTAACATGTTACATATGCATAAATGTTCAACACAATATTTTACATCATAAAACATGGAAATAAACTTGCATATGGCATAAAACTTGCAATTCACATATCATACAACTTGCATATAACTCACTTATCCACAAACATAACCATTTCTTATCACATCCTACCATAATCAATTTAACAATTGATTATTAAAGCCATAGAAACTCACCAAAACACAATTAGCAAGCTAATGAAGAAGATTAAGATACTTAGAATGGATTAGAGATTGATTAGAGCTTGCTTTCCTCTTCATTGATTTGTGGAGGCCATGACCAAGTTTCATTTTGCCATAGTTTAGTTACTAGGTTTAATTATGAATGAATTAGGGTAGGGTTAGGGTGTTATTTATAGGATTAGGTTGCATTTTAGACCCTTAGATTAACCCTAGACTAATTTAGGACCATCAGATCCAAGAAGCTTCCAGAACCAGCCCTCCAAGCCAGCCCAAGACCCAACCTGGTGCAACCTGGTGCACCCAGGTTCACTGGACGTGCCACCCTGTCGACAGGCAAGTCGACAGGCATGTCGACACCCCTGTCGACAGGCCTGTCGACAGCCCTGTCGATATGGGTTAGGCGGGAACCTTCCCGCCTGACCCCGCCTGGCCCATTCCAAATCTGAATATTTGAAATTATTAAATCTGTTTTAGCTTTGAATTTTCTGCAAACTTCATCGGGCCATAACTGGGCCATACGGACTCCGATTTTCGAAAACTCGGACTCTATTTCACGTATTTTTCCGAGACGAACGCAACGACGTAGCCCGTTTCCCCCAATTCTCACATCTGAGATTATTTATTCTGTAATTAGTGAATTTTAGTATTAACCCAAAATACGGGGTGTTACATTCACCTTCCAAAGGTAAACTAGACCCACCTAGTGAATCTAGGTACTCTACCTACGAGTCCAAGTCTAACGTGAAACTCTCCTATGTTCGCTGAATCTCCAAGATCAATGAGCTTCCCACAATGTTCCAAACATACTTCAAATCTAATGTGAAGTATTTCCATATTCGTTATATCACCATGACTAACGAACTCGCCCCATTTTTCTTTTACGAGTTCAAGTCTAACTTGAATCGTCCTAATCTTCGTTGTACCTTCCATGATCAACGAACACATCCTATTCCTTCAAAGTTCTACTATCCAATAGAGAACATCAACATAGGGTCCTAAACAATCCATTTCTTTGCATCTTTCTCGAGTCCCACTCGAGCAATCTCATAACCCTATCGAGTCTAACTCTGGGCAGTCTATACCATTGAACAGTCTTATCATGTTCCGTTTGCCCATCACTCCTCGAGTGAACCAAGATATCATCCAATGAAAAATCACAACAACTATTTACCCCTCACGCAACCCATCCTAGTCGAAATCGACATTCCCCAAGCACAAGCCCCAAAGGCCTAAACCAATATCAGACAAGCACCCAAGGAACATCTCCTCCGAGTTCGGACAATCCACATGAGGTGATACTAGCAAAACAATCTAGCACTGGAGTACTCATTTGCCTCCCAGAGACAACTAGAACAACGATAACCTTTCAGTTTCATTAACTCAAGTTACTATCGCCATCACTAGGTAGGTACCTAATACCACCCTATTCCTATGGAGTAGATCGACTCCCCAAAATAATGCTAAACCCAGTAAAGCCCAAAACAAAGCAATCACAAGGAAACATACATCCATGACTCGATAAGACCACATTACAACAAATCATGCCAAAACTAGTCGAACCACCAATCGGGTTCGTCACTACTAAAGGTCTATCGACTAACTCAGGTTTGTCAAACAAAACCTGATCAAAACATCTTAAATAGAAAGCATACCTCGAATAACGACACCTTTTTCCTTCTGCGCCGCAGTTGGGGCATTTGACGAAGAAGGAACAGCGTTGATAGCATACGCTTTCACAATCTGCTTCTCCCTAGGAGGTTGTGGGCAATCATCCTTGTGATGTCCCGCCTGGCCGCAGTTAAAGCACTTCCTTTCCCCAGGCTTTTCTCGACAATCTCTAGCGTAATGGCCCTTCTGGCCACAACTAAAGCATTCGCCATCTTTCTTATTTTTCTTACTCTGACCATCCTTGGTCGGGTTCTGCTTCCTCTTGTTATGAGAATTCTTCTTGCCTTCACCGCCTGCTTGCAGCTTTGGCTCCTCTGCAGATGCCGTAGCAACTTCGGCCTTCGGCTTAGGGAAAAGGCTCTCTGACCTTAATGCCTTTCCTACAATAGACTCGAACGTCTCATCGATATGATTTATAAGTCTTTCCCCCAAGTACCCATCCAAGCCAGTTATGAACTTCTCGTTCTTCTTTTCGACTGTATCGATAAGGGACCATCCATATTTCGATAAAGTGTCGAATTCAGCGATATACTCCGAGACTGCTCTACCGTTCTGCTTAAGCTCCAAGAACTTCCTGAATAGTTCTGATTTATGAGCAGCTGGAATAAACTTATCACAAAAGCGAGTCTTAAACTGATTCCAAGTAACTTGATCTTCTGGAGTAGCTGTTCTAATGGCATTCCACCAATTCATCGCTCGCCCTTGCAACTGACGAGATGCTAGCCTTCTCTTCATCGCATCCTCAAGACCCAAGTCGTCGAAGATACGATCACAGCTATCCATCCAATCTTGAACATCCGTGGCCGACTCCGTCCCGTGGAACGGTTTCCCACCAAGATTAGTGTAATCCTTGCACAACTTGGCGAAACCGACCCTAGGCGCCTGCACTACTGGGCCTTCACCAACTCCAGGATTGGGAACTGCCCCTTGCACTTCTCTAAGCATGTCTCTCATGAGGTTGGTAAACATCGCCCTCATGTCAGCGGCATTCCCATTATTGGCCCCTCTACCAGTACCTCTAACATGTCGGCTCATCGTCAATCTGAAAAAGGGAAACGATTAACGACCCCATAGTGGTACTAGTGCAGTGCAACTTCATTCTTATACTACTAATAGTATATATATACATAGCTTTTGAAAACCAAAGTAATCACAAATACGCGCTCTCATATACGTACTAACTCTCCCTAGTGTCTTTCCCTAGGTTAACTACGCAACCTAGAGCTCTGATACCAAGTGTGACGGCCCGCCCCGCACCAACCGACATTCACTCCAAAAGTGCGCTGTACACATGTCCAGTTAGCACGGAGCGGGTCGCCAGAAGGAAAAGGAAGAAGGAAATGAACATACAAAGAACCTGTAGAATGTCTCACAGCGCATCGAACAAAATATGATAATAATATACTTGACATAAAACAGGGGAGACAGTGCATAAGCTGAAAATCAGAACTAAACATCATAGCAGCGGAAACTCAGAATACAGCTTATTACAACTTTTAAAATACTGTCTCTAAAGCAAAAGCAAGATAAAGAAGGTACACTACTAATGCCCAAGTAGTGACCACCAACGACACAGGGAGAATATCTATATATCATACGTGGAAGCCTCCTGCTCGCCTCCGAATCAGCTACTCGCGCATCACCAGCTAACCATAACCTGTCTCTAGTCTGCTCGTGTGAGCACCCAGAGTAATAAGAGGAGACATAAAACTCTGGGTCAGACATAAAGCCTGGTATGAGCGATAAGCATCTAAACAAAATAATAACAGGTATAATCCAATCATACCTGAACCTGGACCTGCAACCAAAGAGTTAGCACTACATACTGTACAACACTCTAAGGTACCCTTTCAAATGGTGTAAAGATAACGGGGGTGGGGGTGTGCATGTCATAGTGATGTCAAACAATCAAGCATAGCAATCATCCTCACATCCCTCACTCAGTGCGTAAAGCATACGATATCCACTACTTTGGTCACCAAATACTTTGGACCATGACGGAATACAATCCCGTGTAACTATCACTACAAGCCCACTATCCATCTCCCAGTGGTGAACCAAAGTTATGAATACCGACAACCCCTTTGCACACGTCCCGCAGCAAAGCCCAATCATGAAGTGAACTCATTGGTTCCCAACTGGATCCTAAGCTCTAACATCCCATATTGGACTTCCTTTGCATCTCGGGTTATTGGTCAATACTGGGTCGGGTCGGGTTCCCTCTCAAGCCATCAGTTCGGGTCGGGTGTCCTTCATCTGTTCGGGTCGGGTCTTCTCCTGGTGCGGTTCGGGTCGGTTGTCCTCCATCGGTTCGGGTCGGCGTTCCTCTGGGTTCGAGTCAGCTGCTTCTTCTTCTTCGGGTCGGGTCGGTGCTTCCTTTCGGGTCGGGTCGGGTCCTTCTTGGTTTGTGCTTTCGATTTGTCTTCATGCTCCCCTTCATATGCTCCTATCCGATCCGCTTTTGTGCTCCTGCTATGATTCGCCTTTGTGTTTCCGATCCGATCCGTCCCCTTCGATCTGATCCGTCTTCCTCTATCCGATCCGATCCGTCTTCCTCTATCCGATCCGATCCCAGTTTAGCTAGCGTGGCCTTCCCTTTTTACCACTTTTCCCAAGTGTTGGGTTCCGATCCGATCGGATTCTTTGCTCAGTTCTACATATCCGATCCGAGCCCCCTTATCCGATCCGATCCGAACTCTACACTGTTTTCTGAAACTGTTCCAGCAAGTGTTTACGCCATTCGACGACGTTTTCGACCATTCTAACTATTGAAATCAATCACAAAGCATTTCATACAGTCATAGCAACATGCATAATCAACCACAAACATCATTCACATCAATATCATAGGTTAAAATGGATCAAACATACCCTAAAATCCATATTTTCCCCTTAAACATGTTTAAGCAAGACTAACAATAGGATTAGCAAAACTTAACCAAATTAGCCAATTTTTCTAACAGAGGCTTAAAATAATATTTATGAATTTCTGCATATTTTTCCAGATTTTTAACATGCATAATTTCGCTAATTATCACTAATCACCCCTTAATCCCCCAAAATCCGGGATTAACAAAATTAGTCGAAATCAACCCAAATTCATATCAGAGACATAAAATGATGTTTTAGAATTTTGGGAATTTTTCTAGATTTTTCTGAGCCATAATTTCGCTAATCTTCGCTAATTACCATAATTAGCCATAATTAGTGAGGAACTATGCAAATCACTCACCTTTGCCACAAATTAAACTATAGATCTGAAATGATTCTCTGTTTGGGATGAATTCCAATACTTAGCAGCAGCTCCTATCTTGATTTGATGCTAATCCGCCTTGATTTGATGTAGATTAGGCCAAAACTTGATTAGAAAGTGATTAGAAGGTGGTTTGGGATGAAATTAGAAGATGGAGGCCATGACTAGGGTTGAAGAAGCTAAGTGGCGGCTGGAAAAATGAGTCTAAAACCGAAATCCAAACCCTAGCAGCCCTTAAATACTCCCAAACCCGAAATTCCCCCATTGGGCCTAGTTGCTAATCACTCGGTTAAGCCCAGTTAGCTGAAAATAACCCTTTAAACCTTAATTCAGCCATATCTCCCAAACGGTAAGTCCGTTTGGCTATTGTAACCACTCTACGGAAAGAGAAACCATCATTCAAATCCAATGGAAGTGGTTTCAAATCAAAATTCCTTTCCAGTCAAAAGTTATGGCCAAAACAGTACCAACTAGGGGCAAAACGGTCATTTAAAAATCGACAAAAATCATGAACATGGGAAATGACCCCAATAGTCGTCTCCCAAAGTTACATGACCATACGACTTCACATGGGAAAGAAATAAATATTCTACGATCCTATGATGTGTAGAATACGGGTCATTACATTGTATCATATTGTGTGGGGCCCGTTTTAGTCAGTAACCCGAAGTATGTATCGAATAAAATACTTCAACTAGGTCGGAGAAGGGCACGCTGATCGTCGCTAATCTATAAAGTAGAAAAGCGCGACATTTGTAATAACTTCTGCAAGCATACAGGTGTGTAGCATACAGGTCGAACACAGGGAGGAAAGTTAAATTTTATTATTTATATGTTTCGTGGGCGTGTTAGACGAACTTTGGAGGTTGATTTTGCAAAACAAAACAAAATTAAAACTGTAATTTGATTCAGAACAGATCTAACTGAACCGACGATCAAATCACAATTTCAATGGAAAGCAAATGAAACTATGAATTAGATTTGAATCTAATCAAACCCAATTTGACCTAAGAAAATAATAAAAAGCAGAAATTGAAATTGCAGAAATTGAAATAACAAACAAGAATTAAAATTAGGATTTCCGCTGAATCTAATCAGACGGTAAATCACTAATGCAAATAAGTGCAAAATACAAATAGTGTTCTACCGAATCTAATCGTATAGACAACACTAGTTGCTAAGAAAACAAAAGAAATGCAAAAAATAAAAGAGAAAGAAGAACTTTTATTAGAACAATGGAAGATAGGATGAGATAGGATATGGCTACAAGGTTATTACAAGGGTATATATAGGGTAGATAGCCAAACCCTAACCCTAACCCTAATGGTAATTGGGCCTGGTCATTACACCACTAATTTGTTTACAATGAGAAACATAAATGGGCCTTAGATAAATAAAGCAAATTTGGGCCTTTTCTCTTTTTCCTCTTGCTTCCTTGATATTTCTTCATTGATTTGTGATGTGCAAAGCCTTTTTATCACTCCTTTTCTTGTCCAACAGCAACTAGATGTGATATCTTCATCTACAATTCTTCAAAATGCAAATACACAGCAAATTGAACTCTATTTCTCTACATTTCTGGTTGCATGCGGGCTGGGTTGGACTATCTGTAAAAATAACAAAACAATACCCAAGTAATATTTATTTATATACACAAGATAAGATATAAGAGCATAAAATAAACACATTTCTATGTCAATCAAATACCCCCACACTTATCTTTTACTCGTCCTCGAGTAAAAAAAAAATGAAAAACTAACTAGATAGGTCGCACTTTCGTAGGAAACACGATTGCATTGAGCGTATGCAACAAGCCGTTAAACCTCTAGGTGTCCCTAGTAGGACGAGTGGTGTCTCGTGAGGGTTTTCAGCGGATACTACCCACAAAATCCAAATGCAGTATGCTATGATTCTAATGAAACTACATGAATGCAATAGACATATGCAAAAAACAAAAACGAAAAATGACAACACGACTTATTTCAGGAAGCTGGTACAACAAATTAAGTTAATAATTTCAAACCAGTTGATCTTATTTTAGATACCTCAACTTGTCACAAATTTTCAATATAAATCAAGTTTTCAAATGTTAAATTCCAGTTTGGCCAGTTAGTTCGGTCGATAACATAGTGCAGCCATGAAAAAAATTCTTAGTTTGCTTGGCACAGTTTGCAAAGTGGTATTCTAATTTTCTCATGTATGGCTAGTCAAATCAATAAGGTCAAGAAGTGTTTGGGTATCATCGCTTATTCTTTATTCTATAAAATTTTAAGATTTATGATTAAGTACATACACCTAACTAAAAAGACCAAGGTTTACCACCCATGCACTGCCTCGCAGACTAACGGAGAGTGGGTAAAGAGCTTGGCGGATTGTGCAGGCCGACTTTGACTTTGTCAACAACGTGTCGGTAATCCTTAGGTGTCCAATCTCATAAAATGAGACCAAGATATTCCAACTTTGACTTTGTCAACAACGTGTCGGATAGAGCTTGGCGGGTTTGCACACCAACGCTCGATATACAAGCAATGTTGGATACCCTTGGAATACTATTATTATTATTATCGAAAATTTAAGCACAAAAGAGAGTTACGCGAATTCAACTTAACACAACTTAGTTTTAAAGATTTGAAAAACCAATATAAGTATTTTAAGTCCTCCACTTATTTAAACAAAGTTTACAATATAGAAAAGATTTCATGGCCATCACCTAAGAATCTCCCTATGTACCGGTTACACTATTATCCCTCAAAATCAAACTTTTCATTATATTTCCTATTCGATCTAAGTTGAGAGAGAAAAATACTATCAACTGGCTAAAAATTGTAAACTTATTTTGTTATATCAATTGAAAATGAGTCGTATTTCAAAAAAAAAAATGGCATGTTACTACAGTCTAAAATGCATGATGGTCCTACTTAAATGGCTGAAAATAAAAAGAAATAAAAACAAAGAAAAATGAAAAATGGATGAAATGCAGACTCCCCCCCACACTTGATTCAGACAGTGTCCCAACTGTCTAAGGCAGAAAAACAAAGAAGAAGGAAAAAAAATGAAAAAGAAAAGAAAAAGAACGTGTACCACCTGATTTCATGGTGGATGATCATGCAGATCGATAGAGTCGTCTTCGTCATATTGCTCGAATTCCAAAAATGGTTTCAGTCGTTGACCATTTACTTTGAAGACTTTTCCATCTCTAGGATTTTCAATTTCAACCGCTCCATGAGGGTATACTGTTTTCACGACATAAGGTCCAGTCCATCGAGATCTGAGTTTTCCTGGAAACAAGTGAAGTCTAGAGTCGTATAAAAGAACTTTTTGACCTACGTTGAATTCCTTACGAAGTATGTTTTTGTCGTGTTGGGCTTTGGTTCTTTCTTTGTAGATTTTCGCATTTTCATACGCCTCATTTCGCAATTCCTCTAATTCATAAATTTGTAACTTCCTGTGTGAGCCAGCCTTTTCTAAGTCAAAGTTCAAAAATTTTATGGCCCAAAGAGCGCGATGCTCTAATTCAAGAGGTAAGTGACAGGCCTTTCCAAAGACTAATCGATATGGTGACATCCCTAGATTGGTTTTATAAGCAGTGCGAAAAGCCCAAAGTGCATCGATCAGTTTTACAGACCAATCTTTTCTATTGGAATTTACGGTTTTCTCAAGAATTTGTTTGATTTGTCTATTGGAAACTTCTACTTGCCCACTCGTTTGTGGATGGTAGGGGGTCGACAGCTTGTGTGTGATTGAGTATTTCTTGAGCAAGGACTCAAAAGCACGATTACAGAAATGAGTGCCATTATCGCTAATGATAGCTCGAGGTGTGCCGAAGCGTGAAAAGATGTTTTCTTTGAGGAATTTGACATCAACCTTGTTGTCATTGGTTTTGGTCGGAATGGCTTCAACCCATTTTGAGACATAATCTACCGCAAGTAAGATGTAAAGATTCCCAAATGAATTAGGGAATGGTCCCATGAAATCGATGCCCCAAACATCGAATAACTCAATCACTAAAATGGGGTTGAGAGGCATCATGTTTCGCTTAGAGATTCGACCCGTTCTTTGACATCGCTCACATTTAGAGCAAAATTCGAAAGCGTCACGGAAGAGTGTGGGCCAATAAAAACCGCTTTGCAAAACTTTTGCAGCAGTTTTTCTTGCTCCAAAATGACCGCCACAAGCATGGTCATGTGAGAAAGAGAGAATACTTTGGTGTTCATAATCGGGCACACACCTTCGAATGATTTGGTCTGGACAGTATTTCAAAAGATATGGGTCATCCCAATAGAAGTTTCGAACTTTTGAGAGAAATTTTTGTTTATCTTGTTTCGACCATTCAGCGGGCATTTGTTGTGTGACAAGATAATTCACAATGTCAGCGTACCAAGGGGTGTTAGAGATCGACAGGAGTTGTTCGTCAGGAAAATAGTCATCGATTTGGGTGTCGTTATCATTTTCGTGCACAATTCGAGAGAGATGATCAGCTACGACATTTTCAGAACCCTTTTTATCTCGTATTTCTATATCGAATTCTTGGAGAAGAAGGATCCAACGAATCAAGCGGGCCTTGGCATCCTTTTTAGAAAGCAGATACCGTAGGGCAGCATGGTCAGTGTAAACTATGACTTTGGATCCTATGAGATATGGCCTGAATTTCTCAAGAGCGAAGACAACTGCCAAAAATTCCTTTTTAGTAGTTGAGTAATTCAATTGGGCCTCGTTTAAGGTTTTGCTGGCGTAATAAATGACTCGAGGGAGTTTATCAATACGTTGACCCAAGATGGCTCCAATAGCAAAATCAGAAGCGTCACACATAAGTTCGAAGGGTTGAGTCCAATCAGGAGGTTGAATAATGGGAGTTGTGGTCAAGAGTGATTTGAGAGTTTCAAAAGATGTTTTGCAATCATTGGAAAATTCAAACTTTACGTCTTTGGCAAGTAAATTCGAGAGAGGTTTTGAAATTTTTGAGAAATCCTTAATGAATCTTCTATAGAATCCTGCATGGCCAAGAAATGAACGAACATCTTTGACAGACTTGGGAGGAGGTAAATTAGCAATCAAATCGATTTTGGATTTATCGACTTCTAGGCCATCTTTGGAGACGACATAACCTAGAACTATCCCCCTTTTTACCATAAAGTGGCATTTCTCCCAATTAAGCACGAGTGATTTCTCCTGACAACGCTTAAGGACGAGTTCTAGATGAGTGAGACATTGGGAAAAAGATGATCCATATATTGAAAAATCGTCCATGAATATTTCCAAGAATTCTTCCACCATATCAGAGAAAATACTCATCATACACCTTTGGAAAGTCGCGGGGGCATTACAAAGACCAAAAGGCATGCGACGATAAGCAAAGGTTCCAAAGGGACAAGTAAAGGTGGTCTTATGTTGATCTTCTAAAGCAACAGGAATTTGGTTATAGCCAGAGTATCCATCAAGAAAACAGTAGTACTCATGTCCCGCTAATCGTTCGAGCATTTGGTCAATAAAAGGCAAGGGAAAATGGTCTTTTCGTGTGGCTGAGTTGAGCTTTCGATAGTCGATGCACACACGCCATTTGGTTTTGATTTTTGTTGGGACGAGTTCATTACTGTCGTTTTTGATCACTGTGACTCCTGACTTCTTTGGTACAACTTGTACCGGACTCACCCAAGTACTGTTAGAGATGGGATAGATGATGTTATTGTCTAGACATTTGATTATCTCCTCCTTGACCACTTCTCTCATGTTCGGGTTTAATCGCCTTTGAGCCTCACGGGTGGGTTTAGCCTCATCAACTAAATGTATGCGATGTTCCACAATTGATGGGCTAATTCCTTTTATATCGCTAATTTCCCACCCCAAGGCGTCTTTATTTTCCCGCAAGGTATCCAAAAGTCTTTCTTCTTGGTCCTCGGTAAGATCGGAAGCCAAGATTACGGGAAAAGTTTTTGAAGAGTCTAGGTAGGCATACTTAAGGTCTGGTGGCAAGGGTTTGAGGTCTAACTTAGGAAGTTCTTGTGTATCAACATTGGTCAACATTCCTTGGTTAGATTCAGGTGGCGAAGTGTCGGAGTCAAGAATTTTGTTTAGTTCAGAAATGTATTCGAGTTCGTCGAAATCAGGGTTGAAATGGTCAAGACACATTTTCAGGGCTTCAGAAGTGTCACTTGAGGTTTCATCAACTGTGGTTTGAATCATGTCAATTTCATCGATCTCAAAATCCCTAGGTTGTTTGTTGAGATTAAAGATGTTTAGCTCGATGGTTAGGTGCCCGAAGGAGAGTCGAAGCTGACCATTCCTACAATTAATGACAGCATTAGAGGTTGCTAAGAAAGGGCGTCCTAAGATCAATGGTATTTGAACGTTGGGATTTGAGACAGGCTCTGTTTCTAGAACTATAAAATCGACAGGGAAGTAAAACTGTTCGATCTGTATCAAGACGTCTTCGATAATTCCCAATGGCTTTTTGACTGATCGATCGGCTAGTTGAAGTGTGATGTTTGTTGGTTTAATCTCCCCTAGTCCAAGTTGACGATAGACAGTATAAGGGAGAAGGTTGACACTGGCACCAAGGTCGAGTAGGGCACGAGAGATGTGAGTGTTTCCTATTTTACAATCAATCGTAGGGCAGCCAGGGTCTTTATACTTGACTGGGGCAAGATTCGAAAGAACAGAGCTTGTATTCGCAGTTAGGAAGGCGGTTTTTGGGACATTGGTCGCACGTTTTTGTGTACACAATTCCTTAAGACATTTAGCATATTGAGGAATTTGTTCAATGGTGTCTAAAAGAGGAATGTTCACACTGACTTATTTGAAAATTTCCAGAATTTTATCGAAATTTGCTGCTTTCTTCTTATTATTGAGTCTATGGGGAAAAGGAGCAACTGGTTTTTCGACTCTACGATCAGTTTCATCATTCGAAGAAGAAGGTGGTAGGGGTGTAGAAGATGAAATGTTGGGATTGCCAACATTAGTTTTCGAAGGTGGGTCGGGTTTGCCGACACTGGGAGAAGAACTGTTGGGATTGCCAACATTTAAGGGAATTTGAGGTTTGGAAGAATTGGCATTCGAAGCCAATGGGTGATCATCAAGATTAGGGATTGGGATCGAGTCAGAAGGTTCGTCAGGGTCGTCCACGTTATTATCAATCCTCTTTCCAGATCGAAGGGTTGTAATAGCGTTGACTGGATTATGGTTTTCGTCCTCACAAGAATTTACAGCACGAGGGTTATACTTTGGATTCACTTCGGGTTGACTAGGCAACTTTCCTTTCTCATTATTTTTCGCCATTTCCTTTATCATATGCATTAGTTGGTCGATTTTAGCGTCTTGATTATTTATTTGTTTTTCTAATCGAACAATATCTTGTGATGGTTGAGAAGATTGAGAGGATTGGTTCGATGATTGAAAATTGGGGTGCCTATAAGGTTGTTTGGATTGAGGTGCAGCTTGTGAGGTTTGAGAATTGGGGGGTGGAGCTTGGTAATTCGGATTGGGAATAAAGGGTTGCATGTGAGATGGGTTTGCCGAATTATTGGGGTTTGACCAAGAAAAGTTTGGGTGGTTCCTCCAACCAGGATTGTACGTGGCTGAGTAAGGGTTATTTTGAGCTATAGCATTGGCTTGGTCCTGAGAGTAGTAGTGGGGTAACCCTTCTCCGGCTTGAGGAGTTTGATTTTCTACGGGAATTTGATTTGGGTCCACGACATGCACTCCTCTAGTAGAAGTACGATTGGGAACGTGAATTGATTCCCATTGCATGTCCTTTTCAGAATAATCTTCTAAGAACCGCCAAGCTTCATCGGCTGTTTTAGACATAAAATCTCCTCCACACATTGATTCTAGTTGAGTTTTAGATTGATAGCTAAGCCCTTCATATACAATTTGACACAAGTTGTCTTTTAGAATTCCATGATGAGGACAACTATACAGTAGTTGGTTGAATCTCTCAAAATATTTTGAAAAAGTTTCCCCCTCATTTTGACAAAATTGATTTATCTCAGTTCGGATTTTGAGAGTTTTATGGAAAGGGAAAAACTTTTTCAAGAATATAGTGACAAATTCATCCCAACTTCTTATGGAATGTCTTGGAAGAGAATTTAGCCATCTTTTAGCGCTTTCAAGTAATGCAAATGGGATCAGCCTTAGCTTGATTGATTCGTTAGATAATTGTTGCATTTTTGTTGTGGACGCATACAATTCAAATTCACTTAGAAATTCATAAGCATTTTCAGACCCAGTAAATTTTGGTACCCCTTGAATAAAGGAATGTTTAAGCTCAAAATTGTTTCCTTCAGCTGGTGGAAAAACGATGACAGAGGGTTGAACGGTCCTAGTTGGATAACACCGTTCACGAAGAGAGAGGGGTCTATCCATTTGAATATTGAGATTTTGAAAATTTTGATTCATTTGATTGTGATCTATCTCGTTTTGAAAGTTTGGGTTTATTGGATTGTGGTTCATTTCGTTTTGAAAATTTTGGTTTATTTGAGAACCCCTGGGAGAGTTGTGAACACTTTTTTCACTCATTATTGTTAGATGCAAGCACAGAAATCAGCTACAATGAAATTTTCTGTCCTTAATAGCTCCTAACCCAAAATTATATAGTGACACGTTTGATTACTTAGATCAAAAGATTTCTTAGCCAGTTAACGGGCAGGAGTTATCGGTGCACCAGGAATCACCCTAGCAATGCAGCCGAAGGTTTAAGTACCTTCAGAGTAACAACCGATATAATATTTACGAATCACCGTAATATTTATAAACGGTTATTTCTCTGCCGTAGTCTAGACACCAAGAAATAATTCGTTCCAAATGAATCAACTATCACAATATAATTAAGCCCTAGATGAGCCCGTGACTCCCTTAAGTCCAACGTCTAACCGTTATTATTAGTCAGATTCTACGATGAAATGCAATTTGTGGGCTAAGGAAAGGGTGATGAAATCCCTCGCCTTATGTGAATTGGGGTATTGCCCTTAACAGAATGAATAAAAATTGCAGAAATAACAACAACCACACAAATCAATTGCAGAAATTAAAAATTGTACATTCAAAGCCGTTGCCCCTGCAGAAATTTTTATAACAATTGTCTATATATATTTTTTTTTCTTTGCGGCAGAGCACCTGTAGAGTTTTAAAAGCTTTCACCTTGATCGGCAGTCCTCCAGTGAATTTGAGTAGCAGTAACTCTAGTTTCCAATTCGTTGTTTTGCTCGACTTCGATTCCCTTGATTTGTTTGCTTGAACTCCTTCCTTCACGATTGATCTTTGAATTTTTTAAATTTTTTTTTTTTTTTACAAAAAAAAAGAACTTGAACAAGCAAAAACTAAATTGGACTAAAAAAAAAAAAAAAAAATATTAACAAAAAAAAACGAACTAAACAAAAAGAAAACAAACTAAACTAAAACCAAACTAAAAAATAACAAAGAACAAAAGTTAACTAAAATACTCAGCTAGACCACTTTAGACTAAATAGATTCGCACACAAAGACCCAAACCACGTACCATAATTGCAAAGATACCGAACCCCAATTTCCCTTATAAGGACTCACGCCTCCTCACAATCACACCCAAAATATAAAGCCATTCATCTTTCTGGAAAGTCAAAATGGGATCAAAGAAAGAAACAAAAAGAGCAAAAGTCACACTTTATCTTTTACGAAATCGTTTCAAGGAATTGCAAATCCATTTTGGTCTTCGAATTGGGTGCGATTCTCTCGGGTTTTTAGATCGAAGCTAGGGTTTTTCGGTTGGGGTTCGAATCGATTTGGGATAATCGAGTAGGGTTAGTATGATTTGCAGTGGTATTTAATTTCGGATTTGTGGTGATGCGTTGCTTGCGAGATGAATTGTTGCGACGTGGGTTTTTGGGATGGTAGGGGATTTGTATGGTGAGGATGGGATGGGGACGGTGTAGTTTGGACTGGTTTTGATTGAATGTAGAGGAGGTGGGTTGAATATTTGTGGTGACGTTGCTAGATGGAAGATGGCTTTGAGGGGTTATGAGGTGATAACGGTCTGCTGATGCGGATGCTTGGGATTTTTGGGTTGAGGTAGGTTGAAGAAGTCTGTTGAATTTTCAAGGGGGGATGATGTTGAAGGAGGACATATGGAGGTAATTTTGTAAATAGAAGGATGTGGAGATGATATTGGAGGCAGAGAAGTAAAGGGAACAGAAGAAATATAAGGAAAGAGATTTTTTTTTTATTAAATTTGTAAAAGTAGAAAGGAAATCAGAAAAGGAAGGAGATTTGAGAAAAAGAAGCAGTTTTTTTTTTTTTTTTAGAATTGGAAAGGAAGTGTTTGTAAAAGAAAAGAAAGAGACTGAGAAATAAAAAGGAAAGAAATCAACGAAAAACTAGCAAGATTTTTTTCTCTTGTATAGAAGATTATAGTATCATTGAGAAATACCAAATCAGCTACTCAAGAATTTTTTTCCATATATACACGAAAACAAACGGAAAATATAAACTAAAACTAACACGAATCGGAAATTAAATAAATAATAAAATTTAATCGTTACCTCCCCGGCAACGGCGCCAAAAACTTGATCGTCGCTAATCTATAAAGTAGAAAAGCGCGACATTTGTAATAACTTCTGCAAGCATACAGGTGTGTAGCATACAGGTCGAACACAGGGAGGAAAGTTAAATTTTATTATTTATATGTTTCGTGGGCGTGTTAGACGAACTTTGGAGGTTGATTTTGCAAAACAAAACAAAATTAAAACTGTAATTTGATTCAGAACAGATCTAACTGAACCGACGATCAAATCACAATTTCAATGGAAAGCAAATGAAACTATGAATTAGATTTGAATCTAATCAAACCCAATTTGACCTAAGAAAATAATAAAAAGCAGAAATTGAAATTGCAGAAATTGAAATAACAAACAAGAATTAAAATTAGGATTTCCGCTGAATCTAATCAGACGGTAAATCACTAATGCAAATAAGTGCAAAATACAAATAGTGTTCTACCGAATCTAATCGTATAGACAACACTAGTTGCTAAGAAAACAAAAGAAATGCAAAAAATAAAAGAGAAAGAAGTACTTTTATTAGAACAATGGAAGATAGGATGAGATAGGATATGGCTACAAGGTTATTACAAGGGTATATATAGGGTAGATAGCCAAACCCTAACCCTAACCCTAATGGTAATTGGGCCTGGTCATTACACCACTAATTTGTTTACAATGAGAAACATAAATGGGCCTTAGATAAATAAAGCAAATTTGGGCCTTTTCTCTTTTTCCTCTTGCTTCCTTGATATTTCTTCATTGATTTGTGATGTGCAAAGCCTTTTTATCACTCCTTTTCTTGTCCAACAGCAACTAGATGTGATATCTTCATCTACAATTCTTCAAAATGCAAATACACAGCAAATTGAACTCTATTTCTCTACATTTCTGGTTGCATGCGGGCTGGGTTGGACTATCTGTAAAAATAACAAAACAATACCCAAGTAATATTTATTTATATACACAAGATAAGATATAAGAGCATAAAATAAACACATTTCTATGTCAATCACACGCTTACTAAACTGATTGTAAGAGATCCAAACATGGAGGATGGTGTGGGCGGTGCAAACCGACCGGGCCATGTGCGTGCATGATCCGCGCAGAAGGGGATAAGACGACCGTGACACCTGTAGATACGGGGCTGTGCATATCAGCGGAGGGTTGCCACTTTAGGACGTGATACAGCCTACGGTGGGGCCGACATAGAGTATCTACGCGGATTATGGAGCCGATCGATTAGGGTAGTAAGTTAGGGTACATTTGGACGTATGCCTAAGTCTACCACCTTATAGTGGAAAGGATCATCTAATTCTGGATATACTAGTAGTAGTGCAGAGTAATCATTAGAAGCGTATACACCCTATCCTATTTACCTTATCATACCGACCTTTATGTAGTTATCTCTCATATCCACTTTATATGCCTGTCATGCTACTTTTATTTATTTACTTGCTAAAAGTAACTAGACTCGCCAGACTTTAGGTCTGACCCTTTTTGTTTCCTCTTCTTTCTTCTGTTCCCCCCACCCCGGTTCTCAAGCAGGAATATTCAGAATTGATCGTGATTCTGCTTACTTTTGTTGGAGCTGCTAGACATATGGCTCAAGCTCCAATCCTTGTTGCTATGGCTATATTTTGTTTGGGGAATTTTATTTCTTCTATGTACTCTAATAATTTTGGAGTACAAGACAGTAGCTTTTATGTTGTAATGAGCTTCTGTATTTCAGACATGTGATGTTTTTGGACCACGGTATTTTATGATAAATAAATTTTGTATTCCGCTGTTATTTTATATGTCTGTCTTGTAATATTTTTGTTCTGTTTACTTATAACGCTTCACGAAACTTAATGCTTTCTCTTTGTGAGTGACATTAACGGACGTGAGGTGTCACAGAAAGTCTGAACAAGTATAAAACTCTGGTGAGATCATTTCCATCTCTTTATTTACATTTTTGCTTTGATATCTATATAATTTACATTATATCATACTCATATATTTACTTTTATACTTTTAAAAGCCTACATCTCATACTTTTGACAGCACTTCCCCTTTATACTTGATATAACTCTTCCATTTTCATACTTTCAATACATATCTATATTCATGCGTTTAATAACTCTTTAACTTTCAATAGCCTCGTTAGGAGCACTTTTCAATTTGTATCCTCTTTCTTTGTGGAATTTGTTAATTTTTACTTTTTTAATTATTTCTAACAGAGTATTTAGCAACTTTGACATCTTTTTCTGGATTGGAGTAGTAATCATCTGATCTTTTTTTCTAAATGAATTCTTTCAAAGTCGATTGTGAAATAAAATATTTTCCTATAGAAAATTATAAAATGTAGCCACTTTTCTCGAAGTTCTTCGAAAACCCTTTACCATCTTGAATATAAAAATTCACATGCTTGTTAGTTCTTACTCAAAGCTTGTTCAAATTTTTTGACTTGTATGTATATGCAAATGCCATTAGCTTTTATCAATCATAAGTTTGTTAAATCTTCAATTTACTTTGGATAAATATTAAGAATCTCTAAATACTTTTAAAACATGGAGATTAATGTTAACTTCTCATATCCATGTTTAGAAAGGCATTATCAAGATATCCATGATATATAATTTCTATAGTTCTTTCATCAAACACCTTTGATAGGAAAATTCTTGATGTTTCACCAAAAGGCCTTTCTAGTACAATAGGCAACATTTTCATGGTTTTATTAACAGAATTTCCAATAAAAAATGCTTTGCTTTTAGTTGTCTTTAAGAATTTTGAAATATGAAAGCACGTTTGACATCAATTTTAAAGTTGAAAGCCCTATTGGATTCTTAGTTAACATTTTTAAATAATGTGAATCCATGCTATGCATAAAATATATATTGAGCTATTAAACTAAATTGTGAAAACAAATTCTGATAAAGGAATAATTTGTACCAAATAGACATTGAACAATACATAACTTAATTTTAAATTTTCAATCATACTAAAAAATGAAAATAGTGTACTTGAAATAAAAAAGCACATCCTATTATAAAACAACATAATGTTTAAACACAAATCTTTCTTTTAGCATAATGTGGACTATTATCTTCTGGGTTTCCATATAACTTAAATAGAAATTCAACTTTCAACACCATATACAAATTGTAACAATAATCCTGTATGTGATATACATGTAGTTTGCATATGAAATCAACTTAACAATGAAATATGAAAATTGCCTTGGTTATATTTCTGGTTTCCATACTGAATTTTATAAATTGATTCGCCATATAATTCCTGAATATGTTGCAATTAAATATATTAGATCTACCATAGTATTCAACTTTCAAAGGTCGATCTACTATATTTTGTATATTCATTACTACATTATTTAAAACACATTAGTACACCGTACAATTAATCAAAGACTAAATCTAAACTTCATAATTAATTCAAGTTTAAGAATAAGCAAAACCAAACACTAATAAATTTGAGAAAAACCCAACAATCAATTAAAACTAAACATGTAACTCACTCATCCAAGTGTGGAATGTTTGGAGATCCATATATTCAAGTGTGCAAAGCAATGTTAATCTTACTTTCGCGTTTTGTGGACATTTTCATTATTCGGTTTTATGGGAAAATTGATTTGGGTATTTTCTAAAGCTAAATTTTTTTTGGCCAAAGGAGATTGCAAGATAGGACAATAAAGAAGTTAATTATTTGAGTAACAGAAATGATTACCAAAGATAAGGGCGAATGATCCAAATGTAGGAGAGAGTTTTGCATCTTCATGGAAGAAGGCAATGATAGAATTTTTGTTTTAATAATTTATAATTTCCCGTGAATATGTAGGAAAAAATGACCAAAGAGCTAATAACCTGAGAATGTTGAAGGATTAAGAGAGCAATTTGTATTTTTAGCTTGATAGACCACTGAGAAATTAAAATTGGATCAGGAAAAGAAGTGATTATGAATGTCACGATATGTTAATGTTGAAATAATAGGAAAAGGTTAACGTGTGTCCTAAGAGCTTGCATTAAGGTTGTTAAATTACCTAAACATCCCCCTTGAATTTCACCTATTAATTTATAATGTAAGGACAAATAGGTATTTGATATAATTTTATTTTTTACTTTTATTTTAGTAACTAATTGTTATCCTTAACATGTTCCCTTGGGACACATGTTAACACAACCCTTAATTATAGGTGCAAATTTTCGTGAGCTAAATAGCTAAAGGATTAAATTTGACAGTTTAGATATGTTTTAAATAAATCGATATATCAATTAGAGTTTTTATGTACATGTCAACAACATAAATTTAAAAAATGAAATATATATATTGATGCAAACTAAAAGTCAAATACTACCAACTGCAATATCAAAATATATGTCACATTTTCTTAACAAATTTTTTGAGATATCACATAATATATGCAAATACGTATAGTTATTATTATTATATATATTACATTTGCTCCTCCAATTTAATATTTCATCAATAATATGCCTTATATTTAAGCCAATGTGGTTCTCTTAAATCCAAATATATCAACACTTATAAATAGAGAAGACTAATGAGAACAAAAGTCCTTCAAAAGTTGTACAAATATTAATGCAAGAAAAATGCCAATGCCCAAAGAAAAACTCTTTACCAAACCCTCTTATAGGTCGGATAAAGAAATAAATAGTTTAATTCTATCGCTTATCATCAAATAATTTCATTATTTCAAACTTTAAAGAATTTTCCAACTTGAGGACATTTCATAAATTTCACGTAAATTTAATTAACATTGTCATTAATTTTATTATATAACTCCATTTGCTGGAGGGAAAAACCACATACTAACTATTAGATGTACATAGGGAAATTCCACACCCATCATTGCCCTTAAATTGTTTTCATTAATTAAGGCATATTCTTATATGCATAAACATATTTTTTTTAAATCAAGTACGATTGATCGGTCAAATATTACCGACTCCCATTTACAATGAAAAAAATACAATAACCAAGTTATTCATTTAACACATACGTATTGTAAGTCGGTTTAGTTTAATTAATATGAATTAAACAGATAAATAAAAAATGCTATGAGTTAGGATTATTACCATGAAATTGATTATTTTATTCATTAAAATATTCATTGTTTCCAATCAAATATTCCACTCAATTCAATTCTTTTAGAGTATCACTGATCCAAAATAGCATCAAACCAAGATGGATACAGATATTATTACAATTGAGAAAATACCATCAGATTTCATCACCAACAGAAATACGAAGAAATATGCACTAAAGCTAAGGTATCATAATTTGTGTGCAAAGCGAAGTTGATCTCAATTTCATGATCAGTAAATATTTTCACTTTGATTTTGTGGGACTAAATGATTTTCGTATTTTCTACAATTGAAAAAATTATTGTCAAAAGAGATTATGGGTTGATGCAATGAAGGATAAGTTAGTTGTTTGAGTAAACGAATAGTTACTGAAGATATGGGCTAAAGACCCAATTAAAGGAGGCAGTTTTTGCATCTTGATGGAAAAATGAAACGACCCGAACTTCCCCGGTCTCCAAAGAGAAGGGAAAGCGCGGATTGTTTCATCATGGTATCAGAGCTCGAGTGACCCTTGGATCGTCAGGGCCGGTCCACCGATGTGGATTAAAATGCCTGAACATGCGTTTCCCCGCCCTTTGGGGCGTAAATGAGCCAACGAATGACTCCATCGGACCCGGATCGTCCGATCAAACCGAGGTGCCTCGCAACAGCAACAACCACACAGGTGAAAAGTATATAAATGTCAGGGCTGGTAGGTCACTGGCACCACCCTAGCTAGAAAGAAATGCATGCCCTCCCTGAGGTCCTCTCCCGTTTTTGGTTCACAACCGGGGTGCGAAACTCGCGAAGCAAACGTTACACAAAGCTACGCCACAAAGGCCGTGCTTTGATCATCACCACAAGACTTTGCTTTTCAACAGAAGCCTCGATCAATTGCCACTTAGGCATGCCACACAGGCAATTCACTCCATGCGTTTGATATCCATCAATATATAACCCCTGAGCTCGTACGTCTCAGAGAAGGGCGTTAAGCAAGAGAATAAATTCTCCGCCGCCAAACAGATATATATTTAATAGAGATCAATCACACGGACTAAAATCCAATGTCAGACACATAGTCCATTTGCAAGTCCGTTCTGGGTCTGAACGAAACCGGAGGCACCTAGTACCCCGCATATCCATCGATCTCCAAGTACATCTGGACGATCACCAACTGTTTCCATCTTCTTGGGTGTACAGCCCAATCAAGATCATCAGTAATCACCCAAATGACGTAAAGACCTCCGGTCTTCGACCATCGTCTTCATCTTCGACTTATCGTCGTATCAGTTATTCAGAATGGGATAAACCCGGTCTTTCCGAATAACTCGCGTATATTTTAAATAAGTGTTACATAAACACAACATACGCCCCATTCCAATTCATCAGTCACTAACCGTAAATTAATCAAGAGAATAATCCCCCAAATATTAACCCCGAAGGCCGAAACCAACATCAGATCAATATTCAGAAAACCATTCTACTTGGCTAACCGACAGTTAGTTTCTAAATTTCACATTCATAGGGAAAGGTTCCCATTAATTTTATCCAAGATAAATTCCTTGAATTTATTCTTTAATCTATTTTTGAATATCAATTCAAACTAGTCGGGATTAGCGAACCTTACCGAAGTAATATTTTGTTTTAATTTCCCAATCCCAACCTATTCATCCCATGAAGTAAAACTGGTTATACTTCATATCTAACACCACGGTGTTATCGGTAAATTCAATTACCATTTCACGTTCAAATCTAATTAAAGATTTAACTATCGCCTGGAGCAAAACTGGTGGTACTCCATTTTCGATCTTTTCAATCTAATTAAAATTCATTAAAACTCCACTTAGTTTTAATCTTTGACTGGGTTAAAGAATTAGTGTCATTTAAAAACACGGTTCACGATAAACCTAAAATCACATTCCATTAATTATCGGGTTAAAGAACGAGTGTTATTTAAAACACTGTCCACGATAAACCCAAAAATCAATATCAATTCAATTCCAATTAAATATTATTTAATTGGTACACTTCATTAAATCTAAATAAAAAGATTTAATCTTTTCTCAACTGGGTTCAAGAACAGTGTTAGTGAAGACACCATTCACGACAAACCCAAATCACATTTGATATTCAATACAAGGCTCTGAATAGAAAATATATCGGCTTATATTCAATATCAAATTCTACGATTAACAAATGTCGCATTGGAAATAACGATATACATATATCTTTCAAATTCCCATAACAATATCTGTATAATCACGAAATCCAATATCGAAATATTCCGAAGACAATTTCGATTCAAATCCATTCCAATGCAATCATTGGAAATTCTGGTTATTTTCAAAACCCCTTTCAAATTCAATTTATTTATTTAAAAATAAATAGAATTATAATTCTAGTTCAAAACTAGTTCATTTCGATAAAAATCTATTTTTATCTTTTCAAATATGAAGTTTTTCATCCCAATTCTTTCTCAAATCATTTCTTATGATTTTACACAATTTATTATTATTTTTAATAATTTTATCAAGGCCCGTACAGTCGATTTCAATCAACGGCCATCGAACTGCACTTACAGCGACCTTTTTCAAATTTGATTTGGACATAATTCCAAATCCAACCGTTAGATTTCAAATTTCTAATATTCGTTAGAAAGCTCTTTTCGATACGAACCCAACGGTTCCGGTTTTAGGAGAATCCGACGGTCGGATCTCCCGTAATGTCCATTTGAAATAAATGGTCGAAATTCGCGAACTGCCGTGGCGCGGCGCGTTCTATTCAGGCCATTATATAATATATATTATATATACTTCGTCGATTTCAATTTAAAACGAATTATATACATCGTTTTAAATTCGTTTCAAAAATAATTTCAACTTCCATTTCAATTCAAATCAAAATTGAATTTTTCCTTATAAATTCGTTTTAAAATTCATTTCTATTCAATTCAAATTTCAATTCAATTTGAATTCATTTCAATTTGTTTTCAATTCAATTCGAATTCGTTTTCTATTCAATTTAAATTCAATTCATTTGCTATTCAATTCAAATTCAATTTCATTTCAAAATATTCGATTTCGAAATCACTTTTCAATATTCATTTTAAAATGAATAAAATCGATATAAATATCGTTCACGTCAAAATGGCGTCAATCTAATCAATACGGCTTCATATATTCCTATTTCAAATATAGTTGTTATTATCAAAATAGTTGTTGTTATCAAAATATTTCGTTCAACACATGACTAATCTCAACGGATGAGTACAGTCAACACATGAACCTTTATTTTATATTAATAAAGATGTGAATTTTATTATTAAAATATTTCGTTCAACACATGACTAATCTCAACGGATGAGTACTGTCAACACATGAACCTTTACTTTATATTATTCTTTATTTTCTAAATTGGAATGAGGCCCAATCAATCACCATATAATGTTAATTATATGGTTTTTCATACATCACACGTATATAATAGCATTGAAAATAATCAACCATCAAACAAAGTGCACTACACTGTATAAGCATCAAATATAGATATCTAACGCTTATAACAGCCTGTCAATCAATCGATCGACATATTTAATCGATCAGGATGAGTGGACTTCAAATTTCATCCCAACACCCGTGTGGGGTTTCAAACAATCAAACACAGATTTTATTTGTGCAGTTGGGCGATGTGTAAAATTTATCGTCCCAATCAATGTCCTTCAAATAGGTGTACATAAACAAACCGTCCGGTTTGTAAATGAATATTTATTTATTCACATTCACGTTAAAAATTATATCTTTAACGATCAAATATTTTATTTAACCTATGAATGTTCTATTCAATTCATTTATTCAAAAAAAATGATGTTTTTATTTTTCTAACATATTTTAGAAAATTTCGGCGGCATAACGGCACGATACTAGAAACGGGACAAGGCCTAGCCTTATCCCCGGTCTAGTGAAGGCCCACGCCATTCACACATCAATCAAATCAATTCATTTCACCAAACAATTCAATTTCAATCAAATAATCTAACTAATTTTTTTTGCAATCAAACAAACAAGTCCATGGTCTGTGGACGATTGTGTCGGGTGCTACTAAGCATCGTCTGCATCCTAGTATATATATATAACTAGAAATGAAATTGAAGAGTGAGAAGTTCTCACCAATAGCTATCCTAACTCCACGGCACTTCTAATGCAGGAAATCTTCATCGTTATCGCATCTTTGTCAACTTCGTTGCCCGTAGCCACTACATATATAAAAATCATATTTTTCTTCGCTATTCAATATATAAAAATCAAATTTTTACTATGCTATTCAATATATAAAAATCGAATTTTTACTTTGCTATTCAATATATAAAAATCGAATTTTTACTATGCTATTCAATATATAAAAATCGTATTTTTACTATGCTATTCAATATATAAAAATCGTATTTTTACTATGCTATTCAATATATAAAAATCGTATTTTTACTATGCTATTCAATATATAAAAATCGTAGCTTTATGCTATTAAAAATCCGATCTTTAACTTTAAAAATTAAATCTTTTATATTTTTAAAAATCGAAGCTTTCATATATTAAAAATCCCGACTTTCCTTTGTTAAAGTTTTCTCCTTTTCCTATATAAAGTTTCTAGCTTTTTAAATATAAAATTTCTATTTATATGATTTAAAATCAGAATCCTTTTTATAAAATAAAATAGCATAAATCCAGATAGGAAAAAGGGGCTTACATCGTTCGGAAAAGGAGGGGGTTTGCTCGCCGTGGTGTGTGGCTCTTCGGATCTGACGGAGGGCGCCTGGTGGCGTTCGAGCTCGCGCAGGGGCTAGGGGGGTCGGGGTTCGAGGAGGCGGTGCCATTAGGGTTTGGATTTGGGCGCTGGCGACACGGGTTAGGCTATGGCGGAGGGCTTCTTCGCGGATTTGGGCTTCACCGTCCACCGAGAGAGGCTCAGGCGGTTCACGCGAGGCAGGAGCGAGGTAGGAGGGGAGCGGCGGAAGAAGGAGGGGTGGCTGCGGATGAGGCCGGCGGCGGGTCACAGTAGGGGGGCGACGTCGATCTCCAAAATCGATTGGGAGGGGTTCGGTATCTCTTTCGCTTTTTTTTTTTGAAATCTGAAATGGTCAACGGGTACGGGAGGAGAGGGAGTAAAAGGAAGTTTATATATTAATTTATATATATATAATCTTATTTTATCATCAAAAAGCGACTTAAAATTTCGGACTCGAAATCAAACCCACCGACTGTCGCCCATAGCTGATTACCCCCATTCCGAACACAATGGGATATGTATCGCAAGCTGATTCGATCTTTTTGATCAGTTTCCGTTGAATTTACATTTAAATCGCTATATTGAATTTTAAACGTACATTTCAAATTACCGGGGTCACATACAAACTCTATAAATTGCAGAAAAATATTTTCTAGCTTCGTATTGACGATACGGTCCTAACAAAACTAGTTTCGTCGAATTCTGAGAACGCTTGAAAAATGGCCAATTTCCAGTCGATTAAAATCAACTGAAACTGGTCAAACGCGTTTTCCTTTGCCACGCTCACATATTGATTCAAAAAATTATGAAAATTGGAATCTAGCAATAATTTGACATCATGAATCCAACAAAAGTGGTTTCGTCGAAATCCGAGGTCGTTTGCAAAAATTCCATTTTTAAGGGCCTGAATTCCATAGCGACTATTCAGAATTTTCAACCGGACATATCTTTTGATTCCCGCTATGAAACTTTGATTTTACGGATTCGTTGGAAAGATAGTCACAATTAGATTCCATTATTTTTGGTTTACTAAAATCCGGATTGTTTTGCACCCGGTACATTCAATTGAAGTTTGAAATCGAATTATCGAACTACCGCGCCATTTTCAATTCTATTTATAATTATTTATAAATTTTTATATTCTAACGACGACGTATATAATATATACGTTCTAATTCTATTCAAAATAAATTTCTCGTCGATATTATTTAAAATAATTCAATTTAAATAATCAAAATTCGCTAAAATTGCCAAAATAAAAATTTTAAACTGGCCTAGATTTTCGGGTTGTTACAAAAAAGAAAATGATAGAAGTTCTATTTATTTTTTATAATTTTCTGAGAATATGTAAGAAAGGGAATGAGCAAACAATTAATATTTTTAGAACGTGAAAGGACTATACAAAAGTTTCATTTTCTAGCATGAAAGACCCGCAAACAATTAAAACACCAACCGGAGATGGAAATTCGCTATGACCACGACCTTTTGACTAGTGTGTCAACTGTTGCGATTAGGGAAAGAAGTGACCATGAATGCCATAAGAGGTTAACGTTGAAATATGTTTTAATTATAGGAAAAAATAAACATGTGTTGTAGCAACCCAGATTTCGACAGATCGTATCTTTTTCAAAAACCTAAATCTATCAAAGCCCGAGCTGGTTTATCTAGTATCCTGCAAAAAATCAAAGATAAATATACCAGAGATCATAATACAAATCTCACAGCATAAAGGAATAAAATATAATAGTAAGTAAATACTCACCACTATAATAACACTATCTAACAAGTGTCTGTAAGTTGCGGAATCTCAACCACCTCTCTGACCTGTGGGTTTTTATGAGGAGGAGGTCGAAACAAAAGTTCGGGTGAATGGATAAATTATATTTTCTACAAATAACACTACATATACCGTTCTATCACTGGTTTATATTTTTTAAGTTGTTCGGGTTTATTTCATAATTCACTTTTGATTTCTCCACATAAACCGTACCCATCTACTCCTCAGTAGATTAACTTAATAAATAATATATATGTAGCTATATACCCAATATGAAGGTACTTCCCATAGTACCCTCCTCGAGTGGTCCACATCGGCATACTATGAAAAATGTACTAGACCTCCATGCTATGAAAGCGTACTAGACTATGTTACGATGGCATACCAAGTCTCCAACGTCACGCCACGAAATCGTACTAAGCTATGCTACGAAAGCGAATAAGCCGCTATTCTTGTGCCATAAGGGAACTCTAGTCCCTGAGTTTCTCTACAAAACTCAGTCGGGGGCTTTACACAAACCTGTAAAGGACAACCTCGCTAATTAGGCCTGTAGTACAGATATCCAAATTTAGGTCTGTCTCTTCGGTGGTTCTCTAAGGCCCCCACTCCAGCCTACCCCCAATCTAACGAAAGACTATTCAAAAGAGCTAAATGACCGCCCTACCATCCAATCTAAACAAACACGTGGTCCCTCATTCCATGACCCGATTGTAAAGATCATTGGCTTATTGGCTTAGCTTCAATCTTTCCCACACACACTCCAACCGACGATGACAGACGGTGACCTACTATCCTTAGTTGGGTCTTGACCATGAAGCCTCCCTCCTTGATGCAATCGTCGAATCATCCCAATCAGTCTTTAGTTTGTCCATCATCCAAGATACAACCAAGGCATACTCACCGAATAGAACCGTACAGACTATGCCTCTGTGGGTACAACTTCATTAGGCCTACCATAGAGGGTCATCACAAAGTATCCTTACGTCCTATAGAAGTCCCGCACTTCCTTCCTGTAAGAACCCGTAACCTCCCCGTGAAGGAAAGAGCGGATACTTTGAGAACAACACACATCGGAACGCAGACGGAAGAACATTTCATTGTTATTACAACAATTCCATCAGAATACAAGAATATATAGAGTATGAATGAATAAAATACATTCGATAAATATCAGAGATTACAATAAATTACATAGCAGCGGAAAATAATACAAAACACAACTGAAAGTAATACACGGATACAGAGCTTTCCGAGCATCGTTCCAGCTCTAAATCAGGATCCTGTGAATATAAATCTGCAAAACCAAAACTACTAGCTGCCCGTGTGGAAAATAGGGGCACCCAGAGTTTAGGTTAAAACAATAAACTCCAGGTCAGTCATGTGACTGGTGTGAGAACTAAAACAGTTATTAATCTTTATTTTAAAGTTCGGTAAATCAAGGGACCACGCCGTATAACACGGAACGGGTTACCTCCCAAGAATAACAGTGCATAAAACAAACAGCGCAATGCTAAATAAAGAAAAATGAAGCTATTATAAGACCCAGGTCCCATCACACAATGCAACGCAAGCCGGAGGATAGGGTTTTTACCTTATAATAGCCAAAGCATGCTTGATACGTTTAAAACACATTATTTGATACTATTATAAGTGTATAGTGTCAAAACAGTTACAATCATAAATATCAATCATAGGCGGCATGAATGACCCATACCACTATGTCGCCATACTAGGTTCTACAAATAAATCTGCAATATCACGTATTGGAAATTGGATTCCATCATGAGTCGAGGCAAGGGGCAAGCTCCTCTCCGATTCGAGACACTCTAGCAAATGTCTCAGGACCTGAAACGACCCGAACCTCCCTGGTCTCCGAAGAGAAGGGAAAGAACGAATTGTTTTGAGAACACGACAAAATAGAACGCAGACGAAAGAACATTTCATTGTATCTTTACAACAATGCATCAGATTACAAGAATATACAGAGTATAAATGAATATTACACAGAAATATCAGAGATTTAAATTATATTTAAATACATCGCAGCGGAAAATAATACAATACACAACTAGAAGAGATATACGGATACAAAGCTTTCCGGATATCATTCCAGCTGTAAACCAGGATCCTGTGAATATAAATCTGCAAAACCAAAACTACTAGCTGCCCATGTCAAAATAAGGGCACCTAGAGTTTAGGTTAAAACAATAAACTCCAGGTCAGTCATGGGACTGGTGTGAGAACTAAAACAGTTATTAATCTTTATTTTAAAGTTAGGTAAATCAAGGGACCACGTCGTATAACACGGAACGGGTTTCCTCCCAAGAATACCAATGCATAAAACAAACAACGCAATGCTAAATAAAGAAAAATGAAGCTATTATAAGACCCAGTTCCCATCACACAATGCAACACAAACCAGAGGATAGGGTTTTCCCTTATAATAGCCAAAGCATGCTTGATACGTTTAAAACAAATCATTTGATAATATAATAAGTGTATAGTGTCAAAAACAACTTCAAATATAAATGTATCAATCCTAGACGGAATGGGTACCATATATCATGTCGCCATACTAGTTCTACAATTAAAACCGCAAATGTCACGTATTTGGAAATTGGATTTCTGTCTGTGAACCGAGGCAAAAGATAGTCCTCAACCGATTCAAGACAATCTAGCCTACCATGTCTCAGAAACAGCCGCAACTGCACCTAGGAGCCACAGGCCGGTCCACCGATGTGGATTAAAATGCCTGAACACTGCGTTTCCCCGCCCTATGGGGCGTAAATGAGTCCAATGACCCCATCGGTCCCGGATCGACCGATATATTCGAGGCGCCTCGCAACAGCAACAACCACACAGGTGAAAAGTATATAAATGTCTGGGCTGGTAGGTCACTGACACCACCCTAGATAGAAAGAAACGCATGCCCTCCCTGGATCCTTCTCCCGGTTTTGGTTCACAACCGGGGTGTGAGGCTCGCAAATCAACGCTACACAAAGCTATGCCACACAGGCCATGCTTTGATCATCAACCACAAGACTTTGCCTTTCAACAAAAGCCTTGATCATCTGCCACTTAGGCATGCCACACAGGCAATTCACTCCATGCGATTGATATCCATCAATATATAACACCTGAGCTCGTACGTCTCAGAGAAGGGCGTTAAGCAAGAGAATAAATTCTCCGCCGCCAAACAGATATATATTTAATAGAAATCAATCACACAGACTAAAATCCAATGTCAGACACACAGTCCATTCACAAGTCCGTTCTGGGTCTGAACGAAACCGGAGGCACCTAGTACCCCGCATATCCATCGATCTCCAAATACGTCTGGACGATCACCAACTGATTCCCTCCTCTTGGGTGTACAGCCCAATCAAGACCATCAGTAATCACCCAAACGACGTGAAGACCTCCGGTCTTCGACCACCGTCTTCATCTTCGACACCACGTCGAATCAGTTATTCAGAATGGGATAAACCCGGTCTTTCTGAATAACTCGCGTATATATTATAAAAGTGTTACACAAACACAACATACACCTCATTCCACTTCAGAATATTCTTTTTATTCAAATATTCTTATATTTTGGAAAAGGTTCCCATTAATTTTATCAAAGATAAATTCTTTAAATTTATTCTTTAATCTCCTTTGAATATCAATTCAAACTAGTCGGGATTAGCGAACCACACCGGAGTAATCATTTATTTTATTTCCCAATCCCAACCTATTTATCCCATGAAGTAAAACTGGTAATACTTCATATCTAACACCACGGTGTTATCGGTAAATTCAATTACCATTTCACGTTCAAATCTAATTAAAGATTTAACTATCGCCAGGAGCAAAACTGGTGATACTCCATTCTGACACCTTTTCAATCTAATTAAAGATTCATTAAAACTCCACTTAATTTTAATCGTTAACTGGGTTAAAGAATCAGTGTCATTTAAAACACGGTTCACGATAAACCCAAAATCACATTCCACTAATTATCGGGTTAAAGAACGAGTGTTATTTAAAACACTGTCCATGATAAACCCAAAATCAATATCAATTCAATTCCAATTAAATATAATTTAATTGGTACACTTCATTAAACCTAAATAAAAAAGATTTAATCTTTTCTCAACTGGGTTCAAGAACATTGTTAGTCAAGACACCATTCACGACAAACCCAAATCACATTTGATATTAAATACAAGGCTCTTAATAGAAAATATATCGGCTTATATTCAATATCAAATTCTACGACCAACAGATATCGTATTAGAAATAACGATATATATATCTATATCTTTCAAATTTCCCTAACAACATCTGTATAATCACGAAATCCCACATCGAAATATTCCGAAGACAATTTCGATTCAAATCCATTCCAATGCAATCATTGGAAATTCTGGTTATTTTCAAAACCATTTCAAATTCAATTTATTTATTTAAAAATAAATAGAATTATAATTCTAGTTCAAAACTAGTTCATTTCGATAAAAATCTATTTTTATCTTTTCAAATATGGAGTTTTTCATCCCAATTCTTCCCAAATCATTTCTTATGATTTTACACAAATTATTGATATTTTTAATAATTTTATCAAGGCCCGTACAGTCGATTTCCATCAACGGCCATCGAACTGCACTTGCAGCGACCTTTCCCAAATTTTATTTAGACGTAACTCCAAATCCAACCGTTAGATTTCAAATTTCTAATATTCATCAGAAAGCTCTTTTCGATACGAACCCAACGGTTCTGGTTTTAGGAGAATCCGACGGTCGGATGTCTCGCAATATCCGTTCGATGTCAATGGTCGAAATTCGCGAACTGCCGCGGCGCGGCGCGTTCTATTCAGGCCATTATATTATATATATAATATATATAATATATACTTCGTCGATTTCCTTTTAAAACGTGCTTTATAAATCGTTTTAAATTCATTTTCAAAACGATTTCGACTTCTATTCTAATTCAAATCAAAATTGAATTTTTCCTTATAAATTCGTTTTTGATTCATTTCAAATTGATTTCAATTCAAATTGATTTCTAATTCAATTTCAGTTCGTTTTCAATTCAATTCAATTTCAATTCGAATTCATCTATATTCTATTTCAATTCGAATTCATTTATATTCAATTTAAATTCGAATTCAATTTTAATTCTTCTCAAAATGTCAAATTTTGAAATAACTTTCGATATTCATTAAAAAATGAATAAAATCGATATAAATATCGTTTACGTCAAAATGGCGTCAATCTAATCAACACGGCTTCATATATTTCTATCTTCAAATATTTTATTTCAGATATTTCCTTTTCAAATATTTCTATTTTCAAATATTCTATTTCAAATATTCTATTTCAAATATTCTATTTCAAATATTTCCTTTTCAAATATTTCTATTTCAAAAATTCTATTTCAAATATTTCCTATTTCAAAACTGGAATGAGACCCAATCAATTACCATATAATGTTAATTATATGGATTTTCTACTACACATGTATACAATAACAACGATGAATAATCAACCATCATCCAAAGTGCATTCTGCACTGTATAAGCATCAAATATAAATATTCAACGCTTATAACAGTTTGTCAATCAATCGATCGACATACAACTAAACAATCGGGATTAGTGTACGTCAAATATCATCCCAATACCCGTGTGGGGTTTCAAACAATCAAACATAGATTTTATTTGTGCAGTTGGGCGATGCGTAAAATTTATCGTCCCAATCAATATCAGTCAAATGTGTGTATATAAACAAATCGTCCGATTTGTTTACTTTTATTTCATTTCATATACACGTTAAAAATTCTATTTTTAACTATAAAATATTTTCCACTATAAAATATTTTATTTCATTTCACATCACATCACACAATCAACTGCACATCAAAATCAAACAAACAAGCATACAAGCCGTCCATGGTCTGTGGACGACGGGTGTCGGGTGCTACTAAACACCGTCTGCATCCTAGTATATATTTTAACTTGAAAACAAAATTAAAAGGTGAGAAGTTCTCATAGAATAGCTAATCCAATCCCACGACTCTTCTTATGTAGAAATCTTCGCCGTTTCTCGCCTCTTGCCACTTTCATTGCCCGTAGTCACTACATATATAAAAATCACATTTTTACTTCGCTATTCAATATATAAAAATCGAATTTTTACTTTGCTATTCAATATATAAAAATCGAATTTTTACTTTGCTATTCAATATATAAAAATCGAATTTTTACTTTGCTATTCAATATATAAAAATCGATTTTTTACTTTGCTATTCAATATATAAAAATCGAATTTTTACTTTGCTACTATATAGATAAAAATTCAATTTTTACAACCATGTCTATATAATAAAGATTATATTTTTATCACGCTATTCTCTATATAAAAATTTCGCCTTTTCAAATATAAAGATTTCGCCTTTTCAAATATAAAGATTTCGCCTTTTCCATTATAAAAATATAATCTTTTCTATTTTAAAAATCTAATCCTTTCTATTTTATTACTACAAAAATCACATCTTTATTACTCTACTATATAAAAATCGCATCTTTATGATTTCTACTATATAAAAATCATATTTTTAACCTTCTACCATAATAAAGATTATACCTTTAATATAAATAATATATAAAACCCCAATTTTTATCAACTAACAATCCCTTCCTTTCATTGCTATATGTATAAAACTGATTTCATTTATTCAAAACTGATTTTAACAAAGTTTTATATTTAAATAAATTCAGAATTTAAAAAGAAAACTCACCCTCTTGCTTTATTCACGTCGAACTCAGTTGGAGGGCTGCTGGGGGGGGGGGGGGTGAACGCTTACGCGAGGTGGAGGAGGAGGACGAGGAGCAGGGGGGGTTTCTAGTGGTGGCGGCGCTCGATTCGAAGTGGCAGGGTTTTCAGGGGAGGCGGTGTCGCGTCCCACGCCAGTAGGAGGGGTGTGTATCGAGGAAGAAGGGGGCGCGGAGGATCGGAAACGCCAAGGGGGGCGGAGCATCGTCGGTGAGAGGTGGCGGAGGACCGGAGCGGCATCGCAAGGATCGATTTCGTTTGTTTTTTTTTCTTCTCTGAATGAATATGACGGGGGGGGGGGGAGGGCCTGAGAGGAGATAAGGGTGAGGAGAGAGGAAGTTAATTATTTAATTATTCCACCAAAAAGCAACTTTTATTTTCGACCTCTAAACGAGGCCCACCGCCTGTCATCCATAGCTAATTACCCCCATTCCGAACACAATGGGATATGTATTGCAAGCCGATTCGATCGTTTCGATTAGTTTCCGTTAAAATCAACATATAACTCTATATATTGAATTTGAACGCGCATTTCAATTTACCGGGGCCACATATTAACTCGAAAAATTCCTGAAAAATATTTTCTAGCTTCGTATTGACGATACGGTTCTAACAAAACCAATTTCATCGAATTCTGAGACCGTTTGAAAAATGGCCATTTTCCAGTCGATTAAAATCAACTGAAACTGGTCAAATGCGTTTAACTGCGCCACGCTCACATATTGATTCGAAAAATTATGACATTTGAAACCTAGCAATAACTTTACATCCCGGATCCAACAAAAGTGGTTTCGACGAATTCCGAGGTCGTTTGCAAAAATTCCATTTTTAAGGGCCTGAATTCCATAGCGACTATTCAGAATTTTCAACTGGACATATCTTTCTATCCCCGCTATGAAATTTCAATTTTTTGGATTCGTTGGAAAGATATTCACCAATAGATTCAAATATTTTTGGTTTCACTAAAATCCGGTTTGTTTTGCACCCGGTATGTTGAATTGAAGTTTGAAATCGAATTATCGAACTACCGCGCCATTTTCAATTCCTTTTATAAATATAAATAAATATTTATATTCTAACGACGATCCATATAATATATACGTTCGAATTCTATTCAAAATAAATTTCTCGTCGATATTATTTAAAATAATTCATTTTAAATGTTCATATTTCGCTAAAATTGCCAAAATAAAAATTTTAAACTGGCCTAGATTTCCGGGTTATTACAATCTCCCCCACTTAAAACTTTTCGTCCCCGAATAGGAACAAAGCCGAAAGTTGTTTCACAAATCAACTCAACTTCCAGTGTTTTCTCTATGGCTTAAGTTCTTCAACTTTTTAGTTTCTAAGAACTTTTCAAAATTTTCAAAAATTTGGCTAACACCCTAAATTTTCGAAAAATTTCACCATAACCTCCCCTGCACCGGGAGCATGGGAAAATCCCGAAATTGCCATACAGGCTCTCTGATCTCAAAAAGAAAAAGAAAAAGCCAAGCGGCTAGCCAATTGGCTCATAAAATCATCATCACCCAAACAAAACAGTAAATTATGGTAAACATGTACCTATTTGTCGGGAAAACAATTTTTATTCTCTGCTCTAGCCTCCTTGCAATGACCTGTTCAATGTAAGTACAAGTATATGCAAGCAAATGCGACACATTTTCAATACAACTCACTTTTTGGTACAATTTGACCAATTGGTTCAAATTTTAATTAATCCAACAATAATCAAACAACACAACCATCAATCAATTAGTTGATTAGCATTTCAAACACATAATTCTGTTATATAGTCAAAAATCACATTTTTGATGCCAAATCACAACAATAGGCCCTATCTAATTTTGGTTCTCACACCAGTCAATAGGAGATATATAAATATCACACCTTCGACACTCAAACACTAATTCTGATGATGTAGCTACAATCATTAGAATCATCTCCGGACGACTAGAGTGTGAATCTATATCTATCCAGTAAATTAAAACTTTGAATAGACGCTAGCTAGGCACATACGCAAAATCTTTATATATTGGATTGTCCTAATCAATATGAAATAAATAATCAAATACGAATAATTGATTTTAAATTTTCAAAACAAAATTCGTTTCATCTTTAAAAATATACTCTTCACACTCGTTCTAGGATACTACTGATCCCATCTCTAACGAGTCATTCTCATTGGATATTACTAATCCAATATCTGATGAATTCTTTCGATGGTTCTAATGTGCATTGTTCTCTGAGCTTTGTAAACCAAAGCTCTGATACCAAAATGAAACGACCCGAACCTCCCCGGTCTCCGAAGAGAAGGGAAAGAACGAATTGTTTTGAGAACACGACGAAATAGAACGCAGACGAAAGAACATTTCATTGTATCTTTACAACAATGCATCAGATTACAAGAATATACAGAGTATAAATGAATATTACACAGAAATATCAGAGATTTAAATTATATTTAAATACATCGCAGCGGAAAATAATACAATACACAACTAGAAGAGATATACGGATACAAAGCTTTCCGGATATCATTCCAGCTGTAAACCAGGATCCTATGAATATAAATCTGCAAAACCAAAACTACTAGCTGCCCGTGTCAAAATAAGGGCACCCAGAGTTTAGGTTAAAACAATAAACTCCAGGTCAGTCATGGGACTGGTGTGAGAACTAAAACAGTTATTAATCTTTATTTTAAAGTTAGGTAAATCAAGGGACCACGCCGTATAACACGGAACGGGTTTCCTCCCAAGAATACCAGTGCATAAAACAAACAGCGCAATGCTAAATAAAGAAAAATGAAGCTATTATAAGACCCAGTTCCCATCACACAATGCAACACAAACCAGAGGATAGGGTTTTCCCTTATAATAGCCAAAGCATGCTTGATACGTTTAAAACAAATCATTTGATACTATAATAAGTGTATAGTGTCAAAAACAACTTCAAATATAAATGTATCAATCCTAGACGGCATGGGTACCATATATCATGTCGCCATACTAGTTCTACAATTAAAACCGCAAATGTCACGTATTTGGAAATTGGATTTCTGTCTGTGAACCGAGGCAAAAGATAGTCCTCAACCGATTCGAGACAATCTAGCCTACCATGTCTCAGAAACAGCCGCAACTGCACCTAGGAGCCACAGGGCCGGTCCACCGATGTGGATTAAAATGTCTGAACACTGCGTTTCCCCGCCCTTTGGGGCGTAAATGAGTCCAATGAACCCATCGGTCCCGGATCGACCGATATATTCGAGGCGCCTCGCAACAACAACAACCACACAGGTGAAAAGTATATAAATGTCAGGGCTGGTAGGTCACTGACACCACCCTAGATAGAAAGAAACGCATGCCCTCCCTGGATCCTTCTCCCGTTTTTGGTTCACAACCGGGGTGTGAGGCTCGCGAATCAACGCTACACAAAGCTATGCCACACAGGCCGTGCTTTGATCATCAACCACAAGACTTTGCCTTTCAACAAAAGCCTTGATCATCTGCCACTTAGGCATGCCACACAGGCAATTCACTCCATGCGATTAATATCCATCAATATATAACCCCTGAGCTCGTACGTCTCAGAGAAGGGCGTTAAGAAAGAGAATAAATTCTCCGCCGCCAAACAGATATATATTTAATAGAAATCAATCATACAGACTAAAATCCAATGTCAGACACACAGTCCATTCACAAGTCCGTTCTGGGTCTGAACGAAACCGGAGGCACCTAGTACCCCGCATATCCATCGATCTCCAAATACGTCTGGACGATCACCAACTGATTCCCTCCTCTTGGGTGTACAGCCCAATCAAGACCATCAGTAATCACCCAAACGACGTGAAGACCTCCGGTCTTCGACCACCGTCTTCATCTTCGATACCACGTCGAATCAGTTATTCAGAATGGGATAAACCCGGTCTTTCTGAATAACTCGCGTATATATTATAAAAGTGTTACACAAACACAACATACACCTCATTCCACTTCAGAATATTCTTTTTATTCAAATATTCTTATATTTTGGAAAAGGTTCCCATTAATTTTATCAAAGATAAATTCTTTAAATTTATTCTTTAATCTCCTTTGAATATCAATTCAAACTAGTCGGGATTAGCGAACCACACCGGAGTAATCATTTATTTTATTTCCCAATCCCAACCTATTTATCCCATGAAGTAAAACTGGTAATACTTCATATCTAACACCACGGTGTTATCGGTAAATTCAATTACCATTTCACGTTCAAATCTAATTAAAGATTTAACTATCGCCAGGAGCAAAACTGGTGATACTCCATTCTGACACCTTTTCAATCTAATTAAAGATTCATTAAAACTCCACTTAATTTTAATCGTTAACTGGGTTAAAGAATCAGTGTCATTTAAAACACGGTTCACGATAAACCCAAAATCACATTCCACTAATTATCGGGTTAAAGAACGAGTGTTATTTAAAACACTGTCCATGATAAACCCAAAATCAATATCAATTCAATTCCAATTAAATATAATTTAATTGGTACACTTCATTAAACCTAAATAAAAAAGATTTAATCTTTTCTCAACTGGGTTCAAGAACAGTGTTAGTCAAGACACCATTCACGACAAACCCAAATCACATTTGATATTAAATACAAGGCTCTGAATAGAAAATATATCGGCTTATATTCAATATCAAATTCTACGACCAACAGATATCGTATTAGAAATAACGATATATATATATATCTATATCTTTCAAATTTCCCTAACAACATCTGTATAATCACGAAATCCCACATCGAAATATTCCGAAGACAATTTCGATTCAAATACATTCCAATGCAATCATTGGAAATTCTGGTTATTTTCAAAACCATTTCAAATTCAATTTATTTATTCAAAAATAAATAGAATTATAATTCTAGTTCAAAACTAGTTCATTTCGATAAAAATCTATTTTTATCTTTTCAAATATGGAGTTTTTCATCCCAATTCTTCCCAAATCATTTCTTATGATTTTACACAAATTATTGATATTTTTAATAATTTTATCAAGGCCCGTACAGTCGATTTCCATCAACGGCCATTGAACTGCACTTACAGTGACCTTTTCCAAATTTGATTTGGACGTAACTCCAAATCCAACCGTTAGATTTCAAATTTCTAATATTCATCAGAAAGCTCTTTTCGATACGAACCCAACGTTTCCGGTTTTAGGAGAATCCGACGGTCGGATCTCCCGCAATATCCGTTCGAAGTCAATGGTCGAAATTCGCGAACTGCCGCGGCGCGGCGCGTTTTATTCAGGCCATTATATTATATATATAATATATATAATATATACTTCGTCGATTTCCTTTTAAAACGTGCTTTATAAATCGTTTTAAATTCATTTTCAAAACGATTTCGACTTCTATTCTAATTCAAATCAAAATTGAAATTTTCCTTATAAATTCGTTTTTGATTCATTTCAAATTGATTTCAATTCAAATTTATTTCTAATTCAATTTCAGTTCGTTTTCAATTCAATTCAATTTCAATTCGAATTCAATTTCAATTCGAATTCATCTATATTCAATTTCAATTCGAATTCATTTATATTCAATTTAAATTCGAATTCAATTTTAATTCTTTTCAAAATGTCAAATTTTGAAATCACTTTCGATATTCATTAAAAAATGAATAAAATCGATATAAATATCGTTTACGTCAAAATGGCGTCAATCTAATCAACACGGCTTCATATATTTCTATCTTCAAATATTTTATTTCAAATATTTCCTTTTCAAATATTTCTATTTTCAAATATTCTATTTCAAATATTCTATTTCAAAAATTCTATTTCAAATATTTCCTTTTCAAATATTTCTATTTCAAATATTCTATTTCAAATATTTCCTATTTCAAAACTGGAATGAGACCCAATCAATTACCATATAATGTTAATTATATGGATTTTCTACTACACATGAATACAATAACAACGATGAATAATCAACCATCATCCAAAGTGCATTCTGCACTGTATAAGCAATAAATATAAATATTCAACGCTTATAACAGTCTGTCAATCAATCAATCGACATACAACTTAACAATCGGGATTAGTGTACGTCAAATATCATCCCAATACCCGTGTGGGGTTTCAAACAATCAAACATAGATTTTATTTGTGCAGTTGGGCGATGCGTAAAATTTATCGTCCCAATCAATATCAGTCAAATGTGTGTATATAAACAAATCGTCCGATTTGTTTACTTTTATTTCATTTCATATACACGTTAAAAATTCTATTTTTAACTATAAAATATTTTCCACTATAAAATATTTTATTTCATTTCACATCACATCACACAATCAACTGCACATCAAAATCAAACAAACAAGCATACAAGCCGTCCATGGTCTGTGGACGACGAGTGTCGGGTGCTACTAAATACCGTCTGCATCCTAGTATATATTTTAACTAGAAAACAAAATTAAAAGGTAAGAAGTTCTCACAGAATAGCTAATCCAATCCCACGACTCTTCTTATGTAGAAATCTTTGCCGTTTCTCGCCTCTCGCCACTTTCATTGCCCGTAGTCACTACATATATAAAAATCACATTTTTACTTCGCTATTCAATATATAAAAATCGAATTTTTACTTTGCTATTCAATATATAAAAATCGAATTTTTACTTTGCTATTCAATATATAAAAATCGAATTTTTACTTTGCTATTCAATATATAAAAATCGAATTTTAATTTGCTATTCAATATATAAAAATCGAATTTTTACTTTACTACTATATAGATAAAAATTCTATTTTTACAAGCATGTCCATATAATTAAGATTATATTTTTATCACGCTATTCTCTATATAAAAAATTCGCGTTTTCAAATATAAAGATTTCGCCTTTTCAAATATAAAGATTCGCCTTTTCCATTATAAAAATCTAATCTTTTCTATTTTAAAAATCTAATCCTTTCTAATTATTACTATAAAAATCACATCTTTATTACTCTACTATATAAAAATCGCATCTTTATGATTTCTACTATATAAAAATCACATTTTTAACCTTCTACCATAATAAAGATTATACCTTTAATATAAATAATATATAAAACCCCAATTTTTATCAACTAACAATCCCTTCCTTTCATTGCTATATGTATAAAACTGATTTCATTTATTCAAAACTGATTTTAACAAAGTTTTATATTTAAATAAAATCAGAATTTAAAAAGAAAACTCACCCTCTTGCATTATTCACGTCGAACTCAGTTGGAGGGTTGCTGGGGGGGGGGTGAACGTTGACGCGAGGTGGTGGAGGAGGAGGAAGAGGAGCAGGGGGGTTTCTAGTGGTGGCGGCGCTCGATTCGAAGGGGCAGGGTTTTCAGGGGGGGCGGTGTCGCGTCCCACGCCAGTAGGGGGTGGGTATCGAGGAAGAAGGGGGCGCGGAGGATCGGAAACGCCAAGGGGGGGCGGAGCATCGTCGGTGAGAGGTGACGGAGGCCCGGAGCGGCATCGCGAGGATCGGTTTCATTTGTTTGTTTTTTTTTCTTCTCTGAATGAATATGACGGGGGGGAGGGACTGAGAGGAGATAAGGGTGAGGAGAGAGGAAGTTAATTATTTAATTATTTTATTTTTCCACCAAAAAGCAACTTTTATTTTCGACCTCTAAACGAGGCCCACCGCCTGTCGTCCATAGCTAATTACCCCCATTCCGAACCCAATGGGATATGTATCGCAAGCTGATTCGATCGTTTCGATCAGTTTCCGTTAAAATCAACATATAACTCTATATATTGAATTTGAACGCGCATTTCAATTTACCGGGGCCACATACTAACTCGAAAAATTCCTGAAAAATATTTTCTAGCTTCGTATTGACGATATGGTTCTAACAAAACCAATTTCATCGAATTCTGAGACCGTTTGAAAAATGGCCATTTTCCAGTCGATTAAAATCAACTAAAACTGGTCAAATGCGTTTAACTGCGCCACACTCACATATTGATTCGAAATATTATGAAATTTGAAACCTAGCAATAACTTTACATCCCGGATCCAACAAAAGTGGTTTCGTCGAATTCCGAGGTCGTTTGCAAAAATTCCATTTTTAAGGGCCTGAATTCCATAGCGACTATTCAGAATTTTCAACTGGACATATCTTTTTATCCCCGCTATGAAATTTCAATTTTTCGGATTCGTTGGAAAGATATTCACCAATAGATTCAAATATTTTTGGTTTCACTAAAATCCGGTTTGTTTTGCACCCGGTATGTTCAATTGAAGTTTGAAATTGAATTATCGAACTACCGCGCCATTTTCAATTCCTTTTATAAATATAAATAAATATTTATATTCTAATGACGATCCATATAATATATATGTTCGAATTCTATTCAAAATAAATTTCTTGTCAATATTATTTAAAATAATTCATTTTAAATGTTCAAAATTTCGTTAAAATTGCCAAAATAAAAATTTTAAACTGGCCCAAATTTCCGGGTTATTATAGGACCCCACTATGATCCTTTGGAACCTCCAAGGCCGGTCCTCTCTTACTTTTGAGGATTGGCAATTCCTGAACACACGTTTCCCGGTCCTTATAGACCTATATCCGAGGTGCCTCGTATCCAACAACCACACAGGTGAAAAGTATATAAATGTCAGGGCTGGTAGGTCACTGACACCACCATAGCTAGAAAGAAACGTCGTGCAATCCTTGGGTCCGTATCCCGTTTTTGACTCATACCGAGGTGTGAGGCTCGCGAATTCACGTTTGGACGATCACCAACTGTTTCCCTCATCTTGGGTGTATAGCCCAATCGAGATCATCAGTAATCACCCAAGCGATGTGAAGACTTCCGGTCTTCAACCACCGTCTTCATCTTCGACATCTCGTCGAATCGGTTATTCAGAATGGGTATAAACCCGGCCTTTCTGAATATCCCACGTATATAGTAAACAAATGTTACACAAACACAACGAACGCCTCATTCCAATTCATAATATTCTTTTATTCACAAAATCACATTCTTAGGGAAAGGTTCCCATTAATTTTATCCAAGATAAATTCTTCTAAATTTATTCTATAATCTTCCTTTGGATATCATTTCAAACTAGTCGGGATTAGCGAACCACACCGAAGTAATTATTTATTTTATTTCCCAATCCCAACCTATATATCCCATGGAGAAAACTGATAATACTCCATATCTAACACCACAGTGTTATCGGTAAAATTGATTACCATTTCACGTTCAAATCTAATTAAAGATTTAACTATCGCTTTGGAGCAAAACTGGTGGTACTCCATTCTCGATCACCTTTCAGATTTGATAATTTAAATTATCAATTCACATTTCAATCTAATTAAAGATTCATTAAAACTCCACTTAGTTTTAATCTTTTCAAAAGTCAACATCCTGCCTTTAACTGGGTTAAAGAACCAATGTCGTCTAAAACACGATTCACGATAAACCCAAATCACATTTGATATTAAATACAAGGCTCTGAATAGAAAATATACCGGCTTATATTCAGTATCAAATTCTGAACCAACAAATATCGTATTGGAAATAACGATATAAAATATATCTTTCAAATTCCCATAACAATATCTGTGTAGTCACGAAATCCAACATCGAAATATTCCGAAGATAATTTCGATTCAACTCTAGTCCAATTCACATATTGGGAATATTGATTATTTTTAAAATCACTTTCAAATTCAATTTATTTATTTCAAAAATAAATTGATTTTAATTCTAGTTCAAAACTAGTTCATTTCGATAAAATTTATTTTTATCTTTTCAAATATGGAGTTTTTCATCCCAGTTCTTTTCAATTCACATCTTATGATTTTACACAAATTATTGATATTTTTAATAATTTTATCAAGGCACGTACAGTCGATTTCCATCAACGGCCATCGAACTGCACCTATAGCGACCTTTTTCAAATTTGATTTGGACATAATTCCAAATCCAACCGTTAGATTTCAAATTTCTAATATTCATTGGAAATCTCTTTTCGATACGAACCCAACGATTCCAGTTTTAGGAGAATCCGACGGTCGGATCTCCCGCAACATCAGTTCGAAGTCAATGGTCGAAATTCACGAACTGCCGCGGCACGGCGCGTTCCATTCAGGCCATTATATATAATATATATATTATATATATTTCGACGATTTCCTTTTAAAACGTATTTTATAAATCGTTTTAAATTCGTTTCAAAAACAATTTCAACTACATCTTCAATTTCAAATCGATTTGATTTCAATTCAATTCGAATTCATTTCAATTTTATTTAATTCGAATTCTAATTTGTTTCAATTCAATTCAAATTCTAATTCGTTTCAATTCAATTCAAATTCTAATTCGTTTCAATTCAATTCAATTTGAATTTACCTTCTATTTAATTCAATTCGAATTCATTTCAAATTGATTTCAATTCAATTTCAGTTCGTTTTAAATTTCATTCAAAACGATTTCAATTCGTTTTTAATTCAATTTCAATTTAATTCAATTGTAATTCATTTCTATTCAATTCGAATTCAAATTCACTTTCTATTCAATTCGAATCGAATTCATTTTCTATTCGATTCGAATTCATTTCAAGTTGATTCAATAAAATTTCAATTTGAATTTTAATCTAATTTAATTTGAATTTCATTTCAAAATATTAAATTTTGAAATCACTTTTCAATATTCATTATAAAACGAATAAAATCGATATAAATATCGTTCGCATCAAAATAACGCATCTCTAATCAACACGGCTTTATATTTTCAAAAACATCTTTATTCTATTCAACAAATGAATATTTATTCTATTCAACACATGAATCTATATTTCTTTCAACACTTGACTAATCTCAACAAATGAGTACTGTCAACACATGACTCTTATTTTATAATATTCATTATTTTCCTGATTGGAATGAGGCCCAATCAATCACCATATAATGTTAATTATATGGATTCCATACAACACATGTATATAATAGCAACGATAACCAATCAACCATCATCCAAAGTGCACCACACAACTGCATAAGCATCAAATATAAATAATCAACGCTTACACAGTCTGTCGACCAATCGATCGACATACAATTAAATAATTGGGATTAGTGTATTCAAATATCATCCCAACACCCGTGTGGGGTTTCAAATCAACCAACACAGATTTTTATTTGTGCAGTTGGGCGATGTGTAAAATTTATCATCCCAATAAATATGAGTCAAATCAGTGTATATAAACAAATCGGTTGATTTGTTTATAAATATTTATTTATTCACTTTCACGTTAAAAATTATATTTTTAATGATAATTAATTTATTTCAACACATCTACCTTTTATTATCGATTTCACATCAACAACACAAACAAATTTCACAACACATCAAACAAGCATACAAGCCGTCCATGGTTTGTGGACGACGGGTGTCGGGTGCTGCTAAGCACCGTCTGCATCCTAGTATATATATATATAACTAGAAAAAGAAATTGAAGAATGAGAAATTCTCACCAATAGCTATTCCAATCATCTCGACTCTTCTTATGTGGAAATCTTGTCGTTCTCGCCTTTTGTCACTTTCGTTGCCCGTAGCCACTACATATATAAAAATCAAATTTTTATATTGTTTCTATGTATATAAAAATCATATCTTTATAATCACTCCATATGGATAAAATTCTATTTTTACACTGCTACTATATAGACAAAAATTCTATTTTTACACCGCTACTATATAGATAAAAATTCTATTTTTATCATGCTTTTCTTTATATAAAGATTTCGCCTTTTCTATTTCATCACTAAAAAATCACCTTTTTATTTTGCTACATATATAAAGATGATATTTTTACTATATATATTATATAAAAATTATATTTTTAACTTTTCTATATATTAAAAAATATATTTTTATCCTTTCTACTCTTCGCTTTCATATGATTAAAAATCGTATTTTTACTTAGTTAAAAATCTCGTATTTACTTCATAAAAAAATCGACCTTTATATCATTAAAAATCCAACTTTTCAAACATTTCCTATTTCAAAAATTCAATCTTTTATATTTTTGATCAACTAAAAATCATATTTTTATATGGCTAATCATAAAAAAAAGGTCAAATCTTCTTCTAATATTACCTACATACAAAATTAGTTGTTTCTCCTATCAAAAATTGATTAAACAAAATGAAATAAAATAAACAAATTAAAAGAAACTCACTTTGCATTCTCAAGCGAAGGAGGCAGCGAAGGACTTGGGGTTGGAGGGGTTTCCAGTCGAAGGGGAGGCACGTCGTGGAGGCGGATCTCATCAGAGGGGGGGGGCACGAGTGGTGGTTTCGCGACGGCGACGAGGTGGAGCGGGCTCAGTGGAGGTGCGGTGCGAGGCTAGGGGGGGTGCGGCGAGGGAACAGGGAGGGAGGAAGGAAAGAAGCGGCGGCAGCTTTTTGGACAGAGGGGAGGGTGATCGAGGAGGAGAGAGAAGAGAGGGAGAGGAGGAAGAAGAAGGCGGGGTGTGCGAGAGCAGGAGGAGGCGGCGAGGGCGACGGAGGTGGGTGGCGTGGGTGCACGGCTCCGGCGATTTTTTTATTATTTCAATTGAAATCTGAGAATGAGGGGGGGGGCAACGGGTTTTAAGGGGGAGAGATTTTTTTTTTATTTTAATTATTTAATTTACAAAAAGTTGACTTTTTCATACGACCTCTAAACGAGGCCCACCGCCTGTCGTCCATAGCGTTTCACCCCCATTCCGAACACAATGGGATATGTACCGTAAGCTGATTCGATCGTTTCGATCAGTTTTCGTTAAAATCCAAACATAACTCTATATATTGAATTAGAACGCACATTTCAATTTATTGAGGTCACATTCTAACTCTAAAAATTCCAGAAAAATATTTTCTAGCTTCGTATTGACGATACGGTCCTAACAAAACTAATTTCGTCGAATTCTGAGACCATTGGAAAAATGGCCATTTTCCAGTCGATTAAAATCAACTAAAACTGGTCAAACGCGTTTTCTTTTGCCACGCTCACATATTGATTCAAAAATTATGAAATTTAAAACCTAACCATAATTTGACATCACGGATCCAACAATAGTGGTTTCGTCGAAATCCGAGGTCGTTTGCAAAATTCCCATTTTTAAGGGCCTGAATTCCATAGCGACTATTCAGAATTTTCAACTGGACATATCTTTTGATTCCCGCTATGAAATTTCAATTTTTCGGATTCGTTGGAAAGATATTCTCAAATAGATTCTAATGTTTTTGGTTTCACTAAAATCCGGATTGTTTTGCACTCGGTACATTCAATTGAAGTTTGAAATCGAATTATCGAACTACCACGCCATTTTCAATTCTATTTATAATTATATATAATTTTTTTTATTCTAACGACGACGTATATAATATATACGTTCGAATTCTATTCAAATTAAATTTCTCATCGATATTATTTAAAATAATCATTTTAAATGTTCAAAATTCGCTAAAATTGCCAAAATAAAAATTTTAAACTGGCCCAGATTTTCGGGTTGTTACAATCTCCCCCACTTAAAACTTTTCGTCCCCGAAAAGGAACAAAGTCGAAAGTGGTTTGATCAATCAACTCTACGTTCGATCTGGCTTCTATTCTCCAACTTTTCAGTTTCTGAGAATTTTCAAATTCTTCAAAAATTTGGCTAACACCCAAAATTTTCGAAAAATTTCGCCACAACCTCCTTTGTACGGGGAGAGGTTTGGAAATTTATTGGGCCGTATTAGGTACCCAATAAATCCTAATAAGCATACACATATTTATAGTGATATATTCTGGTGTTTACAGGGGAGCGTGTATTGATAATAACTCCAGAGAATAAATTATCGTCACCCTGTCAAAGCCTGAGGGAGTGTGTATTTTAAATGCTCCAGAGGATAAATCCTCGTCACCTCGTCCCGTATGGGAAATAAGTAGTCCATGTGCCGTATCTAATAACTAGAGAGACGTGATTATTGTCAACTCTAGACCCGTGTGGGGTTTTTATTAATCTGGAAATTTTATCGTTACAATTTAAATAGTCCATATCAGTCATCAGTTCAACCTGTAAAATATATTTATCGCCATACAAGCCTCTCGCTCGTATGGTAAATCTTCCACCTCGTCACACAAGCTCCAATTGCTTATGTGGTAAATGATGAAGTATGCCTATCTTCCAGAAGTATGCCATGTAATGTAGTTCAAAATTAATTGTTGCTATCCTATGGCGATGTTTATTATTTCATACAGAATAACCAGCACTCCGCATCCAATGGCACTCACAGGAGTTGATATAATAATAAAAGTGTGCGTCCAACTCATTAAGGTTTACCTATTTGTCGGGCACGCAAATAAATTCTTTACTCAACAGCTATCCAATTTCCTGTTCAAACATATATAATGCACAAGTATATATTTCTAACTATTTTCTAATTAGTTCAATGTGTGATTTAATTGAATAAATTTGTTCTGGTTTTTATTGATGATATTCTAATCTTCTCTAAATTAAAAGGCCGAAAAGGAACGAAGCCGAAAGTTGTTTAACAATTCAACTCAACTTCCATTATTTTGGCTATGGCTTAAGTTCTTCAACTTTTCAGTTTCTAAGAACTTTTCAAATTTTTCAAAAATTTGGCTAACACCCTAAATTTTCCAAAAATTTCGCCATAACCTCCCCTGTACCGGGAGCACCGGGAAAATCCCGAAATTGCCATACAGGCCCTTTGATCTCAAAAAGAAAAAGAAAAGCCAAGCGGCTAGCCAATCGTCTCATAAAATCATCATCACCCAAACAAAACAGTAAATTATAGTAAATATGTACCTATTTGTCGGGCAAACAAATTTTATTCTCTGCTCTAGCCTCCTTGCTATGACCTGTTCAATGTAAGTACATGTATATGCAAGCAAATGCGACCAATTTTCAATACAATTCAATATGTGATTCAATTAGGCTAAATGGTTCAAAATTATCAAACAAATAAACAAACAACACAAACATCAATCAATTAGTGGATTAGAGTTTCAAATTCATAATTTGATATATACAAAAATCATGTTTTGATGCCAATTCACAACAATGTATTCTAGCTATATTTTGGTTCTCACATCAGTCTGATGGAATTATATAGAAACCGCACCTTCGAAACACGAACATAAATATTGATGATGCCATGGTCATTATCAACATCATCTCCGGGCGACTAGAGTGTAATTCTATATCTATCCAGTATATTAAAACTTCGAATATACGTTCATGACGCGTATACACGAAATCTTTATATACTTGATTGTCCATATTCAAAATAAATAAATATTCAAATACGTATAAAGCGATTTAAATTTTTAAAACAATATTGTTTTCATTTGAAAAATATACTCTCCACACTCGTTCTAGGATACTACTGATCCTATCTCTAACGAGTCATTCTAATTGGATATTACTAATCCAATATCTGATGAATTCTTTCGTTTGGTTCTAATGTGTCTTGTTCACGAGCTCTGTAAACCAAAGATCTGATACCACTGTAAGAACCCATAACCTCCACATGGAGGAAAGAGCGGATACTTTGAGAACAACACACATCGGAACGCAGACGGAAGAACATTTCATTGTTATTACAACAATTCCATCAGAATACAAGAATATACAGAGTATGAATGAATAAAATACATTCGATAAATATCAGAGATTACAATAAATTACATAGCAGTGGAAAATAATACAAAACACAACTGAAAGTAATACACGGATACAGAGCTTTCCGAGCATCGTTCCAGCTCTAAATCAGGATCCTGTGAATATAAATCTGCAAAACCAAAACTACTAGCTGCCCGTGTGGAAAATAGGGGCACCTAGAGTTTAGGTTAAAACAATAAACATCAGGTCAGTCATGTGACTGGTGTGAGAACTAAAACAGTTATTAATCTTTATTTTAAAGTTCGGTAAATCAACGGACCACGCCGTATAACACAGAACGGGTTTCCTCCCAAGAACACCAGTGCATAAAACAAACAACGCAATGCTAAATAAAGAAAAATGAAGCTATTATAAGACCCAGGTCCCATCACACAATGCAACGCAAGCCGGAGGATAGGGTTTTTTTACCTTATAATAGCCAAAGCATGCTTGATACGTTTAAAACACATTATTTGATACTATTATAAGTGTATAGTGTCAAAACAGTTTCAATCATAAATATCAATCATAGGCAGCATGAATGACCCATACCACTATGTCGTCATACTAGGTTCTACAAATAAAACCGCAATATCACGTATTAGAAATTGGATTCCATCATGAGTCGAGGCAAGGGGCAAGCTCCTCTCCGATTCGAGACACTCTAGCAAATGTCTCAGGACCCCACTATGATCCTTTGGAACCTCCAAGGCCGGTCCTCTCTTACTTTTGAGGATTGGCAATTCCTGAACACACGTTTCTCGGTCCTTACAGACCTATATCCGAGGCGCCTCGTATCCAACAACCACACAGGTGAAAAGTATATAAATGTCAGGGCTGGTAGGTCACTGACACCACCATAGCTAGAAAGAAACGTCGTGCACTCCTTGGGTCCGTATCCTGTTTTTGACTCATACCGAGGTGTGAGGCTCGCGAATTCATGTTATACACAAAGCTACGCCACACAGGCCGTGCTTTGATCATCAACCACAAGACTTTGCTTTTCAACAGAAGCCTTGATCAATTGCCACTTACGCGTGCCACACTGGCAATTCACTCCACGCGACTGATGTCCATCGATATTCAACCTCTGAGCTCGTACGTCTCAGAGAAGGGCGTTAAGCAAGAGAATAAATTCTCCGCCGCCAAACAGATGTATATTTAATAGAGATCAATCAACACAGAATAAAATCCAATGTCAGACACACAATCCAATTACAAGTTCGTTCTGGGTCTGAACGAAACCGGAGGCACTTTCCTCGCATATCCATCCATCTCCAAGTACGTCTGGACGATCACCAACTGTTTCCCTCATCTTGGGTGTACAGCCCAATCGAGATCATCAGTAATCACCCAAGCGATGTGAAGTCTTCCGGTCTTCAACCACCATCTTCATCTTCGACATCTCGTCGAATCGGTTATTCAGAATGGGTATAAACCCGGCCTTTCTGAATATCCCACGTATATAGTAAACAAATGTTACACAAACACAACGAACGCCTCATTCCAATTCATAATATTCTTTTATTCACAAAATCACATTCTTAGGGAAAGGTTCCCATTAATTTTATCCAAGATAAATTCTTCTAAATTTATTCTATAATCTTCCTTTGGATATCATTTCAAACTAGTCGGGATTAGCGAACCACACCGAAGTAATTATTTATTTTATTTCCCAATCCCAACCTATATATCCCATGGAGAAAACTGGTAATACTCCATATCTAACACCACGGTGTTATCGGTAAAATTGATTACCATTTCACGTTCAAATCTAATTAAAGATTTAACTATCGCTTTGGAGCAAAACTGGTGGTACTCCATTCTCGATCACCTTTCAGATTTGATAATTTAAATTATCAATGCACATTTCAATCTAATTAAAGATTCATTAAAACTCCACTTAGTTTTAATCTTTTCAAAAGTCAACACCCTGCCTTTAACTGGGTTAAAGAACCAATGTCGTCTAAAACACGATTCACGATAAACCCAAATCACATTTGATATTAAATACAAGGCTCAGAATAGAAAATATACCGGCTTATATTCAATATCAAATTCTGAACCAACAAATATCGTATTGGAAATAACGATATAAAATATATCTTTCAAATTCCCATAACAATACCTGTGTAGTCACGAAATCCAACATCGAAATATTCCGAAGATAATTTTGATTCAACTCCAGTCCAATTCACATATTGGGAATATTGATTATTTTTAAAATCACTTTCAAATTCAATTTATTTATTTCAAAAATAAATTGATTTTAATTCTAGTTCAAAACTAGTTCATTTCGATAAAATTTATTTTTATCTTTTCAAATATGGAGTTTTTCATCCCAGTTCTTTCCAATTCACATCTTACGATTTTACACAAATTATTGATATTTTTAATAATTTTATCAAGGCCCGTACAGTCAATTTCCATCAACGGCCATCGAACTGCACCTATAGCGACCTTTTTCAAATTTGATTTGGACATAATTCCAAATCCAACCGTTAGATTTCAAATTTCTAATATTCATTGGAAATCTCTTTTCGATACGAACCCAACGGTTCCGGTTTTAGGAGAATCCGACGGTCGGATCTCCCGCAACATCAGTTCGAAGTCAATGGTCGAAATTCATGAACTGACGCGACGCGGCGCATTCTATTCAGGACATTATATATAATATATATATATTATATATATATATATATATAAATTTCGTCGATTTCCTTTGAAAACGTATTTTATAAATTGTTTTAAATTCGTTTCAAAAACAATTTCAACTTCATCTTCAATTTCAAATCGATTTGATTTCAATTCAATTCGAATTCATTTCAATTCTATTTAATTCGAATTCTAATTCGTTTCAATTCAATTCAAATTCTAATTCGTTTCAATTCAATTTGAATTTACCTTCTATTTAATTCAATTCGAATTCATTTCAAATTGATTTCAATTCAATTTCAGTTTGTTTTAAATTTCATTCAAAATGATTTCAATTCATTTTTAATTCAATTTCAATTTAATTCAATTGTAATTCATTTCTATTCAATTCGAATTCAAATTCACTTTCTATTCAATTCGAATCGAATTCATTTTCTATTCGATTCGAATTCATTTCAAGTTGATTCAATAAAATTTCAATTTGAATTTTAATCTAATTTAATTTGAATTTCATTTCAAAATATTAAATTTTGAAATCACTTTTCAATATTCATTATAAAACGAATAAAATCACTATAAATATCGTTCGCGTGAAAATAACGCATCTCTAATCAACATGGCTATATATTTTTCAAAAACTTCTTTATTCTATTCAACAAATGAATATTTATTCTATTCAACACATGAATCTATATTTCTTTCAACACTTGACTAATCTCAACAAATGAGTACTGTCAACACATGAATCTTATTTTATAATATTCATTATTTTCCCGATTGGAATGAGGCCCAATCAATCACCATATAATGTTAATTATATGGATTCCATACAACACATGTATATAATAGCAACGATAACCAATCAACCATCATCCAAAATGCACCACACAACTGCATAAGCATCAAATATAAATAATCAACGCTTACACAGTCTGTCGACCAATCGATCGACATACAATTAAATAATTGGGATTAGTGTACTCAAATATCATCCCAACACCCATGTGGGGTTTCAAATCAACCAACACAGATTTTTATTTGTGCAGTTGGGCGATGTGTAAAATTTATCATCCCAATCAATATGAGTCAAATCAGTGTATATAAACAAATCGGCTGATTTGTTTATAAATATTTATTTATTCACTTTCACGTTAAAAATTATATTTTTAACGATAATTAATTTATTTCAACACATCTACCTTTTATTATCGATTTCACATCAACAACACAAACAAATTTCACAACACATCAAACAAGCATACAAGCCGTTCATGGTCTGTGGACGATGGGTGTCGGGTGCTACTAAGCACCGTCTGCATCCTAGTATATATATATAACTAGAAAAAGAAATTGAAGAGTGAGAAATTCTCACCAATAGCTATTCCAGTCATCTCGACTCTTCTTATGTATAAATCTTGTCGTTCTCGCCTTTTGTCACTATCGTTGCCCGTAGCCACTACATATATAAAAATCACATTTTTTTATTGTTGCTATGTATATAAAAATCATATCTTTATAATCACTCCATATGGATAAAATTCTATTTTTACACCGCTACTATATAGATAAAAATTCTATTTTTACACTGCTACTATATAGATAAAAATTCTATTTTTACACCACTACTATATAGATAAAAATTCTATTTTTATCATGCTATTATCTATATAAAGATTTCGCCTTTTCTATTTCATCACTATAAAAATCACTTTTTTATTTTGCTACATATATAAAGATGATATTTTTACTATATATATTATATAAAAATTATATTTTTAACTTTTCTATATATTAAAAATTATATTTTTATCCTTTCTACTCTTCGCTTTCATATGATTAAAAATCGTATTTTTACTTAGTTAAAAACCTCGTCTTTACTTCATAAAAAATTCGACCTTTATATCATTAAAAATCCGACTTTTCAAACATTTCCTATTTCAAAAATCCAATCTTTTATATTTTTGATCAACTAAAAATCATATTTTTATATGGCTAATCATAAAAAAAGGTCAAATCTTCTTCTAATATTACCTACATACAAAATTAGTTTTTTCTCCTATCAAAAATTGATTAAACAAAATGAAATAAAATAAACAAATTAAAAGAAACTCACTTTGCATTCTCAAGCGAAGGAGGCAGCGAAGGACTTGGGGTTGGAGGGGTTTCCAGTCGAAGGGGAGGCACGTCGTGGAGGCGGATCTCATCAGAGGGGGGGCGCGAGTGGTGGTTTCGCGACGGCGATGAGGTGGAGCGGGCTCAGTGGAGGGGCGGTGCGAGGCTAGGGGGGTGCGGCGAGGGAACAGGGAGGGAGGAAGGAAAGAAGCGGCGGCGGCTTTTTGGACAGAGGGGAGGGTGATCGAGGAGGAGAGAGAAGAGAGGGAGAGGAGGAAGAAGAATGCGGGGTGTGCGAGAGGAGGAGGAGGCGGCGAGGGCGACGGAGGTGGGTGGCGCGGGTTCACGGCTCCGGCGATTTTTTTTTCGATTGAAATCTGAGAATGAGGGGGGGGGGCAACGGGTTTTAAGGGGAAGAGATTTTTTTATTTATTTTAATTATTTAATTTACAAAAAGTTGACTTTTTCATACGACCTCTAAACGAGGCCCACCGCCTGTCGTCCACAGCGTTTCACCCCCATTTCGAACACAATGGGATATGTACCGTAAGCTGATTCGATCGTTTTGATCAGCTTTCGTCAAAATCCAAATATAACTCTATATATTTAATTTGAACGCACATTTCAATTTACTGAGGTCACATGCTAACTCTAAAAATTCTAGAAAAATATTTTCTAGCTTCGTATTGACGATACGGTCCTAACAAAACTAATTTCGTCGAATTCTGAGACCGTTGGAAAAATGGCCATTTTCCAGTCGATTAAAATCAACTAAAACTGGTCAAACGCGTTTTCTTTTGCCACGCTCACATATTGATTCGAAAAATTATGAAATTTAAAACCTAACCATAATTTGACATCACGGATCCAACAAAAGTGGTTTCGTCGAAATCCGAGGTCGTTTGCAAAATTCCCATTTTTAAGGGCATGAATTCCATAGCGACTATTCAGAATTTTCAACTGGACATATCTTTTGATTCCCGCTATGAAATTTCAATTTTTCGGATTCATTGGAAAGATATTCTCAAATAGATTCTAATGTTTTTGGTTTCACTAAAATCCGAATTGTTTTGCACCCGTTACATTCAATTGAAGTTTGAAATTGAATTATCGAACTACCGCGCCATTTTCAATTCTATTTATAATTATATATAATTATTTATATTCTAACGACGACGTATATAATATATACGTTCGAATTCTATTCAAATTAAATTTCTTGTCGATATTATTTAAAATAATCATTTTAAATATTCAAAATTCGCTAAAATTACCAAAATAAAAATTTTAAACTGGCCCAGATTTTCGGGTTGTTATACTTCCAGTCCCATCGAATAAGTTAGGCGTGCTTCTCTCGTGTCTCCAGACTGATTTTCCCCATTGAGCTCTTCATCCCAAATACGTACGGGTTAGTCCACGTGCTCCTCATCATTACATTATTAGATCCTATGTCTAATCTTCAACTACGCGCTTGTTTCACTTACCACATTGCTAATGAAATTAAATATTACATTATTTATTTTACATTCAAGTTATTTGTTTACTAGCCTTAGTTGGCTGCTTATTTTCCCTAATTAGCACTCACTACCGGAACAGATCATCACTTATTATTATATTCATTAAACTTAATTTACTTCTATTATAAGTTGACTAATAATAAGCCTACTCTGCTCTTTTCCATTTTACTATAACCTCGTGTTACAATATTATCACAATTATAATTATGAGTATGCTTATTAAACTTATTTCGCATTAACTAAGTTTAATGATAATAAGCCCCTTACTTCCTGCTTCATCTTTTAACTATAACCTGTGTGTTATTACCCTACTTGTCCCTATGACAAGTCTACATATTATATTACATTCTCATCTTGTATAATTTAGTATAATAAGTTACATTCCCCTTTCATTACATATTTCACAGGTTTCTTGTTAATTAACATTACCCTTATAGTTATGACATTAATCTACTTACTGTCTTTGTAAGTTTACATAATCAACATTTTATATCTCTTTATATTTTCATAACCTCTTTCAGTTTTGTTACCCTTCTTTCTTATCTTTACAATTTATTTTTTTAGGAAGTTAGGCCATTTCAAATTGATTAGTTACTAAATCAGTAATATAATCCGTTTACATAGTTCTAGGTAATTACTATAATAGGAACCCATGAATACAAAACATTTCTTTTCTTATTTTGAGGTCATCAATTTATGCGCAATACGGTTAACTCCATATTTCACACTAATCTTTATTTATTCATAATTTCAGTTTGCAGTCATGTTTCCTATTTTTCTTTCTTTGCCCAAACTATGCAAATACATTCCTTCTTTTTTTCTAACCAATCAATCTAGACTACTACAAACTTTCAAATTTGATTAACATGTATTAATTACTGTCTCTAACTTCTGTTCTTCATTTTATTTTGCACAATTGTAGTAAAATTTGACACAATTAGATTACACTTCCTTTTCTTTTAATCTGTACAATTTTTGCACTATTCTCATTTAAATATGAAAAGGGATTTCTTATAAATAATATGTAAATTCATAAATCTTTCATTCATTACAATATTTTCACAATATGTTCATTTAGCCTCAAATCACTAAATTTCCTCCTTTTATTTATAATCTCAATTAAATTGCACATAACTACAATTCAATAATTTTATGCCTATCCATAATTCAATTATCCAATTTGCGCATGTAATGGCCTGCAAATCCATACTATCTGAGTTGACTAAATTCACCACACGTCCAACCCAAATTGTACAGAAATACGAATCATTTTGAAATAAGAAGAAAAGGATATAAGAAGAACAAAAACAACAACACAGAATCTCACAATTGCAGGAGAATAAAATATAATATATAAATAAACACTTTTGAAATACAATTGTATTTGGACTTTCATACATTATCAGAGTATATCACAAATACAACATAGCGGAATAAACTCTAAATATCAACACGGAAGCCTCCTGCTCCAAGTTCCTTCAGCTAAATCAGTAAAATCCTGAACTACTTGATTGCCCGTACAAATTTAGGCACCCAAAAGTTTAGGTAAAACAAAACAAAATAAACTATGGGTCAGTCATGGGACTGATATGAGTAAACAATTGAAAACAGTTTGAGAAAATGAACGATATCTCAAAAAACCACGTTGTGAAACACGGAACGGGTTTTTCTCTTTTGAGAATCCAAAACACTTGATTTAACTTTCAAAATCCTTTTGAAAGAAATGATAATCTTTATATTAAAATTCTTTTGATATTATAATAGTGTCTAAATCAAATAAATAACAATCTAGTGGAATGTTTGCATCTCACGCTCCATATATATAATATACAATCAAAACTGCAAGCACTTATTGGGGATTTGATTTCCAACTATGACAAGATATGAAACCACCTTCCGATAGTGTATCCCTAGAGAGGAACACACTGGGTTCGACAAGAACATCTTGTAACCTGGCTACACATGACCGACCACTCATTTCGCTTGAGTGTATCGAATGTATATCACCAACGGTTGGGATCAACAACCGTTTCCCGAATGGGACAACATCGAATATAATAAAGACGAAAATAAATTTTCTCTAGATATGTGATAATACACCCTAATTGGGAGCTACCCACTTAGCCATGCTGTCTTCCTAATTTTTGTCATTTCCCGGTTGTTTAGGCCTGAGGCTACGATTACTTACCATTCATTTGATAGCACAATCACTTTGAATACCACATTGTCAGACCTGTTAATCACTAGTTGATTTCACAAATATATTCTGGATATTATGCTAAGAGAATAAATTCTCCGCCACTAAAGGCATATTTGTACAGACCAACATGTGCGATCATTGGAAATACACTGTTAGACATTCGTCTATACAATTTCATTCTGGGACTGAACGAAGCCAAAGGCACAATTTCTATTAATCCATCTTAAGAAATTTCTACCCAGGATTAATAGAAAAAACCCTTGCACTTCACTTTGTCTTTGATTATCTTCATATAATATGATTCACAATGTACTGCCAATACGGTGTGGTTCTCGGATAATAATCCAACCGGTCTCTCCATATTGACAACGATATTGGCAAATACTTCGATAGTCGGTTATTTAACTATCGAAGAAAAACAAATATCCATTCAAAGCATCAAACAATCACTGGGCTCCTTAATTAATATTTCATTAATTAATCACTTCTCCATTTTCTTATAAATATTTGTTAACCAAATATATTCAATAATCACCTCGGCCTCTTACGTTATTGGGAAAACATTTCCATATATCGCCTTCTTTTATTTTCTATACTTAGAAAATATCTTCTATTAATAATTGGAAAACATTCCAAGTACTTCCCCCTTTCATGACCATTCATTTCTATACTTAGGAAATATTTATTATTATATTTCTAAAATTCCACTTATCTGGGTCAAAAATGAATGTTGTGTAAAACATTGTTACAACAACCCAAAATACTACATTCAACTAAATCTTATTAAAATAATTATTTTCGAGCCTAAATCTTGCTATTTATTGGTTAAAAATGAAATTAATTAAGTTAGGGTATAAATACATCTCAGATCTTGATTGAATAACATTGTTAACTTCAAAACAGACAAGACTACTTATCTCGAATAATCAACATCATATAAACCAGTTACTCATTTTTAAAACGTGTATACGTTTCTCTTTCTATTTTTACCAGATTTAATTATAGATTTCCTTTTCTTTTATAATATTCTATTTTAAGTTCGTTTCCTTATCGAATTCTATATTTATCTATATATTGATTTTTAGTTATCAAATTTTCTTAAAAATATTCTAACTACTTAAATTTTCGGAAAATTTCGCCAGCACCTCCTTTGTACCAGTCAATAGCTCAAACCTCAGAAGAAAAAAAAGCCAAGTGGCTTGCCGATTCGGCGCATAAAATCTCATATGGAATTTAAACGTGTACCTTTTTGTCGGGCACTTAAATTATAATCTTCATACTCTTCATTCCAATCCTGCTTAACATGTATATAACCATTTTTAATTTATTCCAACTCCATCCAATCATTTTTAACTCAGTTCGCTAATTTATTCGTTAAGTAGCTCTTTTGCCTATTTTACTTTCTATTTGAACATATCACATTCAAATATATTTTAATTTACTTATTAACAAATTTAATTCCATTTTCAACTCAACTTTCATATTCGATCTTGAATATAAATTCTCAAATCTCATTCACTTTTTCAAAGCCCAATTTCGTATCAAAACTTGATTAACTTTTTATTCTTTGAATTAGTTAATCCTATTAAATAATTAAAAATCTGATTTTTGTTTCAAAAACCAGTCCATTTAATCCACTTTTGTTTATATTTATTTTATATCTCAAGTCTGGATTTTTCTAATGAAAATTCAGATTTTATTTACTAAAAATCCTTTTATTTATTTAAATAAACCGTTATGGTTTTATAATGGTTATGGCTCTGTTTTTCTGAAAATTTGATTTTGATATGGAGAAATCCAAATTTTTCTCTTCCACTAGAAAACTATTATTCAATCGGTCCCAACGATTCTTGTTTCAAAGAATTCCGACTTAAATTGAGTTCTATGTACTCAATTGAAGTTCGAACCGCCAATTTACAAACTACCGCGCTGCGGCAAGTTCGTTTTAAATTATATTTAAATATAACGTTTAAACTTCGTTTAATTTAGATTTCAATCTCGTTCTAATATATATTTTAATATATATTAAATCCATTTTTCAAATCCAACTTAATATTTCTGATTTTCTCTAATTGTCGATTTTACATTACTCGATTATAAATTTATTTATAACTTAATTTGCTATATTAAATTCCAATTCCCTTTGTAAATGAATTATTTATAAAATTCGATATAGTCGAATTCTAGTTATAAATTCTTAGATTTATCTCAATTCATTTTATATTTCGAATATCGAAATAAAATTCGTCGTTCCATTTCTAAAACGATTTCCAATTTATTTTTAAATTCATACTTGAATTTAAAATTCTAATTTATTTAATGATAATTATCTCACTTAGTTTATAAATGTCGTATATAAATTTAACTTCCTTGTTATATAATTTAAAACAAGTTTCCATTTCAAATCCCTTTGAAACCCAATTCCTATTCTGGAATATTTTATTGATTATAACTTATATATACAGTGTATCTATTTTCATATTTAAATGTAAACTTCTATTTAATACAATCATGATATTTTTTATGAAAATATTTTATTTAAATAAATTCGATCTAATCGAACTCAAATCATAAATCCAGACGGATTATTTAATTCAATTTACATTCTGAACATCAGAATTAATTTCATCGTTTTTTTTAAATTAATTTCAATTCCCTTTTTAAATTCACATTTGAATTTAGATTTTCCAAATTATCCAAATGATAATGTTTCCCATTTCATTTATAAACACCGTTTATAAATTCACTTCAATCCCCCCATTATCCAATGAAAATTATTCCATTTTATCTATAAACAATGTTTATAAATTTACATCAATTCCCCATATTATTTAATTTATAAACATCGTTTATAAATTCAATACTTGTTTTTATTATTCAAAACAAGTTAACATTTCTTGTCTATTCAAATTTCAAATTCTATTTTGGAAAAATTGAATTTTCTTTTTAATCACGAAATTCCTTTTCACGGTATTTTTATAAATTAAAGCCTAGGCCAAGTGATATTTAAACACCCAAAACACTCAATTATTAATCACAGATTTTTTTTGACATATCACTATGATAATGTATGAAAAAAACAAATAAATAATAAATTTTGAGGAATCCAATTGGATCCCTCTAACTTGTTTTCCCTGCATCCACAGATGTTAGCCAACATAAATAATATCCATCCTTCTTCGAGGCAGGATGTCACAGTATAGAAGGTCATCCACTATCATATTGTGGGGGCACATAGGGTCATCCTCTAATGATACCGCGGGGATCCACTAATGGTATGGCGGGAAATATCCAACCACCAATATATATATATATATAATAGCCACAAATACCAAGCTTATTAATATATATATAATAGCCACAATAATATTTCTACGCATTTAAAAAACCAATAAACAGCATAAAAAATTATTTAAATAAAATCCAAATAGTGAGTTTACTCACCGTGATTTTTATTTGAAATGGAGATAAATTCCTAATTAAATTAAACACATGTTTAATTTAATCGAAAATCTCGACTAGCTCCATTTATTCCAATTTACCAATTGCGTAGCTATCGCTGCTATGGTTTCAATTTATTGGCTTCGCCAAAGTCTGATAATATATGAAATAATTATTCGCGGTACAAGTTTTCAATTAATTTAAATTAAAACTAAATTAACAAATGGAATTTAGTTAATATTCATTACCAGATTTCTACTCTAATACAAATTTCCAGTATGAATCTTCTCTCTTCCAAAATGAATATCGTAGACCAACACCACAACCACCTTCGAACTCATCAAGCATGCCTATCTCCAATTATTACTTTTAAATCAATCTCAGTGCTCTCCTACAACTAGCATGCTCCAACAGTACGCATAGTATCACCTCCCCTTCAAGAATGCATCGCCATCTACTTCCGGCCTCTAAAAGAAAGCACGACATCGACGAGTTTCAAAACTCACATAACTTCGCAATAAAATGTTAAACTTTATTATATTTTGAATTTATACTTCGGTTCTCCAATAAATGATCATTGCCCCAAAATTTTCAAGACCTAATCCACGATGAACCCAGATTGGATGCCCTAGATCGACCAGTTCCCAGTCGCGACTTCCCCTATATCGAACTCTAGAGCCTCGTGATGATTATAATCGTGATTGTGATTTCATTCTCCTTTTTTTATATATGGTAGTGACTTTGATTTTTTGGAAGAATTTCGAAAAGGAAATGAAGAGATCGTGATTTCAATTCGTTAATACGGGAAGTGAACGACGGAAGAGAGAGGAGTTTAAGGAGACTTCAAATTTCAAACTGAAGAAGCAGGGTATTTTCTTTCTCTTCTTGAAACAAATTAGTATCATTTACAACGACAAAGAAATGGAAAAAGGGAAGGGATATGGAATGGTTTTATAGAAGGAATAACTTAATTTCCACAACATTTTCCTTAGGTCTGCGTAATCTATTGTTATAGGTGATAAAATTTTCAATGTATAGGGTAAGTACTTGTTGGTTTGCTTAGGAAGGAAGGATATTGCTTTGCTTAAGAAGAAAGGAACAATATATGTAAAAGCTTTTATTTAATTTAAGGTAAATTTAAAAACAAAATACCTAATGTTTTTTCCGAACTCCTATTCGGTCGTAACAACCATTGTTTCTAGGGTTGTACCACTATCCTGAACACACTAGAACAGGTTTCGAAGTCTAATTCGATCATCTGGAGAAGATATAAATTTAAATCGATATAAATTAAATTCAAAACAATTAGTTCCTCGACAATAAATTATTATTATTATCTATATATTCAAATAGAATATATATTCATCATCTGAATTGTTTCGGTTCAGTTTTAATTTCGGATTGAATTATTTCAGATTTTCATATTACGCTAATTATATATTAGAAATAAATCGTATTACGATTATTAAATCGATAACTTAAAATAAAAATTGATCTATATTATCAACTCAATATTTAAAACTGTATTAAATATTTAAAATAAATTGACCAAAAATCTGGGTCGTTACATTCTTCCCTCCTTAAATGAATTTCGTCCCCGGAATTACTAAGGTAGGAAAAATGCTACAAACCCATTTACTTTCCAAACATTCACTTATGTTGAAACTCAACTCTTCATACTTCAAAAATTTTAGTTCTACCAAACTTTTGGTTTCCATTCATATTGTACACCATATATATTCATATTCATTTAATCTGAATAATATACTCACATCTAATTCATATTTCAATCATATACATTCAAATATTTTAATCGATTTATTCACTTCGATCCATTTAACTTGCTTAAGTTAAATTCAAAATTTCAGAATTCAAATACCCGGATTTTCATTTCAAATCCTTTTTGAAATTACATGAATATATACATCTCAAATTCAAAAAATTTGAATTTTCAAACCAACTTGTTTTCTTTCAAACACATTTCTATCATAAACTTTTTTAAGGTAGCAATCCATCACTTAGAAACTCGAAAATCAACACCGTTGATGCTGTAGTCATTATCAGAATTATTTCCCAGCTACTGTAGTGAGTTCAGTGCTTTATCAATTTCAAAATTCATTCACCATGATTTTTATTCAAACATCCATCCAAAACAAAGTTATATATTATTTTAATATACTTCAGAAAATATATTTTTTCCAAATGCCCAAGATTTTAAATTCTCAATTCTGATCCTGAATCCAATTTAATTCATCTCATTTGTATATATCTCATTCAATACAATTTTATTTTGTTATATATAACCTTTCCAATTTTATAATCTCATTTGATTATAATAATAAGAAACAACACATCCATATATAATTATAATAATTTAAGAAAATTATTCCTTCTATATCAAAATAGAATTTTGGGTAAAATTATTTCATTTACCCATTTTTAAAACAATATTGTGCCATTTTTTTTTTAAGTGTTTAGAAACTCCTATTGACTTCGTGGTGTCCCATGATTCGACCAGAATTCATAAACCAGTCAAAGGACTAGCCAACACAATATAAAACAACTTTTATATCAATTAGCAAATACGCGCTCTCATATATATACACTCAAACTTATTCTAGGGTACTACTGACCTTATCTCTAATGAGTAAACACCCAACAAATCCTAGGTATTCGCTCAACCTAAGCTCTGATGCCACTATAACGGCCCGTAAATCCGTATTGTCTAAGCTGGCTAAATACACCACACGTCCAACCCAAATTGTACAGAAATACGAATCATTATGAAATAAAAAGAAAAAGATAGAAGAAGAACAAAAACAACAACACTGAATCTTACAATCGTAGCGGAATAAAATATAATATATAAATAATCACTTTTGAATACAACTGTATTTGGACTTACATACATTATCAGACTATATCATAAATACAACACAATGGAATAAACTCTAAATATCAACACGGAAGCCTCCTGCTCCAAGCTCCTTCAGATAAATCTGTAAAATCCCGAACTACTTGACTGCCCATACAAATTTGGGCACCTGAGAGTTTAGGTAAAACAAAATAAAATAAACTCTGGGTCAGTCATGGGACAGGTATGAGTAAACAATTTAAAACAGTTTGAGAAAATAAATGATATCTCATAAGACCATGATGTGTAACATGGAACGGGTTTTTCCCATATGAGAATCCAAAACACTTGATTTAAATTTCAAAATCCTTTTGAAAGAAACAATAATCTTTATATCAAAACTCTTTTGATATTATAATAGTGTCTAAATCAAATAATAACAATCTAGTGGAACGTTTGCATCTTACGCTCCACATATACAAACCAAAACTATGAGCTCTTATTGGGGATTTGATTTCCAACTATGACAAGGTATGGAACCACCTTCCGATAGTGTATCTCTAGAGAGGAATACACTGGTTTTAACAAGAACGTCTTGTAACCTGGCCACAGATGACCGACCACTAAATTTGCTTGAATTTATCGAATGTATATCACCAACAGTTGGTATCAACAACTATTTCCCGAATGGGACACCATCGAATTGTATAAAGAAAGAAATAAATTTTCTTTAGATAGGTAATAATACATCATAATTGGGAGCTACCCACTTAGCCATGCTTCCTGCCCAGTTTTTGTCATTTCCCGGCTATTTAGGCCTGAGGCTACGATTACTTACCATTCATTTTGTGATGGCCCGCCCCGGACCAACCGACATTTCCTCTTGAAATGCATTGTGCAAATGCCCGACTAGCATGGGACGATCGTCAAAGGAAAAGAAAGAAGACGATGAATCACTAAAGAACCTGTAGTATATATCACAGCGCATGGAATAAAATATAATAGTAATACAATTTGACATAAAACAGGCGAGATAGTGCATAAGCTGAAAACTAAACCATCAAAGCAGCGGAATCCGAAATACAGCTTATGATTCAAACCATCATTATTACAACTTTAAAATACTGTCTCTAAAGCGAAATAGGAAAGATGCACTACTAATGCCCAAAGCAGTGACCATCAACAACACAGGGAGAATATATATATGATACATGGAAGCCTCTTGCTCGTCTCCGGTACAACTACTTGTGCATACCAACTAACCTGTCTCTAGTCTGCCCGTTTAAGAGCACCTAGAGTAATAAGAAGAGACATAAAACTCTAGGTCAGACAAAAGTCTTATATGAGTGATAAGCAACAAAATATAACAATAACAGGCATAAATAAATCATACCTGAACTTGGACCTGCAACCAAAGTGTTAGCACAACAAGATGTACAGTACTATAAGGTAACACTAACATAAAGTGTAAAGGTAATATGGGAGTGTGCATGACATAGTGATAGCAAACATCAAACATAACAATCATCCTCACATCTCTTGCTAAGTGCGTAAAGCATACGATATCCACCACTTTGGTCACCCAATACTTTGCTGCGATCACTTTGCCCTTGGGCGTCACAATGACCCCATTGCACTGATCCATAGCCACTAATCCTTTGTTATGTCCACTTTACCCCTTTGGAATCATGACGACTTCACTACACTGGCTCATAGCCATGCTACGATCACTTGCCCTTGGGAGTCTTAACGGTCCAATTGCACTGATCCATAGCCGCTAATCCATCTCTCAGTGGTGAATCAAAGCTACAGACATCAATAACCCCTTACACACGTCCCGCAGCAAAGTACAACCATAAAGTTAACTCGTTGGTTCCCATCTGGATCCTGAGTTCTAACTTCTCCTTTGGACTACCTTTGAATCTCGGGTTTTAGTCGAATTGGAATCGATCTTCAGAAGAACCCATGGTCGTCATTGCTTGTTCATACTCCATAGAGACCACTCACTCTTCCTTCCCTAGCTCGGTCGCTCATTCTTCCTTCTCTAGCTCGGTCGCTCGCTCCTTCTTTCATGGGCTCGCTTGCATTCACATGGATCAGATCTCATTATAGTCACTCCCCTAGGAATCGCTCGCTTCCTCTCAGTCGCACTCCGAGGAATCGCTCGCTCCCCACAGCCACTCTCCTAGGAATTGCTCGCTGCCTTACAGTCGCACTCCGAGGAATGACTCGATTCCCCACGGTCGCTCTCCTAGGAATCACTCGCTTCCCCATGGTCGCTCTCCTAGGAATCGCTCGATTCCCCACGGTCGCTCTCCGAGGAACCGCTCCGTACGACCCAAAACCTGCACCACTTTCCAGCAAACTATATTCGCCTCTCGACGGCGTTTTTGACCATTCTAACTTTCCTATGCAACCACAAAACATTCCAAACAGTAATAGCAACATGTATAATCAAGCATAAACACCAAAGCAACAATTTGACATGATAATATGGATCAAACATACACTAAACCCATGTTTTCCTCTTAATCTCCTTAATCATGATTTAGCTATATGATTAGCAAAACATGTCCAAATTAACCCAAATTTCTAACAAAGGCATAAAATAATATTTAAGAATTTCTACATACTTTCCAGATTTTTATAATGCAAAATTTCGTTAATTATCACTAATCACCCCTAATTAGCCGTAATTAGTGAAAACCAATGCAAATCACTCACCTTAGCCACAATTAAAATTCTCAGATCTGAAACTCTAGCTAATATGGGTCTAATCTCTATGTGTTACAGCAGCTCTACCTCAATCTCTATGCTAATCCGCTTTAATTTGATGTTGCTTAGGCTAATATGTGATTAAAAAGTGATTAAGGATGAATTTAGAAGGTGGAGGCCATTGCTAGGGTTGAAGAGCTGTAAGTGGCGGCTGTAAAAATGATAAAGAAGGGTTTCTCTAACCCCTTCCAGCCCTTATATAACCCTAATCCCGAAATCCCTAATGGGCCTAGCTGCTAATTACCCTATCTAGCCCGATTAAGCTATTTTTCACCTTCCAAACATTATTTCAGCCATATCTCCCAAATGATAAGTATGTTTGATTAATATGACCACTCTACAGAAAGAGAAACCATCATCCGAATTCAATGGAAGTGGTTTTAGGTCAAAACTCCTTACCAATCAAAAGTTATAGGTGAAACAAGATTCACTAGGGGCAAAACGGTCATTTACAAATCAACAAAAATCGTGAACATGGAAAATGACCCCAATAGTCGCTTCCCAAAGTTACACGACCATACAACTTCTCACGAAAAAGAAATAAATATTCAACGATCCTTTGATGCGTAGAATGCGGGTCGTTACATTCTTCCCCTTTAAGAAATTTCGCCACGCGAAATTCCGTAACAAAAACAAAAAAATATCCCGCATGCCTACCATCCATTTACAAACAATCAAACAAACACAATAACTTAACAAGCCTATCCTAGCATGCAGTTTACTAACAAAGGGATAACTGTTACTATATGCAAACTCAACCAGATGCATATGGTCATTCCATGACCCTCCAAAATCCAATATACAAGCTCTCAAAAATCCTATGATGCAAAATTCACCCAAATACCATCATAACCCGATCCAATCCTTGGTAAACCATCAATGAAATCCATTGAGATTTCTTTCCATTCCCATTCGGGAATCTCCAATGCTTGTTACAAACCACTTGGCTTCTTTGGCTCGGCTCTTATTAACTGGCAGTTCATGCACTTGGTTATAAACTTCCCAACGTCTCTCTTCATCACTCAATCCTTTTACGTTGGGTACAAACAGCCTCTCACTCATTCGAAGCCGTTCTTCTCGATCAAGTCCTTGCTTAATCATTCTCTCTCCATAGATACCCATCTCTACCTTAGAGATGATTTCCAGTAGGTTAGGATTGTCCCTCTAATTGGAACCAATCCACTCAATCAAAGTCGGTCTGATCGTCAAACTTGTTAACATCTCTGGATCTAATCCACACTTAGGTCTGCAATCATATCCAGCGATATACTCTAGTTGCTTCCATCCCTGGAATATAGCCTTTGCATTGGCATGTCTCTTACTCAATGCACCTGTTACCGCACTTAGTCTGGTACTATAGGCACCTGTATATACCATCATCTCTTTTTTCCCCATCGTTAGAACCCTACAGGTGATAGTCTACTCAAGAGAAGAAAAATAGGAACAAACATAGCAACCATAGCATCCATCAAACAACTCCTATCTATCACCTACTAAAGCCTTGAATACGTCGATACCAAAATGACTGGTCCAACCAATCTCAAGGGATAATAGAAGCCCCGGCTCCAAACGGACTACCGCACGTCCAATGTACGTTTATCCTCCAAGGATAACTAGATCACGTCCAATGGATCTAAGGTAAATGGGTGTAACACCCCGTAATTTTCAACATTAATGTTCACAAATTAAAGAATAACTAATATCAGATGTGGGAATTAAGGGAGACGGGTTGCGCCATTGTGTTCATCTCGGAATTCTGGTTGAGATAGAGTCCGAGTTTGCGTGAATTGGACTTCAAATGAAGTAGTTATGGCCATCGGAAGTTTCAGAAAATTCAAAACAGATTTCAAAAATTCAAATTTCAGAGTCAGAATGGGCTAGGCGGGAAATTTCCCACCAGGGCCAGGTCGACCATAGGGTCAACCTGGGGGTCGACCTACCCTCACCAGGTCGACCATAGGGTCGACCTGCCCCCCCTGACTGATGACCTATTTATGACTGTATGCCGAGTCGTTAGGGTTTCTGATCTGCTCTGAATAGCTGGGGTTAATTCTGGGTTGATTGGGCGACTTAAATTAATCCTAAACTCTATAAAACCACCTATAGATTCAAACCCTAAAATCAAATAAAAAATTAGAATCATGTCCTCCATGTCGTCACCTTGCAACCTAGAATAGCCGCGACCAATTAGAGAGGAAGAAAGCTAATCAAATTCAATTCTATCCAACTCTAACAACGAATCTACTACAAAGGAAAGCTAATTCAACTTCAAAACTCAGATTTCAGAACTCAAGACCTTCTTTGAGATGTGAGTTCGATTTCTTTAATAAAATAATTAACAATTTAATTGGATTGAGATATGATGTGGATTATATGGTTATGTTGTGAACTATTGACCGCATGTGATTATCTATGTTGTAAATTCTATGATGTTATCATCTATGTTGTAAAGTTGTGATGTTATCATCTATGTTGTAATTCTATGATTTGCTTATGTATAATCAATTCATGATGTTGTTTCATATGCTAGTTTGGTTATGTTGTTGGAAATAATTCACATGAAAAATCATATGTATGTATGCAAGTTAAGATGTTAATTGAGGCATGGATCATATGCAAGTTAGTGCAAAATTATATACAACCTTACATGTTTCATGACATCTATTTTATGTAAATTGGATCTAAAGTTAGGCTATGACATGTGTGAGTTATATGCTAGTATACAAAATTCTACATGCTAGTTTATATGTTTAGATATAAGTTTACACCATCGTTATGTTGCATAAATCACATATGCAAGATTGTGACTATTACCTAAACAAGTTGGCACCTTTAGATTTAGATCTATGACATATGTAGTTTTATGCAAGTTTGTGACTTTGGCCTATGCAAGTTTTGGGTGTAGAACCTCATTCACACATGCAAGTTCACCCCTTATGTTTAGATCTAGTTTTATCTATATGTATGTTGTGATGTTTTCTCTTTATTCCATAAGTTAGACTATTCGAGTTTAACGTATATTTTACGTTAAACGAACGAACGTACAACGTGGGGCAATGGGATAATATTAAAAGATTTAATATTGAGAATTGGCATAAATGCCTTAAAAGGCATAAAATAAATTTGTGATGTTAATTGGTATGATTTTACATACCATAAATAGAAGACATAATTGAGTCAATTATGGCCATAGTTAAATTTGGAATTGATTGATAATTTTGAATAAGGAAATTATTTCAAATTGGGGGATAATTAATTTTGTGTAATTAATCGTCTAAGACACGAGGTTAGGCTCTTTTGTGGTGTAAGACTGCCTGGACCTTCCCGACAAATCCAGCTGCCATAAATGCCAGTCTAATGTGGGAGGTCTAAGGCATAAATTAAATGCGTAACAATTGTAAAGACACGAGGTTAGGCTCGTTTGTTGTGTAAGACTGCCCGGACCCGCCCGGCAAATCCAGCTGCCACAATTGCCAGTCTAATGTGAGAGGTCTTTACAAGGTTACGATGTTAATGAATTAAGAAACACTTAACCAGATAAATATGTGGTGGGACATAGGGGTTAAGTGGGTGCCTTTGGTGGCATGTGGAATTAAGTGGGTGCCTTGGGTGGCATTTGAAATACGATTAGAAACACTTAACCAAAATTGAAACATGTAAGTGAACATGAATAAGAAGAGGGTTAAGTGGGATGTACTAGAGGGGACCAAGCTTAGGTGGATAGTTTGTGTCAAGTAATGGGGGCCCGTTTCAACCAGTAACCCATAAGTATCTTTGTGGGCTCGACCCAAGTCGAGGACGGGACACGCATACTAGGCTTGACTGCAAGAGGCCAAAACGGGTTAGCGGAGGCACCGTAAGTCCAACGGGTTCATGAGCGTGTGTGGGCCCGGGCTGGTAGGTAAGACGTCGTTGCATTGTGTAGGTATAAGTCGTGCATTGTTGGTGGTATCAGGTTGCCACTTTGGGGAGTGATACACCCCACTGTGGGGCCATCACGGGTATCTACGAGTTAGGGAGCCGATCGCATGGGGGTAGTGGGTACACCTAGTGGAGATAGGGGCAGGCGGAACCTATGAAGGCAACAAGGGGTGCACGAAACTACCATTATCAATATTAAGTTCTGTAGGCGGGATCAACCTTAGGGTGACTAGTGGTGGTGCAGTATAGTAATTATCTTATAGTGGTTTAGGTGCGCTTTAACGTTATATTCGTTCATCTGATTTCCTTGTTTACTCTGCCATACTCAATTGTTCACAGTCATTTCCTTATTTTCCAACTTATGCCTTAGCCTAGTTATTTTGGTAATTATATTGTTAAAGTTATCGCACTCTCCAGACTTTGTGTCTGACCCCCTTTGTTTCCACCTCTTTTCTTCCTTCCCCCCCCAAGGTGCTCAGGGTGGAACTAGCACCAGTGGAGCTTGATTTTGGATAGTTGTATCTCTTGCTTTTAGAAGTTATTTGGATCGCTGAAGTAAAAGTTCAGCCTATCTTATTTATGGCTATTTTGTATTGGGGTTATGTCTTTCAATTTATGTACTTTGATTTAGTCAAGATTGATATTATATACTTGACTCTGGTTTTTGATGATGTAATCAAACCTATGTGTTTACCGCTGCAATGAATAAAATTTTAAAGTTTTAGTACTGTTTATATCTGTCTCGTTGTTAAGTTTCTGTTCTATACACACTTAAAATGCTCCATAAAAGTTAATGCATTCCCTTTGTAAGTGACATTAATGGACGTGGGGTGTTACACGTGGTATCAGAGCTGAAGGTTACCAGAACAGATATGAATTTTGAAAAATTGTTTTTCAAAAACACTTTTATAAAGAAGTACTTTCAAAAGTATGTTTTAAGGAAAGTATTTTCAAGAGAAAAGCTTATTTTAGAAAGCATAACCCCAAGAGCCATATATCTTTCCTTCGGTTCTTTTGTATTGAATCTTTCCTTTTTCGTTTTAGCATGTCTGGAATTCCCAAGATACCCGAGGGGATACCGATACCAGGATGGTTTAGGAGGTATTTGGAGACTAGGGCCACCACCGCAGGTCCAGCAAATCCTCCTCCTCCTCGTGCCGATACTTTTGCTAAGATATGTAAGGACTTTCGAGCAATGGGTGGAAAACCTTTTCACGGGACAGAGACATTTGTTGAAGCTCGAAATTGGCTAAAGGAGGTGGAAGAATTGTTTGGGATCTTTGAAGTGGAAGATGGAAGAAAGGTCCAGTTAGCTGCCTGGCTAATGAAGGATGAGGCCTCGTTTTGGTGGGAGGTCACTAATGGAGAACGTCCAGTCGATACATGGCCAGATTTCAGGCGGAGGTTTGAGGCGAAGTTTCTCTCACGGGCTGAAGAGAATCTATACATGGAAAGGTTTCTAGCATTGAAGCAGGGGAATCTATCGGTGAAAGAATACGTCAATAAATTCAATTAGTTGGCAAGATTTGGCTTGGACTTGGTGAATACACCAGAAAAGAAGGCCCTGAGGTTTGTTAAGGGTTTGAACGAGCCGCTTCATGGGTTAGCTATGACCCACATCCCCATGGGGGCTACCTTTGAGAGACCAGTTGACATGGCGCTTATGCATGAAGAGGAGAAGGGCGCTAATGCTAATAAGGCACCCAAGAAGAAAGGGGATCAAAAGAAGCCGCAACAGCAACAACAGAACAAGAAAGGTGGTAAAGGCAACAATGGTAAGGGAAAGAAAAGATGTTTTAACTATGGGACACCAGGACATCTAAGCAAAGATTATAGGAAGAAAAAGAAGACTGGCTGTTTCCACTGTGGCGAAGCGGGTTATTTGATTAAGGACTGCCCAAGGAAAGGGCAGAGGGCAGGGTCTACCTCGGGAGGACATGTGCAGGCTCTTATGGCACCAGGGCAGGCAAGGGGACAAGTTCAGGCTCTCGTGGTCCCACCGCTGCAAGAACGAGGTAGAGCAATTTCCGTTGAAAGTTTAGTTTTTCTATTTGATCATCCTGTCCGTACTTTATTCGATTCTGGTGCATCACATTCGTTTATTTCTACATCATTAGTTGAAACACTGCACCTAAATACTAGTCCAGTTACAGATCCCTTAGTAGTCTCAAATCCTATTGGTGGTTCGGCTCATCTTTCTATGATTTGTAGGGATTTGAGAGTGTTTATGTTGGGCGTTGGGTTTGAATGCAACGCCTTTGTTCTTGGCTTCATGGGCTACGGCTTGATTCTAGGTATGGATTGGCTAACTAGATACGGGGCCATCCTAGATTGTGAAAGAAGGGTACTTAGATTGTTGACTCGTTGTGGAAAGACCCTTGATATTTCTTGTGTCCCTAGAGGTCTAGTAATGCTTAGCTACCTAGAATCCCTTGACGCATCTAATGATGATTTACATTCTGTTCACATAGTCCGTGAATATGTTGATGTCTTCGATGAGGTGAGGGGTTTACCCCCAAAATGTGAGATAGACTTTCGAATATATCTAGTAGATAATGCAAAGCCAGTTGCATTGCCAGTGCGTCATATGGCTCTAAGAGAGAGAAGAGAACTCAGTAAGCAAGTGAAAGAATTGCTTGAGAAGGGGTTCATCAGACGTAGTATATCAGAGTGGGGTGCTCCAGTAGTATTTGCCACGAAGGCAGATGGGTCCCTTAGACTTTGTGTGGACTATAGAGAACTTAATAAGATTACTAAGAAGAATAGGCACCCATTGCCGAGGATTGACGATCTCTTCGATCAATTAGTTGGCGCTTCAGTGTTTTCGCAGTTGGACTTAGCCACGAGTTTCCATCAGTTGAGAGTGGCTGAGGATATCATAGACAAGACTGCCTTTAGGACTCCGGACGGCTTCTTCGAGTGGCTTGTGGTGCCCTTCGGTTTGATAAACGCCCCCGCATACTTTGTTGACTTGATGAGTAAGGTGTTTAGGGAGTACCTTAATAAATTCGTGGTAGTCTTTGTGGATGACATCTTGATCTTTTCTAAAAGCGAAGAAGAGCATGCCCTACATCTTAGGGAAGTGTTGGAGACCCTTCGAGCGCATAGCCTTAAAGCTAAATTTTCTAAATGTCACTTTTGGAGGAAGGAAGTGCGATTCTTAGGGCACGTGGTTTCCAAAGAAGGGATAGCTGTGGATCCTGCGAAGGTAGTGGCCATCCAAGATTGGAAGGTCCCTAAAAATGCTACCGAGGTGAGGAGTTTCTTAGGGTTGGTTGGCTACTATACGAAGTTTATCAAAGACTTCACAAAAATATCAGCCCCATTAACACGCTTGACGAAGAAGAACCTAGTTTTCACATGGGACGTAGATTGTGATGATGCGTTCCAACGTTTAAAGAGAGCTTTGACCACAGCCCCAGTCTTAGTGTTGCCAGATGGGAGTAAGCCATTTACCGTTTATACCGATGCTTGTGGGACATGACTAGGCGCAGTCTTAATGCAAGAGGGAAGGGTAATAGCCTATGGAGGAAGGCAGTTGAGAGTGCATGAGAAAAATTACCCTACACATGACCTAGAGTTGGCCGCTATTGTTTTCACGCTTAAGTCTTAGCGCCATTATCTTCTTGGTGAGAAATTCGAATTGTTCACTGACAACAAATCGCTAAAATACTTGTTCTCTCAGAAGGACTTGAACTTAAGGCAGCAAAGGTGGATGGAATTCTTAGCGTCCTACGGCTTCGAGATAGCATATACCCCTGGCAAGGGTAACGTGGTGGCAGATACCTTAAGTAGGAAAAGGTTGTCCTTGAGTCCGTTGTTTGTTGAGCGGCGAAGCTTAGAGTTCATCTCTACATTTGACTTTAGACCTTCCATTGACTTTGTACCCGGTTTGCTAGCATCGTTAGAGGTCAGACCTACGCTTTTGGGACGGATTGGTGAGGCACAGCGAGATGACCCACTATTGGTTGAGTTAGTAGAGAAGCTCAAAAGGGGGAGTCATCGAGCCATCTCAGTAGGTATACCCTAGATGATAAGGGTTGGTTACGTAGGGACGGTAGACTTTGCGTACCACGGGACGAGAATTTGAGGAAGACCATTCTTGATGTTGCACATCGTTCGAAGATGACCATTCATCCTTGCAGGGACAAGATGTACATGGACATGAGACGAGTTTACTTTTGGGTCGGCATGAAGAAGGATGTGGCTAAGTTTGTCGCTAGATGCTTGGTGTGCCAACAAGTAAAAGAAGAGCAAAAGAAGCCCGGTGGGTTGCTTCACCCATTGGAGGTTCCACAATGGAAGTGGGAAAGTGTCTCGATGGACTTTATCGATGGGTTACCGAGATCGAGGAAGGGTAATATGGGGATTTGGGTCGTGGTAGACAGACTTACTAAGAGCGCCCATTTCATTCCCGTGAAGAGTAAGAGGACTGCTCCATGGTTAGCCTCCGTATACATTCGAGAGATAGTTCATTTGCGCGGTGTTCCTTCTAGCATAGTGAGCGAAAGCGATCCTATTTTTACTAGCAAGTTTTGGAAGAGCTTGCAAGAGGCGGTAGGGACTCAGTTATGTTTGAGCACCGCATATCATCCTCAGACGGACGGCCAGACCGAGAGGGTGAATCGTATTCTAGAGGACCTATTGAGGTTGTGTGTCTTAGACTTCGGAGGTACTTGGGAGGAACATCTTCCGTTGGTGGAGTTCGCATTTAATAATAGCTTTCAGTCTAGCATTGGCATGGCACCGTTCGACGCTCTTTATGGACGGCCGTGTCGATCGCCTACATGTTGGTGGGAATCTATAGATAAGATCTTGCTTGGGCCCGATATGATTAGAGAGACTTCAGAAAAGATCGATTTGATTCGGAGGAGGATGAAGATAGCGCAAGATAGGCAGAAATCTTATGCGGACAAGAGAAGGACAGATCTTGAGTTTGATATTGGGGACATGGTCTTTGTCAAGGTGTCTCCATTACGGAATATGGTTCGCTTTGGGTCCGTTGGGAAGTTATCACCAAGGTTCGTAGGGCCGTTTCCTATTAAGGAGAGGATTGGAAAGATGGCATATAGAGTGGAGTTGCCCGAGAGACTTAGTGGTGTACACGATGTATTCCATGTATCACATTTGAGGAAGTGCTTGCATGAGACCGTGGAAGTGGTAGAGCCGAGCTTGCTTAGAGAGGTGGAGATAGAGCGTGATGCGACGATTCGACGAGCTCCTACGTGCATTCTTGGGTCGGAGATTAAGAAGTTGAGAAATCGAGAGGTCAGGCTAGTCAAAGTGCAATGGGGAGATGATGAGAGCAACACTACTTGGGAGACGGAAGAGAAGATGCGTTCATTGTACCCTTTTCTTTTCGAGGGTATGTCTTTTAATTTCTCCTTTATCGCTTAGCTTGTACTTGTTTTATCTTTAGCATGTCCTCTCGCTAGTATCTTTGACCTTTAGATAGGGTAGTCCTACGGTTGAAACATGTGTTTGAGACATGTTATGTATGATGGATGCAAGTGTTTGCTAGTGGTTGCTCGTGGATGCATATACACACACTTTAGGCACTAGATCAGCTCAGTCACTTCATATTGCATATTACATATAAATGTGTGTACATATTTAAGTTAATGGATGTATAATAATTGTACTATCATATGTATGCTGCATTTTGGTGAGTGGTTGTGCACACATGTAGAAATAATATGTATCGATAGGATTCTTTCGCATACATAATGGACGCATGGCACTATCATGGTTTGCATTAAGGAGGTCAACTGAATCAGTAGACCGCCTGATTTTGCATTAGATAGAGAACATATAAACACATTTCTTGCATATGTTCATACAGCATTAGGAATTTTATAAGGACAATGGATGCCTGTGTTTGGTGGTTGAGTAGATGGTTGTTTGGATGTTAGGATATGCATTCTCCTTAACTTGGAGATTTCGGGGGAGAAATCCTTTAAGGAGGGGAGAATGTAACACCCCGTAATTTTCAACATTAATGTTCACAAATTAAAGAATAATTAATATCAAATGTGGGAATTAAGGGAAACGGGTTGCGCCATTGTGTTCGTCTCGGAATTCTGGTTGAGATAGAGTCCGAGTTTGCGTGAATTGGACTTCATATGAAGAAGTTATGGCCATCGGAAGTTTCAGAAAATTCAAAACAGATTTAAAAAATTCAAATTTCAGAGCCAGAATGGGCTAGGCGGGAAATTTCCCGCCAGGGCCAGGTCGACCATAGGGTCGACATGGGGATCGATCTACCCTTACCAGGTTGACCATAGGGTCGACCTGCCCCCCTCCCCCGGGGAAGATTTGACCGATGACCTGTTTATGACTGTATGCCGAGTCATTAGGTTTCTGACCTGCTCTGAATGGCTGGGGTTAATTTTGGGTTGATCGGATAGCTTAAATCAATCCTAAACTCTATAAAAACACCTATAGACTCAAACCCTAAAATCAAATAGAAAATTAGAATCATGTCCTCCATGTCGTCACCTTGCAACCTAGAATAGCCGCCACCAATTAGAGAGGAAGAAAGCTAATCAAATTCAATTATATTCAACTCTAACAACGAATCTACTACAAAGGAAAGCTAATTCAACTTCATAACTCAGATTTCAGAACTCAATACCTTCTTTGAGATGTGAGTTCGATTTCTTTAATAAAATAATTAACAAGTTACTTGGATTGAGATATAATGTGGATTATATGGTTATGTTGAGAATTATTGACCGCATATGATTATCTATGTTGTAAATTCTATGATGTTATCATCTATGTTGTAAAGTTGTGATGTTATCATCTATGTTGTAATTATATGATTTGCTTATGTATAATCAATTCATGATGTTGTTTCATATGCTAGTTTGGTTATGTTGTTGGAAATAATTCACATGATAAATCATATGTATGTATGCAAGTTAGGATGTTAATTGAGGCATGAATCATATGCAAGTTAGTGAAAATTATATACAACCTTACATGTTTCATGACATCTATTTTATGTAAATTGGATCTAAAGTTAGGCTATGACATGTGTGAGTTATATGCTAGAATACAAAATTCTACATGCTAGTTTATATGTTTAGATATAAGTTTACACCATCGTTATGTTGCATAAATCACATATGCAAGATTGTGACTATTACCTAAACAAGTTGACACCTTTATATTTAAATTTATGACATATGTAGTTTTATGCAAGTTTGTGACTTTGGCCTATGCAAGTTTTGGATGTAGAACCTCATTCACACATGCAAGTTCACCCCTTATGTTTAGATCTAGTTTTATCTATATGTATGTTGTGATGTTTTCTCTTTATTCCATAAGTTAGACTATTCGAGTCTAACGTATATTTTACGTTAAACGAACGAACGTACAACGTGGGGCAATGGGATAATATTAAAAGATTTAATATTGAGAATTGGCATAAATGCCTTAAAAGGCATAAAATAAATTTGTGATGTTAATTGGTATGATTTTACATACCATAAATAGAAGACATAATTGAGTCAATTATGGCCATAGTTAAATTTGGAATTGATTGATAATTTTGAATAAGGAAATTATTTCAAATTGGGGGATAATTAATTTTGTGTAATTAATCGTCTAAGACACGAGGTTAGGCTCTTTTGTGGTGTAAGACTGCCTGGACCTGCCCGACAAATCCAGCTGCCATAAATGCCAGTCTAATGTGGGAGGTCTTAGGCATAAATTAAATGCGTAACAATTGTAAAGACACGAGGTTAGGCTCGTTTGTGGTGTAAGACTGCCCGGACCCACCCGACAAATCCAGCTGCCACAAATGCCAGTCTAATGTGAGAGGTCTTTACAAGGTTACGGTGTTAATGAATTAAGAAACACTTAACCAGATAAATATGTGGTGGGACATAGGGGTTAAGTGGGTGCCTTGGGTGGCATGTGGAATTAAGTGGGTGCCTTGGGTGGCATTTGAAATACGATTAGAAACACTTAACCAAAATTAAAACATGTAAGTGAAAATGAATAAGAAGAGGGTTAAGTGGGATGTACTAGAGGGGACCAAGCTTAGGTGGATAGATTGTGTCAAGTAATGGGGGTCCGTTTCAACCAGTAACCCATAAGTATCATTATGGGCTTGACCCAAGTCGAGGACGGGACACGCGTACTGGGCTTGACTGTAAGAGGCCCAAACGGGTTAGCAGTGGCAACACAAGTCCAACGGGTTCATGTGCGTGTGTGGGCCCGGACTGGTAGGTAAGACGTTGTTGCATCGTGTAGGTATAAGCCATGCATTGTTGGAGGTACCGGGTTGCCACTTTGGGGAGTGATACACCCCACTGTGGGGACAACACGGGTATCTACGAGTTAGGGAGCCGATCGCATGGGGTAGTGGGTACACCTAGTGGAGATAGGGGCAGGCGGCACCTATAAAGGCAACTAGGGGTGCACGAAACTACCATTATCATTATTAAGTTCTATAGGAGGGATCAACCTTAGGGTGACTAGTGGTGGTGCAGTATAGTAATTATCTTATCGTGGTTTAGGTGCGCTTTAACGTTATCTTCGTTCATCTTATTTCCTTGTTTACTCTGCCATATTCAATTGTTCACAGTCATTTCCTTATTTTCCAACTTATGCCTTAGCTTGGTTATTTTGGTAATTATATTGTTAAAGTTATCGCACTCGCCAGACTTTATGTCTAACCCCCTTTGTTTCCACCTCTTTTCTTCCTTCCCCCCCCAGGTGCTCAGGGTGGAACTAGCACCAGTGGAGCTTGATTTTGGACAGCTGTATCTCTTGCTTTTAGAAGTTGCTTGGATCACTGAAGTAAAAGTTCAGCCTATCTTATTTATGGCTATTTTGTATTGGGGTTATGTCTTTCAATTTATGTACTTTGATTTAGTCAAAATGGATATTATGTACTTGACCCTGGTTTTTGATGATGTAATCAAACCTATGTGTTTACCGCTGCAATGAATAAATTTTTAAAGTTTTAGTACTATTTATATCTGTCTTGTTGACACACTTAAAATGCTCCATAGAAGTTAAGGCATTCCCTTTGTGAGTGACATTAATGGACGTGGGGTGTTACAATGGGCGTCCCCATATACCCCCGCTTCGAGTCCGCCTAGAAAATTCCAAACTATCGACAATTCCTTAGCCCTCTATCAGAAGAGGTATCCACAACTCCATCTTCAACTCGAGTCCCACCTAATTCAATCCATTTTCTTGTAGCCCTCTCAAGTCCAACTCGAGTCAATCCATTACCTTGCTGCCTTCTCGAGTCCAACTCGAGTCATCTCATACCCTATCGAGTCCAACTCGGGGCAGTCCACATCATCGAACAGTCTTATCATGCTCCGAGCTGCACCTTATTCCTCGAGTAAATCAAGACATCATCCAATGGAAATCACAACAACTACCTATATCTCACGCAAACCATCCTAGTCAAACTCGACATTCCCCAAGCACAAGCCCCAAAGGCCTAAACCAATATCAGACAAGCATTCAAGGATTATCTACTCCGAATTTAGACAATCTACGTGAGATGATATGAACAAAACAACCAAATACTCGAGCACTCATAATTAACTCTAGCTATCCTCGCCAATCCTGCTTCGAAACTATTGTTGATCTCATGACAGCCGCTGCCATATGTCAAGCGTAAATGGCAACCCTAGTTCTAACCAGACCACTGCACGTCCAACATACATTTGCCTCCCAAAGACAACTAGAACTTACAACAATGATATTCTCTCTATAACACTAGTCGGCATCGCCGGCGACTATTCACAAACTCAGACTCAGTCTCAAGTATCCCTTAGTTCCAGTTATTATTACCATTACTAGGTAGGTACCCAATATCACTCTATACCCTTGGAGCCAATCGACTCCCAAAATAATGCTAAACCCCGTAAAGCCTAAAACAAAACAATCACAAGCAAACATGCATCTATTACTATATAAGACCCAATTACAAAAAATCTCGACTTCCAATTCCAACCTATCTACCAGGTCACTAGACACGAAGGAATGGGAAGCCCCGTCAAACAAAACTTGAACTTGAACATCCTAAATAGAAAGCATACCTCGAATAACAACACCCTTTCCCTTTTCTACCGCGGTTGGGACATTCGACGAAGAACGAACATCGTTGATAGCATATGCTTTCATGATCTGCTTCTCGCTAGGAGGTTGCGGACATTTATCCCTGTGATGTCCCACTTGGCCGCAATTGAAGCACTTCCTTTCCCCATACCTTTTCTAACAATCTCTGGCATAGTGGCCCATCTTGCCACAACTAAAGCACTTGCCATCTTTCTTATTCTTCTTATTCGGGCCATCCTTGGTTTGGTTATGTTTCCTCTTATTCTGGGGATTATCCTTGCCTCCACCGCTTGCTTACGGCTTTGGCTCCTCTGTGGATGCAATAGCAACCTCGGTCTTTAACTTAGGGTAAAGACTCAGATCTCAATGTCTTTCCCACAATAGATTCAAAAGTCTCATCGATATGGTTTATGAGTTTCTCCACCAAGTACTCATGTAGGCCAGTTATGAACTTCTCGTTCTTCATCTCGACCGTATCGATAAGGGATAATCCATATTTCGATAAAGTATCGAACTCAGCAATATATTCCGAGATTGCCCTACCATTCTGCTTAAGCTCCAAGAATTTCCTAAATAATTACGATTTCTGAGCAGTTGGAATAAACTTATCACTGAAGCGAGTCTTAAACCGATTCCAAGTAACTTGATCCTCTGGAGTAGCTGCTTTAATAGCATTCCACCAATTCATTGCCCGTCCTTGAAGCTGACGTGATGCTAGCTTCGTCTTCATTGTATCATCGATCCCCAAATCCTCGAAGATGCGCTCATAACTATCTAGCCAATCTTGAACTTCCATTGCCGATTCCGTTACGTGGAACGGCTTTCCATCAAGATTGATATAGTCCTTGCTGAGCTTGGCGAAATCGGCTCTAGGCGCCTGCACCGCTGCTCCACCGCCATTAGTAGCATTAGGAACTTCTCCCTGAACATCTCTAGGTATCTCCCTCGTGAAGGTAGTAAACATCGCCCTTATATCAGGAACACCCCTATTATTTGCTCCCGAACCCGTAGTCCTCGTATATCAGCTCATCGTTCAATCTGTAAAGAGAAAATGATTAACCATCTCTTTAGTGGTGCCAGTGCAGTGCGATTTCATCCTCAACTATACTAATAATATATATATAGCTTTTGAAAACCAAAATATCACAAACACGCGCTCTCATATATGTGTACTATCTCTTCCTGATATCTTCCCGTAGGTTAAACTACGCAACCTAGAGCTCTGATACCAAATGTGACGGCCCGCCCCGGACCAGCCGATATTTCCCATTGAAATGCGCTGTGTTAATGCCCGACTAGCACGGGATGGTCATCAAAGGAAAAGAAAGAAGACGATGAATCACCAAAGAACCTATAGTATATCTCACAACGCATGGAATAAAATATAATAGTAATATAATTTGACATAAAACAGGCGAGACAGTGCATAAGCTGAAAACTAAACCATCATAGTAGCGGAATCCGAAATACAGCTTTTGATCCAAACATCATTATTACAATTTTAAAATATTGTCTCTAAAGCGAAATAGAAAAGGTGCACTAATAATGCCCAAAGCAGTGACCATCAACAACACAGGGAGAATATATATATATATATATATATATATGATACGTGGAAGCCTCCTGCTCGACTCCGGTACAACTACTCGTGCATACCACCTAACCTGTCTCTAGTTTGCCCGTTTAAGAGCACCTAGAGTAATAAGAAGAGACATAAAACTTTGGGTCATCCAAAAGTCTGGTATGAGAAATAAGTAGCAAAACAGAACAATAACAGGTATAAATAAATCATACCTGGACCTGCAACCAAAGAGTTAGCACAACAAGATGTACAATACTCTAAGGTAACACTAACATAAAGTGTAAAGGTAATATGGGGTGTGCATGACATAGTGATAGCAAACATCAAACATAACAATCATCCTCACATCTCTTGCTAAGTGCGTAAAGCATACGATATCCACCACTTTGGTCACCCAATACTTTGCTGCGATTACTTTGCCCTTGGGCGTCACAATGACCCCATTGCACTGATCCATAGCCACTAATCCTTTGTTATGTCCACTTTACCCCTTTGGAATCATGACGACTTCACTACACTGGCTCATAGCCATGCTACGATCACTTGCCCTTGGGAGTCTTAACGGTCCAATTGCATTGATCCATAGCCGCTAATCCATCTCTCAGTGGTGAATCAAAGCTACAGACATCAATAACCCCTTGCACACGTCCCGCAGCAAAGTCCAACCATAAAGTTAACTCGTTGGTTCCCATCTGGATCCTGAGTTCTAACTTCTCCTTTGGACTACCTTTGAATCTCGGGTTTTGATCGAATTGGAATCGATCTTCAGAAGAACCCATGGTCGTCATTGCTCGTTCATACTCCATAGAGACTACTCACTCTTCCTTCCCTAGCTCAGTCGCTCATTCTTCCTTCTCTAGCTCGGTCACTCGCTCCTTCTTCTATGGTCTCGCCTGCATTCACATGGATAAGATCTCATTATAGTCACTCCCTAGGAATCGCTCGTTTCCTCACAGTCGCATTCTGATGAACCGCTTTGTAACGACCCAGAAAATCTGAACCAATTTAAAATTTTTAAATTGGCTAAAATAATGGATTTTAAATATTTAAAATAAATATTTTAAATAATAGAGATGAAAAGTGAGTTGAATCGACAATTGAAAACCAATATAATTAATTCTAATTATAAACAAGGCTTGAAATGGCGCTGCAGTTACAGAAATTGAATTCAAACTGTGTCGGACTGTACCGGGTGCAAAACAAAACGAGTTTTAGTGAAACCAAAAATATTTAAATCTGTTAGTGAATACCTTTCTAAAGAATCTGAAAAATCGAATTTTCATACCGGAAAGCAAAAGTTATGGCCAAATGAATTTTCAGAAAGGTCGCTATGGAATTTATATAGCCCGTGAAATTGGCCATTTTGCATACGACCTCGGAATTCGACGAAACCACTTTTGTTGGATCCGGGATGTGAATTTATTGCTAGTTTTCAAATTTCATAAATTTTGAAGCTAGTATGTGAGCGTGGCAAAGGAAAATGTGTTTAGGTCAATTACAGTTAAATTGGATCGACCAGAAATGGGCCTTTTTGCAAACGGTCTCAGAATTCGACGAAACTAGTTTTGTTGGGACCGTATCATCAAAACATAGCTAGATTTATTTTTCTGGAATTTTTCGAATCAGTTTGTGGCCCTGGCAAATTGAAATGTACGTTCAAATTGAATATTGAATGTAATATATTTTAATTTGAAGGAAAACTGGCTGAAACAGTCGAATGGGCCTACGAAACATATTCCATTGTGTTCGGAATGGGGGTAAAACGCTAGGGATGACATTCGTTGGGTTTAGATTGGTGGTCGTGTCAGAAAACCCCTTTAAAACTCCACCGGCCAATCAATTTTTTTTTTAAAAAAAAAACCCTCGTTTCTCTCTCCCCGACGAACGACGGAAACGCGTTCGAATCTTCCCTCCTCGATTCCGATCAATCCACGCAAAATTAGCCCCTCCTCTAGTTGAAGATTTTGTAGATCTCAGAGAGATCTTCAAATCCATATATAGTTTGGATTTTTTCGTTCAGCGTTTGGAGAGTTTCGACACTGGGAAGATCTGCCATTTCGAGCCAGATCGCGCCTCCACCGCCGCGCCGAGTTGAGCGCCACCACCCTCGTTCTGAGCGCCTCTCCAAGCTCTTCGCCGCTGCGAAGGCCGATCGTCATATCGCGCATCGATTCGCGCGAAATCTGTTGACCTAGTTTCGAACAAACAAAGAGAGGTATGGTTTTTATTTTCTGAACAGATTTTAACAGTTTAAAACCGTTGCAAACTTCGAAAATTCATATCTTTTTCGTTCGTTAATGAAATTCGATGAAACAGGAAACATCGTGACCGTGTGGACGTCTTCTACATTTTAGAAGAGACCGCATATTTTTCTGAGCCTTCTGCTATTTTTAATGGAGTGGAACCCAATGTGAGATTTCTAATTTATAAACGATATGGAAAACGACGATATATAAATTATATAGTCGATGTATGAGTTATATCAGCATTGTACACCTCTTGTATAAGCGTTGTATAAGTTGTATGTTCGATGTATAAGTTATATATGCGTTGTAAAAAATATATGTGTTGAAATTGAAGTGAACTGCTATATATATATATATATATATATACGCCCCTCGTCCACAAACCATGGACGATATTTATTGGTTGTGATTGGTGTGAAAATTGATTGATAGCAAATGGTTGTTTGGGATTGTTTATGGTTGATATTGATTGATTGTGGTTGAAAAATACCCATTTGTGGTTGAGAAATATTTGGTTGAAACCACATAGGATTAGTTTGTGGAAATGAAATAAATATATACATGTCGCCTGCGTGCGAACTAGATGCATGATCCCCATTGTCAAAAACCGCGAGGTTTTAAGGTAGAGCGAGGAGCCATACTAGGGACGGTCCCGGTTTTAACTACCCTGCCGTTATGCTGCCGAAATTTTAAATAATGTTCATGTGTTTGAATTATTTTCATTTGCTGAAACTATATTTATTTGTTGAATAGAAAACCTTCATGTGTTGGATCGATATTCATTCGTTGAATTGAAATTCATGTGTTGAATGGTATTCGTGTTTTAAATATAAAAATCACATTTTTATCTATATATATAAACTATAGAAAACCTTCATGTGTTGAATCGATATTCATTCGTTGGATTGAAATTCATGTGTTGAATGGTATTCATATTTTGAAAGAAATCGTTTTATAATAAAATTCCCAATTTTAACATCAATATGAAATGTATAAAATAATCCTGTTTTGAAATAAATTGTTCTACAATAAAAATCCTATTTTTATCACCTATATAAACTATATAAAATAATAGTGTTTTGAAATAAATTGTTTTACAATATAAAAATCACATTTTTATTATATACATGAATTGTTGAAATGTGAAGTGTTAAAAATAGCAACTCGTTCAAATAAATATGCATGAGTTGAAATATTCATTAATTAGCTAATGATGTGATTTTTACCTATGCATGCAACATTAGAATGAATGGGGTTTTTAAACCAAATGGAACCAAACATGAAGTTGAATGGAAAATGATAAGCGATAAGAACTGTATATATGTACATGCATATTTATTGAACAGGTTATAGCAAAAGGGGCTAGAGAAGAGGAATAAAATTTTGTGCCCGACAAATAGGTACACATTTACTGTTTTGTTTGGGTGATGATTTTATGAGCCTGTTGGCTAGCCGCTTGGCTTTTTCCTTTTCTTTTTGACATGAGACGCCCGTGTGGCTATTTGGGAATTTTCCCAGCCCCTCGCGTACAAAGGAGGTTATGGCGAAATTTTCCAAAATTTAAAGGCGTTAGTTAAATATTAGAAGTGGAAACAATATAGGAATTTTTGAATGAACTATATTTATATAATTATATAAATATAAATAAAATTAAAACGAAACGTGGCCGTGCAGTTTGCATTTTGAAACCGTGATTTCAAACGATTATACCGGGAGATCCGACCATCGAATTTTCCTGAAATCGCAACCGTTGGGTTCGCTTTGGAAAAATCTTTCCAACGGCACCAACTTTGTAAAAATCCAACGGTTGGATTGTCTGGAATGTTTAATTCAAATCTGAAGAAAAACAGCGCCAGAATCGATCATATATATATATATATATATAATTATATTTAATCGAATAACGACGCTGCAGTTTGTATTTTGAAATCGAAACTTCAAACGATTATACCAGGAGATCCGACCGTCGGATTTTCCCGAAACCGGAACCGTTGGATTCGTTTTGAAAAGACCTTTCTAATGATGTAAATTTTGTGAAGATCCAACGGTTAGATTTTCAGATATGTGTAAATCAAATCTGAAGAAAAACAGCGCCACGGCCGCGTTATGGCCCGAAGCGTCGTTTTAAATAAATTGGATATTTTAAAATAAATAAAAATAGCGATAAATCGTTATAAAATATCATAAATGATATGGAATGGACATAAACTGAAATTGCTCGATTTATGTGGTATTTGATGGTTGAATGTGTTTGGTGTGAAAATTACATTAAAGAGCAAAATTGGTGTTGTCGAATGATTTAACCATTGAGATAAATTGATTTGAAATTCTAAATATACGTGAATTATTTGAAAATGCCGAGTTAATTCTCATTTCAAATAATTGACCGACGATTGAAAGTCGAAGATGAAGACGGTGGTCGAAGACCGGAGATCTTCACCTCGTTTGGATGGTAACCGAGGTCCTGATTGGGAGGCATCCCGAAATATGGATAATGAGTGGTGATCGTCCAGACGTACGTGGTGATCGATGGGTTTGCGAGGTATTTAGTGCTTCCGGTTTCGTTCAGACCCAGAACAGACTTGTAAATGGACTGTGTGTCTGACATTGGATTTTATTCTGTGTTGATTGATCTCTATTAAATCTACATCTGTTTGGCGGCGGAGAATTTATTCTTTTGCTTAACGCCCTTCTCTGAAACGCACGAGCTCAGAGGTTGTATATCGATGGACATCAGTCGCATGGCATGAATTGCTAGTGTGACATGCCTAAGTGGCAAATGATCAGGGCTTCTGTTGAAAAGCAAAGTCTTGTGGTGATGATCAAAGCACCGCTTGTGTGGCGTAGCTTTGTGTATAATGTGAATTCGCGAGCCTCACAACCCGGTATGAACCAGAAACGGGAGAGGGACCTCAGGGAGGACATGCGTTTCTTTCTAGCTAGGGTGGTGTCAGTGACCTACCAGCCCTGACGTTTATGCACTTTTCACCTGTGTGGTTGTTGCTGTTGCGAGGCGCCTCGGTTTGATCGGACGATCCGGGTCCGATGGAGTCATTCGTTGGCTCGTTTACACCCCAAAGGGCGGGGAAACGTATTGTTCAGGAATTTTAATCCACATCGGTGGACCGACCCTGTCCCTCCAAGGGCCCACCTGAGTCTGGGTCCTGTGGCTCGGGCTAGAGAGTCACGAATTCGGTAAGGACTATCTTTTGCCTTGGTTCATGACGGAAATCCAATTTCCAAATACGGCATCGTGCGGTTTTGAATGTATACCTATATATGACGACATAGTGGTATGGGGCATTAATGCCGTCTATGATTGATAGTTATGATTTGAAATTGTTTTCAAAACATATAAACACTAGCCATAATATCAAATTCCTTTGTTTTATTCGTATCAAGCATATTTTGGCCGTTATAAGGTAAAAACTCTATCCTCCGGTTTGCGTTGCATTGTGTGATGGGAACTGAGTCTTATAATGGCTTCATTTTCATAAAAAGCATAACGTTGTTTCAAAGAATGATTTGTTTTAAAGCACTGGTGATCCGATGGAGTAAACCCGTTCAACGAAAGTGGCGTGGTCCTGTGATTAGCCATATTTTGAATGTGTTGAGTAGATTTCTCATACCAGTCCCATGACTGACTCGTAGTTTGTTTCACTTTCAAACTCGGGTGCCCCCTTTTTCTACATGGGCAGCCTTGTATTCAGGTTTGGCTGGTTCTTTCTCGATAGCTGGAGCTGAAGATGGATTCTATCATTTATCTCTTTTTATGCTGTTCAGCTCCTATTGTACATATTTTGTTTGTTTTCCGCTGTAGACATTTATGTATAGCTGAACTGTATTTGTACTAAGTATGATCCTGTATACTGTGTAACTCTGATGATTACTTTTATACAGTATATTCTATTGTTCATTATCTGGTGTATTTATTTAATTCTGTTCTGCTATTATCTGTTTCTGTGTTATATTCCAAGGATTACCCTTGCTGTCGTCAGTACGGGGTTTGGGGTCGTCACATTTGGTATCAGAGCTTTGGTTAAGCTTAGTTCTGGAATATAACATTTGAACGTACTCATCAGAAATTGAACCAGTAGTGTTCTAGGACGGGTAACTCTATACAGATAGGATCAGCAATATCCTAGTATGAGTAAAGCAGAATGAAATTACACCTCGATAGACACATTTACACTTGAAGTATATGTTTCTATGTTTGAAAATTATCTTTTCTGTGACCTGACACTTGATCTGCCATTTGCAGAGGTACTAGAAAAATGAGTGTCAGAAACAGGAGAAATGCAGAACCCGATCTAGAGGCTCTATTAAAGAGATATCGAAATCTGAACGGAGCACAGTTCTCGGGCAATGAATCTATAATTCAGACTCAAGCTTGGATAAGTTCTGTCGAAAGAATATTTGAGCGCATCCAGTTGAGAGATGATCAGAAAAGATTAGTAGCCTCTTGGGTGCTCAAAGAAGAAGCTTTAATCTGGTGGGAAACAATCATCAAAGATAATCCAGAAGGTGATATCACCTGGGACAGATTCAAAGTGATTTTCCTGGAAAGATTTACTCCTCCCGAAGCGACGGAGCGATTATGTGATGAATTTTCTTATCTAATACAAGGTGATATGACCATCCCAGAATATCATAAGAAATTCAACGAACTTGCTCACTTTGCTCCTCATCTGATCCAAGATCCAAAGAGGAAAAATCTGAGATTTATTCATGGCCTGCAAAGGAGATATCAGAATAGTGTACCGGGGAATGTAAAACTTCCTTTCTCTGAAATGATTTATATGGCTTATCAGTATGAAGATCTCCATAAGAAAGGAATGTTGCGCGATGAAGAAGAAGTCAGTTCTAGTGACAAAGCAGGGTCGGAAACTGATATTCCTGAAGCTAGTACGACGTATGAGATCAATAAGAAGCCCAGTGCCAAGAGGAAAATGGCTGAATCTGGGAAAGAACCCGTAACGACCGCCGTATGCAATAACTGCAATAGGCAAGGACATCTCTCGATAAGTTGCAGATCTCTAAAGAAACAAGTAAAGGATGGGTCTAAATCCGGTAAGAGGTTACAAGAGAAAAGAGGATGCCATAAGTGCCATCAGGCTGGGCATATTGCGAAAAACTGCCCGCTATCTCAGAAATCTGAAGCAGTACAAGTGAATGAAGTGGCAGAAGTGCCTGCATCTTCGTCTGCTCAGGAAAGGTCTAATGTTTTAGAAGGCACGCTCAATGTCAAGAACATTCCAGTTAAAGTACTGTTTGATACTGGCGCGTCATGACGCTTTATTGCAAAGAGTGCAGTCAAGAAATTGGATTTGAAATTGAAGAAGCTCAAATAACCAATGACTGTCCAAAATCCAGTTGGGGTTCCATCGGTCTCAGTTGGGTTTGTGGGGTGCCTGTCTCTTTTTCTTGCTATAAATTCCCTACTATCTCTATCGTCATGAATTTTAATGAATTCGATCTTATTCTGGGATTGTATTGGCTAACCAAATATGAAGCAGAGGTTAGATGCGCCGAGAGAGTTGTTAAGGCAAAGGCACAATCGGGCAATTATACAACCATACCATGTGAAGGCCCGACATCAAATAGAAAGGACTTCTGGGCAACTCTCGATGTTTCCCCTGCTCAAATAGAAAATATCCCTGAAATCACAGAAAATATTCCCGACCTAGTGAAAGATATTCCTGTCATCAATAACTATGCGGATGTGCTCGAAGAAGTTGTTCGCTTACCTCCGCAGAGAGAAATAGATTTCAAAATTGCTTTGATTCCCAATGCAAGGCCGGTAGTTCACGCTATTCGAAGAATGTCCTTGAAAGAGAAGGAGGAATTAGACAATCAAACACGACAGCTCGTATGGAAGGGTCTGATCAGGCCTAGTTTCTCTGATTGGGGTGCAGCAGTGGTGTTTGTCCCAAAATCTGACGGTACTCTACGTCTATGTGTGGATTATCGTGATCTGAACAAGAAGACAATAAAGAACAAATATCCATTGCCGCGGATTGATGATTTGTTAGATCGATTAAATGGAGCACAAGTATTTTCACGGATGGACCTAGCTACAGGTTTCCATCAACTTCGAATCGCCGAAGAGTGTATTCCAATGACAACATTCAGAGGTCCCGACTTATTATACGAGTGGTTAGTAATGCCGTTCGGCTTATGTAATGCTCCAGCCTATTTCGTCGATCTAATGAACAGAGTATTCAGAGGAGTTTTGAATAAATTTGTTCTGGTTTTTATTGATGATATCCTAATCTTCTCTAAGTCAAAGGCCGAACATGAAAAGCATCTGGAACAGGTTCTGGAAATTCTGAGACGGAATGTATTAAAAGCCAAATTTTCCAAATGTATCTTCTGGAAAGATGAAGTAAAATTTCTGGGCCACGTCGTATCGAAAGAAGGAATTGCTGTGGATCCAAGCAGAATCACAGCTATTCAGAATTGGAAACAGCCCAGTACCCCCACTGAAGTCCGCAGTTTTCTCGGATTGGCTAGCTATTACCGGAAGTTCGTTTAAAACTTTTCGAATATATCTGGTCATTTAACGAAGCTTACAAAGAAGCACTCTAAATTCAAGTGGACCCCAGAAAGTGAGGAGGCTTTTGAGGAGCTAAAGTTAAGACTAACGACTGCTCCAATGTTAACCATCATCGATGGCAACCAAGATTTAAAAGTCTGGACGGATGCTTCTAGAGAAGGCCTTGGCGCAGTGTTAATGCAAAGGGGTCAGGTGATTGCTTATGCTAGCCGTCAGCTGAAGCCGCACGAGAAGAACTACGTAACTCATGATCTTGAGTTGTTGGCTATCGTATTCGCCTTGAAAATCTGGAGACACTATCTTCTGGGTGAGAGATTTGAACTGTTTACAGATCATCAGTCGTTAAAGTATCTATTCACACAGAAGGACTTGAATCTGAGGCAGCAACGTTGGCTAGAGTTCCTTGCAGCGTACGATTTTGAAATTATATATACTTCCGGGAAAGCCAATGTCGTGGCCGATGCGCTGAGCCGAAAGAATGTAATGATTGCCAGCTTTATTATCACGACTTCCTTGATTGACAAAATATCTATTCTTCAGAAGGAGGATAACTTTATTAAGGATATGATTAAAAGGATTGAGAAAGGCGAACCCTTGTATTTTCAAATAGATAACGACGAGACCCTGAGATTGAAAGGAAGGATTTGTGTTCCCGACGTCCCAGAGTTAAAAAGGGAAGTGTTAGACGAGTGTCACAAGTCCAAGCTGAGTATCCATCCTGGTGTGGCCAAAATGTATAACGATCTCAAACGAACGTTCTGGTGGAAGGCTATGAAAGGAGACGTTTCAATATATGTTAGCCGATGCCCTACTTTCCAGCTAGTCAAAAGCGACCAACAGAAACTTGCTGGACTGTTACAACCGCTAGACGTTCCTGGTTGGAAGTGGGAACATATTTCAATGGACTTCATTGATGGTCTGCCCAGAACCAGAAAAGGAAATGACAGTATTTGGGTGATCGTAGATCGCTTCACGAAGACCGCCCATTTCATACTTGTCAGATCAAATAGAACTGCTCAGAGTCTGGCGCAGATATACTTCAGGGAAATAGTTAGACTGCATGGAGTGCCGCTCAGTATAGTCAGTGATAGAGATACAATATTCACTAGCAAATTATGGGAAGCATTTCAAGTCGAGCAGGGAACGAAGTTGAACTTAAGCACCGCTTATCATCCTCAGACAGACGGTCAGACTGAGAGGGTGAATCGTATTTTAGAAGATCTATTGCGGGCTTGTGTTATAGATTTCGGTGGATCATGGGAAGACCATCTGCATTTGGCTGAATTCTCATATAACAACAGCTATCAGGCGAGCCTGACAATGTCGCCATTCGAAGCATTATATGGTAGACCATGCCGATCTCCTGCTTGTTGGGTCGAACCCGGAAATAGACTTGTGTTGGGTCCTGATATGATCCGAGAAGCTGCCGACAAAGCCGATTTTATTAAGAAACGATTACTGGCCGCTCAAAGCCGACAAAAGAGCTATGCCGATAGGATAAGGAGAGATATATCCTTTGCTGTTGGCGACTATGTATATTTGAAAGTATCGCCGATGAGAGGAGTAATCCAGTTCGGTAAAACTGGAAAGTTGGCGCCCAAATTCATTGGTCCGTTTCCTATTCTGGAACGGATCGGGACTCTCGCTTATAGGGTCAAATTGCCTGATTGGTTGCCTAGAGTTCATGATGTATTTCACATATCTCAACTTCGAAAGCACGTTCATGATCCAGACTTGATCGTCGAGGAAGCAGTTCAGCAGGATATTGAAATTACTCCAGTATTAGCCGTGAGAAGAGAGCCGCTAAAGATTATCGGCAAAGAAACCAAAGAGCTGAGGAACAAGAAGGTTCACTTAGTCAAAGTGCAATGGAGTGGAGATCCGTGAGATTGTACTTGGGAAACTGAGGAGAGCATTCAGAAAGCTTATCCTAGATGCCGAGTGGATATCTCTGATTGACTCTGGTGTAAGGTACATTTACCCTACTTTGCATTACCATTTAATTCTCTACTCTGTTGTTATTTTCTTTCCATGGATGTGCACTTTTAAATTCTATAGTCTGAATGATTTTAAAAAGGAGTATAGAAATTGATTAGTATATTTTTGAAAAGTTGAAAACAATTGGATTGGTTGTTGTGTTGTGTGATTGTAGATCTATCAAACCACTTTCGACTTTGTTCCTTTTCGGGGACGAAAAGTTTTAATTGGGGAGATTGTAACGACCCAGAAAATCTGAACCAATTTTTTTTTTTTTAAATTGGCAAAAATAATGGATTTTAAATATTTAAAATAAATATTTTAAATAATAGAGATGAAAAGTGAGTTGAATCGACAATTGAAAACGAATATAATTAATTCTAATTATAAACAAGGCTTGAAATGGCGCTGCAGTTTCAAAAATTGAATTCAAACTGTGTCGGACTGTACCGGGTGCAAAACAAAACGAATTTTAGTGAAACCAAAAATATTTAAATCTGTTAGTGAATACCTTTCTAACGAATCTGAAAAATCAAATTTTCATAGCGGAAAGCAAAAGTTATGGCCAAATGAATTTTCAGAAAGGTCGCTATGGAATTTATATAGCCCGTGAAATTGGCCATTTTGCATACGACCTCGGAGTTCGACGAAACCACTTTTGTTGGATCCGAGATGTGAAGTTATTGCTAGGTTTCAAATTTCATAATTTTTGAAGCTAGTATGTGAGCGTGGCAAAGGAAAATGTGTTTTGGTCAATTACAGTTAAATTGGATCGACCAGAAATGGGCCTTTTTGCAAACGGTCTCAGAATTCGACGAAACTAGTTTTGTTGGGACCGTATCGTCAAAATATAGCTAGATTTATTTTTCTGGAATTTTTCGAATCAGTTTGTGGCCCTGGCAAATTGAAATGTACGTTCAAATTGAATATTGAATGTAATATATTTTAATTTGAAGGAAAATTGGCTGAAACGGTCGAATGGGCATACGAAACATATTCCATTGTGTTCAGAATGGGGGTAAAACGCTAGGGACGACAGTCGTTGGGTTTAGATTGGTGGTCGTGTCAGAAAACCCCTATAAAACTCCATCGGCCAATCAGAATTTTTTTTAAAAAAAAAAAGAAAAACCCTCGTTTCTCTCTCCCCGACGAACGACGGAAACACATTCGAATCTTCCCTCCTCGATTCCGATCAATCCACGCAAAATTAGCCCCTCCTCCATTTGAAGATTTTGTAGAGCTCGGAGAGATCTTCAAATCCATATATAGTTTGGATTTTTTCGTTCAGCGTTTGGAGAGTTTCGACGCTGGGAAGATCCGCCGTTTCGAGCCAGATCGCGCCTCCACCGCCGCGCCGAGTTGAGCGCCACCACCCTCGTTCTGAGCGCCTCTCCAAGCTCTTCGCCGCTGCAAAGGCCGATCGTCATATCGCGCATCGATTCGCGCGAAATCTGGTGACCTAGTTTCGAACAAACAAAGAGAGGTACGGTTTTTATTTTCTGAACTGATTTTAACAGTTTAAAACCGTTGCAAACTTCGAAAATTCATATCTTTTTCGTTCGTTAACGAAATTCGTTGAAATAGGAAACATCGTGACCGTGTGGACGTCTTCTACATTTTAGAAGAGACCGCATATTTTTCTGAGCCTTCTGCTATTTTTAATGGAGTGGAACCCAATGTGAGATTTCTAATTTATAAACGATATGGAAAACGACGATATATAAATTATATAGTCGATGTATGAGTTATATAAGCGTTGTACACCTCTTGTAAAAGCGTTGTATAAGTTGTATGTTCGATGTATAAGTTATATATGCGTTGTAAAAATTATATATGTGTTGAAATAGAAGTGAATTGCTATATATAAATAAATAAATATATATATATATATATATATATACGCCCCTCGTCCACAAACCATGGACGATATTTATTGGTTGTGATTGGTGTGAAAATTGATTGATAGCGAATGGTTGTTTGGGATTGTTTGTGGTTGATATTGATTGATTGTGGTTGAAAAATACCCATTTGTGGTTGAGAAATATTTGGTTGAAACCACATAGGATTAGTTTGTGGAAATGAAATAAATATATACATGCCGCCTGCGTGCGAACTAGATGCATGATCCCCATTGTCAAAAACCGCGAGGTTTTAAGGTAGAGCGAGGAGCCGCACTAGGGATGGTCTCGGTTTTAACTACCCTGCCGTTATGCTACCGAAATTTTGAATAATGTTCATGTGTTTGAATTATTTTCATTTGCTGAAACTATATTTATTTGTTGAATAGAAAACCTTCATGTGTTGGATCGATATTCATTCGTTGAATTGAAATTCATGTGTTGAATGGTATTCGTGTTTTAAATATAAAAATCACATTTTTATATATATATATAAACTATAGAAAACATTCATGTGTTGAATCGATATTCATTCGTTGGATTGAAATTCATGTGTTGAATGGTATTCATATTTTGAAAGAAATCGTTTTATAATAAAAATCCCAATTTTAACATCAATATGAAATGTATAAAATAATCCTGTTTTGAAATAAATTGTTGTACAATAAAAATCCTATTTTTATCACCTATATAAACTATATAAAATAATAGTGTTTTGAAATAAATTGTTTTACAATATAAAAATCACATTTTTATTATATACATGAATTATTGAAATGTGAAGTGTTAAAAATAGCAACTCGTTCAAATAAATATGCATGAGTTGAAATATTCATTAATTAGCTAATGATGTGATTTTTACCTATGCATGCAACATTAGAATGAATGGGGTTTTTAAACCAAATGGAATCAAATATGAAGTTGAATGGAAAATGATAAGTGATAAGAACTGTATATATGTACATGCATATTTATTGAACAGGTTATAGCTAAAGGGGCTAGAGAAGAGGAATAAAATTTTGTGCCCGACAAATAGGTACACATTTACTGTTTTGTTTGGGTGATGATTTTATGAGCCTGTTGGCTAGCCGCATGGCTTTTTCCTTTTCTTTTTGACATGAGACGCCCGTGTGGCTATTTGGGAATTTTCCCAGCCCCTCCCGTACAAAGGAGGTTATGGCGAAATTTTCCAAAATTTAAAGGCGTTAGTGAAATATTAGAAGTGGAAACAATATAGGAATTTTTGAATGAACTATATTTATATAATTATATAAATATAAATAAAATTAAAACGAAACGTGGCCATGCAGTTCGCATTTTGAAACCGTGATTTCAAACGATTATACCGGGAGATCCGACCATCGGATTTTCCTGAAATCACAACCGTTGGGTTCGCTTTGGAAAAATCTTTCCAAATGCACCAACTTTGTAAAAATCCAACGGTTGGATTGTCTGGAATGTTTAATTCAAATCTGAAGAAAAACAGCGCCAGAATCGATTATATTTATATATATATATATAAATATAATCATATTTAATCGAATAACGACGCTGCAGTTCGTATTTTGAAATCGAAACTTCAAACGATTATACCGGGAGATCCGACCGTCGGATTTTCCCGAAACTGGAACCGTTGGATTCGTTTTGAAAAGACCTTTCTAATGATGTAAATTTTGTGAAGATCCAACGGTTATATTTTCAGATATGTGTAAATCAAATCTGAAGAAAAACAGCGCCACGGCCGCGTTATGGCCCGAAGCGTCGTTTTAAATAAATTGGCTATTTTAAAATAAATAAAAATAGCGATAAATCATTATAAAATATCATAAACGATATGGAATGGACATAAACTGAATTTTCTCGATTTATGTGGTATTTGATGGTTGAATGTGTTTGGTGTGAAAATTACATTAAAGAACAAAATTGGTGTTGTCGAATGATTTAACCATTGAGATAAATTGATTTGAAATTCTAAATATACATGAATTATTTGAAAAGACCGAGTTAATTATCATTTCAAATAATTGACCGACGATTGAAAGTCGAAGATGAAGACGGTGATCGAAGACCGGAGATCTTCACCTCGTTTGGATGGTAACCGAGGTCCTGATTGGGAGGCATCCCGAAATATGGATAATGAGTGGTGATCGTCCAGACGTACGTGGTGATCGATGGGTTTGCGAGGTATTTAGTGCTTCCGGTTTCGTTCAGACCCAGAACGGACTTGTAAATGGACTGTGTGTCTGACATTGGATTTTATTCTGTGTTGATTGATCTCTATTAAATCTACATCTGTTTGGCGACGGAGAATTTATTCTTTTGCTTAACGCCCTTCTCTGAAACGCACGAGCTCAGAGGTTGTATATCGATGGACATCAGTCGTATGGCATGAATTGCTAGTGTGACATGCCTAAGTGGCAAATGATCAGGGCTTCTGTTGAAAAGCAAAGTCTTGTGGTGATGATCAAAGCACCGCCTGTGTGGCGTAGCTTTGTGTATAATGTGAATTCGCGAGCCTCACACCCCGGTATGAACCAGAAACGGGAGAAGGACCTCAGGGAGGACATGCGTTTCTTTCTAGCTAGGGTGGTGTAAGTGACCTACCAGCCCTGACATTTATATACTTTTCACCTGTGTGGTTGTTGCTGTTGCGAGGCGCCTCGGTTTGATCGGACGATTCGGGTCCGATGGAGTCATTCGTTGGCTCGTTTACGCCCCAAAGGGCGGGGAAACGTATTGTTCAGGAATTTTAATCCACATCGGTGGACCGGCCCTGTCGCTCCAAGGGCCCACCTGAGTCTGGGTCCTGTGGCTCGGGCTAGAGAGTAAAAAATTCGGTAAGGACTATCTTTTGCCTTGGTTCATGACGGAAATCCAATTTCCAAATACGACATCGTGCGGTTTTGAATGTATACCTATATATGACGACATAGTGGTATGGGGCATTAATGTCGTCTATGATTGATAGTTATGATTTGAAATTGTTTTCAAAACATATAAACACTAGCCATAATATCAAATGCCTTTGTTTTATTCGTATCAAGCATATTTTGGCCGTTATAAGGTAAAAACTCTATCCTACGGTTTGCGTTGCATTGTGTGATGGGAACTGAGTCTTATAATGGCTTCATTTTCATAAAAAGCATAACGTTGTTTCAAAGAATGATTTGTTTTAAAGCACTGGTGATCCGATGGAGTAAACCCGTTCCACGAAAGTGGCGTGGTCCTGTGACTAGCCATATTTTGAATGTGTTGAGTAGATTTCTCATACCAGTCCCATGACTAACTCGTAGTTTGTTTCACTTTCAAACTCGGGTGCCCCCTTTTTCTACACGGACAGCCTTGTATTCAGGTTTGGCTGGTTCTTTCTGGATAGCTGGAGATGAAGATGGATTCTATCATTTATCTCTTTTTACGCTGTTCAGCTCCTATTGTACATATTTTGTTTGTTTTCCGCTGTAGACATTTATGTATAGCTGAACTGTATTTGTACTAAGTATGATCCTGTATACTGTGTAACTCTGATGATTACTTTTATCCAGTATATTCTATTGTTCATTATCTGGTGTATTTATTTAATTCTGTTCTGCTATTATCTGTTTCTGTGTTATATTCCAAGGATTACCCTTGCCGCCGTCAGTACGGGGTTTGGGGTCGTCACACGCTTGCTCCCCACAGTCGCTCTCCTAGGAATCGCTCGCTTCCTCACAGTTGAACTCCGAGGAATCGCTCGATTCCCCACAATCACTCTCCTAGGAATCGCTCGCTTCCCCACGGTTGCTCTCCTAGGAATCGCTCAATTCCCCACGGCCGCTCTCCGAGGAACCGCTCCGTGCAACGCAAAACCTGCACCACTTTCCAGCAACCTATTTTCGCCTCTCAACGGCGTTTTCAACCATTCTAACTTTCCTATGCAACAAAAAAACATTCCAAACAGTAATAGCAACATGTATAATCAAGCATAAACACCAAAACAACAACTTGACATGATAATATGGATCAACCATACCCAAAACCCATGTTTTCCCCTTAATCTCCTTAATCATGATTTAACCATACAAAGCAAAACATTTCCAAATTAACCCAAATTTCTAACAAAGGCATAAAATAATATTTAAGAATTTCTACATGTTTTTCCAGATTTTTATAATGCATAATTTCGTTAATTATCACTAATCACCCCTAATTAGCCGTAATTAGCGAAAAACAATGCAAATCACTCACCTTAGCCACAATTAAAATTCTCAGATCTGAAACTCTAGCTGATATGGTCTAATCTCTAGGTGTTCCAGCAGCTCTACCTCGATCTCTATGCTAATCCATTTTACTTTGATGTTGCTTAGGCTAATATGTGATTAGAAAGTGATTAAGGATGAATTTAGAAGGTGGAGGCCAATGCTAGGGTTGAAGAAGTGTAAGTGGCGGCTGTAAAAATGACAAAGAAAGGTTTCTCTAACCCCTTCCATTCCTTATATAACCTTAATCCCGAAATCCCTAATGGGCCTAGCTGCTAATTACCCTATTAAGCCCGATTAAGTTGTTTTTCACCTTCCAAACCTTATTTCATCCATATCTCCCAAACGATAAGTCAGTTTGATTAGTGTGACCAATCTGCTGAAAGAGAAACCATCATCTGAATCCAATGGAAGTGGTTTCAGGTCAAAACTCCTTACCAATCAAAAGTTATAGGCGAAACAAGATTCACCAGGGGCAAAACGGTCATTTAAAAATCAGTAAAAATCGTGAACATGGAAAATGACCCCAATAGTCGCTTCCCAAAGTTACACGACCATATGACTTCTCAAGAAAAAGAAATAAATATTCAACGATCCTTTGATGCATAGAATGCGGGTCGTTACATTCTTCCCCCTTAAGAAATTTCACCCCCGAAATTACTTAACCAAAACAAAAAAAATATCCCGCATGCGTACCAGCCATTTACAAACAATCAAACATACACAATAACTTAACAAGCCTATCCTAGCATGCGGTTTACTAACAAAGGGATAATTGTTACTATATGCGAACTCAACCAAATGCAAATGGTCATTCCATGACCCTCCAAAATCCAATATACAATCTCTCAAGAATCCTATGATGCACAATTCACCCAAATACCATCATAATCCGATCCAATCCTTGGTAAACCATCAATGAAATCCATTGAGATTCCTTTCCAATCCCATTCGGGAATCTCCAGCGGTTGTAACAAACCACTTGGCTTCTTTGGATCGGCTCTAATTAACTGGCAGTTCATGTACTTGGTTATAAACTTCCCAACGTCTCTCTTCATCACTTAATCCTTTTACGTTGGGTACAAACAACCTCTCACTCTTTCGAAGCCATTCTCCTCGATCAAGTCCTTGCTTAATCATTCTCTCGCCATAAGTACCCATCTCTACCTCAGAGATGATTTCCAATAGGTTAGGATCGTCCCTATAACTGGAACCAATCCACTCAATCAAAGTCGGTCTGATCGTCAAACTTGTTAACATCTCTGGATCTAATTCATACTTAGGTCTAAAATCATATCCCGCGATATACTCTAGTTGCATCCATCCTAGGAACATATCTCCTAGACTAGCATGTCTCATACTCAATGCACCTGTTACCGCACCTAGTCCGATGCTATAGACACCCGTATAAACCATCATCGCTTTTGTAACACCCTGTGTTTTCTGTTAACATTAAACTAACGAATTGAGGAATAAATAATTTTAAATGTGAAAATCAAGGGAAACGGGTTACGCCATTGTGTTCGTCTCGGAATTCTGGTTGAGATAGAGTCCGAGTTTGCGTAAATTGGACTTCGTATGAAGAAGTTATGGTTGTCGGAAGTTTCCAGAAATTCAAATTTAAATTCAAAAATGAATTCAGACTCAGAACCGGGCAGGGCGGGAAATTTCCCACACTAGGCCAGGTCGACCAGGGGGTCGACCTTAGTGTCGATCTACCCTATAGGTGGACCTGGGGGTCGACCTAGGGGTGGACCTGGGGGTCGACCTACCCCCCTCGGGCAGAATTGAATTAAGCCCAATTCTGAGCAGTTGCTGAGTCATTAAGGCTGAGTTGGCTTTTTGGATGGTTTAGGTTGCTTCTAGGTTGATCAGATGGCCTAAATTAATCCTAATCTCTATATAAACACATGTAGACTCAAACCCTAAACCTAATCAAAAATTAGAACCATGGCCGTCATGCTATCACCCCGCAACCTAGAGTAGCCGCCACCAACTAGAAGCAAAGTAAAGCTATCAACTCAAGTCTATAACAACAACAACGAATTTGTCTACTTCAAAGGTGAGTTAATTCAACAACAGACACAGATCCCATAACTCAAGACCTTCTTTGAGTTGTGAGTTCGATTTCTTTAATAAGATAATTAACAAGTTAACTAGGCTGAGTTATAATTTGGGTTATATGGCTATGTTTGTGAATCATTGGAAACATGTGATATTTTGTGAATATATGCTAGTTGTTAATAATGATAGTTTTTGTTGTGGATCCCTTTTTATATGCCCAATCACCTATGTTCAACTTGATTCATGTCTGACATCATTTTATATGCAAGTTTGGGTGTAGATTATATGCTAGTTTATATGTGAATTGTACACAAGTTTACATGTAACCAAGTAAAATGACTATATGCAAGTTTAGGTAGTAATTGGATTCACATATATGCAAGTTTACACCTTTAGGTTTAGATCTATGACATACATAGTTTTATGCAAGTTTGTGACTATGGCTTATGCAAGTTTGGGTGAAAACTATATTCATACATGCAAGTTCACACCTTTAGGTCTATGTTTAGATTCATGACAATACAAAGTTTATGCAAGTTATGTTGTAATCCTTATTTGCAAGTTAGATCCATTTTGTGTGTTATGCAAATTTGCGATGTTTCTTCCCTTTTATGTGTTAGACTAATCGCTAGTCTAATATATATATATATATATATATATATATATGTCATGATAAGCGAACGAACAACGTGGGGACGATGGGGGTAATATTGAATATACACATATTGAGAATTGGCATGTAATGGCCTTAAAAGGCATACAATTAATTTGAGGAAATAATTGGCATAATTTGTATGCCTGAAATAAATGGACATAATTTAGGTGACAATTATGGACATAAGTATATTTGGAATTTGTTGACAAATTTGAATAGGGATATTAATCCACTTTGGGGTTAAATAAAGATATGTAATAATTAACTGCCTGAGACACGAGGTTAGACTCGTTTGTGGTGTAAAACTGCCCGGACCCGCCCGACAAATCCAACAACCACAAACGGTAGTCTAATGTTAGAGGTCAAAGGCACGAATTAAATGCGTAATGATGGTAAGAAACGAGGTTAGGCTCTTTTGCGGTATAAGACTGCCCGGACCTGCCCGGCAAATCCAGCAACTGCAAATGTCAGTCTAATGTGGGAGGTCTTTACAAGGTTACGGTCCTAATGAATTAAGTAACACTTAACCAGATAAACATGTGGTGGGGCATGGGGGTTAAGTGGGTGGCCTTGGGCGGCTTGTGAAATACGATTAGAAACACTTAACCAAGTTGAAACATGTAAGAAGACATGAATAAGAAGGGGTTAAGTGGGATGTACTAGAGGGGACCAAGCATAGTTGGGAAGCTTGTGTCAGGCATGGGGGCCCTTATCAGACAAGTAACCCATTAAGTATCTTTGAGGGCTCGACCCAAGTCGAGGACGGGACACGCGTACTGGGTTTGATTGTAAGAGGTCAAAACGGGTTAGCAGTGGCAATGCAAGTCCAACGGGGTCATGTGCGTGTATAGGCTCGGGCTGGTAGGTAAGACGTTGTTGTATCGTGTAAGTATAAGCCGTGCATCTTTAGTGGTATCGGGTTGTCACTTTGGGGAATGATACACCCCACTGTGGGACCAGCACGGGTATCTACGAGATAGGAAGCCGATCGCATGGGTTAGTGGGTACACCTAGTGGAGATAGGGGTAGGCGGCACTTATGTAGCCAGCTAGGGTACACGAAACTACTATTATGATTACTAAGTTTAGTAGGTGGGGATCAAATTTTAGGGTGTTTGGTGTGGTGCAATGTAGTAATTATCTTATAGTGATTAGGTGCACCTTTAACGTTATCTTTGTTTATCTTATTTCCTTTGTTTGCTCTGTCGTGCCCATTTGTTCACAGTCATTTCCTTATTACCAGCTTATGCCTTGTCCTAGTTAATTTAATGATTATATTGTTAAAGTTATTGCAGTCGCTAGACTTTATGTCTGACCCCTTTGTTTCCACCTCTTTTCTTCCTCCCCCCCCCCCCCAAGGTGCTCAGGGTGGGACTAGTACTAGTGGAGCTTGATTTGGACAGCTTTATCTCTTTCTTTTGGAAATTGCTTGGATTACTGAAGTAAAGTTCATCCTATCTTATTTATGGTTATTTTATGTTGGGGTTATGTCTTTTATTTTATGTACTCAGAACTTATTTGTCAAGATGGATAATAAGTGTATTTGGTTTTGTAGTTGGTTTTTGATGTGATGTAACCAAACTATTTCTCCGCTGCAATAAAAGTTGTTTTTATTTTCCAAGTACCAATATATTTATCTGTCTTATTTACTTTTTAGTTCTATACACGATAAATGCTCCACCAAAATTAAGGCATTCCCTTTTGTGAGTGACCTTAATGGAGATGGGGTGTCAGACGTGGTATCAAAGCTGAAGGTTACCAGAATAGATAAGATATTTTGGAAAACTATTTTTCAAAAAAGAATTTTCATAAAGGATACTTTCAAAAATACGTTTTAAGGAGAGTATTTTCAAGAGAAGTTTATTTTAAAAACATAACCCCCAAGAGCCATATATCTTTCCTTCGATTCTTTTGTTTTGAATCTTTTTTTTTCGTTTCAGCATGTCTGGGGATCTTAACCTTCCGGAGGGTGTACCGATACCAAGATGGTTTAGGAGGTATTTGGAGGCTAGGGCCACCACCGCAGGCCCAGCAAATGTTCCTCCTCCCCCAGCTGCACCCGTTCCTCCTCCTCCTCCCCCTCCTCGTGTTGATACTTTCGCAAAGATATGCAAGGACTTTCGGGCAATGGGCGGAAAATCTTTTCACGGGTTGGAGATGTTTGTTGAAGCTAGAAATTGGCTAAAGGAGGTGGAAGAATTGTTTGGAATCTTTAAGTTAGAAGATGGAAAAAGGTCCAATTAGCTGCCTGGTTAATGAAGGATGAGGCCTCGTTTTGGTGGGAGGTCACTAATGGAGAGCGTCCAGTTGAGACATGGCCGGATTTCAGGCGTAGGTTTGAGGCAAAGTTTCTCTCATGGACCGAAGAGAATCTATACATGGAAAGGTTTTTGGCATTGAGGCAGGGAAATCTATCAGTGAATGAGTACGTCAACAAGTTCAATCAGTTGGCAAGATTTGGCTTGGACTTGGTGAATACACCCGAAAAGAAGGCCCTGAGATTTGTTAAGTGTTTGAACGAGCCGCTACATGGGTTAGCTATGACCCACATCCCTATGGGGGCCACCTTTGAGAGACTGGTTGACATGGCGCTTATGCATGAAGAGGAAAAGGCGCCAATGCTAATAAGGCACCTGAGAAGAAAGGGGATCAAAAGAAACAACAACAGCAACAGTAGAACAAGAAGGGTGGTAAAAACAACAATGGCAAGGGAAAGAAAAGATGCTTTAACTGTGGGACACCAGGCCATCTGAGCAAAGACTGTGTAAGCGTTAATTATTTATATTTAACGTACACTAATCCCGATTGTTTAGTTGTATGTCAATCGATGGGTTGACAGACTGTGTAAGTGTTAATTATTTATATTTAATGCTTATGCAGTTGTGTGGTGCACTCTGGATGATGGTTGATTATTTATCGTTGCTATTATATACATGTGTTGTATGGTATCCATATAATTAACATTATATGGTAATTGTTTGGGCCTTATTCCAATTTGGAAAATAAGGAATATTATAGAAAGAAAATTCATGTGTTGAATAGAAGAAAATTCAAGTGTTGAATAGAAAGAAAATTTATGTGTCGAATAGAAAGAAAATTCATGTGTTGAATAGAATATATATTCATGTGTTGAATAGAAACAAAATTCATGTGTTGAATAAAAATATAAATTCATGTGTTGAATAAAATATATATGTTCATGTGTTAAAGAAAATATTCATTTGTTGAATAGAATAACGAAGTTATTGAAATATATAAAGTCGTGTTGATTAGATATGCGCCATTTTGACGCGAACGATATTTATATCGATTATATTCGTTTTTATAACGAATATAGAAAAGGAAGTGATTTCAAAATATAACGTTTTGAAAATATTATCATTTATAGATTAATGATATGGAATATTCAATTTTGACTAGAAATTGAATATGAAGCTGAAATCGTTTTGAAAACGAATTTAAAACGATTTATAAAATATGTTTTAAAAGGAAATCGACGAAATATATATAATATATATATTATATACAGAGAATGGCCTGAATAGAACGCGCCGTGCCGCGGCAGTTCACGAATTTCGACCATTGACTTCGAATTGACGTTGCGGGAGATCCGACCGTCGGATTCTCCTAAAACTGGAACCGTTGGGTTCGTATCGAAAAGAGCTTTCTAACGAATATTAGAGATTTGAAATCTAATGGTTGGATTTGGAAATATGTCCAAATCAAATTTGGAATAGGTCGCTGTAAGTGCAGTTCGATGGCCGTTGATGGAAATCGACTGTACGGGCCTTGATAAAATTATTAAAAATAATAATAATTTGTGTAAAATCATAAGAAATGATTTGTGAAGAATTGGGATGAAAAATTCCATATTTGAATAGATAAAAATAGATTTTTATTGAAATGAACTAGTTTTGAACTAGAATTATAATCCCATTTATTTTTAAAATAAATAAAGTTGATTTGAAATGGTTTTGAAAATAACCAGAATTTCCAATATATAAAGTGGAAATGGATTTGAATCGAATTTGTCTTTGAAATATTTCGATGTTGGATTTCGTGATTATGCAGATATTGTTATGGAAATTTGAAAGATATATTTATATCGTTATTTCCAATACGATATTTGTTGGTCATAGAATTTGATATTGAATATAAGCCGATATATTTTCTATTCAGAGCCTTGTATTTAATATCAAATGGGATTTGGGGTTTGTCGTGAATGGTGTCTTCATTAACACTGTTCTTAAACCCAGTTGAAAAAAAGATTAAATCTTTTTATTTATATTTAATGAAGTGTAACAATTAAATGAGATTTAATTGGAATTGGATTAGAATGTGATTTTGGGTTTATCGTGAACCATGTTTTAAATGACATTGGTTCTTTAACCCAGTTAAAGACAGGATATGATTTCCCAAGTTAAATAATCATTAATATTGATTTTTGGGAAGATTAAAACCAAGTGGAGTTTTAATGAATCTTTAATTAGACCGAAATGATCGAGAATGGAGTATCACCAGTTTTGCTCCAGGTGATAGTTAAATCTTTAATTAGATTTGAACGTGAAATGGTAATTGAATTTACCGATAACACTGTGGCGTTAGATATGAAGTATGACCAGTTTTACTTCATGGGATTAATAGGTTGGGATTGGGAAATTAAAACAAATGATTACTTCGGTAAGGTTCGTTAATCCCGACTAGTGTGGATAAACCATAATTTGGTTTGAATTGATATTCAAAGGAAGATTAAAGAATAAATTTAAAGAATTTATCTTTGATAAAATTAATGGGAACCATTCCCAAAGTATAAGAATAATTGAATAAAAGAATATTCTGAATTGGAATGAGGCGTATGTTGTGTTTGTGTAACACTTGTTTATTATATACGCGAGTTATTCAGAAAGACCGGGTTTATCCCATCTGAATAACTGATTCAACGTGGTGTCGAGTATGAAGGCGGTGGTTGAAGACCGTAGGTCTTCACATCGTTTGGGTGATTACTGATGATCTTGATTGGGTTGTACACCCAAGAGGAGGGAATCGTTTGGTGATCGTCCAGACGTACTTGGAGATTGATGGATATGCGAGGTGCAAGGTGCCTCCGGTTTCATTCAGACCCAGAACGAACTTGTAAATGGACTCTGTGTCTGACATTGGATTTTATTCTTTGTGATTGATTTCTATTAAATATATATCTGTTTGGCGGCGGAGAATTTATTCTCTTGCTTAACGCCCTTCTCTGAGACGTACGAGCTCAAGGGTTATATATTCATGGATATCAATCGCATGGAGTGAATTGCCTGTGTGGCATGCATAAGTGGCAAATGATCAAGGCTTTTGTTGAAAAGCAGAGTATTGTGGTTAATGATCAAAGCACGGCCTGTGTGGCATTGCTTTGTGTAACGTTGATTCGCGAGCCTCACACCCCGGTTGTGAACCAGAAACGGGAGAGGACCTCAGGGAGGGCATGTGTTTCCTTCTAGCTAGGGTGGTGTCAGTGACCTACCATCCCTGACATTTATATTATTTTCACTTGTGTGGTTGTTGCTGTTGCGAGGCGCCTCGGATATATCGGTGACTATGTGGAGCCGATGGAGCCATTGGGCTCATTTATGCCCTAAAGGGCGGGGAAACGCAGTGTTCAGGCATTTTAATCCACATCGGTGGACCGGCCCTGTCGCTCTAAAGGCTTGACTGAGTACTTGCCTGAGACATGGGCTAGATTGTCTCGAATTCGGTAGAGGACGATCCCTTGCCTTCGTTCATGGATGGAAATCCAATTTCCAAATACGTGACTTTGCGGTTTTGATTGTAGAGCCTAGTATGGCGACATGATATATGGTACCCATGCCATCTATGATTGATATTTATGATTGAAATTGTTTTGACACTATACACTTATAATAGTATCAAATGAATTTTTTTAACGTACCAAGCATGTTTGGCTATTATAAGGGAAAACCCTATCCTCCGGCTTGTGTTGCATTGTGTGATGGGACCTGGGTCTTATAATAGCTTCATTTTTCCAAAAAGCATTGCGTTGTTTTGTCATATGCACTGGTATTCTTGGGAGGAAACCCGTTCCGTGTTATACGGCGTGGTCCCCTGATATATCTGATTTGAAGTAAAGTTTTAAATAATTGTTTTAGTTCTCACACCAGTCACATGACTGACCTGGAGTTTATTGTTTTAACCTAAACTCTGGGTGCCCTTATTTTGACATGAGCAGCTAGTAGTTTTGGTTTTGCAGATTTATATTCACAGGATCCTGGTTTACAGCTGGAATGATATCCGGAAAGCTTTATATCCGTATATCTCTTTCAGTTGTGTATTGTATTATTTTCCGCTGCTATTTAAATGTAATTTAAATCTTTGATATTTTCTGTGTAATATTTATTCATACTCTGTATATTCTTATATTCTGATGGAATTGTTGTAATATACAACGAAATGTTCTTCTGTTTGCATTCCAATTTGTCGTAATCTCAAAACAATCAGGGGTCTCGAACGGTCTTGGTCGGTTTAGCGATCGATTCGGATTGAGCGAAATTCCTTGTCGTTACAAAATAAATAAGACCATTTTGTTAAACATGCATTGGTTGGAAAATTTAATTTAAATAAATAAAGCATATGTGTCCTCATGGATATTTAGTTTGTGCCAAGTGGCTTTAAATAAAATGATACATTACACTTAAAAATCATTAAATATAAAGAAAGAATAAATTCCTTCTCATTCACTTCAGACTCATTTTTTTCTCACGACAGTTCTTGTTTTTCTCCCTTACAGTAAATGAAAACTCCCTCTTCTTTTCACTCAAAAATCAACATCTCTCAATTCCTAAGTTTTCAGCCAAAATGATCAACACAGAGTTGTTTATATCATCATTCTAGATTTTTAAAAATTAGCAGATCAAGGTTCCATCCATCATTGAAAGAGGAATTTCAGTTTTTCAGAAAAATCAAATTTTGTGAAGGAAACTTTGAAAAATTAAATCTCCCTATCCGATTCGAATTAATCAACGCCGTCAGCGCCGTTGCGATCAGCAAGAAGTGTAGTATTTTTGGTGTAAGTTTGAGGCGATTCTGTGACGATGATTTTTGAAGTTGAAAATTAGGTTTGGGTTTAATCGGAGATTCAAGCGGCGATAGAAGAATCGGAGGATGGCGTTGTGATCAACATGGAAAGAGCTTCGATGTGGAATTTTTCGGAGGATTTCGGAGAAAAAATGTGTCGATCTTTTTGGAGTAGCGTGCGTTTTGAGGCTTTAGGTCTCGGGTGCGGGTTTTGCTCGATGGTGTTTGGGTGCGGATGTGGTGGTGTAGTCGAGTGAGCATGCGAAGAGAAGTTGGATGGTGCTTCCGAATTTGAGAACAGTGGAGTGGAGAGTTGGTGCATGTGGACCAAAAACGCACGATAGTTTTGGGTTCACTGGAGCTTGCGCGTGAAAGAAGAAAGGAGAGGAAGAAGGAAGGTGCGGGTTTGGATCTGGTGCATGCGACCTTGGTTCAAGTGTTGGGCTTTGGGCCTTCTTTGTTTGGGTATATTTTCTTTTATTTCATTTAAAGTTAAAATTTGTGTAACCTTTAAACATTAATATCTCACTCATTTTAAATCGGATTAAACCGGCCTTAGATCCATTAGAATCGTATCGGAAAATAGAATCCATCAATATAAAATTTTGGTAACTTTAGTTAAGTATAAATTTTGGAAAATAAGATAAAAGGGCCTTATATATATATGACAATATATATATAATAAACAATTTTATTAATTCATTTTTCCAAATATATAATTAGCAGAAAACCATCGGATGCTAATGGATTGGGTTGAGAACTATACGAGTAGCAGTGTCAGTGTTCGTTGCTTGTTCGTCCTGACAGTAAAGATGTTGGAGCTGTATCGGTGAGAAAAATTAATTTAATCATTTATTTTAATTAGTCGTGATTAAATAATGTGTTGCGATGAATGTGTGATAAGTGGTTGATATGAATGTTGTTGTGTGAATGGATGTGTATGTGAGTAGATGATACATTGAACACTGAAAGCGTTATTGACAGTAACGCTTGTGCACAGCTGAATTGTTTATTGATGATGATTATTATCATCTGACTTATATGGTTGTTTTATTTTGTTTGCATGATGCACACGCAACACCATGATTGTGGAATCATACAGATAATCGATTCAATTTCTCCTTCCATATAAATGAAAATTTATTTTTCAAATATTAAAATATTATTCTTTTAAGTCAAGTTTAATTTGAAAATGCTTTGGAAATTTAAATATAATATTTTATAATATTATACCAGACCGTTCTAGGTTGACAGAGAGGATGGTGTCTAGGCTTGGGTTTGGAAATCCAGTTTCCTGCTCTCTCTGGCTATCCCTAACTGGTCCAACTGACGGAACAGTTAATTCAAATATAATTTGAATTTGAATTTTAAGTTGTTTTAAACTTAGAAAACCAATTTGAAATTAAAATAAATAACGACCATTTATGATTAAAAAGGGTTTTTGAATTCATATAGTTTTCACTTGTTTAAATTTAAATTTTATTTGGAAATTTTGAAATGATTTTTGGATTTAAATTAATAATCTGTTTTGAAATTTAGTTACTTTGAAATTTTAATTCAAATTCGAAAGATTTGAAGGAATTTTATTTAATCGTTTATAACGCACTGCGACGCGACAGTTCGTAAATATCGATTTAAACTTTCAAACGATTATAACTTGACCATTTGAAATTGGTTTGACTTGAAACAGGAAGCGTTGATTTCAAACATTAACAATTTTTTGAATAGAAAAGAAATTTTTAAATTTCAGCGTATGATTTTCAAGTTATGTTCAAAACAAATTGGGAAAGGTCGATGTACGTGCAGTTCGGCAACCATAACGGAAATTTAAAATAAAACCAGTTTTAAAGTTAGAGAGAATTCATGATAAGTTTTATTTTATTAATTTAAAGTAATTAGAAATGAATTATTTGAATTTTTAAGTGATTGGAATATATTTGAATTAAATGGCTAGTGCAGCGTTTAATAACGTTCAAACGTTATTATCTAAATTCCAAAGATAATCGGGTTTTGAATTTATATTATAAACCATTATTTAAATGGTTAAAAAATTTAAAAATGGTTCGGAAGGATTTTAAACAATTAAACTTGGAATTATTTATTAATTCTAAATATTAGAATTTAAAAAGGAAATGAGTTGAATGGAGTTTGTGACGGATATTCGATGTGTAATTCCTAGGTTGAACAAATACTATCAGAAGCACTAGAAATATTTACACCAAGGTTCTGATAGTGCTTGTTGGGTTGCGAATTTATATCGAATATAAGTCAAAGTAACTCTATCAAACTTATGTTTGAATATAAATTGTTTGGATCATCGTTAATGGAATTCCAATCCAAATAAAGATTTGATGAACTTAAAGACTTATGGAATCGAAGGATTTTATTTTGAGTACAAGCATCAAAGGATCTTGTTGGAATAAAGGTTGGTAAATCGAATATTTTGATTTCAAAGAGAAGTTAAAATGATGAAAGAATTTATGACGAATCCAACCTTGACATTGTAAATGAATTAAAATAATTGGAAGGAGATTGAATTGAAAAGTCCGTGGGATCCATGACTACCGTTTTGTGAATACGCTTATTACTTTGAAAGACCGGGATCAGATTTAAGTCCGAAAACCATTCCAAGTAATAATACGACATATGAAGCAAATTCAAGACTTGGAATCGACGAGGAAGACCGTGGTTCTTCCCATTGAACGGACTGATTGCCGATTGGTTTCTTTAATGAATAGCTACAGTAGAGAGATGCCCCTATTACTGGGGTGGCAGGAAGTCCGAACGTGTTGGGAGAACTTTTGGATTTCGTTCAGTTCAGACCCAGGACGGACTTGTATGAATGGTGTGTCTAACATTGAAATTGACCGCATAGCACTGATTTCCATTAATGTATATCGGATCTGTGGCAATATATTATCCCCGTCTCTAAGTCAAAGGAACTTAGAAGGTATGCATTGATTTAAATCAGTGATATGTCGTGAATTGTCAATGTGACATACCCGAGTTATGAAACGAGCTAGTGATGATCAAAGGATGGCTTATCGAAGCATAGCTTTGTGTATGACGTGACAACGACAAACCTCACACCCCGGATTGATGAGAAACTAGCGGTTAGGTTTTATACTTATATATGAATTGATGATGAAGCTGTGCAGCAGTGGGAAACCACTTATGAACCTGGGGAAGTTGGGTATGTTCAGTGTAATAACCCGGAAATCTGAGCCAATTTAAAATTTTTATTTTAGCAATTTTAGCGAATTTTCAGTATTTAAAATGAATTATTTTAAATAAAAACGATGAGAAATTTATTTTGAATAGAAATAGAACGTATATATTTATTTTAATGGACGTTAGAATATAAATATTTTATTTTAATTAAAAAGGAAATGAAAATGGCGCGGTAGTTCGAAAATTCGATTTCAAATTTCAAATTTCAAATTTCAAATTTCAAATGAATGTACAGGATTTCAAATAAACCGGCTTTTAGCGAAACCAAAAATATTTGAATCTATTTGAAAATATCTTTCCAACGAATCCGAAAAATCAAATTTTCATAGCGGGAATAAAAAGTTATGCCCAGTTGAAATTTCAGAATAGTCGCTATGGAAAATATAGCCCTTAAAAATGGAAATTTTGCAAACGACCTCTGTTTTCGACGAAACCACTTTTGTTGGATCTGGGATGTCAAGTTATTGCTAGATTCCAAAATTTGTAATTTTTGAAAGCAATATGTGAGCGTGGCGAAAGAAAACGTGTTTTAACAGTTTTAGTCAATTTTGATCGACCAGAAAATGACCATTTTTCAAACGGTCTTCAAATTTGACGAAATTAATTTTGTTAGGACTGTATCGTCAATACGAAGCTAGAAATAATTTTTCTAGAATTTTTAGAGTCAGTATATGGCCCCGGTAAATTAAAATGTACGTTTAAATTGAATATACAAGGATATATATTTTAATTTAAATGGAAACTGATCGTAACAGTCGAATTGGCTTACGGCACATATCCCATTGTGTTCGGAATGGGGGTATTACGCTAGGGACGATAGTCGGTGGACTCAATTTTAAGTTCGAATTTTTAAAGTAACCTTTTAGAGAATAAAATAAAATAAATAAAATAATATATATTTTCATTTAACTACCCCACCACCCCGTTACTTTTGCTCTCTTCAGAAGTCAACCCTCCTTCGAAAAATCCCGATCCCTAAATCGATGGCGGCGACGTCGTCGCCCTACCTCATCGCCGCGTCACGCGGAGCCACCGCTGCCCCCTCCCATTCTCCCCCTTCACCTCGATCCCCTCTTCCACTCGAGAACCCCACGCCCAGTTCGAGAATCACCCCCTCCCGTCCACGCGCTGCCACCACGACTCGACCGCTGCTGCTCCGGCCTACCCCACCGTCGTGACGCCACCGTCAGCCCCCGCGCCTCAGACCCTTTTCCCCCTTCTTCGCTGGAAAGACAGTATGTTTTATTTATTTTAATTTAGTTTATCTACTTATTTTCTACAAGGTTAGCTTTAAAAATAAAAAGGAAAATCAGTTTATAACATTGCAAAGATTTGATTTCTTAAACTAGAAAAAGAAATGATTTTTGTAAGTAGAAAGAATATATTTTTATAAGTAGAAAGAATATAATTTTAATGTATGAAAGGTTAGATTGTTTATATGTAGAAAGATTGGATTTTTGTCATGAAGAAAGTGATTTAAAAATATAATTTTTATAATGTAATAGCGTATAGAAAGATTGGATTTTTATTTATATATAAACCATGTAAAGATTTGATTTTTAATGAAGATAAAGATTCGATTTTTATAATGTTTTCATTTAGATAAAAATTCGATTTTTATATGAGCAGCGGATTGAAAATAGAATTTTTATATAATAGAGAAAATAAAAATATAATTTTTATTTATGTAGCGAAATAAAAATCTGTTTTTTGTTATATATATATATATATATATATATAGTGAAATAAAAAGGTGATTTTTATAGCGTTGAAATAAAAATGTGATTTTTATACATGAACAGCGGGAAAAAGTCGCATTGGAATTTTGGGCATATCCGAACAGTTCAGAAATAGATAATGGAGGAGTGGAACTCAAAGGTGAGAACTTCTCACTTTTAATTTGTTTTCTAGTTGAAATATTTACTAGGATGCAGACGGTGCTAAGCAGCACCCGACACCTATCATCCACAGACCATGGATGACTTGTTTGTTTGATTGATGTGTTGTGAAAAATGATTGTGTGTAGTGGAATGAAATAAATTATTTTATGGTTAAAAATATTTTTTTAACATGTATATAAAATAAATAGTTATAAACAAATCGGACGATTTGTTTATGTACACACATTTGACTGATATGGATTGGGACGATAAATTTTACACATCGCCCAACTGCACAAATAAAACATGTGTTTGATTGTTTGAAAACCCCACACGGGTGTTGGGATGAAATTGGCCATACACTAGTCCTAATAATTAGCTGTATGTCGATCGATTGATTGACAGGCTGTTATAAGTGTTAAATGTTTATATTTGATGCTTATGCAGTGTAGAATGCACTTTGGGTGATGGTTGACTATGTTTGATTGTTGTAGTGTACGTGTGTGTATGAAATCCGTATCAATCACATTATATGGTAATTGATTGGGCCTCATTCCAAGTTGGAAAATAAAGAATATTCATGTGTTGGATAAAAGAAAATTCATGTGTTGAATAAAATATATATTCATGTGTTGAATAAAAGAATATTCATGTGTTGAATAAAAGAAAATTCATGTGTTGAATAAAATAAATATTCATGTGTTGAATAAAATATATATTCATGTGTTGAAGAAAATATTCATTTGTTGAATAGAATAACGAAGTTATTGAAATATATAAAGCCGTGTTGATTAGATATGCGCCATTTTGACGCGAACGATATTTATATCGATTATATTAGTTTTTATAATGAATATAGAAAAGGAAGTGATTTCAAAATATAACGTTTTGAAAATATTATCATTTGTATATTGATGACATGGAATATTCAATTTTGATTTGAAATTGAATAGGAAGTTGAAATCATTTTGAAAACGAATTTAAAATGATTTATAAAATATGTTTTAAAAGGAAATCGACGAAATATATATTATATATATTTAATATAATGGCCTGAATAGAACGCGCTGCGCAGCAGTAGTTCGCGAATTTCGACTATTGACTTCGAACGGGTATTACGAGAGATCCGACCATCGGATTCTCCTAAAACCGGAACCGTTGGGTTCGTATCTAAAAGAGCTTTCTAACGAATATTAGAGATTTGAAATATAATGGTTGGATTTGGAATTATGTCCAAATCAAATTTGGAAAAGGTCGCTGTAAGTGCAGTTCGATGGCCGTTTATTGAAATCGACTATATGGGCCTTGATAAAATTATGAAAAATAGTAATAATTTGTGTAAAATCATAAGAAATGATTTGGAAAGAATTGGGATGAAAAATCCCATATTTGAAAAGATAAAGATAAATTTTTATCGAAATGAACTAGTTTTGAACTAGAATTATAATCCAATATTAAAAAAAAAGTAAATTGGATTTGAATTGGTTTTAAAGGTAACCAGAATTTCCAGTATATAGATTGGAAATGGATTTGAATCGAAATTGTCTTCGGAATATTTCGATGTTGGATTTTGTGATTATGCAGATATTGTTATGGAAATTTGAAAGATATATTTATATCGTTATTTCCAATACAATATTTGTTGGTTATAGTATTTGATATTGAATATAAGCCGATATATTTTCTATTCAGAGCCTTGAATTTAATATCAAATGGTATTTGGGTTTATCATGAATGGTGTTTTAAATAACACTTGTTCTTTAACCCGATAATTAATGGGATGTGAATTGGGTTTGTTGTAAACTGTGTTTTAACGACATTCGTTCTTTAACCCGATTTACAGTGAAATGTGATTTGGAATTTATGAATCTTTTGTAAAGATTTAAAGGAGATTTTCCAAAGTAAAGTTTTCCAATTTAATAAAATAAATTGGAATGGAATGGAATTCGGTTTGGTAATAATCAAAGTGAATTTCTGTGGAGGAAGACAACTAATATATCTGGAATTTAAAAGGCGTTGTCGTTATTCCATTTATATTATTAGTCGGATATGGAAGTTTATATCGATTATATATCGATTTGTTTTCCATGAAGATTCCATCGTTAATGGAATGTGATTTTGGGTTGTCGTGAAAGGTATCTTTAATAATACTGTTCTTAGACCCAACGGAGTTAAGAAAATCAGAAACTAACTGGAGATTAGTTAAATTGAATGGTTTCCTTGGTATTGATCTGATGTTGGTTTCGGCCTTCGGGGTTATTACTTAGGGAATTGTTCACTTGCTAATTTACGGTTAATGGCTGAAGGAATAGAATGTCATTTTGGGTTTATAGTGAACCGTGTTTTAAATGACATTGGTTCTTTAACCCAGTTAAAGTCAGGATATGAATTCCCAAGTTAAACAATCATTAATATTGATTTTTAGGAAGATTAAAACCAAGTGGAGTTTTAATGAATCTTTAATTAGATTGAAATGATCGAGAATGGAGTATCACCAGTTTTACTCCAGGCGATAGTTAAATCTTTAATTAGATTTGAACGTGAAATGTTAATTGAATTTACCGATAACACCGTGGTGTTAGATATGAAGTATTACTAGTTTTACTTCATGGAATGAATAGGTTTGGATTGGGAAATTAAAATAAATGATTACTTCGGTAAGGTTCGTTAATCCCGACTAGTTTTGATAAACCATAATTTGGTTTGAATTGATATTAAAAAGAAGATTAAAAAATAAATTTAAAAGAATTTATCTTTGATAAAATTAATGGGAACCTTTTCCAAAGTATATGAATATTTGATTAAAAGAATATTCTGAATAGGAATGAGGCGTATGTTGTGTTTGTGTAACACTTGTTTATTATATACGCGAGTTATTCAGAAAGACCGGGTTTATCCCATTCTGAATAACTGAATCGACGATGTGTCGAGGATGAAGACGGTGGCCGAAGACCAGAGGTCTTCACATCATTTGGATAATTACTGACGATCTTGATTGGGTTGTACACCCAAGAGGAGGGAATCAGTTGGTGATCGTCCAAACGTACTTGGAGATCGATGGATATGCGAGGTACAAGGTGCCTCCGGTTTCGTTCAGACCCAGAACGGACTTGTAAATGGACTGTGTGTCTGACATTAAATATCATTTTGTGTGATTAATGGATATCGGTTGCATGTAGTGGTTTGCCTATGTGGCATGCAAAGATGCAAATGATCAAGGCTTCTGTTGAAAAGCAAAGTCTTGTGGTTGATGATCAAAGCACCACCTGTAACACCCCGTGTATTCTATAACAGTGAAATTCACAAATTAAAGTATAATTAATTTCTAATCAAAGAATTAAGGGAAACGGGATATGGCATTGCGTTCGTCTCGGAATTCTGCTTAGGATAGAGTCCGAGTTTGCGTAAAACGGACTCCGTATGAAGAAGATATGGCCTTCGGAAGTTTTAGAATTCAGTTTAAAATTCAAACAGACCAAAACAGCTCAGAAAAACCAATTTAAAATTCAAAATCGGGCTGGATAGGCCAGGGCGGGAATTTTCCCGCCCAAGGCACCCAGGTCGACTTGGTAGTCGACCTGGGGCTACCCAGGTCGACTGGGCAGTCGACCTGGGTCACCCGTGTCAACTGCCAAGTCGACACGGCGTCGACAGGCGTGTCGACCTGGCCCCTGAGCCAGGTCGAACCCAGCCCCTCTGGCTGGCCTGGTCTGTGTTTGGTCGATTTTCAGAGCCTTGCCTTGTCACTAGGGCTAGGTGTCAGCTCCTGGTTGGTCTCTCCTTCAAACGAACGGCTATTATTAAACCAAGCTCCATCGATGGTCCTAATCAACTCACAAACTCTATAAAAAGGACCTAAGACTCAACCTAATTCACACAAACTAAAATGGAGATGAGACATTCATGCTGCTGAGGAAAGACTAGGAATAGCCGTCAGAAATTGAGAGACAATTAGGAGATAATTCGAAAGCTTAAAGCAACGTGAATTAAATCAAAACAACGCCTACAACAAAGGATAGCATCTCCAAATTCAGAATTCAGATTCCTGAATTGAAGATTCGTCATACGTTGTAAGTAGAGTGCTATTCCGATGTGAATAAATAATTGTGTTTTGATTTGTGTAAAGTGAGAAATGAATTGTGGCGATAATAATCTATATTTGTATATTATTTTGAATCTGAACGATTTGGAAATGTTATGGTATACGATTGGATATTTGCAAGTATGGGATTTATGTTGGAAGTTAACAACCATATGTTGTGGTATTTTATTTGGGATTCATACAAGTACATGATTCATGTTAACAACCATATGTTGTTGTATTTTATTTAGGGATTCATACAAGTATATGATTCATGTTAACAACCATATGTTGTGGTATTTTTGGGATTCGTGCAAGTATATGATTCACTATTATGCCAATATGATGTACATACTTTTATGATCACTTTTAGTGTGTAATTGGGCTCAACTAAGTACTATGGTTTATATGAATCTATGTTGGAATTGGCAAATCATACTTTTGTATTAGAAACAAAAGTAAGCATTTTTATGAACTTGACTAAACTATGTTTGGTGTTATGCATAGTTGAAAACATGTTTTAGGCCTATGTTGTTATCAAAATCATATGGTGATATATGTGACACATAATTAAGTTAGATTTACTATCTAATTGCAAGTTTACATGAAACCATGATTTCATGTTTAGGTATGTTTATGCCATGATTATATGAATAGAATGGTTCATGTTTAGGTATGTTGATGCCATGGTTATATGAATAGAATGATTCATGTTTAATTATTGTTTATGCCATGATTATATGCTATTACAATGCAAGTTCACATGTGCCTAATTCATGTTAATTGAATCGTTATGTTGCAAGTTCATGCGTTCACACTCCCTTTTTATGTTACCTTATAAACACCATGTTATAAGCCTCCCCTTTTCATATGGCTAAGTTGGGTTTAAATGTTAAACCCAACATATCTTATATTGTAGCGAATGTGTAAAACGGGGGTAATGACGTTTGGGTTAAAATATAGAACATATGTGTTGGCATGTTTGACGCATGCCAACAACCTTGAAAAACAATTAAGTGGTATAAATAAATTTTACCCAATAAAGATGAATTTGAATAATGGGCCGCAAATATTTACATATAAAAAGAAAAGAGACAAAATATGTAAATTTAGAAAATACGATGTGTTTAACCCGAGGTTGGATTGAGTTGTGATGTAAACCTGCCCGGAACCGCCTGGCTGTCCAGTAGTCACAACAATACCTATCCAATGTGGGTGGTTAAACACGGAGCCCAATAAAGACCCGAGGTTAGACTGAGTTGTGGCGTAAGACTGCCCGGACCCAACCGGTAACAGGCAGCCACAACAATACATGTCTAATGTGAGAGGTCAAGGCTTTAATAAGACAATTAAGGCTAAGTCAGGATTGATAGGATTAAGTAAATTGAATTAATACTTAATCAAAATGGAACATGCTAAACTATACAGAATGATTGGGGGTTAGGTTTACAAAACACTTAACCAACTTAGCATGTTGGCTAGAAATAGAAAACCTAGTAGCGGGGGACCCTTTTCAGCAGTAACCCTACAAGGTGTATCAGGATACCCTGAACTAGGCAGGGTGGGGCACGATTACTGGGCTGACTGTAAGAGGTCAAATCGACGGCGGTGGTGCAGCAGTGTAGGTTCTAACGGGGTGCGGGCGTGCACACACTCCGACGCAGAAAAATAAGGCACTGGGCACCAGTAGTATACCTGTGCATTCTAGAATTGTGTCGGGCCGCCACCATGGGACTTGATACACCCCATGGTGGGACCAGCATAGGTAACTACCACAACGGGGGCCGTAAGACACATGTAACTATGCGAGTAGGAGCCGATCATCAGAAATGGATCACTTCACCCTGATTATGGGGTGCCGGTTGGGAACTAGTTTATATGGGTACAGAGATTAATATGGGGTACGATAGTAAATTCGACTCTAGACAACTTAACTTAGTTTATGGTGCTTTCCCATTTCCAGTTTATACTTATCATACCCAGTTCTTTATTCATAGACTGAATAGTCCTAGACTTACTCAAGCTTTATGTCTGACTCTACTTTTCTTTCGTCTTCTTTTCTTTCGTTTTCCCCCCAGGTCCACAGGGAGGGAATACCGCAGCTTGACCAGCTTTCACATCCAGCTTGAAGAGAAAGAATGTATTGCTTGGATCTTTTTCATTTTCGACTATGGCTTTGGACAGCAATTATGGGACTTATGTAGTTTATTTATGTTTTCTTTATGCTTCTTTCAATAATGTAATCAAGACAGTTATGAAGATGTTATGTTTTTGGAAGAATTGTAAGACAATTATGGCATGGTTTGTGTAACACGTATTTTAATGAAACAAAAGTTGTTGTTGTTTTCTGCTATTCAAAAATAAGTGTTCTTATATCTGTCTTGTATATCTGTGACTTATACTTATAAACCTCCACCAGAATTAGGGCATTCCCTTTGAGAGTGACCCTAACGGAGGTGGGGTGTTTCAATGTAACACCCCGTGTATTCTATAACAGTGAAATTCACAAATTAAAGTATAATTAATTTCAAATCAAAGAATTAAGGGAAACGGGATACGCCATTGCGTTAGTCTCGGAATTCTGCTTGGGATAGAGTCCGAGTTTGCGTAAAACGAACTCCGTATGAAGAAGATATGGCCTCCGGAAGTTTTAGAATTCAGTTTTAAATTCAAACAGACAAAAACAGCTCAGAAAAACCAATTTAAAATTCAAAATCGGGCCGGATAGGCCAGGGCGGGAATTTTCCCGCCCAAGGCACCCAGGTCGACTTGGTAGTCGACCTGGGGCTACCCAGGTCGACTGGGCAGTCGACCTGGGTCACCCGTGTCGACTGCCAAGTCGACACGGTGTCGACTGGCGTGTCGACCTGGCCCCTGAGCCAGGTCGAACCCAGCCCCCCTGGCTGGCCTGGTCTGTGTTTGGTCGATTTTCAGAGCCTTGCCTTGTCACTAGGGCTAGGTGTCCGCTCCTGGTTGGTCTCTCCTTCAAACGAACGGCTATTATTAAACCAAGCTCCATCGACGGTCCTAATCAACTCACAAACTCTATAAAAAGGACCTAAGACTCACCCTAATTCACACAAACTAAAATGGAGATGAGACCGTCATGATGCTGAGGAAAGACTAGGAATAGCCGTCAGAAATTAAGAGACAATTAGGAGATAATTCGAAAGCTTAAAGCAACGTGAATTAAATCAAAACAACGCGTACAACAAAGGATAGCATCTCCAAATTCAGAATTCAGAATTCAGATTCCTGAACTGAAGATTCGTCATACGTTGTAAGTAGAGTGCTATTCCGATGTGAATAAATAATTGTGTTTTGATTTGTGTAAAGTGAGAAATGAATTGTGGCGATAATAATCTATATTTGTATATTATTTTGATTCTGAACGATTTGGAAATGTTATGGTATACGATTGGATATTTGCATGTATGGGATTTATGTTGGAAGTTAACAACCATATGTTGTGGTATTTTATTTGGGATTCATACAAGTACATGATTCATGTTAACAACCATATGTTGTGGTATTTTATTTAGGGATTCATACAAGTATATGATTCATGTTAACAACCATATGTTGTGGTATTTTTGGGATTCGTGCAAGTATATGATTCACTATTATGCCAATATGATGTACATACTTTTATGATCACTTTTAGTGTGTAATTGGACTCGACTAAGTACTATGGTTTATATGAATCTATGTTGGAATTGGCAAATCATACTTTTGTATTAGAAACAAATGTAAGCATTTTTATGAACTTGACTAAACTATGTTTGGTGTTATGCCTAGTTGAAAACATGTTTTAGGCCTATGTTGTTATCAAAATCATATGGTGATATATGTGACACATAATTAAGTTAGATTTACATTCTAATTGCAAGTTTACATGAAACCATGATTTCATGTTTAGGTATGTTTATGCCATGATTATATGAATAGAATGGTTCATGTTTAGGTATGTTTATGCCATGATTATATGAATAGAATGATTCATGTTTAAGTATTGTTTATGCCATGATTATATGCTATTACAATGCAAGTTCACATGTGCCTAATTCATGTTAATTGAATCGTTATGTTGCAAGTTCATGCGTTCACACTCCCCTTTTTATGTTACCTTATAAACACCATGTTATAAGCCTCCCCTTTTCATATGGCTAAGTTGGGTTTAAATGTTAAACCCAACATATCTTATATTGTAGCGAATGTGTAAAACTGGGGTAATAACGTTTGGGTTAAAATCTGGAACATATGTGTTGGCATGTTTGACGCATGCCAACAACCTTGAAAAACAATTAAGTGGTATAAATAAATTTTACCCAATAAAGATGAATTTGAATAATGGGCCGCAAATATTTACATATAAAAAGAAAAGAGACAAAATATGTAAATTTAGAAAATACGATGTGTTTAACCCGAGGTTGGATTGAGTTGTGATGTAAACCTGCCCGGAACCGCCCGGCTGTCAAGTATTCACAACAATACCTATCCAATGTGGGAGGTCAAGGCTTTAATAAGACAATTAAGGCTGAGTCAGGATTGATAGGATTAAGTAAATTGAATTAATACTTAATCAAAATGGAACATGCTAAACTATACAGACTGATTGGGGGTTAGGTTTACAAAACACTTAACCAACTTAGCATGTTGGCTAGAAATAGAAAACCTAGTAGCGGGGGACCCTTTTCAGCAGTAACCCTACAAGGTGTATTAGGATACCCTGAACTAGGCAGGGTGGGGCACGATTACTGGGCTGACTGTAAGAGGTAAAATCGACGGCGGTGGTGCAGCAGTGTAGGTTATAACGGGGTGCGGGCGTGCACACACTCCGGCATAGAAAAATAAGGCACTGGGCACCAGTAGTATACCTGTGCATTCTAGAATTGTGTCGGGCCGCCACCATGGGACTTGATACACCCCATGGTGGGACCAGCATAGGTAACTACCACAACGGGGGCCGTAAGACACATGTAACTATGCGAGTAGGAGCCGATCATCAGAAATGGATCACTTCACCCGGATTATGGGGTGCCGGTTGGGAACTAGTTTATATGGGTACAGAGATTAATATGGGGTACGATAGTATATTCGACTCTAGACAACTTAACTTAGTTTATGGTGCTTTCCCATTTCCAGTTGATACTTATCATACCCAGTTCTTTATTCATAGACTGAATAGTCCTAGACTTACTCAGGCTTTATGTCTGACTCTACTTTTCTTTCGTCTTCTTTTCTTTCATTTTCCCCCCCAGGTCCACAGGGAGGGAATACCGCAGCTTGACCAGCTTTCACATCCAGCTTGAAGAGAAAGAATGTATTGCTTGGATCTTTTTCGTTTTGGACTATGGCTTTGGACAGCAATTATGGGACTTATGCAGTTTATTTATGTTTTCTTTATGCTTCTTTAAATAATGTAATCAAGACAGTTATGAAGATGTTATGTTTTTGGAAGAATTGTAAGACAATTATGGCATGGTTTGTGTAACACGTATTTTAATGAAATAAAAGTTGTTGTTTTCGGCTGTTCAAAAATATGTGTTCTTATATCTGTCTTGTATATCTGTGACTTATACTTATAAACCTCCACCAAAATTAGGGCATTCCCTTTGAGAGTGACCCTAACAGAGGTGGGGTGTTTCACCACCTGTGTGGCATAGCTTTGTATAGCGTTAATTCGCGAGCCTCACACCCCGGTGTGAACCAGAAACGGGAGAGGACTGCAGGGAGGGCATGCGTTTCCTTCTAGCTAGGGTGGTGTCAGTGACCTACCAGCCTTGACATTTATATTATTTCACCTTTGTGGTTGTTGGATTGCGAGGCGCCTCAGATATATCGGTGACTATATGGAGCCGATGGAGTCATTTGGCTCATTTACGCCCCATAGGGCGGGGAAACACAATGTCCACGGTTTAAGTTTAATCCACATCGGTGGACCGGCCCTGAAGATCCAAGGGTCGCTCGAGCTCTGATCCTGAGACATGGGCTAGATTGTCTCGAATCGGTACAGGACTATCTTTTGCCTCGGCTCAAAGATGGAAATCCAACTTGTAATATGTGACTTTGCGTTTTTGATTGTAGAGCCTAGTATTGGCGACATGATATATGGTACCCATGCCGTCTATGATTGATACTTATGATTGAAATTGTTTTGACACTATACACTTATAGTAATAATAAAACATGAAATTTAGCGTATCAAGCATTCTTTGGCTATTATAAGGTAAAACCCTATCATCCGGCTTGTGTTGCATTATGTGATGGGACCTAGGTCTTATAATAGCTTCATTGTTCTTTAATTAGCATTGAGCTGTTGTTTTATGCACTGGTATTCTTGGGAGGAAACCCGTTCCATGTTATACGGCGTGGTCCCTTGATTTACCTAACTTTAAAATAAAGATT